>CM075433.1:5105243-7505243 GCA_037832385.1 Rhizophora apiculata | reverse complement strand
TGTTGTTGGCCTCCATCCGGTAAACTCTCTGAATTGCACCCCGCCCAGCCCACACTTTCTAATCTCTATCTTGAAGGTATTTTTCAAGTATGGATATGGTGGACTGTGGGTTCCCGGATAATGCCCAATGTGTCCAGACAACTGAGGGCATTTGTGTGTGTGTGTGTGTGGTAGTTGGCAGGGCTGGATTTGATTCAACCTCTGTTGCCACAATTGTGGTGGTGCCACCGCAATATATTAGTGGACGCCCTTACTGTAACAACGAGCTGTCGTGGCAGAAATCCTGGTGGCCCGATATTTCTTGGCTCACGATAACGAGGCCCGCGTGGCTCGGTCTTTTATCATCTTTCGCTGCTCCGCCCACGAGCAGAGTAGCGCGTGAAACTGTGTTTTTTCGTTAGTAATGACGCCCGATTCTACTGCGGCCACTTAGAACCAGACAACAAGCAGAGTCCATTTCTACTACGACTGGCGATTACTCACTTTTTTTTTTTGGGTTTTTGTTTTTGTTTCTTCTGCTTGTGTATCTTTGATTGGAACTTCAACGTAAAGTGAAAGGCCTAACCAGCCAATGGAAGGGATGCATTAAAAGTGCTTCTCCACTTCGTCGAAGCGAAATAAAAATAAACAAATAACTAGAAGTTCTTAGCGTTTGAAGTCAGGTTTATTATAAATCTCATTTAATAAAAAATAATATTTTTAATTTTTTTGAAATTTTAATTTTTTATTCAGAATTATTAGGTATATAACTGAAATAACAAAACTTGTAACTGAAAATAAAAGAATGTGCAAGTTGATGTGTTATTGGACATTTTTGTAGCTTATGAAAATTTTATATTGTATATTATTTTATTGTTCTAGTTATATATTTATTAATTTTTTACTAAAAAATTATAATTTAAAAAAAATTTAAAATATTATTATTTTTATTAGATGATACCTACCAAAAAATTGGTCCAGGGACAAATCTTCAGGTTATGTGATGAAGCTAAAAAAAGAAAAAAAAAAAAAAAAGGAGACGGAAAAACTAGAAGAAGGGGAAAACTGTAAAGGGAACAATTTTGTTTTTTACTCTTTTTTGGTTGGCCTTGAAAAAAGAAAAAAGAAATAGAATAAAACAGAATTTACCATGAGTGATACTTAAAAGAGCGTGGGGAAGGACCTCAACATGAAAAGAACAATGAATTTTAAAATGGGGAGAGAAGGTATAAACTCTAGATATAGAGGATTTAAAACGAGAGGGCCTCGATACGGTCGTTGAGAAATTGGATTTTGCTTTCGGCTTTGCTTTTGGGCCAAGGCGATTCCTGCGTTGCGCGAAAAGGCGTATGGCCAATATATGGAGCTTTGCTATTGGACATTGACGCACATACCGACGCCACCTAAATTTTCTCCGACTCTTGTACTTTTTGCGACTAATGGTGTTGAAGACTTGGGGAAAAAAGTTCACACACTCCAAATCCATGGCGGCTTTTAGCCTCTTCTAACCAGCTTTATCTATGATTTGGAGTTATTAAAGGATTGTAAAACGACTTGCCACAGTATACGTGAAAATTCTACTTTCTTGTGCTTTGTACAAAGCTGTTGAGCTAAGGAAATTACTTGACATGGCTGAAAAAGCGACATTGTTTAACAAGTTTTTACAATTCAGTGTGTTCATTTGTATATACGTATTGAATCATGAAAATAATTTAAAAAAAAAAAAATTCATAAGACCCAAGACTACATATCAAAAATTTTCAGGCATTTTGAATGTTGTAGGAATTTACTTGAATGTAATTAAAGGCTTTTTAATTTTTATGCACACATAATGCATATTAAACATCTTGCCAGGAGTTTTCAATCAGAGAAATGTTTGTTATATATATTGTATATGGAAGCATAACCTGTATGCAGATGAAAAGTTTACTAGATAGTGGAGCGAAGCATAAAATAGCATATTGCCCGACGAATATGTCTGTTCGACTAAAATGTTTTAGCTAAATTTATTAGTAATCCTTTGTTAATTAGGTCTAATTTTTCTATGATTAAAGGTTGAATATTTGAGATTGCAAAGAAATTCAAAAAATTAAAACGAATTGTTTAGAAGACCTAAGATGGTAAAAGGATGTACCACCACTCATTTTTGTCTTACAATTAGAAAAAAAAAAAAAAATCATTTTTATTATGCAATTTTAGATTTAAATTCTCGCTAAAATATAAAATTTTGTGAGAATTTAAAACAAAAATTTTTATACATGGTTGGTGACACTTGAATACCATAGAATTTGTTCCTTTAACAATATTGTGGGACACGACTCCCTATTTTCTCATTTTTTTGAGAATAGAAATCAAAGTTGTGAGGATTTGTTTTCAATTACTTATTGAAATATATGGATAAATGAAAGCCATGCTTGCATTGCACGCAAGGGAAATCATTGCCATCTTTATATTTTGCCTTTTTCAGTGAGGTATGGTCCATAACTGAATTGCTGATTGCCCAGTTAAGAAGTAGGGACAACCAATATTGTGGTTAGAAGTTAGAATAATATGGGCAGAATCCGATAAGTGCTAGCTTGATCCATGTTCCAATTTTTTGATTTGAACTGTTTGACTTTAATTTCGCTATTTACAGGCATATAAAATAAATATTCCACGTGAAATTGACATCATCACTTAAATTAAAGCAATGTCCTCTAACTTTCCATTTACCGCAAGGTAGCTTGCCGTCCCTGGCAGCGGATGGTTACTGAATCCCTAACTCCCAAACGGCTCGTGCTTGACTGGTTCGTGGTCGGCACTATACACGAGGTCCATTTGTAATTTGCTAACTTGTTACATGGATGAGGATGCAGGAATTACCATGTCGTTTACTAAAATGAAATATTAATTGCATATTTCAATAAATATTTCGAATTTTTATCAGAATAATCCTTTTAAAATTATTTGTTGCATATTTATATCCTTTAAATGCACGATGAAAAAAGAGAAGTTAAAACTCTAATTAGGTAAGCAGTAGAGTAAGGAATAATGAGCTACAAAATGTCATATTTTTCTAATAAAACAATCAAGATGGGAGGCTCTGGTAAGGAATACAAAATGTCCATCCAAGCGTGTGTAGGATCGAGATCAGGAAATGCAACTTCTTCAGGTCCAGTTTCGATAGACAATGTTGTGGTTGTGGTGAGTCGTCTATTGACAAAACCTATTTATTGTGTCATTTAAATCACTCCACAATTTTCTTTTATGGATTTTGATATTTATCTTTTGAAAGGGATTGTGCTATCTCGTCGTAGGACAAAAGTAAGATTACTTTATAAAAATTAAAGTCATCACAAAAAAAAAAAAAAAAAAACGAAACTAAATTTTAAAATAACGTATTACAATTGTAGATCAGGTGGTCCACCAACTATATATTTTGAAATAAATTTTCTTTCGCGAAAATAATTGATATTTGATTGTTAATATATTATTGGATAAATGGTCATATATATTTGAGTGAAAGAAAACCAAAGGCGTAAACATCCCAAAAGAAATTTAATACTGTAATTATCCTCACAATTGTTCTCGAACCGACTAAGAGGAAAGGTCAAGAATTGTGTGAGACAAAACTTACAATTTGAAAGTGACTTGGTTTGACACGATCTTCAGACAATCTTGAATGAAAAAGATCACAATATCTTTATCGCTTTGTCGGACAGGACAGCAATAACGGTTACCGTAGAGCCGTAAACCGACTTAACAGACTCCACAGTTATCTTGTCGTAATTACACCGCGCATCTGACGTGATCTGCAAGCCATAAGCTAAAGAAAATAATGCAATACGATAAATGCGTGTTTACAATTAATATGGATAATATTGCATGCCTTTCCCAGGTCTCACTTGGGAAAATTCTGACTTTCTTGAAATAGACAATTTTCATGTAATTATATTTTTACTAATTTAAGCATCAGATTATTAATATTGAGTTAAAACTTCGAATCCCATAATCTCTTCTTATATTGCAAGTTGCAGATTCGATTTGGTCCAAACTTTCAGACCAAGCCCTCCTTGATCCGAGTTTGAAAGGTTCTTGCCTGATCAACAATCAACTTGTTCTACGGTTTTCAATCTTCCATCTAAGGCGGCATTGGTCCCAGCTCTTCATTGGCTTTCCTTAAAGTAACAAGAATTATTATGCTGCTCTAAACAAAATTTAATTGATAAAGTATAGGATAAAAATGCATATACCGGCTCATTTATTATTTTCTTAGAACCCAACCTATAAACATTTTACCAATTGATCGCATATTAAACAATTTTAGAAAAAATTTCTTGGCCAACGGTAAATCCGCGAATCCCCATCTAAAGTCAAAATACGGGCTAATTGGGGAGCAAAAAGAAGTTTACAATATGGGCCAATTGGAGCATTCAATACCTCAGTATTTTAACTACAATTCCACAAGTGAGAAATTGGCTGTCAGCAATGAAGGCTAAAGAAAATAACACGGCATCTTTCGAGTGTTGAAAATTTTAATTAATATATATAAATACATACATACATACAGGGAACATACCAAGTAAAGTCGGAAGAGAGACTGAGAGAGAGCTGATAAGCCAGAAGATGGCTTGGGCTAGGTCGAAGGCCGAAGAGCGGGTTGGTCTCGTGCAGTCATGGGCTAGGTTTAACCAAGATGATGGCGCGGACTAGGCTGCAGGCGACAAAGCCGGTTTGGGCCCATGAAATTTCGTGGGCCCTACACCCGCACAATTAATGGTTTAGATTGTGTGGGACGGATGGAGTCGGTAGGCCTATGGCTACTGGACTAGCAGGAACGGTCTGGATTCTCCCGTCACTGCACTTAGGTAGAGCCTCCCGTACCAAATTTCTATTTACCGCAGCACCCGCGCCAATTTTTTTTGACCAATCAAAATTCAAAACTATGGATGCGATTTCCCTCCAGGGTTCAAAATCTAGCGAAACCAAAATGTCGAAAAGCCCAGCATTGATGTCTAATTAACTTCATTAATTAATCAAAAACCAAAATATTTGCAAAAATAAACGAAGAGAGCCGATATGGCACAAGCCGCGAGGCTGAATCTCCGTATGCAAAAGGAGCTCAAACTTCTCGTCAGCGACCCACCTCCCGGCGCGTCGTTCCCTCTTCTCTCTGCCGACTCCGACCTCTCATCCTTCTCGACCATCCACGCCCGTAAGTGCCTCTTTCTATTTACACTTTCAACGTACAGATTTTAGACAAGATTGAAATGGCGGTTTCATTTGTGTTTGAATTGGTTTGTTATTTTGTGATTGTGACTTAGAAATTGAAGGGCCTGAAGGGACTGTATACGCTAAAGGGATCTTTAGCATTAAGATTCAAATACCAGAAAGGTAATGTTCGGTTTACGTATTTTGTGTCTTTTTTTTATTTTTAAATTATTTAAATTTCCTGGGTATTTTGGGGTTGTTTTAGGTACCCATTTCAGCCTCCAATTGTGAGCTTTGCCACTCCAATTTACCACCCTAATATTGATAACGGCGGCCGAATTTGCCTTGACATTTTGAATCTTCCCCCAAAGGTAAAAGCGTAAATATAGCAAATCTTTTTCAAATCAATTAGTTAGCGCGTGAATAATGCCATGGAATTCACTTTCCAACCGGAAAGTTGACATTGCAGCATCTAAATTTTCAGGATGCTAAGATTATTCGCAATGGAAATATTGTCTCGAAATCTTGTGATTTTCATTTGTACCTTCAAATGGCTTGAATTTCCAAGAAATCTTAGGTTTTAATAGTTGTAGTTATTTTATTTTTGCGAGTAATTATGACAAGGTCTGGGTTTTTATACAAGCAGGGCGCATGGCAGCCATCATTGAATATTTCAACCGTACTAATGAGCATAGGATTGCTATTGAGCGAACCAAATCCGGATGATGGTCTGATGTGTGAAGCAGTATGTATCCATGCTCACAGATTGATCAGATTTTGCACTTTATAGGTGTTATGTCCCTGTTGCCTGATTCGATTGATTAAATATGCAGAGCAAGGAATATAAGTATAACAGGCAGGTTTTTTATCAGAAAGCGCGGTCTATGACTGAGAAATATGCAATGAGTGGATTTAGTGGGCACAATCGCGGCACTGATGGCATTGAAATCAAATCAGATTCGATCACTCTGGTAGCATTACTGGATTCTTCAATCATTTGTTATTTTTATTATTTATAAAAATGGTTCCTTCATTAAATATGTGATGTCTCTTTCTGCAGATGGAAATTAAAGAATCAGACACAGAGCCAAATAATAAAACTAAAGTTTCTGTTCCTGCACATAAGAAAATATGTGGGACCAGCTCAAAGTTATCATTGGAGAACTCTAGCTCAACACATAAAAAGGACAATGATGTAGTGACCAATGACAACCAAAATTCTCGGCCATTGTCTGAGTTTAATGATCACACGGAAGCAAAAGAGGACAGAGAAGGCATAAGAAGTATGCCTGAAGCGTGTACCTTGAGATGCGAGAAGCTATGTAACACTAGGGGGAAGTTATCTCTTGACTCCTCTCTTGAACACCATAATATGGAGGCTTTGGAACTCGAGCACTCACCTTCCCTCATGAACCCACAAGTGCATTCTATGTCATCACCGATGTTGCAGATAGGCGATAATCTTGACCAACCACTGCAGCAGCATCGTGACAATAAGCCAACATTTGGTAGCAAAAACATGAACTGGCAGCAGGTGAGAGAGAGCATGATGGTTGGATCTTCAAGCATACACCAACCATCTCAATCCCATGGCAACTCAACTGGACCTTTTTGTTTATCCCCATCTGATAACCATGACAAAGTGCAATCCACAAAGGATTCTGTTGACAAAATGGAAAAGGGTTCCACTGATGTCAAATCTGAGAAGGTACTTTCTAGTAGTAAGAAGCTCTCATTGGGTACTAGAGACTCGTCATGGAAACAGGAGGATAAGGAGAATGTTCTGCCAATTCAGAAGTTACCTTTTTCTAAACCTCAAACTCCGAGGAAGACAGCTATTGGTGGGAATCAGTCACTGGGACGTCTCTTTGAATTGCAGGGGAGCAATGAGGTTAACAGCCGGTTGATCTCACACTTGCACAGCCCATCTATGGATGATAAGGGGCAGCAGTGTGACCAATATCACAAAAGAAAAACTGGTGGTGTAACTAAGCGGCAGAAACAAGAATCACCGGCAGCTGAATCATTAATAGTTTTGGATAGTGAAGACAGCGAGGAAGAAAGTGATAGATCAGTAAGGTCTAATTTGTCATCAATTCGGAAGTGCCTGGGGAGGAGGAAAACACAAACTTAAGTGCCGAAAGCTGCCCATTTTGGTTTCGGTGCTAGCTTTCTTGACTGGCATTATGTTGCCGATGCTATGTTTAATGGAACCTGGAATTTCAAGTTGATGATTTGGAGAGTGAAAGTGCGTTCAACTGACAGCAGAACATTTGACATCGTTCATGACAGGGAATTGTAATTCTGTTGGCAAATTCTTGAACCTGAGTTTGTTGCAAGTTGTAAGATCTTTGTCTTCAGCCATTTTTCTTGGTCTTAAACTCTTAATCATGGGGTCAGTAAATGGTTTATGCATTAGATCTTGAACCTGAAATTGGGAAAAAAAAAAACGAGTAAAAGAAAGGCTAGTAATAAAAAATTCGGAGCAACTCTGAATGTAAATTTTACTTCTTCGCCCACTAGCATCGAACGTAGCAATATGGTAATTTCACTCGATCCTATGAAAACTTGAACACTCCCGGCCTTCCTCAAATTGGATAATTGGGCTGGTCCTAGCCCATTAAATGGCCCATATAGTGATCTCGCCGAACTGGTTAACAAAGAGACGATGGCGGCTAGGAGGCGCACAGAGAGAGGTGGTTTGTTGGCTTTGAGCCCGTTGGTTTGCCCGACGCCATTCTTTCTCCATTCGCGAAACATAAAGAAGGATAAAAGAAGAAGAAGATAACCTTAAGTGATGGCATCGACAGGGCTGTCGATTTTTACCGCCCCAAAACCCCCTTTAGTTCCTCTCACGTTCCCGGCGTCGGCGGCTTCTTATTCTTCTTCGCCGTCGACGAGCCGCGGTTGCCGATGCTCTCTGGTTTTCACGTCTTTGTTTGGCTCTGGACGCTTGGTTGCTGCTGTAAGCAAGAATTATAATCGGGGCAGGCGGCAGCAGCTTGTGGTTTGTATGGCACCCGACGAAGAGAAATTGACTCGCCGAAACCCTCTCGACTTCCCAATTGTATGTATTTAGATTCTTTTCAACTGAGCTTTACCGATTAATCTTATTCAATTATTTTTATTAACATCTAGTAGGTATGCTGATTTATATTCATAGTTCAATGGAGTTGGTTGAAATATCCACGAGGCATGTAATTTTATTACAATAGCATGAATTGAGATTGCCGGCATGGCCAGGGTTGGTGGCGTGAGATGAAATAGGTCTTTTGGTTGGGGAAAGCTATTCAGCGAAAAGATAAAAAAAATAAAAACAGAAAGAAAAGCAGGTAGTTCAGATTTAAGGATGAAGCAAAGCCCTGTTGTTGTGTCGTGGCAAATGTTGTTGACTGGAAATCTGGCCTGCGCTTGTGAAGCTGGTGATTATTGGCTGTGGCTGGATATTTATTCATTGATTTGAAATGTATGTTTATGTGTCTGCTGCAGTGCAGTCCCTTACAAGAGAATCATTCCTAGCCATTTGATTTCTGCACTGATTGTTTGCATTGTAGTCAGTGAGAATAATATAAATTGATTGACGTCTAATCTTGCATTAGAATTGAACTATGCTTCTTGTTACACAATACGGCTTTTGGTGTGCCATGTCTCTCCCGACCTTGATTGTGCTCTGTTTTCAGTTGTAATCACTTTGGCATTGAATTGTGCAACTTATTTAGAATGTATTCTATCTACTGTTTGGAATGTAAAATCTGGCCAAATATAAGGGGAAACTATAACAATTTTTGTATTGTAGTTCTCTCACATGTAGGCTTTTATGTTTTTATGGATGATAGCTTTCCCAAATCTTTGTTGGATCGAAGCTTCAAAATTGTTACATGGGGTGGAGTTTTGCATAAGGTAGCATATGATCGCAGCATTTTGGGAATTAAAATGTTGGGCCCATGTGTTTTCTAACAAAGATACAATGCATCATTAAAGGTTGCCCATCTAAAGAGTCTGATGTCACATAGACCAGTCAAAGAATTGATATTATGTAAATATTATTTGAAAACATTTCCAGTTTTCATCTTTGAAATGTTTAAATTGAGTTTTTCACAGACTAGTGGCAGTAATATGATATATTTGGTCTGCAGACTTTGTATCCTTTAGTCCTCAAAGTGCTTGACCAACATTGGAGGAAAGCACTAGTCTTGGATGTTTTAGTATTAGATAGGTTTGTCTTAGCATGGAAGGATAAGAGAAGAAGTAATACAAACTTCTTATTTTAAACTCTTTTTTTCCTTTTGTGTGTGTGTGTGTGTGTGTGTGTGTGTGAATGCTTTCTGTTTGATCTAGTCAAGGAATAACATATCTTGGTTTGTCTTTCAGGAGTGGGAAAGGCCCAAGCCTGGGCGTAGACCTGATATATTTCCCCAGTTTAGCCCAATTAAAACACCAATACCGCCACCCTTGCCTTATGATCCTCCTGAAGAAGATGAAGATGAAGAAGAAGAAGAGAAAAAGAAAGAGGAAGAGGAGGAAGATCCTGAAAAGGAAGAAGAACAAGATGAGCCAGTGCTTTGAGTTTCTTTTCAATTCTCTGATTTCTCACCAAGTTATTGATGAATATGTGCTGGAAATGGAAGCTCAAGGGAATCTAATCATAAAGGTAAATTGCCTGTATGGCCTACTCATTACCCAAATTTTGTTGGAAGGATGACCTGTTAGAGCTAAAGTGAAGAGTAGGAATATTTTTTTGTATGTTCGGACTTTCCCGAATCAGATAGGTGTTCGATTAGCAGCCCCATTTCTTTAATAATATGAAGCGTGGAACTTTTGATCACGATACAAACTCAAATTTTATACAGTATGAACTTTATGGCATGTCAAAGTGAATCAAGCTGTGATAATGTCAACTGTTACGGGTCGCCTTCCTGCCTAAGGGACAGCATATTTTAACTGCCATATTCAATAGAAAGTGGCTATCATTTTTTCCTCATTTTGATGTACTCCTAAGAATTCTTACAGCGTTTTATCCAAGCTAGAATAAGGTAGGGAATTCATGTTAGTTTTCTTGATTTGTATTAATGTTAGTTTTCTACTTTCCATAGTTGGGGATCATAAACTTGCAAGAGAAAGGCCCTTGAGACAAATCAGATTAAACAACTATTTTCCCCGTAAATTTTTCCCTGTAAAATGGACCCTGTGGGTTGAAAAATCAAGTTCCGATGCATCGCAGTAATTTGAAGCGTCAGGCTACTAAAGTAAAAAAGTTTGGGCTGCTTGGCTGGGGCTGTGGTTGAAAGGGGGCCTTGTTTCTGTTCAGTTATCAGGGCTCAATGCGCCTTATATGTATAGATCTAAATTTTTACTTATGCCTTATCTTGGACACCTATACAGAAGCCCTTTTTAAAAAAAAAAGCACCATTGCTCACCTAAATCTGGATTTTTGATAACAGAATAAATGTATAGTAGATTAATTTTATGCCCACACATCAGGCTAAACTAATTGAATAATGACCCTTAAAATTGAACATTAAAGTAAGCAATAATTAAGAAACCGTAAGTTATTATATAGGTTTGTTTTGCCGACTACAACTAGACAACGAAAGTTGATCTATACAACATTGTCCTTATTAGCATGGACAATTTCTTTCTTAACACGTCCGGTAATGAGCAAGACACTGTTTTGGTAGTTGTTGCACATGTCTACCTTATTTTATCCGTCGTTGATTGCTGGTAATCTGCTTTATTCTCTTGCTAAGTCAAGCATTTGCACGACATATCTAAAAATGCAATTGACGAAACTGATTTCCCAACAGGGTTTTTGTACGGAGATAATTGAGACGGAAATGGACATTTCTAACACGCCAAGTCAATCGGCACTCTACCAAACGTACATTTTTACTTAGTTGCCCTGTAAGCGCTCGCCACCTAAGAGACTTAAAAACGTTATCCTATTAAGAATGGAAAAAGACAGATAATAGACAGATAATAAAACCCTTGACCTGTATACATTCCGTTTTGGCATAGAGTATCCTCGAAGCAAGCCTGAGATGATTAGCTGAATCGAACGCACAAATCACAATCACTTGTGTTAATTAACATTTGTTTGTGAGTAAAATAAGCTTTTATACATCCGAGAGAGAAATTGAGGCATTCCACAGGGGAGACAAACGGCCTTTGCAAAATTACCGTTAGAAAACGGCTGTTGACAATTTTTTTTTTTTTTTTTTTGGTTCTTAGGATTAGGATTTAAATTTTAGATTTAAAATTAAAAATTCGGGCAATTGTTTTTTCCGACGACCTATAGCGTGGAAACATGCGGTCCAGATCAGCTGGTATATATAACATTTGGGATCACGATCATCTTCGGCCGTCCGAAAGGAATCGGCCCGCTGCTTTTGCCTTTTTGAGCGGTCACCATGACCGTTCTCCGCCTAATCCGCCCTCGATTCGAATATTATTTCGGAGACTTCCCCTAATTACCCTTCTTCCACAAGTGTTGACATTTTCTAGTTACTGTTTAAAAGGTCATCATCGTAAAACAACACGAGCGCATTCAGCCAACTACTAATGCACTGTATATATATCATTACTGATTCTGAAAAGTGAACTAAATCCCCCAATCCTGGCCGCGGCAGAGCGCTGTTTTTTCTTTTTGTCTTTATGTTTTTATTTTAACTTGACAACTCTCTCTCTCTCTCTCCCTGTCCCTCTCTATCTCTCTGTCCCTCTTTCTCTCTTTCTGTGTGTCAATAAGAGCTTTTAATTAATGGCGGATGTGCCGGTTTTTTAGTTGGCTTTAAATCTACGCCCTTCGAGGGCTATTTGAAGAGGATCTGCTGCGGAGACTCGAAGTTTGGAAGATGCTGGACGGGCTTCTTGGTCGAGGCTTTGCCTCCAAATGGTACAATTACAATCTAGACCTCTTTGTGTGTTTTTTTTTTTTTCCCTTCTTTTTCTGTGTTGCTCAAATCTTGATTTAAAAAAAATGTGATTCTTGCTTTCTTGGAGCAATTTGATTTCTTTTTGGAGTTCTTTTTTGGAGTAGTAAATCGCTGATTAAGCTGACTAAGAGTCAGATCGATGTGATACGAAGAAAGAGGAACGCGACTCTGAAGTTTTTGAAGACAGACATGGCTGAGCTGCTCAGTAATGGCCTCGACGTCAATGCCTATGGCAGGGTAATATTATTTGCTTGATAATTTCTTTTTTCTTTTCTTCTGTTTTTTCTTGCTATCGAATTGACATTATCTTTTATTTGTTATATTCTGTGAATCGTTTTTATTATATATATAACAATAAGTTTTTTTAACATGATGGAATAGGCTGAAGGGCCTCTGGCTGAATTAACCCTATCATCATCTTACGATCTTGTTGAGCAATATTGTGATTTTGTTTTAAAGCATCTTTCAGTCATGCAAAAGATGAGGTATGTCTTCCTAGTGTGTATCGACTTAAGTTTCTAATTTTTATGGAACCAGTTAACTTTCGTGCCTATGTATTGAATTTTTTTTATTTTTTCCATCTGCTTACATATGAATGCTGCTATACGGTATTGGCTTAGTTCAGTTGATAAATTCCAACATCGCAATGAAATTAAAAGACAGGAGATTATCATCTTATGTGATAACTTCTTTTGTGATTAATCTTGTCTTTAATAAAGCAAGCTTCCATGGATCATTAGCTACTGTAAATTGATTCATCTGTTCATGAATTTCCGATATATCGATAAATTGGGTCATTTTTCATGTGAGGAAAATCTTATGATAGTATGAAGAAGTGTAGACTTGGATAACTTTTATTGGGAAATATTTTTTCCTTGTCTGTTTGAATATCAGCATGCAGAGATTAAACATTTAGCCCCTTGATTATTGTGAAAAAAATGAATTACAATCTTTTAAATTGTGAGCCACACAGCCTGTAAATCAGCATGAGGAAATCATGTTTCATACTGCCATTATCTGCTGTTTGCACAGATTTCTCATGGAGAGGATCCTAAACCAACTGGTGATATTTTAGGGACTTATGTGTAAAGGCAAATATTCTAGCTTGATGTCTTGCCAACCTTGCAATGTTAATGCTTTGTTAATACTAGCAATCAGATATTACTGCTAGTATGGCCAAGAGCACATGTCTGAACAAGTGACTGCCTACCACTTCCTTTGACATGAGGCTCGTATGCAAATTCTTTTTGGCTATCATACCACCCACGTTAGAAGGCAGTTGCTCTCGTTTATGGCCCATCAACTTGCTAAAAGTTGGACAGCATTAACATCACACTAAATTTTCGGTACAAGATATAACTTTGAAATTCTTCGTATAGAGAACCCTCATATTTCCTATTTTTACATTCTGTGCCTGAAAAATGGTTTAGACCTGTAATTCCTATATTCAATATTTTATGCCTTATGACATGATAGAACATTTGCATAGTTTTGGCTTTGTTATTTTTGTAAGCTCATTTAAATTCTTTAGAACATTCTACTTTTCTAAACTTATCAGTTAATATTGCAGTCCTTCTGTCTTTTTTGTAGCCACTGTCCTGAGGATTGTAGGGAAGCTGTGTCATCCCTGATGTTGGCTGCTGCGAGATTTTCTGATTTGCCAATGTTACGTGATTTGAGGCACATTTTTTTGGAAAGATATGGGAATTCTTTAGACTTGTTTGCAAATCAGAAGGTATTTCTCCACTAAGGGTTTATTTATCTGCAATTGCTTTACTGCACCTGACTTAAGTTGTTCGTTATTAGTTCATTGAGAATTTATCTTCAAAACCTTTTACGATGGAGCAAAAGGTCTCGCTAATGCAAGATATAGCATTAGAATTCTCCATAAAATGGGACTCCAGGGGTTTCAAACAGAGGATGTCTAAACCCCCATCAGTTGCACAGGTTTGCTTCTATGTTTCTCATTATTCCCCTCTCCACCCAACCCCACCAACACCAACACCCCAACCCCCCCTCCATAAACTGTTTACTCAGGACTCGTAAAATTGTTAAAACAATTATTTTTTTTTTTCCTTCTTATAAACAGACATAGCTCCACTTGTCTCCCATGCCAGTATGTTACATAAAAGAATTATTGTATTTTTTTACCTGCACTTATTGCACTCTTATTTGTGACTGTATTGCAGGGAAAACAAAAAATGTATGGATCTTTACCTACCAATGATGACAAATGCATGTCAGTTAAAGACAAAGACACAAAAGAGGACAAACACAAAGTTTTATCCAAACAATTGTTTGAGCATGCAAATGTTGCACACAGAGTGCTCAATAACAAGGAGGATCATTTCTCAAGAGGAAATAAGCTTGATCCTGCACCCTACAGAGTGCTCAATAACAAGGAGGATCATTTCTCAAGAGGAAATAAGCTTGATCCTGCACACCTTGACTCCTGCAATGGCTACAAGAAAGCCAGTTTCAAGGAGAAAGATGTCCTGTATAGGAACAAGCAAGACATTTTATTCCAAGCTAAGCAAGAAGCCTCTATGCAAAAGCATGAAAGTTTGAAGGATGATGCTTCTCTGAAAGCTATTAGATTAGGTACTTCATCTCAGAGGAAAAAGATGGAGAGTATCGATGGCGGATTCAAGCTGCCTAAAGGTGGGGAAAATACAGTGGCTGGAAGGGATGGTCAGGACATTTTCACTTGTGGAAACTCAAATACTTTACCTAGTTATGGAGGATTATTGTCAAAGAATGATTGTAACAGCTCAGTGGCAGGAAATCGTTATGGTGGTCAACATGTTAATGCAAATTCCACAAGAAATGTACATGAGGAAATGGTGCGTGATTTGCAACCCCACAACAAGAAATTCATCCCTCCTCCTTACATGAAACCTAATTCACAGCTGAAGGATGGAAAATACGGAGCCAAGTTGGGATCTTACCCTACTGGTTCTGATGGAAATGTAGTGCTCAATGATCCTCTAAACAACAATAGAGTCACTCTCAGTAATTGCTCAGAGAAAACCCAGGAAGGATCTTGTCATGAAAACATTAATTATTACCAGGATGAAGGGATGAGCAACCCCATTTCAAAATCAAAATCCTCAAGGAGGAGGCATCCAAAGTCACTCTCTAGTTACAATGATACTGGTAATTTGGAAGATGCTGGAGTGGCAAAGAGAAGACTAAGGAGCAGGAGAAGGGATAACTCGAAACGAGGCCCTCAAATCTTATTTGATGATGAGCACAATCAAGTCGATGAAGAGGAAAGGATGATAGATAAACTGTTGATCCACTATAGTAAGAAGCCGTCTGCATATGAAGCTGACGAAGGGAGAAGAAAGCCCAAAACTTGTCATGGACATCATCAAGGAACCAAAGTAGTCAAGTCCCCACAGCACATTAGCGGAGTTGGGACTGATGATATCTCAGAGAAAGTTGCTCCACCCCGATCAGTTTCCCTCCCTCATGAGCAAACTACATCAGGGGCAGCAAAATTGTTTATGCGTGCTGCTTCCCTTCAGCCAGGCAGGTCAAGCCCAGCTCGGCATGTGCATCCAAATTTACCTGATTACGATGATTTGGCTGCTCAGTTTGCAGCCTTGAAAGGGAGCTAAATCACTTGTAATCGGCATCCTTCTCACCATTATGACTAATTCATTAAAATTTCCTAATTGTTTCCCGTGAGGGGCTGTATTTGAGGAAGAAGGCAGGTGTGTGATTCTGTATACTGTATTTGAGGAAGAGGGCAAGTGTGTGGTTCTATTAGTGCTACCTCGGTTGGCCTCTAACTACATGCGGCAATTCCACAGCAGCTGGACCATAGCCCCCATATTTTTGGACATGGGCATTGTTCTGTTTCCGCAACCCTAGTTGCAATTTCACTTCAGTTTCTAGACCCCTAGGTTGTGGAAGTTGTACTAGGCTTGTGACTTCCCCGAGTCAGAGTTTGCACATGCTGGTTGGCCGATGGCAGAAGATGAGGTTCAATCTATATTGTTGTTTGCTCATACTGTACGGGAATTCCTGATTATAGTTAAGTCCTAGCAGTTGTACTGTTGGCCTGCTTGATTTATTCCTCTTTTTTTCAGCATAATGTACTTCAATCATGAATGTTTATATCACCAGAAAACTAGGGGACTGCGCGCCCCGGGAGGTGTGCAATTGCATGTAATTTATTGTGTCTCCACGTAACCAAGCAGACATTGTAAGGAGCACATGGTGGTTAGAACGTGACCAACTAGGCCTTACTGTTACAGACGAGAAATCCCACTAGCTTAGTCAGAACAAAAATGCACCTCAAAATTATCCTGTATTGTCCTCTCAGAAATATTCGGTTCCTGGTTATCAATCTCGACTGTCGTCCTTGTCATAGGTAAGCAATTGTTTTCCGCCAAATTAAAGAGCTTCTTACCCTTCCTTTTGTCATTGTACGTCCTTTTTTACTGGCTCCCATTTCCTCTGGAGAGACACGGAGCTTCACGGATACAGTGAGGAGGAGAGAGAGAGAGAGAGAGAGCACATCCAAGGTGGTAATGGGGGCAACGCTGGTAATGGTGGTGAAACTTGCCATAGTGTTGGGCCTAATCCTGGTGCTACAAGCCGAGCTATACCGCGCTCTCCTACCTCGTAGGCGCCAGCTGAGAATCACCGCCACTGGCACCACTCCAATCTCAATCATCGCCAACCACTGGTGCATCCACTTCGCCACAAAATCTACTCCCCCACCAAAAACAACAATTTTCTCCTCAACTAACCAGCTACTACGCCCAAAGGGTTACTCAGGCTCCAAGAAGCTTCCTATTTCCTGCAGCTTCCTGTGAGGAAAAGACGATAGCAGAGCTAATGAACAAACATTCCCAACTCCATCACATCCTTGAAGTCCATGCCCAACAATCGAACCCCAAGCCCCAACAAATTACTCTCACAAGATCTTCGCCTCCATCAAAATCGTCTGGAGAGATGTCAATTCAAATTCCCAATACCAATGTTTGCAGAGAAAAATCTTGAGCTGCTGACAAACAGCATTTTGTTTATATATCCAATCCAATCTACGACAATGAAGCTAGCAGGCCAGGCAGGGTGGATACCCCATTTGAAACACTTGAATCATCTCCTTCGCATTTGGAAGCAGGTTGTTCTTCGGGGGATGAGGAGACGCCCCAAGAATCCCCATCTAGTCCCAGAGTCGCCCCTCCGTTGACTCCAATGAAGAAGCTTCCAGCAGAGGCCTGTTTAATTTTCTTGAGAGATGCAAGGTCCATGGGCACTTCAGGCGGTGATTCTGCCAGTCATAATGAACACTTATCATCATCCTCAGGGTCTCCATGCACTTCTCTTTCATGGAAATTGCATATTCTGTCAAAAGCTAGATGAAAGTAAATGGCCATCTTTTTTCCCTTTCTTTCTGTTGTTATTTTATTTTATTTTATTGTTTTTATTTTTTTGGGCTTGAAGCTTTAAATGGGTGTGGGGGGCGATCGTTGATATGGCAATAGTTACTAAAGAATAGAGCCACGGCACCCGTCTCCGCTCGCGTGGCCATCCCTTTGTCCCCCACTCTCACACCCTCCCACTCCAAGCAACATTAGTTATTAGTACTCTTTCTCCTTTATGTTCGTTTCAGAATTACTTCAATTGTTTTTATCTGCTTGTCTGGGCGTTTTTTTTGGAAAGTTGTTTACGCTTCTCTCTGCTGTTGGTAGAAAACAAGGTATTGTTTTGTTTTGTCCAGGGATGGTGAAGTTGCATGTGATCTTTGAAGAGATTAACTTTTTTTGCACATGAAAAATGCAAAAATGATAACCCAAAGAAAATACAGCAGATAGAAATATTCTACGAATTCAAGTCGGAGTACATTCTAATTTAATCTCCATACCCACCAACCCAATAACGATAGCACGGAACTGGACTCTCCATGAATGCATAGTTAAACACAACCGATTTCTAGAATATAAATGGCTAATATAACGGAAATATTTAAAAGAAACACCCTTCTGTTGTTGAGGGGCCTCGAGTGCTGCTTTCGATGCATTAAAAGCGAGAAAACAAGCTGCCACCCGCGAGGCATTTGTCCCCTTTAGAATGTGACGTTTCACCAGGCCCCAAGGCCTGGGGACAAGAAGCTTCAGATCGAGAGTGATTGTACTACCTCATTTAATTGAGTTGTTTTTGGAATGATTTTTCAGTGAACTGGGCACCTTCATTTCATCAGTTTTGTGCCCATTCTTTTAACCTAAAAGCAAAACCCAAAAAAATTAAATTAAATAAATAAACAATAGAGCCGCGAAGTGAAAGCACATGTGAACCTTGGGGTCTTTTAAAGTAGCAGCCCATTAGTCAGGGTTCAAATGCGTAGCCGGAGAGCATTTCACGGGAGCAGATGGAACAGTGGATCCCCCAAGCAACATTTATTATTATTATTATTATTATTATTATTATTTTCTGAAAAAATATATAATGTTAAACAAAATCAGAAAGAATATACGTTTTACATCATGTGTAATTGTTAAACATTTTACACTATTTATGCATTCTACGCTACTACGCCGTCTGCTCGTCATAAACATAAGTAATTACACTACTTGCGTGTAATAAATGTAAATTTTACAATTATGTGTAGTTGGCAAATGAATTCAGGGAGCCAACAAAAAAAAAAGGAAAAAAGGGTAGAAAATGTTGATGGTATATGCTGAACATAGAAGTAAGAAAGAGGAATGAAGACAAAGGTACCAGCCTATGCCGTACACTTCACATGCCGCAAGGATCAGTCGTAGTTATATTTTTAGGCCTTAAAATTTATCCGAATATGCAATTTAGAACTTAAATTTTGTGTAAAACTATAATTAACTCCTAAATTTTTTTTCTTAGCCTGTAATTATGTCCTTAAGACATGTTTTATTATAAGCAGGTAAATTATATATAATAACTAATGAAATATATAATTTAATTATATTAACCTTTGACATAATTAATCAAAATTATTACTTGATAGCGTAACTCTCCCACAACGGGACGTCTGACATTTTCTGATTCAGGTATTGGAAGAGCGGAGAGAATCTGATCCGTGTGAAACGGCCCCCAAGGCCGTAAGGCTCCCACATACGAAAACCTCATTCCTTTATGCAGCAAGCGACTCACGTCTCCATGTGCTTGGCCTCTCGAGCACCTCCTTTGAAAAGTCATCACACAGTTCGTTTCGTTGGGTTGTTAAAATATGACAAAATTTTAACGCAATTTCATTCGATGTCTTTCCCAAAACTGGCCCATTCTTCAGTTGTACGTGGGGAACCTAACCAATATCCTCTTGTTGGCTTCCATGTGCGAGATGGGACACTCTCTAAATAGGGACAAACAGAGGCAGAATGTTAGAGCACCACTAAATTGGTTAACCCATTCTAGCCCCACATTGCGGATGAGGCGTAGACAATCTCTCTATCCCCAGCTTAATCCCATTCAAGAGTTGGTCAAGTGGCCAGCGAGGGTGTGTGCACTCATGTGATCGATTGAAATTTTAATTTACAAATCAGACTACAGATAATTTTCAGCGTTGGAGAAAAAAAAAAAGCTGTGTGAGGCACAAAGCCTAACATAGAATTATATTTTGGTCCCAATATCAAGAAAATCTCCACAATCCAAAGTCTCTTTTTTTTTTTCTTTTTCATAAAAGTAAGGAACCCTCTGGGTCTTTTTTTTTTTTTATCTTTTATCTTTTATGTATATATATTGCCTGTTCAGAGTTTTGCGACTCTCTATTATTAGTTACCACAAACCCCCACACACACAAACTTCACATATATGGCCTCTCCCAGTAGCATCAGTGTTTCTACCACCTCCCCCAAAGGTGGCAACGGCGAAGGCAACAGCACGGCGTCATCAAGTTCACCGAAAGGCCAATGCTTGTGCTCTCCAACAACGCATCAAGGATCGTTTAGATGCAAGTTTCATCGGTCAAGGTCATCGGCTTGGACGAAACCATCGAAGTCTATGCCACCAAACAACCTCGTAACTTCTCTTTCACCCAAGTCCGTTGATTCCACTTGATGGATTATCGGGTTGATCTGTGTGTCTGTATAACCATATGAGATCCTCTATATCTTTACCCAAGTTCTGTTTTAAACTACCCAAAATGGGAGTAGATCGCATCTTTTTTACTTTTTCCTTAATCTCTGTTCTGCGATTGCTGTGGACCATGTATGATGCTTCTTATGTTCATGAGCTTTTTTGCTTATAATTCTAATTATCCTCTGTGATCTAATTACTGTTGCTTATATGATCTTATCTTTTTTTTTTTTTTTCCTGGTCAAGTTATACCTGTAATTATTGTTCTTGAATGATGAGCAACATTCATACGTGAATTATTGGAGATTGAAACTATTGCACGGTACATTCGACAGCAGATACGTTGTGTTATTTTCTTCTCTCTCTCTCTTTGTGTCTGTCTGTCCTCGTTGGATTTTTAAAAAATTTGGGGCATGTCGGTTTTCCTTTTCTTAATTTTCACACAAGTCATAATAAAAACATTTATGAATAAAAATTTCTTGGAATTCTACCCTCGTACCCGATGAGATATATAAAATGCGATGGCGTACGGTCTCAGCATCATCTTTATAAAAAGTCATGTCTGATACAGCCCCCACATCCGCCATAACAATGATTGCATTCAATTGATTTCTATCTGCCGTTTCAATCCAACCTGACACAAGGTTCGGGTCTATCTTTCAGGCCCAAAATAAAAAGGCTGATTCTGGCTGACCGTGCGGGTGTTAAAAAATTCTCAAACTTGGCCCAAATCAATTGGACTTGTTGCAGGGCAGGTCTGATTGGATTAATAATTAAGATATTCAGTTCAGCCTCGTTTAATAAAGCCTGATATCAACTTTCTCATATTCTTAGTTATACTACACTCTTGATACCCCTGGAGCTTAGCCGCGATTAGAGCTTGAATTCTTGCGTACACGTCAATTCTTCTTTTGTATAGGGTATAATGACCTGGTGGTGGGTATAAAACTTTGGTACCGCTCTCTACCTTAAATGTGGATAAGACGGTATGAACCTGAGGAAATTTGAATTAGAACACTAACATGAAAATTTCATCTTAATTTGCATGGAGATTACTTAAATTAGAGTTTTGAAAAAATATATCCTCTTTCTGGACTTTATCAATTGCTGCACTTATTTTTCTCGTTATCGCCAATAATTTTTTTTTTTTTTAATCTTATGATGGTTATTAGTAGTAAGTACACTCTTTTAACATTTTAAGACCTTTTTTACGAATAAGAAATTCATTGACGATTTTATTGATTAATCAGACATCCTCAAATTGGAAGAGGTGAAAAGTTGTACAGCATACGTTTTATATAATTGGAAGGCAACCCAAAAAAAAAAAGGCAAGAATAAAGATAGGAGTTGACCGAGCGTAAAGAGATCTCACATGGGATCTTGCCAAGTCAGCGAAGTGCAGTGATTTTTTTTTTTCAAAAATGTTCCTAAGACACACAGATAAAATACAGAAATTGACACGCAAAAGTTGAACCGTTACGTTTTTTTTTTTTAAATTTAAATTATTACAATTTGACGTATCGTTTAATAAATAATAAATTAATTAAAATTAATAATTGAAACTAGAAGCTAATTGCAATTAAGGGTTCAACTTTTACGTATTTTATTTTCGCGTCTACACTGTCTTCGTAATAAGACTGTTTTCTGAATCTTCACTTTACACACAGGGGACCGTTTGGCTCCAGCCAAACGAGGCCATGAGAAACTCGGAGGGCGATTGTGATTACGTGCCAGACACTCCACTACTTGCCCAACACCAAAACGTCATCGTTCTGACATACTACCACCGGCCCAACCCCTCCGTCCTCTTTCTCCGCCGCTGCCTCTTGTTTACCACCGTCATCCTCCTCCTCTCTGCTGCCGTCTACTTCCTCTTCCCCTCCGACCCCTCTCTTAAACTCGCCCGGATCCGACTCAACCACATTCGAGTCAACTCGTTCCCGAAACTCACTCTCGACGTGTCCTTTTCCCTCACGGTCAAGGTCCGAAACAGAGACTTCTTCTCTCTGGACTACAGTTCGCTCAATGTGGCGGTTGGGTACAGAGGGAGAGTGCTAGCGCTTGTGAGGTCTCGGGGAGGGAAGGTGAGGGCGAGAACGACGTCGTATATCAGTGCGACGCTCGATTTGGACGGTCTTGAGGTCATACACGATGTGCTTTACTTGATTGAGGATTTGGCTCGGGGCATTATCCCTTTTGATACTGAAACGATGATCGAAGGAGAGGTTGGCCTCTTATTTTTCAAAATCCCTATCAAGGTAACTTCTTTTTCTTTCTTTCTTCATTCCATAAAAAAAAAAGAAGATTAATTTTCTCCGATTTCGTTTAATTCACACGAAGTGTTTGCTGCTGACTTGAGGGAAGAAAGGGTTAGAATGAAAAGCAATTTGTGAAAACTATTGTAGTCTGAGGATGGAGAATTTGCTGTACATTGTAATCCCACTTGTAAAGAAAGTAGCAGAAGTAAGAAAATAAAGCTGTAGGTGCGCCTTGCTTTTGTAATTTTGTTTGTTGTTACCATTATGCAGGCAGATCGGATTTGATCATGTTGGATTTATGAGCAAGTGCTTTTAGAATTAGACCCCTATTGGTTAGTCTTTGGTTTTCCTTCGGCCGGCCGGGGGCATCAGATTGTATCTGGTGGCAATGATACATTCTGATTCCTCAGTAGCTACATCTACAATTCTTGAACTTGCTGTTGGTGGTTTCACACAAGCGTATGAAGCTCTTCAGTTGCTTTAGTGTTCTTTTGCAGCCAGAAAACTTTGTGCTATCCAAATCTCTGGTCTTTTATTACAATTTTGTCTCTCTGCCTCTTGATGTCCTGCTTTTGCTCACCAGTCAATGCATTTTCGTCTCTGTAGACTTACGTTGGGCAATTTGTTTCAGGGAAGAGTTGCATGTGAGGTGTATGTGAGCACAACTAACAAGAAAATTGTACATCAAGATTGTTACCCGGAGGTGAGGAACACTTTCTTGAACTACCTTGAAATTTGTTTGTATTACAGAAGCGAGTGGGCAACCAATGCATTTATAGTTTTATGCAATTGCTTGGTAGGTTAAATGCACATGGATGTTCTCCAAAGATGATGTTGATAATCTTTTATCAAGTGATCACCTTGGTTAATATCCCAGCTAAAATCATATATTGGGTCATAAAATTCTGGATGCTTGACTGAACAGGCCAAATTCCTTGATTGGATTGATGTATCACTTATAACTTTCAATCACTGCATTTACATGTTTATCATTGTGTGGGATACAATGGAGTGTCAAAGGCCTAAAATCATGTGGGAAACTTTAATTAGGAAGAATTTAGAACAATCAGGTCTCACACCTGACTTTGTGCATAATAGAATAGAATGGTGAGAAATGATTCATATAGCCAACTTCAACTAAATTCAGGATTAAAACTTTTGTTGCTGCTGCGTTAAAGGCCATCCAAACAATTCACTTTTGCTGACAGTATGCCTGTAGTTTGACCCTGCTACTAAACTTGTGATGCTACGTTCCTTATTATTTCGGTCATTTTGCTAACCCACATGTTGTTTTCTGACCTTCTAGTAAACATTGGGTATGATACTAAGATCTATTAGACTCTTCTCAATCTGAAAGATGTTGTTGAGCCAGTTGCTACCCCTTGGATAGCTTCACAAGTGTTTCAATTGTTTCAATGTATTAATTTCCTGATGTGTATATCTTGTTATGATCTAATGACAAGTTATTAGCTGTACAATTAGTGTGAATACTCGTTTTAGCAGCATTGATCTCACTTCTGTATTACAACAAGACTACCAATTTCGATTCTTTATTATGATGTTCGTTGCTTTTGTGCTGTCACAAAATGAAGTGGTTGTTGTGGTTGAATTCCAGGGTTTACCACATGCTAAAACTTAATTTCGGGACCAATTGAAAATAATGGGCGAAATCAGAAGTCAACCTGTAAGCTCACGAGCCAAATATCGAACATGATGTGGATATTTGACATTCTGGAATTCGATTAGAGGTTCAACCCGTTCGATTCTGCCACTGAAGTTTATCTAGAAAATAAACCAGATTCTGACGCCAGTTCCTGTCTCTTTATCTCAAGGCATTGAGCCCACCCGTTGCAAAAACTTGATGCCGTTCTCTCTGTTTCATGTACACCATCAAACAAAGGAAAAACGTTTTGTGGTGATTATGATGGAATTTATAATGTTTCTAACATTGACGAGCCAACGGCTTCAATGTCAGGGTGTAGGTAGAAGCAATCTGCTTCGAACGACCATTAATCTCTAGCCTTTTTGGTTTATCCGTTTGTTGTTAACGGTAAAAATGACTAATTATAATTTTTATTTATCATTGAAAAAAAAAAGAAAAAATATATTTAAATAACTAAAATATTATTATTAAAAATGTTTAAATCAAATATTATTTATCAAATACTATTACATTCAAAATGTAGCTGAAAGCTATTTTGAACTACCTTTTAAGGAATTTATTAATAAACAACAATCTTTAAAAAGTTTTATTAAGTAAAAACTAATACCCGCCTTATTTCCTGGAGACAACTTGGTCCCCTCTGGTTTGGGCCCGGACCGGCCTACGAGTTGGCGCACGCACCACTAATCTTTGCCACCATTATCTCCTTTCTATGGTCCAAAGATGCGAGCCAGCTTAATAATTCAAAGTGCACCTAACTGAGAACTTTCCTTTTGACTTTTCGCCTGATGATTTAGAAATTTGAACGAGATTCAAGTATTCAACAATGTCAATACTTTATGGCTTGATCGCAGACAAATCAAATTCTAAAAAAAGGCCTATTTCCTCGCTAGCCAACACAGTTTCTTGTTCTACAAAATAGAGACTCGTCCCAAAAATTACAAATTAAAAAACTCTTGTTGATATTCAAAAGGGATCTTGGCAGGAACAAAAACATAAACGCCACGAGGCAGTGTTCTAGAGCTCACTTTCTTTTACGAGTCAATAGGCCGCCAATCAAGTCAAAATCCTCGTGTTTATTATAATTATAGTCAAAATAAATAACGCGTCCTCCGAAGCCCGCTTCTCTCCCTCCCCCGCCTATAAATTTCACAGGAAGTAAAACCCTCCCAAGTCGTCTCCAGTGTCTAAACGTCTTCTTCTTCTTTTTCTTCTTCTCCTCTTCTCTCTTTTACCAGTCCCCGAGAAATCCGTCTGAAATCCGAATCGTTCTTTCGCTCCTCTTTCGTCGTTAATCGGATCCCCAATTTTTTTTTTCCAAGCATATCTGTTGGGTTTTTTCAACATGGGTTCCGGAAAATTATTTGCCCTTCCAATCATGGGCTTTATGTTATTGGCAATCTTGCAACTTGGATTTGGCCAAGTCGTGGCTCCGTCACCTTCACTGACGCCTGGAGGTCCGTCCAACGATGGTTACACAATTGATCAAGGAATCGCTTACGTCCTTATGTTGGTCGCCCTTGCAGTCACATACCTCTTACATTGATTTGTGTTTTTTTTTTTTTTTGGTTCTGAAACGTGGTTGTTACAATTTTAGACATTTATATTCTTTGTCATTTTTTTTCCTCCTCATATTCCTCTGGAGAAATTGTTACGCTGTATCTTCGATTCATCTTTAGTAATTGACATATAAATGAGAGATAGATCTTTTCTTCTTCATGAAAATTAAATCTCAATTTGTTGTCCACCGTACACAATACAAAATGTTATTTTTGTTTGATTTTTGAAATCAAGCAGGCAGTTCGCGGAGAAACAAATGAAAAACTCTATATATATATATATATATCAAACTTTTATATTTTTAAATTGATATTTCTTAAAAAAAAAATCTAAACATTGAGAATGTGAAGTTTATAATTAAACTAAAATTATTAACGTATTGTGGCTTTCTGTAAAAAAATAATTTTAAATTAATTAAAAAAAATATAAAATATAAAAAATTAATTATAAAAATTAAATTATATATATATATATATATATATATATATAAGGTTTTTGGATTTGAGTTTTTAATTTGCGACCGACAGGTATTGCTAGCAGTAAATAGCCGATTGCAATTATGTTAGTTTTGACGGTATTGGACTGCACCCGTGCAAAAGAAGCCCAACAATGCGTTGTCATACAAAAGGCTCACTGGTTGCTGTTGGGTCCAATCCCTGCCCCGTGCTGGTCCAGGTTATGGCAACGTACTGCTTTTAAGTGACTCTGTTTTTCAATAGAAAAACTTTTAAAAACCTGATTTTTCTATTTTTAAAGTTAGATTAAAAGCCACGTCTTTAACGCACCGGATTTCTTTTGAAAGGAAAAACTATAGGAAATTATTAAGAGCAGAGATATTTTCCGTAGTTTTTTCATGTAGAGGCGAAAGAAGAAAATGGAGATAAAAAGTCAAAAATATCTAGAAAACAGAGAAGAGCTTTTTGAATGGAAATACACCCAATTTTTTTCTAGTTTTAAAGGAGAAATAAAAACGTTGGTAATAACTCCCAAATCCAAACTTTTTTTTTTTAAATCAATATATTAAAATACAAGAACAACTCACAAAAAATGCTAGAGTACAATATTTTTTATATTATTATTAAAATTAGAGTTCAATTAGTTCTAATATTATTATTAAATTTTAATAATTTTAATGTTATTGTTAAATTAAAATTTAATTAATTTTGATATTATTATTATATAATTATACAAATATTCATTATTTTATTAAATAAATGAAATTTTAGATAATAATTAAAAAATTTACACATAATATGTATATATAAAATCTTATTTACTAAATATGCAGTAAATTTATGAAATAATTATAATATTTATTATTAATTTAATAAAAATTATAATAAAAAATAAGATTTAATTATTTATATTTTATTTTAATATTAATTTATAATAAATTTAAATTAATTTTAAAAATAAAATTTTAAAAAAAAAAACAAAACAAAAAGAAAAAGAAAAAAACACGTGAGTACCGACTCCCAACTCTCCAAACTCTTCCGTTGTCGTGCTAAGGTCGCCAGGCTTACGCAACTCTTTTTTGGTGTTTTTCGAAAAAGCTCACGGGCAACAAAATGTTTTTGGATTAAAATAAAACTTTTGGTGACGTATGATGATTAATATCTAAGAGCGGATGAGCAATTCCCACAATATGTTTATTGTTATTACTATTTGTTTGAAATGGAAATGGAATCAACTCAAGAAGTTTCAATATTTTTTTCACTTGCTTGGCAAGCGACGGTGTCCAGATTCACTGAAGATTGTCTGGCAGGCGAGTTGCGCACGTAGGGGCACGTTCCTGAAATACATGCAGTGAGAGACAGCATCGTACGCAAAAAGATGACACAGCTAAACGTACAAAATCAGTATTCCACAACCCCTAATCATCACTTCAAATGCCCAAACATTGAAAATTATTATTTACTGGCACACGTTTCGATTTTATACACGCTAAAGCCATGTACTAAGTATAAGAATTATTGCCTAAAGTAGCCACGGCGACGTTTTTGCATTTGCAGCTAAAATGATAGTGTAAATTCTAATTTCCCAAAATATTTTGATTTATCCCGATTGTTAATATCTAATCAAAATGATCTTCATAGCTAATTAAGTATACCTAACTTTCAACCATACTTTTGCACATGGGTCCAGCATTTTTGTCTTCAAACATGTAATGCATCACTTTTCAGGCTGCTTTTTGAGGCAACGGCATTTTGTATGACCATGGCAATAACTACAACAGTCTCAATTTGTGCATTAGCTAATAGCCCCACAAAGTAATTACACTCGTCTGCTTCTCGAGTTCGTGCGTGTATGTTCTTTACCACAATCAGAAACCGAATCTCAATGGGAATCGCTCACTGTGTTTGTACTTATGCGGCGATATAGCTACCATAAGTAAATTGCTGGCCCAATGCCGGGAAATGAAAGGGACATCTCAACTCCACCTCTCGGCATGAGGATTATCGAGGTGGGAACGGCCAGATCACCAATTCAATAAAATTACTGGTATGCCACTCCGCTTGTATATATATATATTTTTTTTTCTTTATTGACTTTTTTTTTTTGGTATTATTATAAATAATATCTATATTATTATTTATGATATTGTCTAAACAACTTTTATATTCAACAAAATGTCTTCCTTATAATTTAACGAGTCAATCATATACATTTCCCGAAGGAGTTGATCATCCCTTCTGTGCCTATTGGTCTATAACTTATGAGGTTGAGTAATTATGCCATTGCTTAGTACAGAGCTCAAATCTCTTGAAAATAAAATAGATGCATTTGTCTTCTCCACCCTCACAACGTAGTTGGCTTTGAGCACCAACTTGGCCAACTACTTTGTTTCATATCATGTATAGTTTGGTTAAATCAGGACATCTTCACCTTTACAATACTGCAATATTGTAGTGGAAAAATAGAAATCAAATAAAATTAAAAAAATAAAACAAATAAGGTGATTATTTTTTCAATTCGCAATGGAAACAAAGTGATTTTTTTGTGAATTTTTCATTTACATGGACTCAAAATTTCTTAAATTCATTTATACGCCATAAGGTAGATTCACTAATATCACAAAAGAAGTGTCAAATTGAAATTTTTTAATGTCACGAAAAGGAGAGTCCATCTTATAAAAGAAATTAAATATCTTATGATTCTAATAATTTTCTGAATACAAAATCATCATATAACTAAAAAAAATAAATTGATTTTTGTAACTTTTTATCTATTAAAAAACTTATCAAGTTATAAACTATACAATTAAAATAACTCTCTATTTTCATTAACCTTATACTTTTTAAAAAAAATTTATTAAAATTTAAAATTTTTTAAGTAAAAATTTAAATTTTTAGTTGTATATGAACAGATTTTAACATTTTTTTCCCTATTCCTAGACGAGCCATGTCATTGCCAATAGCCCTGGGGGTAATTGGCACAAGAAATGGACCTGGGCTGCAGCCGCTTGCGCCTATAAATAAACGCCAAACTTCTTAAAACCGAACCCATCGTAAAATCACACGCGCAGGCTCTGTCTCTCACTTCTTCAGACACAGACCCGAAAAAGGGGGAAGAGAGATATGGCAAGTCAAAGCAATGGAAGCTCCGATTGTTTCAACAAGTTGCCAGAAATAAAGTTTACAAAGCTGTTCATCAACGGAGAATTTGTCGATTCAGTTTCAGGTTCCTTAATTTATCAACCCCTCCCCTCTCTCTATCACTATTCCAATCACACACACTCAGAAGAAAGCTCCATGTTGCTTAATTTCTGATTTCATTGGTTAAGCTTTTTTAATCTCTACACACAGTGATGCATGTACATAAATGTAAGCTTATGAGTGTTTTGCTTTGACCTCTTCTGGTATTTGAGCCCCTCGATTCCTTCACTGATTTACTCTTTTAGTTACAGTATTTAAGTCCATCGAGTCTCTTGACGCCAAGAAAGAGTTTTTTGGTTTTTTTTTTTTTATTTTTTTATTTTCTCTGTTTACCGCCCATGGATCTATTGCTCAAAACAAATAAACAGCTGTACATGTTAGATTAATCTTCACCCTTCTTTCGCGTCTTTCACAGAGGGCATCAATCCATTGGCGCGAGCCAATAGACGGGAGAATAAACATGAGTTTATATTTTTAACCCGAAAGATTAAAAATATTTTAATTATCTGTTTTTTCCTTCAAAAGAATAGACGTGGGCTAAAGGATATCCGTCGATAATGATTTTGAGCCGCCCGATGAGATGGGGATACAACTAGAATCTTCTAATTTAACACTCTATTACACATAGATACTTTATATAATTATTATTTAATTGATGACTCTGTTGGTCTGTAATTACACCAGACAGGATGCAGGAACCGTAGGGTCAAGATTGGACTTTCTTAACAATTGAGATGATAGACCGGGCCTATTTTAGTGTATTTTTTTTTATTAACTTAAATTTAAGTTTTTTTTTTTGTTAATATTTGTTTTGAGTATTAAAAATTTATATTGGGAATGAAGTAATATATTTTAAATTTATTACTATCAAAATTAAATATAAAAGAATTTATATAATATTGGCTGTTTTATGAGACTGATTGAATAAGGCATATAAAAAAAATTTCATCCGAGCCTCCAAATACGACAATCCATGTAAAATGCATGTTTTTTTTTTGGTTAAAAAAAAGCATTGAACTTTCTTGAATGCTCTCATCTATTGGGTGGATCCAATAAATAGGTGTTTCAGTCAACTGCGTATCATCAGCCTAATTTATCTTTGGCTAGAGTAATTTTGTGACGATCTCCAGTGCATAGATAGTAACTTAGTTGATAGGCACATTGATATTTTTGTCATTTCTAAATTATTCATAAAGTGTGGTTCTGATTCATTGTAGGAAAAACTTTCGAGACGACTGACCCAAGAACGGGAGAGGTGACGGCAAGCGTTGCAGAGGGTGAAAAAGAGGACATCGATAAGGCTGTGAAGGCTGCACGCCACGCGTTCGAAGAGGGACCATGGCCTCGCATGTCCGGCTATGTAAGCATCCCCTCTGGCACGCTTACGCATATATCATTTACACTTTACTAAAATATCGGGAGAGTGACTGAATTACAAATAATATAATATTTCACCGATCATTTGCACGTCGCCTTAACTTGCGTGTGTCTTGAATGACAACACTTAATTTTTAATTGTAAAATTTAATCCTCCAAGTTACCGAATGAATTCAATCAAGCAATTGTTTTAAAAATGGTTGAACTACTCAACTGTTCCATTATGATCATTTTGTCTAGAACTCTGCTTAATTATGTTAGGAGTCAAATAACAATTTTTAAAAGCAAGTCGGCCAAATTATGCGTTGTGCTGCCTTGATTTTGTTAGATATAATTTGTATAATTATAGAATATATCACACAATTTTTTGAAGGAAATTTCACAAAAAAAAAAAAAAAAAATTGATGTATGTGGGTTTTTCTTTTGTGAGCTCATGTCTCGCGATGGGCAAGATGTTTTTCACAATTCTTTTTTTTCATTTGTCTATTTGAATAATTTGTAGTCATGTGCACGTAATCATTCTTAATTCGACAATCTAAGCAATTGGGGAGTACAGAGACATGAGCAAGCCACAAAATTTTCTTGAATATTGGCCAGAAATGAAAAGATCGACACTGATATTACAGAAGTATACTGAAAACTTTGACTGTTACTTCTAGATCCAACAGTTGCAGCCGCCGCCATTATTTTTTGTTAGACGCAGACAATTGGAGTTCGGGAGGAGCTATATTCAAATTAAAAGAGATGTGGGACCATCCAATAATAGACCACGGACTTTTTTTAAAAGCTTTTGTTTTCCTCCCTCACATGTGTCCAGGCATCGTGGGAGCCACGCGTGCTTCCTAATCCTTGTAATAAAATTATTTTGCATTTTCGTTTCCACATGGTGGGGGGGGGGGGGGTGGGGGAGAATATTATAATGATAATGAAGGAAGAGTTGACATCCAATACCAAAGGGACAAGGGACCACTAAGTTTATCTCCTAATTAACCATGAAAGGAAAACTCTTTGCCTCCTAATTATTCCGTTTCTTGTTGAAGTTAGTAAAACTAACAACTTTTCACATGGCACACATGCATGCTATTGTTTTAAATGTTTTTCCTAGACAAAGTAGAATCATTTACGGTTCCAAAAAAGTCGAATAATTTGGCATATGGGTCAGTTGCTTGAGTTGGTAACGAGGAATTTGGAGATAATTAATGACAAAACTCACGAAGAACTTCTTTGCGCTTGATACCCTTTTTATTGGGCAATAATCAAATATGATATTCCCCTCTCGCCTTATGGTCATAGTTCCTTTGGATTCCAGTTGACCATAAGCCATTTCAGTTTATTGATTTGAGTTCATAAGAATGAGAGTCCAGTGATCTGAACAGAGTTAAATCCCAATTTTCAGACGTTCAGAGCAATTGTTGGGTTTAATGGTTTCTCGACACTCAATAAATATAAATAGAAAGACTTTTTCGAATCACTTGATTATCTATATATATATATATATAAACCGATCTAGAAGAATTCCATATATGAAAATTAAAGGTTATACCAGGCAACTAATTTGTTTTCTTGCTGTTCTTGAACTGCGAACAGGCAAGAGGAAGGATCATGATGAAATTTGCAGACTTGATTGAAGAAAATATAGAAGAATTGGCAGCATTGGATACTATTGATGCTGGGAAGTTGTTCGGTTGGGGCAAAGTAATTGACATTCCTTCTGCAGCAAAGCTCCTGCGTTACTACGCAGGTGCAGCGGACAAAATTCATGGAGAAGTATTGAAAATGTCGCGTGAGCTTCATGGCTACACACTGCGAGAACCAATTGGTGTTGTAGGACATATCATTCCCTGGAACTTTCCTACCAGCATGTTCTTCATGAAGGTTAGCCCTGCTCTGGCGGCTGGGTGCACCATGGTCGTCAAGCCTGCCGAGCAAACACCTCTTTCAGCTCTCTATTATTGTCATCTTGCTAAAAAGGCAAGGCTTTGATTACATACTGTCCTACTCTATTCTGTTGATTTTATTTAATACAGATTTCTAATGCACTTAATGCTATATTTCCCTTTGTGCATTGCTAATCAGGCTGGTATCCCTGATGGAGTCATCAATGTTGTAACTGGATTTGGACGGACTGCAGGTGCTGCCCTCGCCTCCCATATGGACGTAGATAAGGTGATCTCAATTTGATGATGCCCTTTGGTTTCTTGAAAGAAATAAGAAATAAAACCAGTGCTCTATGCCCTTTTGGAATAGGGCCTTAAATTTATGTGATTTGGGTTTTACCATTTCAGATAAGTTTTACTGGGTCTACAGAAGTTGGACGCCTAGTGATGCAGGCTGCAGCAACAAGCAATTTGAAACAGGTCTCACTTGAATTAGGAGGCAAATCACCTATGCTAATATTTGATGATGCTGATGTAGATACAGCTGTTGATCTGGCTCTGTTTGGCGTCTTTTATAACAAGGTAATTTTTTTTTTCTCTTTTCCATGTGTATATTTCCCTTGTCTGAATTAGGCTCAAATGGTGTCAGTAACAGCCTTTCTTTCATTCACATTATCAGGGAGAAATCTGTGTGGCGAGTTCACGCGTTTATGTTCAGGAAGGAATTTATGATAAGTTTGTAAAGAAGTTGGAGGAGAAGGCGAAAGAATGGACAGTTGGGGACCCTTTTGATCCAACATCTCGAGTAGGTCCACAGGTACAAAAATTTGAAAGATCATAGTGAAGTATATTTTTCTGCTAGTAACTTAATTAACTAAATGAAAAACCAATTTGATTGTTGTGATAATTTCACACATCAACCATTTCAAGCTTGGAAAGGGTTCGATCTAAAATATGTATATGAACCCATAGCTGAAATGCTTATTTCATCCTCCAACCCCATGCAGATTGATAAGCAGCAGTTCAACAAAATTTTATCTTACATTGAGCATGGCAAAAGAGAAGGAGCCACCTTGTTAACCGGTGGCAAGCCTTTAGGCAAAAAGGGTTATTTTCTTCAGCCTACAGTATTCACCGATGTTAAGGTATCTACATTTTCCAGTGTACCAATTCAAGTCCTCAAAATTTCAATCATAATGTGGTTTCTTGCTCTTTTTACTCTTGACAACTTGCTCAGGAGGACATGCAGATCGCAAGGGACGAAATTTTTGGACCAGTGATGTCACTAATGAAGTTCAAGTAAGTAAAATGATGGTCAGTTCTGTCTTTACAGTATGTTTAATGAAGACAATATCCAAAAGAAAAATCCTGATGGTCCCCATTGATTCCAATGCCATAACACTGCATAGACTTCTTCAATGAGCTAAAGAACACAGCTGATTTGTTCCCCATGAGCAATTGCAGGACCATAGATGAGGCAATCAAGTGTGCAAACAATACAAGATATGGCCTAGCCGCTGGTATTGTCACGAAGAACATAGATGTGGCTAATACTGTCTCGAGATCAATCCGTGCCGGCATCATTTGGATCAATTGTTATTTCGGGTTTGACAATGACTGCCCATATGGAGGATACAAGATGAGTGGGTTTGAAAGAGACCTTGGATTGGAAGCCCTTAACAAGTACCTCCATGTCAAATCTGTTGTGACTCCTCTTCACAATTCTCCTTGGCTATGATTGCATTTTGTTTATGTACAACAATTATGGCTCTTTAGAAATTGGATGGAAGTAGCCACTTTGCAAACAATAACGTACTGCAAATTTTTACATTGGACTATTAAGTCCTGTTTTATGGTACTTTGTAATAATTGAATCCCTTATCTATTTCTACAATAATTGTTTCATTCCCATGTATCTCAAGCTTCTAATAAAACAAACATTTAGTCTCTACGGACAATCGAATTCCCAGGTTTGCAAGCTGAATTGCAGAAAACTAACTAGTGTATCCTTAATTGCACATATGGTATCTGACCACTGTGCCCAACAGAAGATGCTCAATATTGTACGGCCCCAGGTGTGCGTCATGCTCGGACTGTCTGTTTTCGGTCGGCTACAGACAGCTGTTCATGCCACCCGAGCACGGGGAATCCAACACCTATTTAAAAGACCACAAATATCTCACTTGCACAAGCAAAGAGGGAGATTTAGACACAGATGGCAAGCCAATCCAATGGATACGATGATGAGTCTTTTGTCAAGATACCAGCTATAAAGTTTAACAAGCTCTCTATAATTGGTCTTTTTTTTTTTTTTTTCCCACATAATAAAACTTGAACAGAGAAGACATTGGAGACAATAGACCTAAGAACGGGAGATGTGGCGGCAAGAATCGCGGAAGGAGACAAAGCAGACGTTGATTTGGCTGTGACCATGGCCACGCATGCCTGGTGTCACGTGTATTTTGTTCTTTCTTGGATATTGATGGCAGTACGTGTCATCGATTACGTTTTCGTAATATCAACGCTCTGTAGTTTTATTAAATAAGATACCACGCAATATCAAAAAAAAAAAACCAATCAGCACATATATTTTATTTTTATATAATAATAAAAATTTATTTTTATTTAAATAAAAAAATTAAAATTAATTTAATTTAATTTATACTATAATTTTAATAAACTTTTAATCTAAATTCATCCCTTAATCTTAATTTGACAGTACTTTTAATTTTAGTATCATCTTCAAAATTGATAAATACTCTAGTGGTTTCGTGATATTAACCGCTTAATCTTCAATACAGGTATTATGATCGAATAGAAAAGAAGCGTCCGAGTCTTGTCGAACTACCACAGAATTATCGAAGTCGCCACAGAAGTCGTCGGAATTATACAAGTCACCGGAGTCATCTTTCGCCGTCGCAAGGGTCAACAAAAGTCGTTGTCGGAGCTCTTCGCCAACCACCATGCGTCGCCACACGCGTCGTCAGAAGTTATCGTTTTGCCGCCGGAGACCATGTCTTGTACCGTCGGACGCTGATCAGCCCGAATCCAGTCCTCACGTGTCTAGAAAGTCGCCTCAAAGAGGCGAATTTAAATTTTTATTTTTTTTCAAAAAAAGACGTCTAGTCGCAGTCTTCCATCGCCAGACGTGCCTTTTCCGAAGACAAAATAAATATGTAATATTGAAAATAAAATGTGTAAACAGCCATAAAAAGGCTTGCATCCACCCAAAACAAAAAACAAAAAAGAAAACAGAAAACTGTACGCCCACTGCGTCAGCAATTTTGCCCGTCCATGTGGTTAGGCTCATGTTATTATGGCCCATTGGCCATTGATGCAATATAGATCCCAGGGTGGTTTACCTGCGGACCCTAAAAGCAGGATAGTGGGAGTGGCCAGACTCGAATGGGTAACGGAGTGGTCCAGCATGATGCAGATACTTGGCCCAGAGTGGGCATGTGGGTGTTCTCGTGTCAGATATGCCTACCCACTCCAAATCATGCGGACACCGCAGCCACCGACTACCGAGGGCACAACCCCCACCATGCCACAACCTTATTTCAATGGCAATTGGTCCTCAAACTCCTCACCGCCGGTGGTAATGTGTGCAACTTTAATCCCTTCCTACGTGATTGGCAGCACGACTAGGCATTAAACAATGCGAAGGGACTCAAGACTTTGAAGCTTACCGTCACTTCAAGCAATTTCTAGTCCCTACAATATCTATGCGAGTTTAGAGTATATGGATTATAGAGACTTTAAAACTGAATTACAAGAGAGCTATACATCATAAATTATAACAAAATACTAATACCATCAATAAAAATAAGATCATGTAATAAGTATTTTTGTCCCATGAGTAGAGTTAAAATCAAACTTTATTTGAACGTAATTTGTGGGCATGGTATTGAATAATTCACATAAATAGATATGTTACAATTTAATAGACCATGAATTGGGTTTATAAAAATTTCATCCCATCCACGATCACGGGTCTATTCTCGCATATTATTTTTGGATTAATATTTTGGACATGCCAGTTTTGAGTAATTTCAGTGTAATAGAAACCAAAAATCAATAAAGCCACTATTTCATTCAGGGGCAAATTTTAGCACAGACGAAAATTGGGGAGTGGTGGGTCCCACTCCCAGTCGGAGAACGAAATCGCCGCTCCATTTCCAAAAGCGGCACTCTTTTAAAACACGCGAGATTTTTGACCGTTAAGCCTTTACTCTTTGTTGCTTATATATACGCGCGTTGGCTACTGCATTTTCACTTTCCAGAGTCAAAATCAACAGAAAGAATTAGAAGAGAGAGCAGAAACCAAGAAAAAAGAAGAAGAAGAGGAGGAGGAGAGAAGGAAGAAGACAAAGAAGCAAACTCAACAGAAATAAATACAAGGGAAAGCAGAAAACAGGCAGAACCAAGAAGAAGAAGAAGAAGAAGAAGAAGCGGAGTAGGAGGAGGAGGAGGAGGAAGAAGGAGGATCGCTTCTTCTTGGTCTCGTATTTTCCTTTTTCAGACGATAGTCCTGGCAAAATACGATGAACGGCGCGTTATCTCCGTTCTCTTTCTCGGTAATGTCGATTTTGTATTTGTGTTATTTCTTTTTATCGCTTCTTCTTCTTCTTGATGCAACGGACAATTTTCCCAACAGACAAACATCAAAGTTCAAAATATAGAAAATTATCAGTCAACTGGAAACGATTCTCTTTCCTGTTGTGTCCTTTTCTTTTTGGTTTTCCTTTTTTTTTTTTTTTCTGAATTTTTGGATATTAACTGTGTTTCTTGATGTTAGGGAAATCGTAAGTTCGTTTGGTTTTGAGGTCTCTTCCGTATCGAACTACTATAAAGATTGGGCATAAAAACAAGAAACCGAAAGAAAATGGCCGATAAATGACATCTGTCAATATTTCAAAAAGAACAAGTGCTTCTTGTTTATAGACGAAGTTCTTTAATTTGCTATTGAATTCTTTAAGTTTTCTTGGATCAATTCTTCTTTCTGTCTGTAAATGTAAGCCATGTTATTGATTTTCATTTCTGTTTTGTCCTCTTTTTTTGGTTTTCTTTTTCTTTTTTTAACACAAAAATTTCAAAGTTGCTGATATTAACTGAATTTCTTGATGTTAGGAAAATCAAATATTTGTTTAATTTTTCTCTCTTCTCCGTATCAAAGAGTAATGAAGATCTAGTATGAAAAAAAAAAAAAAATTAAAGAAAATGGTTGATAAGAACAGGTGTTTCTTGTTTACAGAAGAAGGGAGACTTTTGGTTTTTTTTTTTTAATCCTCTATTGAAATCTTTGAGTTTTCTTGGATGGATCATTAATTGATTTTTTCAAATCAAGAAAAGCTTAATCCAAGAAAAACAGTGAGAAAGAGGAGAGGGGGAAAACAATGAGATGTTAAGGACTCTCTGAATTGTTTCTTTCTGTCAAATTCTGTTTCTCTTTTCATTTCCTGAAATTCTCTCTTCTCGATCTCCTATTTCTCTTCTGAGTTTCCAAACCCTACCATAAGAGCACGGAGATTTTGATGCGGAGTGAATATTGGTGGTGAGAGAGTAAGAAAGAACTCAAGAATGACTAATGGAGGCATCTCTCTTGTGACTATAGCCTATTCCAAGGCTCAGCAACTGCTCTTCTGACTCCAATAACAGTCGTAGAGGGTCCTCCAGTCCTTTCTACATCCATAGCACCAAATTCGCCGATGTCAACCATCTGCATCCTTGGAGGTGTTATGATACTGTATAATCGATTTCTTCTCTCTGTCTCAGTATATGTAAAATGTGTTTTTCTCTTTGCTTATGTAAAGTTTTTGATATCTTGACAGGTACCTGCGGATGGCATTTTGGATTGTCGGTCTCTCTTGCTATTGACGAATCTAGCATGACTGGTAAAGGCAACATTGCAAGTCTGTGGCCTCTTTTTGAGCATGATGAACTCGCTTCAATGTTATTTTTTAATCAAAAATGATTACTGTACTGGCAGAGGTTCACTGGAACCCAAGGGAACCATTTCTGACATCAGGATGCACGGTACCAAATGGACGTGGCACTATGCTGTTAAAATCCTAGTTTTTGGGTTTTTAACTCCCCCAAAAAACTCAAGGGATGCTTCTTATTGTTTCCAACTTCTCTTTTGACATTTTATTGATGTTATCTGGGGCGCATTTTCACTTTTTTGAGTTGAGCTTTTTCCTAGCTTAAATCTGTCTCAAGATGTAGTAAGGTACTTCCCTCAATTTAAAATGGTAATCATCTTCTTGTTCATCTCCACCCATTGTCTTACACTTTTTGGGGGCATTTTTAAGGTGACAAGTGTTGGGATTGATTTGGAATGGGGCTTAATCATGGTTAGTATTTCAGAAGACACTGGCGAAAAAACACCCTGGCAGACCCGTCTTCTCAAGTTCTGTTAATAATTCAATGTTTATTTTACATGTTCACTCTTATTTGTAGCTTATAAATTACTGTTCCTAGGTGCAATTAAATGGAGTTGCAACTTTCAATGGTATAGTTTGTGACTGGCTGTAGCTTCTGTGGTCTTTGGTTGTCCAATCGGTAAAGTGATTGAGAACTTACTCTCCCATGTTTTTGTGGGATACGTTTTTGTCTGTGTCTCTGTTGGCACAGCAATTCTGTTCGAACAGATTCCTCATTGACCATTCCAGAATGCAAGATGGAAAAGTTCATTTTTCAAAGTGAGAAAAACCAGTGCCCTAGTGATGCGCAGAATGGAGCAATTGAAATTCGACTGTTATGGTAGGCAGATTATCAACTATCAATATGGTAATACATAACTCTATTCCATGGGTTTCCTAATAATGATTGTGCTCTAGGATCTCTAATAATATTTCGAGTTCTTCTTGTTTACAGACGAAGTGAGACTTTAAGTTGTTTTTTGCTTTTTCTTCTTTTGAAATCTCTAAGTTTTCTTGGATCATTAGTTGCTTTTTTTGAGTCAAGAAAAGTTTAATCAAAGAAAGAGACAAAGAGGGAGGAAACAGTAAGGGTATAGAGATTTTTACGTGTAGTGGATATTGGTGGTGAAAGAGCGGAAGAGAAAAATGGTGATTGACGGTGCCATCTCTCCTGAGATAGTAATATGACTAGCATATTCAAATGATTGCCTTACTGGCAGAGACATGAACCCAAGATGGGAGAGGTGGCAATTCTTCTGATTTTGACAACAACACTGGCAACTATGAGTCCTTGAGTTCTTTCTACATCCCCAGCACAAAAAAATGCCTCTATCAACTGTCTGCGCCCCAGGAGGGCATAATACTTACAATCAATTTCTTCATTCTGCTTCTGTATATGTAAATTATGTTCTTCTCCTTTCTTTGGTTATGCAACAGGTGTTGCAACTTGCATTGGCATAATACTTTTTTTGTTGCACTTGTACTCCATTAGACGTAAGACTGCTCAGGTTATGCATTATTGATCCTTGTAGCATATCAGCCCTGTGGGCATAGAAAAAGTTAAATCATATTTTTGGCTGTTCAAATGGATAAGAAGAACGAGGGTTGTTTTGAAAGTGGTCTTGGTTTGCCGTTGTTATTTTGTAAGAAAGCTATAGAGGGTATGGCTGCTGCTAGTTTGCATTACATTGCCATTGCGTATAGATCACATGAGTGGAGATAGTTCCGGTAGATGAAGGGCATCTAACACAGTTGTCACTACCTTAAGATGACCTTGCCTTGCTAGCCCCTGTTGGATAAAGGTTTGACATTTGCCGAAATATGGTTTTCATTTTAATTTTTCTACTGCTCGAGGATAGCATCAACTCTTTTTTGTCCACTACATCATCAGTTTTTCTTTGCTTTTGTGTTTTATCATAATTGGATTAGCATTAGGTATATATACGTGTGTGTCGTGTGTGTATATTTTGGTCTGATTTGCTTGTGGAACAATACTGGATGGGATGCTTAAACGATGTCACACTGTCCCATAATTATGCTTGTATGCTAAATAACTTGGATACTTCTCTTTTTGTGCATCTGCTAATGTGATTTGATACTTCGTTTTTGTGACATGATGTGCCCTTTTATTAACCATTAAGTGAAATTCTCTTTGCTTGAAGCATACTGAGTTTCATAAATAATGGACACAGGATGCATGTCGACCAGGTGTCAAAGGCACTGTGCACCTATATTAATTAAATAGCTTGGACACATTTCCTTTGTGCATCTTCTTATATGCCTTGATACTTCGTTTTTATCGTTGGTTTCTCCCTTTAATTTATGATTAATTAAAATTCTCTTTGATGTAAGAATGCTGAGCTTCATTACAATTGCACACGGGATCCATGTTGACTAGGTGTCAATGACGCTGTGCGCCTATCTCAAAATGCTGGCGTTAAGGTGCGTTCTGTTTGTAATATTTTGTTTTTCTGACGAATCATGCTGCTGTGTACTGCATTCTGGTTTCTTTTGATGATCTTCTAGAGCTATTTTTAACTCATATCAGTACCAGTAGTGTTAACAGTGCTTTTCTGAGACATTTCAAGCAAACTGTTCCAGTGGGCCTAGAGGCCCAATTTCGTTTCACAATCTGTTTGAGTCTTGGCCCGTATAATGGTGGACCGTTAGGAGCTCTTTGTTAATTTTGGGCTTAGGCTCTGGTGTCTCTATTCGGTGGATAGCTAATAATTAATCGGAAGAAATCGGACGATCCAGAAACAAAGTTGGAGGCGGTGAGAGGCTGAGTTTTACAAGAAAGGAAATAGATGCGTTAATTTCGCGGCTGGAAAATGTGGGAACCCGAAGTGTTGGATTTGGCGCCAACATTTCAGTTTCTTTATCCATATTTAACCTCATCTGCCGCTTGTGCCCTCCCTCTCTGGTCACCTTTTTGAAATGCAGCGGCAGACATCGATACTCTCGTTTTTCGAGAAACCCTTGCCGGCGGAACAGAAATCTGGTGCCGGACAGAAGCGAAAGAGTCGGCCAGCTTCTCAGTTCCCTTCGAAGCCTCAGAACGAAAATGTGACCGTTTCGGGTGAACCTGGCGTGCGTGGTGGTGGTGCGGTGGACTCTTGTCTGGAAATTAGAGGTACCGATACGCCGCCGGAGAAAGTGCCTCGCCAGATTCTCCCGGCGAACTTCGCGGCGAGCCAGGAAACCGGAGTTTCATCCTTATTCTCGAGCATTATGCATAAGTTCGTGAGGGTCAATCACGGAGAAGAAACTCGTGATAAGTAAGCCTTTTTCTTTGATTTTCGCTTTAAATTTTTTCACGTCGCAAATTCTACTGTAGTTGTTGATAATGAGTTTAGTGTTTGAATCTATTTTCTAAGTTTTTTTTTTTTTTTTTGGCCTATTAACATAAAATTTTGAATTTATTTTATGTTTGGCTGTCGAGGAAAATCGGGTTCTGAGAGAGAAAATGAAATTAAATGCAGTGGTTGGTACCTTTGGGACACCGAAAAGCTGCTCTCAATAGAGTTAAATAATTATTGAAGTCGACTTCGGATTTATTTGCCGATTCTCTTATCAGAAATCTGGGAAATGGGGAAAATGCTGGTGATTTACTAGTCAATCAGGGACCAGACAGTCTATTCGATTGGTTTGTTATTAGAATTTTTAGGTTAAACTTTCAACTTCTAAGCAGCTTGAGGTTTTTCAATAAGTTGGAGTACGATTGGTGAAACGTGACTAAAAGCATTCTTTCAGCTTACTTGCTCTACTATCACCTGATTCACCCGTGGAAGAGAAATATTTGACTCTTAATCCAGAAGTTGCATTTTTTTTTTTCTTTCAATTGAAAATTGAAGCTTCATTTCAGCAACCATGTTTACAATCAAATGTTTTGGTAAATTGTTCATAGAATTTTTATTTTTTACCATTGCTTTGCTCCTCACGTACATCACTTTCTAGTATTATAAATTTTAAAGGCACTTATCATTAAATGTGAATGAAGTGTGACTAGCGTGTCCAAATTGCATGCTTATCTGGACTGGCACATGCCATGGTTAATTAATTGATGTGACAACTTTGTGTTTTTTCTTCAATGGCTTATTTTTGTTTCATGGACATGTCGCAGGAACAAGTCTCATGGTCCTTCCTCTAAAGATTGGTCAATATCTGATACATTTCTTGGTCAGAAACAATTGCTAAAGGAAGGGTTTGGTGATTTGCATCCTGAAAGCAACATAGATTTCAGTTCTAACAATATGGTTGATCAAGGATGTCCCTTGCCTATTGAAGTCAGTGATGATGTTCCCATGCCAGAGACACCGGGTGTGTGTCCTCGGGTTCCTCGTTTCAAGCAAATTAGAGATGATATCCCTAAGTTTGAGGATAAGAATGGTCATTCCTTGCTAGATGCTAGCAAAAAAGTGAAAATTCAGGAGGCAACATCCCTAAGCAATAATCATCCTGAAAAATCTGATTCAACTAGTAAGTTTGAGTGGCTTGACCCTTCACGGATTAAGGATGGTAAGGGAAGAAGACCTGGTGATCCCTTTTATGACAAGAAGACACTATACCTCCCTCCCGATGCAATGAGGAAAATGTCAGCTTCACAAAAACAGTATTGGAGTGTCAAATCTCAATACATGGATGTTGTGCTTTTCTTCAAAGTGGTCAGTTAATGTCAACTGCTTTGCTTCAATTCCTTCTTTCCTTCTTCAATTTTGGTCATGGTCACAATTTCTATCATCAATGGTTCCTTTTATTGTTTTTGAGACTTAAGAAGTGTAGCATACTAGCATGGTTAAACAGTATAGACATATGGTTTGTATCTTGAGCAAAGTGAACCTGCTGCAGTTTAAAATGATTGAGATATGCTACTTTGGAGGATAATATTTGACATTTTGCTTTGTTTTCTTATCATGATTCATGCTTCAGTTTATCGCGATTGGTACCTCACTTTTCAGTTTCCTAGTGCCAACTATCTTGTTTATAGATTTCCTAGCTTATCTGGAATGGTGGACCAGCATGTACAATGAATATCATATATATGGGTTTCAGAATCGTATTTATGTTCTGCTATGACTTATAATCAATACAGGGAAAATTCTATGAGCTCTATGAACTTGATGCTGAAATTGGCCACAAAGTGCTTGACTGGAAAATGACAGTAAGTGGCGTGGGGAAATGCCGGCAGGTGATTTTATGTTTTTTTTTTTCTAATTTTATAATTCATTTCAATCTGTCATTAATGCTCCACGTGTATATCTTTCATATCAGTTTTGTTTTTCTTTTTGGTCAGGTTGGGATATCTGAAAGTGGGATTGACGATGCAGTTGAAAAGCTGGTTGCTCGCGGGTAGGGATTCAATGGAACTTTTAGATTTACCATTAATTTTTTCCCCTTCCTTCCTGCCATTTCTCGTTGCCTTAGGGACAAATAACTGAATTGGCTATTGATAAGCCTTTATGTGGCTACTTCATATCTCACATTCCTTTCTTCAAAATGGATGTCTGATGTGCAATTATCTAGCCAGAAATTTTTTCAGAAGTATGAAACTCAGCCTTTACATTGGTTTGACAAGCTTCCATTATAAAAGTCCATTGATTCATCCATGAAAGGAAACAATACAAGACAAAATGAAAAAGAAAAAGACACATGTTTCTACTAGTATATCTATTTTGTCAACTCTTGATTGGCAGGGAATGAGATAGGATATGTTTAGCCAATTCCTAGAATTTGGGGTAACATAGTTGAGCTGGGATCAAAACATATGCAGTATACTTAATGCTTGTGTTCCTTGTCAAGGTATAAAGTTGGACGAATGGAGCAGTTGGAAACCTCTGATCAAGCAAAAGCTAGGGGTGCGAATTCTGTAAGTTACCAATGATGCTTTCAAGTTGACATCTTTGTTGTACTTTTTGAGCTTGTTGTTCTTGGTCATGGATAGGTGACATATCTTTTTGGGTCCCCTCTCTTAACTGACATATCTTTTTTGAGCTTGTTGTACTCTTTATACCTCTTGTACTCAACATGATTTGTTGTTTGTGGCTTTTACAATACATACTAAGGCTGAACTAACTGAAAACAGACCAAACAAGTTTGTGCACAGAAAACTGAGAGGAAAGGGATAAAGAGTAAATGATAAATAGAGACTAACATAGGTGTAATTTATGGTTTCCCAGGATAAAATGAACCTAGAAACCGGACTAGATTTCATAGCTTATTTTTGATCTTCTTATGATTGGGAAACCTATATGAAGATGGTTGAAATTTTTCAATTAGTATGCATCTTGAAGTCTACAGTTTCTAATTCTTTCCAATGTAAATAGCCAGGATGGCCTAAGCTTTTTCTGAATTTCATTTTAAAATCACACTGTTCATTGTTGTTTTACTGTCTATAACCTGTCTGCATTTGATTATTTACTGTGACATTTGGCTGGAAAACTGTTTGATTTTGCTCTAATATTGACTGTAGGTAATACCAAGAAAATTGTTTCAAGTTGTCACACCAGCAACTTTGACGGATGGTAATATTGGGCCTGATGCTGTACACCTTCTTGCCATAAAAGAGGTACATTACTTGTGGATCAGAAAAAGGATAAAATTCCAAAAAAGGATGGATGTTACACACTTTTGAAATATGACTAAGAGAGTGGAGGGCATTTGGAGACATGGTTGCATTTGGTCTGAAAGTTTCTGGGCCATATCCCATGGGTGCAGTAGTCGTCCCCAACATAGATGATGATTTCTCTTAATGCACAATCTTATAGCTTGCTGTCAATGCAATCATGCAGTAATCTCTACCTATGGAATCACCTTCTCTTCTTGTAATTACTTTTGCTTTTGTTTTTTCATAATGTTCCTGATGTTGTCATCTGTGCACGCTCATTTTTTGGGCATCATCAATTGGCTTGAGGAAACTCCTGAATGGTGATGAATACAGTTTTTCCGCTTTGTCACCATGCAAGGAGAGCAAAGTAACTACTAGGTGTTTTAATTAACTGTTCCACAAATTGTGGATGGGATGTTATCTTTTCCTGCATCAAATATTATTTTTCAGCTACTTGTTTGCATTTACTACTTACTGGACCTAAATTTATAGTAAGTATTCTATTTTCTCTACAGTGTTCTGATTTACACATAGCATGAAAACTCAGTGAGCCTTATCAGTGTGATTCACTGGATTGTAGGGAAGCAATGGGCCAGATAATGGTCAAAGAGTTTACGGGTTTGCTTTTGTTGATTGTGCTGCTCTTCAATTTTGGGTTGGTTACATCAGTGATGATGCTTCGTGTGTCTCTTTCGGGGCACTTTTGATGCAAGTATGCTCATTTAGTTTTTTCTTGTTCTAAAAGTTCTATCATGTAGTCTACAGCGTTGAGAAAATCTAAATTTTATTTCTGTTGGTTGTTATTATAGGTTTCACCTAAGGAAGTTGTATATGAAGCTAGAGGTCAATACTTCTCTTTCCCTCCCTTTCTCTGTCTATTTGTGTGTGTGTGTGTGTGTGTGTGTGCACGTGTGTGCATGTTTGTGAGTTTTCCTTGTTTGCCATGTTTGGATAGAGCTTTGATTCATTTGAAGCTTAAGGATTTGCATGCTACAGGGCTGTCCAAAGAAACTCAGAAAGCACTCAGGAAGTACTCATCAACTGGTGAGTTGATACTAACTTGTTGAAGGTCCTTATATTTATTTGTGTGTAAGAGTAAATTTTGCATTCAGTTAGTAAAAATTTATGTCTATGGAATATTATGTATCTCAATCAGCAGGAAAGACTCTCAGATCATGCTCTGGATGAGTTTATTGATTTGAATCCTTCTATTTGCAGGAAAAGATATCTGTTTGGTGCCAGGGCAGCTCATTCTTAGCTTTTTATGCCTCCTAATCATGTCTTATTCTTTGCTCTCTTTTGTTTGTGCAACACTCAAAAATTGTATGGAAAAATAGATGCATTCTTGGATGATGATTAGAGTCTCTGATATTTTATGGGATTTGTAAATATGTGTAAGACAATTTTTAGGTTCTTTTTGGCATTTCTATCCTATTCATGCAAGTAAACTAATCCCCCATACAGGCAACTTTTAGCTCACTGAGTTGATTTTATTCCCTTTCATTTTAACCATCAGCATTATAAATGTACTAATTAGTTTTTTGTGCTTCTCAATGAATAATCTGCCATCAAAGCTGCCCATTTTAGTAATAAAGCAACTTTTCATGAAAGGTTTCCTTTCTGTTTGTTTTTCTTGCAGGCTCTACAGCACTGCAGTTAACTCCTGCCACAGATTTTGTGGATGCTTCTGAAGTTAAAAATTTGATTCAGTTGAAGGGTTACTTTCAAGGGTCTTCTCACCCATGGACTAATGATATTGAGAGTATGATGTATCAAGATGTCACGTTATGTGCTCTCAGTGGACTTATTGGTCATCTCTCAAGGTTGATGGTATGATTGGTTGTTATCAACCTTCCCCCCAACCCCCAAAACCAGTACAGAAGACTTGGTAAGGTCACCCAAATGTGAATTGCCTCTCATGAATGTTGCGATCTGTTTTCATGCAGTTAGATAATGTCCTACGTAGTGGAGATATTCTACCCTACCAAGTTTTTAGGGGCTGCCTCAGGATGGATGGACAGACACTGGTTAATCTTGAGATCTTCAGCAATAATGCTGATGGTGGTTTATCAGGTAAGTTTTCTTGTCCCTGCAGTTTTATTATTTGTCTTGTATATCAATTCTGCAAAATTATGCTCTTCATGGATTTTCAGGTACATTGTTTAAGTATCTTGATAACTGTGTTACACCAAGTGGTAAACGTCTTTTGAGAGAATGGATCTGCCATCCACTAAAATGTGTTGAGGGCATTAATAATAGGCTTAATGTGGTTGACAATCTAATTGGACATTCAGAAATTATTGTTGTGATCGCTCAATGTCTTCGAAAGGTTCCAGACTTAGAAAGGATGTTTGGACGAATTAGAGCTAATTTTCAGGCATCAACTTCTCTTGCAGTACCTCTAATCGGCAAAAAGTTGTTGAAACAACGAGTAAGTTGCTCATTATCATAACAGGTCTCAACTTGTAATAAGTAATTTGAATCACATTTTAAATGTCTGCTATTATATAGTCATTTTCTAGTGGATTGCATGGAAGAATTCGTGCATTACCTTCAGTCATTTTTGCCTCTAAATCTTTGGGTTCTTTTCCCTTTGTGTTAGTTTTACAGTATAGTTGTCATAGAACATCATGTTATCATCAGTCTCAAGTTGGACTAAATTCCACTAAAACCTATGTGTACAAGTGAAATGCATTTGAACCGTTTGATTTCCTTGCTCCAATTTTCATGCAAAAACCATTATAATGGTTCAAATAGCAAAAGAGATTTATCCTCAAGTTTTGTGACACATTAGGTGTGGTGCAGGTGAGAGTTTTTGGATCTCTGGTTAAGGGACTTAGGATTGGAATGGATTTGTTACTGCTGTTGCAGAAAGAAGAGAAAATAATGTCATTATTGTCAAAAGTTTTTAAACTCCCAGAACTGAATGGCAGCAGTGGTCTTGACAAGTTCATTTCCCAGTTTGAAGCAGCCGTAGATAGTGAGTTCCCCAGTTATCAGGTCTGCATTTTTAGTTATTTGTTTCTATTTTTCAGATTGATGAGTTGGAAATTGTCTTCCAAATAAATAAATAAATAAATAACCAATGACAGGAAATTTTATACCATTTGTCAAAGGGATCTCTTTCTGTCCCCCTTCCTCCCTCTTATGAGTTTACATTGCTGATTGTTCAAAAATATAGCTAATCAAATCTGGAACTGGTGTAGCTTCTTTTGAACTTCTGTCTTACATGTGTTATGTTTTAGTCTTTTATATTCTACCTACTTGCTTGTTACTAACAACACTACAAATGGTATTAGAACCATGATTTAACAGATTCAGAGGCTGAAACACTTTCTGTGCTGGTAGAGTTATTTATCGAGAAAGCTACAGAATGGTCTGAAGTCATCCACGCTATCAGTTGTATTGATGTACTGAGATCATTTGCAGTCACAGCAAGCATGTCATGTGGGTCTATGTGCAGACCCGTTATACTACCAGAGTCAAAAACTTTCAGCAAAGAAACTGGAGGACCTGTGCTAAGAATCAAAGGTCTATGGCATCCATTTGCCCTTGGGGAGAACAGGGGATTGCCTGTGCCAAATGACTTATTCCTTGGTGAGGATCAAGATGATTATCATCCTCACAGTTTATTATTGACTGGACCAAATATGGGTGGAAAATCAACACTTCTGCGTGCCACATGTCTAGCTGTCATTCTGGCACAGGTTTGTTGTTCATTACTAGACTTGGAGATTGTGGGGAAGTGTTTGCTCATATGCCTTCAACTGTACAAAATTCTATTCTTCAGCCATTTTATACCATGACGATATTGCTCTAATTCTATGATAAATTGCAGCTTGGTTGTTTCGTCCCCAGCGAAATGTGTGTCTTCTCACTCGTTGATGTCATTTTCACACGGCTAGGTGCCACTGATCGAATCATGAGTGGTGAAAGTAAGTTCAAGGAAAATACTAAATACTAATTTTTATTTTAAAAATTGCTTCATCTTCAGCGGTAGAAATTTGCCATTTGGCTTTCTTGTGCAAAACATATCCCCCCACCCTCAAAAAAAGTATCTCATTTTCCAATGGGAAGGAGTAAATTCTTGGAAGTTGATGAAGCTGTTTCATTTGAAAGCTTTCTCTTCTTTTGACAATTCAAAACTGTCTCTGTAGGAAAATTTTGATTTCTTTAGTAGCATGTACTTCTTGTGTCACACAGTTATAGCAGTGAATCTCCCTCCCAACTCATCTAGATGAAAGGGTTAGGGTACCCATAGATGGCATGCTGTTGGCTGCAGCTGGCAAAGTGGGAAGAGGCCAAGGGCACTTTTATTTTATTTTGAACCCCTAGTCATGTTTATGCTTAGGGGCATGGATTTGCAGAAAAGTTGGAATGCCTGGCATAATGAAAAACTTTGTGTCTACTAACCTGAGTCTGAGGTCTATTCAATACCAATGTGACTGTCACACTATGAGACAGCCACTTGTAACAATTAGTATGTGCCTGTGTTTCTCAAAATATGTGGTTCACTCTGAAAATAAATTCAATCTCTTGTAGGTACATTTCTTGTTGAATGCACAGAAACAGCTTCAGTTCTTCACAATGCTACTCAAGATTCTCTCGTTATTCTTGATGAACTGGGTCGAGGAACAAGCACCTTTGATGGATATGCCATTGCATATGCTGTGAGATTTCATTATCCATCATTAATCTGCTAATACTTAATTATTTACTTTTCATTCTGATAAATCAGAAATAATACTCAGTCTTACATATTCACACATTTTCACAGGCAGATAGCATATAAACAATAGTTCAATGATGTACATGTCTCACATCAGTAGATGTGTAGATTGTCACATTTTTATGATTGTTGATTTGGACAATTACTTCTGATGCATAGAGGAAGCATATGGGTCATAGACATTTTAGCATTTACATGGCAATAGATCCATGATAACCCTAGGTGATCCTGTAAAATGTTGGGAGTCTGCTCATGTTTTGTGCATGCATTTGAGGAAAATTGGCACCACGTGCATGCATATGCCAACACATTCAGCTAATGAGCAGGTTGAATTGGGGCATGAAATTCTTTTGATCACCTAAATTGATAAGATGAGAATTCACAAGTTCTAAGAGCTTGAATATATCTATTGGATTTGAAAATAGCTTAATATGCCATTTTATATCATAAAGTTAGGTCAGACCTTGGTTTCCTTAGCAGCTAAACAGTCTGCTGAATATTCATCCAGGTATTCCGCCACCTTGTTGAGAAGGTTAACTGTAGATTACTTTTTGCAACACATTACCACCCTCTTACAAAGGAATTTGCCTCTCATCCACACGTTAAGCTGCAACACATGGCCTGTTCTTTTCAGCCGAATCCTGAATGCTCTCATAAAAATGAACAGAATTTGGTTTTTCTGTACCGGCTTACCTCTGGGGCATGCCCAGAGAGCTATGGGTTGCAAGTGGCTACAATGGCTGGTATCCCAGAAAAGGTGGTTAAAACTGCTTCACAGGCTGGCCAATTGATGAAAAAATCAATTGGGAAAAGTTTTAAGTCAAGTGAACAGAGGTCAGGGTTCTCAACCCTCCATGAAGAATGGTTGAAAACTCTTGTAAATTGCTCACGGATTGAAGCTTCTAATTTGGATGATGACAACGATCTCTATGACACATTATTTTGTTTGTGGCACGAATTGAAGAACTCACAACTTCGGAAGTGAGAAGAGAAAGGATGGGTTGAACTCTACACTGCATTGTAAAAACTCTCAAGTTTGAAGATACTTTTGACGTATTATCATTTCTTGCATGCTATGGAGGCAGATTTTGGATGTGTTGGAAGTTGGGACGCTTTCATGGAATGCAATGGATTGGTCTTTGTCTGTCTCTGGAGTCTTGATCTCTCATATAATGTTTTGTTATATCACATCTCTCATGGCATGTCAAAAAAATTTGCAGAGAAAACGAATTAACATTGATGGCAAATTCTCCGGATGCCTTCAAATCCAGAAAGAACTGATAATTGATTCATTACTGTGACTACATGGTGCTACGGAAGTGGGCATAAATGGGTGGTAAGGATCATTTGTAGTTTAGATCATAACACGTTGGTTTATCCGCTTCCTTTTGCCTGCTGTGTAAGATATGCATGCCCTGGCACACGTATATCGTATAGGCCGTCTAACCACGTTGCACCGGCTGGTAAGTTCCCTTTACAAGGCAACTAATTCATTAAGTGGACGATTTTTATTTTTATTTCTAGTTTTGGTGATTTTCACTGTATTTTTTAATAATAAAAAAAAATCTACCCTTTACATTTATTTTGTAACTCTTTTTTTTTATCCTTTGGTTCTCAGGTATGTGTCTCACCTGATAATTCAACGAGTGTTTTGTAAGTACAATCTAATGTTATGTTAGCGAATTGTTGATAACGTGATATCTCTCAAAATCTGATACATCACTTGATAATTCAACAAGCGTTTTGTAAGTACAATCTGATGTTATGTTAGCGAATTGTTGATAATTTTATGAATTCAAAAGTTTTTTAAAATATTAAAAAATTCAAAATACATTCTAAAAATTAAAAAAATTAATAAAATTGAAAAGCATTTTTAAAAGTCTAAAATTTTTAAACAAAATTTGAAACCAAAAAAATTTTAAAAATTTGAAAAATTAAAATTAAATCTCCTTTTTTTGGTTAAAAAATAGAAATGTGGTGGGATTTTATATTTTTAAAACATTTTCAGATATTTTTAAAAAATTAAAATTCTTTTATTTTAAATTTTGTGAAAAATTTTAGTCTTTCTAAAATATTTTCAAATTTGTTTTTGGAGTTTCAGATTTTACTTTGAATTTTTAAAATTTTTTTTAAAATAAAATTTATAAATTTATAAATTTTTATAACATTTTTTAAATTTTTATCCCATTTTTTCAAAATTTTAAATTTTTTAAAGTATCACATGAGATTTGACGACTATGTGTCACACAGAACAAATGTAGTTGACGAATTTTAAAAAACAAAATAATAGGTGAAAATCAAAGATATAAAAGTCGATAAGGAAATCCTCTTTTTTTTTTTTTTTTTTCTTTTCTTTTAGGCCTTCACTAAGCGCACAATCGGATGAACTGCTTCTAGGGGCATCAGCGACCGTAAATGAATGAAAAAGAACTCTTCAACTAGTCAACCTTAACCATACAATTTTCTTCTTCATCAGAGTCAATAATTAATAATTAAGATCAAATTAAGCCAACCTCGTGTTTAGCACACAATCCGGCCATCTTTCGTGTCTCTACCAACAGAAACCCATCAAATGTTACATTGCCATTCCCCCCATATGCCCTTAGAGACCCATCAAATTTTAGGGGCAATGCCCAACAAAAACGCAGACATAACTATAAACAGAAACGCTTCTATCATAACTACGGAGAAAGAGATGTCATGAATTATGTCGTTACCAGGATTACAAGTTGTCTTCTGGAGAAAACATGCCCCGTTTCTGAAGACACCATGACGATGAGGATTCTACAGGTTCCGACAGCAAGCATGAAGCACAACGCTTCAGTTTTGCTGACAGATGTTTGTTCTATTGTCAAAGCATGTTTTCAGGTTGCTAAACAATGTGCGAGTAGAGAGGACTTGCTTCAACGCACAGCAAGAAACACAATGCATGAATTGATACAGATTATCTTTTCCAGGTTGCCTGATGTTGAGATAAAACCTGGGGAGATTCAGAGTCTGATACCCAGGATGTTGATGTTGGCAGCAGTTTGGATTCCGGGTATGGAATCTGCTGTGTGGTTGACTGCTTTCACTTCTTATGCAAGTTTTTCATTATAGTGTAAATTGTGGAGACAGGGGCTTACATATCATACAGCCAAAGAACGTTCAGCTTTTTTCACTGGTTTTGATAAACTCTGCAATTGAGTTGAGTGGGAATACAATTGGGAAGCACCCGATGCTCCTGAGAATGACTCAGGATGATCTTTTTCATAATTTGATTCATTCCAAAGCTTTGTTACAGTTCGTTTCATTTCGTTGTTTATCCTTCCCTTTTTGGCCTGTATCACAATCAACTGGAGGTTTCCTTCTATTGGATTCTGATTCAGTTCAAAAGGCGAAAACATGGCTTCCACCGTCAACAGAGAATTAGAGAATTCTCAAAATCAACTCATAAAAAGAGGAGCAATGAAGAAACAACAATAACCTCCGTGGGGGTAAAAAGGAAGGGCTGGTGATGAAGTAGCAGCCAGCCACAGTACAGGATACTCCCAAATTTCCAATCAAAATAAAAATATCACATACAAGTAATACAGAACATTTGTGCTGTCTTCCCAAGAAAATATGTCAAATACCCACTTTTCAGTGCTCTCCACGGTGCTCAAATGAGGCTCAGATATTATCATGGCAATGAAAACTCCAAATGCCAATCAGAGTAAGCCTTGACAACATCTGTTTGCAAAAGACACCAAAGGATTGCGGCACCATCAAAAGATGTGAAATTCAGCAGAAAAACAAATAAACCAGCTGAAAGAAAAAACAGCTTCAAACTCCAGTATGGACTATTGCTTTCTTATCAGCCCAAATCATAAATCAAAGAACAGTCCATTGAATCATGCAGATCTGGCAAAAAATCAAGAACAAAGTTCCATCTTGCAATGCAAAGAAAGAAAAAGAGAAGCTAGATGCAAACAATCTGTTGCATCAGATGTCAATAAGCAGCACCCACATACAAATAGGAGAGCCAGGACCTGAACCAATAGCAGCTCACTAAAGTGATTCTGAATTTCAGAAACTGATCAGGATATGCAATCAAATCAACCTTTGTAAATGGATACCTTCTTGTTGCCAAGGTATTGCTTTAAACTTTAGATAAACAAGTTCAAAGACCAATTTTTACACAATGTGCGTGGACGATAGTATCATTCTCTTAACTTCTAGGTTTCATTCCTATCTCCATGCCAGCTATTTATTCAATGCATTGCTTCTATTCCTTCTGCCTGCTCCCATAGCTGAATTCAATTTTAAAGTAATCCTTAAAGCTGTCTGCCATGCCTGCCATGTTTACAGCTGATGCTTATTAGCACTTAGGTGAGAGAGCAGATGCAACATGATATAGAGTGCCAAAATCAAACCTAACATTTCACTAAGCAGTGAGAGGCAATAACTCCACAATCAAACAGGCACAGCAACAATAACCAGCGTGATAAGAACAATAAAAATAATTATAAGCTCAGTTGCAAACAAACAAGGAATTAAGGAAAAAACATTTTCAAAGAAAGAATTCCATTTTCTCATGTGCAGCACTAAAAAATTCAACATTGACCAAGTATTCAATACCCCAACTAAAACGTTTATCAAATCATAAAACAAGCAGATAGCCGTACCAAAGCTATTCACTGACATTCTCTCCTGATTCATCCTCATCATCAGTATCATCATCATCCTCTGCCTCATCCTCATCATCTGTTTCCCTTATTTTGGCAATCTCTGCCTGTGCCCGCTCCAAAATCTGTTTTTTCTGCAACTCTAATTCTCTCTGGAAATCCACCCTCATCCTCTCCAACTCCATCATCTGATCCTTCTTACTGCTCTCTATCTTCTCATATATCTCTCCAAACTTGCGTACCGAATCCGCCAATACTCTCAATCCCTTCAGCCCTTCATTTGTTGCACTCCTTCCTCCACCCCACTCTTCGTCTTCCTCGTCCTCCCCCACTTCCTCCTCCTCCCCTTCCTCCGCTGAATCACATGGACTATCCCTCATCTCATCATTCCTATTTGCGCACTCCAAGTACACCCGTGTGTCCATAAATACAAATTCTCCCGAATCAACACCACAAGCTAACTTAGACCCACCGCCAGCGCTGCCACCGCCACCAGCTGCTCCAAATTCGTGCTTCATTAGCATATCCATTTTCTTAAAATAGGCCCATTTACCAATGCTAGCCCCTTTGGCCATCTCCTTTTTGTATTTCCTCTTCAATGCGTCCATCATTTGCCTACACTGTGCTTCTGTTCTTTCATTTTTCGAAGATTCCGATACTTTCTCGGCAACTTCGACCCAGTCCTCGGATCGCAGGCTGTTCCTTCCCAATTGCAAGAACCTCTCTCCCCACACCTCTAAAAGAACGAACTTTTCGTGCTCGTTCCAGTCCTCGTGCGACGGCCTTGCGGCCGTTCTCGGCGCTAATTCGTAATTAGAAACCGAATTCTTGAGCTTTTGCCTCTTCGGGTACCTCTCGAAGCCAGGATAACTTCTAGGGTTATAGTTATCGTCGTCCTCGTCTTCTTCCTCGTCGTCATCGTCGTCGACGATCTCGTTCTGGTCTTCGAGGAAATCGCGGTTGTAGTGAGGTGGGAGGGTGCCAGGGTATAACGGTAATTTCCTGGAACGACTGAAAGGATGAGGTTTCGGTGGGTGCCGGCCATCGTCTTCCATGTCGTCCATGATTTTCCGGAAATTTTGGCCTTCCGGTTCTGGAAATCATAAATATCAAAGCAATTGAAAATTTTAAGGTTAAAATAATGAAATGGCTCTCGACAACAATAGGTTTTTGAGCAGTGCTACAAAAAGAAAAATAATCTCTTGTTTTTCTTGTGTGCTAGCATTTTTTTGTTTTTTTGTTTTTTTTTTTAATAAAAAAATTAAGTTAGTAATTCGAACTTACATGGATAGAAAAGGGGATGCCAGGAATGTCAACATAACATTAATAACAAAAAAGAATGTTATATGACTTTCTGACTAAACATGTCTTCTCAAGCTTATTATTAAATTAAGAGAAACTGAGTTAATTATTTAAAGACAACCAATATATGAAGAAAAATAAAGAGCAACGTCAAATAAAGTATTTAAGAAAATTTTAATGAATGACGTGATGTCTAAGTAATTAACATGAAATCTTAGTACGATGTGTCATGATTATAAAATACACTTTATCATCAATCGATTGACAAAATCTTGAAAAAAGGCAATTCAATACTCCAAATATTGTAAATGCATTCTATGTTTTACCATAAAAATATTAAACTCTGAGTTGTAAATAACTCGAACTAACAATAATAATGTTTTTCTTTTTTCTTTTATATCTTGAAAGAAAAAATCTCCGAATAACGACACGAATGTTTATTCGTAAAATAGAATGCAAACATAGGCCATCCTTTGAGCACTAAACTTTAGGCGGTCTTTTATTTGGTAAAAATAGAAATGCAAAGCCGGCGGGAAGGAGCAGAAATTGTTTCTTATGCAACATTAATCTAATTAAATTCTACAATTTTGCTTTATTTTCCGTTAATAGTAATCAATAATTAACGATAATAACCGATAATTAATAACAATAATAAAACAGATAAATCGAAAGTTGTCTCCTAGCTCTGTACGAGTCCACAATTCGTCTCGATGATGGTTAACGCGCAAACAATCATTCACGGGACTTTGGATTTTAAATTTGAAAAGCTCAAAAAGATAATAGCAAAAGCAGATGGGTTGGGTTGCATAGTTCGCCTGGAAAAATAATTGGGTCTTACGAATTGGTCCCCTGTTCGTGGCCGAAAACCACCACGTCCATTATCAAAGCATGGATGGGTTACTATCGACCCTACCCATTATACCATAAGAATAAATATATTTTTAGTATTAAATATTTTTTTATTTAATATAATTTTAAATATTTTAATATTATTTTACACATTTTTAATTTATTTTAATTAAATTAAATTAATTATCAAATTAATGAATTAGTTAGATTCAAAATTTATAAAATTATATTTTTATTTATACTTCTTTTCAATTATATTTAATTTTATATTTATTTAATTTTATTATTTTTTAATTTAATCATCTTATTTATTTAATAATTAAATTATATTTTATTATTTATTAAAATAAAATAAATTATTTAAAATTAAATTAAAATATTTAAAATATATAAAATTACATTAAAAAATAAAAAAAAATTAAAAATAGGATTGTTCACTCAAAATTTATTGGTTATAATTTTTAATAATTTTTTTTTTACATAAAAAAGGATAAATAGATATAAATAAATAAGTAAATAAAGACATAATAAATGTAAATTTACAATAATAAAACTATCAATTGTCCATTCCCAATTTTTAGAGGTGAGATTACAATTGACCAACAATCATGATCAGACAATGTACATCTATGTCGGTTGCAACGTCCATTTATTAATGTCTTTTCGGCCTCACTAATGTTTTTGTTAGAAACAATTTCATTTCTTTAAGGATCATGAACAAATACCGCTGACGTCAAAATGATGGTTTGTTAGGATCCATGGTACTAATATATTACTATTATTTATCAATAGTATCAAAATTTATTTTATTCTTTCATTTGTATTTGTCATTCAATAATTTGTGATCTTTTTTCATATCATCAAGTTAAATTAAATTAATCCAATAATATTAAAACTTAATACTTGAGTTTGGCCCGTAAAAATGTTTATGAAGTTTCTCACATGGTTTAGAGATGCAATAACAAAGAGAAACCATATCCTAGAAATATGATTGTCTATACCGAGCCTAGAATTAAACGAAATAGATGGAAATGTTTTACATAATCGATGTGGTGTGATCGAGCCATAATCCAGTAAAACCCTTCACCAGATACAGCTTCAATATGCTTTCAGCTGCAACGCAGGCACGGGAATGGGCCAAACTTGACAAACCCATTATTGAATGCGATGTTCAGATGCTAACATACATTGACGGCTGCCAATCCATCCCGGACGGAAGTGGCTGCTTCTTCCTCTTGATGTTTCCTACAATTATTTGAGTGCGTCCCCTTTGCAATGTACAGGACAAAATAACATAAATTGGATGTTCTGGGGTGGTCTCATTTGACAACTCAGTATCTCGAAGTCTAAGCAATACGGGACTTTGAATATTAAAAAATTAGTATTATATAGCCACAAGTTTGAATCATTTTATGCAAATTTTGACTCGCAATCAATTCTTAAATTAACAAAATTTTTCATGAGCCCATCCAAGTTTGGACTGCTCTTGACGAAAAAAGATAAATTAAAAAGAAAAAGAAAAAGAAAAAGGAATACAAATGGATGGGCTGTTCTTTTTGTCTTAATTTCCATCAATACTGTTTTCTACCATTCTATTGTTCTCTTCAAAATTTAATGGCACTCAAGCAATGATTGATGCGTTCAAGTGCTCCAAACTTTAAACTTGCGTTTCAAACTTGAATTAGATTTCATTCCTTTCGGTGTGCCACTGCCGTCCAAAGTCGCATTTCTAGCTGGTGAAGTTCATATTCTCCAACCGAGGGAGGCTTATTTGGTGGTGAATTCGTCGATGACACACAAAGGAATGAAAATTGAACTGGTTCATTTTGGAGGCTTTGTGGTGGAGACATTAAGCATTCTAATGCCATCGGTAAATTATTCTGAAAGTGGGTTTCTCATTATAACATTCATTCTTTTTCCATCGTTTTCCATTGGCTTTCATCTATTGATCATTAACCAAAAGTGAAAAAAAAAAAGAAAAAAAACGTTTTGTGGGGAGTGATCTCATCAAATGATCAACGATGACGCGTGTTCCGTCCAGTTGGGACCTAGCAATTACAGCCAATTTGCGAGAACCTCACTGGGGTAGGCGTTGGCTCTGCATTTGTCGAGTGGAACATTCCTAAGTGGTAACTAATCTCGCAAACAAAATTCAATGCAAACTTTTTGTGGACTTTGAGTAAACGTGGTAATTTTACATGCTGTCGAGAAAAAAAAAAAAAAAATCAAAATAGTTATGTCAAACTAAACAATTCAATCGATCAATAAGGCATGTTTTTCAAAAAAAAAATGAAATGTTATATTAATAGCATAATCTCAAGCTCTGGCAGGACAATGTGAAGTTTTAGCTCTAACATGTTAGTATCCTTAACAATACTCTTTCAGAAGTACACGCTTTACCATAAATGCATGAACCCAGAGAGGAACAAAACTTGTTTACGTGGATTAGCCTTACAATTTGGCACATTTTTTCCAATTAGCCTTTCCGATTAGGAAAGGGTGGAACCACGTCTTTTCCAAACCTACCATGGACAATTAGACCCAAATCAAACTCTTCCCACAAGCATCGAGAAAACTCATAGTTTTTTTTTTTTTTTTTTAAATCTCTAACAGTGACAGGCTAGCAGCTGCAGTTCTTTGCTGCGGCTAGTGCGGCATCTAATGGGGAACCACAATTCCCATTTCTCACTTATCGCCATCTTCGTGCTGCATGCTGTTTATGCCGGTTGCGCACTCTGCCACTTGGAAGTCTTAAACGCAGTTGGATGTTGCAGCTATTTCGTCAGATAATTATAAAAAAATGGACGTACATACTGTGCAGCGGTGAGCCAAATTAATTTGTATTTAGCATAACTGCTTTAATTCTTATATTTTCTCGGTGTTCAATTGTCATATATGTGACTCTTAAAAAAAAATAAAAATTTCTTTGAGTTAGAACTTAGATCTTGTTGTTGGGACAAAGAATAATCCAACATTTCTACCGCCAGAAATACAATTGTTCGTAATGTTACTTTGGGTCATTACTTTCTACGTGTCACATGTAACAGGATCATTACTTTCTCCCAAAGAATCATTACTTTCTATGCGTCACATGTCACAGAGTCATTATTTTCTCTCAAAAATTAGCCTGTTGGGGTGTACAGAATATCCGCTTATATGACCTAAGATCTCTTTTTTTTTATAACGTGGAAGTGGCACGGACAGAAAATAACCTAGAGAATAACCGTTATATTTTTCTACACCGAATTCATCAACATCCTCATCAATATCACATAAATAAGGAGCAACCCGTTACATTCTCTTACACCGAATTTATCGACGTCCTCGTTGATATTTTTAAACACATACCAAGCCAATCGATGAAACTGAGAGTTCTCGGCATTCTGTGCCAAGTCAAGGTCTTATGGGGAGAGGGGTAAGCTCTAATGTCAGAGTCACAGGATCATTACTTTTTCTCTAAAAAATAGTCTGTTAAAATGTGTAGTAGATTCGCTTATATGACCCAATATCCCTTTCTTCCTTTATAACGTGAGAATGAACTCGTTACACACGGCTTTCAACCAGAACAACAAAATTATCTTGCGCAAGCATGGGTCAACAATAAATAAAACATGTGACCTTAATGGCACCGACTGCTGTGAAGACCAATCATCATTTAACTTGGACAATCTATGTTCAAATTAGTACCAATTGACGCCGGCAATTGAAGGCTAAAGGAGAAGTGGAATTGTATCGTTTTCCAAATTCGAATGTTGCAATCCCCTGTGCAGTTTTCTCGATTTTGCACCAGAAATCTAATATCTACAACCACATAACGGGAGCAAAGATTAGAAACCATTCAAGACCCGAAGTTGATTTATGCCCAAGAACGTGCACCAGCGCAATTGGTAGCAAGTTTAGCAGAATGGGCATTGCTTTGCAGCGAAATTATACTGTTATTATTACTTACGTAATGCATCTTGCCAAACCAATGGCTAAAGCTACCGTAAGTCGATGACTTTCTTGTTAGTCAAAGTAAAAGGGGAATAACAGAGTATTGATCTTGCAGGTCAATAAACCGGCGGACTCCTTTCCAGCAAGGGTTGGTAGAAATGAAAATGCCAGGAAAAGCAAGATTAGTGGATAAGATAAATAAAATAATATTTAAGTTACGAATATTTAAATATAATGATTCAAATTTTACTTGTTCACACTATTTACTAATCTTGTGTTTTTATAGTCAAATTATAGTTAAAAAAATCTAAATATTTTAAAATATTTGTTTGATATTAAGAAAACCACTCACATGTGAGAGTTCACAACTTACAAATATAGTGTTTCATCTACAACTTTAATCACGATACCATTATACATCAAGAACTTGCCATAATACTATTATGCAATATATAGATAACTAATTAATTTCACTAAAAAATTTTAATTTATCTCATTTAATATATAAGTTAAATTAATTTAATTTTAATTGAGTGAATGAAAAATTTTTTAACTACAATTTAATTAAAAAATAATCAAATAAATTTATTAAATATAAAATTATGTGTATATTATATTTAACAAAATGCAAATAAATAAATAAAAAAAAAACACACATCTAATTTGTTGGTGCTTTGAACACGTATTAGTGTTTGGGGCACAAACGGTTTTTTGGTCCAACACGTGAAATAAAACACGTTTATGGTCAAGTAAGTAAACCCAAAAATGCTATTTGATAAACTAATCCAATTTAGATTAGGATTCCTATCATGTATAGGAACAAACATTCACCCAAGGGTATTAATTTATGCCATACAATAAAATTATATCAAGAAGCATTTATCAACTATAATTGAATTTATGGACCGTCGAATCTAACACATAATTGCATAAGCTAACCAGAGCTAAATAGGAAAAGAATTTTGGTTACAATAAAGTATATTTTTTAAATTTCATAAATTTTATATTCTTTCTTAAATTAAAACCTAATGCGTCAAAAATATAAATATAAGTTTTTAATTACTAGTTCTCCTTTTGAGGAACAAAATTTCAACAGATGCAATGTTTCCTTGGGTCAATTTATAGACAATTAAATAAACCCAAACCTATTTGACATAGTTATGCTGTTTGACCTACTAATCCAACATAGATTCAGTTGGATAAGGAAAAACTAGCATTTTTATCCCGTGCTAATATTTTTGTCTTATTATTTTATTTTGAGAAATTTGTTTAATGAATAATTAAAAAAGATAAAATGGAACCTGGACGAGTGAGTGAAATAATCCTAAGCTAAAACTATCAAAAATTAAGAGTCACTTATTCACAAATGGAGGATTTTTTTCTAATTCCTTTACTTTTTGTTTTTTTGGTCTGTAATGTTTTTATGATTCTATTCACAATTTATCTTCCAAGAGTTGAGAACCGAGTGTAAGAATTTTCAAAACTCTTAATTTTAATCTATTTAGAAGCTCTTGATATTTCAAATAGATGTTTGTCATCTTTTTTTATTTATTTATTTTCATGCATTTAATTATAAATTCAATAGCAATCAAAAATGCCAGAAAAGGAAGCTTAGAGGTATACCATCAGTCACAAATATTTATTGCCTTAAATAGCAAAATAGCAATTTTATTTATTTCTATGTAATTAATTTTAAATCGATAGTTGCAAAAAGAAATAAGGTATGTCAATATTCAACTCACCAGTATTTATTGTCTTAAATAGTAAAATTATTAAAACGACCAAAAAGAAAGATCGGAGGAGAAGTCTTTGTGACAAAGTTAGTATAGGTATATAGATATTTAAATATTTAATACTCTAAATAACAAAATAACTAAAAAGAAAGATTAGAAATTTATTTATTTGGTTGTATGCATCGAATTCTGAAATCAATAGCTACAAAAATAAACGAGGTATTTGAACATTCATCTCACAAATATTTATTACTCTAAATATTTAAATTATAAAAAATAACAAAAAATTTAAAATATCTGCATAACTATTTTTAAAAAAATAAAATTACTAAAATATTTAAACTCTTTCAATTTATATTATTTAATAATATTTAATTTATAATTTTTAAATATTTTAATAAAATTAAAATATATATATATATATATATTTTACTTAATTTATTAAATTATAATTTAATTATTATTATTATTATTTAATTTATATTAATAATTTTTATATACATCTAATATATATATATAATATAAATATTTATAATTAAAAAATAAAAAATAAATTTAATTTTTTTTATTTTTTTAAATTTATTTTTTAAAAATTAAAAATACTCCTGAACTAAATTTTTTTTTTTTTAAATACAAATACAAATATCTTTATTATATATAAAATAACTTATGGCAGATGTTGGGGGAAACAAAGTCGAAGTAGATAACCATAGGAAGAAGAGCGTCAGTCAAATCTCGAGACACTCATCCCATCTGTGTCAGACGTGTATCACACTCCATTGTCATACTTCTATATAAGGGGCAATCTCACACACCCATAAAACCAACGCCAACTCTAAGAGAAAAAAAAATTGTGGGGATTCAAATGCCATAATATTTTCTCTTCACTCTCACTCTCTCTCAATTAATCTCTGATCTTCCTCAAATAGATTCACCGCCCGGCCGGCGCATGCCCGGCGTAATGGCTAAGAGAAATCCTAGTCACGAGGTGAATTTCGCCACCCCAAGAAGTTTTGCCACAACCCTTAAATCCAAATGCAAAGAAACCTTCTTCCCCGACGATCCCTTCCGGCAGTTCAACGGACCCGCCGGCGGTGGGTTCATGAGAGCCCTGCGATACTTTGTACCAATATTTGAATGGCTACCTAAATACGACTTTAAGCTGTTGCGGTTCGACGTTCTTGCTGGCATCACCATTACCAGCCTCGCCATTCCTCAAGGAATCAGTTACGCAAAGCTCGCTAACATCCCTCCAATCGTCGGTCTTTGTAAGTCAGGCTTCTCTTTTTAACTTTAGCCTACAGAAGTATTTAACCCTGTTTAATTATGCATAAAAACCCACTTATCTGGATACGAAACTATTTTCACAAGTGCCTTCAACTTCTTCATGCTAACACTATTCAGAGAAAATTATAATTTACCTTAGACAATTATGAAAAAAGAAAATAATAATAATTTAATTTTATAATAATTAAATCTTATATTTATTATATTATAATTAAATTTTTAATAAAAATATTGATTTAAAATATTTTAATATTATCAATTAAAAAATTAATACAAGTTGTTGGCATTTGAACGATAACAAGATGTAGATATATATTTACGAGAAGAAAAAAAAAAATAAACTACGAGTTCCTTGATATTGACTGTCTTTAATTAGCTACTTGCCAGAGAGTGTAACTGATGAATGAAAATGCAATTGCAGACTCGAGCTTTGTTCCTCCACTGCTATACGCTGTTTTTGGGAGTTCAAAGCACCTCGCAGTGGGTCCCGTGGCAGCAAACTCGTTGCTCATAGCCGAGACAATTGGAAAAAAAGTATCGTACAAGGATGATCCAACATTGTACCTCAACTTGGTTTTCACAGCCACTTTCATTACCGGAGTATTTGAAGCTGCTCTAGGCTTTCTGAGGTAAAATTCGTGTACAACTCCTTATGCTCCTTTTTTTACTTCCGACAAAAAATAATAACCATAATAATAATAGTAAAGTATTCTGGCATGGACATCATGTCACCGTTATTACGAAGTTAAAAATTAACTATATCAGAGTTCAACATGTGCAGATTGGGAATTCTGGTGGATTTCTTGTCGCATTCCACAATTACTGGATTCATGGGAGGGACTGCAATCCTTATTTGTCTGCAACAATTAAAGGGCTTCCTTGGATTGCAGCATTTCACCACGAAAACTGACGTAATATCTGTTCTACATGCTATTTTTAAGAACAGACACGAGGTAATATAAACTTCTTTATCTGTTGACCTGCCCCGCTTCTCACTTGATTACTTCTCAAAAGTCACAACTCCTTCCTTCAGCCAAAATTAAATCTAGTAGAAGAACAAGATACAGTCTTTATTGCACGAATCGTCCCACCAACTGAATTTTAGTTATTTGAAGTTTTTTTTTTTTTTTGTCGAATGACCAATGTTTACATAAAATTGTTGTTAAATTTTAATTTTAATTTTTTAGTACAGTAGTGACGAAAGACCAATATTTACATAAATCTGTTGATTGAACTTAAATCTAAATGTATGGTTAAACTCCATTAATTCAATCAAATTAAATTAATGAGGCAGTCACAAATCATAATTAATTGGGAGAAAGATTTGATTATTTGGTTGTCATTTGCCAAAACATGGGCAGCTTTTAACGCTTAACAGAGAATATTTGGCATGTATGATGCACGCAGATTCTAATGTTTTCTTCTCCTTCTACGATGTGCAGTGGAGATGGAAAAGTGCACTTATAGGCGCAATTTTCCTTGCTTTTCTACAGTTCACTCGGTTCCTGGTACGATTGCCATCCTTTTTGGATTATTTACCAAAAAGAAACTAATTATGATTTCTGATCAAGGACTTCTAAATAACATCGTAGGCCTGTTATGATCATTGGGTCAGCTTTCAAATTTCTGTTGTTACTATGCTGGGCCAATCGGATCTTGAATATCAGGATTTGGCCCGAAGTTTAGCTGCAGCCTAGGCCTACTAAGTACATTTTCAGTAATAGCCTGAACGGAGCTTGGCTTGACTTGGGTCTTCTGAACAGGTCAACGAACAAACAAAATGGACATGAAAATCCCGTGTTGGCCTCTGTTAAAACCACTTACCTGAAAATGTCTATGATCCTTAATTAATAATAATAATTAGAAAAAAAAAAAAGAAGAATAAAGGTTGATTTTTTTTGTGGGGGGGGGGGAGGAATTCGACTAAAATATCAAGTTCTTTGGGAATTAATTCACTAAAATAGCATATTACCTTATCTCGTACCATGATCTTGTCAGAGAATGTTTTTATAGACTGAGTGTGATTTATTTACTGATGATACCACTTTGGCTAAAATTGGATTTTTTTTTTCTTTTTTTAGACGAAAAGAAAACCGAAGCTATTTTGGGTGTCAGCGGTGGCTCCAATGGTTGTTGTGGTAGTTGGTTGTCTTTTTGCTTACTTTGCTCATGCGGAGAAAATGGGGATCCAAATTGTAAGAGAAAAATGCTTTAATTATACAATTAACGTTCATCTTTCTTGCAACAACTTTATATCTGTTTTTTTTTTTTTTTCTATTTTTTAATCGGTGCGTTTCCTTTTTCCATCAGGTGGGTCACCTGCACAAGGGACTAAACCCTGTGTCCATAGAAAGGTTGAACTTTCATTCTCAGTATCTCCCGACAACTGTGAAAACTGGACTTATTACAGCCCTTGTTGCTATGGCAGTAAGAAATTAACTTAGATATTCTCTTTATCATTAATTCATCATTCGTGAATCTGTGTCCCAATTAAGTGGATTAAAAATATTTTGGATAATCATTGCAGGAAGGCATAGCAATAGGAAGAAGCTTTGCTATAATGAAAAATGAACAAATTGATGGGAACAAGGAAATGATTGCCTTTGGTTTCATGAACATCGTTGGATCCTTCACTTCCTGCTACTTGACCACTGGTACGATTGTACCTTGAATATATAGCTCTATATCACGTTTCTATTCAACTATAAGCATATAATCCTTTCGCGCTGCGCATTAATTTACAGGGCCGTTCTCGAAAACTGCTGTGAATTTCAATGCTGGATGTAGAACGGCATTGTCCAACATAGTGATGGCAATTTGCATGATGCTCACGCTTCTGGTCTTGGCTCCTCTCTTCAGCTACACCCCTCTTGTCGCCTTATCTGCAATTATCATGTCTGCAATGTTTGGGCTCATCAAATACGAAGAGGCTTATCACTTGTTCAAGGTTGACAAGTTTGACTTCGTCATTTGCATGGCTGCCTTCTTTGGTGTTGCTTTCATAAGCATGGATTACGGCCTCATGATCTCGGTAATTAAGAATTTTCTTACACCTCTTATCAGTTATCACTATAACCCTGAAAGCATTATCATGCATGTATATGAAATGAATTTTTCACTAAATATATTGAGCAATTCAATTGCAGGTGGGGATTTCATTGTTGAGAGCACTTCTCTATGTGGCTAGGCCTGCTACTTGTAAGCTTGGAAGAGTGCCGGACTCCATTCTATACCGTGACGTTGAGCAGTATCCTGACTCCACGAGATTTCCAGGAATCATCGCCTTAAAACTTGGTTCCCCAATTTACTTTGCAAATGCCAACTATATACGAGAAAGGTAGCAATGCATCCCATGTAAATTCATCTGATTAATTAGCTTTGCAAATCCAAATGGGTTTTAAAAAGAGGTTCATTATAGTCTAAATTGTGATTACCTTGATTTCGACTAGGATCATTCGCAGGATTCGAGAGGAAGGAGGCATACCAGATTCCAAGGTGAAGCACCTTCTGCTAGATTTGGGAGGTGCGAACGATTAATTTGCTTATTAGAATTTCTCCTCTGATTAATACAAGTCAAGAGAGGCCAATTACTAAGTTCATCTATGGGTCCTATATAGGAGTTACATCCATTGATAGCACAGGAATCGAAACATTGATTGAAGTACGTCGGATGTTGGACTCAAATGGCATTAGGGTGAACAACCTTTCTCCTCTCCATTACATTCCTTTTTCAGTCTCATCATTTTCTACATATATTTGGGTCATTGAGGACCTAGTTAAATCAATTTATTTTCATAATTACCCTGCAGATGGCAATTATAAATCCCAGGCTCGATGTCATGGAGAAAATGATAAGATCAAGCTTTGTAGATAAGCTTGGGAAGGAGTCAATATTCTTGTGTGTTGAAGATGCGGTTGAGGCAACTATATGTTCCCCGACAACAGAAAAGCTGCTGATCGTGTAGCTTTAGGGACCTCTACTGGGCCAAGGTTGCGTTCTGTGTTGATGAATTATTGCTCTGCGCTTAAGTTTGGCAGGTAACGTACGAAAAAAAAGTTCCCCCGGTACTGCTAGGGTGTAGCAGGCTGTAGTCTCCTGGGGTTGAAAACGAAATCGCTGTGTGCAATCTACTTGTTAGGAGGCAAAGTCCATGTAGACTTATTGCACACAAAAAAAATAAAATAAAATAAAATAATATATATATATATATCCTTTTTTTAAAAACTCTTTCTTGATAATAATTGTGGTGACAGCCGACTGGTAGGAGAAGAGGTCAGAAAGCGAATTTTCAAGCTCACTACTTGTAATTTTACTGTAATAGATGAAAATATAGTGCTTCCATTTATGCACATCTCGTGTAATGCACATATTAGCTAAATGCTAGCTCAATGCAAAGGTTTCATTTTTTTTTTCATTTAAAAATATTAATTGACAAACGTGGGAAATTCGTTAAATAATTAGAATTTTTTATGTTGATTAATATTATATGTAAGAAAAAAAAAATAAATGAGAGACCATTAACAGAAAAAAAAAAAAGTTATATAAAATATAAAATTAGTGTCATCTACACTAAAAAAAAAAAGAAGTGAGTATTAATGTAACCCAATTAATAACAAAATGATAGATAACCTATTCCCAACTCCAAACGGTAAACCATCGTCCAAAACAAAACCAAACCGACACTAATAGGAAATTGATTAACTACCAATTTCAAAGGCTAAATTGTGTTGATGCGAACCCATATTAGTATGTTAAGAGATATTGGACTGATTCAACGAGTACTTACCTAAGTCCTATACATTCCCACTCCCATCAAATGCAGTTTAGTTTCATGTCTTCCTCTTCCTTTGTTCGCGGGCCTGTTGAGACTCTAAAAAGATGGAAAGGGCAGACAGAGCCCGAAGACTGCAAGGGTAACACGAACCATCAAGGCTGGAAGCCTGGAACTATATTCCGCAACTTCATTCTTTCATTCAGTATTAAGCAATACTGTTTAAAATTATTACCCAACTGACCTAGAACTAACGCCATCCTGCCCCTCGCCACCGCCATGCCCATATCCCCTCAAATTGCCGAAATGCCTTTCGCGATTATATCTTAAATAAAGAAAAAAAAAAGAAAAAGAAAAAGGAAAAGAAAATTGCTTTGATCACAACGTTCGTATTTTCAAACTTAGATCCAACCGGGCCCCTTTTTTGGGTCGTTAAAAGCCCAAAGAGCATCTGTCACTGGTACAGAGATATTGGACATGCCGAAAGACAAACACAGGTAAATTGTGGCCGACGGAGTTTGTTGTGGGCCCATAAGTTTTGCGGTGACCCATTTCTGAATGAAAGGCCGCCCACTCTCTGCAATAGCATTTGCCCTTTTGTGTGTGAGTGGCACCAATTATGATCATGTTACCCGTCAATCTCAAGTCACCATTCTGTCTCAGGTTTTGTTTTGACCCATCAAGTCAGAACATTATTTCCCCCACCTGCTTTGAACCACCGACCGACCTGACTGCTTCCTTTGGCGTAAGTCCACCTAAAGAAAGTGTCACCCAAAAAAATAATAATAATAATAATAAGTGTCACTTCATGTCTTCCTTCGCCAGTTGCAAATGCTCTAGTTATTCTCGTGAACCTTTACGCTTTTTACAGATGCAAAAAGGAGGTCCAAACAAAATTAAAAGAAGAGAAGAATCGAGCATCCTATGGGGCTCTTCCAAAGATACTGAACTCCAGGTTGTCATGGTAAGCCATAAAGAAGCAAGTCAAGGAACCCTGTTGTTTCCTGTTGAAAATGATTTTGAAGTTAAGAGATAATTGTTAGGATACATGTCCAGAAAACTTCCAGAAATCCGCATCAACATGTGCAATCATGTGCTTAGTCCAGTTTTGGAAAATTATGTTGTTGAGTGTGCGACCCATTTGAGCGTGCTTTTATTTTTTCATGTTGATAATTGCTTCAGCCTATTAATCATCATTAAGGAACGATGTCCCAATCATTTAAGATTCCCTAGCGAGTCATTACACCAGGGAGAACAAGGGTGAGCGAATCAGAACAATCCATGGAACTTTCACAAACAGATAAAAATGTGGAATGTGTTTACAATTATTCCTTGATGGGGTTTTTTTCCTTTTTTTTTTTTTTGGAATGGGTTGTTTAGCTGAGGAAGGAAGAGCTATTGGGAAGTCGGAAAGTGCCATGGTTGGATTTAGCCATGAGGTTTGTGAACTGTGATGCCTTTTTTTATTCCTTTAAAAGTGGGAAAAAGTTGTGATACATAAATATCATACCATACCCTTCCTTGTCGTTCTCCATCACATTATATTTTGAGAAACAGTATCGGAGCCTTTTTCTTTTCTTTTTTATTTTTTTTCAGTCTAATGGTGTTTGTGTGCATGTGGGTGGGAATGCAGCAGTGGCTTAAGGCAGTGTTGGGGCACATAAATGTGGTATTTATGAATATTGCAGAGTTTTGCAATGACAAAGATATCCTTAGCGACGGTCCCCTGCATACAGGAAAGGCATCTTACCTTTATAGGCAGCAAGTTCTTGATCGGACGACGAGAAACCCGCACATGGCAGCGTAACTACATAAGGCCAGCCCACACGTATTCGGCGACCATGGATGCCTCAACTCTCATCCCACCATTAGGTTGCGACAAATTTTCTCAACATCACTTACAAAGTTAGAACCTTAAGTTGGAATCGCAAACTGGAAGGTAAGACAAAAATATGCAATAGTAAAATGTTGCCTGTCATGTGTAATTTAAGCTTAATGGGCCTTTTATTACACGGTAAAAAGAAAAAGGCACTTTGTAACAAAATCTTCTGCTCAATGATGCAAAAATCTATAACCCCATTAATTTGGTTGGCGGTGTAGGCCCTCTGGTATCATTTGGCCCATAATTAATAGGACCTGGAGCATGTATAGGACCTCCGGTGACAAAAAATGATGAGACCTGGATACCTTTGGTGGCAACTCCCGACGAAGGCCCTCCAGTATCATTTGGCCCATAATTTGGTGTTAGCATATGGGTTTCGATATCATTATTAATTAGCGCAACTGAAAATTATTGATGTTTTCACCATAGTTTAGATTACTAAAATTTTAGGGTTAAAAAATTTTATACACTACAAATAGTTAGTATTCACAGTTCATTAAAAAAAATTGTTAATATCCTTAGCATTGCCAATTTGCGGGCCATTAGCACTAATATCAAAACCCACCCGACAGTCGAGTCCCGTGAAGGCACGGTGCCACGGATGGATAATGGGTTGATCTGCCAGTGCCGATGGGCGAGAATTTGGGGTCCACCGGTTCTGGTCATACGGATTCCTCTTGTAGGCCTTCCTTCTTGGTGATCGAGCCGAAGGGACCCACCCACCAACGTGACTTCAGAAGATAAGAAAGACCTCAACAATTTTATTTTTTTTTTTTAAAAAGAAAAATCTTACCGACGAAATGTGTAACAACAGGGACTTGGGCCAGAGCGAATTCGGGTCAATGGGAGTGCGGCCTAAATTCACTGGGAATTAGAGTCCATAATTTGCGTCGGTTTTCTCCCCCCAACTTCTATTGCAGAAACCAAAAAAAAAAAAAAAAAAAAAAATATATATATATATATATATATATATATTAATTACAATTAAAACATTTTTTCTATATATAACAATCACTTACTATAATTAATGATTCATTCATATCCACTTTCAATGTCTGTATAACTTTTTGGTTTCTTTTATGTTCTCTCTGTTACCCGCTAGGGGTTTGTATTCAATAGCTTGGCATTTGCATTTACTATCGTCTGCCTTTCCATCCATCTTTTCGTCCGATATAAGAACCGTTTGCCTTTTTATTATTTCAACTATCGATTTGGTGGTTATGCTTTGTTCCTTTCTCTTTCTAGTTTGTGGGGTATATGTTCTGTGTGCGCGAGTGCACTGTATAGATCTGCCATGTTTACGTTTAAATGTTGGGTTGACTCAGTCTACCTATGAAACGAGGTGAAATAATTTTGTTCTTTAAATTATCATTTTATATCTTTTTTCACCAGCATCTATCAATTATTTTGTTAAACACTGTTCTTACCAAAGAAACAAAGAAATATTACCCGTGCAGGGAAGTTTTGTATCCAAGTTTCACTCAATATCAAATGAAATAAAAATAAAATAAAAAATATATATATATATATATATATATATTATAAAAACCACTCAAAATGGTGACATTAGGTCAGATGAGGGTAACAGCTGGCAATGCCTGCTGGCATTTGTTGTGATAACCATCTTACGTGGCTTAGACGTCCTACGCGGCCTCCTTTTACCTGGCCAGTCTATATTTTATAATTTTTTCCATTTCCATTAACTCTTGCTAAATATTTTCTCCGTTGCCCCCCCCCACCCCCAAAAAAAAAATTTCCGCTACATATATTTTAATTTTAACGAAAGTGGTACAATAATGTTGGAAAACAGTTTGACTTCAAACTATTCAAGTGAATTGCAAGGCCTTATAATATTAAATTGTACGTCAACAATAATTGAATTTTTTTTTTCAAAAAAAAGAAAAACTACTTAAATCTCTTGTCCAATGTACCTTCGAGGTTATGAATACTAAAAATACGTGAACATCTTTTAACGTCATCTCTAACGGAACACAGCAGAAGCCATCGGCCAATTGGGTAAAGCAGAAACACGTTTATGCCAATGATGGGCAGCATTAAAAACTTTTAAAAAATTATTAGAGATATAAAAATGTAACTTTAGAATAATTTTTAATATTTATTATATTACAATAATATGATCAATATTAAAAAATAATATTAATAAAAATTTTGTAATATTAATAAGTTTTTGTAGTGTAGAGAAATGAATATTTGTGATTTGAGTAGTTAATGATCGAAGGCTTCAATTTCGACACTCGCGTGAGGAGGTGGTCTAAGGAAACAGGCAGACGAGGTGACCGACGCGACAGTGGGACCCTTAAGCAGCCCGCGATCCAGCCATGCAATGACATGACGTGTGGGACCCAAAACTCAAAGAGCTGGCTTTCGAGACGTCGCTTTGGTAGGTCGGACGCTCTTGATGATCGGTCCCACTACCGTGTTCCAAAGGGGCACTGCTAAATTTATATCGTATTTACATCTTCTACATCATCGTCAAAAGACATCAATTGATGTGGACTCCAAAAATGTGCGTGGATATGCCACGTATACAGGAAGGACTCCGTTTTTTCGTTTTCTCTTCCGGAATGTGTCGCTATGAAAGTAACGCTTCTTAATTGGTTCATTATGTTTACCTGTCTCATCCGTTGATCCAACCAAATAAATGACTACTTGAATCTGAATTTTGAGTATAAAGATTTCACTGACACGTAAAAAGCGGGCCTAATCCTTAGGGATATGGTAATACATGTAAGAAATTATTCCATCGGAGGTATTCTCCCTTGAGCCTGGAATAGCGACATGAACTAAATGTCCTGGCCAAGTCAACGAGCTTACTCCAAATAGTCCCGACAAATGATGATTGATACGAGATTCGGCATTTTTGAACCATGAAACGCTCGGTTTCCATTTCGGTTGTAGGTGTAACCAACCCGCTAGTAGAGATAAGGCAGAAAGAAATAAGAGAAAAAGAGCTCCAATTTCTGCTCAAATTACTATCATTCCATTATGAAACAGAAATCAGCATCGACTTTTTTTTTTTTCTTTTTTTATAACTTACAGTATCAAAAACTATATTTAGACCAAGAAATTTTGGATGCTATCAATCGTCGTAATGTAGCTCGAGTTCTCTTTTCACGGCATCCTACTGCCCTAGGATTGTACGATATCGATTGAGGGAAGTGTTAAGTACGTAATTTTATTCTAATTTTTACCAATATATATATATATATATATAACTTAATTTTATAATTTTTTAAGTATAATAAAACAATTTTATCATTTCTTCTTAAAAATAAAACGAGAATTTAAACTCATTATCAACTAATAGTTCATGCTTATTTTAAACTCAGGTCTAGTTCTAACTAAGTAAATTAAAGCCAAAATACAATATTTTCTAGGCTAATCATGCGGGCCTAATAGAAGAGTGAATTTCAACCCTAATTTTTGCTTAATTAAATCACTCTTAGGCTCCACTCAATTCGGTTGAGCTATTAAATTTAGAGTGTGTTTCTACAGTTTTATTATTTGATCGTAAAAATTAAATGTAATAATTAAAAAAATATTCATATTATTTAATTTTAATTATTAATTATATTTATTTATAAAAATTATATTGAGTGGTTTGAACTTCTGTTCAATTCTCGCCTACATAACATTTTAAAATCTTAAGCATTTATGTTATGCCAAAACGGATTGGTTTTTTTTTTTTTTTTTCTTATAAACTTTTTTTGCTAAGAGATACCCAAAATTAGGACGCGAACCGTCCGTGGTAAAAACGGATTAGTCTTTGCGTTGAATAGGTAACAACAGACTAGTGGACAAGTCCTATTGACGACAAAACTCAAAACATTATGTACAGATCTTTTCCCCAGTAACGCTAGTCGGAGTTAAAATAATAATAATAATTTGACCAAAGAATTGACCTGTGGTTGATTTTTTAAATTTTAAATCAAAAACTTATTCGCATATTTGTTTTTAATTTAAATGGCATTTTCCTGAAAGAAATTTCAGTAATTAATGGGGACATAATAATGATTAAATTTAAGTTTTGCTTTATGAATTATATTCAATTTTCACTACGTGATCAAAATCAGCATTTAGCACACAATATTTAGATAATCGATTGCCAAGTGTCTGGTCGTTCACAGACGATTGAAAAAAACTCGTCACTTAACTATTTTAGACTTTTCTTTTTTTTTTTTTTAATCTCTACACTAGGGAACCATTGGCTAAATGCATATGTTAGATATTAAGACCAGATTAGGGAATCATGGGCCCTTGTATTTGATAACCTATTTTTACAACGGTTGCATGGTTGTTAATTGCTCAAGGCATCAACCAAAAAGATAATTTTAAACGTATGTCTAAAAAGTGCATAATGTTAATGGTAGTTTATTTATCATGTTAAGTCTTTTATAAATTTTAAATTTTTGGTAATTTTATGATTAAATTATATATATTTTTAAAATTTTAAATTAATTATAAAATTTTAATTTTTATCACTTATATAATTTTTTTTTGATAATTATAAATAAGATTATTAAATACGTAATTTAATTTTATTAAAATTATATTAAAAATAGATATAATATGCTTAAAAATATATTTATAGGTATATTTCATTATTTTTTTTGTTTTTATATGTAAAAGACAAAAATTCTATTATTTTTTCCAAATTTGTTGAGAAAATATTAGAATTTTTATTTTTTTTATATGAAAAAATAAAGAAGTTAAATGAAATATGTCCACGAATTTAATTCAATAATTTTATGAGCTTTTTGAAAAAATTCAATAAATTAATGTAACAAATTTTTGTAAAAAAAAATAAAAATTTGAATTAATTTAATAATAATAAAACTTAATTACAAAAAACTTTTGAAAAATTTACCCCGTTCATTTATGTCGAGAGTAATCTATTCTGACAAATGGGACACTTGAAAGAACCAACAGCTCCTTCTCTGCCAACATTGGCACAGGCACCCCTCCTAGTCCACCACCAACAGCCGTGGATTCGAGCCTTTGTCGTGTCTCTACAATTCCACCCAACAGTTTTTACCAAAGTCCCGTGCAAATTTTCACAACAATCTCGTGACATCACCTCCCACGTCACCGGCAACCAGCGAAGCCAGCTCTTGCCTTTTCCAATTTTTGCATCTTTTCCTCTTTGGTCAATTCGCTTAGCCGGAGTTCGCCACCACCGACTGTCTTATTTACAAATCTTTTTGTTTTTGGACTTCTAACAACTCCAAAATTTTAGATAATTACAATAGTTTATTCTTCATGTGGATTATGTGTTTGTTTCAATCGTCAGGGGAGTCAAGAGTTGCATGGCAACGGGATCCTTAGAATAGAGAATTGGTAAGAATGTAAAACTAATAAAAAAAAACATAAAAGAAAAATAATTGTCAATTCATAATGATTATAAAGGTTAATCACCATTCAAAATAAAGAATAAAGTAACCCTGTCAATTCCGATTCGTTGAAGAGAGCGAGATAGGGGAACTTTCGGCACATATTATAAAGTGGTAGATGATGACGAGGGTGGACTATTAATTAATAGAGAAAAATAAAAAGAAATAAGAAAAAATGAGATAGAATCCGGTGGGCTTTGAGCTGTGATTTAGCTGTCCACTGATGCATTATTTCTTTCACTCACACACATCCCAAAAGTACCTAGAAAAACACCTTCTCCCCCTCCCACACAAACCCTCCTCTCTATCTCTCTCTCATCCTCTGCATTTTTGCATCAGAGCTCAGATTCAATGGGCAGCATTTCTTTAGTGCCCCCATTTTGTTGCAGATCTTAAAGCTAATAGAGAGAGGGAGATAGAAATTTAACAGAAGAACGAAGAGACAGAGAAGTGGCATTTGGCAAATCAGATGTCTCGGGTGAGATGAGGAGGAAAACCCACTTATTTCCCAGTCTCACACTCCTCATTGCCTTCGTTCTTGCCACAATTGTGTGCATTTGTGCTGCTATTGATGAAAAGATCCCAGCTTTCTCCACCCGTGGACACCTCACTGATGCTGAAGTTCAGTTTATCAAGAAGCGTCAGCTTCTCTACTACAAAGACGAGTTCGGGGACAGAGGAGAGAATGTGACAGTAGACCCATCTCTACGGTTTGAAAATGTGAGGCTTAGAAATGCGTACATCGCATTGCAAGCTTTGAAACAAGCCATTCTCTCTGATCCTTTCAATCTTACTGCAAATTGGGTGGGATCTGATGTATGCAGCTACACAGCGGTTTTCTGTGCTCTGGCTCCTTATAACAGTAGTATCCGAACCGTTGCTGGAATTGACCTCAACCACGGTGACATCGCCTCCTACTTGCCGGAGGAAATTGGTCTTCTCACGGATCTCGCGTTGTTTCATATCAATTCCAACAGGTTTTGTGGGACTGTGCCTCAGAAGTTCAGGAACTTGAAGATACTGTATGAACTGGATCTTAGCAACAACCGGTTCGCTGGGAAGTTCCCAGAAGTGGTGCTGAGCCTGCCAAATCTCAAGTATTTGGATCTAAGGTTCAACGAATTTGAAGGTCCCGTACCAAAAGAGCTGTTTGATAAACCTCTGGACGCAATCTTTATCAACCACAATAGGTTCAGGTTCAATCTGCCGGACAATTTTGGAAACTCCCCAGTGTCAGTCATAGTGTTGGCTAACAACAACTTCAAAGGATGTGTGCCGTCCAGTTTGGGGAACATGTCAAATCTGAACGAAATCATACTCATGAACAATGGGCTTAGATCTTGCTTGCCGCCGGAGATTGGCAGGCTCAAGAACCTGACAGTGTTCGATGTCAGCTTTAATCAGCTGATGGGACCATTGCCAGGGACAATTGGAGGGATGGTTAGCCTGGAGCAGCTGGATGTGGCTCGTAACTTGCTTACTGGGAGTATTCCGGCCAGCATTTGTAAGTTGCCTAATTTGGAGAACTTCACGTATTCTTATAATTTCTTCACAGGAGAGCCGCCGGTTTGCTTAAGCCTCCCGGCGTTTGATGACCAGAGGAATTGTTTGCCGGCTAGGCCTTTGCAGAGATCTGCTCAACAGTGTAAATCATTCTTGTCTCGTCCTCCTGTGGATTGCAATTCCTTTAGATGTAAACCTTTCACTCCTTCCTTGCCCGCTCCTCCTCCGCCTTCTCCACCACAGCCAGTTCCGGTGCCTTCCCCTCCTTCAGTTCCTGGATCACCACCTCCTCCATTTGCTTCTGTTCCAACGCCGTCACCTGCACCGGTCATTTCAGCTCCTCCTCTGCCGGTTTACTCTCCGCTACTGCCTCTACCTCGGCCTCCGCCACCGCCACCGCCACCGCCACCACCTCCTCCTCCAACCTCTCCCCCACCACCAGTATATTCGCCACCGCCACCTCCTCCACCTCCAACCCCTTCCTCACCACCAGTATATTCAGCACCGCCACCTCCTCCTCCAACCCCTCCCCCACCATCAGTATATTCACCACCACCACCTCCTTCCCCGCCTTCCCCCTCACTTCCACCATCCTTGCCTGCACCCTCATATCCATCACCACCACCTCCCCAGGCATTACCTCCATGTGTACGTTCCCTACCGCCGCCACCACCAAATTCTCCACCACCACCCCCATTATTCTCTCCTCCCCCACCTACACATTATTACTATAGCTCCCCACCGCCTCCAAATTCACCACCGCCACCAAACTCACCACCCCCACCTTCGCATTCCCCTCCTCCACCACCTGTTTATCCTTATTTATCACCACCGCCTCCACCTCCCGCCCATTCTCCGCCTCCACCAGTTTGTTCGCCACCGCCACCGCCACCGCCACCACCACCTTGTGTAGAACTTCCTCCACCATCGTCATCACCTCCTCCACCGCCACCGGTCCACTATTTCTCCCCGCCGCTAGCATCACCACCACTGTCCCCTGTTTACAAATCACCTACACCACCACCGATCCACTATTACTCTCATCCACCACCAACTCCATCTCCAACCCCACCAATATTTTATGGAGGTCCGCCGCCTCCAGCTCCAGTCTACGGGGGGCCATTGCCGCCCATCGTAGGGGTTCCATACGCTTCGCCTCCGCCACCACCCTATTATTGATTCTTTGAGAACTGTTCTCTAACCTTCCATTAAAATGGCACAAAACCAAAAATCATTTCGCAATTATCATTAGTGCATTTTTTCTCATCGGGCAATTCTCGTCGCTCGTAAGAGAAACTAAATGTGAGAAGAGATTGGAAAGGAGCTCGGATTCCTCTTCATGCCGTGAGCACAGTTTCTCATTGTTCAATTATGAACTGCATTATTCGGGAGTGAAAAGACATAAAAGAGGGGTAAGAGGATAAAGTCTCTATATTTTACTTGCATTGTTATGGAATATTTGAATTGTGAGAAATAATTTATAAAAAACAAAAAAAAAAAATTGGCAAGACTCAAAACAAAAGGTGTAGGTTGCAGAGGAAGTTTGTATGTATAGAATGGAGACCATAAGTCAGGGCTGCTAGTTTCTCGCATTTTTCCTACCGTTATTGCGCTGTTTTTTTCACCTCTTCTTTCTTTTTTATCATACGATTTGTTTCTTTTGCTGTCTTTTTTTTTTTTTTTTCCTTAAATTATAATATGTTCTCGAACATTTCAACTGTGTACTGTGTTTTCATCATTCTGCTCTTTCGCCAATCACCGATCCTTGTGTATTTTGCTTGGCGATTTGCTCTCGTGTCTGGGAATCTATGTTCTGAGGACCAGTTTGGTAATTGATTTATAAACCCTCTTGATTGGAACTGGGATGAATCAGGTAGGGAGGAATATAAACCCTTTTGAGTTTTGACACCATTCTTTCCTTTCTCCATTCCTCATCCAACCATATTTTCATCAGACGTACGATGATCACGCGACTGAGGTTTCGTGGACTAAACTGCGATGCTTTGTTGGTGGGACCCATGTGGCCATCCTTGGCTCCCAGTCTCCCATGATTGACGCTAAGATCAAATTCTCCTCTCCTCTTTTCTTCTTGAGTTTGAAAGTTTGAATTCAACTTGGTGTCACGGTTTGGAATGTTCAATCTGTTTTACCCTGCGCGTGAAAAAGCTTTTGGACGCTAAGGTCAAAATGGGAATCTCGCTCTTTCAGATCGTTTCACTCGGTGGAATTTTTTGAGTACGTTCTTCTGCATGCCACCAATACCATCATGGGCGCGGGGCTCTGTTGTTGGTGTCGTTTATAGCCTTCTTTTTGCGCGTTTCTTGCAAAGAGCTGCAAAATTGACTCTTTCGTATCTCCCAACTTTAATACCATTTACTTCTTTCACCGGTTGACAGCGTCATTAACAGGATCTGGCAGCTTTTTAGATTGTAAAAAGTTATTAAAAGATATCAGAAAAACACCATTAGCCGGGGGATGGCCAGGACATTTGTTTGATCAGAAAAACTGCCGTTTGTAATAAAGGTACAAAAACAATAGAGATTACAGAAAATCAGAGTCATCTTAATGCCTGCCACTGCAGCACATAAGTGAAAATCAGAGTCATCTTAATGCCTGCCACTGCGGCACGCATGTGCCCAACAGCCAACCCACAACCAGCACCTTGTACATAGTCCCACTCCCATGCTTGTGTAGCACGGTTCTACCCCCAGCAAAGTAAAGTGAAAGCCCACGATTCCCATTATTATGCGATGTGCAATTTGGCATTTTCTCCTTTAGCTTGAGATTGAGAACATCTGAACCGCGGTTGCAAGCGGTTTGTGGTGGCCCCATGCTGCTAACCATTCTCATTTATGGCAAAATTTTTCATCTGGGTGTCTGGGAAAAATTAAAGGGAAAGACCAAAAACTTCATCTTTGTCTACTTTCTCCCAAGAATATATTCTACTGGTTTTCTTCCTTTTTCTCCCTGTACAACTAGTTTTCGTTTGAATATTTCTAAAGGTTTCGTTCCTTTCATGATAGAGTATGCAACTGTATAAGCGCATAAATATTGCTTTCCGCACCAAAATGGGCTTTTTCTTGAATCTTGATGAGAAATACATTCCACACGCGCAAATGGTTGGAGGTAAAGGGAGATAAGCATAAAAGAAAAAGAATAAAAAAAATAAAAAGAAAACTGCATTTTAATAAAATATACAATTCTTTCTCCGGCTTCTCTGGGACCATATTGGTTCATTGCCATTTGGAACTGTAAAGTGGCAATAAGACAGTAATTTTCCGTGCATAATGTTCAATACAATGTATCCAGCGACTTTGCTACAGCGGTGGTACGGGTCACTTTTTCCCACAGGGAAACCGAAAGAAAATGATAAGCCACAACAAGGATGCCGTCTAATCAAAGGGAGTGACATGGCATGAATAGGTTGGGCATGTGAGGATTGGTAGACTTTGTAACATGGCTGAGTTGCCATATTTATTTATACCTCCTACCGTACGCCTTAATACTAGCTAGCGTTACTATCCCCTGGGTATTATAGTTTACTTTTGGCCACCATCTCGTCAAATTATTACAGAGAAATCAATCCAATTAACTTGTATTCGTCCTTCTCTGTTATCATATGCACGGTGAAAAAGAAAATTTGTCCTGCAACAAGATTGTGATATCGATGAAAAGGGCCTACCCACCTAGATGGCGCTCACATGGGCTGGCTAGGGCTTCTCCCGTCAAATATGTAAGGCACATTTTATTTAAAAACGCGTAAGTTGGTTGACTGACTTCATCACCTCAATGGGGACACATCTATCATTTACTTAGGAGCTCTAGAGACAGGCTGTTATTAGGTCGACTATATTAATGATCTATCTTCAAGCGACGATCATGACATTGACCCATCAGCACATAAAAAATAAAAGCGAGAAAGGATAGCAAAAGTGGCAATCCTTAAACTAATTTCTCCGCTTGAAGATAGAGATCATTAATATAAGAATAAATTGATTCTTGTATTGTAGCCTCAAACACGAAAAAGTAAATAAACAATAATAATAATAAAAGAAGAATGTGGGTAGCAGCAAGCAGGTCGAGCTTAACTACTTCATGTGCCTTCACTTGATCATAGGCATAAAGATTGGAATAGTCTTTTAATTCCGCGTCTTTCCCGTTGGATTTGTTCTTGAGCCATTAAATGGTTAAGCTAATGTCATTCCCTATTTCCATTCACCTGCCAAATGAACTAATCATGGTAATACCCCAGGCATGGCTGTGTAGCAAACCTGCATTATGTAGGTTAGCACAAGCCACAAGTCTTACAATTAATTGCAAGAAGCAGGAAATGGCAATCGTGCTTAGGATATTGTTAATAATCCTGCAGGTACTTAAACCATTAAAAGAACACCTAATTTATTGGGTACTATAGGAAGTATTTGAAAGACGAGAAGGAAATACCATTCGAGCAAATATTTCCAAAGAAGTTGCAAAAATGGGTCCCCGAATAGAGGGAATAATGTTGATGGGTATTCGAGTCTTTCTGAAGAAAGAAACTTGCACACATAATGCACAAAAGTAGAGAAGATTGAAGGCCGAGTCCTCAATCCTTTTCAGCCACGGTTGGATGGATGAGTTTGGCCCAAATTCGAAGCCTAGTCCTTCAGACTTTTCAGCTGTGGGTGGACCGATAAGTTAAGCCCTAGTAACATCTTCCCAGTATAATAGACCTCTAAAAAGAGAATTCAAGGAAACAAGATAATACCTATTTGGCAGCCACTGTCATGTCGAATCAATGATTTTAGTGTAACAACCAAGCCAATCAAAGCCATTATGTTTATGTTCGCAGAGAAGTGCCACTGCTTTCATGCGATGTAATATACCGGAATATAAAGAAGTTATCTTATCACCATCTTATACACAACTGTTCTGGCATATAAAGAAGTGCAGCCAAGAGTATCCTTGTTATGCAGGCTTCATATAGGGTTAGAAGATACTCACCAGGCTATATCTACAATCATCACAGCAGGATGATCTGGCGTATGCAGTCTAGCAAGCATAAAGCAACTGAGTTACTGAAAAACTTGAATTGACTTTAGAGCCTTCACACGATATGCTATGGCGTAGGCTTTTGTGGAACAAGTGAATTCTTGCATACATAGCTGCAGAGGCTACTGGGACATTGTAACCTGATATTTTTTAGTGGATTCCTGATCAGTGACTGAAGTTAACGACTCAACCACCCAATAATGGCCAAAAATTCAGTCAAACCTGCAAAATCCTCGTAAAATCACTGGCCTTCAATCCTATAGATGCACATTGTGCAAGTTAGTGCAAAGCATCACAGAAATAAAAAGAAAGGATAGAGTAAGCTCAAGGAAATGCTTTAATATAGAGAGAAAGGGGGATAGGGTTCTGCAGCGAAATTGATATTAAAACTATTATCTTAACACAGATGCACAAGCAAACTACGTCCCAAAAGCCCCCATTACTGCTGTTGTGAAATGACACTGCTCTCTTACAACATGCCTCAAAAACCATCAAGACAACGAATCTTTTATGAATAAAAGCCTCGAAGGTACGAAGGCTAATATTATACATTTTTTCCCGCCTCAGAATCGTGTTTCCTCCAAGGATTTAGGGCTTCCTTGATGGCCCGACCTTCTGGGGAGCTCTCATAAGCTCGCTTCTCTGACTCTAAAACGGTCACTCTATCATCTGCACGAAACAACAAAATCAAGGGATGGGTTGTTAGAACAAGGCATTATACTGTTAACCAAGCAACTTCCAACAAAAGACAATGTTTTCGGCAAAAATAAAAATGATGTAAAACACAAAGATCTTCAAATTTGGATTTGCCAATCCCTTTGGTTAACTATATAACAAAATACTGACTAACCAATTGCCTTCCTTGCCTAAAATTCACACGACTACAGCCACCCATACGTACATTCCCAAATTATCTCAGCAATTGTGAAAAGGCAGCACATTCCTAAGATACCTCTGCCCCTACGCTTGTCACTGACACATCAATTTGTGACCTAAAACCAAGAATAACCAATGAAACCTTGTTCTTACTTCCAAAGCCCACGTGAGAGATAACATAATGAAACATTTTTAAATAGGTAAAAAGAAAACATAAGTTCAAAAAAACAGAAAATTTTTTTAAAATTTAATTAAAAAAAAAAAGCATACAGAGAAGAAAAATAGATAAAAAAAAAAAATTGAAAACGAAACGGTAACATACAAGGATGGCTCACTCACAGAAACCCGTCTTGATCATGAACAACTCCATGGAAGCTCCAATCAAAGCAGAGCCAACTGCTATCTTCACGTACCAATCCAGAAACTTCATTCCCCAACTATTTATGGCAATAGCAACCAACAAATTTAGATATCGAAATTTGGATGTGCCTTAGCAGATAACGGTGCCACTCTGCGCTGCCATCGTTCTTCTTGAGTTCTTGGTATTTTCTTCGACCCGGTTATCAATACCATGTCAATCCCGGAGCCCCTGTAAACTAGCCACCAGAGCATTCGTTGGGAATCTTGATATTTTCTCGACCCGGCTCTAAGCCCAATTTTCAGGCACCATCCTGAACCCACTGTAAACTGGCCCATTGACGAGGCTTTGTGGACTCGGAAAGATATTAACCAGTGGGTGGAAAAAAAAAAAAGAAAATCCAAACTCGGACTGTTCTTTTACGCTTTTACCCCTTCAAAATAAGTGCGACGTTTGTGCGAGGAAAAGTTGAAGGAATTCCTCGACTTAATTTAGCTTAAAATTAAATTAACCCAATTTGTATTAACTCAAAAACTTAATTGAAAGACCAAAATCTAAGATTTGATAAACTTAAAATTCAAGCAACTCAAAATTAGGTACAATTTAATTCGGATATAATGTGATATTCTTTAAGCGTGTGGAAACGTTGATAATAATGCATTATAATAGCTCAAAACGGGTGATCATTAAAGTGCGATCAGGTTAAGTTTTAAAGGCTTGGCGTTAATGGAGCAAAATCATACTTTTAGCCGAAAAATCAATCATAGATGTCCTGGGAAGTTGGGTCATTATGCGAATTACGAGCGGAAGCACGTGCTTGCTTGCGCGTGCATCGAAAGCGATGTTAGCTCTGATCGCTTTTGTTGTCCTCCTCCCCGCTACTTATCAAGAAATGGTCGGACGGAAGCATTCTAATAAAAAAGATAAATAAATTTTTATTTTTTAAAAAATTATAAAATTTATTAACAGTTTAATAAATCTCTTAAAAAGAAGAAAAAGGAAAAGACGGTTGGATGCAACTGATTGAAATACATTGATTCGTTCTGAATTTTTGTCGCTTGCTTCTTTTATAAGAACCTGTGCCTGATGGAATACAGGAAAGCTCTCTTTGATAATGTATAACCACTCAGCTTGATACTATGATTTGAAACCTTTCAAGTTGTTTTATGAGATTAGTGAAATTTAATGAGCAGTAGTCATGCACTCACGAGACTTAACGTATCTTCGACCATTTCCATTGAACTTAAATTTATCCAACTACTGCGTATCTCTACCTCTCATTTCACCGAACTTTTGCATAAAAAGTGCGTGTGGGCCATTTTGACTGTAGTGTGGGGTCGTAGAAAGCCATAATTGTGGACGCATGTTAGCTATTACTACAGTGGCTATCAATGCACTGACTTCCTGTAAATTGATCATAATATTGTTCCTACAGCCTCATTATGATGCACCGCTGTGCCTGGGGTCACTAATCATTGATTCTTTGCCAGCAAACCAAGGCAACTTTTGTCTCATGGGTGCGTCTTGTAAAATCTCAATTTATTATTATTATTTTTTTATCGATAAATATTATTATACTCATATTTTTACCAAATTAGGGATATTGACAATCATTTTTCATTGGAGGCAATTTTTCTCTTTTTCCTTTTCCATCTTAGAATACGTTTTCTGTTATATTTCAATTTGCGAAAAAAAAAAACGAAAAAACAAAAATATTAAAATTAAAATTATAACTTCTAATCCACCGAAGCGTTGTCTTGAAATAAAGCGTTCCCTCTTTTATAAGCCTTGCAATCCAAACAAAACACGCCACTTTGAACAATTTTCCGTCTTTATCGGCAATGTAATGGGTGGTGTAGACGGCAACTAAGCAAAGCGGTTCCGCATAAAAACCACAAGGGGAATTCAAAACGATGACTGCACTACTGAGCAACAACACTATTTTAGACGTGTAGGCAAATCTTCCTTTGCACCGAAACATCAATCAACCTGTGTTGGCTTATGCCACGCACCAAAGCAACATTTACACCCCCAACGATTTACGACTCAATAGTCACTAGCCGTGTTAATTTTGTCCATTTATATAAAACATACTTTGCATTAAGTAAAACCAAAACAATTATATAAAAAAAAAAAAATATATATATATATATATAAAGTGTTATTCTGGTCAAAAGTGGTGCAATATAAAGGCAAAGACTATATTATTTTAATTTTTAATTAGTAAATATTAACTTTTATAATTTTTACTCTTCAATCATCATACTCAAGATAATGTTTAGTAAGATTTTTAACTTCAAATGTGAAAAGTCAAAATAAAGAAATAAAATTTAGTTAAAATCAAAAGTAGTGATCCATTAATTACTTTATATATATATATATATATATTTTTTTCATAATAATTAACGGTTATGTTATTTCTGCGTCTAATCAGTCGCAGAAGAGTAAAGCTAGCGGCGGGAAATGATGAAAAAGCCGAAGGGAGTCTCCTAAAGCAATTAAGCAATCCCCCTCCCCTCCCTTTTTCTCATTACACGCATCACGCGTATAAATACCCGTTTAAAAGATAACGAACAAACTGAAAAAAGAAAAAGAAAAAAAAAACAGAGTGTAGAAGAAGACAGAATTGGATCTCTCTCTCTCGCATTCTATACAGAGAGAGTGGGACTGGAAAACTTTGCCGTTTGGATCTCTCTCGGAGGTACATTCATTCACTTGCATTTTGATTCTGCATCGCAGTTTCGTTACTAGTTCGGGCTCTGTTTTGAATGAACATTTAGGAATTTTCTCTACGATTGAGACTACAATCATCATTGAAAAAGCGATTCCTATAGAAACATTGAATCTGTTAAAGGACTTCGCTCTTCAAGTTGATGATATTCTGCATTCCGAGCTTCGCACTGCATTGGAATTTTTTATATTTTTTTTCTTTCTTTTGGCGAATTTTATGGAGGAATGAAGATTAGTTCAAACTTTGCTTTCCTTTATTTTCTTGCAGTTTCCTTTTTTGTTTTTTAAGTTTTAATCCGCTCGTTCTACAAGCATGACTGATGAGAAGAAGAATTGCATTTATGAGCGTGTAATCAATCATTCTGCTTCTGCGGCTCTACTCTCTCAAGCATTCGGTTTTCCATGCTCTCTACAGCAAAACAAAGACTTAACTTACATTAATGATCCGTTAAATTACCAAGTTGACCTCTCGAGTTTTCTGTCTGAAACTTGGTAAGCTTGTGGGGTCATAATGGTCCAAAAGGACTGTCGTTTGGGAGACTTTCAAGCAAAGGAAAGATTCCTCTGCTCATTACGCACCCTGCACGCCTCCCGGGGAGCTTTTTTTTTTTATATATTTTCTTAATTTCCTAAGCAGAAAATATAATTTTCGGGAAAATAGGTATAACAAACCGTAATTTATGGTAAAATGAAGTTGAGCGTGAATTTTTTTTATTATTTTTTTTGGGAAAAAAAAGGTATGTAATGAATCTTATAATACATAATAAGTAAAATTTATTTAAAATAAAAAAATAAAATAAATTTATTTAATATAAAATTATAAATAAATTATATTAATAAAAAAATAGATAAATACAATAAGCACTAATAAAATGCTAAGAACTTAGATTAGCTGTTGACTTTTGTAGCAGAATGCGGGGGCTGTTTTGTGCCTGAGTTTTCGTGTGCATGATCTCTTTAAAGGTTAATGGACGTTCTTGTTTCCTTTTATATGAGAATTTGATAAATTCTGGCATTTTTCTGTTAAGGAATGCAGTGTGTGCTGCTGGTGGATGTGTTTCAGGTGCAACAGGGATTTGCTTGTAAAATCGTTAACGTAATGTCCATGTCTTTTTGCTTACCCATATTTATTTCTCATGTTCTTGCATGTGCAACGGTTGTGTGTGTTCACATCTGAAATTTCCTTTTGTCAGTTCATTTCAGCTATTAGCCTTGTAATTTGTGGACCATTTTTCCTTTAAGAAAAAAAAAAAATTTCTTTCTTGCTTCTATAAATAACAATAAACATCAAATGATGATTTTATCTTTGCCTCTTTCACAATCAATAAGACAGATCTAAGCCTAGACGTGACTATTTTTTTAAACCCGACACAAAGCAATTTAATACGTAGAAACTACAGCCCACACAGATGTTGGACTGAAGCCTAAGACTTATCGTGAAGCATTTTTAACCTTTGAATTCTGTTTAATGTAAAAACAGAGCTAAGACGATAGATACAGTTCATTGATTCCTATTCTTACCGCAGAATTATCATGCATTGCAGGTACATCGATGATTGAAGCCTAGTCTTGCCTATGGTATATAGACGCTCTATGTGATGAAGGAGAGTGGTAGTCTGAAGAAGAAATGGAGAGCGGTACAAGCAGTACAAATGAGAGGCGCGCAACCCTCAAGGACTCATCATGGTTTGGCCAATTCCGGAATGGCTCCAATCCATGGATGGCCAGATACGTTTATGCCTTGATTTTTCTACTTGCGAATCTGATTGCATGGGCTGCTCGAGACTACGGCCACGGTGCCTTGACAGAAATGCATAGTAAGAGTGCTTGTTTGAAAGTAAACAGTTCTAAATGTAGATGCGTTGCCAGTGTTTATTCTTGCTTGGAATAGCTTAAATCTATTCTCTAATTTTGAAGTGTCTCTTTATTCATCGGACGAGTTGGTTGTTCAACTGTGGGTGCAGGACTGAAAGTATGTGCTGGTAAATCTGACTGTTTGGGTGCTGAAGGAGTTCTTCGCGTAAGCTTGGGATGTTTTGTATCCTTTTCTGCACATATTAAGCTAAAATGGACGGCCATTTATTTTGATTAATACTTTTTTTTTGGTTAATTGACTATACTTGGAACTCAAACTCAAGAGCTTAATACCAACGAGATTGCATCTCTTTTTGTAACTTATCTTACAAGAAAAGTACGCAAGACCTTATGTAGGTAGAGGTGATAATATAGGGGCAGGGAGGCCCTAATATTAAGAAAGAACCTACATTGCAAAAGCTGAAAATATATGCCTAACCCTGCTTGAGGATCAACCATAAGCATTATTTTTGATTAATTGTCACTGCTCTGTTTTACAATCGCAACAGCTATAGTAGTTAAGTCAAGCTTGGCTCTATTCTAACGTTTTCATTTCTTTTTGCGGCCTAATTACCCCTTGACTGTACAACAGGTATTTTACATTACAATGTTTTTTTCTACTGCTGGAACGTCAAAGGTTCACGACCCCAGGGATGCATGGCACTCTGGATGTTGGTCTGCCAAGATTGTCCTTTGGATTGTATTGACAATTATCACCCTTTTAGTTCCTTCTTCCTTTATTCAGATCTATGGTTTGTGCCTTTTCAACAATTTTTTTAGTATTTAAAATTTGTTTCTTTGAAATTTGCTTTAGCCGTTTGTGTGATATATATATTTTTTTATTTTGCCTTGCACTTTGCAGGAGAGATTGCACATTTTGGTGCCGGGTAATGCTGGTTCCTTTTATGCTTCTTGTACATGTTCAGTCTTGTTTATCTTTATGAACCTGTGACTTTCCCTTGTAGTTGACTTATTAAACTTTCTCTCGCTTATTTTTTAATTCATCACTATTTCTTTTTAGGGTCTTTCTCCTCATACAGCTAATAAGTATCATCAGTTTCATTACATGGCTGAATGATTGTTGTCAGTCCGACAAAAATGCAGAAAGATGGTAAGAACCGTGCAACTGATGCCCATTTAAATTCTTTCGTGATTTCACTGAGTAAAAATTTGCTGGATGCAATACAACGCGCGTGTTTATTCCTTGATGGTGACGTTGTCTTTTGATTAAGTTATACGTGCCAGTGTCTATTTTCGAGATTTAGATTATGTCTGTCGATTAAAGCAAGAATTGGATGCAGTCTTGGTCTAATCCTTCCTAATAAACCTATCTAGGACATGGTTTAGAATCATCAATTAGAGGACATTTTTATCCATGACCACATAATCTTCTTGGCAAGCCTTGCTGTCCTACTGATTTCAATGCAAAATATTTTTTCGTCGAATTAAGCTAGTAAAGTCGCTGCAGTTCATCCTGCATGTTAGAAAGTATCTTTAATCTCAGTAGCATAATATGGCATTTGCTTAGACTAGTATTGCAATATGAGCACTAATGTCTATTAAGATTTTGACTGCAGCCACATACATGTGATGTTCATTGCAACCGCTGCATATGTTGTATGCCTGGTCGGGATCATTTTGATGTACATTTGGTATGCCCCAGAACCTTCTTGCCTCCTCAACATTTTCTACATTACTTGGACTCTGGTACTCGTCCAACTCATGACTAGTGTCTCTCTTCACCCTAAGGTGAGTTTTAACTATCACTCACTTTTCAGTAAGTACTTCACATACAGACATCTCTTAAAATATAAATTGCTAAAACTTTTTCCATCTAATTATAGGATTCACGTATCCTTTTGATGTGACACTTTAATAGCTATTAGAAGTTTTTGTAAGTCTTGTTTGTCAAACAATATAGTTAGAACAATATTGTCATTATTAATTGTTATTTCCAATATATTTGACATCAATTGCAATTTCTTTCTAATGAGATAGGTAAATGCTGGTTTCTTAACTCCGGGACTCATGGGGCTTTATGTTGTATTCCTCTGCTGGTGTGCCATTCGAAGGCATGATTCCTTATCCTTCTGAATGTGCTGAAATTTACCTTCAGATATATGTCCTGAGAATGATATTTGGTAATCAAAGACAATGGAAATCGAAACAGAAGTTATTTTTTGACAAATACTAGTGTTAACTCATATAAGACTTCAATGACCAGCACCACAAACAAATTGTTCATACTGCGAATTCACTAGATGAACTATTCAATTGCAACTGGTTTCTTTGAATGAAATATTGGTGTTTGAAGTTGATATTCGTCGGCAGACATAAGCTTGAAGTAGGCAATTTTAGCACCAACACGTTTCTATCTTAATGCGCTAAACTTTGTCATAGTTTTTGTTTCTACAGTGAACCAGCAGGGGAGAATTGCAACAGGAAGGCAGAAGAGTCAAAAAGAACAGACTGGCTTACCATTATAGTAATATCTGAATCCTTCAAATATTTCTCAGTATTTATAAAAGTGCGCTTGAGATAATAGTTGATTTTGACCTCACTGTCACACTTGAGTCAAAATTGGCAATTGCCAACTTTAAGATACTTATTCTACTTATTCTAGGTTCTCTACTGATGGGAGGGGAAGGGTTAAGGTAGGAGTGAATATCTCTTCTGTTGTATGACGGTATACCTTACATGTTGCCAGAGCTTTATTGTTGCTCTACTGGCGATTGTGATTGCAACATTTTCCACGGGAATTGATTCCGAATGCTTTCAGGTTTGTTCCACTGTCAACCAAACTTTGATTGCATTCTTATCTCATTCCTTCATAGAAATATGACTGATGACAGTTGCAGTTCAAGAAGGCTGAGACACAGACGGAAGATGATGTCCCATATGGTTATGGTTTCTTTCACTTCGTTTTCGCCACAGGAGCAATGTACTTTGCAATGCTATTGATTGGCTGGAATTCCCATCATGCCATTAAGAAGTATGGTTGCCCCTAATTAACAAGGCTCTGTTCTTTTTCGTTTCACGACATTTTAATCAAATGACAAATCCCTTCTGTGTCTTTCACTAACTGAAGATTATGATTTAATGCTGTTTTCCCCCGCTCACATATTTAGGGAACAAAGACTATGAAAATATGGACTGGGAATAAAGAATTGTTTGTTGTTAAACACTTTAAACTTCTTTTGTGCAGGTGGACGATTGATGTGGGTTGGACGAGTACTTGGGTCAGAGTGGTAAATGAATGGCTGGCAGTTTGTGTATACTGTGAGTACCTGACAAGAAAACTATACTTTGGTTGTGTTTTTCCTCTCCTTTTTATTTTTTTATTTTTTATTTTTATTTTTTTGGGTTTCACGAGACAATTATTTAAATTTCGAGATATACTCAAAATGACACAAAGCAAAATTAGTTTTCAGCAAGTTTGCTAAAGAGTAAAGACGCAGCTAGTTTACAACGGTGATGTAACATATGTTGAACAGTAGATTTGAGCCACTGTAACAAATTATCCATTATTTCAAAGATTTTGATCAAGAGGACGAGTACTCTAACGGCAATATTTAAAAAAAAAAAAAAAAAAAAATCTTCTAACGGGAATATTGGCAGGCAGTAGCCATGCTTGCTCACTGAAGAATTTGTTTTTTGGCAGTGTGGATGCTTGTGGCTCCGGTAATACTGAAGTGGAGACAAACAGCAGAATCTACGTGAAACATACAAGCAGAATTGCTCCTGTTGTGCATTATGATATTCTCAATCGGAGATGGAAGACATTACAGTATACCCAAAAGCCTTCGGCCCGAACAACTCTCAGGAAATGTACTGATTAGATTTATTTGTTAATTTTATTAGTTGTAATCCGACCGCGTGGCCAATACGAGAGGGAAAAAAAAAAATCGTATAATTAAAATTATGTAATATGCAAATGAATTGGTTCGTTCCAAGATTGATATTCCCCTACCCTAATTGTCAATTAAATAACCATCGAAAATATAAAACTTTTAATACTCTTTAAAAAATAAATAAATAAATAAAAACGTAATTTTAAGAGGTCAGCTATCTCCGAGTCCCTAATGCCCTTCGTGTCGGGTGAAATGGAACAATTTTTCGAGGATATGAAATGAAAACTATTTTATTATCCCAGCATTAGATGCCATCATTCACGGTGGATAAGGGAAAAAAAATTAAAAAAAGAAATTATTCACAGTAAAGAGATCGGAAACAAGAAGCCAGCCAAGACGTCGCTGTGTGGATTATTTATACAACAAAATCGATACAAATTGATTACATTTCTTAATCGACAATGTTTGCATTACAAATCTCAACTCTACTAATTTTCCAAACACTTTTCACAGACTCAAAAAGCAAGCTCACCACGAAAAAACGAAGAGATGGCAAAATCAGAAATCAATGAAGAGAGGGGGAGGAATGATACAAACTTCTAGGAGCTGCGCGAACATAACAGCCAATCAACAATTCAAGTGCCGCTAACAACACAGGCAAATGAACATATACCTAGATTCCCCAGATGGTGTCTAACCTTTAAAACTTGTACGTCAGAATTGCTCTCTCTTTCTTTCCAATTAATCGTCCACGGCTGATCCGCACATCTGACCCTTTACACTCAAAATAAACACAGGCACTCTTTACTTTGTCTGGAGTTCAATAAAATATACATTTCAACCCAGCGAATATATCAGGCAGCAACAAGTTGATACTTCCCCTAAGATTATGTAGAAGAGGTACCCCGTTTCCTTCATCCAAACGGGTTCCCTCTGACAGAAGAGAAAGACTGTGAGCCAGCAGTGGCTGACATTCTACCAGACATCTGTTGATCCATGCTCCTTGTACCAAAAGCAGCTACCTCACTGCTTAAGCCCCCTCCTATTCCTTGATGCCTGGATTTTTGAAAGACAAAAAATAAAGGTAATATATAAATCTGCCAATAAATCTATCCATTAACTGCAGTCCCAACAAACCAGAAATCTAGTCAGTAACTGAAGCTTAATGAGAAAAAAACAGCAAAGCTCTAATACCATGTGGTTTTGTAAAATAAAATGAGTCGAATGGAAAAACTTAAAACACCTAGTTCGTACTAGTGCAAAGGCAAAGGCATATAATCCAAACAGTTGGGCCCTACTTAGGAACCAAGAAAGAAGGTTTAACTATAGAATATATCTGAATATTTACCCAGATAGTGGAATGCTACTTGGCATTTGTGGTGTCATATATAGCCCTGAGATTTCCACAGAAGAATTAAACACACATGCTAAGAGAAAGCTCAGTGAAGAACAGAAAAAGAAATGCAGGGAACAAGAAAACTAAGGCATGGTTTTACTCTGTGGCATTGCTTGTGGCGCCATTGCTTCTGGTGAATGGGAAGGCAGTGCTATCCGATAAGGTAACTGGGATGAAACCCACGTAGGTGAAGGAGTAACAAGACTGGAAGCATGCTGTAAGCCTGATGAAGGTACACTTGGTAAAGCACTGCCCAAGGCTGCCATGGAAAGAAACTGCACCACAAACAACATGCAGCTTGTAATGAAACCAAAACAGGACAAATCAATGTAATTTCAATTTGTTCTCATATCAAACAAATTTTTAACTTTTATTGCTCCTCTAGGGGTGGCAAGTTAACCATAAGAGCTTGCCAATTTGTGTTACTATTTCCACCACTGTAATCTTGACCCATGCGGTGGCAGCTGGTGGGGGAGGGGGGTGCACAAAAGTATAATTATCTCAAAAAATTAGGATTCATTTGAAAAAAAAAAAAAAGGGTTGCAATAATGAGCTTAAGGTCAACGGTATCAATCACGTACAGTTTGGGCTTGAGCTGGCTGTGATTCACTAATGTCAAATGGGTTTGCCGATGTTGGTTGATTAAGAAAAGTTGGCATTGGCTGCAATAAAGAAAAGTTGGTATTTAGCAAAAACATTTGCCAAAAAATAGAACACATCAACCTTCGGAACAGAATGCTCATATGTATATTGGAATGGATGAGCATACTGCTGCAATGTTACTATATTGCAAGGTGAATCCCATGCCTTGGGGCAGACCAGTTTGCCATACTGGAATTGGTACAGGAAAAGGTGAATACATTGCCGTGAAAAGACCCTGCATAGTTCAGGGTATGTGTAAGATGCATGAAGAGTGCAGCAAGATGGAGCCTAATAAATCATAACCGACTAAAACAACTACCTCAGGCAGTTCTTTTCTTCCACTGGATTTTTCTTCAACAGCTGGAGGTTTTGAAGCACTGGCAGAAGTCAGCCCTGCACCAGATTTTGAGATGACTTGAGGTGTTCCCACAGATTGTATACCAGCATCCATATTTGGTGCCAGCAACACATTCCAAGGCTGTTAAAAAGAACCAGGAAGTGATCCAATCACTTGCAAGAGGAATTTTAGTAGCACCACCTGTGAAGAGTAAGATCCCAAAGCCATTGGAATAGCTTTTTAATAGTATCACAGAAATCTTACCTGATTGCTTGAAGCTCCATCAATTTGTGCAGAATGTTGTGCAGTAGACTGACTGCTGGAAGCAGGGAACAATGAAGGTTGCTGGTGTTGCACACCAGGCCATGTTCCAGTAACTCTTATGAAGGAATTACTGCCATTGACAGGCATTGTAGTTGCTGGTCTAGGGGTAGCCACTGAAATACCGTTAGGATGCAATGTTGAAAAACTATTAACTGGTGCAACTGCAGGACTATGAGCATTGAAAAGCAACATAGATGTGCTTCCTGATGCTGCCGCAGGTGAGGCACCAATGGTTGGTAAAGCTGGCACATTGCCTACGGATGTAGTGGCTGCTGCAGCACCAGAACCACTTGGTATTCCTGATGTAGGACCAGCAACAGATGCTGGAAATGATAACTGTGAGAGAACAGATTCCAATGGATTCACATTTGAGGAAGCTTGGGATACTTTAACCTGAGGAGCATTATCAAAAGAGGCCCAATGATTGTCATTGGTGGTACTTGATGGTGAAGCAACAGACTGAGGCATGGTTGTTTGCTGTGCTGGTGAAACAGATGTAGCCACGGAAGGTTCAGGACCAGCATCAAAGTCAATTAAGCTTCTGGTAGTTTCCAATTTAACTTCCACTGGATTCCCATTGATGGATCCCAAGCTAGTAGAATATGCAGTTCTCTGTAATCAAAAGCAACTAAGACTCTAAGACCCTTTTTGTTTTCATCCCACAGCCTTATTGTAAGACAAACCAAATAGCAACAGGACAAGAGAATTTGTTGAACAAAAAATGCAGAATTCTAGAACACCTCTTGAAAATGCAAATTTCAGCATTAAACAGAACTTCTAAATAAGTCAAAGGCATGCAGATGAAATTTATGTTGAGTTCAAATGAATTTGGATAAGTATTGTGATCCAAAGGAAGCATATAATAATTGAAATGCTTAAGATGATGGGCTAGAGAAAATATGAAATTAGAACAATCATAAGCAAGAAAAAGCAAATTGTTATTTAAAATAACAAGCAACAGCAAATTTTATGGATAACAAATAATTGCACTTGGTATGCTGCTAGGCATTTTCATAATTAAAAAACTACAAGAAATAAAATAGATGAATGTTTTTCTGAAAACATTGAAATGAAAAAACAAAAAGTAACATTATTCAGTTCCATTTACATGCAAAAGGAAATTTCTAAAAGGCAATATATGGATTTTCTACATGCATTACTAGCCTTTGAAACAACAGGTGGTTCCCTCTTCAGACCCATTTATCATGGATGCAACAGAACACTCTGAACAATCAGAGTCAGGATGCATTGTTAGCTCTTGATTATTTCCATAGTTCTCGGGTTTATCTGTGTTTAGCAATTTTTTATGCTTTCCTCAAAGACAAAGGTGAAGAACCAACAGACCAGACAGATATTAAAAGTGCACAATGCACAACAAAAAGATACATCATTAATCTCTTACTCCAAGATTTTCTAGTTCATTAGGCTTTAATCCAGAAGTACTTTCATAATCTTATGCAATAAATAAATAATCACAGACACACACAACCACAAAGCATTGCCCAACAACTCTCAGCACCAAAATTATTGATAAAGCATTCAAGAAACATGAATTCCATCATCAAATGAATAAACGTAAATTCCTTAGAGGATTGATTGTGGTCCTGGGGACTACAGCTAGACTAACAGACCTATAACTGGAAAAATTTGAGTTGCCCACATTGATCCTATTCTCAAGCTAACAATTAGCTCAAATAAAGTAATCAGTTTAGTCTCCAAGTCGCTCATTTTCAACTTTGAATTTTGTTGGACAAAATAGATTTTTCTGAATAATCTAAGCCTAAAACTAGCAAGAAAAGGAAAATTAGACGTACATAAATCCAGTAGAATACAAGATTTTGAATAGCAAATAATTCTCTTGTCATGACTTGAACAGCTTAACAATAGAAACAACAACTAAGCATTTAACAGATTGATGATCTTACAAGATTACCTAAAGATTTTAGGATAATAGATAACCCCATAAGGCTTCTGGTGTGATGCATGTGACATACACAAAATAGAATAAGAAATAAGACAAGTTTTGTGGAATTATAAAAGAAGCAGAATGGAATATGGTCTGCATGGCACTATTGGCAGTCCTTACCACATTGGCTTTTGGAGGTTCACTTATACGGAGAGGCACTATATTGTCTCCTAAAATTTCTCTCACTGGCTGTACAATGGGAAGACTAAAAGCGTCCGCATCCTTTAGGCGCTCAGGTGATCTGCCTTCAAGCTTTGTATCCCCATCTGATGTTGCACGGTCTTCAACTTTTCTTCCATTTCCAAATCTATCTCCTCGATACCAATCATTGATTACCTCAGCACGAGCAGGACTTCTCCTGTAATCATTAAAATGTCTACCTTCTTGATCATATCCTGGGCTTCTTCTTTCATCATAACCATATCTGTTGTTTTTGTCATCACTTCTTCCACCAGGACTAGACCTTTCATTGTAACGCCATTCATACAAATCCCCAGATGGTGAAATTCGAGACCCTCCCTGAAATGTGTCAGTTCTCCTAGTCTCATAGGAATCTTCTCTCTCACCCTGCACAATAGTGAAGTGGAAAAGAAAAAAGAATGTAACACACTATCTTATATGCAGTGGCATCATAATAGAATCAAATATTTCTTAAACAAGTTCATCTGAACTCCATACCATACAGCATTGAATTGATCCCATGAAAGACAAGATAACAAAGGATCATCTCACCATCTTCGCACTTGGAGGCTTGCCATAGTTCTTTTCACCACTATATCGTCCATCGACATAAATATGCTTAATGAAGTTCCGCAGTCTCTCAACATTTCTGGGAGCAAAAGTTTAAATCAGAAGTGCAACAATAATTAAAGTGCATGATGAAACACACATAGAACAACTACCTGCTATCAGGGGCAGACTGATGCTGTGGATCCCATTCTTTAAGATAAATTTCTCTTGCATGCTGAGAATATAAGATAGAACCCATCAAAGGACAACTAAAGAGATAACATAAAGGCAAAAAGGGAACTAGGTCGATACTTAATGAGAGGGATCTGGAAAATCAGGGTGAGAAGGATCAAGAAAGACTTACATACCTTGTTTCCTCCTTCTTGAAGAGCTGCGACTTCTTGTGAGGTAAATTTAGCCATGGACACTGATTTTACTCTGTGCGTGAACTCCCGACTGCAGAAATTTTTAAAGGTTATGTTGGTACGAGCAACTGTGTCTCCCCCCAATCCCCCCCTCCCCCAAACACACACACACACACAACCCCAAATTCACACCCATCCCACCACACACATACAGAACAAGCATATGCTTCCACAACAAAGAAAGTGGACAGAAATATTTAGCAAAACAGATTCATACTGTATTCCACTACAGGTGGTACAAACAAACGTCCAGAAATTTGTGCAGACATACTGTGGTCCCTGCTCAGAAAAAAACAAATTTGTGCATTATGTAACACTATAACCATTACAGCAAAGTTTTGGTCAATATATAACATTGACTTTAGTGTATATGTGTGTTTGTGTGTGCGTGCATGGGTGTGTGTGTGTGTCATGAGATGTAGTTATGAATTTTTTTGGATCTATTTTATCCAAATACTGATAATGTGCGAGGGTAAAGTTATCCTAAAATTTCAACAACATTACTAAGTAGTAATAATCTTGGCGGAAATCTCAAATTACCACCTCTTCTATTGTAATCTAAGATTACCACAATTAGGGTAATGTGAGATTCCTAGTAACCTGAGATTACCATGCTTTTACACCTCAAATGCTGGAATGTGATATTACTGACTATATTCATGGGAATCTTAGTGACTCCAAACGCCCCTAAGATATAAATACAGACACTAAACACATAGTTCCTTAACAGCTACACAACAATGCTAAGACTACTGCATTGAATCCATAGCATCGTAATCAGAAACAAGAAAAGCATCAAGAGGCATACCAGACTGTTACAGTTAATGCATCTGCGATTCTCGGGGAGTTTAAGGAGTCCCCGAATTATCCGTTCATTTTTCTCATCCTCTTTAACTCGACTAGCCATCTGCGCCACCTATATTCAGAACCAGTGTTTCCGAAAACTAATAGAGAAACATGAATCAAACTCAAAAACAACACTCAAGCACCAAACTCAGCGCGAAATCAAATCAATTCCTTAGCCACTTTGACAATTCTTGCCAAAAGAACAAAAAGTGGAATCCACTTTTAACATGCTTTCCATTGGAAATCATAATCTTCTCCCGACAAAACACAGTCTAATGAAGTAGCAACTTCAAATTTAGACGTTAATTTTCCGTTAGTTATAGTTCACTCGGAAACCAAACATAGCAAACATAAAACGACACAGACGCCAGAATTCAGTAATTTAAAACGACGGATCTGAGTAATCGTAACTAGCAACAGAAAGCCAGTTTGGAATAAAAAAAAAAAATGAACTGACGAAACAATAAAAAAAAAAAAAAAAAAATCTAAAAGGAAAGAGAGTAATAAAGCTGACCTCAATTGAACTGGAATAAATGAACCTTCTCTTTTTCCTTCCTTTTTCTATATACGCTTATGGCTGCGACGTCTAAGCTTTGTAGTAATTATTGCAGATCTCTATCGCTCTTTCTCTACAGAAAGCGAAGCCAAGAGACATTTGCAGATCTTCCGAGGTAAGAAGAAGAAGCTTTCTACAGCTCAGAGCGAACCAGAATTTGCTTTGTCCAAAAATTTAAACAAAGAAAAAAGGTTGACAGAGAATAAAAAAAAATGTAGAGGACGAAAGGCTGTCGGGTTTATGTAAATATTTATTTATTTTGAAAAAAAGAGAAAATTGGGATATATTAGGTCGCTGTCGGAAACAGGGTCATTGACTGGTCAATGGTCTAAGTCGTGCAAGGCAACTGGTTGTTTGCTATTTTACCCTCCATGTTTGGCAAAATTACGCAACCAGAGCCAAAGCAGCCAATTGTTGCCGTGCCTTTTCTTTTGTTCTACCTTTTTTCTTTGAAATTTCATGATCGTGGAATGTCGCCCCCGACTACTACATAGAAAACTAGGCTTTGCTTTGGAGATTTACTTAGACTTGAGGCAATTGTAATTAGTTCTAGATTTTCTTAAAGATACGCTATTAACGGAATATTAAGGATTATTATGCACTCTAGATCAATTTTTAAAATATTTTGATAAATTAAGTCAATAAAAAATACGAGATGTAAATTAAATTTAAAATTTTGTGATTCTATATAAATTGTTTATATCGATAAAGGTTGAAAGTTTAAATTCGTGACCTCTTATTACACCATTATTCACACAGTCACGAGCTTATAACTACTAATAATGATGGTCGAGCTGTAAAAGAATATTTGTTTTTTGGCAAAGTCTCTGGCTATATAGTCTTCATATATATTATGGGGTCCCTTTATATCTGTCAATTTTATTATATGAAAACATTAGAAGCATTCGAAACAGAGGAATATATAATTCATTTTCCATCTTGGTCAACTAGATGGCGGCATTCTAGAACACTTAATTTTCTCTCAGGAGTAACATTAACGACTACTGAATAGCGGTGTGTATGATTTTCATTTTTTTTTTTTCTAATTTATTTTATCGATGAAAGCAAATGGAATTTTTAAAATTAACGATAGTTAGGGACTCAATTGCTTGTTAAAAAACTGAGTGCCAGCGAGGATCGTTTGTATTTGATATTACTTCTTTCTTTTTTATTAAAAAAAATTGATTTTTATGATTTTCAAGTCACTTATTACATTTTTACATTAACTTTGGAATTAATTTGTTAACGGAGGCAATGATCCAGTGAGAAATTTGTTAATCGCCGCTAAAATTAATTAAATTTAATTCTTAATTTCTTTAAATAAAAAAATAAATAAAATTGTTAACAGATACCATACGGGCGTTAATCTAAGCCTAGAGCAGCCAACAGTAACGGAGAGAGAGCAATAACCCTCCAAGTTGATGAAGGGTAAAAACCAACGCAGTAAAAAGTAAAAAGTGAAAAAAAAAAGGAGAGAGAGAGAGAACCGAGGAGAGTAATCGACAAGCTAGAGATAAAAAAGAAATGAATAAACTTTAAAATTTACTTTTCAAAAAAAAAAGGAAAAAAAGAAACGTGGTGGTCCCGACAACGGACAATTACTTCGAATTTTTCCGCTGGGCCCCAAGAAGACTGCATCCAAATAATGACGTGGCGAAACGGACAAAACGAGAACTGCAGGGGAAAGCTCTGCACAGTGCTTGGCAGATCGTGTTTTTTTTAGTGTTTTTCTGCGCCGAGTCGGGATGACAAAAGGACGAAAAAACCAAAATGAAAATTTCGCTTTCCCGCGTCCACTCCCTCGTTTTTGCTGCCTCATGAGAAATCAGAAAAGCGATCATCATCCTAACTCGAAGAAAAATAGTCTTTTACAAGTTAGGGTTAGTTTCTACGTTTGAGGATTAAACTTTCAAGAGAAATGGCTAGCACGAAAGAAGAACCGGAGGCAGCAGAATGTGAGAGTGATTCGGACGATTTGGCGTCTCGTTGGGCAATGCGGAGAAGAGAAGCGAGCAGCGAAGAATATCGGAGCAGCGAAGGTGAGGACTGGCTCATGCGCACTCATCGGAGGGCCCGAATTGGTTTCGACGATGAGTTGAACGGTCTTGGACGAGCGCCGGTGGAGGAGGATGACGAGGAGGAGGAATTCTATATTGAAGAGGACCGGGAGGCGCAGCTGGTAGAACGTGGCCCTTTTGGCGGCGGAGGAGAGCATGAAGATGAGGAGGAGGAGAAATGCGAGGTTGCGAGGATAGCAGAGGCGCTGATCAAGCAGAGAAGTGAAGAAGAGGATAAGGATGAGATGGAGAGACAAGCGCTTGCGGTTCCTCGATTCGGTGCGTTTTATATGCACGATGATCGATTTGAAGCTCGCCGCCGCCATCCGCGCAGGTACTCGCGAATTTGTGACTCGTTTGCGGCGCCTTTTATCTTCATGCGTAAATATATATTGCCGTTGTTTGCGCGTTTCTATTCTTTATACGATGTGTAGAACTTCAGAGCGTAGTATGACTTAAACCTTGGAGCACTGGCTATTCTGTTATGATGGCTGTAGGCATGAGATGCTTGTCAGATGTATGCCTTGTTACATAAGTATATTATAAATGGATGCAGAAGAGACAGGTTTTGGACTATGCGTGGGGTTAGACCTCCCATATCAAGCTTGAATTTCGGTCATTTACATATGGACGAGACCTTTTTTCGGGTTTTACTTTTACAAGGTAGACAAGTATTGTCTTATAAACAAGTAAAACAAGACTTTCATTTCTAATATAGGATATCAACATGTGAAACAAGGCTTTTATTTGCAATTTGAAATAAAAATCCTATAAAATATCCTTATTTCCAACATGCGTGTCTCATACATATTTATTTAGTGACCTTGAAGTTTAGTATGTGTTAGTGTTGCTTGAATGGTTCTTTTTGTTTGGGTTGCTTCTCTAATTGTCAGTGTCAAATATTGGTTTCAGTGGGTTGATGAGAACCTTAGTGGAAGTAGTTAGATTGAACTTCAACATTTGAACTCTTACGACGAGTTCAGTTTTGAAGGAGTTTAAGTGCTTATGGTGTCAACATTAGTCAAAATTGATCGACGTGATAATGAGAAATCCATCTTAGGCTTATATGTTTTCTCACACAAACTGCTAGTTTTGGCAAACATTTAAGAGGAGTGTCAGACCAAGATGACATTCCTTTGCTGCATCACCTTCCCTACGAATTGTCAAATGTCCATGTACAATGTTAAAATCATCCTTCGATGAAAATTAGTGGAAAAGAATTTGAATGGTAAGGATTGAAGTTAAACATTTGGCCTTGTATGAAGATTTTTTTTTTTTTTTTTTTATTGAAATCTTCCAATCGCTATTTTATTATGTTCTTCTTCATCTTCACTGATCTCTCTTTTGTTTCACAACTGGTAGAAGGAACTTGAAAGAATTCAAAGATGAAGGAAAGTGGCAACACGACAAGTTTGAGGACCTTTCAAGACAGAAATCAGATAATGAGATTTTTAATGCATGTATCAACGTTCTGTTTACATGCTGAATATTATTTATCTACCATGACACATTTATAGTGGTGGGAAGATGCATCAGAGCATCAGATGTATTATGTATTGCTTTACTTTTATTTTGTTCTCATGAAGGTACTAATCTGACAAATTCTATGAAATTTACTCTTAGGTAGGAAGGAATTTTGAGGGCTATCATCAATGGTACAGTAAGAATCAGGGCACAGGCAATTGCTATGTTGACAGAAACCACTTTAATCCTAAAGCCAACTACTACAATGGAAGACACACATCAAGGATTGTAGGAAGGAGAAAGCCTACCAAGTATAAACCATTTGAGAATAGCAGCAATATAAACTCAATGGCAAGAAACAAGTTGGAAAACAACAGCCTAAGTGTCTTTTATTGTCTTTTTAATACTAATATATGTCCTTCTCACACATTTCAGATCTGGAAAGCATTCAGAATTCACTTCCTATGCTGATCCAGAAAGAGTTTTGTCACAAGCTTCAGCATCAAATGTGAACTCTGCTTTCAACAGGCTTCAGTCCATGACTTATTCCAATGCTGAAATGTCTTCAACAAAGGTGAGGGATATGCAACCTTGAAGAAGAAATGGACCTTTTCTGACTTCTTCACTTGCACTTTGAAATGACCAAATGTGCATACCCAATGCATATTCACTTTTTAAGGGGAAGGCTGTCGCTGATACTGTTGATGGGAGCATGCTTTATGCCAACAAGTTGGTTCACCCAGTTGCCAAGAATCATTTGACTGATTTTCCTTTGCAATCTTCCTTCACCCTGCCTAAATATGTGGCCAAACCTCCCAAATTGAGGCATCAGGAAAAGCATTTACCACTTTCAGGACCATGTGCTTGTCAATCAACCAAATCTTCCTCACATACTTGTTAGTGTTTCTCCAATAGCACATTGTTTTCTTCAAGATATACCTCCTACTGGTATGGCTCAAAGTCCTACACAAGCTTACACTGAGTTGAGTCCTTGTTCATAACTTACAGTTCAATTACCAAGTGTCCCAAATCTTAGAAAGGATTCCTTTGCTGGATCTACAAAGTCAGAAATTGCATTGGCCAGAGTAGAAAATTATATAGATCAAGCTGACAGAAGAAGTTCCTTATCTGGTGAAACCTATGCACAGCGGAAAACATGTGTCACTCCACAACTTTTGCCTGGTATGTCACTTCCATTCCCTTGGACCATTGGGAGTGCCTTCTTAGCTGTTACTTGTGTTAGCGGCAGCAATTATGACAATTATTCATTGGTCGATTCTTTATCTTATTATTACTAGCAATAAATTGACCTCATAAACTAATAAGATAAATTGACTTGAAGTCTTTGTTTGGTGTATTTGTTAGGCACATATACTTGCAATTGCTGCATGTTATTGAATAAGTTGTCGAAAAACATTTATAATCATAAGGCTTAAGGCCAGGTTAATATGTTATTTAGCAAAGGTGTTTGCTCTGTTGCTGTCATTCTCTCTCACTCATTCTAAACTTTTAAAATATTTGAAGCAGTTAAGACAACTGAGGGCCAGTATCATGTCGATCTTGGTGTTCAAGCTGTTAACCGGGTTCTCACTGGACATGTGGTTCAATCCCACCTTGGTTTTGCCAATTCAGGGATGTATCAGTATGTTATATCTTTCCTAATGTCAATGTAAACCTTCTTTCCATTTTTAACCAGTTTTATCTTCACTTGAGGCCCCACAAGATTGTAAAGTGTGCCATTTCATTACTGAGGCAGACATCTAGATAAACCAGGTTACCTGAATGCACCTTGGCGGGTAACACTAAATTGAATTTTTTTCAGCATAAAACAGCTGATATGTGTTCTGACAAGTATCTATTTGTCAGTAAATATCTTAGTAAAGTTTTGACAAATGAGGTATCTTTATAGAGTTACAATATTTATTGCTATTTTCCATTTTCTATGTTGATCATAGTTTTATGCTTTGAGATTTGGAAAGATTTGTAAAATTTGGCTTATCAATAATTGATATTCTGGCTGGACTTTTATCTTTATAAAAATACAAAATTATTTGGTAAATGCATTTTATTTGGATTTAAATGCTATCGAATCAATAAGATGAGTGTAATGTCTGCAGGCCGTCAGTGTTGCCAATTACTGCTGGAGGCCTAAGTGCTGCATCTTACCCACCCTGCATTTCTTTGAGCAATGACTACTATGTGCATGCATTGGGACAGGTTCCTCCTTTTAGTGTTTCTGGGTCAGTAGCATTTAGATATTCTATGTTTTTCTATGAGCTTTATGCAAACTTTATGTGCATAGTTACTGTCATTTTGTTGGTCTGGGGATGCCTTGAGAAGTTCACTTTTTGTTCATGCTGCAATGCTGTTTTAGGCAGCCCTACATCTGCACCATCATTATTCAATTGTCCCAATAATTATCCCATTTTTAGTAATTTTGCAAAGAATCCAAAAGTTATTGGCAAAATTTGAGAACTCAAAGTTTACATGTCATGATGGCAAACTTTTTAATATGCACGAATAAAGAAAAAATTTGTGAGATTCTATTTTGATTGAATAGCTTTCTCCATATACCTTACTTTTTGAGAAGTAATAATTGATTTCCTGTCTTTTTTCCTCTTTTTTTTTTAATAATCCGTTTCCTTCTCCAATTGATAGGGATTTAAAATTGATTCAGCTTGGGCCCATCAAGGCATAGAAAATTGATCTGCTATGGCATTTCTTAATATAACTTTGCTTTTTTGCTGAACCTTTGGAATTTCTGGCTGATGTCCAATCCCAAGTAAATATGACTGCGTTACTGACTTTCTTGCAACAGTGAAGTGGCTGTTGGGAAACCTATGAACGACAGTCAAGCTCCACACAGAACTGGTTAGTTTTGTAACATCATTCTTTGTCCATAAAAACAAATTTTTAGGTGTCACCAATCATCATTGTGTCCCTGATAACACTGGTGTTTATGGCTGCTGAAGTTGTCAATGATGGATTTGGGATTGGAAGGATCAAGCCTCAACGGCAAGTTGACTCCTTGCTTATGAGCAGGCCTATTCGTTTGGACCTCTGCTTCATTTCTGTTTCTCCTATGCAGATATTCTCAGATGAACATAACTCTGAAGTGAATAAATAAGACAATTTCGTGAACAGGTTAGTTGGTGATGGTTCTAACAATCATATTCTTGTTTTCCTTCACTTTGTTGTGTGAATATATTGTTTTCTTAACTAGTGATTATTAATTTCTACTGTGCTCTTGATTTTGTTAAGTTCTCTGCTTGTTTCTGATTAGTAAAGTGCAGATTGAGTAATATTTCCTAAATTGTGGTCGTCGGCCCAGGAACATTCTCTTCTGTTTAATATTAGTTTAAGAGGTTTTTTTTGTCTCTGCGTATGGTTCCAGTAGGTGAATTCCTTCTTGGTTCAAAGTAGCAAAAAATGTGTGCAATAGGTAGCAAAGTCTTGAAAAATTTTAATGAAACACCTAGTTTTGGCTGGAAGTTGGTAGAAATTGTTAACTTCATCAACTAATAGTGGCCTGGCTGGAAAACATCTAATGATGGTTGGCTTCTCTTAAACTTGATGTTTCTGTATTTTTTTGATCAATCAGCGCCCACTGGGGTTTGAGCCTTGGAGCTATAAAGAGCAATTTCCAGACAAAGCATGGATAGCAGAGAAAACATTACTCTGAGCGTATCTGCTGGAAATTTAGCAAGAATTGTTTCCGATGACAGTTCAAATAGCTATTACTTCAGATCATGTATGTGGAATCTCAATTTGTTATAGGCTAAGCATGAAGCAATAGATCTTATAGGGCTTGAACCCCTGCACCATCTGTTCCTTTTTTCTGTGAATCAATGCTATAATTCTCTTATTTGAGTCTTATCAGTTACACATTGATCAACTTCGATGCTCTGAGAACAACCTTCTGCATTTGAAGCTTTGTTCACTTTTCAGGTGGTGCTTTGGAACGCTATTTTTACAAATGGCATCAAATGGTAAAGTTCGTCTTTTCGGTTTCAAATTTCAATCGCCTGACATGGGAGTCATCCATGACCATGTTACAATTGAGCAGGGTAGACTTGATCAACTTTAGAAGAGCATCAAGCAGCAGTTGCTGGAATCATTTAGGAGGTGCATAACATGAGAGCATAGACATGACGGAAATGAGATTTTTTTGCCCCCGTAATTTGGTGTTTTGGGATAGATGTTGAGTTTATGTCACGGGCAGGTACAATTGCCTTCAAAATGGCAAAGACATACACGAGAAAATTAGGGGACAAACAATAGTCCGTACATAGTTTCTTACCAAATGCCTCCTTAACTCAGCCGGATCTAAAAATAAAAAATAAAAAATAAAAAGCCATTCAATCTTTCTGCGATCTGGTAATTCCACCGGAGATTCCCTGTTATCTGGCTTTCTATTATTAGCTTAAGCCGCTAGGTTTCGATGGTAGGTACGTTTTCTTGACTTTCCGTCCAATTGCAGTCCGTCTGGTAGGAAGTTCAAACGTCTCTTTTTCAATTTTTCCTTTTATCTCTCTTTTTTCTTCCCTTCTTCGTTTGGGAAAAAAAGAAAAAAATGTGGTCCGTGCCTCGGTGGAGAAAAACGCAAGTTGGGAAGTAATTGACCTGGAAGAACAGGCCGCAAAGCGCCATATCGCAACAATTGTAGCCGCCTTATGCTGCACTACTTGCCGTGCATATGTTGTTAATGGTGACTAAAAGTTCCAACTTATTTATTCCAATGTGCGGATGGATTTAAGGCAATTAAAATCTGTCATTTGGGCCAATATGACCAATTAAATTGTTTACTGAGGGTTAGGGCTTCTGAAATTAAGGTGTAAGGATCACTACGTTTTGAGACTTCCTCAATAACTCACCGGCTCAAATGCTAATGTACTCGAGGCCTATTTTTTGGGCAGCATCCTTGATGCCCGGGATCGGAGTCAGTAATTACATTACTCTTTTCAAATTCTGACACCGTCGAATTCTACGTAGGTAAGTTCTTGAATGATAGATAATGCTGTTGGCCGTTGGACTGTGGCTGTGTCTGGTTGAAGCGCAGGGTGGGCGTATCATATATATTGTGCCTTGCGTAAGGATTAGTTATTAAATATCAGCAATCAGAAGATGCCTTATCCAGTAATTGCCAGTGAGATGAAACTTACGCAGGTAGACGGTGAGTTGAACTTCGCATTTTTGTGAAAGCAGAAAGGTAAGGGGACGGGGCTAGGGAAGTGGAGGGTGATAGGATTTGCGTGTGAGAGAAAAAATATTATATTTAAATAACTAAAGTAATATATGTAGTAAAAATGATAAATTGTGTATATAATTATCAAAAGGTTTTTCTTTGCACATTTTTCTTGTTTACATATTATATATTATTTGTGTATTTATTTTATAGGCGTGGGCCTCACGCCCTCGTCCGCGTCTGCCTCCCTTTGTGAAAAGCAAGAAAGATTCCATCCTTGCATTTACCTTTTATTCATCTGCCAATAGGCCCAGTACCAAACACCTTGGTGCTACCTGTGTGATAGAGGGGGAAAGTGAGAGAGCCCCATCTGCAGTATTTCAGTTCGCCACAGCACAATCTACTGCGACTTTGCAATCCAAAATAGGAACATAGCCTCTCAAATTTCGCTGGTCCTTTTCGTTTTCGTGAATGCTCCCACATGAAACCCTTGGGAGCAACCTTTGATTCTTGCATAGGCATGGCAAAGGTAATGCGACCAACAAGGGTCCAACATGACTATTCCACTCACACTATTTAGCTAACTTTCCAACACTCATCTCCTTTCTCCGTCAGAAGGAGCGACCACGCGTGGGGCACCCTGTAGAAATAGACATTAATTTAGCACCAAAAAAAAAAAAAACAAAAGAGTCTTTCAATAATTGAGTACTATTCTGAGCTCATTGTCTTCAATTATTCATTTCCCCGTCCCATTTCTACTTTAGTATCGAAAGACATCTCAAGATTGCGGCCAGTTTAAAGTCCAATAGCGTCCCCTTTCGGCTAAAGCCTATGTAAAGGGAAAATCATTGCCACAAACGACGGAGGAAACTTCTTTAAATCCATGACCAAATAAATATGCATCCGACGAAACAGGCCAAACATTTAGGAGGGTGCTATTGTCATTTTGATGAAGAAGAAATTCTCACCATGTAGCATTAACCACTTGTCTAGATCACCTTTGGATAGATAATTAAAAAACAAACGGTGTGTAGGAAAATTCATCTCGTATAACTTTATTTAGAATTCAAAAAGGCTTTTTTTTTTTTTTTTTGGGTGTCCACTAAGAAACTCATTGGATCGTGATAACTCCCCCAATTCAAATAAATCTTACGTCCTCTCTCCCAGAATTAGGGACAAGATCTCTAAACTTCAAACTTTATTATATAGTCTTTCTTTTCACATGCCATAGAAGTCTAATATACTGCTCTTCTCGACTGTGAGCCTCTCTCAAGACATGTTGGTCCTATGAAGTTGGCTTCTTGATTACTTTCTTTTAGTTGGTCTTATGAAGTAAGCTCAGTTTTGGCAAGGTGTTGGACTGCCTTTGTCTCACTCCAGGTTCAAGGTCTTGTTTCTATGTGAACACCTTGTAAGGCGAGTTTGAGAAAAAGCCATTAATGACAAGGGACAAGGGCGAAATTCTGAGACACAGAGACGCAGTTTCTGGTAACCAAACCTTGGCCTTCCATTTGAAGCCCAAGGTATTCCTCTTTTCGATATTGTTTTTCACTTTTTTCCGGGGGGGGGGGTTAAACTAAGTTATGGGTCGAGTAAATGCATATTCTGCTATTCAATGTGGGTTCAGATATTAACTAGCTTTGTGTTGACGCACTGTGCAGATTATGGTGCTGAGGGTCTCCACGCACTGCAACGGTTGTGCAAAAAAGGTGTAGAAACATGTCTCCAAATTAGAAGGCAAGTGAAATGACATTCTTTTCTTTTCTTTTTCAATCCCCCATCTCCCCGTTGGCTCTTAATAACTATGTGCTTAGTTCTAAAATGCTATGAAAAATGCTTCACCAGCTAGAAATCATGACTAGACTGGCTCGACGGCTAATGTACATATCCAATATAACCAGGCACCTCCTTAAAGAACAAGGAGTAGGGACCTCATCAAGTGTTAACAATACAGAATATTTAGTTCTCCAAAGAATCGGCCGTTTTTAGATCAAGCTCTTGCTCTTCTTAATCATCACACGGTTTCATGAAGTTATTTTATTTGATATTGAAAGAACTGAAAACTACTAACAATACAATGCCTCTCAGCTGACATTAATCTCTCCCTATGTCACGACATGTTGAGATTCTTACACCTAGTTTGCGATTCCAATCTCACCCGTTTCTTGTAAAACAGGGGCAACATCTTGCAAAGTAGACCTGCAAAGCAAGATGGCGGTGGTTACAGGAAACATAATTCCCTTCGGAGTCTTGGAGAGCGTACCTAAAGTTAAAAATGCTGAGCTTTGGAATTCTCCACGATGACCTGATCATTGACCGATGCACATTGTGCTCCTCAATTTTCCATCATCCCACGCGATCACGAGAACCGAAACATAATATAATCTGCAGAAAACAGGAATGGAGAAAAGGGTTGAAAGTCTATGATATCTCATTGGTCCACCCTGGCATTGTTACTTGTCCAAGGTGCTACTTGTGTTCATTTTAAGGCTAATCTGAGTTCAAGTGGCTTCATTTGTAAATATTAAACACACCTATTATTCTAAAAATAGAAAATTATTGGCAATGGGTGTAGGAGTATTTATTTTACTTCCAATTAGGAAATGGTCATCTTTTTTTTTTTTATGTTTTAGTTTTTGGTTAAAGAAATGAGAAAATAAATATAGGTTCAATCTCATCAAGCACTTTTGTAGAGATTCAAACCCAAAACTTAGGATTTAACAGTGAACGACTCCTATTACTGAGGCCCCAGAATTGATAGCTCAACTTTAAACTTGAAATTAAGAATTTTGGTCCACCCAATTTTGTAGCCAGTGGTCATGGTTGGATGGTTAAATTGGCTCAGCCGCCACAACAGGATCCAATGCCCCAAACCGTGCTGGGCATCTTAGGCCCACTTATTTCTTTTATCTTTTGCGTTGTTTTCTTTAATTTTTAGAAATGAAAAGAGTAACAGACCCATAGGCCCCATGGATCAAAGTACTGTTCTGGGCTTTGTTGTCAATGTTCGGGATATTCCCACTTTGGAGCTCCCGACATGGTGCGTGCCTAATTTTATTTAGGCCGACATTCACGAATTTACAAAATAGCTACTGTTGACCTTTTGTATAAGGTTGTACTACTCGTTGTTTTCCCCAATTAAAATGTCAAAAAGCTTGAAACTATTCACAATTACACATAGGACGCTTCATGCCTTAGGGTAACTTTGTGTTTATTGAAATTCATAGACTATCTGGACCATTTGATTATGTCCCAGAACAGATCTAGCAACCAATGCAAAAAAAGTTAAATTTTGGTCAATTAATTCAATAAAACAACTGCAATCCAAAATAAAAAAAGCCGCACATATTTTATAAGATGAGCCTATGATTTTGAAAGTTTCGTTTTATCATTTAATCGAATTATACTTTCATAGTTCATGCACCACAAACTACTTGTTCAAAATATTTGTTTTTAAAATGTTGATGTGGCATATCAAAATGAACTTTTTAAGTTGAGTTTATTAGCATATAATAGTTAATTAAAATGTATAAACCATCTCCCTTCGCCTGCAACCAACCACCCCCCCCCCCCGGGGGGCCAAAATAATTAAATAACATGCGAAGAAGCGCAATGGAGCTCAGCCTGGAAATGTTTGGGTCGAGTAACTTTCCGTAATGCTAATCAGGTCATCACGAAAAGATGCATAAATTTCCCAGTTTAGACATGCTAGAGAAATAAATAAATAAATAAAGGCTGAATAGGTCCACTCAGACTTCTTGTAATTAAGTTTTTTAATTTTTTTTATTAATTTTTTAAACCGGCAGGCCATACAGATAGCAAAAGTGCATGACGCGGGATCACTGGCAAGACAAGTAACCGCGTGGCAAAATGAAATCACAATGGCAATTTTGTTTTTTTTGGGAAAAATATTTTTCCTTTTATATCATCTAGGATTTAAAAAAGAGGTCTGCTTTTTTATCGAAAGGAAGCCGTCAAGTCTTTCAAAGGAAATTAGCTCAAAAGGCGACCATCCCACAAAATTTTATTAGAAGCTGGGGCCTAATATTCCCAAGTCTCGCATCGCATATGGTTTCAAATTAGAGTGCGACTTCACTTTTTTTTTTTTTTGGGTTTTTATAGTTATTTGATTCGGATATAAAAGATAAGATTTTTTTTTCTACAAAAGAACGTAATTGACAGTTGACCTGCACCTGGCGCTCACATCAGACACTTGTCATCCACTTGATTTAAATATAAGCCTTAGGCGGAGTCTACGTGAAAAGCCAATTTAAATATTAAAAAAAAAAAAGATAAGACACGTGATTGCGAAAAAGTCTGATTGAGTGTTTGCAAACGGAGGTACAATCATCACTTGAGTACGACGTCGTTTCCAGGATTTAAAGCAGTCTAATAGCTACGGTTTCACCCTCCCTCGACGACAATCCAAATCCGAATAAATAGACAAAATCAAAAACTATCCGAGGCAACTCACAAATACAATGGCTAAGTTACTTCGTGTGCTCTCTTTTCTCCTCCTGATTCCCCTTTTCCATCAATCCCTAGCATCCGAAAACCCGAACCCGAAACATCCGTCCGCGGCCCACTCCCAGCTTACCAACCACGGCTTCCCGATCGGCCTCCTCCCTACCTCTGTCCGCAACTACACTCTCAACCACACTTCTGGCGACTTCTCAGTCAATCTTGGCGGCGCGTGTCGCATTACCCTACCTCCCGACAACTACTTGGCAACCTATTCCAAAAAGGTAACCGGGAAAATCGTTCAGGGCCGGATCGCCAAGCTGGACGGCATCCGAGTCAGGGCCTTCTTTAAGTGGTGGTCAATTACGGGGATTAGGTCTAGCGGAGAGAACTTGGTGTTCGAAGTCGGCATGGTTACCGCAAAATATCCGTCCAAGAATTTCGACGAGAGTCCTGACTGTGAGGGCAAGCGCTCGGATTCTTGAAAGGTTTTCTTCTTTTGCCTTTTTCTTCCACAGTTTCCCTTTCTTCTTCCTGATATTTACTTTGCTTTATAGCGATAGTGAGAATCATTATCGATTCCTCCGTTTCTGATTAATTAACATTTAATGCTTATTTTTTGTCGTTTTTGCTGTTTGTTTGTTTTTTTCTTTTTTTGTTCTTCCAGAAAAAAAGAAAGTAAGACTGAAAAGAGTATTTTTATTTTTAAGCGAAAAAATAGTTTATTCGTTTGTGGGACCGAAAATATTTTGCTAGTTTATAAAAAACCAAATATGCTAATTACTATCGCTTGCAAAAAAATTCGAAAAGCAAGAAAATAGCTTATTTATTACGCAATTCAACCGAACTGTTTCTTGAAATAACATCAAGCAGATATGGTATTGCACTAAATTGTACTAAGCTTGCGTTGTGATTTATGCTTGACTACCAGATTTTTTTCTTAGAAAAAAAACTTGCACCGTCTGTTTTTTTTTTTTAATCTTTTTATATTTTCGGAAGCTTTGTATTGTGGCATCTAAGGCGATGTATTCATTGCGCAAGTTGTTCCAACTTCCGATTATTTCTGACTTTTATGGCTGACGTTCGAAACAATAATTGGGTTGTGGAAATTTCGCTTTTCTTTGCGTAGGTTTTGTTTTGTTTATGTATATATTCTTTGGGATTCTTGTTTTGATTAATCATTTTGATTGTCGATTTCTTAATGCATTGATACTCCAGATTTATGCTTTTGCTTTCCAGAACTTTTTAATTCTCATATCTGTTCTTTGGCCTTCAATATCTAGGAATATCTTTCAGTACAAGACAAGCTCACCGTTGGTTTCTCTAGCGAAAATTGGATCAGGGCGGCATGTAGCATGAAAGCTGATTGCAGATACTTAGAACTGAATTTTATCTTAAACCTGAATAAGTTGCTTGCTTTTTGATCCTTTGTCTTCTTGGATGGTCTTGAGGTGGATACTAACGTGCTTCGGTTTTCATTCGTAGGTTTCATTTTATGCCTTTGCCATGTCATGATAGAGGATCCTTAATAAGGTAGAAGGTACCTGCAGACAATTGTGATAAATTATAAAGTAGATGTAATATTATGATTATGGGATCCAAACTATTTGTATATATGCTGGATTTTCTGCAGCGATGCACTGACAGTAAGTGTCTGTATCGTCCTTTATCGAACTCTCCCATGGACGCACTTTTATATCAGGTGCTAACTAGCTGAAACTGTGATTGGATGCCCTTGTTGTCAGCAACCCTAGAGTCTCTCTTCTCGCTATGTGGGGGAAAAGTTCCAGGAAATAAATAAATTGGACTTTTGTGGACTGTTTCTTCCACTTCGATGCAAGCAAGTAATATGGTTAGATTGGTGGGTGAGAAGAGTTTGGAGTGGATGAGAATTCCCAAGATATTTCTAAACTTTTATCTTCTAGTTCGCATGGGTAACCAAGGAGAACAAACCTTTATAGAACTTTATAGACTTTTGTGTTTTGGCACTTTTGAGTTGGGGATATGCTTAAAAAAAAAAAAAAAAATTTATAAATCTTTGTAGGTTTTTATAACCGAATTTTTAATATTTTTAAATTTTTATTTAATTTTTATATTTTTAATTTTGTTTCAAATTAGTTTATTTTAAATAAAAATAATCGGATGGATCATAATTTTTGTTTAATTAATGAATAATTTTAATGATTTTAATTAATTTTTTTAAAAAATTGATTTAAATTTGATTTGAAATAAATTTTAAAACATAAAATTTAAATAAAAAAAAAATATAGATATAAATAAAATTTAGTTATAAGAATTTATAAAAATGTAATATATATATATTGAGTTGTGAAGTTGGAAAAGGAGAATTAAAAAGCCAATAAAATATAAAGCTTTCGTGTTGTGCATGGTAACCAATTAACGCAACTACAAGTCTTTTATGCTAAATGCTGATTCTCATTCTCGACCTTAATGCACACACAAATATTGCAATTGCTTGTTATAGAAGTCGGCATGGTGTGTTGGAAATTTGACAGTTGGGTTCATTTCCTTTCGTGATTTTCGTCATTTCCGGATCATTCAAAACTTTAACTGTCGTCACTCGCCAGAGGCGCGGAAGTTGTTTGTGTTTTTAGACATTGTACCTGGCATGTATGACTGGACTTTAAGAAAGAGAGGGTTCTCCGTTCTCGTATAACAAATCGTTTGGAACCGAATAGGTATAAACCAACGGTTAGCATTAGCAAAAATCCATCCATCTACGGTCTACTTCTGTCGTTAATTAGGTGAGAGCTTTTGGAAAAGTTTAGGTGTGCTGTAGCATTTGATTCAATGCAACCATCGTTAATGATTAAATGGCTCACAAGTTCAATAGTTTATTCAACGGATACAATGAATTTTACGCGGCCCTATTCACTTAAGCGCCAAGTCAATAAAATGATATGTAAATCTATTGATTGGTTCTATTGTAATAATCTAATTAGACAAGGTCATTAAAGATTTTAAAAGTAAAATTATATCAGTTGATTGAATTAGTATAACATATTTTAATTTAATTTAAAATTTTTTAATTTTAAAAATTAATAATTAAATTAATAAATTAGTTGATTTAATTTTAAATTAATAAATTAATTATAATTTATTATTTAATTAATTTAAAAAATTATGAAAATTTAAAAAAATTAATTTTTTAATATTTTTAAAAATAAAAATTATATAATTAAAAATTTTAATATATTTAATATTTAATAATAATTTTATTAATTTAAATTTAATTAAATTAATTAAATAATAAATTATTAAAATTTTTAATTCAATTATTACATTCTTAAAAACTTTTGCATTAAGCCTTTTGTTACGATAGCTAGAAGAGAGGTGCGTGCGCCTCGGCAAACTGTCGCATCATCTTGCATTGAGTTGCTGCTAGTCGTCCACGTCGACGTCCACAGGACCATACGCGAAGATACGCGCAAACCCGAAATAATACAGCTCTATCAACGCATTATCCCAGTCGCTATCCTTGCACGCTTTATGTTAATCTTTGACAAACAAGGAAACCTAGGACTGCCGCAGCCCTATGTGAAACGGAATTCAAGCATGATTTTCACCCATTCCCGCAAAAGCAGTAACATCATCCTGGGTCTTGCCTTTGCCTAAATTGCCAACGTATTAATCACTGTGACCAAGGTGCCCCAGGTGGACACGGTAAAAATAGTAATATAAATGAATAGAAGAAGAACCCCATGTAAGTGTAATTGCGAATTGGCCTAAAACACACGGGAAAAAGAGTGGAAAGAGAATCCTAAAAGGTAACCAAAGTTCATGTTTGACATGTGAGCCCCCCTGTGCTTGCTGCTGACTTCTTTTTAAAATACTGGTAGGAGATTCCACGGACGCATCTTAGAAAGATGCTGTGCTCTGTATCCACTACCTCCTGAATTAGTTAATTACACTACTAGAAACAAGCAATTAACCCATAACCCTTATATAAATCCTTGAGTCAACAGTTCCGAGAGAATCACATTGGTTTAATTCGATTTCACATTTGCAGCCCAATCGACGCGATCCCAACTCCTAAAACCTTTTTAAAAAACAGGAAATAAATTCCAGATTAAAAAAAAGCGTTGCCAAACAACTAGAGACAACTCTGACGTCACGCGCTTTTAGAGCGCAAAATTATAACACGCACCAATTGATGTGAGCAGACAGCGGCGGTTGACGTACTTTGGCAGCTGAGCAGAACCAAGCACGCTTTTAAAACAGAACCAACTGCTCCCCAAAACGCGCCGCGTCGCGCGTTACAAATCCTCCCTCTCTCGCTCGGCCCCCAGCCAGCCGTTCCCCAGCTCTAAAAGACGTGAACAAATCAAGAAACTAAAAACGCAAGAAGAGAAGCTTGTTCTCTCTTCTTGGATACGTGAGCTCCCAAGGAGAATATCTGTGGGCTTGGGAGACATCAAAAACCCTAGATTTCTCTCCCATTATTGACGTGCGCAGGCATCGGTTTTCCTCTTTCCGTTTTGTTTTTTGTGTTTTTCTTTTTCGAAATTAACGAATTCGATATTGTTCTTTTTTTTTTTTTTTGGACTGTTTGTGTGCTGAGTTCAGATCCGCCCTTATTCTTGTTCTCTCTGCTTTCGCTTTCACTCTTTGCTTTTTCCGTTCCCTCAAATTGCTGTCTTTTTTCTTTCTTGGCTCCTCAAAATTTGTGATCTTTCTCGGCATATGATTTTCCTCGCTGTACTTACTTATTTATTCTTTCTTTCCTTTTTCCACGTTAAATTCCTACTTTCTTTCTTTCTTTCTTTTTTTATTCTTTTGTAATGGTTTGTTTGATTTCTTGCATTAGCTGCATTTGTTGTGAAAAAGAGGCAAATGGTCGTTTTTGAATTCATTGTTGCTAGGTTGGATTGCTGAAATTGTTGCTGGGGCCTGTTGAAAATGGACTTGGAGGATAAGTTCCTTGCCAAAGGTACGATGTTTCTGTTCTCATTTGTTTCATTTGACTTCGCGTAGCATTCCCTGCATTCTTTTGCAACATTAGCTGCATGATGACATAAAAACAGAGATGGCGAGTACTCAGAGTGTATTGTTTATTTGATACTTTAAATTAGGGTAGGATTAAGAAAGGCAGATCTCGGGTGTAATTGTTGGTGTGACAATCAAGCAAGAGTGTTTCAACCTTCTTCGTTAGAACAGTGAAACCCGGTCTTTTACTGTGTGATACTGTTGTTTGACGCCAACACAATGGGTCTCAATCAGTTGTTGATCAAATTGCCCCAATCATCAGCATCTGTCCCGGCTGTCGCCAGTTGTGATATTGGCGTGGCCATCACCGCTGAAAAGATGACTGGTGCTTTTGAGTGTGTGTGTGTGTGTGTGTGAGAGAGAGAGAGAGAGAGAGAGAGAGAGAGAGAGGCATTATTGAGGATGGCCCATGGTAGTTTAGGGTGTAAGTTGCTATATTCTTAGGTCGATAGGAGTGGCTCCCATGTAAAATAAAAATGTCTGTATCACTTGAACTACAGCCAGTGGGTTCTTTGTTGTCTTTGATGATGCCAATCTAAGTTGATGCCACCACGAGTTTTAGTGTGGCCTACGTAAATAGCAAGGAACATATTGCACCTTTTTTTTTTTTTTTTTCTTTTTCCAATCTATTTCCAGAGTTCCTGTACCAGATGAACCACATGCACTATTGACTACAGTAGAAGATGAGATTTCAACATAATGGTAGATGTTTTTGAATTCCTACCTTTTATCAATCCTCTTCTTACTAGAGCGTGACTCTGCTAAAATTGGTATCCTTTTTCCATTCATCTGCGAATGCCAATCATTGTCCTTTTGGTACATGAATGTCAGTTGCTCATGGCAGCTAGTGACACTATTACGAAAGCTTTCTGACCATGGAATTTAGATTGTTACATTTGTATGAAAGCTTTTCACTGTAGTTTGGCCAGTTAAAACATTACATTATAGTAGACCTGTGTACATAACCTTAATTGAAAAAGGAACACCTTTTCTCCTTTGCCAGTTGTATTTTCATTTCATGAGCTAGTGCATTTGCACTGACTTGATGATGTTAGCAAAACCGGTAGATAGATGGTTTCAATTTAACTGGCTACACGTATGGATGTAATTTGCTTTATTAATAAGAGAATGTCTTCTCTTTGCCAAAAGTCACATTTTTTAGGTTGCTCTGTTGTTCCCATTCAGTTTCTGGAGTTCAAAGCCTTTCTTCCAGCGTACAAAGCACCCCAGAGAAAAATGGGAATCCAGTTGATGCTTCAAGAAGTCCAGAACTCCTTCAAGAGTTTTTAAAATCTGGTCAGAAAAAGGAATTTCTTGGGATTAGTTTTGTTAAGGACAAGAGACACTTGGCTTCATCAAAAAGCAAAATGACAGAAGTTACAAAGACAGTTAACAAAATAATTAAGAAGCAGGAGTTCAAAAAAGCTTCTAGTTCGAATAGCGAGCCTTCTTATAAGAAGCAACAAAGAAAGGGGGAAAACCCCACAAGACTCCTACCATCTTCTGAGCAATCACCAGATTTTGGATGTTTGAATAAATGGATATGTAAAAATTCTGCATGCAGAGCTGTTTTATCCATTGATGACACATTTTGCAAGAGGTGTTCCTGCTGTATCTGTCATTTGTTCGATAACAATAAAGATCCTAGTCTCTGGTTGGTATGTACATCTGAGAATGGTCAGGAGGATGCCTGTGGTCTGTCTTGTCATATCGACTGTGCCCTTCAGCGGGAAAAAGTGGGGGTTGTGGATCTTGGGCAGTTGATGCAGCTAGATGGTAGTTATTGCTGTGCTTCATGTGGTAAAGTTTCGAGCATATTAGGGTAAGCAAATTCCATAGATTTATAGTTCCTCTCTTTCTATGACAAGTTGGTTTCAGTCATTTACCTCATCGTGTATATGCCAAATCAAATTGATGTGCCTGACAGCTTTGTCTCTCTATGTTGTTATCTTTTAACATATACTTTTGTGCACCATCCATTTCTAACAAACTTTCCATTGAGAAAGTGCAATTCAGGAGACCATTTTTCCTGTTTTAGACATTGGCATGTGTTTCTACTTTTAACAGTTTGCTTAGGCATGATCTTCTTTGGGTTTTTGTTAGACCAACATTTTATTAATGGGGTTTTTCTTTCTATGTGATTAATATTGTCAGATGTTGGAAAAAGCAGCTAATTATTGCCAAGGATGCTCGTCGTGTTGATGTGCTCTGTTATAGGATATATTTGAGCTACAGGCTGCTGGATGGGACTGCACGGTTTAAAGAACTGCATGAGATTGTAAAAGAGGCCAAGACCAAGCTAGAAACTGAGGTGGGTCCAATGAATGGTGTTTCTACAATGATGGCGTGTGGCATTGTCAGCAGACTATCTATTGGTGGTGATGTGCAGAAACTTTGCTCTCTTGCAATTAACAAAGCAGATGAGTGGCTGGCTACCCTTTCCACCCTTTCTAAAGGTGAGGGCTGATAATAATTGCTTGCTTGTTCTCCTATTTTTTTCAGGCTTATAATTTGATGAAAGGACAATGAATCACTGTCTTCTCTGCAGAAGGTTCACTTCCTGCTGCTTGCAAATTCTTATTTGAAGAAATTACATCTTCGTCTGTTGTAATTATACTAATTGAATTATCTAAACCCTCATCTTTTGACATTGAGGGTTACAAGCTCTGGTATTGCAAGAGTGGAGAAGAGATGCCTACAAAAGATCCTGTTTGTGTGTTTCCAAGAACTCATAGAAGGATTTTGATATCGAATCTGCAGCCATGCACTGAGTACACCTTTCGGATTGTTTCTTACACAGACTCTGGTGACGTAGGGCACTCTGAGTCCATGTGTTTTACTAAGAGCATAGAGATAATTCACAAGAATCCTAATGCTTCTGCCATCTTGAATGGCAAGAAAGAAAGTAGTCTCAGTGGTGGAAGTACTTCTAGTGCCAAAGGTGAGACTAGAACTACAACTGCTATTGATTCTTCTGGATTCAAGGTCCGTGACCTTGGAAAGATCCTTCATTTGGCTTGGGCTCAACAGCAAGGCTGCCTAGAAGGTTTTTGCAGTGCTGACACTAAAAAATGCTGTGCAGCAAGCAAAGTGGTCAAAACTGCAACCGTAGAAGATAAGTTGCCATCTGTTTCACAGGGTCTTGACTTAAATGTTGTTTCAATGCCTGATTTAAATGAAGAGCTGACCCCTCCATTTGAGTCCTCACGTGATGAGGATAATGGTTGTACACTAGCACAAGCTGCTGAGGCAGATGATGATGCTGCTTCCCGTGAAGTAGAGAATAATGGTTTAGCTAGATCACGTGGTAGTGGTGACTCTCTGATCTGGGCCAATGGGCTGAATGAAGAAGTACCTGCTGTACATTCTCAGCCTGAATTGTGTAGGAAAAGGAGTGCCGAGAAAAATGAAGAGACGCATGACTGTGACAGCACTTTAATAAATGGATCACCATTTCATGTCTCAAACAGTTCAGGTTGCTTGGATGAGAACTTTGAGTACTGCATAAAGATAATCCGTTGGTTAGAATGTGGGCGTCACATTAATCAGGAATTTAGATTGAAATTGCTGACATGGTTTAGCTTAAGATCAACAGAACAGGAGCGTAGAGTGGTTAACACCTACATCCAGACTCTAATTGATGATCCTAGTAGTTTGGCAGGACAGTTGGTTGACTCATTTTCAGACATTATATCCAGCAAGAGGCCACGGAATGGTGTCTGCAGTAAGCTGTGGCATTAGATTAAGGGTTGCTGGTTGCTTCATGATTATTCATTCCTTAAGATAAACTACCCAGATTGTTTTGCCCTTCTTTGTATAGGCATTTTTTGTCAATCCCTATTTGAGTGGTGATTCAACTACGTGACTGACAAGCTTGTTCAGCGAAAAGATTTGGTTGCTGATTGGCAGAGACCATTTCATTGTTCTTGGAATGCAGAGATCCTTGGGCATGAGGCTTTAAAAAAGTACATTTACCAAGGTCCCATTAGAAGGTATTTGCAATTCCTTAACTCCTGCTAATTACATTTGAATCCATAGCTCTAGTTATGAACTTCCTCCTATGCGAACACAGTCATTATTTGCCTTCTTTGGTTCAAAGAAAGGTCCATTAATTGATGTTGGATTTTATTTGGTCGCATACTCCTGTTCCTCTTTTAAGCTGTCTCCGCCCATTCTATTCTTTACGGGTCAATTTTGGGATGAACGTGAAATTTTCAAGAAGAAATAGGAAAATATTGCGTCAATGAAAACTCTGACTTTCATTATGCCGCCAGGTTCGGACTGGGTTCGAGTTTGAATCCACTCTACCGACGAGACCCTCCTTGAATATCAAGTGGTTTAAGTTTAGTGTTTTATTGAGTTCTAGATTCAACACGTTACAATTTGGGTGGTAGAATAATTTCTGATTTCAATTTACATTAATAATAATTAATATCTTTACAATATTTTTTTCTTTAAATAAAAAAAAAAAAAAAGAGTGTTTATTGAAATGATCTATCTTCTAATTTTCTCCACGCTTTACGGGTACCCTTGTAACGATGACTGGAGGTCAAATGGTTTGTTGGACTGGAGCAAAGAGAAGAACTTAACGGTCATGGCCCACTTCCAAAAATTAACGGCGTAGATGGAGAGTAACGAAATAGCTGCCCAATGTGGTTGAATTTTACAAACGAAAAAATGTTGGACCATTCACAGCCGTTCATTGCCACGGAAATTCCCTTGCCAGATTAGCAATGAGCGTCTACGGTTAGAAGTAAACCCAGATCAAAACGCCGTCGTACTGGGAAGGCATTTTGAATAACCTTTTCCTGTTGCACACATCACTTGCACGCAGAAACGTGAGGCTTACAGAGTTCGCTAGCCTTCCATTTTGCGGTCCACTGTTCTCACCGCTCCTTTCTCTCTCTTTCCCTCCCTCTCTCACTTTTTTTCTCTCTCTAAAATGCAACTTCTCTATCCTCCATCCCCTCCGCATGTCTTCTTACAGACTTTAAATTCACGACCACGAGGAGGTAATATGATATACTTAGGCTTGCTTCTTTGTATAGTCATATACTTACTGCCAAAGCTCTTCCCGTTTTTAAACTCTATTTTCGTCTTAGGACTGCTTCCGCCACAATTTCACGCGCGGAAACCTGAACGGCGGGCCGCGCCTCTATCCGCTAGAGTGCCTGCTCTTAGTCGCCTGAAGGTTAACGCTGCTTCTGTTGAAGGTAATTTTTTAAGCTTTACAAAGCAAGTAAAGCCTCGTACAAAGCCAATGCTTGTTCTTACCAATGAATTAATGAATTGTTTTCGTGCATTAATTATGGAAAATGATATTTTACTTCTGTTCTCCGCTCATTTCCAAGTATATATTTAAAAAAAAGAAAAAAAGAAAAAAGAAAGGATAAGATTGGGACTAAAGGGCAAGTCAAGTTGTTGGTGTAACGGTAAAGTTACTCGTGTTGTAAAAATAAGGATAAGATTGCGTACATAGTTCTGTATAATTTGGCGAGTTCTACGAAATTAACAATTTATGGGCGGTGCTTAGCTGGAGCTTCTGCAACGACGGCTGGGGCAGCTGAGAGTGATGTGCTGAAAGCCTTATCTCAGATTATTGATCCAGATTTTGGAACAGATATTGTTTCCTGTGGTTTTGTAAAAGATCTGCAAATTGATGAAGATCAAGGAGAGGTGCTCTCTAGCGGCCACAATAGTAAAAAGTTACCTTAATACTGATTTATAGCATAATGACCGCCCTGACTGAGAACTCTTGTGGTTGTATTTGTATACCAGGTTTCATTTCGGTTAGAGCTCACGACACCTGCATGTCCAGTCAAGGACATGGTAAATGACACAATCATCATTGTTTGGAAGGGTAGACATTTGTTTCATGTCAAAGTTACTTCATTATTAAAAACAAAATGTATGGGCTTCTCTTTAGTAAATGAACCGCCAGTAAACATATACAGATCCCTGTCTGTTTCCCGTGATGTGCCTTCATTAATCTGCCAGAAATTGTTTCTCCTGGGCAGATGACATAGATTGTTTGCATCAAATTCGGGTTTATTATATATGTCAATTCTTTGCAACAGTTTGAGCAGAAGGCAAATGAGGTAGTAGCTATGCTTCCTTGGGTTAAGAATGTCAGAGTCACAATGTCAGCACAACCAGCAAGACCTGTTTTTGCAGGGCAACTTCCCATGGGACTGCAAAAAATATCCAATATTGTTGCAGTTTCAAGTTGCAAGGTAGCTTTTTAAACGGTGAAATTTAGTTATTGCCTTCATATGGCAACTTATGGTATCGCTTGATCGATTGACTTACGCTTTGGGCATATTTTGGTACCATGAAGGGCAGTCTGTCCAATACATTGTTCCTGGCTACTTGGAATCTTGAATAGTTTGATTTGATTGCATAATCCTGAACAAGGAGTAAAGTACAATTAGCCATTAAGACTGTTAATGGAATCATCATTCATTCATTCATTTGATTGAAGGAGGATGATTGTGTTCCATATGCTGTACAATTTCCATCTCCTATAACTTACTTTTGTCATTGTAACAAGGTTGTGAAACTCAAGTGCTGGCTTTTAGTTTCCTACTCATCACTGCCATTTGTGAAAAGTCGTGCAGGGAGGTGTGGGGAAATCAACTATAGCTGTGAATCTTGCATATACTTTGGCTGGCATGGGTGCTAGAGTGGGCATTTTTGATGCAGATGTCTATGGTCCTAGTTTACCAACTATGGTCTCCCCTGAAAGCCGGTTGCTAGAGATGGTAGTCTTTCAGAACTGTAATTCTTTAGTAGAGAAATGTAGTTGAGTGCTGCAGTTATGAGTGCCTATATCTTCCTGCAGAATCCAGAGAAGAGGACCATTATTCCAACCAACTATTTGGGAGTGAAGTTGGTATCTTTTGGATTTGCTGGACAAGGTCGTGCAATAATGCGTGGGCCAATGGTTTCTGGGGTCATTAACCAATTTTTGACCACCACTGAATGGTAAGTTCTCTTTCGAAGTTGGAAACTTTTAGTGAGAGAAAGAAAATGATGGAGAAACCTTATTTTTGGTTATGGATGTTCATAAATTTTAATTCTGCAACTCTTGAATGCTCAAATATATGCAATGCCTTATTGTGCATGAATCCTTTAAATTAAGGTTAAAAACTTTAGGTTTATCTGAATAACATCAATTCTAACTGTTGCATTTGTGAATTCATGACATAGGGGAGAGTTGGACTATCTCGTTATTGATATGCCACCTGGAACTGGTGATATACAGCTTACTCTGTGCCAGGTTTTCCACTGTCTCTACAGCTTTTATGCTTATTAATTCTAGTCCTCTGATATTTAACTCTGGGATACATCTGGCCTCTTTTCTAATAACTCAACCCTTGCTCATGCTTGAGTTGGATTAAATAAAACTTTCAGGTAGTTCCATTAACTGCCACTGTTATTGTAACAACTCCTCAAAAGCTAGCATTCATTGATGTGGCAAAAGGAGTTCGCATGTTTTCGAAGCTGAAGGTATGGTGTGTTATCTTAACAATCACCCTAATGTACTTTTCCAAATGATTTGCAAAGTTGATTATGTTTTGTTATTTGACATTTTCATTCTGTACAGAGCATGCAATTTGTGGGGATAGTTTAGTAGAATTTGTTAATAGTGTACCTTCTAATCAGCACCTTACATATTGATGTAGTCTATGCAAACTGCAGGTACCATGCATTGCTGTTGTAGAGAATATGTGCCACTTTGATGCTGATGGGAAACGCTATTACCCATTTGGTAGAGGTTCAGGTTCTCAGGCATGCACAATATCCATTCTGTTATCTTACTTCATGAAATGATTGAAATATTTGAAATATATTTTGGACATTATCAGTAGTATCTTTAGGAGCAATTGATATGTCACTGCAGTTTATCATATATTCACAGGTTGTCCAGCAGTTTGGAATCCCTCATCTCTTTGATCTTCCAATTAGGTCAACGGTAAACGTCATTTTAAGCTTCTATCTTCATCTTGTACACATGAAAACTCTAGGTGCATGTTTGAACTGCTTTCCTATGACATGGTTACAAAGTCTTACTGCATGCTCTTGCAATTTTCAGGACATCTAGATTATTTGAATGGTGTAAATGATTTTCTGTTTCTACTTCATAAAGTTTCTCCTTTCCTAAGATGATTCTAAATTGATTATTTTGGTGCTTTGTCATAAGCATGCGTGTTTTGGACACAATTCTCAAACTTTTCTTGCCTAAGGAGGCCATAAGATTTTTATGCAGAACAAGTGATTTCATTTTTATACTATTGATAGTTGTTGGCACATCTGTTTGCTTCTATATTAATTCCTGTACACTTTTATGCCTAGCTGTATCAAAAATTTGGAATTGTGTAATGTTTATGCCAAAAGTGCATAATAAATTACAATTGTTTTCATTCTCTGTGTAGCTATCTGCTTCTGGAGATAGTGGAATGCCTGAAGTGGTGGCTGATCCTCAAGGTGAAGTAGCCCGGACATTTCAGGATCTTGGTGTTTGTGTTGTCCAACAGTGTGCCAAGATCCGGCAGCAAGGTAACAAGTAGAAGTCTTCATTTGCACGTGTTACTGAAATCAGTCTTTTACCTTGGATCTGAATCTGCCAAACATCAAATGAGAAAATTACTGCAGCAATTGTTTTCGCTCTCTGTTTATCTACTTGTACTTGGCATACATAACCTCTCTGAAGTAAAATCTTGGTTTGCATTTTTCATTTTTCTTTGTTTAGTGTCAACGGCTGTCACCTATGTTATGTCAATCAATGCAATTAAGGTGAAGGTCCCAGATTCCAATGAAGAGTTCTATCTGCATCCTGCAATGGTTAGACGGAATGATCACTCTGCGCAAAGTGTGGTATGTGGAACTTTCTTTTCTTGAATCATCTTTTCTTCATTAGCTCTGTCTTGCCTGCACACCAACTGTCAAAAACCCCCGGGATTTTGTGCATATTTAATTGTTCCACTTCTTTACTAGATGATAACAAACCATTGATTAGGTTTATCAAAGCAAATAATTTTGATATTTTCCCAAGGACAAAGAGAGCCAGAGAAATGAGGAGAGACAAAAATGGAAAATACTGTGGTTGTGATTTCCATGGAACATACATCAAGATGTTTTGGTAACTACCTATGGCAATTTTCTATGAAGTTGTTACTGGTTTGCAATGCTCCCAAAGTCGATATTTTTTTTTTTACACAGTTGCCACAGAATTATGGAGATTGGGGTCTGGAATTTGATCATTCTGCTATTGTCAAATCCTTGGGTTTCTGTTGTATCCTGTTATATGATGACCTCGATCAAGACATTGCTTACTGCATAAATTTCTCTATTTCTTCCCTTAATTTCATTTATTATCTTACAGGTGGAAGTCAATTATTTTACTTGAGACCTATAAGACTAAATCAGTTGAAGGAAAAGTTAGTAGAATCAACCTAATCCCACCCCCATTGAACATTTGACTAATGATCATAAGGCAAGAAAAAGGTTATTAGTTGAACGAAAATTGGTGTGGAAATATCCTCCTTTATCATTGAAATCAACTGTTACCATAAAGTCTTACAACTAATGTTAAGTTTTTCTTGGTCTCTGCTCAATATAGGATGAATGGACTGGAGAGCAAAAGCTGCAGTACACTGATATTCCAGAAGATATTAAACCTGAAGAAATTCGGCCTATGGGAAACTATGCCGTGCAAATAACGTGGCCAGATGGATTTAACCAGGTGACTGGTCATACTTTTCATCAATGTAGGGAATATAATGATGTTATGCAAAATAATGTGGACGGTGGACCAAACCTTGTAACAGGGACTACAATCATAATGCTAGGATAGCTGTAAATTTCATGATGAACCTAACATCTTTGAACAGAATGAAAAACATCTTTCGGTGGCAAAATAAATAAATAAATAAATAAAAACTGAGAATATAGCATACATGGACCTATTAACAAATATAGTCAGGTATTTTGTTGAGAGATTGGTTGTGGTAAATATGTAAATAAGTTGTCTCAAATCATATGTACAATGTCTAGAGCAAAACAGTAGTAACATTGGTATACCTTGCTCCATAATTGGGATATTGACATTCATTATATTTATCTTCTGAATCCAACATAATTAGAAAATATATCATCTTCCATAATTAAAAATACAAAAAAAAAAAAAAAACATGTATCTTCTAGCCCTTGTATCTTCCAGGTATATCCGGTAGTTTACTGTGTGATTCCTTTGTCATTGACAGATTGCTCCCTATGATCAGTTACAAACATTGGAACGTTTGGTGACCGTGCCTGAACCAACTCCTCTTTCGGTATGCACTCCTGTTCTCTAACCACTGCCCCAACAGACAACCCCCCCTTATCGGATAAAAGGGTAAAAAGAGTGGGCAGTAATTATTCATTCCATTGTCCTTGGGGTTGGATTGCATGTCAAATTATGTCTTCCATAAACAAACTTCAACAGAACTGTTAAGAGAGCGACATGAGGACCACTGGGGTAAAACAAGAATTAAAAAAGACATCTGAATATAGGATCAGGGCTATGTGAACCCAACATCTTGGCATCTAGATATCCGGAATATATTTAGAACTTGAGTCAAGAGCCTGTTTTCGCTGACATTCCTGATGTAAGAATCTCAATTTCTTTTGCAAGAAATTCCTTTAACGTTTCAATCCTTGTGTTGCTTTAGTGCAAGGAGATCAGGCTAGTAAAGCCAATTGACATTCACGTGACCTTTTTATTAGCTTCTGTTAACGGAGACTTAATTGAACTTCTAATCCCTTTCTTATTACTTGTTTACCACTTCAACGCATGTGGCATTAGGCGCCTTCACAAGAACATTTTGAGGTTCATATCTCTCTGGCTCTTCTACAGGTATAAACATAGTCAAGCGAATGAGACCGGACAGGGTGGATCTTCCCGAACAAAATTACCCCAATCCCATCAAATTAAACTGCAACTCATAAAATCTCCGAGCTACTTTAGTAGCAAGAGATTGAACTGTGATGAGCCCCAAACATTAAGTGCTCGTCTGTATAAATCATAGGGACATGGTATAAAGAAAAATGGTTTTCATTTTCAATTCTGAACTCTGTAAAATATTTCCATCAATTTTCTTTTATAAGATGATGTGTTGCCTTACATCAACAGAAGAAGAGGGAGCTCAATATTTGATTCTTTGGGCTTCAGGGAAAATGGGGAGAGCTTTTAGTGAGAAGGAAAAAAGAGTCAGATTACATATAAATTTTGAAGATTTTTTCCCTCTTAATTAGAACGAAGCAAGTTCTTCTATCGATGTTTGTTCCATTATTATTATTTTTTTTTCATGTATCTGTAATATTTTGATACATTTAAAATTTAAAAGATCTTTAAAAAAGATTTATTTCAAAAGAAATTAAAGATCTTCAAAAGGAAATAAGACTTTGAGGAGATTCAAAACCTGAAAATTCAGTTATACACTCTTATTTAATTTATACGACGAATTAAATTAAAAATTATTTTTTATTTTAATTTTTATTTAATTTTTTTTAGAATTATTTTTTATAATAATATTAATAATTAAAAATACTTTTGATTATTATATTAAATATATTTTTTTGACTTCTAATCGGATGGTAAGATTATATTAATTAACATTTTATTAGTTTAATTTTTTTTGCAGCAATAATTAGAAAGAGGCTTGGTTTAGGAAAGTAACCTTTTTGCACCAAGATTCCTTTAACTTTCGCATGCTTGGTCAAAAGTTACCGTTACATGCTGAAATTTTAAAGATACGGTTGAGATCTCAAAACTGTTTTGCCATAAAGTCTCCTGGCAGCTTCCCCCTCTAAAGTTCAACAAAAATATGAAGTTGGTGTGTGATGTCTTTTTGAAAGACAGCTCTTCGAAAGGAAAGAAGACTTTGTGGGGATTCGGAAGACGTGAATTCAGTTAAGAACTCTTGTTTAATTTATATAACAAATTAAATTAAAAATTATTTTTATAAATGAATAATTTTTTAAATTATTTTTAAATTTTAATTTTTTAATTATAATTATTTTATAATATAATATTATTAATTAAAAATATTTTTTATTATTATATTAAATTTATTGTTGATTATTAATTTAATATTAAAATTATATTAATTAATATTTTTATTATATATAAAATTGCGGACTAAAAATTAAAATTAATTTTAATAAAAAAGAGAATATTTAAATTAATAATATCAATATAAACAAATAATTTAGTCAAAAAAATAATAATATTTTAAATTAAAAATTTTTATAATAAAAAAATAATTAAAAAATATTTATTTAAAAATTATTATAATATGATATTATAATTATTAATTTATTTTTTTACAACAATAATGTGAAAGATGCTTGATTTACAAAATTAACCTTTTTACACCAAGATTCCTTTAACTTTCGCATGCGGAGTCAAATGTTATCGTTGCATGTGATGAAATTCTAAAGATACGGTCGAGATCTCAAAACTGTCTTTGTTTGTCTTAAAGTCTCTTGACAGCTTCCCACTGTAACGTTCAACAAAACTATGAAGTTGGTGTGTTATATATCATTTTAAAAGACAGATTAAGTGCCAAAAATCACAGCAGCAATTAGTAAATTTATAAAATAAAAAATAAAAAATCAAAAGGGATTGCTGGCACAACATATCAAAAAAGCGTGGGCTTAGGCAATTTTGTAAAGGTTGCGGTATTAAACACTGTTAGGAACCGTCCTTCAAATGCAGCACCAGGCTTGCAGAGATGTTTTTCTTGTTCTAGGACCAAGTATTTTTGATCCCTCGAGGAATCCCCAACGTCGGCTAGCCCGGGGTCGTTGCGAATGGGACCCCATTTGCCTTTATGCAACCAGCATGGAGTTGTCTTTTGCCCTTTCGGTATTAAGCGTTCAAAGTCCAATTTTGTCCTTCTGACCTGACCAGTCGGACCATGTTTGGCGCCATTTGCGTTCTTGGGTTGCTTCCCAATTTCTATCAGCCACCCGTTTGTCGTTCCTGATAAGGTTTGTTTCAACAATAATGGCCACTCAACTGTTCAACTGACCTTTTGTGTTCGGTATACGTGTCGACGTGTACTTTTTTTTTTTTTTTATCCCTGTGGATCGATTGACTCTCAACTTATTTATTCTAGAAACACATAAAACATGTTCTCAACACAACTTTAACATGTGGAAAAACCTCCAAAGCCGGCAAAATTGACCGATCCCAAATAATCTTGACTCTATTTGCTCGAAAGCCCGACCAAACTTGAGTTGACCGGGAAAACAAAAATGACAACTCATGCTTCAATTATCTAACGCGGAACCAAAACTCAAATAACTGAAAATTCAAAGTGTCGAGTGAAACTGAATTCTTATAGTATTGTTTTGATGTTGGCGACTATCTTTGATTGTAATAAGATCATTAGAAAGATAAACATGGCTTGAAGAAATTTCTACTTTGTTTTAAATTCATTCTCATCTTTAACGCTGGTAACTTTGTTTCTCTCTAGTTTGATCATACAAGTTAATCCAATCCAGGATACCGCTTGCTCGTAACAGAAAACACATTGAAAACAGAAGTAGCGGTGAGTCTTTAACATCAAACTTGTTTCTTGTCAGTTATCCTGTAGCCAATAACAAAAGGCCCACCGGCTAGCAGGAGCATTGATGATAGAGAAAATATCAATAATAATCGTATATTTTAATACCATATTTCGATCCCATTGAGGGCGTCGTTATCTGCACAGATCTTATGATAAGAAATATGAATGCATTTTTTAGTACTCCTAGTAAAGTTGGAGTCTGTCATTTGCCTCGGACAAAGAATCTGAGAATGTAAATTATCCAAGTATACGGGGGCAGCAAAGTTCCGACAAGTTGCCTCAGACAAAAAGTATTGTTAGTACAATCCATTTAATTCAATAATATACCTGTGGATCAATGAGTGTCAATCCACAAATATATTTCATATATGCCCACTTCTCCATACGTACTGGAAAACGGCGGTAATAGACAAATGTTCCAGGCACAAGTCCTTTTATGTGTTTACAATGATAATTGGACTCAGGAGTATTCGGCATAATTCCCTTGATGGTAATAAATTGAATAAAAAAAAAAACTGGAAAAGTTAATGCTTTATTCATTTGAAAAGTTTAATTTTAACTTGATGGAGACCTAATTCTCAACAACTTTGGATTGCTATGCGTCCCAATGATGCCGAAGTTATTACCGACTTTGCAGTAGTGTTAATCACTATGTCCACGACTCCACTTCGGATTTGCTCCATTCACTGAACATATATCTGCTGTTCTTATCCAAAAAATAAAAATAAAACATATATGGGCTTGACCCAAGCAACTTGCTTCATCTTTGATTGTGTTTCGATCGTCAAAATTGGTGTGCTCTGATCTGTATGGGCCCTTGCTTTTAGTATTTTCTACCTAAGTTTTATTTTTTTGGAATCCCCATATTAATTAATTTCTTGTTTATGTTTTAAAATAAATATTCATTTGGATATAAATCCTCACATATGTTGTCGGCAGGTCATTTCTTTTTCACATTCGTGGTATGCTAAAGTCTTAATTTTTTTTTTCCCTTTTTTTCTTTTCTTTTATTTTCGGCAACAGACACGCAGACACGTGTATGTCAAAAAAAAAAAAAAAGGATGAGATTGAAAACGTGGAACTAGTCAACAACAAGAAAGCAAAAGTTCAAATTCCTCAAAAGAAAAAAAAAAAAACACAAAAAGAAAGCAAAATTTCATAAGTATGTGCTACAAACCTTTTAATCTAATAATAGAGTTGTTAGGCTCATGATCTTAGTAATTATAATTTAAATTTTAATAACGAAAGACAAAAAATTTTTCAAGTATATAATTAAATAAATAACAGAAAAAAAACAAGACATAATTTAAAAAAAAAAAAAACCTTCAAAATCTTAAAACAATTAATGAATATATCTAAGTACAGCACTCTCTAGAAATTAATTAGACAATAACATATCTTTTTGCTCCAACTGTTCTAAATTATTAAAGTTGATCATAGATATATATGATTCCTAAGTACAGCACTCTCTAGAAATTAACTAGATTGTGTTGACCTAGGGTCGTGACTTTCAGCACAAGTCAGTCGTCAGCCATATTGGTTGAACTTGTCAGTAATTCGCTAAGCCTCTTTTATTATTATTATTATTATTATCCTAAAGTAAAGGACACGATGGTTATTTTTGTCACAAGAAAGCATTCACACCTTCTTTGCCCATCAGAGCATACCCTAAACTTACACGAGTCATTAAAGAGCAATTGTAGAATATAAACATGTCAGATGCATCTGACCATATTTATCCTTAATTATGAGATAAATTGAATTTATCGCACAGCTTTAGATTGAAATAACAAATTAAGTAACGTTAGATATGTTAATTCTACACCTTTTGTCTATCATCTTAATGCTCAATATTCCTTGTAACGTTGTTCCCAAATAAATTTTAAACTCGTAACTTCTAGTTCGAGTCCACCGATCCAACTAGAGCTCCTAATGCTATAAACTTGAGTGATCTCTACCGTTAACACATTCAAGTAGTCGCATCACCATTAAAATTCAATAAATGGAGTGCTTCTTTTATATATATATATATATATATATATATATTTGTATAATCACAATGACTCACACGCTATGGTAGAGTAGGACTTCTCTCGTTCTTTCATGCTCCTCTAGGTTTTCTTGACTTATTTTATGGACCTAGGCATGAAGGTTTTAACACCACGCCTCTTAATTTTTCTCGGGTCCCCTTGCTGATTCCGGTACAGATCAATAACAATTTTTTTATTTCATGATATGGCCACACCGGTGAGTTCAAATGTGACGCACTTCAATCGTAATAGAAGTGGAAGCAGCAAGAAATTCGTGGGATACAGCAAACTTGCCACAAGCATGTAAAATAAAATGAGAAGAACATGGGTGGGACTCAATGCAATAATGTCAGAAAAGGCCGGCCTTGGACTCATCTACCATCGTCGAGCGCAATACGACAAAAACGGCCTTTTGTGTCTAAATGCATCGCACTCGCCTTTTTATTTTTGTGGCGTTGATTATTCGATTGGGCCCCAGCACCCTTTAATTTCCTCCCCTGTCCCAATCGCACCTGTACCATTTGCTCACTGATTATTTCTTATTGGGAAAACAATTCTTGGTTCGTAACTAAAGAGTAGCTTGATGGTGGTCACTCTGTCCTTTGCCATTGGAGAATTTTTGCGTCTTGCATTTTGATATCTTGAGGGGATTGCTTCCTTGATGATAAAATTGACCAGTCCGTTTGGGGATTTTTTTTATTTTTTTTATTTTAAATAAGTAATACTTTATAATTTTATTAGAGAAAATTGCACTAATTATTTTGCACATCAAAATTACTAATTATTGAATATTCTAATAAAAATTTAAACTCATAATTTTTCATGGTACTAACAAATTTTTCTTAATCACTTAGTTAATTATGGTTTATATTCTATTTTGTTTCAATGAATCAATTATTAGCTTTTAACAAGTGCCAATTAATTTTCAGTAAGGAATACTTCCACCAGTCGTTTGGCATCAAGACGAACTCAGGATGCTGTGAAGCAATACGTCATAAAGATTTTTTTTTTTTCTTAATTTAAGAATGAAAACTTTACTTTCTAAGATTTTGATACATTGGTGGGTACGTCTTAACTACTAGAAGCGACTACAGTGGGTGGTCAATCTCAATCCAGAGGCGGGGCCAACGTTATCACAATATACCGGTGGCATGTAATGTATTGTAGCTACTAATTAATAAAGTATCACCAATTCAAGAATTAAATTTTTTATTTTAGAGGTTTTAAATTTTAATTTTGTAAAACAAGCATAGAATTTATATCAATTTGTGGTCTCCATAGCAGCAGTGTACTGAAAAAAGTCAAGGCAACCGAATCAACCCAACGGCCATAATAATTTCGATGTTCTCATTGCAGGATTCAGCCATCGATGGTGGCAAGATTGGCTGCTCTAAGATCTACCTTGACATGCTTTAAAAAGCACTAATCACAATTCATAACAAAGTTAGTTAATAGTCACGATATTATGCAGATGTATTCCAGAGTTGACGTATCGCCATTTACGTACAATACATTTAATAAAATTTGCAATCGTGTCTGCATGTGACTTAATATTTTAGTAATTGATGAGTTTTTCGCCATGAAATGTTTGGTCCTTGCATCGTCACACAATTGTCTAACTCAAAATGTTTAGAAATTTTTAAAGCATGTGGTCAAGGACTCATTGCATTATTGACCTGAGTGGAGCCTAAAATTTATAAGCGAAGGATTTGCCTTGTTTGGTTTGTCAATTAATCGTTCGTTTATTTATTTTGTGCGGATGAGGACCTGCCACTGCTAGTGCGATCACGAGACCAATAAATGCGTTATGAAAAATAAAATAAAATAAAAAAAGGTACTCCTTTTTATTTTTTCTTTGGTGCAAAAAAAAAATAAAAAGACTATCTTGCCCCCCATTCTCCAGGAATGCCAAAATGTAATTATTTAACATTAATTAGCTAGCAAAAAGTTGTTAGTTGTCCTCTTATCAATTTGTTCTATATAACCGAGGCCAAACCAACGGCAACTGTCCCCAAACTCACAGTTCTCTCTTCTCTTTCTCTCTCTCTTTCTCTTTCTCTCAATTAATTGTTTTTTCCCCTTCTCCTCCATAGAATCGTAGTGATGTTGGAAAAGGGTCTCTCAGGAGCCATGAACGCCGGAATCATCGGCTCTGGTTGTGAAACTATAATCCTGGCACATGGTTACGGAGGAGACCAGTCTTTATGGGACAAAACCCTTCCCTACTTGACCAAGCATTACAGGGTTCTTGTCTTTGACTGGTGCTTCTCAGGTGCCATTAAAGATCCAAACCTCTTTGACCCTGTGAAGTACTCTTCGTATGATGCCTTTGCAAACGACTTAATCGCTCTTATGGATGAGATGGGGCTCAAATCTTCAGTCTTTGTCGGGCACTCCATGTCTGGTATGATTGGATGCATTGCTTCCACTAAAAGGCCCGAGCTCTTCAAGAGGCTCGTACTTGTTGGAGCTTCTCCCAGGTAAATTTTTAACTTTGTTTTTATCATTACTGATGTTCTTTCTTTTGTAACTTAATTAGTACTTAGTAGCTCTACTCTCCAGCTTATTTTTCAAGTTAGTCATCTTTATTTGTAAGTATGATTTGTATAAGCATCCTAGATTTTCTTTTCATAGCATATCCATTTCATTTTCGCTTTCCCTTCCACAGAGAAGGGAAAAGATTTTACAAAGATCAATTCAAAATTGAGACCTTGAGATCTAGAGGTCTATATGTAGGCCGTGAGATCAACGTATAAGTCTGCATAGAACTCTCTCTTTCTTCTTCTTCTTCTTCTTCTTTTTTTATTTTATATGTGCGTGTGTGTGTGTAAAATTTTTCCAGAGTACTTTGCTTTTATAACTGTAAAATATATGATAATAAGTAATATGAATTTTTTTAAATCTCTGTGTATACATTAACTCTTTTTTTAAATAAAAAAACACATTAATCTGTTTCATAAGTTAAGTTTTTACTTGAAGTCTTAATTTTATATTTAACCTTCAAATATTAATTTTGAAAAAAAAAAATCATTATAAATTTTCTATCAGTATCTAGTGGACCGAGGAATATGGCTTGATTATAATAAGGACGACGTCCTTTTTAAATCAAAATAGATTAGTGTATTTGAATAATAAAATTAAAAATTATATTATAATTTAATTTAATTTATTTTAAAAATTATTAATTTTAAAATTTAATAATTAAACTGATTAACTTATTAATTGAATGATAAATTAATGAATCAATTATAAATTTTTTAATTTGGTTAATTTTAAAAATTTATAAAAAATTTAAAAAAATAATTTTTTTATATTTTGATTTTTTTAAAAATAAAAATTATACTTTTTTATTTTTTTATTTTTTAAAATTATAAATTATAAAAATTTAAAAAAATATTTATATAATATATTTACATATTAATAAAAATATATAAAATTATATATTATATTAATATTTATTTTTTAAAAAATTTAAATTATTTTATTTATATTAAATTATTTTTAAAAAAAATTATATAAAATAAAATAAAAATAGTATAAAATATAATATATTTTATATTAAATTTATTTGATTTAAATTATTTATATTTATAAATATATCACATTAAATTTTATTTATTAATTTTTTATAATATAAATAAATATTAATATTTTTTATATATTTAATATTAAATATTAATTTTATTTTTATTAAAAAAATTAAATTTATAAAATTTTTAATTTTTTAATATTTTAATTTAATAATAGATCGAATTCTGAAAACTTTACTGTGAAGAAAATCAATTTTGGGTGGAAAACGGGGTTTTTTCAATGTCAGATGAAGCACGCCAGGACATAGGTGGGCACCGCTGGAATCTCAGCGGTCTCTTTTTTCTCTTTGTTCTTTTATAGAAGAAATTTCAGCTCTTTTTGTGTTGTACCTTGTTTCCGTAGACCTCAGGTCGTAACCATTGCCTGTTTATGTCCAGACAGCATTCAATGAGTTAGCAAAAGCAACTCCAGAACCAGGTCTTCAATATTAACCAAAAAAAACCATGCGAAGAAAAGCCAAAAAAAGGGCAATAAATATATAAATAAATAAATAAGACAAAAACCAAAAGGCAAATGCTTGTAATTTCATAACTTTATCCATATGGTTTCTCCCATTCGGCCGAAAGGCAGGCGTGTGTAATTGGTGTCAAGGGTTCCTCTACAACTAATTGGCATGTATACTACTTTATCTGTACATATTCCATAAAGCCTCGGAATTAATTAAATCCCATAATTTGATTAAAAGTTCAAAATGAGGAGAATTGGAAAATAAGCGTATCTACAAATGACTTGAATTATATCAGTTGCGTACTTCAAAGATGATTTTTCGTTCTGAAATTTCTCATGTTATTGCATAGGTACTTAAATGCTGATGATTATGAAGGAGGGTTCAAGGACTCGGACATTGATGACATCTTGTCCCACATTGAAGCCGACTACCACAACTGGGCTTCAACCTTTGCCTCTTTTGTTGTGGATGCAACCGATCCTACCTCAGTTGAAAAGTTGACCAAATGCCTGCAAAGAATGAGACCTGATGTTGCCCTCTGCTTGGCCAAGACTGTTTTTTACAGCGACGAGAGGGACATTCTTGACAAGGTTATGACACCCTGTACCATAATCCAAACCAAAAGGGACATCGTGGTGCCGGACTCGGTTGCACACTTCATGCGGGAGAGGATCAAAGGAAGTTGCACGGTGGAGATTTTAGATAGCACTCATGGGCATCTCCCTCATCTAACTGCACCCCTCCAGCTGGTTGATGTCCTCGTTGAAGTCATAGGCGTTTGATTTTTGGACTCAACTATAGATATTTAATTACTTGATCGTTTGCTTTTGGTTGGGTAGTAAAAATGACGTCGCCAGTGAATAAAAATTGCCACATCGAGGCATTCTTGTCTGTTCATATGGCTAGTTTTGTGCAACGGGCACAGCAGATGGTTGGCCTTGCAGGATGTTCTATTGGCTCTTATATAGGATGCTTTATGTCTATATATAAAACAGTTCTAGTGTGTTTTGATGTCGTTTCTCGAAAGCACGGTATATATATATCACATGCGCATGACTTGCTATAAGACCTTGTACTTACATTAAAATCCTTGCACTCAATGGTCGTGTTGCGGTTGCAATGCAAAGAAAAAACGGAATGATCTTGTTGTCTAAAGCGTTATTGTCAAGGTCATAATTGGAAAAATCTTTTATACTAAAACCCGGACCATAAAAAAGCAACACCGACATGAATATTATTCCTCAAAACCCAAAGTTGGATTATTTACACGTCAATCTCTAACTTTCAAATAGGCTTAGTCTATGACTACTGAATAACTGGGCTTCGGCTTCTGAGCATTTTCAAAGCCCATGTAATTCGTGTCCAAGTAAGGCCAGACAAGTGAAACGAAAGTGAACCCAGATCCAAGAATCAAGGAGCTCTCTCTCTTAACCCCCTTCGATGCTTTCATTTCCTTCGCTTGTACGGTTCCCACTGTCCCCTCGGTTCGAGATTGCAAACCAAGATTCGAGAATCTTGATTGTAGAAACGGATTAATTTGGGCCCGTCGCAGGTTCTCCCTCCCTCTCGCACTCAAGATTGCTCTTTTCTTTTTTCGCCTTTTTTTTTTGTTCTTCCCTTTGCATGTCATAAGGACTTTTAATTGAACTTTTGGGAATGGAGGGTCAATTTTTTGTGAACATTTTAAATGGCTAGATAATGGTATTCCATTCGGAGATACCGGATTTTGCGTTGCGATCTTATACCATAATTCTACCTTTTTTTTAATTAAAAAGAATAAATTAGAAATTATTTTGGATAAACAGTTAACAGCTGAACGAACCTCTAATTAGAATAAAAAAAAAAAAGGTGAGAAGATGTCCTTTTCTCACGTGCTTTTTCTTGTTTTGTTTTTTTGGGAATTCGGTAGTTTTAGACGAAATGGACTTTTAATAAAAAAAATATTTTTAAAAGAAATCAAAAGATGTCTTATTCTGCTGTGCATATTTTGTAAGTATCTGCAGTGAGATTCTTATTTAAATTTCAAAGTTTGCTCAGAATCATATTTTCTCCTACCGTAGCCGACCCGCCACTGGACTTGCGTGTAACGACGCCCTAGCGGGCGATGTAAACCCGCCGAATAAGCATGTTTCGCGAGTCATGCCTGGCGTGGCATCTGCAGTTCCGTTGCGTAAAAACCAAGCTGTTTAAATGCTCTTTGTTTCTATACTCGCTCGCATATTGAAGCGAGAAGCGACAAATGGCTTCTGGTTCCCTGGTCTGCAGAGGCCACAGCGTTTTATTCTGTAATCGCGTGGGTTCACATTCCTATCGGAGCCGCTGGATTTCGTGTCGGTCGACGTCGAGTTCGTCTCAATCAGCTGTTCCTACTCTAAGAACTGTCACTATATCTTACTCCCAGCTTCAGGTGATTTTTATCTCTCGGTCTCTGTTTCTTGCTGAGAAAACCAAAGAAAGTGGAGCGGAAAACGGAATTGAAATATCAAGTGCCTTAAATGTTGACGATGTTTCGCAGCTCAGTGAGCCAATAGACGAGTTGAATTTTTCATTTATCTTTATTCAAGTTGTTTGGAAATTGTACTTATTCGTTTTCCGTCACTTGCTTCTGAACCAGTCGTGTTTTTTCATCTATTTGTTTATTTATCTCTGCTTTTATTACATTGTGTTTGCCGCGTCTATGCCTTTTTTTTTTTGATACAGTTGAGTTACATGTATGGATATTTCTTTTCTATGCATTTTTATTTCTTTTCTTTAACATATGGAACAGGACAGGAATGCTGATTTGTCGTTGAAGATTGAGGAAGGCTTTGGTCCGAACGCGTTGGGAATTCTTTCAATTACTGATGTACGAAGGATTCTTGATTAGAAGTATTATGCTTGTGCGGTGTCATATTGTCTACTTTCTTGTTCATCTTTCTCTTGGGAGATATTTAGCTGCATTTATCAAGGATAATAGGTCCAGCATTGTCTTTATAACATGCAGTATTGCTGGTGTATTATGAATGTGTAATATGAATTTGATCTGCAACCAAAAGAAACTTATGGGGTTTGCCGTTGTCATTATAATTGAGATGCACGGCAGAGAAAATTAGTGAGATCATTAACGAACCTTTAGACTAGTCCTCCATGAGGTGTAACTTTGGTAAATGGACATATACACCAACAATGAGAAGTAAGATGGGTGTAAAGGGAACATTATGTAACACTGGCCTGATGGAGCAAAAACTGAGAAAAGAAAAGCAAAAATGCTGCAATTACAGCCATTTCTCCTGTATCAAACATGCATTACTGTCCAGATGCTTAGACTTTGGTATTCTGGTTATTTTCTTATCTCTGCATCACAAATGTGACTGCCTCTCAGAGCCGCACTGTCATGATGCTGTCTTTCATTTATTGGATGTAAAATTTCCTTCAGTTTGTTCATTTTGTTGACTGGTTGTTTAAGGTTAGTGTCCTGTCATTATAGGTCCCTGGATTTTCTTTGCTGCGTCGGAATCTTCTAAATCTTTCTCCAAGGTCTGCAATCCAACCCCAATACCTTTTCCTTGCTGTTGATATAATCTTATAGGCATCCAAGAAGACAACTTAATGAAATTTTCATCTATGAGGTCTCTCATTCTCTTTTTTCAGGTTAGCCAACCTTCCAGAAGAGGTTAAGAAAGATCTTGAAGATCCAGGTAGTAGGTAATCTTTTTTGCCTCTCAAGTTTTGTAACTCCATTAACTTTTCTGCGACCATTATTCACTTGTTCCCTTTTTTGATCCCTTTTGAGCAATTTCTTACAATCAAAGCATTTGGAAGATGTGTGCAATTTTGAATATGTGTGCATTGACTGTATACCCATGTGTACAAGGATATTATCCTTGCAGCTTCTTTTTTTCCTTTTTTTTTTTTGTGCATTATAGCCAAACATCTGAACCAGTTCTTTTGTTCTCAATTTCTTTTTCTCCTGTTGAGATCTTATGTGTGTTAGTTAATCTATGCTGCAAAATGGTTTTTAGGTTACAAAGCTGCATGCACGGTACATTTTCCCCTCTGGTTTGTTGTACTTAAGATACCAAAAACTTTCTTTTAATCAATTACAATGCCATTTAGTATTTGTTTGAGTTGGTCATCATGGTGATAACATTCAGAAGGAAGTCAACATTTAATTTCGTTAATCCATTGTCTACATGTAGGTATAACTTTGGATGGAGCCATGGAAAAGAGAAGCTTGAATCTGGGAAGCCTGGTAAACTCTCTCATAAGTTAGATTGATTAAGCTTTATAAACATTAGAGCCAAGGATGCTGACATTTTATTGAGTTTCAGTGCTGATTGAAAGATAATATGGAGCACATTGATGTCACTAAAAACAAGAATAGGGACACAGTTTTCTTTGGCATCCCAGAATAGAGATAGTGGAAATATGTTTTTGAACAGTCATTTTGATAACCAAAAGCCATTTGATTATCATTTAATTTATGTTGATAACTAGATACTAAATTATTTAAGTTGGATGTTTTATAAATTGCTTCCCATGTTTTGAGCAGACATGTTGAAAGGCTCCTTCTATGCAAATCCTGTATTGGATATGCCTACAACTGATGCCTATTTGATAGAAAGGTATAAGATGGAGATGAGATTCAGGTTCTAAATGCTTCTTGCTTTCAGTACTTGCCTGGGCTTTTTATGCAGCTGCCTTCCTGATACTGCCAAAGTACACATTATTTGCACAAATTGTGTATAGATAATATCATTGTGATCATTTGGATATTTTTCTTTCATGCACTGTCTTGTAGGTATCCATCATATTGTGGGTCAAACATATGGCCTCAAAGAGCTTTGCCGGATTTGGAACCAGGTATGATAGAAGATTGACAATAGTATCTTCTAGTTTGCAGATTTTAACATTGAATCAACCAGTCATAGCAGTGCTGAATGGGAGTTAACTATTTATAGCTTTCAAAGCACTTGGAAAGCTGATCCTTGATGTCGGATTGATGGTAGCCTATCACTGCGATCAATATGGTAAAATGTTGTGTGCCTTTGTTTTTGGTTTTATAGGAATATGTACGGAAGTAAATTCATCCCACACATTTATCTCTAAGGAACAAAATAAATCAATTATACATGTACTTTGGTTCATGTGGTAGTTTTTATCAATGAATTCATGCATTTTGTTCTGCCAACTGATATGCATATGGGTCCAGGGTACCTATATCAATCCATGCATGCAGGGATGCATATTGAGGCATAAAATTCCCTCTGTGCAGTTTGTGATTAATAGTTTCCCTGATTGGATGAGAGTTTCCAGTGGGTATGGTCTTATGTATGGGAACTAAGGAATGCTTAATCAACATTTTTAAGTGTTTGTGGTGCTATAATTTTGCCCAGAATGTCCTGATATAGTTGCATATCTAGTTTCTAATTGAGGTGCACACTCAGCTCAGTCCAGGATTATATACACTCAGCTGTGAGACAGAACTGCAAAGAAGATTGCCTACATATATAGGATATGAGATATTATTTTTCTTGATGCCTTCTTCATTATCTCCATTCATCCTTATGGGCCTATATTTATATAGGCTACTGTATATTCTTTTCTTGCATATATGCTGATTTTTGAACTGGGCATAAGTTACTCAATATCTTTTTTTATGAGGTCTTGATCAGTTTCCAAAGGGATTCAAGTGAATGAACTTGAAGGCCTCGAACAGATACTTCTTCATTCTCGGTGTCACAAAGGTCGGCTGCTCTATTATTTTCCAGCACAGAAAAGGTGGTTTTCATTTTCTCCCATTCACTCATTGGGAGTTTTCCATTGCCAAATATTTTTAGCACTGTTATGAGTTCTATTCCACTTTCCAATTCTTGCTGGCTTGCTGATTCTCCATCTGGCATTTGGCTTTTTTAAATATGAACCTTTGGTATGCACATGACTAAGGCACTGTGCTCAAGTTATGAGTCATGATATCAAATTTCTGTAATTGAAATTGTACATTTATTTGGAATGCTTTTCTTGAAGATCAAAATTTGTCTGGCCTTCTCAAGATAATTTGACAACTGAAATGATTTCCAGTTATCGTGTCCAAGATGATGACTCCATGTCTTCTTGGTGTGGATGGCACACAGATTATGGTTCACTAACAGGTTGTGAAGCTTATCTTTTCAGGATTTGTGATTTTATTGTTCCTCACTCAGATGTTTACCCCACCCCCCCTCCACACACGCACACAAAAAAAAAAAAAAGAAAGAAACTCTTATTTTTGCCTTTATTCCCTGGCTTATTCTGCTGGTGGGACAACATTGGAAGATAGATTGAATTTAGTATTGTTTATTGTAATGTGAAAATTTCCTTCTTTTTGTGTCTGATTTCTCTTTTGATTCAATATGTAGGTCTCACCTGTGCAATGTTTAAGAGAGATGGTGTAGAAATACCTTGCCCTGATAGTGCTGCTGGACTATACATTAAAACACGAACTGATCAAATTGTGAAAGTATACTTCCTTGTCGTTGAAATTTCACAAACACAAAATGTTGCCTCTCTTTAAAGAATACAAGTATTTGTTTTAGACTCTGTTTTCTAATATTGTTGAGTATGCCACACGTTATCTTTTCTGATGAGGTGTTGTTTTGTCCTGTGAAACTAGTTTTTGTAAGGGATAATGGTTCCATTTATCCCCTACTAATGCCCTATCTGAATCTCCCCTGCTTGAATTATTCCTATTGAAGTCTTTCCACTCTTCAAAGTCATGGTCAAATAACTAATTTGTTGTGTTTAGTGCCCAAGTAGTGCTGCCAATTGCAATTCTGTTGAAGTGACCTCAAACATGTTGCTTACTTGTTATATAATTGTGAAATGAAACTGGAGAATTTGTTCATTGTGTGTCATAGAAGCAATTTAGAAATCAAGCTCTCAGTTCATCGCCAATTTCTGTCAAGTTATTGGAAATGCTAACTCTATATTATATTTGATAGGGTGTGTACAACCATAGCTGTTACATGTAGTATGAAACTCCATGAAAGTGTTTATTGCCTGACATTTGTGAACTTGAATCTGAAATTATAGCAACCCCACCTGAAAAAGTGGGGGAAGGGAACAAGGGATTCGTTTGGCATGAATGAAGAAACCTTAGTGAAGAAAACAAAGTTAAATGAGCACCTTGTAGAGTGGATTTTAACTGAAAAATGCATGATTTATAGGCTCTATATCATAGCAAATTTTGCCCTCTGGTCTGACTTCATTCTGAATTGTCTCAGTTTTTCATGGATAGTTTTTTCTTGAGACGTAGGTTGTCTTTGGAGAAGATGAAATAGCATACCAAGTTGGTGAAACAACAGAGATACTGTCAAGAGGCTTTCTTTGTGCGACACCTCATTCTGTCCAGGTACAGTTTATAATTTGATCTCACAGTTTTGGCTGGTGTTGGCTACATGGCCTTCATGTTTTGTTCTTCTAGGTGACAATAATAATGCCATCCTATATAGATACAACTTGTTCTAATGTAAGCTATTGGAGTGAAAATGTGAAAGGAAATATTTCAAACAAATGATTTTTTGATATCCAAGTGTTTATTGATACTTCTTTGCATAAGGAACTGTCAAGCTTTATTTATCTTGATGATTTTTAAATGCTTAAGCATGTGACTATGCCTGTTTGTCTTTTTTCCTTGAGATCTGAGACACTTAATAAATGTTGTTTCAAACCTTGTAAGGGCACTCAAAATTTATAGAAACATTCTTATATGCAGAATGATAGTATGCTGTGGGATCTGAACACCATACTACTTTTTTGATAGTTCACTCACATGTTTGCACAACAAGTTCAAAAAGGAACTATAAGCTTTGACTAATCCTAAATTGATTGATGAAATCTCTCGTGTATATACATTAATATACATGTATACACATGTATCTATTGATTCAATTTATTCCTAAGATGCTGTGTTTAATGTGTGGGATATACTCACGGGGATTACAGCTCCCTCCTTCAATCTTACTGATAATAGGATTGCAGTCTCAGGAAAGGACAATGGTCCTATTGTGTTTGTCAAGAAAGCATGAGCATTGTTATACACTGTGGCCATGTTTATTGCACGTTGAGTTTGGGGTCCCACAATTTTTCTACCTTGTTTTAGCTGTTGTAGATGACTAGTAAATAGAAGCAGAGCTGAAATGTTTTTATGACCTTGCACCTGTCACCCAAGCTAAGAGCAATATATTTATTAGTTCAGATCATTAATTATGTTTTTCCTTTTCCTGAAAATTTAGTCCTATTTGAATGATTTGAAGTTATTAAATTCTTCATGGTTTATCGTTGGCTTCTTAGGCACCTAAAGGAGATGATGCTTCTGGCATTGACCGGTCAACATTTGCATTATTTATGCAACCTGATTGGTAATTTTATCAAGAAATATGAATAATGAATTATGTCCATGTCATGATTTTTACACTTTTAATTCCGGCATGGTGCAATGGCACTGGGAATGGACTGGGTTGCCCTGCCAATGATTTTTGCGGTTTTATTTTAAGCACTACAAGGCTAATGATGAAGCTTCTTACTAAACTGTAGCTTCACTACCCATGCATTGACAGCCTTTTCCTCCCATTCTATATGTTTTTGCATGAACTGTTTTGAATGTCTGCTAATTTTATCTTCACTTTGACACACACTAGTGGAGAGAAAAGGGTGATCTGATTTGAGCCTAAGATCCCCACTCCTTTGTGCTATTATTACACTAGGATTTATTGAATTGTTTGTGTTACTGACATTCATTTATTTCAATATTCGAATGGCATGAGAGAGATGCATTTTCTTCTACCTTGGTACTTTGTAGGGATGAAAAGCTTAACTTTCCAGCGGAGATGCACTTTCACAAAGAGGTATATATGTTGCCCATGTACGGACATATGAATAAAAAGCATGCTTGTTTACCAGACAAAAACTCCAGAACTCTAGAACCATGCTTGTTGACTTGTATTGGATACATATTATGTCAGCTTCATGAATCTAAAAGATTCATTCAGCCAAAGATGTTTTTTAACCTCCCCGTAGCAGCATAGGGAAAAAGACAAGAAATTAGAAAACCAACTTAGTTGCTATTCCCATTGAGGGATTTATTATTGTGTTCTTGGTGTGCTGTGCTCATATAATAGCTATTTCAATGCATCATAGCTAACAGCTACATATTCTATTATTTATGCCTGACTAGAAGTCGCATATAGTTAGAAAATGCTTTTAGAATTCTGGGACAAGTTTAGTCTAGCTGTTCAGAATGAAAAAGTTCGGTTGAGCAGCGCCACAGAACATAAGCAAGTAAACAGGAATATTTCTGACTTTAATTTTTCCAATTTGGTGCCTGTTCAAGCATAAAACAGCATCACTGATTGTGACTTTTTTGATTGTGGTTTCCTGGTTGCTTTCAGCTTAAGCTAGCCGACTCTTCTCACACATTTGGAGAATATTCTGAGAAGCTCTTGGATAAGTACTACCACTCGAAGACATAAAGAGTGTTTTTTCCTTTTTGTGCTCAGAGGCGGTCTCATTATCAGGAAAAACTATATATCTGGTGTAATTTAATATTCAATTCCCTCTCTGTTTTTTTTTTTTCTCTCTTAAGTACAAAGAAAGGAATAGAATATCTTACGAAGCCCGCATTCCTCTTTTTAAGGTGATGATGTATATGTTATTGAAAGCCCAAATCCTGGTCTGCGGAATCTAGGACGAGGTTGGCCCCGGTCCAATATCTTGGCTTCATATGGGCTCTCTGCTTATATTCAGGCTTTGCTTGTCACAAAGATTGAGCTTTAAAAAATGTATTTATCTAAAAATAAAGCAAGAAATGACATTTCGAAGGTGACTTTCTTTGTTTAGTAATTTAATTTGATATATCAAAAGCTACTACATTTTCTTTTTGTTTAATAATAGAAAAAGTGCATTATAGCCTGTGCCAAAGTCATGGTCACTGATAATGTCCTCATCTAATTTTTCTTTATACAAAAGTTTTATCTAATTTTTTTATAAAAAAACTTATCATCTAAATATGTTTGAATATGTTTTTTTTAACATTTGGTCACTCAAAAATTTTTTATATTTAATTTAATGTTAACAAATTTTAAAATTAATATTATATTTTTAATATAATTTTTTTGTTTCTTAAAAAATATATTCAGATTAAAAGAATTAAATTTAAATTAACGTAAAAAGAAATGTATCATATTACTAATCAAGCTGGACCTCGAACTGACATAGAAAGCAATCACACCACACAATTTTATGTTCACCTAAGAGAACTCGACGAGGTGAAATTGATTCGAGCGCTCAAATGCTTTGAAGTTTAGAACACGGGGAGGCCGAGGATTGAGATTGTCCAAAGAAAAAGGTGGCCGATAATTGATGAGTGTGCTGGTGGACGCTTCGTTGGGCCTGCAGTCCACCTCTTATCTCATGAGGAGCTCGGTGAAAAGCGTGTTGATCAGGACCAATTGAAAAAAAAAAAAAAAAAAAAGGAAAAAGTGTTAATATTATATGTTAGTTCTTTACGTGTCCCTACAGTGCATTTACCTCAAGTACAGCCAAAATGGTGCCCGTCAACAGCGGTTTGATTAATTTTAAAATTGTAAATTAATTAATTCGATATAATTAATAATCATGGTTTGAGTTATTTGGTTTGGAAATTTCTTGTAAATTGATGATCTTGGGCGTATACAAACAGAGGAAAAAAAATTACAGTAATAATTTTATAAAAGTAAAAATTATAAAATAAAAAATTAAGAAAAATACTTATACAATTAAAAATTATAATATATAGTGTAATCAAAAAATTATAATAATCTACCTAACAAAAGTATAAAACGCTTCATAACATACAAAAATTAGTTGTGAATATAAAATTAAATTAATAATTGTAATCTTCTCAAATTACGATGTGGATCAATTTATTTTTAACAATTTAGTTTGAAATAAGTTGATTTTATAGTGTTGGTTCTGAACAGTTTAACAAAAGAGTACTAACGTAAAAAGAAAATAATTATAAAAAAAATAATGGTATAAAAACGTTTTTTTTTGTAGATATAAAATATAATTAATTTACCTTTTCTTGTCATTATTACTTTATTCTACCTTACTGCCTAATTTTACTCTTGAGGAAAACCTCAGAAGTCTCCTGTCGAAAACATAATTTTCTAAAACAAATCTTGGCACCAAACCTTTAGATCTGGACTGGATCTCCCTCCAATCCTCCTTCCCTCCCTCTCCAATCCGAGCTCTAACGTCTTCTACCCAATTCTGCCCGCGCTATCGCCCCTTATTTACGGTAACGTACCGGTTTTACTTCCGACGACTACAATCAAAGCGGTACCGTTTCGTCCATCAAACGCGCCTTTGAAGGCTTTAGCTAGCCCCGAAAATTCATCGGGGTTTTCAGATTCAGTAAACAAATCAAATCGTCGGCAATTACGCGCAATATGCTTTTAGACGTCCGAACCTGGACATGGCCTCTCTGTAGAAACTGACTTTTGGTTGCAAGTATACACATATATTTCTTCATATTTTCTTTTTACGTAATTGTTGATAACAATCGGAAGAGGATGTCGGTGGCGATTTCGGAGAAAGTGTCGTACCGGGATCGGACGCAGGAGTTTGTGAGCGCGGCGGAAAGGCTGAAGAAGTCATTCTCATCGGCAAACAATGGAGCATCGGCTAGCAGTAGTGGCAATGGCAGTTATAACGCCAAATCTGATGCAACACGATCCGCCGTCTCTATTCAATCGGAGTTCAACAAGCGTGCGTCCAAGATCGGCTACGGGATTCATCAGACGTCGCAGAAACTAGCTAAGCTCACTAAATGTGAGTCACTGTTCTTTCTTTTTTTTCGTTTTTAAAATTTTCATTTTCTCATATGGTAATTAGGTTAATTTTGAGTTGGTCAATATCGTTGAATGTCTTATCAACTAAAGGGCCTTGGGTCTATATCTTGGATTTATTCTGAAATATGGCATTGGTGCAAGCGAGCTGATATTTTAATTGGTAGCAATGATTATGCTTGTGAAATGGGTGAAGAGAGTGTCGGTGGCATAGACTTCGTTAGGCATTACTTACACTTAGGCTTGGTGCTTCTGCAATTTTTGGTGGGTTCGCTGTAAACTTCGGTAACAACACTTTAAAATGGATGATGGCTAGTGTAAATGATCTTTATGCCACCTGTTTTCATGTTCTGACCATTTGAATGTTTATCAGTGGCAAAAAGAACATCAGTTTTTGATGATCCAACTATGGAGATCCAAGAGCTGACTGCAATTATAAAGGAAGACATCACTGCACTTAATGCAGCTGTGGTAGACCTGCAGCTCCTTTGCAATTCGCAAAATGAAAGTGGAAACATTTCAAGTGACACCACGACCCATTCAACCACCATTGTAGATAGCCTAAAGAACCGCTTGATGAGTGCCACAAAGGAGTTTAAGGAAGTCCTTACAATGAGGACAGAAGTACGATTATTGTTTGTCAGCACAACTTGTGGCTTAAAGGGCTTAAATTGACTTCATCATTGTTGTTTTAGTATTGTTGAGTTTTGAATTTTATGTATTTGTGCAGAATATAAAAGTTCATGAGAACAGAAGGCAGTTGTTTTCTTCAGCTGCTTCAAAGGATGCTACAAACCCTTTTGTTCGTCAGCGTCCACTGGCTTCCCGAGCTTCCACTAATGCATCACGGGCTCCACCTCCTCCATGGGCCAATGGTTCTGCATCCTCATCCCAGCTGTTTGGCAGGTAGAATAACAGCATCCATTGCTTCTAGGAATGGCATATTAAGAATTTCTTCCTAGACCTACTTTTCTCATTTTTCTGGACCCTCAGTATGAATGACAAGTTCATGATGTGTTTTTCTGATTTTGAGTGTAAAAACTCTGGATGAGGATTGCATGATTGAGAATATGAGATTCTTATTGGATGTGTTGTGCACTTCCTCGTTTAAAATGAATTATCTTCTTTCCAGCAAGCAGGCAGATGTGGAGTCCCAACCACTTTTGCAGCAGCAGCAGCAGCAGCGTCAACAGCAACAGCAGATGGTTCCACTACAAGACAGTTATATGCAGAGTAGAGCTGAGGCTTTGCATAATGTGGAGTCAACGATTCATGAACTGAGCAACATTTTTACTCAACTAGCAACCATGGTTTCACAGCAAGGGGAGCTAGCAATTAGGTACATTCTTCATTGCCATTGCCTTTTATGCCCAAAGATATACAAGGCAAGAGTATGATTAAGTACATATTTACTTCAATAACTACCTTACATGCATCAATGGAACAAATTTTTTATTGTCATTGAGAGTCAGCCACCTTTCACTGAAAGAGGACTGCTGAAATTACCTGTCTGCATTTGGTGAAATGACAAACCTTCCTGTGATTGCATCACATGCTTAGAGATTAGTATAGGAGTTCATGCACCATAAAAATCAACAAAATCGTGAAGTCAAACTCAATTTAGAAGAGAAAAGGATGTACTATCTAAATCCATCACCCGTTGGTTTACTCATCCAAGGAGACACCATTTTGGTTTGCAGGATTGATGAGAACATGGATGAGACACTGTCAAGCGTAGAAGGAGCACAGGGCCAACTTGTGAGGTATCTCAACAGTATTTCATCCAACAGATGGCTGATGATCAAGATATTCTTTGTGCTGATTGTATTCCTCGTGATTTTCTTGGTTTTTGTGGCATAAGAACATACAATACAATGGATAATGAAAGAATATTTCTTTTTCCCTTTTCATTTTTTCTGTCCCCATGGTTTACCCTATTCTTCCCTTGAGATTAAGAATGTATAAAAACTGTGTTTGTACTTATTGGATGGAAATGTGCACAATTTTGACTCCAGGCGTCTTAATTTACGAAAAGGGAAATTCGATGTTGACTCTGTTTGCAGCAAGGATAACCATCACCGTAATAGGCTTAATATACAAGTGCGTTAGCACATGTTTTAATGTTGAATGGATTTTGGGTCTCTCTTTGCTTCATGTCGATTTTAAGCGGTAAAATGGGCTACGGCCTCATGGTCAATTTTGTTGCTATAATGCATCTGATTAAAACAAGCCCATTTGGGGGAGGTGCTATTATCCATTTTTTTTTTGTTTTTTTCTTGGGGGTGATCAATCGGCTCGGACAAGACAAGGGTTCTATAGTTCTATCTTTGGAATTTGTAGTTTTGGAGACAACTCTAAGTATTGTTGATCCACAACTCATGGCGATCAACTTGACTAGCTTTCTGATTCTTCAAGTTCCCCTGTGACCAGCAGCTTCAAAGGTAGTTTTGTTCTTTCACGGGGTTGGTTAGACCGTCCTTCAAGTGGAAATGATCTGCATGGCCGTTGCCGAACGTTTTGCTCATGATCCATCCATTTGTCAAGCTTTTCTTTTTGGCTTTTTGGTTAAATTCCACTAATCAATATATTGATTGTAGCAGGTGCTGGTGAATCTTGCAGATGTTCTCCAATTCACAGATCACAATTTTTCCCCCTTCTTTTAACATGCGGGGAATTTTTTATGAGATTACATGATATAGGTTTTTTTTTCCACAAATACGGAGGAATGTGTGTGTGTGTGTGTGTGTGAGAGAGAGAGAGAGAGAGAGAGAGCAATTTTGCAGCAAGGAAGCCAGCTAAAGAATGATTAAAGCATAAAAGCTCTTTAATATTTTAAGAGCCACCACCTAGGTTGAGATATACTAGAGATTATAATTTTTGTCGAAAAAGCTGAAAAAATTGGAATTAAAGCACTTCAGATAGGAATTTCCCACTGAGTGTTTGTATTGAATACGGGGACTTGGGAAGTGGGGGGAATTAAAATGTTTTTCAGAACACTTTTTTAAGTTCTTTTTTTTTTTTTTTTTTTTTTTTGCCAAAAATCTTGATTCATGGATATGAATGAAAATTGTGGTCAGTATCTAAAAAGGCAACTAATTATTTGAAAAAACAAATTAAATAAAAACGAAAAATGAGGTAGACCCATTGCCACGCGGCGTGATCGTTGGACGTTCACGGTCCCATGCTCATACTAGCAGTAACGTTAAATTTCCGACCTACGTGGGCAAGTCAAGTTGACATCTGGAAACGAAACGGCACCGTAATACCTATGCATCCAACCGGTTTGACTCGTGACACAGGTTTTTGTTGTCCTACCGAGATTAAAAAAATAAATAAATAAATAAAGCGGGAATTCGAATTTGAATTCGTAACGGTTGGCAACTGTCATATTTCACCCCTTTTGCTCTTCCAAAACACCGCCACAACCACCGTGCGCAACCCAGCTCACAAAACGCAATGGCATCTCTCGCTCCGGGAATCCTCCTGAAACTCCTGCAATCCATGAATTCCACAGCCCGCGTCACCGGGGACCACCGGTCTGCTCTCCTCCAAGTCATCGGCATTGTCCCTGCCCTCGTCGGATCCAATCTCTGGTCCAACCACGGCTTCTATGTCCAGCTCTCCGACTCTCTTAACTCCACCTACGTCTCCCTCTCCGACCGCGACGTCGACCTCATCCTCTCCAACCGCCTCCAGCTCGGCCAATTTGTTTACATAGACCGCTTCGAGTTTGATTCTCCGATGCCCAGGGTTTGTGGGATCCGCCCGATCCCTGGCCGCCATGCCTTCGCGGGGACCCCAGAGCCGCTCATTGCGCGTATTTTGGCTTCCAAGAAGGAATTCTTGATTCAACCTGTTGAAGATTCGGAATACTCGATTGATCCTTTTGCAGTTTACTTAGCTAACAAGAAGGGCGAAGACAACGAAAACAAGGAATTGAGATATGAAGATGATAAAACTGAAAAGAACAAGAAAGTAAGAAGGCAAGCTCTCATGCCGGTGGATAACGGAAATGTTGGGGATTTGGATGAAATTAAGGGTTCGGAGAAGGTGCCACAGAGGTTTTCTTCACCTGCTGGAGCTAGGAGATCTGCGTCCGTGGGGAAGAAAAATTCGGTTGCAAAGAAGAGGGATCCATCACCTGCGGGGAAAGAGAAGGGGTCGGCATCCCCCACACTGCTGTCAAAATGTGAGGTGCCGAGCTTGGTGGCTGCACGGGAGGAGAACAGGAAAGTGGCAAGAGAGCCAGCAATAGCTGTAGCATCGAGGTACAGGCAGCCATCTCCTAATGGGAGGAAGCAGGCATCCCCAAATTCACGAAGGGCTTCACTTTCTCCTGGACGAAGGCTGTCCGTAGGAGTGAAATTGTCGCCTACTGTGGTTGATTCTGCCGGGAAGAAGAAGATAGCAGCCATTGCAGCGGGGATATCAAAGGTTTCAGAAGCATTTGTGGGGTCTACGAAGAACGGTAGGAAGAGCTGGGATGAAACACCACGAGTGGCCAGCTCCGGGGAGCAGAAAGGAAAGGGTGATAACAAGAAAAAGCCCGACCTCCAAGCAATTTTGAGGACTCAGGTGGTTTCTTTCTTCCTCTAATTTCGGTCATTTCATAAGGTCTACGAGCTGTGATATTTCTACATACTTATGGTTGATACATTTAAGCAAGAAAAGACTTCTCTTGAAACTAATATTGAATTTTCACCCAATTAAATTTTCTTTTTGGCTGAATAGGATTTCATCAAAATCCAGGGCTGAAACCTTAATGTAGCATGCTTAAGCCTTTGTCTGCAAATCGTGTCTTCTGTACTCTGTCTGTCTGTGTCTATTTCCCTTGTAGACTTTGTAAGGTACTTTGCATAATTTACTTGCAAAATGTGACCTTCTCTGTAATCCAGGCTGCCATGTCTAGACGGCTAAGTGATGTTAAAGGACAACCCAACGAGGATGATGATTCTTTCACCAAGGATAGAACAAAGCCCAATTCACCACCAGGAGTTGGTGTGGATAAAGACAGACCAATTTGTGCATCTCCAAGATTCTCTGTACATGAGAAAAAATGGACTGATGGTTGCCTTTCATTGGATGCAGTCTCTGCGGACCTTGCAAGGCTTGGAAAGGTATAACGGAATATAGGGTCAATTGCTTCGTTCCTCCATTACTGATTGAACTTGGAATTGAGAAGTTTTCGCATCTTAATGAATTATTACCATCACGAGAATTGCATAATGAGAGCAAAATTTCTTATTTTGAAAAGAACCACAACATGTGCATTTTTCACATGGAGAGTGAATATGGATAGTTGTTCACTCGTAGGAGGCTGTGCAAAGGAGAGTTCTTGCCTCTACAGCTGCAGTTGAAGCATTGGAGGAGGCTATCGCTACGGAGTCTATTGCTAGGAGTTTAAGGTAATAGAAAATATGCTACGATTGGGCACCTTTCCAAGCCTTCCTTCATCACACACGGACAGATGTCAATGTCTAGTAATTTGTCATCAGTTTCTCAATTTCTTGAGACATTATCAAAATGCTTACAGAATAATGGATTTAGGTGATTATAAGGCAAATTATTAGGTTTTGTGAATGATTTAACCATTCTTTTCCTCTGCAGCATGTTTTCAGAACTTTGTTCTGCATCAAAGTCTGGGAATCCTCTTCCCACCATCGATGGGTTTTTGTCGATGTATGATGATGTTGAGAGGTATACTGCAATCGCTGAATCAGTTGCCACTAGCCATTATTCCAACCGTGATGCTTTGCCAACAAAGCAATCAAAGTCAGCATCTCTATGGGTTGAAGCTGCTCTGGCTAGTGATCTTGAGATTGTTTCTCTTTTAAACAGTCAGAACAATGAACCTCCAGTGTCTTTGCCAAAAAGTTTGTCTAGAAGACAATCCATGAAAGCTAGTCTGTCACTGGCATCCAATCCTATTGCTGGGGTTTGGTCAAGAGGCAATGGAATGATGGAAACAGTAGAACTTGCAATGAAGTTGCAATTTGAAATGCAAGGGTGGTTTCTGAGGTTTATAGAGGAGTCCTTGGATGCAGGTTTTCAGCTCTTGGAAGTGTCTAACAGAGGCAAAGCATGGCCTGTCAACTCTGGCTCCATTGCAGCAGTCTTATCTCACTTGAAGCGAGTAAATTATTGGTTGGATCATGTAGTATCCAAAGGGGATGAACATCAAACAGAAAAGATTGAGAAGCTAAAGAGAAGGATCTATGGATTTGTCATTCAACATGTGGGAACAATTTTCGATAACTCTGCACCAGTTGCTTCGTCTTGATTTATGATTTACCACATTTCCTTTGCTTTGCATTTGCACCAGTGATTCTTCTTTTTTCATAGTCACTTGAACAATACATATATTGCTTAAAACTATATACTTTGCATCTTTCTTAATAGATTAATCAAGGGCAATGCTCGACATTAAATAATAATAGATCCTTTGTCTCACTTGGAGAATAAGCTTGTCGTCTGTGTGGAAGCTTGGCCTGTGGTTCTTCATTTTCCACATGCGACCATCTGAAATATTGTAATTTTGATCCACACGGAAAGCAAAGACATGGGCCTCGAACATATCGTTATACCAGATTGATTGTGCTATTAATGCAATGCCTCTAAGTTCTCAATTTGGATAAAGTTCTGCAGGTCCCAATATGAGAGATATAACTATCCCGTGTTATCTCCAGGGGACAGTTGTTACAAACTGCTTCAGGATAAATTATTACCTAATAATTTCTCTGGTTGCAGAAGTGATATCATTGGGAATCGCAGGGGATTTACTCTTCCTAGAAATATGGACACCGTATCATTCTTCTATGTATACCCTTATTACATTTTGTAAATTAACAAGGTATCTCCCATAAGAAAAGTTAAAATTGCTTTATGAAATTCACTTTTACAGTTTTTCACTTGACATTAAGTGGTACACTTCCACCACGAGCTTGCCAGTAGTTAAGGTATAAAACTCTCATATGAGAGCATATCCCAAACTTACAGCATCATTACTACAGAGAGCACGCTCCTTTTCTGTGCCCACTGCCCCAACCCCAAAATTCCTTTGCATTATTTCCATCAAACTCGCCAACTTGGCTTCCATTATTCTGGAGCTTAAATCTGTACATTGGCAGAGCATTAATGGATTCCGCGGGGTCTCTCCTATTTGCAGTCTCACACAGCATTGTAGCATTGCCTGCCAACTATACCAGACATAATTCACGATGAGAAGCGGACTAAAACTGCACAAAAACCAAGAAAAAAGCTTTACTGTACTTCAGAAGGCAAGCGAGAGAGAGCAGCTTACTGATACCATTACCTATACAAAGTGAAGGCATCACGAGGAGATATTTCTCCAAAAACCCAAAAATTGCCGACGACAAACCAAAAGAAAAGGAAGAATTCCAATAGCCACTTAAGATGGTGATCTAATGGCCTCCAGAACCCTGCCAACATCATGTGATGCTATTAAAAGAATGTTCATTCTTGTAAGCTGCAAGACAACGCGTGAACATGCAATTTGAACTCAAAAAGGCAGATCAAGAAAATGCAATGGAAGAACTCCCGATCAATTAAGAAGACATGCTTAGCTTTGCTGCAGAAGATGCCACAGTGCACTTCAAGATGCACATCTTATTACGAATGTAAAAACAAACAAGTATACAGAACGGATCACTCCTAATATGTGTCGTGCACGTGCATTTGCTTGTACGCAAGAAACATGGTCACAAGCAATACCGTAACAAAAGAAACATGAATATTAGAAGCAATAAACTGTACTATACACCTTTTTTTATAGGTTTGACCAAATAAACATCAAAAAGGAACCAAGCAAATAACACCATGAGAGTAGATAACAACAGCAATAAAGCCCTGATCCTAAATCTAATTTTGGGTCGGCTGCTCCGTTTTATTATGAACTAAGTTTGAGATGAGATTTAACTATTCTAAATCATTCTTAGCGCCAGAAATATATCCATGAAATGAATACTTGGATGCGTTGGCAAAGAAAAAGACACCCTGGAAAAAGGAAACAGCAATCATTCGACTGGGACGGGGAACAGAATAAAGTCGCCAGGTGATTGCAGCACATCGGGCTGCATAACAGGTTGACAAGATAATCGGGACCACTTTAATTGCCCACGCTATGGGGAGCACCGATTCATCATCCGAACCATCAGAAGAAAACGACAGGGAATCTTGAGCTACAGATGCCCGGTCATTCCTACTTCTAATTCTTTGTATTCCCACATTGTCTTGATGAAGAAACACCACCACTCTAGGAAATGCGGATGCCATGGTTAGGATTCTCACGGTTCTCTGGCTCCCGCTGCATAACTGTCTTTCCTGTCATTTAGTCCAAATGCATACATATCATCAACATATAAAAATCTAAGGGATTCAAAAGTAAAAAGAAACACAATTTTTTGTTTTTTATATTACAAATAAAATATTTTATATTAATATTTTGAATGTAATCTACTGATATTACATATAAGATATAAAAACCCATTATTTTCTCCTAACTCTATCTAGTCAGACCCTTGTCCATAACCCCATAAATTAATTTTTATCGTTTTCTTAGGAAAAGATGGCAATTTTGACGTCAAATAAACTGCAAAAGAACTTGTTGTGGCACTTTGGGAAATTGAAGAGAATTTCTTTTTTATCTCCTTCAGTTTGTCGAGCCGAAAGTGACGTTTAAGTGTTTTTCCTTTTTTTCAGTTTGTTTCAGCGTTACAGTATTTATAGACACGAGCCTGAACCAGTGACGCCATTAACAAACTGGGCAGGACTAAAGGGCATAATAACACTCTAACCAGCTGCCACGTGTTTTATTCTCAAACCCCTTAGGCTTAACAAGCAACAACTTTAACAACCACTTAAACGATCATTACTCCGTGTGTGCAGGCGTGGCTGTGCGTGGCTGTAAATCTGGACCGCAGAATGCATATATGATCAGGAAATGGGACAGCAATACACCTAATGTAGGAGGTACGTTTCGAGCATCCACGAGATTATATTCCCAACAAAATACGCATAAACGTCTAATCAGAGAAAAATATGCATCGCCCACTCCATCATTCAAGTTTAGTAAATTTTTTTTTTTTTTTCTCATTGTATTTTTTTTTCCACCGAGGAAAACCTGTGTTGTCCACTCCACCAGTCATCGCAATGCCCCGGGCTAAAATGCATACACCATGCGCTCTATCACTCGCAAAAGGCATGCGCAGACTTGTTAGCCCTGGACAGATGTATGGACCCAAAAAGGGGAAGTGAAAGCCTACAAGCATCCATACAAAAGAAAAAGGCTATGTACAAATGAATGGAAACCAAGAGGTGGGGGGAGGGGTGTGACGGATAGTAACGAGCCTTCTTAGGGAGGTAGCACCATGTCTGCCAACTGCAACTCAATTGTTGGCCTCGGTGTTTTGTATATACAGTTCAAATTCCTATCACGTTCCAGCAGCATTCCAAAGTCGCTAACCAGAATTATTACGTTCCCGCAGCTACGAATTTCAAAGTGGCTAACTAGAGTTGGGCGCTGATGATGACTCCTTTATATCCTTGCCAACACTGCATTTACAAAGTGGACACAATGCCTTGATCTTAAGCCATTTATCCACACAACTGGCATGGAATAAATGGGAACAAGGCAGCTCCCTCAGCTCATCATTGTCATCGTAACTTGCCAAGCAAATGCAGCAAATCTGTATCAAGCAGGAACAGTATAAATATAATGTCCAGGAAACTTCTGAAAAATGTTTTGACCATGAGCTTGTCAGCAGTTAAGGAATAAAACTCCATATGAGAGCATCTGAAACTTACAGCATCATTACTTGAGAGAGCACGCTCCTTTTCTGTTCCAACTGCTACAACCCCAAATTCATTTGCATTTCCATCAAACTCACCACCTTCACTTCCATTATTCTGCAACTTAAACCTGTAGGTTGGCAGAGCATTAATGGTTTCGGCAGAGGCCCCTCCTATTTGAGTTAGCCGTCTGCAACAGCATAGTAGCATTGCATGCAGAATTAAAGGCCAACCATATCTGATGTAATTCACAATGAGCAGCATCAGACTGAACCTGCAAAAAACCAAGCAAAAAGCTTGATTGTACTTCAGAATGCAAGCAGAAGAGAACAGCTTACTGAGCTTACTACCTGTACAGAGTGTAGGCTTCATGAGGAGATTTTTCTCCAAAAACCCAAAAATTGCCTAATACAAGCCAAAAGACAAAGAAGAATTCCAACAGCCAATTAAGATGGTCTAATAGCTTCCTGAGCCTGCCAATAATATGTGAAACACTTTGTTAACTCACAATGTTATTAAAAGAATGTTCATTCTTGTATGCCACAAGAGAACACGTAAATTATCAATCTAAACTCAAAAAACACTGATCAAGAAAATGTAATGGAAACCCTGATGAATTAGGAAGACGTACTTAGCATTGCTGTGGAAGATGCCACAGTGCACTTGAACACGCACATCTTATTACGAATGTAACAACAAATGAGTATACACAATTAATCACTCCTAATCTGTGTCTCCGCATGTGTGCAAAAGTCATGGTTGCAACCAATATAACATAAGGAACATGCTTATTAGACAAAAAAACTGTATTTTACATCTTAATTTAGAGGTTTGACCAAGTCAAATAAAAAAGAAGCCAAGCAAACAACACCATGAGAGAAGACAACAACAACAATAACAACAACAAAGCTTTAATCTCAGATTTAATTAGAGTCAGCTACACAAATTTTTTCTCGTCATTCCACTCTATTATAGAACAAGTTTATTATGAGATCTCATTGTTTGAATCTCTTCTCATCATTCCACTCTATTATAGACTAAGTTTGTTATGAGATCTAATTGTTCTAACTCATTCCTAATGCTAGAAATATATCCAAGAAATAAATACTTGGAGGGGTTGGACAAAGACAAAGACACCCTGGGGAAAGGAAAATATCATTTACCTAGGATGTGAAAAAAAATAAAGCCGGCAGGTGACAGGGAGACTTAAAGCACATCCAGCTGCATAACTTGCAATCCATGCAAACAATGGATACCGTGGCTTTTCATGTCTTGACTCAACCAGCACAATTATTGATGAGATAATCAGGATCATTTTACATGCTATCATAATGGAAAGCAACGCTTTAAAAAGTGCCAAGGTATCAACATCTGATCCATCAGAAAAGGACTGGGAATTTTGTGCTACAGATGCCTGGCCATTACTAACCCTTCCATTCTCATGATGTGGTGATTCCAAGCCAGTTAAAGAATTTACATTTGAGGATTCTGATGAGGAAACATCACCACCATCAGAAATGTTGATGACATGGTCAGGACTCTCATGGTCCTCTGGTGGCTGCTGCATCATTGTATTTCCTGTCATTTAGGCCAAATGAACATATATAAGTCAGTCAAGTCTTTCAGTCTCCTCAGCAGCAAAGTTGTCTTTATTTTGCAAAAACTAATATTCATTCAATTCTGAAAGGAAACAAAAAATGAAGAATACTTATAGCACAATATCAAAAGTTCAATGACTTTGTGACTAACCTAGTGAGCACCCATTTACAAAAATGAGCTTTTGAAATATATATGCATAGTTGCATAGCGTTGAGTACCCTTACAAGTACCCCAGTACATTAATAAACCATACCACGTATAAAATTAAGCTGGGGCAACATCTACCCAAATTGTTAAGCATCCACACTAACAAGAACAAAGAGCAAGGGAAGTGGTGCTGGCCAATAATCAAATTGTTGAAGCATATTTTTCTTGAATTTGAATTTGGAAACTGCACCGTTTCTTGATTACTAACACATCTATCATTTGAATCCAATAATGCTTATTGAAAGCAGTGCATTGACTCCGTTAAACTATCTGAACCAAGAAATTATCTTCCAATAATTTTCTTCAAAAACAGGCCAACCTTACCCGTTTACAAACGCGCTAGTTCTTTAAAACGGAAATGGGCATCTTTTCAATTGGTTTTAAGCTTTAATTGCAAAGCAACAACAAACGAACTATTGAAGACGTAGGGTTTAAAATTATTCCAACGCACTTCCCAATCTTGAATTGGCCCAAAGAAGATTGCCGTATAACTATCATATGGCAACAGTAGCAACAATGCCTTAAAAATTTTGCTCAGACAAAAAATTAAAAAAAAAAAAAATCAAAGATTAAAAATAAAAGTCAAACAAACCTATAACAAAAATTAATCCACATTGATTAACCAAAAAGGAAGTGGAAGATTAAGACATTTAACCCGGAGGTACGAAGCACCAGCTGGGAACGGTAAAACTGAAAGAATCGGAGCAGTCTTGCAAAAGTGGACGGCTTATTGAAACGGCAAAGAAGGCTTGTCGTGCTTCTGGGTTGTTGTTGGTAAAACAAAGGCTTGGCTGTACGGACGGCGGCGAGATGGGTAAGACAGAGAGGACAAAGCGCGTCTAATCAGGTAAAGCAAGACTGACCTAACGATAGTTCGCTGGTGGGGAAGATGTCGAGATTGCGACGAGGGAATTGGTAAGGAACTGGAAACGGATGAGAAGTGGCTACGTTTGCCGGCGGGAGGAAGAATGTGGCGGCTCTTGGTGGAGTTTTAGCCGGTAAATGACAAAGGATTTTTCTTATTTTAGTTAACGTCAAATTACTTCCAATTTTTTTTTGTGCATCGAAAAATTGAAAAAAAAAAAAAGAAACAAAGAAAAGCTGTTCAAAAGAATCTTCTAGTTCCAAGAAAATAGAAATTTACACGGCAGAATATTAGAAACCGAAAGAACTGGCTTTTCATTCTCTGTTGAAACCAGAACGAGATAAATATCCAGCTTTTACAGCCGATTAATTTTATGCCAAACAGCTCATAAAAACTACCAACTACACCAAAATAGTCTTTTGAATGCGGCAAATTAGCTCGCTGTTTGTATTCAAAGAAAGCGTAAGGAGCCTGTTTGGCAGGACGGAGAGTAGGAGGAGGAAAATGGAAAGAAAGAGATGGCATACAGAGAGAGAACGTTAGAGAGTAAATCGAAGCCTGTCGCACGATTACAATAAAGATAACCCATCTGTCTTACTTTTTGAGCCAATCTAATTATGACACGTATACTGCACTAGTTAACATTACCCAAAAAAAAAAAACAGCTCTGGATCCTTTGCAGAAAGATTCGTTAAAAAAAAGGAAAGAAAAAAGAAACAAAGATAAAATGAAAAAGAAACAAAGACTTGCTTACTCAATAATTCGTGACTTCAAATTCATGAAGACATACGACTTGACGTGGCATCTCCGTTCTCGAAAGCACGTGAAAGAGAACTAAACTGAGGACTTTGGGTCCAGGTGTTCTGTTTTCTGTATATTTTGATGGCGATGACGGTGTGGGGTGAAGGGAATCCCAAAGGCCGTGGTGCTTTTTTTTTTTTTTGGTTGAATTTTTGGATCTCGGAAAAAAAACCCAGAAAAGAAACATCCATGAAATTAAATAGCAAAATTAGAATTTCTAATTTTCTAGGTTCTTTCTGCGTCTTTTCGGCATTTTGAGCGTGAGAAATAAAAAGCGTGTTTTCTGTCTAGTTGCAACAATCATCACATCAATTTACCAAGAAAATAAAGTGAACCAAATTTGGTTAAAGCGATCCAAGGCTACAGCCCCAGCGAGCCCAAGTCCATTTCTTCTTGTTGTGCTAACCAAAATCGCCGAATCGTAATCCGACTGGATTCAATTTAAGTCTCTCAAAACAAAACTACCTGAATTCAGCTTGATAATTGTCTCTGTATATTGGGTTAGGACCAGCGGGTTGTTCTTCGGCGGGCTATTCCTTGTCCAATACCCGACCTCTACGATGCAATTTTTATTTTTTGAGGTTTAAAGGTTGGTGTAACTTTTAGTAAACTTAGACTCCTTTTATATCAAAAATTCAAATATTAATTTTGAAATGAGTAATTAATAATTCTTACAAAATTTAGGCCAAAATTAGAAAATTAGAAATGAGAAAATCGTAAACATCTGTCAAAAATAAATTGAGGGAGTATTGTTTATGTTGGTCTGAACATATCTAATATAGATTAGCAAATACTCCAATGAAAGGAGATAATTAAATTCCAATAAATGGTGAAAAAAAGATAAGATTATTAATATTGAGTTTTAAATATTTAGTAAAAGGTCTCATTTCTAAGTTATGTATGACAAAAAAGAATAACAACAAAAAATTTGCATAATTCATCCCAATTTCACCCCAATTGAATTTTGATTTAAGAATTTGTGATTGTTGTTGAGAAGTTTTAGGTCACATTGCAAGATGAGATTTCTACTTCTTCCTTTTTGTTTATTTTTTTTTTTTTTTTTTTGGCTTTTGACCTTTTCGGGGAAGGTAGTGCTACGTTATTCTCCAGTCCGCATAATTATGCGTAAAGCCTAATTTGCGGTTGAACTTCAAACGGTAACATTGCCAACCCAGATATAAATGCAGGAATTAGGCACCATATACGAGACGGTCCTACACCTATCAAAGTCTCATTCTACTTCCAAAGTGCATGCATCCAGTCCTAAAGGTTGGCCCAGTTTAGTGTGCCCATAATAATCGGGTAAGGAAACCTAAAATAATAATAATAAATAAATAAATCACGAGTTTTGGATCGTTTTCATTAGTGATACTTAATATTTTCAAACTTTAAATCTTTGTTAGGCATGTCATCACTTTCGATTAATGATGGTGCGAGAATTATTTCAAAAATTAGGTAACATTAAATTATGAAAATAACTCATGACTTTATGTTTAGTGTGTGAAAATATAAATATGGAATTTAGCCTTTAGTTTATATTCATGATCATTTAATTATTAAAATTTTGATTTCACACTAATAACCTCTTCGATTCGAAAGCTTTAAAGGTTGAGTGGATCCAAAAATTTATCATATATTTATTGTTAAACTATTATAATCAACAATTCGCTTAAAGTTAGTAATCGAATTAAATATTCGATCATATATTTGCATGGATTTGCACATTTTGTCAACAGCGAGGATCAGCACGTCGACTTAACCATTCGATCGACCGCATCAACGAAGTCAACCTTCACAATTGACTTGGCGTACCGATAGAAATGAATATCAGCACGGTTAAATTCAACGTTGCTCTCATTATGGAAGTAGAAAGTCTCGAAAACGGCAAGCATTACCTCTCCAATTTCTTGTGGGACAATTGCGTTTACTCGGCCAAGAGAGATATAGAATCACACGTTTCCAGAGTAATGTCTCGAAGGCATTGGCTTCAAGATTTGGTGAACTTAAAATGCATCGACAATTTCTCTTCCGTTTTTTTGGCTGTTCAAGAATTGGAATGACCAATCACTTCAACTGCCTCCACTTTCCAGTGTAAAATTTTTAATCCTCGCTTAACAATTACTACATCCGACCAGTACATCAACTACAACAATATCGTAATTAAGCAAAAATATTAATTGGGCTAACGTTTTGTTTAATCATATTTTAACTATTTGAACTGACTCCAAGTCCAAACTCAACGCGGACGCCGTCTGATCCCTTCGAATCGGGAACTGGGCTGGCATAAAGTCGGCAGGAAAAAGAGAGGACAATTAAGCCACGCGACTGCCAAGCCCCAATGAAGGAAGCAAAGGATTGAGCAATGCAGGCTTTTAATGACTTGTTCAACAAACTTCAACAAACGCTAACCTAACCCATTTCACATTTTTCTCCAACCAACTACTAATGTATTGGACTAGCTGGCTAAAGAACCACCTTCTTGTCTTTTAGCTTTTTGGACATGGGGATCGCAGGGAAACATTCAATGAGAAGCTGAGTTAGTTGTTGCTCTTGGCTGTCCCTTTTTCCGATGTTATACACATATAATATGATGTGTTTTATATCATCCCAACCGCTTGATTTAATGCAACCACGACCTAAAATACAAGGCTACACTGAAGAACATCTAGACAAGCTATCAAGGGTCCGCGGAAAATACGAGTCAAATAGATCCCTTGCGACTGTTACCTATTTTTCCCTTATCCAAATCCAATGGTTCTACTACAATTCTGCCATTTTGAATAGTTAAAAGGCAAATCTTGACTACTAGTAATACCCCATTTCAATCGTTTTTATCGTCTTTCGCTTCCAGTTCTTCCTTGCTAGAATTAGTCCTTGACTTCCATAGTGTGAAGGGGAACATCAAACATCCTATCAATTGAAAATATATATCGTTTGAAAAGGGAGACATGTAACTGTACATGCGTAGGAGAAGTAGATAGATAAAATAAGATTCAAATCTCTATCTCTTCTCTTGATACTAATTGTTTTAAGTGGGTAATTTTGAATATTAACATATTTATAGTAGGGAATTGGATAAGTTGGTAAAGATTTTTTTTTTAAAATTTTTTAGAAAAGAAAAATTATAGGTGAGACGTCCTTGAAACAAGCTAAAATTTGGCAGCAGGAAACTTACCGGCGAGCCCAGTAACTAAAGCTTCACCAAAAGGATGAGGAAGCATAGGCAATCTTACGTGTAAATCAAGATGTTGTTGTAGATTTAAACCAAATTTGGGTTTCTACTCAACATTTAAACCTTTGCATTGTATTAAAAACACACTATCCGATATCATCTAATCATCAAATTGAATTTCAATAAAGGGCAAATGCGGATGAGATCAAGAGAGGATGCTGGAGACCTTAGGTTAATTCTAACTAACAAAAAATTAGAGCTTTGATCCTTCATTAATTATTCCTTAAGTGAGTTAAGTTTCAATGCCGATAGGTCTTTAATTTCAGGCATCTGTTGCTTCGTTAAAATGTTCACACGCTAGGTGCAACTCTTTTAAAGAAGCTTGCTCTGGCTGCATATTTTGCCTGCCCAAACGCCACGTAATATAGAAAAATAGCAACGACCCAGCCAAAAAGCCTGTGAGTGATTCAAATGTCGGGAATGGATAACGCGGCGATTCTGTTTGTTTTGCGTTGTATTATATATATATATATATATATATATATTGACTTGCTTGCTCATTAGATGTCTCTGTGCTTTCTATTAAAATATATTAGTGAAATGAGTCATGGAGAAATTAAGCGCATGGCTATCCGCATCATCTACAGGTCAATATATGACTGCCTTATTTATTGTGGCTAGACCGGAGCGCGAAGAAGCTAGCAAATGGGTTTCTTTTTCCCTGTTGACGTGGCTCAATCGCAACAATCAATGGAACCCCTGGTACGATTCTCAAGCGAAAACGATTCTTGGGTATTATACAGACATACAATTTTACGAAATCTGCAATCATGTGTTAACTTCAATTTCAAATTAGTGGGTACATCATATTCATCGCACCATTATTTAAAATAGTAGACTGATTAATAATCAAATAAATTTTTCTCTGAGTTTGTTGTTTGTTGCTAAATATTAATTAACAATTAATGCGAGATGTATAATATTAGTTATATTCATTAATGTTAAAAATTAAAAGGAAGAAAATTTATTCAAATTAAACAATATTCATATGTCACTTATGGGCAAGCTAATAATCCAACGGAGAACCTTAATAATTAAGGCTATTTAGGTGGTAGTTGGGCCAAAAATTTCCATAATTGGCTTACCGCGTGACACTTGTGCAAGAGAGGCGGACATGTAGCTGGCATTGAAGTAACAGACTAGCGCCTAACGCTACTTCTTGTGACTACACCAAACCACCTTAATAACATCTCTCTTCTTTGACAAAAAAAAAAAAAATAATAATAATAATAAGATCTCCCTTTCAATAATTTAGTAATAAATAAAATTATTATTTATGTATAATAAATTAAACAAAAATTATTTATAATAAATATTTAAAAAAAAAAAAATTATTTTATGCAATGTGCGAGTCCAAGAAAGACGGGATATGATATGCTGTGGTTAATGATGTGATTGGATTAGACAGAACGATAATGGTCAAGTCTTTGCATTCGAAGTGCTCGCGGCTCATCTTTGATTGACTGCAAGTATAGGTGTATCTTGAGGTTCGTATCTTAACTAAAATACTTGCGTCGGACTTCTTATGTCAAGTCAAGGAATTGGCGAAGGGAGAAAAGTATTTATATACAGTGATAAAATTAGTTCGTAACTAATTAAATTTTTGAGTGAATAATATTTATATATATTTTATATTTTTTATATAAAAATATATTTTTATAAAATATAAGTGAATATTAATTTTTATAATTATAAAAATAAAATTTTATTTATTTATTTTATATTTTATAATCAAAAATTAATATTTTAAAAATTATTAACTTTATGTTCATTTAATAAATTTAATATAATTTTCAAAAAATAATAATTTATTTCTCATAAAATTATTTTATAACAAATTTACTATATTATCAATAAATATTAACAAAATCTGTTATGTTATATATATATTTAATTTAAAATTATAAAAAAAACAAATATTTAAACAAAATTATATACAAAATAAAAAAAAAAAATTTTTTTTTTCTCTCGTACTTCTTTGTCTCGTAGTTTTTTGTCTCTTCTCTTTTCGTCTCTCTCCGCCACCCATTTCTCTCAAATCTCGATGGAGAAAGTTGTCAAATTTTCGATGACATTAAATATGATATAGATACGTAAAATTAAGAAAATCGTGTAAATTAATGACTCAGAAATAATTGCAGTGACTGAAGAGTCAACCTCTGAAGCTGGGTCACTGCTGTGGAGTCAATGTCATTTATGGAGAACCCTTTTTCGATTGCAACAATTACCGTCAACCAAAGATTCTGGCTGAACGAGTGGTGATGGTGGAAGTCGTGGGGGCAACGAAGTGATTTTCACGTGTGGGATCTCAGAGAACTCAAGTTGTGGTGGAGGGTGTCTCCACTGGAGAAGCTGTTCGACTAGAAGAAGAGTCTGCAAGAGCAGACCAGCTTTCATTACTGCCTGCAAAAACGGACTCTTTTTGGTTATACATAAATTTTAAATTTTTTAAAATGATGAATTTTAGACTTTTTAATAAGTTTTAAAATTTAAAGTTGATTTTTTATATAAATTTAAAATTTTTTTAAATAAATATAAATAATTTTTTTTAATTACTAGCTAAATTATCATTTCTCAGTGATGTTGTTATATTTTATCTTCATTTCTGGTGCAAGATATATGACAATCAAGTATTATGACATCAGCCAATAAAATCCTTATATCTCATTTTCATGAGAACAAAGAAATAAATTAAGAAAGAAACGGTTGGAAGTTATGACAAAACATATGATAATATAATAATAAATCGGATAAAAAAAAATCTTTGATTCCAAAATACGAACAAACTTGACAAGTCAAAACCATATATACCACGAAAAAGGAAGAAGGGTTGTTGTTTACAAGCATAAACCGATGAGCTTGCCAAGGCAGTATTTTCTGCGTTTTTCCTTCGCTCGGGGATGGACAGTTTACCCACTTTTCTTTATTTTTCGGATGGGGAAGATCTATATACAGGGCCAATTTTCTATAAGCTTCGGTTTTTTGTTTTTTGTTTTTTGTTTTTTTTTGTTAGTGGAAATTTCCATTTACTCCCTATGGGGGCCATTTTGAGGGAAAAAGTACCGATTATTAATTGTCGGCTGATCTAAGGAATTATTCCTGCCCCTATACCCAATAATGCAAACTTTTTTTTTTTTTTTAACATCAGAATAACAAAATCTTATTTCTATTGGGGATTAAATGATTTCAGGACATGCATATGTTCAGATTGAGGAGCCATGGGGTTTCTGTCTCGGAGTCAAAAAAAACATTTAGCATACAAGCAGGGACGTCTGCTAACCCAAAAAAAAAAAACCCATAAACCAAAAAATGACCTAAAATTGGTATCCAAGAAATTGGGCTTGTTCAAGCCTTATTTTAGTTCATACACGTACGTTTCTGGCACAAACACACTTGTAACCATCAAGGTGAATCGTGAAATATGCCCAGATTTGAAAATGCATCAAAGCGTCTTTGTCTTGCTACAGAAATATCTTTATAAGCAAACAATTATAAGTAAAGTGCTAAAATAAGACAACGAAGGTAGAGAAATGGAGAAACTTCGGCTAATTAAGTTCGCTTCACAACCTCAAAAAAAAAAAAGTTCGTTTCATGCATTATTTTCCCTTTCATTTGACATGTTAACCCCACTCGAGAAGATGCATAAACCGAAAATCTGCACAAGTACAAACAACCACTCATTAAACAACACAAAAGAAGAAGACAGAAAAACTTTTCCATGTGCTTACCACCAAACGCAATCAATTTTTGGAATAAAGCCTGAGAAGATGTATACATCTCTACTTTGGGCGAGACAGCAAAATGGGTTTGCCCTTTTCCAATTCTCATTGTGAGCAATTAATGTCATTCGCCAAGCAAAGACGAGAGTTCATTTTCTAGCCAACACATAGTTATGCGCTCAACCTAGGCACCCCTCTAATTCACATTAATGATGTTCTAAAAAAGGCTGGTGACCACACGCCACCTATTTGTCTCTCTCCTTTAAACTCCTCCGTCGCCGCGATTCATAAGTACACACTGAGTCGGTGACTAAAGTCCAAAAATGCAGACCAAACATTTGTTCCCCTCCCAGATCCGTGTGCATCTCTACACGTAAAAACCAATTTCCTAGCGTTATAAATTATATATTAGTGGTTCTTATTGCAGGAAGGCGTCGTAAACTTCAAAATTGGGGTTTCGGGCATCTGTAACAGAGTCTCTAAAACGAAATCTAGAGTGCGTTTTAATTAGTCACAGCAAAATAGTGAAATAGATGGATATCATAAAATAAATTGAAATTGTGTTGTGTCAATAAAATTTATTCTTTAGGAGATATTCATTAATTAATAATTTAAATTTTTATATTTGAGATCTTAAATTTTAAATTTTTTAAAATTATAATATTTATAAAATTTAAAAATTATTTATATTATATAATTTATGATTTAATTAATATTTTATTAAAACTAAAAAAAAAAATCTGCAGGCACCTGCGTTGGACAAACTAGATACTGTAGCATTAAGGCACGGAGTTCCAGTCTTGGAAAAACAAGGAAAATTAAGGAGAGGGGACTTTGAACGAGGAGGCAGGCGGGAGGGTCGAGTCCATGTGGACACTATAAAATTGAGTCGTTGGATTTACTATCACCACAACAAAACTGCTGACAAAGCTTAACGCAAAAAAAGGGCAAAAGAGAAGCACATAGAAAAGGAAAGTACAGTGAAAGGGAAGGGCGAGAGAACGCAAAGCCCTCGGAGATACGAAAAGTAACCAAAAAAAAGAAAAAACAAAAGAGAGAGAGAGAGCAGGGTTTGGAGATCGAAACGACTCAATAGTCCATTTTCGGTTCCTTGTTTTGCGTGATTCAGAAATTTTCTGTCGTTTGCTGAACTACTTATCTCTCTTACTCTATCTCCGGATGGCTGGGTAAGGCACTGTCTGGGAGGTTTTTTCCTTTCGTTTTTCTTCCATTTCTTTTAGTGTTTGTCGTTTGATCTGGTAACGGGTTTCAACTTCGTGCTTGGATTCTGAGAAAGTCAAGTCTTCTTGTTTGGATAATGAGCGTGTTGGTTTTCTTGTTCCATTTCAAATGAGGTTTTTCTGAAATGTTGAAGAAAGAATGGAAAGCTCGAATTCCTGAGTGTAATCCCGCAAATTGCTTGGGTTTCGGACCTTTTGGCAAGGTTGATGGCGGAGATCTGAATTTTCCTTTTTATTTATTTATTTATTTTTCTGTTGAAGCGTTTCTTCATTCCTATTCATTTTGTGTCAACCAAACGCACCATAGAGAAGCTCTCTCTCTCTCTCTCTCTCTCTCTGGGTGTTTTATCTTTGAATTTTTTCATCAATTTTCTGCTCTCGTGAGACCACTGTCTTTTTTTTTTTTTTTGTATTTCTTTGGAATTTGGGATTACATGATCACATCTGGTCTTTGGTCTTTTCTTTCTTTTTCTCTCTTTTTTTTTGTCTCTCTCTGCTTTATTGCCTTCATTTTCTTTTTCGGTGTATTTGACCTTTTTTATTAATTGTTTTGCTGGCATTGCGTGTTTTCTTTCTGGAAATTGTTAAAGTTATCTTATTGCTTTGCTTCATTTGTTTTTTTTTTTATATTTAATTTTTGTGGTGGAGCTTGTTATATTTCCAGAAATGGGGCATCATTCTTTTTCTTATTTTCCTCCTTTCTTTTTTCAAAAAAATTTTTTCTTCCCTTTTTTTCCTCCAAACATTTAGACGTCACAGGGAAGGCAAATGATATAGAGGCTTAAGATTTTAAGCTTACTTTAGTATTCAATGTCCTCAGTTTCTGCCCGCATGTCAAAGTGCCTTTTGATGATTTTGGAAATTGATAAATAGCAAATTTAAAGGGAGCCTGTCTCTGAAGCAGCAATGGGTTTTTATTATTTTAGGGGAAAAAATTTTCATGAAAACAAAAGATTCTGAAATTCATTGTTTTGTGTTAATCCAACATAATCTATTCCTTACCGTGTAATTCGTGCAATTCGTTCAACCATGAAACGCTTCTGATTCGTTGTTATGTTCTGCAGAAACAGGTTGCAGTAAAGTTGGTGTCACAGAAGATTCCTCTATTTGCTTGTCCTCTTTCTTGATCGTTATTCAACAAGGTGCTGATTGACCGATTTCACTTAGCATAATGGTTGCAAGTGCTGCTACTTCTTCATTTTCTCTGGTTCCTTCCCTGTCTGCGGATGTCAAGTCTAACAAGCTTGGTAGCGGATCTGCGAGTTTTGGAGGAATCAAGTCGAAATCTGCATCTTCTGGGGGCATGCAGGTCAAGGCAAATGCCCAAGCCCCTCCCAGGACAAATGGATCCTCAGTAAGCTTGGAAAATATGAAGACTGAAAATGATGTGCCATCGTCACACCCCAGGACTTTTATCAACCAGTTGCCTGATTGGAGTATGCTGCTTGCTGCTATTACGACCATGTTCTTGGCGGCAGAGAAGCAGTGGATGATGCTTGATTGGAAACCAAGGAGACCTGATGTGCTTGTTGACCCCTTTGGTATAGGGAAAATTGTTCAGGATGGTTTTGTGTTCAGGCAGAACTTCTCGATTAGATCATATGAAATTGGTGCAGACCGTACGGCATCTATAGAAACATTAATGAATCATTTACAAGTATGGTTATCCACTGAATTTTGTTATTGTACTTGACCATGCAACTTTGCAAGTTACGATAAATTTTATTGCTACCTAATATATGCAAGGAAAGGATCCCAAAAAGCTGAATGTGTTCTCCATGATTGTAGGAAACAGCCCTCAATCATGTTAAAAGTGCTGGGCTTCTTGGAGATGGATTTGGTTCAACACCAGAGATGGCCAAAAAAAACCTGATATGGGTAGTCACTCGGATGCAGGTTCTGGTAGATCGCTATCCCACATGGTGGGTGGTAATGGTGTAACAATTTCTTTGTCATTTGATGAGGGAATTTGTAATAATATTTCCCAAAATATACATTCTGATTTGAAATTTCTGCATTTTGTCTTTGATTTTAAGATATTGCCGAGTTGTTTCTATTTGTCACTTGAAGTCCAGTTGCATCTGATTTTCTGTGCTTTCTGAACCTTGGGTTAATCTCCAGAGTTGAATTTAAATCTTTTGTGGTCAATTATTTCTTTTTGGTGATTGTTTAGGATATCCATAAGTTTTTGCACAGACACTTAAACTATATATTCATAGCATACATACCTATACTTTTTATCTTTCTTTTGATATGAAATTTGTGTATATAATGTGGTTGGTGTGTTGTTTCCTGGTGATTCTTTTGATGTAGTGCAAAATGTTTTAGGAAGATTGTTGAAGAGATGGCCATAGTTTTATGTGAGTTCTTATTTCTGTCTTGCAGGGGTGATGTTGTTGAAGTAGATACCTGGGTGAGTGCCTCGGGGAAGAATGGCATGCGCCGTGATTGGCTCGTCTGTGATAGTAAGACGGGTGAAACTCTGACTAGAGCTTCCAGGTAAAATTTCTTGGTCTTAGAGATCCTTTTCCTAATGTTCTCTTGATGTGATGACAGTTGATTGGAACCTTTTTTGTGGATAAAATGCAGTGTGTGGGTGATGATGAATAAAATGACAAGGAGGTTATCTAAAATTCCAGAGGATGTTCGAGGGGAAATAGAACCTTATTTCGCGAATTCTGAACCTGTTGTAGCTGAGGATAGCCAAAAGCTGCCAAAACTTGATGACAACATGGCAGACTATGTTTGCAAGGGTTTAACAGTAAGTGAAACTTGCAGCGCTTTTGAAGTTGCTGATAATAATATTGTCATATGATGTTTGAACATTGTGCTATGACCTCTTTGATCTGCAGCCTCGATGGAATGATTTAGATGTCAACCAGCACGTAAATAATGTGAAGTACATTGGCTGGATTCTTGAGGTATGTTTTAACCTAGGAAATTGCAGCTTTTATCCTTAACCACTGCTGCTCTCCAAGCCCCTACTCTTTAGTCTTCGGCTTTGGGATGTTAAGCTATCACACCCCCCCCCCCCTCTTTCACTTACTATGCATCCCCATAATATTTAGTGTCTATAAGAATAACCAATCAGAAGACAAATCCTGTCTGTCACAACTTTTAGATTGGGATTGTGTCTAGATTGACATGGTTTATCATCTGCTTCTTCTGTAGTTGCTCATTATGCTAAAATATTATAGGCCCATGTAATGTGATTTTCTCTAGATGACAATTCTAACTTTAAAATTCCCAGCTATAGTCATGGTCCATTTTGTGTGCACCCACAAAAATGTTTCTATTTTTTATGCATGTGTTGAGAATAGAAGCTTTTGCACCCTCCATTTTTAATATCTCCAGCAAGGGTTAATTGCTTAATACATTTAGTGGTTTAACAGCTTGACTGGCCAAGACCATTTAGCGTCATTCAAGGTTAATGATTCTTTTTTGCTATGAATGCATTTGTTGGCCATATAAGCTGTCAACTCATAATATCTTATATGGGCTTGTTGATGGGAATGGAATTTTCTGGTACCAGTTGCATGATTCTACTAAAATCTTTGCTTTTTCCTCCCCTTCAAATCCCCCATTTTTTTTCCTTAGAAAAGCTGACATCCTTCTGGTAATGGATTGTTGCAGAGTGCTCCACAGCCTATTCTGGAGAGTCATGAGCTTTCAGCTTTAACTTTGGAATATCGGAGGGAGTGTGGGAGGGACAATGTGCTGCAGTCCCTGTCTGCTGTTTCTGGTGCTGGTATTGGAAATTTAGAAAATGTTGGCAAGGTTGAGTGCCGACATTTGCTTCGACTTGAGGACGGGGCTGAGGTTGTGAGAGGAAGGACTGAGTGGAGGCCCAAATGTGCCAACAACTTAGTTAATATGGGTGGCATTGCAGCTGAAATTGCTTAGAGATCGAGCTCTCCCCGTTGTGGCATTGTCCTTGTAGAATTACTTGCTTGTGTTCTGTGTTCTTGCGATTAAGATGCGTGGCTTCTTCTTATATATATACATATTTTTGACCTCATCCTTTTGATATCTCCATCAAAAGAAAGTTATAAATCCATTGCAGGTAGCTCTTGCGTACCCAGGTTTTCCCATTTCTGCCCCCTGGAGACTGAAATTGTGCTCTTCACTGTTTAGTGGTTGGCATTTAGAACTTGTAGAGACGAATGTTCAAGTGGGGGAGTCCCCTTTGACCAACCAACAGTTTAATCAATTTGGTGGGCCCAAACACATCACAGGCACCTGTTTATTATTGTATGTACAATTCAGCTTTATTATGGCCTTGTATAGTTGGCAAGCATTTAACTTACTCTCTGGCGTTTCTTTTCTTATCTTTTTATGTTTTGTTTTATTCCTGCATCTGGTTGTGGATAAAAGTTCAATTGCTGTACCGGTTGGCTTGTTACTCCTGTGGCACGGATGAGACAATGATTTGTGTCGCTTAAATTATGGCTATGGCAGTGATGTAACACGTGGAGACTCACCTATTCCGTGTGGGCTTATAATGCACTAATCTGCATCCTCGTGAAACTACAATTCAAGAACTGTTTTCAACTTGTTTTCAGTTTATCAATCTGAACGTGTATGACCATTTTTATTTGTCCTGGACTGAACGTGCAGAAGCATACGATTACTTTTTGCTGAAGCCTTTGTGGTCTGGCTTCTGGTTTTCTGGTAGAAAAGTTTTTTTTTTTTTTTTTAAATGTATTTTTCAGATTCACGACCGCTTTTTTAATGGCTACTTTCCAATTCATTACATCCTAAAATTTGGACTCTCACGCGAGGTCTTAAAGGACCGTTAACTGTCTCAAACCTGAGTCACCCGCAAAAGCCCAGTCCGTAATGACATCGGCGAGCGGCCCTTCCATCCCCTTCTTGCGGAAGCAGAGGAGGATCCTTGTTGCAACAATATAATGGGCCCCACACGTCCCCAATCTCGAACGAAAAAGAGTGAATATGGAGAAGTCTTAAATTTTAATACATTTTATTTAAAAGTTGTAAATTTTAATCTTAAATAAAAGAAAAAAATAATGATAATAAAGAAAAATATTTTTATTGTGTAGTTTATAAAATTTTTCATTTAAATGGTGGAAGAAAAGTTGAAATAAGAAAGAAAATATGGTTGATTTGAACATTTTCCTCGTACAGTGGACATTGGAAATAACGCGAGGGAAAGGAAGTGAGTGAGAATCTCTTCCTGATCCTCTATCTCTCCACTTTTCTTTGTCGGTGCGGAATAAGAGCAGGTAAATAATAGAGCATATAATTTGATTTAATAACATAGGACATGACCTAAAGGTTTTTTTTTTTTTTTTTTTAAATGGAAGGACTAGGTTTAGGTTTTGAGTCCAAGGAACTCTACCCCTACTTCACATAGATACATAACTTCTGAGTTTTGAGGCGCCGCCAAAAGGTGAGTTCAATATTGCAAATCCGGTCCAATTTAAACTTAAAAGAAGAACTTTGAAGCCCAAATTACATTACAACATATATGTGTGTGTGTGTGTGTGTTTTCCATTAAAAAACACATTAGACTATGAATTAAATAATAAAAATAACTTTATTGAGGATAGAAATTTAAATTAGAATGTTACTAGAAGTTTTGTTCATGAATGAAAAACAATCTTTCTCAAAAAAAAAAGAAAAAATATGTTCCGCAATAATGATAAGCTTATAATCCCATGCGCAGAAAGTAGACCTCTCCAATACTTTTTCTTATTTTAACCTAATTTAATTAGGCGAGAGCACCAATGGAAACGTATTTGAAGAGACAAAAATCGTGTACGGGATAGACAACTAGTTTACTCCGGTTGCCGGTATATAAAACTCGCCAGCCGACCTTGGAGGCAGTCAAAGTGGCATGAAACAACCTGGTAAGGATTTAAATGTGCATAGCTTCCTCGTTTAACTAACGCGTAAACAAGGCTGCAGCACAGTCTTCAAATATACCTTACCTCCTCAAGAATCTCTTCACCTACAGAAAAGCTGTGGTTTGATTTCCGTATTTATATTTCCCTTTAGTGTATTTTTTAATTCTCTTACTAACTTCAATTCAAAGAGGAAAACAATTTAGCTGCTCTAAGCCCTCATCTTTTTTTTTTTCTTTCTTTCTTTTATTTTTTCTCGGTTAATTTGAAGTCAATACTTTGGACAATGAAAATATGGATATCATCCAAGCAAAACTAGCCCCAAGTTACTAAGCTCCGTGACTTAATTTCTTTCATTATTCTCTTTCTTTTTTTTTTTTTTTAAATAATAATAACCCACAAAGAAACTCTAGATTTTTTATTCCTTTTGATTTTGTTTTCTTCTCAAAGCTGCCTATAATTTGACTTTCTAAACTCACATGCTTAAGTGACCAACATGTAATGTTTACTGAACCTTAATTTTGGGGCAAGAAACTGCGGATGATTAGTTGGGATAGGAAAAATGCAAGCAAGTCCAAACAAGGCATTGGATCCGCACCCAATGGGAGAATCCAAGCTCATGAATAATACAAACCATGTTTCTTGTGGTAAAACAATTTTGCAAAAACTCTTATATTGGGCATTGATTTCCAGAAGTTTTAGGTAGACAAAATCTAGTTCTCAAAGACTTAAGGCTGTCTGGAGGATGATGTGTGCAAATATAATGTTGGAGGACTGGTCGCATTTAAATTTTAAACTAGTGAACTACGGAAGCTTAATCAACCAACATAAATGAAGATTCCAATTTTTGAGTTTGACATAAAAATCTAAAATAGGCTAACCGAAACATGCTCGTCCCACGTTATGATTAATGTTCTGAATATTATTCATATTGCTGCCTATCGGTGGGATCCAGAGTTTCTTTTTTTATTTTATATTTTTTATTTTTGATAAAAAGAGTATCTTTAATCATACCAAGTTTGTAATTATAAACAAACAAAACACATTAAATTATAGGAGTATGTCGATTTTTTTAACCATTATAATGTTATTGGTAGGCTTAAAAATAATAAACTCAAGTAAATATAATTTATTCTTACGATTTTATATATATATATATATTCTTTGAAATTCATTTTTTTTTTAGTCTAATTAAATTTTCTTCGGAAGATGGGTGTGAGTGGCAACTGATACTGGTCACTGATACCTGCAATTCTCAGAAAATGGTACATCTCGTATTCTCTTTAATCGAGGAGGTGCTCCTTTTCTTCATCTTACATGGGGATCCAATCATACTCAGAAATCCATAATCATAAAAAAGAAAAAAAATGAAAATGGTATCCTCTCCATTTATCAAAAAAAGTTGATTGCTTTTTCTTCACTAGCATGCCCAAGTTTTTGCTTAAAACATCTCTTTTGTCTCTTCGCCACCTCTGATCTCACTCTTTACATCTTTAAACATAAAACTCAGGTTCTAATCTCTCTCTCTCTCTCTCTCTCTCTCTCTCTCCCTCTGTCTGAGTTGTGTGCCGGTGTGACTTGCTTTGATCCTCCATTAATATTTTGCTTTGCCTGGCTGCATAAAGTTTCAGTTGTTTGGGTTAAGCACAGAGTTGCATTTTGATGATAAGTTTTTTGTTGCCTTGTGAAGCTTATTGTTAGTCTATTGAAGTTCACGTTTTTAAATAAAATCTGGGTTTTCTTTGATATATGTGACTTTTGTGTAGATCTTTTAGATATCCATTGGCCTGCCATCATGCCAGTTACAGATCTATGGTTTGGTTTTCCACTTTTTCATGGAGTGTACGAATTCAATGTGCTAATTCAATATTTTCATTCCCTACGTGATTGCAAATGGAAGGCCATTGTTTTACTTTTTGATGTGTGAAGATTAGCTTGGATAACTCGTCTTTGAATATTTCCGGTGCAAAATACATTTTGGTAACCTTGATCTGGGTGGTTTTCTGTTCACTGAAATTTGCAAGGGGCAGCTTGAGATATATTGTTTGGTGCCCTTTTTATTTTCCCCGACTAATTGTTATAATTCACTTTATTAACAAATAATTTGCTATCACTATAACGCCTCCCAATTGATGGATGGTTATTGTTGCTTTGGTGTACTGGGTTTGCAACGGTCAACTAATCAACTGATATCTGGCTACCTTTTGCGCTCTGATTCTTATCAGACGTTCAAAATGTGCATTCTAATGGTGCGAAGATCTAAAAAGTTTTATTAAAAGTTTATTGCTTTACCTAATGCAATAGCCTAACTGTGATCTAGGCGCTTGGCCTGCCAAATATTGCTGCATCGCTGCCATGCTCAAGCAAATTCTAAGCAAAATCCCACGGAAATCCCCCAAGTATGGCATATTGGATTCTAAAGGGGATGATTCCACGAATAATACAGCCAACTCAGTTAATGAAATCCCTTCTCCAAATAGTGGGAATTCTCTGTCGAGTCGACTTAATGTTGTTAAACGGGTATCTTCAGCAGTTTTTCCTACTGGCATCATGGCTGGACTGGAGGCAGTGGAGCCCCACCTGTCCTTCAAAGATGTCTCAAATCCGCAGAAGCAGAGCCTCTTTGTCAGTAAGTTAAATCTGTTTTGTGAGGCTTCCGATTTTGGTGATCCAGATAAAAATGCTGCTGAGCAAGATCTTAAACATCAAACGCTGGTAGAGCTTCTTGACTATGTTTCTTCTGGATCTGCAAAGTTTACTGAACCAGCAATTGCTGCAATGTGTAAGATGTGTTCAGTTAACCTGTTTAGGGTTTTCCCACCTAAGTATCGGTCCAATAGCACGGTTGGAGAAACAGATGATGAAGAACCAATGTTTGATCCTGCTTGGTCACATTTGCAAATTGTCTATGATTTGCTCCTCAGGTTCATCACTTCTGTTCATCCAAAGGCAGCAAAGAAGCACATAGATCATACTTTCATTTTGAGATTACTTGACCTCTTTGACTCGGAGGATCCTCGAGAAAGAGACTGTTTGAAAACAATTCTACATAGGACGTATGGAAAGTTCATGGCACACCGGCCATTTATCCGGAAATCTGTTAGCAATATCATCTATCATTTTGTTTTTGAAACTGAACGCCACAATGGAATTGCTGAACTACTGGAGATTTTTGGAACTATTATTAGTGGGTTTGCCTTGCCTTTGAAAGAGGAACATAAGATGTTTCTGTGGAGAGCTTTGATTCCTCTACACAAGCCAAAATCAGTAGGAATTTATCATCAACAGTTAACATACTGTGTTGTACAGTTTATAGAGAAGGATCCAAAGTTGTCTGGTGCTGTGATTAAGGGAATATTAAAGTACTGGCCAGTGACAAACAGCCAGAAGGAGTTAATGTTCATAAGTGAGCTAGAAGAGATCTTGGAAATGGCTAGCATGGATGAGTTTCAAAAGATCATGGTTCCATTATTCCGGCGTATAGGATATTGCCTCAATAGCTCTCATTACCAGGTAAACATTTTGTTAATCTCATTCTTGCCCTCGAGGGATCTGCTTTCAGTTCTGTAACTGCAATGGGAAAAATATTGAGTCTTTCATCACCTATGCAGGTGGCAGAACGATCACACTTGCTGTGGAATAATGAGCGTGTCCTTAATCTCATTGCACATAACCGTGATGTGATTGTGCCTCTAGTCTTCCCAGCTCTGGAGAGGAATACCCAGAATCATTGGAACCGAGCTGTACTTAACCTAACACAGAATGTCAGAAAATTATTTTCTGAGATGGATGAAGAGCTAGTATCAGCCTGCCAACGTAAGTTGGAGGAGGAAAATCTGATGTCGAGCATGGTAGCCGAGAAACGAAGATTAACTTGGGAACGCCTGGAAAGTACTGCTAGTTTCCAACCTGCAGCTGGTAACATTTTGCTCCTGTAAACCCAATAATTTGTTCTGTTGCCTGCTAACTTCTCAATCAACTCCACCTGGAAAGAAAAAAAACAGAGAGAGAGAGAGAGAGAGAGAAAACATGTAGTAGCAGCTCTGACCGCAGAATTAAAAGCTTGATTGTTGAAATGGGTAGGAGTTTGAGATGCATATGGGTTTGTGTCTGCTAAGATGTTGTATTGTAATTATGTTTTTAAGTGGTGATGCTGCTGCCTTGAAGGTTTGTTTAACATTCAGGGGCATTGAGCTTAAACCCCCCCCAGGCTTGCAAGTCTTTGTAAGGACAACACCTCATCTGTGGCTATCCAAAGGTCTGTTTGTTTTTGCGCATTTACATGTTTGTTCCTTCAAGAGCAGTTATAATTTTATCCCATTCTGCTATCTCGTTATAAATGGAGCAAGAGCTATGAAGCTGTAGAAGATCGTGGAAGTTTTACAACCAGGGGAATTCTATATAAGCGATTAGTCAAACATACCCAGATTCTTGATATGGAAAGTCCACCAAGGGCCTTTTTAGCCTAGCTTTACTTGCTTCAATATAACAACGTAGCGATGCCCTACTGAACTTTCTTGCGACCTTAAGATCGTCTACGCAAGGCAATCCCATTGAGAGAATGCAACCATTTGGGTCAATAATTTGGCTTATCGTGCAATCATAACTCTTTGCCAGTTGCGATATGACTTACCGTGTAATTAGGATGAACTATGAACAAATTGATCTCACTTACTGAACTGGGAGGCAATCGTAAACCCTGAAGAATTTGCCCCCACTTCTTCATTTTGCACCCCTTTTTCGTTACGTGAGGTTGGGTCACGATTCGCGCTTTTGGCTTATATTCTAAAATTGGAATTTTCAGATGTACTGCAATCATATGGTCACCAGGCGTGCCCTGCATCATCATTTCCAAGTTCCAATCCCAAAATTTGATTACCTCATTTTCCGACCATAAGTCTACCATCACGGAAAGAGGTGTCTTAATTTCACCTAGCTTTGGCTAGTTTCACGCGTCAACGTGATCGACAAAAGGCTTCTTTAGCTTCCCTTTTTGTCTCTTAATTTGTAAGCAATTTTATCACTTTGCAAGTTCTTTGTATGTGCAGTATTCTATTTCTTGGGCAGGTTCCTGCCTTTTTCACATTCGGTACCAAAACATCTCTTCACACCTTTTTTTTTATCGGTCTGAACGAGGGTCACATATATGGATATGTATGTATGTATGTATGTATGTATAAAAGAAGAGTCACTCTTTTAATGGGCTCAATGCGAGAAAATACGTATGCCCGCCGAACAACGTTTTGATCGAGTTTGGGTCTGGGTTTTAAAATTTCTAGGTTGGGTCTTTGGCCCATGTTGAATATAAAGATTCAACCTTTGTTTTATAAATAAGGCAGACTTCCTCCGTGTAAGTTTGATAGTGCTCTAGGCCCATTCTCATTAGCCCGCCCTGCGCATGCTTGGATGGTTTCTTGTGCGTTTTGGCTACCATTCAAGGGCAACGAAAACCCTCTGCAACAAGTTTTTTTAACAAGAAATGGACGGGGATGAATTAGGATGACAGAAAAAAGATTGCTTTGTCTGACAAGAACGCTCCTACACTTGTCTATCAAATACCTTATCGTTTCTTGATCCAACCTTTGCAGAGGAATCAAGAAGAAGTTACTTATAAAAAAAGAAAGAAAGAAAGAATCAAAAAGTTTCAGAGAGAGAAAAAAAAAACAAGAAAGAAGGGAGAGAAAGATATCAGAAATCTACTTGATCTCTGCCCAAAATCTGAATTCCTCATTTTCGAATTTGCGCTGGATGTACTTGTCTGGATTGGTTCTTCCACCAAGCTGAGAAGCAGAATCGACCGTCAAACTTTTAGAACCCACAGAGTGACGATGGGTTACAATCTTAATCGCAGAACATGAGATTTAATTTCTACTTAGAAAATCGTGAGATTCTGTTGTGGGGTTGATATGAACTTTTTTCTTTCACACCAATCACTAGTTTTTTTTTTTTTTTAATAGTAAGATTTATGTGAATTTACCGAAAATCATTTTTGGGTGGCAACTTCAATCGAAATATAATAACTTAAATTCCAGTCTCTTGAACACCAAACGCTGGGTGCGCGCTGCCTGTGTCAACGGAAATAAGTTTTTTTTTTTTTTGTAAAAAATTAAATCGTATCGTATTTAAAGTGAGATTATTATACTTAAAAAAAATTCTACATTGTAAAAGAAAAAAAAAAAAAACAAGTAGGCTCTATATTAAAAAAAAAAAAATTCCAGTTAAAATGTGCCCGACGGCCTGACCTGACTCACGTGGTGCGCATCCAACCCGTGCATTTTTGAGTGGGTGTGCTTAAACACTGACAACAACGAAAAGCTAGAGGACCCAGAAGTCATACGGTGTTTGGGTTTGGTACTGAAATGACGCCGTAATGATTTGTTTGCAGCCGAACGAAGATTAGCAAACAAACAACCTTTCGCATCTGAGGCATTGACACCATCGCGATTGCCTTGACGCATCGGAGAAAATAATCAACACATAACAGTGCCACGACGCTTCGATATAATATAATAAATAAAACAATTTGGTTGCTTGCATGCAATCTATATTTTTGTCCACATATCACAACACTGCATCTAATCTTTCATTTTCACGCTGTATTTGATGCAATAAATTTCAGTCTCACAAACGGATATTCTAAGGTATTTTCTCCAAATTCTTCTTCTTTTTCTTGCTCGGCAGTTTTGTCGCAGCCCATTTACCCCAGAAACCGATTTGATCGCTAACTAGCTAGCAGCTCATAATTGTTGTCTGGTGTAGGTGACGTTTGTGCTTCAGAAAACTGTGGGGAAGGCTTCGAATACGTTTGTTGGATTCCTATGGGAGTGTAATGTACTTTCACTGTCTCTGCCTCCTCCCTCTGTTTATGCGGTTGATGGGGATATGATATCCAACTTACATTATGACAGCGCTGTACCTGTGTCAGTGGGTAGACACAGTACTCCAAGTTACCAGATAAAAGACCGTGTTCGTGAGAATTTGGAGTGGTAGTTGACTAGTTGGAAGAATTATTAGGGAGGAAGAAATTGCCGTCCAATTGTCTTCAGAGAATAAATGGGCTTAACACGTTTTTCAAATTTCTGGGGGCAAATTAATATGCCCCCAACGCCAATCCAACTAATTCGCCGGCGGACAGAACCAAAAACCTGCTTGCATAGGGGGCCATGGTGGTTCACCAAAACTAGTTGTGTAGAACCCACGAAAGGAAAGGTTATCGATCATCTTCCTGTAATATACAGAAATATATGCGAATGGGGGACCCACATGGCGACAAAATTTTCGTGATCTGTCTACGTAGAAATTCATTTTTAATCTTTCCAATCAAACGCCAATGAATGTGATGACCTCGTTATGTTATGAAGCATTAAAAGCCGAAATTTAGGTTGAGATCGAGCCGATGCTCAGCTAAGATTGGAAATTGGTTTCAGACACTATTCAACGGTGTGGTTCTTGTTGCAAAAATAATAAATATATACATATGAGTAAAGATTATTTTTATAAGAAAAAAAAAAAAACAAAAAGACTGCCTCCTCCTTTATTCAAACCAGGTTTACTAAGTATGTTCAATTCTTTCATCATCATCATCATCATCATCGTCACTTTGTAAAATTGTTATTAATGTTCACAATCTTTTGATACAGAGAAATATTTAAATAAATTGGATTATGATAATTTGATGCATATTGTAGTCGTAACAATGTCCGGTTTCTGTTCAGAGAAATAAGTAAGGCAAAGCTGGCAAGCATATTTCTAGTAAAATTATTAAGCTTTTTCATTGATTCAATTTGGAAAATGAATGAAAAAGAAAAAAGAAACTGGCAGAACATAGGTGTAGGGTACCATCACCTATACGATAATGTAACAACTAATTTCTTTTCTTCTCTTTTCTTTTTTCCTTTTTTCTGGTTTTTTTTGGCCGCGGGGGTGGCGGGTGGGGGAAAAGCATGTAACAATGATTTCTAAACCAACAATCTATTAATAGCTACCACCATGATATGACACTGAAATTAAACGAAGGCATCTAGAAACCATCAACTACTTTTTTTTTTTACTATGGAACGTCTACACACACAAAGCGGAAAATACGTGCGATGAAAGAAGTTAAAACCACTTTCATTTTAACGAGGGGAAATGCACCGTTGCTTGGGTTTGCTTTCTAACACCAAACGGGAAAGAAAACAAAAACTACTGGAGAAGCAAACGAAAGCAAAAAAAAAAAACGAAAGTGGTGGTAGTGGTGGAAATTTCATACCCAAAAAGGCCAAAATTACGGAATCGGGCCAAAAAAAATCACAACTTTTCCTCTTATCTTTTGGGCTTTTTAGCCCATACAAGCAATTTCAACGTGATCACCTTTTCTTTCTTTTTTTTTTTTAACTGCCGATCACCAACCGGAACAAAGGTACGCGCACTTATTTCCCAACCGTTTGAAATAAAAACCTTCAATTCAAGAACGCCAAGTGATTCCCCACGCGCGCACCCGCCGGCTTTGCCACATTCCCGGTTAAAATAGCCGACTGGAGGACACGTGCTGGCGAGTTGTGCTGACGAGTTGATGTGATTTTATAGGCGAGCGAGTGCAAGTGTCGATAAATCTCGGTAAATTTGTGTTTCCCGCGGCTATTAATGAGCCTCTTCGGCAACATTTCAACGCAGTAGAAGGATAGAGAGAGAAACATTAATGCAGAGCTCAACTACTAATCGTAAGGACGACAAGTCAAGTTCATTTCACAATTTATTTGCACAATAAAGCGCACACACTCACACACGATAAACACGGCAACTAAATCTCTTGTTTCATACGCGTGTAAAGGTGTGAAGAGCGTTTTGTTCTTCTTGTGAGATCTGAAGCAGGCGGATCTGATGTGGAACTCTGCGGAGAATCCAATCGCCAGAACGCATTCGTTTCGGGAGGATGGAGAGGACGAGGAGGCCTTGCAGTGGGCCGCGCTGGAGAGGCTGCCGACCTACGCACGAGTTAGGAGAGGCATTTTTAAGAACATGGTTGGCGAGCACAAAGAGATCGACGTCAGCGAGCTCGAGGCTCAGGAACAGAAGCTCGTGCTCGACCGCCTGGTGAACTCGGTCGAAGACGATTCGGAGCGCTTCTTCGACCGCGTGCGGAAACGTTTCGACGCGTAACGAGTTTAAGTTTGATTAATGTTTCATGTTTTCTTATAATTTAGGAAGTTTATTGTTGCATTATGCTTATAAACTCTTTTTTTTTTTTTTTTTTAGTTTTTGCTCTAAAACTTATTTATTCATTATTATTATTATTTTGGTGCGGTGCGCGCGCGTTTTGATTTTACAGAGTGGATTTGGCATTCCCAAAGATAGAGGTTCGAATTAAAAATCTGACCGTTGAATCTTTTGTCCATGTTGGAAGTAGAGCACTTCCAACCATTCCCAACTTCATCTTTGATACGACTGAGGTAAAAAATCCTTAAAACTGACACTTCAATTTTTATCAATTTTGCTTCATTAAGTGTGAGCTTCAGCGATTTTATTTATTTATTTATTTTTGAAAAAGGCATTGTTAAGGCAGCTGCATATCTACAAAGGTAACAGAACCAAGCTGACAATATTAGACAATATCAGTGCAATTATTAGACCTTCAAGGTATGCTTTCAAGTGTGGTAAATGTATAGCGAATATTGATTTCATTATTTGTTTTAGATCTGAAGCTGTTTGTATGTACCATCGTGTGTTCAATAGATTGACTCTGCTGTTGGGTCCCCCAAGCTCCGGAAAGACGACCTTGCTCTTGGCTCTTGCTGGACGTCTTGGACGTAATTTGCAGGTATAAGGACGTTTTAATATGCACTGCTTCTTATAGGAATAGGTCTAATGTATGTTATCATTCCTTCCCCGAGATAGCAATTGTAACCATTTCATTTTCTAAAGTATCTTGCCGCTCTGGGGTGATGTGCATTTTAGTTAAATGACTTAATGGGATAGCAAATTATTACTCGATGGCAATAATCCAATTACTCACTTGGTGCTTACTTATCCATTGTATCTGCCTTGAAGGTTTCAGGGGAAGTTACATATAATGGGCACAGCCTTAACGAGTTCGTTGCTCCAAGAACATCAGCTTATGTCAATCAACTGGATTGGCATGTGGCCGAGATGACTGTAAGAGAAACTCTAGAGTTTGCTGGACGCTGTCAAGGCGTTGGATTCAAATTCGGTACGTCATAGAAAGCCGAGTCCAACGGATCTCTATTTTCCTTCGTGTCGTTCAAGCATAATTCCCTCGCCAAATTGATGTCACCTATGGAGCATCTGAGTTAAGGACTCAGAGCATATGCTTATCTAGATACTGATTGACAATTAATGCTTATGTCAGACATGCTTATGGAACTGGCAAGAAGAGAGAAGATTAAAGGGATAAAGCCTGACGAGGATCTCGATATATTCATGAAGGTACTGGCATTTGTGAACTTTTTGCTCAGATATTAACTTTTCTTGTCCAACTAATTTTCACTGGAAGGATCTGAGCCATGATCTGTTTTATCTAGTCATTGGCTTTGGGGGGAAAAGAGACAAGCTTAGTGGTTGAGTACATCATGAAGGTATTCTCTACATTCTAGTTGTTCTATCTGCATATGTTTAGTCCACATCAGTTTAGTCCCTAAAATTTTATTGGTAGGCACATTTGGACAAGATCCACTTAATGATTCACCGAAGTTTCAGTTGCTAAGTCTTGGTGAAATGCACTATAACCCTATCTTCCAGCTCTAAGGCTGCTCCCATCCGCCATTATTTTGCACTAATCTAAAGTGTACGACAATTTATATGGTTTTATTTGTGTGCGAGTGTCCTGACAACTGATTCACCGGTCTAGTCTACGACATAAAACGCCTAATTTTTATTTATTAGTCCTCTTTGTTAAATATTTCAGTAAAGCCCAACCAATTACATAGCCACGCGCAAATTGGACGGGATTGGGCATGCAATATTTGAGCAGTCGGTTGCAATTAGTTTTTAATCTCAATTATTGATTACAGTTTGCTCACTGTTCATGAGAAAAAAAAAAGAAGTTCAAATTGCAACCACTTATTCAATGTTTCAGATCTTGCGTGTCCAATTTCGGGTATCATTTGTAGGACTCCGTAGCATTTTTATTTTAAATAAATAAAAATTCGGAAGAATGCCCCGCTCAAGTGTAGAAAATTCTCTTCCTGCCTACAATGACTACCATTTCAAAATGCCAATTCGAATTCTATAAAGACTTAAAATACAACTAATCAACAAAAAAAAAAAAAGGCTCTGTTTCTCTCGGGCTCTGGAGTCCGGATGATATTGCCTTAGGGGGATGAGATTGGGACCAAATGATTGCAGAGAATGGCTTTCTACAAGCTGGAATATTTAAGACTTGAGCGTTTTAGAGAGCGTTCGTAATCGGCATTGAGTGTCAATGCCAATTTCACTTATTCCAGAATTAATTGCTGAACCTCATCACTGAACTGAATATAAGGCACCATTCTAATATATCTGACAAAGATTTTAGGGTTGGACATTTGTGCTGAAACGTTAGTGGGTGATGAAATGCTGAAAGGGATCTCAGGTGGGCAGAAGAAGCGGCTCACTACAGGTTTGTATATTATAATACTTTTCTTGTACTCATTCACCTGCTTAATGCCGGTTTGCTAATATAGGTTTGATTCTCAGGGGAAATACTGGTTGGTCCAGCTAGAGTCCTGTTCATGGATGAAATCTCAAATGGGCTTGATAGTTCAACAACTTATAAAATCATCAAATATCTTAAGCACTCAACCTGCGCACTTGATGCGACTACTGTAATTTCTTTGTTGCAACCTGCACCGGAGACCTATGAGCTATTTGATGATGTCATACTTTTGTGCGAGGGCCATATTGTGTACCAGGGACCCCGTGATACTGTTCTTGATTTCTTTTCTTATATGGGGTTTAAGTGTCCTGAAAGAAAGAATGTAGCAGACTTCTTGCAAGAAGTAAGTGGCGAGAGACTCAGGTGTGAATTTATGTTCTATCATCTATTATGTTTGTTTTAACGATTGTTATACAGGTGACATCAAAGAAGGACCAAGAGCAGTATTGGTCTGCTCCTTTTCGCCCTTATCAATATATACCACCAAGGAAATTTGTTGAAGCTTTTCGTTCATACCAAGCTGGTAAAAGTTTGTCTGAGGAAATGAAAGTGCCCTTTGATAGACGTTACTGTCATCCAGCTGCATTGTCTACTTCTCGCTATGGTATGAAGCAAAGTGAACTTTTAAAGACAAACTTTATTTGGCAGAAGCTACTTATGAAACGGAACTCATTTATCTACGTTTTCAAATTCATTCAGGTACTGCTATCCGGACTATCTTTCATAATTCCAAACTCCTTTTGAGTGAAAAACCAAAGTAGATCATGTGTATTTATTTATGACAAAAGCTTGCTGTTAATCTCTTTACTTTGAAGTTCAATTCCTTTCCTTCTAGTAACACTCATGGCGATTAACTCTCTCTCTCTCTCTCTCTCTCTCCCCCCCATCCCTTGTTCAAAATTTCCCTCTCTATGTGCCTTTTTTTTTTCTGTCATTTGTAAGAAGTAAATGGAGGTGAATTTCATTGCTAATATATGCAAGAATTGTGAATTGTTTTGCAGCTTCTTTTGGTTGCCTTGATCACAATGAGCGTATTTTTCCGCACAACATTGCAGCATAATACAATTTATGATGGAGGCTTGTATGTTGGGGCCATATACTTTTCAATGGTCATTATTCTTTTTAATGGCTTTACAGAAGTTTCAATGTTGGTTGCCAAGCTTCCAGTCCTTTACAAGCACCGGGATTTGCATTTCTATCCAAGCTGGGTTTATACGGTTCCTTCTTGGATCCTAAGCATTCCAACATCATTCATGGAGTCTGGACTTTGGGTGGCAGTTACCTACTATGTAATTGGATATGATCCTAATGTTACCAGGTAAAATAAACCTTTAACTCAGTTTGCATGACTTCTGTGTTGACTTGGCATGGATTATGTAATTTTAATTCTTTATTTTGCAGATTTTTTCGGCAGTTCTTGTTGTTTTTCTTTCTGCACCAGATGTCCATATCTCTCTTTCGAGTAATTGGATCCTTGGGCCGTAATATGATAGTTTCTAACACCTTTGGATCTTTTGCTATGTTGGTTGTCATGGCTCTTGGAGGATACATTATTTCCAGAGGTAACAACACTGATGATCTTGCATTGGCTTATTTTCTTCCTTGTCTCACTTGTTTATTGATTGTCGCAGATCGCATTCCAAGATGGTGGATATGGGGCTTTTGGATTTCTCCTTTGACGTATGGTCAAATTGCTGCTTCAGTAAACGAATTTCTTGGCCATTCATGGTCAAAGGTTGTAGTTACATGGTTATCTGTGCTGTTTTATTTTGTTGCTGTTGAATAGCTATTGAGATTTCTGTCTATCTTTTATGGCCATGCACTCTGCTTAATTAAGCCTTAGTACCAAACTAGTTGGAGTCAACAGCTTCAATTCTTTTTCTCTGTCCTGCTCTAAGCATGGTAGTTACATTATAGGCAACGAGGTGGCTGGAAAGAACTCAAATCTGCAGGAAACTGGACCTGGCTATATAAATATGACTTATTTGACCCTCATGGTACAGAAATTTATGGGTTGGAAGGTAAAAATTGACATGTTAGATCTAGCCAGTGCTAACAATCTCTTGTACCTTGAGGATGCCTATATTTTGAAGCTATAGGGCCATTCCAACAAGGGTCTGTCTTTGGTTTAGCATCCTGTAGTTCTAATTTTTTATTATTAATGAGTTCCTCTTGTAACATTCTAGCTTATATTATACCTTATCTTCATCACTCTCCTTGTGCAGAGAGCTGTGAATGGAACTAAACTTTCATTGGGTGAAGCAGTGCTGAACGAACGTAGTTTGTTTACAGAGAGCTACTGGTATTGGATTGGTGTTGGCGCTTTGCTTGGATACACAATATTATTCAATGTCATGTTCACATTCTTTCTTGCTTACCTTAACCGTAAGCTACTGAAACATTTTTGGCAGCTGATAAACTCGTATCTGTTTAAGACAATAAATGAAATAGCCATCGCACTGATGATATGGCTTTGTCATTGTCTCTACAGCTTGGGGCAGGCAACAGGCTGTCATCTCCAAGGAAGAGCTGCAAGAGAGAGAAAAGAGAAGAAAAGGTGAATGTGTTGTCATTGAGCTGAGAGAGTACTTTCAACACTCTGGCTCATTAAATGGTTAGTAAAGTCTTTCCATACTGGCTCTTTATTTCTTTAAAATGGTAGCACAAATCAAATTGGCAATTAAGGTTAATACTTTCATTCATCATGACATTTTGGCAGGAAAATATTTCAAGCAGAGAGGCATGGTTCTTCCATTTCAACCACTTTCCATGTCTTTCAGCAATATCAATTACTACGTGGATGTCCCCATTGTAACTACAAAATTCTATACCTGCAATTTTAATATAACATTTGAAATATAAAGAGAACTTGATTGATAACTGTGTTGTCTTTGCAGGAGTTAAAGCAACAAGGGATTGTGGAAGATAGGCTGCAGTTGCTAGTCAATGTGACTGGATCTTTTAGACCTGGTGTGCTTACAGCACTTGTTGGAGTTAGTGGTGCTGGCAAAACAACCCTGATGGATGTATTAGCCGGTAGAAAAACTGGAGGAGTCATAGAAGGCAGTATACATATATCTGGGTATCCTAAAAAGCAAGAAACTTTTGCAAGAATCTCAGGTTACTGTGAACAAAGTGATATTCATTCTCCAGGCCTGACTGTTCTTGAATCACTTATTTTCTCTGCTTGCCTCCGGTTGCCGTCAGAAGTGGAGATGGAGACACAACAGGTGAGTCTACATTGTCTACTATGTTTCCTGGCCTGGATTTAATTTGACTTTCTGAGGGTTGAATTTTCAGGCTTTTGTTGAGGAAGTGATGGAGCTTGTTGAGCTTACCTCATTAAGGGGGGCATTGGTAGGACTTCCTGGTGTTGATGGTCTGTCAACTGGACAAAGGAAAAGGCTAACAATTGCAGTTGAATTAGTTGCCAACCCATCTATAGTGTTCATGGATGAGCCAACTACGGGGTTGGATGCAAGGGCTGCAGCCATTGTGATGAGGACTGTGAGAAATATTGTGAACACTGGGCGGACAATTGTTTGCACAATTCATCAGCCCAGCATAGACATTTTTGAATCTTTTGATGAGGTATTCACTCCTTATAGGGACAATAAATTCTTAAACTGAGTTCTTTCCTCGGAAGCTAATTAGCCTGAAATTAGATGTTGGGCAACAACTCTTTCCTCCACCAACCCAGTGGCAAGTCTGGAGCTGTCAAATAGTTCACTTATTGTGGATATATTCTGTGCTACCTTTAGATGGGAGTAGAGTGTAGAAGCAGCTTGATCAATATATTTTCTTTTTCAATGCTTTGTTTACTGATCCTTCCTATTGTTCATTGGTGCAGCTTTTGTTTATGAAGCGTGGAGGTGAGCTTATCTATGCTGGTCCACTTGGGCCAAGGTCATGTGAGCTTATCAAATATTTTGAGGTCAGATTTGTTTCACATCCTTCCATTGATACTAAGTTTGAGGTCAAATTGAGTTTGAACTCTAGGCATTTATTAAGATGCTATTCCTTTTTGTTTTTTAGGCAATTGAAGGTGTGACAAAAATAAGGCCAGGGTATAACCCTGCTGCATGGATGCTCGAGGTTACTTCTTCATCTGAAGAAGTCCGTCTTGATGTGGACTTTGCTGATATCTATAGAAGATCAAATCTGTTTATGTATGTTAAACCTGTTAGAGTTCTGGCCATTTATTCCGTCATTGCATGGGATTACGTGCTATTTTTGTACCTCCCCTTTTTCTCTTTGGTGTAATTTTGCTGTCACTTTCTTTCAGGCGTAATAGAGAGCTGGTGGAAAGTCTGAGCAAGCCAAGCAGCAATATAAAAGAGCTGAACTTTCCAACCAAGTATTCAAAGTCATTTTTTCAACAGTTTTTAGGCTGTCTTTGGAAGCAACATCTATCATATTGGCGAAACCCACAATACACTGCAGTTCGTTTCTTCTACACTGTCATAATATCATTAATGCTTGGGACAATATGTTGGAGATTTGGTTTGAAAAGGTAACCACTGGAAACTTTTCTCTTCCAGGCAATTAGGATGCTGAGATGGTTTAATTCTTTATATATTTTTGGCATTTGCCCCAATACTATTTTGTTGTATAATGGTCCACTTTACACATGAAGTATCACTTTTTTAAGTACATTTCTTTTATCAGCCCAATATATGGCTAATAGCTCCAGGAACTTGACTGGCTACAGGTTTGAAATCTCTTTTTCATCTTTTTGAGTTTCTAATTAGTAAACCGTGTGGGAAATACCTCTGTCAATCTCTTTTAGATAGTGCAAGAAAATCAGGTCCATTTTTAAGTAAATAGTGTCCATTATAGCCCGTGATCACAGCAAATTGATGAGATATGCATTGAGCTAAAGATGCTTCAGTTATGGGCCTATAATAGTTATGTAGTTCAAGGTTGGTGGGAAAGTGACTTGACAATGGACTGGCAGATTTTCATTTGTTTAGTGTAGGAATTGACAAGAATTTTGTATGTCATTTAAATGTTGATACCTCTTTCATTACCCTTGTGGCCTCTGCCTTTCAAAATTTTTCCACTTTGTTTATGATATAGCTAGACATATTATACACGTTTGATTGTCTTTCATTTGTTTTTATTCTTGCAGGGACAATGTGCAAGAATTGTTCAATGCTATGGGGTCGATGTATGCAGCGGTCTTGTTCATTGGTGTTACAAACGGAAGTGCTGTGCAACCTGTTGTTTCTGTTGAAAGATTTGTCTCATACCGAGAGAGAGCCGCCGGGATGTACTCAGCTTTACCATTCGCATTTGCTCAAGTACACTACTGACCTTATTGTGATTTGCCAAAAACAACATTAAATCTTTGAAGGCCGGTAACTGTGATCACTTACTGTATGCAGATTGTTATTGAGCTCCCTTACGTGTTTACACAGACAATTATTTACTGCTCAATTTTCTATTCCATGGCTTCGTTTGAGTGGACCACTTCGAAGTTCATTTGGTACATATTCTTCATGTATTTTACAATGCTATACTTCACCTTTTACGGAATGATGACGACTGCCTTGACCCCAAACCATAATGTCGCTACAATCATTGCTGCTCCGTTTTATATGCTTTGGAACTTGTTCAGCGGCTTTATGATTCCTTACAAGGTAAGTGACTGTTTATAGAGATGTTACATGAGTTTAGCCTATATTGAGAAACAGGCAGAGCCTTCCTTTTGCTCACTGTATCTGACTGTATACATCTGTTTAATCTCTCAACAGAGAATCCCCATATGGTGGAGATGGTATTACTGGGCAAACCCCATAGCTTGGACCCTGTATGGCCTTTTGACTTCACAGTATGGCAATGACAATGGACCCATGAAGCTGTCAGACGGGGATAGCTTGCTCCCTGTAAAGCAGGTGCTCAGGGAATTGCTTGGCTATAGGCATGATTTCTTGGGTGTAGCTGGTTTCATGGTGGTTGGTTTCTGCGTGTTCTTTGCACTCATTTTTGCTTGTGCAATAAAATCCTTCAATTTTCAGAGGAGATGACGAATGGATCTCTTGTTCCAATTGAAAAACTTGTCCAGTGCCCTTATCCACAGCCAGCATGTCTGGCTGTCGACAGGAAGCTCTGGATCACGTTAATAATAGGTTCATTCTGGAGAGAAGACGGCAGTGTATTGCAATTATTATTATTAATTGTAAGTGTGAAACAATAATAGTGGCACATACATGTGCAGTGTGTAATTTGCAAAAATTGTATCGATAAGGATAAAAAGGTTGCAAATTTCACATTTTCTTAACACCTCTCTGTCTATCTCGGATTACTTGCCATGCATCCATTATCACCGCATCAAGGCAAAGTTGAAGTTGTATTAGCTATTAATTCTAGGTTTGGCATCAGGGAGAAGCCTCTCTGGAAATTTTGGCTGTGAGATTTTTTTTTTTTTTTTCAAAAAGGGAAAAAACAAAAAAAAAGACAGTTGTTGTAGGAATTAGGATTCAAACACTAGACTTTGAGCTAAGGACCTGATAACAAAGAGTTGATTTTGAGAGGTTTTGAAGAATATTTCCCTTCATAACCGTTTTAGAGAAAAGGACTAAATTCGTGATTGAAAATTTCTTTTTTGGATTCTTAGTTTGAATCGGCTGGCCCCTTAAATTGCAAAGACATCATCCATTTCTCAAAAGTCCAAAAAGAATTGTTTCAGTTTCTTTAGCATTTATTGCGCAATCTTTATTGTGATTTGGTGTATAATATAATATATATAATTCAAATCTTATTTATTAACCTTATTTTTTACATAAATTAATTTTTTATTATAATTAAATAATTTTATTATATTTAATTAATTGTAAATTAATTTTTAATTTTTATAAATATAATGATTTTATTTATTAATTTAAATTTTTAAATAAATTAATATTTTTTTACTTTTTAATTAAAAATTTTTAAATATAATAATTTTTTAAAAATAATATTAAATTTTTATAATTAAATAATTTTTTATAACTAAATAATATTATATTTAAACCGTATTATATTTATATTTAATTAATTATAAATTTTTATAAATACATTGAACATGTTAATTTTCTTTTATTTTGATGTCATATCATCAACATCTGTTCACCATGCAAACAAACATGAACGAAGAACAAGACCTTTTGACCTTGGAGACCGAGTTCCTCATCACTTGCTTCTTCTATAAAAGCCAAACGCTCAAGGCCATTCTCTCTGCACCTCTCATATAGATCTCTTTCCCTCTCTCAATCTTCAGCACATGGATCAAATGGCCAACATGAATTCAACCACAGAAGCCTGGAAAGACAATCGCATCAACCCGAACAAGATAACCCCTCTAGACTTCAAGAACACTCCCGAGGTACCCGATTCCCACAAATGGAGTCCGTCTCTCTCAGAGATTGACTCGGACCTCATTACCATAGGCCAGTCAGAATTGACCAACGAGGTGACCTTGCCCGTAATAGACCTTGGCCTGCACCCACATGCACATGCACTTACTCTCATAAGACAGGCTAGCGAAAAATTGGGTGCGTTTCAGGTTATAAACCACGGAGTTCCTGCTAATCTCCTTGCGGAGATGGAATGCCAAACCAAACGACTATTCACATTGCCGACTGACCAAAAGCTCTTGGTCGTCCGGTCACCGGGCGACAACACTGGGTATGGCGTGGCTCCCATAACCCGCTTCTACAATAAGTTAATGTGGCATGAAGGGTTCACCATCATGGGGTCTCCTAAGCAACATGCGGCCAAACTCTGGCCAGATGACCACGCCAATTTCTGGTACGTGACTGTGACTACCGTCACATTTGATCAATAAAAAAAAAAAAACGTTCTCTGCATATAAATTGTGCCATTTATTCACTCAATTTTGTTAATTAAGATACTGATTGGGAGTACTTATTAAAGTTTGTTACCCATGACATTTTCTATAATCTACACGTGTTGTCTTCGTTCAGGTAAATTCCTATGTCAGAAAAGCAAAATTTACTAGTCCACATTACCATCAATATATAGGAAAAAAATTAATAATAATAAAGTCTTGGCAAAGCTCTTACGACTTTATTTTTACTTTTGTTGTCATAATAAGAGTAATAAAAATTGTGGTGGTTACTTTTAGAGACCTTGAGTTTGAAGGCTAGCGAATGTGAAATTATTTATTTAATAGAGAAAGTCTACCATATGATACCAATCAAATTGGGAAAAATCTACTCGTGCTTTGCATTAGACCAAAAAAAGAAAAAGAGCCAAAGTCAGGTATCAGCGATTCCGTGAAAAAGCTGTTGGGAATCAGCATTATATATATATATAATTTTAAATTTCTTGTCTTAACTGCCACATCACTCTGTAGTCAGTGAGGGGGTGATTTGGTAATTCCATTGGTGCAGCGGGGGATAAAACAGGAATTTTCTTGTTTAAATTGTCTGTGTCTAATGAGCATCATCATAAGCCTTAACCGAAAACAACAAAGAGACTTGGTCTTTTCCAATTTTACTACTTATAAATCAATTGACACTTTGAGGAAGATTCATGCAGAACTGTTAGACAATACACAGGAGAGATTCAATCGTTCGAGTGCATGCCCCATGCACTACCTTTCACTTAGCTGTCTTGCAATAAAGGATAAGCAATTATCCCTTGTTGCGCTACTCTTGATAAATGTCCTTTCCACTTTTAATTTATTAATTTAAACCTATCATGCTGTTGTCCGTCATGTTCAAATTCAGGGGTCCAATCAGGCATTGTTGAAATTTTAATGTGCAAACTAAGTTAATTCTCAAAATAAAAGAAATTATGAGAAGCAGAAGCTTAGCCCAATTATGAGCCGATACCCCTCAGGGTTTTAGAGTGTACGAGAATAAAAAAAAGGGTACTCAAATAAATTGGAGGTTGCATATTTATCTTTGATAATTTTGAAAGAAAAGTCAATTGTAGTTTTGTTCATGTCAATAACATTAGTTAGTCATTTGACAGCTTAAGCTTAAAACGTGAGATTTTCAATCTTAGAGAGACTTTGTTATTTTACTTAGTGGATAGTGATAAAGATAATTAATAACGAAATCCCTGAGGGTATTTTGAGCCACCTCAAAGATATATATATCAAAAATATGAATTAAAAATCCAAGCTGAATTTTGGACTCACTCACACCTAGAGACATAAAAGAGGGCCTGACTAATTGTTGGTTGACTTGGGTCTAATGTTTTGCTTGTCTCTCTAGTATTCCTTCCTGTCTCTTCTTGGAGTATTTGTGTCTGCCTAATTATGCGTCCACAATTTAGTGTATGGTTATCGTAGCATTGCATTCTTCTTGTTACCTCCCCTTGCAGTTATGTCATGGAGGAGTATCTAAACGCAATGGAGGAACTGTCTGAGAGAATTACTGGGCTTTTGTTGGAGTCATTGGGCTTGAACCCTCGAGATGCTAAATGGTTTGATTCCAAAACTGATATGCGTCTGCTTCAGCTGAACTCATATCCAGAATGCCCTGACCCACGCCATGCTATGGGCTTCGCTCCCCACACAGACTCATCATTATTCAACATAGTGTACCCAAGCAGCACCAGCGGCCTCCAGGTTCACCAAGAAAATGTTGGTTGGGCAACCGTGCGTCCGATCCACGGTGCACTTGTGATCAACATTGGCGACCTGATGCACATCGTCACTAACGGCAGGTTCAAGAATGTTCTGCATCGAGTGATCATGAACAACACATGCCATCGCACGTCAGCTGCGTACTTCTATGGCCCAAAACAGGATGTTGAGTTATCACCTTTGACGAAGTTGATTGACCGTGATCATCCACAACTATACAACCCAATCACATGGAAGGAATACCTTGACGTCAAGGCAAAACATTTCGTTAAGGCCTTAGAGGTGATTAGAATGGCTGGAAACGTTGCCCCCAGACTTAATGGGCGCGACTAGGGGGCCATAGCATCGGGCCACCAAAACATAACGTTGACTATCAGTCCTGAATTATCGAGCTCGATCGGGGACTAGACAGCAAAAGCTTCGATTGTCCTGGAATTCGTATTACATAATAAAGCCGACGATTTCATTTTTCATTAAAGTTCCATAAGAAGCTGGGCAGCGGCATTGGTTTTATTAACAAACCCCAAAAAATCAAAAAAACAAAAAAGTCATGAATCGATCCAAATAAAAATAGCAGCAAACTCCTGAGATTGATAGTTTTAAGCTTTCGAAACAGGAGCCATTCAAGCAACGCGCCTCTTTGGAAAAAAAATGTGCATAATCACATATCCCGGTTAGTGTTTCGACATATCACAACTCGATTACCCCAACAATTGAATCCATTATAGTTTGATGGTTTCTTCCATTCGGCGTCGGATCATCTAAAGATTTACTGCAAATGTAGAACTGTTGCGTGCGCTACACATCGGCTGACTTGAAGAGATTACCAAGACATGTGGTTGAAACAAATGTCTGTCCCTATTCACAGATAAGATGCTAGGAAATGGTGGAAGTTAACGACGATGTGATATTAAAAGTATTACATTTCACTTACGATATTTACGTATTGCATATATTGTATTTGCAGTTTGGAAACTTGCCTATGTCACCCTGTAATCCTATTTGACATTTTCAGCAAGTTTTTCCTTGCCAAATCATTGTTAGCTTTGGCACAAAACCTGAATTCCTGAGATAAAAGGGAGTCTGTTAGAGTAAAATACAGAGAAGACAAAAGCTAAATGACCTTCTCCTACCAAACAGGTTGTAACCATTTGCAAGTTCTAATATCGAGAGCATCTGTACAAAACCTGTAACCAGATGATGTACCTCATCTGAGGAAGCTTCATATTTTGATCATGATGGGAGGAAACAAAAAGCAATGGAATCACTTCCAGAGCTTCACACACTTGTCATGACTTGCCGAAGCCACCAAACCAGAAACATTTGAAGCTGCCAAGGCAGATACTAGTTTGTCGTGTGCATTTAGGGTCATTGTCTTGTTTTCTGTCAAGTCCCAAAGCTCCAGAGTCTGAAAAAAAACATTATATAAAGATTTATGTCAACACCTTGAGTATGAGTGGTGAGGGGGAAAAAAATCAGAGCAAAATATCTCTCAAAACATTTTCATAAGCAAATGCCATTTCCAACCTATTAAACCTACACACTACATGACAACAAGATGATGGAAGGCTTTGCATTTCAAACTTGCAATCAAGCAAACTTGTAATCAGGCAATTGTCCAGTGAACTTCCATTGAGGGTGAGCAGCTTAACTAAAATAACAACGTGGTAATGCAAAGCAGTGATGGCTTACCTCATAACAGCCAATGACCAATAGAGAAGGATAAGTGGGATGAAAGACACAAGTCTGATACTTGGTGCCAGCACAGCTCAACTCATGGATCAGTTCCCCTTTGTTCCCAGAGCCAACTTTCCACACTCTGACTGAGTCATCACTCACAGATGCCAAACATTCTCCAGAAGGTTCCCAGCACACAGAATGAACAGTGTTCTTATGGCCCTATAATCATTGTATGTTATACATTAAAGAACACTCAGAAAAAATGGGATCTTACATCCAAACAAATAATTAGATACGGTAAATACAAGCAGATAGTTATTTCTAAAGCATCCACTTTTCCTTTTTGATACAATGTAGAGAGCATCCACTTCATAAATAGATAGAGCAATCCAAATGCATGCTACAACTGAAGGTAAGAACATCAGCCCAAGGCAGAGAACCATGAAGATGCTATATTTTCAATTTGCTTGGCCCACTCATACCTTTGCAAGGAGATATGTGTTAAGTGGCTTGGGGCCTTGCACCTAGGGGTGCCTTTAACAACTGTGCTGCAGAGCCGCATACTAGCGTCCTTACTAATTCCTTTCTAACAATTGGATTTTCAAAATCTGAAACTTAAATTCACATTCTAAGGGTATACCACACCAGAAGTGCAAGCACATACTCTACAGGTTCTGTTCAAGTTTCGCAAAGGTATTACATGAGACAACATGCACACAGTAATCCAGCTATTGATGATTCACAATCTTTTTCATAGCCTTCTTCATAAGAAAACAAAAACTAGATGGGAAATAGATAAAAGAAACTTCCAGGAAGAAAAGATACCGATACACAAAAGTACAGCAAAAGCATTTGGCAAATGTACCTAATTCCACAAATTTGGAGATGACCACCTAGGACTGCAGACAAACGTTCAATCTCACAGGAAAACCCAGGACAAAGATAGATAAAATATCTATTGCTCAGAGTCAAGCTTGTAAAATCACAAGGTGAATCTAATAAAATTTGTTCACCCAACCATAATCAAGGAGGAGTATGCATAAAAGAATGCAGACACATCAGTACACGTGCATGTCCATGTGTAAATAATATAAACCATTTGTTGACCATTATAATGGGTGCTAACTTCTAAGAACAGGAGCCAAAATCAGCAAGAAATTTCCTAGTATATTTAATGGTCAATACTAAAAAATTAGCTACCTGCAATTTAAGCCGGGTAACTTGGGTCTCAACATCCATAATGGATACCAAATTCTCTGCTGCAGCTGCAAGGATCCTGCCAAGACGAGGTTGAAACCTAATCTGGGTAGCCCCACCCTGAATGCAATTTAAAAGAGAAAAATCAGAACCGAATCTTGATATGATCCAGATGCAAAAGTAAAAATGACCCAATAGATTTTGAATATATACCTTGAACACTCCAGCACAACTACCATTGTTTATACTCCAGTAGCGCATCTCACTATTGTTATCACAGGAGCATATCAGATCCTCTTTACTAGGGTGGAAGTCCACAGACATAACATTCGTGCAATGACCCATAAAACTTCGAATTGAAAAGCCTGGCTGCAAATTGGCATAATGTAGCCATCAGAATGAAAGTATCCAGGCAAACAGTCAGAGCACAAGAACTCATCCATATTGCTTATTTAATTCAATCCCATTGTGGATATGGCTCCCGAAGCAAGAAGCCACAATACAACAGTATGCAAAATATAAAATATTTTCAGTATAAGGGGATCTAATTAGAATTTCTTTTGTTAGTGGTGCCAAATAAAGACTTAATATCAACTATCAAGTGATTAAGAAGTAATAGAATCTTTACTGACATTATCAGCATCCCAAACCCTCACAGATCGGTCGGCTGAAGATGTAGCAAGCCTTGACATGCTTGTGCTGAAACGAACATCAGTAATCCATTGAGAATGTTCTTCAAGGGTGGACTTCAAGTTAAAAGACTCTGTACACCACATTTTAACCTGCAGCAGATACAAAAGAGCAGACAGGTTGACAACCGTCCAACCATGTGGGTTCATGTTAAGCACCACTGGAGAGATTCAAACTTCTAGGATCATTGTTTGTATAACATATTTCTGAAGTTTACAGAAAACTTGCACAGAACTCACTATCTTATCATGCCCACCAGTTGCAAGCAATTTTCCATCTGATGAGAAGTGGCAACATTCCACTTTACTTTTACTTGCTGAAATAAGCCGGAACTCCGAAAATGTGAAACCTATGTTATTAACAAAATGCAAATCCTTTAAGTCAATTTACATTAGACCATTAAAAAACAGAAAATATCCATCTCCTCTCCTCTCCCTCAAAGTGAGTGCATCTGCTTGCTTATGTTAGCAGCATTGGTTGTACCTTTGCTGACATCTCCAGATTGACCAACTTGATCTCTAGGATCTGCAGGATCATGTGAAAAGAAAGAGTCCACATTGTCATCCAGGGTTCTATCATCCAGGGTTCTACCATCCACAAACCGGTCCATATCAACCTGCAACAAATCATCAAAATAACAAAGCTTCTGAAACCTTCTATAGCCAATAACTCTCAGATGGCAATCAATCAAAGAACAAAATTATAGGAAGAATAATACAAACATAAAACAAAATAGTATGGTAATGCAGCCACAGGTGGCTTGTAAACAAATCAAAAGCCAAGAGTTCTATTCACTCCACCAGCATTTTCTTCTAGATGACTTAGAAATTTGATCAAGTCTCTGGTGCTTCATCGAAACTCATATTGTGCACTCATTGTGGAGGCCAAGAAGAAAAAATCTAACTAATGAAGAAGATAATGACCTAGCAGATATTCCAGTAAAAGAAACAAAGGTAGCATTCAATATTTGAACTCTTTGTACAATGCACCATTAGGAGAATTCTTTGTACTTGTGTGTTCTGCTTAGCATCAAAATGTGCATTTTGCACTTTAGTATATGCACCTCATATCTTCTGATTCCTTCCCTTTGACAAAATTTTTTTATGGAATAAAAACAAACAAAAAATGATTCAAGTCCACAGAGGCAATCTAAATGGTTGGAAAGCTTCATCTCATGGGAAATTTTCCATGTGACATCATCCTAAATTAGACAGTGGAAAATTAAGAAAAATTTGCTTACCAATTCATTTTGAGCTGATGCAAGGGAGCCCAAACCATCAGAGCCAAACATAAGCAAAGACTTTGAGGAACCACCATTGTGTGACAAAGCAGGCACAGACATTGCATCTCCTGGTGTGTGAGTAGAAGGTGTTGATGGAGAGCTTGGGGATGGTCCTGTGGTGTTTGCAGTCCCTGAGCTATTAGCAGGACCAGAAGATGTTCCTGGCTGCTTTCTCTTCCGCCCAAATTGGCCTTTTGAAGCCTTTAATAAACAATAAGTTAATTAAAAATTAATGTAGGATTATAGATATGAAAAGATGGATCAAACTCATAAACAGGAACTTTAGTTAAAAGCTAATGTAGGAATACAGATTTGAAAAGACTGATCAAATTCATAAACAGGCAGTTTGTTAAAACTAATGTACGAATATAGAGTGGGAAGACCGATCAAATCATGAAACTTCAGAGACTGAAATATAACTAGATCTAAAATTAGAGGGAGAGAGAGAGAGAGAGAGAGAGAGATAACTTCTCAAACAAAGATGATTAAAAAAGTGTCCCAAAAAAGAACACAACTCAATATCTGCAATTTTCAATCAGGTTACTCCACCAGATAAATATGCTCAGGAGGCACTTCACTTTTCACCAGTACTGAGTAATTATGATGGATTGATGAGATAAATAAAAGCTAAACCTCAATGCAGTCTAGCATTTGGAAAATAATATTTTTTCCAAAAGGTGAAAAGAGAAATTATCCACAAAATAACAGATTCATGCTTCAGCTGTTAAAATCAGAAACTGGTGGATGGTGTGCCTGGTCATTTCCTTGAAAGACGTTTGACATGCTGCCATCCATAGTAATGCTACCAGATCCAATCATTTTCTCCTGCTGCTGGATGTGTTGACTTGAATTCTGTGACTGCTGACTTGAAAGAGGATGCTGAGGGTACTGTCGCTGCCGTTGACTGTTGCCCTGCAATTGTTGCTGTTGCAGCTTTTAGAACTCAAGAAAATAAGGGAATGCCTAGAGGGAAGTAAGACCCTGTAAATCTGAAGGAAATAGCAGAGATTGCAAGATGTATCCATCCAAGTGCAAAAGGGACAAGATCAATATTACTAAAAAATAATGGGAAAGGGAAAAAGATTAAGATCATGTTTTGGCAATCTTACATAATTCTTTTCTAATGGTGGGATTCACAAGTACCTTAATTAGCATATCTGTGTCTGTACGAGGTAGTACAGGAGAACCAACTTGCATTGGTGATCCAATACTGCCAAGGACATCACCAGAATTAAATGGCCCATCCTTGCCAAGAGCCATATTCTGGTTATTGAGAAGCATACTCAGTTTTCTAGGTTCCAAATCACTTGCAGATGGTGATGCCAAGCTTTGCTGTGCTTGAAAGAGCAACTGCTGTTGTAGCTGATATTTGCTCAGGGGCTGAGAGGCTTGCATCAACCTTTGATGCTGAATGAGCCCAAGCTGATCCAGTTCCTAACAAAGCATCCGGGCTAGATTAGCTTATTCTAACCTGTAACTTAATGCAACAGTATAATGTTGTATGCTTAATAATGTTACACATTGCTCTAAGCAACTGTTAAGCAATCCTAATAAGGCCAAGCACCAACAAATATTAAGTTAAAAAACTTACTGTCAAAGGCCATCCTTTCAAAGTCAAATTGTTTCCCACTTGATTTGATCCTATAAAAATATCAAATGAAGTTAATTCCAATAATCAAAGTAATTAAACCATGATCTTGGAATGAATCATAGATAAACAAGCAATCATGGATTTCAAGCCATGAAGCCCAGGTCACATAATGAAAACTAAAATCCTAACCTAATCATGAAATTCACAAAGAATATAAATGCTATAATTCCTGTGTCATTGGTACACCAATCTAAATTTGTAAACATCTCTAGTGCACAAGTATTAACATTTTGACTGCTCTACTGAAACAAGTATTATCATATGGTTCTTTTCCATTCCACTGTATTTCTTTTAAGAGATTCTTTCAATGAAGGTTTTCAAAAGAAATGTAAGGTCAGAAAACATGAACCTTTATTGTGAATGTAGCTTTATCATATCCAGTAAAGTCATCTGTGGTTACATATTTGGCTGTGTACTCATATCTACAATATTAGAAATGTCTTTAAACAGTAATGATAATAGAGAGAAAAAAATTGCTTCCATCTTATTAAGTAAAAAAAATTAACCTTAAGGTTTACGTTCAACTCTCAAGCTCTCAAGTCATTTCATGTCTGATGAAGGTTTCAATCACCACATAATCCACAGTACAAAAGCACCATAAATTAACAAGCAAAAATGCCAAAACATACTCACCAACAAAGCCATTTTCAGAAAGATCAATCCTGTTGCTCAAATTTTCATATTCAAACCACATATTTAGATCTAAAATAGCTACAGAGAACTTTTCAGTTTGAAAATAGTAATTGATCAAATGAATTGGTACCATGAACTCCAATCAAAGATCCTTCTGAACCAGCATTCCTGGGATTTATCATTGCATTCATCTCACTCTTTATGTCCTGTTGCATAGAGGATAATTGGACATACGTAACATAATAGTTCTATAAAAAAAATTCTCGAGATGCAAGTTAACCTGGGTAGACACAGGAAGTTGCTGATTCCGATTTTGAACATGCTGAAGATTTCCTGAACCTCCAGGTGTACCATGCAATGTTTGCCTGCCAAAGAAAGTAAAGGCTTACTGGCTTGGCAGGCCAGAGATAGAAGCTGAACCAAACACAGAGACATAACACAATCACAGAAACTAAAACAAGATATTGAATGAGTACCCTGAAGGTTGACCACCCAATCCAGCTGCTTTCAACAATGTAGCATGATTAGGATCGAGAAGCTGGCCTGTCTTATCACTTAATCTTTGCTGTACAATAATCTGATATTAGAGTTGCAACCTAAAAATTGAAAAGAAATCAATCGCTTAGATCTCTTACAAAACTCAGAACCTTAATAGCTGCATCATCCAAGGAATCTCTCTGAAGTGGAAGCTTTAATCTATCCTCATACATTTTGGTTGCCAAAGCACTTGCAGTTGCTGAGCTATGTCTTGTAGCATCATTAGTCGCAGGCACAGAGCCACTAACATTCAAATGCTGGTTCCCATCTCTTCTTTGCTGCTGCTGCTGTTGTTGTTGAGCATGCCTCTGCAATAATAGCTGCTGCATCTGCATCTGCTGATGCTGCTGAGGCTTTGGAATCTGATGCTGCTGCTGTTGTTGTAATTCCCGGGCCTTTGCAAACTGATTCTGCCATTTCCAAAATGTATATTCTAAAAAATTGTCAAGTACACTTATAAAAAGACAGTCATATAATGGATCCCTGAAGAGAATACCTAATAAAAAGTGAAGTCTTTAATGATGGCTATGAAGCCACTATATGAACTTAAACAAAAGAAAATGACCATGAGTCAAAATATTATTTGTGTTGAACAAATGTTTAAAAAAAAAAATCCTATGAAAGTATATAAAAATCCCATAAACCAACCTCAATATAAGATGCAGCAGCTTCTGAATGTTTCTCATTTGTCTTAGCAATGAAGATGTCCCAAAAGACAGACCACCACTCGAAGAGAAAACCCCCAGGTGCATCAATAGCTAGGAAAAAGTAATTGCAGAATCAGCATTTCCTTAAACGATATGAAGAAAGATAAGCAACATGGAACAATCCCACTTGCTTTAAATGTTGCTTCCTTTTTTTTTTTTACTGTCACCATTCTCCAATTCTTCTAGATAGTCTTACCTACAGGATCTGTAGATACTTTTCCTTCAGTTTGAAATGCCTTTGCAGAAGCATGAAGTTTCCTCTTTATAAGGTAATCATATATGTAAACATCCAACCTATTGCATAAGGGAATGGAATATGACAACAATCATAAATTCAAAATCATGAAAAAACCTGTACAAACCAGACTCAAGTAATAGAATGGAAAGCAGAATGAGAACATAAAACAGGAAGCCCTCTCAGGTGCGACAAAATGTAGACAACAAATATAAAGTAGTGCAAAGTTTCAGAGTCCAAACATCTGATCTGTTAACCAGGCACCAAACTGATTTAACATAACTAAGAAGCTTAGCAAAGAAAAATTGTAATATTCTAGATTAAGCAAGCTACCTAGTTGACAGTAGAAACTACACTGCTCGTGCAGCAAAAATAATGTAAAATTCAGAGTAATCATCATGTAATCTTTCATTTTGATATTTTAGGAAACATATGTAGAATCTTATCAGATTTCCTTAATGACAAGCAGTAGAGCTGTTAATTGGGAAAAGAAGGCAGACATTTCACCAATGAAATATGGGAGTTCTTTTGGTTTAGTGATTTTTGAAATGGATGTTTGCCTATATTCTCCCTCCTCCTTTCCATTTTTGCTAAGGCCCAAGATTTTTTGTCATCGCAGCATTTCACTCAAAGCAAATTTTGCAGCCCTACTTTAACCAACAAAATTTTCTTTAGCAACCTTTCCCACATTCTGAAAGTCCAGTCTTCTCCGGTCAATAATCCACCAGAAACCACTCATTGGCAGATTCTTGAAATCCATCCCATATCAACTCTTTTACTTTTATCCGTTAAACAGAAGACAGACGATCAGTCTAGTTGCAGACAGTGTCAGAAATCTAAGTATGAATCTTTAACACAAAGGCTAAAAGAAGCTCTTGTCAGGAATTCCTCCCCCCATCAAAGACTCCAGAAAATAAAAGAAAGTTCAGGGAGAGAACGGGAAGCGCATGCATAATCTATCAGAAAGAATGAAGCTTACGTAGAAGTCAATCAATAAAACCTAACATCAAACCCTAACCCCCAATCCGAGCAGGAAAACATGAACTTTCATCAAAGAAATCGACAATTATGAAATTCCCAACTCTTGAAAAGATCCGATATTACAAAGACGTATACAAATTCGAACACGGAGGCTGCTCAAGCGAGGCGAATTCAGGTTAGGGAAAAATATTGGCGAAAAAACCACAAGCAAATCAAGAAGCCATGGAAACATTAAAAAAAAAAAAAATCAATTACATCTATCCAAGAAATACAGAACCAAATAGAAAACCCTAGACTCGATAAAACACAAGTCAAGAACAACCAAATAGTCCGTAAGCCCAAAAAAAAAAAAAAAGAAAAAAAAGACAAAAGAAAACACGAACAAGAACAACAACAAGAAAAGCCAGCGACTAGAGAAAAAGAAGACAGCAAAAAGGAGTAAAATCTCACATTTTATCCGCTTCCCAGTTGGTCTGAGGCTGAGACATGACTCTTTGATTGTTCAGTACAAAATGCGCTGCCTTAGAGGTTGTCTTTAATTTATAGCAAAATCACGCCCGAGTGCTCTCGCATCTCATTCTTAATTAATTAACGGTATAATGTCCAATTGCTTTCGCATCTCATTCTTAATTAATTAACAGGCCGTAATCTCCGCATGTAATTCCCCTTTTCCTTTTTTTCCATTTTTACGTTCCTCCTTGTCCACGTGTCCTTGCTTGCCCCTCTATTTTTTTCCTTTTTTTTGTAATTGGTTTTTGACTTTTTAAGATCAGTTAGCCGACTTATATCGTGTCATGTCGATGTGCATCAACAAGAGGGATAAAAACGTCACCCGGAGATCTTCTTTACAATTCCTTTTTTTTTTTTTTTTGACAATTGTTTAAATTTCCTTTGGAAAATTTTTATGCGTTTTGAAAGCAAAAGTTAACTCTCGAATCAATCAAACTGGTATACAAAGATTTCATACCAATCAAGCAAGTTAAATTCACATGTCCCAAAAAAATAAAAAACAGTGAGAGAACGGCAAATTAAGATATTTGACAAAAAAAAAAAAAAAATGACCCCATGAATTGAAATTCGGTTCAATTTACGCAAATAAACAGTTTACTCTTTATGTTTTGACTCGAAAGAAAACACAAAGAAGTTTGCAGCTTAATTTAAACCATATTTTATTTTGCCTTCAAGTTCTGCCGCTCAATAAAAATACGAATTTCGAGAGAAAATTGGTGAAATTTTGACCGATAAAATTTATGAATGAATTAGAAACAATACATGAAGGAAGACACGCAAGATTTTCTGTTTGTTCACATAATTATATTTGTTCAGATATATAACTAAATAAATAAATAGTGTAGAAGAAGACAAATTTGTATAATTTCTTTTGGCTTTTGTTAGACAATTTAAAATATTGTGCATCAGCTACGGTCAATCGTAAAGGGCAATCGAAGCAGTGATTCGGGTCTGATATTTGTCGAGTGAAAGCGATGTTTTTGTCACTATGCTAATAATTGAATAAGACCATTTGCAGAGTCTGTTGTTCTTATACTTATAGTCATCCCTATTTTTCCTTTTTTTAGGGAAACCCAAAATAAAAAATCGCATATTTCCAAAACCAATCTAATTTTAAAGTCCAGTTAAAACATTGGCAAAATGATGTAAATCAAGTTGCATGGCATCGGAATTTGACCGTGCAAACCAATATTACGATGTCTGCTAAAAGTCTCTGGTAGTCGAAATGGAAAAGCTGATCTTAAACCAAAAAAGAACCTCACTGCGCAATGTTATTATTGATGGGCATATGGCAGTAGGAGCGAGGTTGCTGTCAATTTTAGCTACCAATTCATTCGTGGTGGGAGCTAAGTTGGCTTGGCAATTTTAGGCTTAGTTTCCACTGCGCTGCTGTCATATTTAGTCCCAATAGTCATTCGCCGCTTCCTCTTCTCTGTCTCTCTGCCTGACTTTAATCTGAATCCGTACATGGCTCGAGCAGTAAAGAATTGAACTTTAGCCGGGAGCCCCGCTTCTGGGTGGCGGTCAAATCCATGCACCAGTGTAAGGCGGTTAGGCATGATAAACCTTCGTCATTAAACAACAAAATTGTTCCTCTACCTCCATCGGTTCACAGCTCAGCAATTGCCAGAAATAAGCAGAACTAGACAAACTAGAGGAAGGTCAGTAGCTGGAAAAAAACAATCTTGACATGCTCCAATAATGGCATGCGTGAATCATCCAACCATCTCAATTTTCTCTGTTTTTCATCCTACAATATGAAATTTAATTTGCAAAGGTTCCCTTATTATTCCCGTGGCCTACATTAATCAAAAACTTCTACTTCCCCAAAAGATTGGTAAAAAGATGTACTAGCCACAGAAGTAAACCGATACAAACTCAACTGAAAGATGAATTTTCAATACTAACAATTGTTCAAAAAGTCCGATATTGATGAAAAGTATGGCAAGTTTTCCTATTTTGTTTCTTGAAGTCATCTTTGTCATCAACTGGAATTGGCGTGTTCCTACAAGATACAACAAGGGAACTCCCGCCCAGCTGCAAGGCAGTTATGTAAGGAAAAAAGATTCAAATAGTCATCCATGATACAAAACGAGCCTAATTTACTGTATGAACAGAAAATAGAGCACCTGCAACTCTAATGGATGTAGCAGAAGTCTTGCCACCATGAAGACAACGCTAAAAGTTGAAGGCACAGCCAAAGGGGGTTTGAATATATAACTGCATCAGGAAAAAGCTTTAGAGAGATTTAAAAAGAAAAAAAATATTCTCCCCTCGCTCACCCCTTGTCCCTAATATGCAGAGAGCTCTCTTATTGTCCATGGGTTTCTTGAGCACCATCTAAAATCTTCAAACATCAAAGTCAATACCATTGAAAGCATGAGGAAACCCAGGCCCAGAGTAAAGAGGTCTCTCTCCAATCATGTAACCTGTAGGAAATGCCAACAGCAATTGGTTAAGCAACAGTCAATTTTTCTGCTGTCAAAGTAGTAAAACAAGGCTTTTATCTTACTGCAGCTGGTTTGTAGATCCCAACGATGGTGCCCACTATGACCGGTTGCCCATGAACTGTTAGCAAGTACGCAAAGCTTCACAATTAAACACATAAACCTAAACTCAATTATTCTTAGCAACATGTAATTAAAGTACCGTGCTCGAAAATTGAGCTGAATTAAAAAAAAAAAAATTCTAGAAATACACACCCAGACAGAGAAAAAAGTTCCCAAAGTCTCAATTATCCTTTTGTACTGGCGCATCCCACTAGGTCTGCTACTGGGAGCATCTCCATATAGATCTTAGCAGCCCTGAACAAAACTCGGATGTTCCCACATTAAGCAGTCAACTCGTTAACATGCCTCGACAACGTGCAAGCAGTTGATCATGCACCAAAGGGTCAAGTCACTTAATTTGGCCTTGGATAAGAAAACTCAAATCCTGACAACAATGATCTAGCTCACGATTGCCAGACTGAATGTAAAATTAAATTATTGGTAAGAAACAGCAGTAGATTATACGAGTACTTCACACTGGGTCGGAAAGAAAAATAGTCAAAAGAAGATTAAAAAAAAAAAAAAGGAGCATTCCAGTGAATAGAACATGTAATTGCAAGACAGAAAGAGTGCTTCAATCAACAAAACCTAAAAATTGTTGCAGAAATATTCAACTAGAAATTGTCATAACAAGAATATATTGGGTGAAAATGAGAGACAAGCCCCGGCCCTCAATGAACCCCACCAAAGTGACTAGAATACCACCACCCTTTATCTACGGTTCCAACAGTAAAACAGGACAAGATTATGTCTATATTGCTGCAAAAACCTAAGCTACTCTAATTAGCATGCTACCTGCACAAATTAAACTAGTTATTAGCGATGTTACGGTTGCTTGGACATAATGATCCAACATTTGATGTCATGAAAATTGTAAAGTGATCAAGCACATGGTTACAATACCTTGACGTTACTTCCATCGCTTGCTTTGGATTGCTGAAACCCTTCAAATCTTTGGTTCAGCGATTCCAAGCCTCAAGTCTTTATGCTCAAATGACAATAAAAATTGGTAACAAGAATTGAAAAAATAAAAACACAATTAACCCAGGTTTTCAACGCACAAAAAGAATAAAAAAATAAAAACACAACCCATAAAAAAAAAACCAACGTAATCAAGTAGAGGCCAAACATAACGAGATGAGGTTTTAGCCACACGGCAGGGCGAGAAGAGTTTGGTCTGTAGATAGCTTCATGCATATTAAATTTACAATCTTTAGGCAATCTAGACAAAGAAGCCACTGAAGAAGAAGAAGAAGAAGAAGGCGGACGATGAAAAGGATGATAAGCAAATAGTTTATAGTATTGAAGTTCAGGTTCGGGAATGGCTCCAAAGTGGGAAGAGTTTGTGACTTTGAGATCCTACCAAGTGAGAACCAGTCGTGAAAACCGATGAGCCTCGCCAGCACAAATCGTTTTTTTTTTTTTTTTCCACCCGTTCCCAGTTTTGACATAAATCCTGTCTGGTAAAGAACAAACAAATCTCATCCGGTTTATTTTAACTTTTACGTTTTTCGTTGACAATAACACGGTAGATATTTAATGAAAGCAACCATTAGGAGAAAAATGATTACTGTTGAAAAAATCTCGTGTTTATTATTTATTTATTTATTTAGGGATAAGCCATCTTCCTCACTGCCAAGCATTCGATTTTGTTAGAGTGCGTTAACAGCTTTCAATTCACCTAAATAAAATTATGACATTTCTACTTTATAAAAATTTTCATGTGGGATTTTTTAGTTCGTCCAAAAGCGACACTTCTATGAAACTGTTATATATATATATATATATATATATATCATTACTTTGCCCATTATTCGATTTTCTTCCACCGTGTTAGTAGCTTTTTCGTTCGAATGCATCGATTTCTTATATTAAAAAAATATTGTACTATTTCACATGTTCAATAATTTAGTAATCCTATTTGGTTAGCCCTTTTCAACAATTAAAGCCTATTTTGGTGAATGTAACAATATATCTTTGCAAATGATAAATATTCCCTCTCCTATTTAGTAATTAGGGAACAGGGCCGCTCACCTGCTGTGCGTGGTAGGCTTTCTTGTTAATCCCAAGTTTTTTACATTTTTAATAGACGCATAAAAGAAAATTTCAAAGGAAGAAAAAAAAAAAAAGATAGAAGAAATTCTGTTTAGTCCAAATATGCTGCAGGAAAACAAACGAATTTATGCTTTGACACAAAATTAACCAACTTGGTGCACCTAGTTTGTCCCACATTACATTTTTTTTTTTTTTTTGGGTACAAAGGAAATTAAAGACCAATATCTAATAATAATGGAACCAACAAGACTCGAACTTTGAGTAAATAGGTTTCTAGTACAATGCGTGCTCATACAAAGTTTTGCCTATAAAAAAGAATGCACTAAGGGTCCTACGTGACTAAATTGCTATGATTAGCAATCATTTCCTTATGTTGCGAAGACAACAAATAACCGTGACAAGATTTAAAAAATAAATATATAAATTTAATATTATAGCTCGTTTAAAATTTTAAGTTATTAATTTTATAAATTATTTTATTTTTTTATTTTTAATATAATTTTTTTAAAACTCATATTTTAAAATTTAATAATCACTAATCAATGGATGTAATTTATAAGTCCTCCGCTCTATTGCATTATCAAATCGTTTCTACTGACTGCTCTTTTCCTGTGTTCCTGCAACTCAACCAAAGAAAGAGCTAAGCCTCTTCATCTTTTCCTTGTTTTTCTTTTAATAAGCCTTTTTTTTTTTTCCATATTTTAATCTTTCGTATTCTTTTTGGGTCGAAAGTGGTGGTGACAGCTAAGGCATGGCCACATGATTTCTTCTTGTTTTTTTTTTGGGTCAACATACCCTTATGATTTCTGCCATAGGCAAATGGCGGGAAACATAATGAGGAGCGCCCGCGACCCTTTCACTTCAGTAGCTGGACTGGGTCCTCGCCATGCTATTTGCCAGCTCACTAATCAATTTGGATATTAAAATTATAGAAAAACGAAGACATGGAGTTGAGTTTTTCATACTCGTCTTATAAAGAAATATAAGTCTCAAGCATAATTCAAAATGTTCTTCAATCTTATTTCAAGCTCGACTTTCTGTTCAGTTTGACTTATTGCTGTCCTACGAGGTATCAGTGAGTGTGCTGGACAGCAAAGCAAGATTAATATCGGGCAACAAGCGATCTTCTTGCCTCGAAGCCCCTTCGAACAGGGCTCAAATATCAACAGCAGCTTCTGGCTGTTCTTGCATTAATGTTGACCTTTAAATGTCATAGAGGCTAATAGTTACGAGCTTTTTCAAGTACCTCCGCAAGTTGTGGCAGAAAAATAAAAAATTTGGTAACCTTAACTTGCAGTTATGCAGGAGTAACGACAATTTTTTTTTTTTTATTATTTTAATCAAGGACGAAACAAAATTTGGACACATAGAGTAAGGTCATTAGAAAATTATTGAATAATTACACCGCCAGCTGGAAGATCTGGATAATACAGAAATTGGCATTCAAGGAAATTCCTCTTACCGAAACTAACAAAATGGTGGACAACAAACCATGACCCATGATATTTACTCCAGCGCAATCACTGGCCAGTAGGGTCCGCAGCTACCTGAGAACATTTCCTTTAAATTAATGCATTTCTACGTTCTCCATGGTTTATATAACATGGATTTTGAGAGCTAATGAGACATCGGAATGATACTAGAGAAATTAAAATATTTACCACAAATTTCGTATTAACCTCTGTGTTCTATAGATGTTATACGTCACACCGAAATGCCATCTGTATTATATGTTTTTTGAGCGAATAAATGCCTTTACATCGTATTACCTGTTTCTCCGACATAATTAGGAATTAGTTAGGAACGCGGGAGAGGCACGTAGACATATTTCCAAAGGGTTAAAGACAAATGTCTAGTGTATTTAACCTGACTTTAGTTCAACAGCAGTCGACTTGGTAGGGGCCAAGGACCCTTTTGGAGGTGGCCAAGGGTTCGATTCCCCATCCCTTCTCCTAGTTTTAATGATTTCTCACAAATGTGAGTTTGAGATGCTTAGTATCTTTTACAGTGCCTAAGACTCACGTTTCCCTTTTGATTAAGACGTGCTAATATAAGTAACCTAGAAAAAGTGCCAACAATGCCACTCTCGAGCAAAGGTTGCCAGTTGCGTCCCTTTTGCATGCGTATTGGCCGAGGCAGTTCGTGATATTTCCAAATGTAGTCGCGAATGGCTCTCAACTCAAATAAAATCCGATAGGCCCGCGTTGCTCAGTGAAAACCTTGTTGAGCTGCAAACCGCGACGCCGCCGGGCTTCTGTACAGTACATCGGTCAGTGTCAAAATGGTCAGGCAACTGATGTGCATGCGCCAAGTTAAAGCGGGACAGTTTATTGGTGACTTACATGCTAATTAACTGGGACCGTCAGATAACACCCGGGCCCGCCTTTTTCCTTGCCCGCAAACGACATAAAAAAAATCTATCCCTTGTTCCCTTGCCGAATTGAAACCCACGCTTGCACCAAATCAAGCAACACAGCCACATAAAAACTGATTTGGTGCTTAGACATATATATATATATATATATATATATATATATATATATATATATAAAAGGGGGTGCCGACGTATTTACCGAATACAACTTGAATACAGAACGCACAAAAAAAAATTATTTAGAAACACTAGTATGTAACCACATTTAATATGATCTATAACAGTTATAAGAAAATATTAAAATAATTTTTTATTCTTAATTTTGTTTATTTATATCAAAAAAAATATAATTAATTCATATTTTTTTATATCTATCGTGTGTTCTTAATTAATTGTGCTTGCTTAACTTTTTTTTTCTCTATTTTAATACAAAATACACACAGAAAACATTGTCACTGCCCAATCAAGCTTTTTAAATTTGAACTGAACAAAAAAGGCACGCGCTTCAATCGCGACTGCAAAAAATCTGAGAGTGCGGTTGTGTCTTTGAGACTTTTTACGACGTTTACTAAAACGTAGAAAACGGAAACGAAAAAAAAAGAACATTTTTCCCTTTATAAAGTGCCGGCGAGACAGATGTTCTGTTTTAATATTAGTTTTTTTTATTTGTAGGTGATACCTTCTACAAACAAAGCCTGTCTTGGCTCACCTTATGCGAGTCCCTCACCCGTATTACTCTGTCTCTCTGACTTTCTCTCCCTCCCCCGCCCTCCGACGGAGCCTGACCGGAAAACCGCCAGGTAAAACAGGCATAAAAGTAAAAACAATTTTTGGTAATGTTATAGTGTTTCAAGACCACAGAATTGTCCTCTTAATGGCGGCGAATTTGGATTTCGTGGCTGTTTTCTTCGTCTTGCTACCGCTGCTACTTAGTCAGGGGCGACGAGTCGACTCGGAGCCTGTGCAGGACAGGCAAGCCCTTCTTGCGTTTCTTTCTCAAGTTCCTCACGCCAATCGGCTCCAATGGAATGCGTCCAAGTCGGCTTGCAGTTGGGTCGGTGTCGGCTGCGATGCCAAACGGTCATTCGTGCACACTCTGCGGCTTCCAGGAGTCGGCCTCCTCGGTCCTATACCTCCCAACACGCTCGGCAAGCTGAGTCAGCTCCGTGTTTTAAGTCTTCGCTTTAATGGTCTATCCGGGGAGATCCCGTCCGATTTCTCCAATTTGACGTTCCTCCGGAGCCTCTTTCTTCAAAACAACGAGTTATCTGGCAATTTTCCGGCTAGTGTGACTGGTTTGACTCGATTATCCCGTTTAGATCTCTCCTCAAACAACTTTTCAGGCCCAATCCCATTTGTTGTTAACAATTTGAAACATCTAACCGGCCTTTTCTTGGAGAACAACCATTTCTCTGGCGATTTGCCTAGTATAAGCCCTCCAGATTTGACAGGCTTCAATGTGTCGAACAATAATCTCAATGGTTCAATTCCCAAAGTGCTATCCGGCTTCCCCGCGTCATCATTCACCGGAAATTTAGCCCTCTGCGGTGGCCCATTGCCACCTTGCGGCCCATTTTTCCCTTCTCCAGCTGCATCCCCTTCAGAAGTCTTACCTCCGGTCCCAGCTGGCAAGAAGTCCAAGAAGCTTTCCACTGTGGCCATTGTTTTAATTGCAGTTGGTTCTGCTTTAGCCGCTCTTTTCCTCTTGCTTCTGTTGCTGTTTTGTCTCCGGAGGAAACGCGGAAGGCAGCCAGCAAAACCCCCAAAACATCCCACCGGGTTACGGGCGGTGCAGGCGGAGGCGGGGACATCCTCGTCAAAGGACGACATGACGGGTGGGTCCACGGAGGCGGAAGGGAACAAACTAGTGTTTTTCGAGGGAGGGGTCTACAGCTTCGATTTGGAGGACTTGTTGAGGGCCTCTGCGGAGGTGTTGGGGAAAGGAAGCGTGGGGACTTCTTACAAGGCGGTGCTCGAGGAAGGCACTACGGTGGTGGTCAAGAGGCTCAAGGACGTTGTCGTCACAAAAAGAGAGTTCGAGTTGCAAATGGAGGTTCTGGGCAAAATTAAGCACGACAATGTGGTTCCCTTGAGGGCCTTTTATTACTCTAAGGATGAGAAACTGCTCGTTTTTGATTACATGGCTGCTGGTAGCCTGTCTGCTCTTCTTCATGGTATGGTTTCAATATTTGCTGATCTTTTCAGTGTTTATTTTCAAGCTAATTGGTTTTTGGTTCTCTTCTTTTGTTCTGAAATTTTCTTGTTTTCCAAGAGAAAAAAAAAAAAAAAAGTAATTTTTATGCTAGTTTTCAATTTTTCTTGCTTCGAACTCCGAACTTGAACTTTTCTTTCAAAATCAGAGCTATGCCTGTGCATGTGCTCCAAGGCAATGTTCTCACCTAATCGCGCTGGCTTGTCAATTCAATTGTGTTTTTTTTTTTTTTTTCTTTTCCGGTAATTTTCAATTAATCCAATCACTGTTTGACTATAAGGGTTCTCCAGCTGTTTCGTGGATTTTTTTTTTTTTCATATTATATTCGGGGGGAAAGTGTTTGGTTAGGGAATTTAAACGGAGAATAAAAATATCGCATACTTGTTTTGGGTATTCCCATAAATTAATCAGAGATATCTGGGAAAAACATAATATTTTCCTGAACGTGCGCTGGGTAGGTGCATCGATTCTACTCTTTATTGTAAAAAGAAAAAGGTGAAAAAAAAGAAGGGAGGATCGTCTCTGTTCTATGCTACCATTGCACACATTCACAGAGTGCCAACTCCGCTTTGGTTGCCTGCGCGTGCACTGGCTGTCTCTCTTTTTGTCCCCTTCCTTTTTACCTGTTGTCTGGTTTTTTATGTTTATAATCATGCGATCCTTACATTTTTTGACGCGCACACACTCATCATTTGCATCTTCCAACAACTCAAACCACGGACATCATTTTGGGCTAATTTTTGTACACAAAAAAAATGGAGAATATGATTTAGTAATGAGCTTCTTGTTTACAAATCCCACCTTGTTTTTAAATTTTGACGTAATTACGTGCACTGTACATAATACATAGTTGTGCAGAAATTTTTACACGCTTAATTATTTGGCCCAATAAAAATTCTTTCTATTGCAATCATGATACATTCATGCTGTTGGGAATTCGTGATTGACTAGCGATTGGGGAGGGCATGTGACCTTTTGGCCATTCGTTTGAGCGGCATTTTGGTCCCGCTCCATGTGACGTAAATGTCCCTTTCTCCATTTTTATTATCATTTCATTTTCATTAGTTGTGTTTTTAGTTAGTAGTAGTCAAATCCTGGAGGCGGTTGAAAAAAACGTTTTTTTCTTTTTTCTTTTTTCTTTTTTTAATTTTGATGAATGAGAAAAATGTGACCAGAATTTCCGGCGGCAATGTTGCAGGCAGTAGAGGTTCAGGCCGAACACCTCTGGACTGGGACAACCGGATGAGAATAGCACTGAGCACGGCAAGAGGCTTGGCCCACCTCCACGTGACGGGCAAAGTGGTTCACGGCAACATCAAAGCCTCCAACATTCTGCTCCGACCCGATCATGACGCTTGCATTTCGGACTTCGGTCTCAACCCGCTTTTCGGCACCTCCATTCCTTCCAGCCGCATTGCAGGCTACCGAGGCCCCGAAGTGGTCGAAACCCGCAAGGCTACCTTCAAATCCGACGTGTACAGTTTCGGTGTATTGCTTCTCGAGCTTTTGACCGGAAAGGCACCCAATCAAACATCACTAGGAGAGGAAGGGATTGACTTGCCTAGGTGGGTCCAGTCGGTGGTTCGGGAGGAATGGACGGCTGAGGTGTTTGACGTGGAGTTGATGAGGTACCATAACATTGAGGAAGAGATGGTTCAGTTGTTGCAAATTGCCATGGCCTGTGTCTCAACGGTCCCTGATCAGAGACCACCAATGCAAGAGGTGGTCCGGATGATTGAGGATATCAATAGGGGAGGGAACGACGACGGGTTACACCAGTCGTCCGATGATCCATCAAAGGGATCGGACGGCCATACTCCCCCTGCGTCGAGGACCCCAACTAGTGGCGTCACACCCTAGAAATGTAAAGAAGCTCCAATTAAAATGTGCACACGGCGCGTAAGTTAGTGTGGTCAAAGTGCCCATTTCGATTTGAGGGGTTTAGGGTCCGCCAATCCCATTATGTTTTCATTTTTTAATTTTTTTGGTCTTTCTTTCTTTTCTCTATTTTAAGGTTTTTTTTTTATTTCTTTGTCAAATTTGTCAGTCATGTACCTTCCTCTTCGATTTTTAGTTTGCAATGATTTTTACGGGTGGGAATTTCGGGATTTGAATTGTTTCCTTGGAAAGGTTGCGGCAGTTCCACGAACCGATTGGAACTGACCGTTCGGTGGAATTACTTGATCTTTCATTAAATTCTTTTTTTTTTTTTTTTTATTCTTGTTTCTGTTATTACGTTATATTCACAGACTATTTTACGTGTATAGTACAGTAGGTGTCACTGTCGTTCGTATTCATGCGTAGCTACGTGCCAATCGTGTGATGCAACCAAAAAGGAAGCTCCAAATTGGAAATGCTAGGCCACTCCACCTCTCTTGTTGTTTTTCGCCCTTGTTTCTGCTTTATTCGACTTGTATAAATAAATCGTGAGGGCCAAGTAACTGATGTCGAATGAGCACGTGATGAGAGACGGTAGTCGTTGGCTTATAGAAGCATTCTGTCCGTTTATGTTGCTAATGAAGTAAGCCAGTGGAGAACAAGCTGGCCTGCGTTGTCTCTTTTGACTCCTTTTCTTTTGTAAATCGATGCCCAACCCAACGCACCCATTTGCCTTTGCCTCGCCCTTCAAACGCCCCCATTAATTAAAAAGGAAATCTTTCTTTACTTCTGATTTTGTTTCGTTGACTGATGTTGTTGGGAAGAAGACCACGGTCAGCTATATTTTGTGTTGAATGACAAAAAGACCCCTAGAAAAGCTCTCCTGGGACGCCATCGGGGCACGTGCCTTTAATGGGGAATGCACTTTTGATGGTTTTAGGGCACCGAAAGATGATGACACCTTGAACACTTTACTGTCGGGACTCGCTGCATTGCCTTTGGCCCTCCCGCGTTATCGCCGAATATAAGGCCCTCCCTCGTTATCGCCGAATATACTCTCCGGTCTCACACTTTCTTGTCCCATTGCACTTTTGTCTTCTGAGCCGTAGCGTTTATGGTTATATGGTAATTTTATCCATTTTTCGTATGATGTGTCCCTTACTCCACGAAATGAGGCTTTTATTTCTGTGGCCTTTTTCCCGTAGCTTCAATATCCTGGAGTCCACTTGAGTTTGTCAACCCCTTATTCATTAATGACTTGAAAAATCAAGCAAAAAGGACATTTCGTGATAACTTATTACGTTATATGTACGTGGGTCCATCGTCTACCAAGCTCTGCTCTTATCACGCGTTTCTCATTAGGGATGTAGATATTGAAGTTCTGACTGAAGCAAGAAAATATAAGCTGTTACATGGTGTTTGTTGACGTGTTGCGGCTAGAGGACCATACCATATGTGATTCGGTGGATCGTGAAAAAGCTGGGGAATGACACAATCGCAGCGAGAAAGCACCTCATCCCATTGGCTACTTACTAGTCGAATTATGAAGTGGTCCCAGACAGTCACGAGCAAAGGTGTTTCCTAACTCAAATTAAGCAGAATACGCTAATTTCATGTCAAAATCAAGCAAAAGTCATTTGGGCAAATCCTATGTTGGCGTTGGATGCTGTCGCATTCCAGGGTAATAAGGTGCCAAACTGGACATAGTTAATTAGGATTGTAATGTGATTCATTTTCCCTTTTTTTTTTTTTTTTTCTCGAAATTATGGTGCGCTTTGGTCAATAAAAGCCCCCACTATTTGAAATGTCCATCGGTCGGCCCCGTTACCATGATGCGTCAATTTCTCTGCCGTTAGAAAAGGCACTTAAAACCCACTCGGTGTTGCCTGAGTGACCACCTAGTCAAAAGGTTAGGAGGAGACTCGGGTTCAAATCTCAACTTCCCCGTCCTTCCTCTCTGGGCTAAATGCCTTTAAAAAAAAATCCCCCCAAAAAAAGGTAGTTAAAGAAATAATCTGAATTACTTGAAACCCAAAACCCAATGCACCGAACAAGCATCTAGCCGAGTTATACGGGTTGGGTAATTCATTTAGTCAGGTCTCGAAGCATTGGACTGATAATTGGCAGCGACAAGCATCTATGCCTCTGCCATTAGAATAAGCAGTTAATGAAGCAGTCCCCTTGGGGAAAGAATGAACTGTTTTGGCTTCCATGACAATGACAGCACATAGTAGAACAGAGATTGCTGTCTTCTCCTTTAATGTCTTGACTTATAAAACAACTTGGTGTGAATTGTGAAAGGACTATTTATATTTGTTGGATGTTGCTTTCATGCCGTATGAAACAAGGTGTGCTGCATGGTGGGGGTCACTTATCACTTTTGCCACGTGCGATCTCATCTTCATGGACGCATGGGGAACCCTGCAGAAAAAAATCATCTTGGGTTACTATCTCTATGGCATGTCATGAGTAGCAGTGTAGTTCACCAAATAAGTTCGTTATCATGTTTTTTTATGGGTATTTATTTACATGGATGATCTTAGCCTTTCAATCAGAGTCACTGGAAAATGACCAGATTGATCTAGGTCACAGCAAAGTCGTCACAAACTCACAATCATTTGCATTTCTCATTTGTTTTTTGTTTCCGCAACTTGCTCTTCTTTATACCTTTATAACAGAGAAATTAAAACCACAAGATAATTGGTCCCAGCAAATATCCCAACTCGATATCACGACTTTTTCTGTATGTAAAAAGCTAAAAATAATTGGAGCCAGGGCTACAAATCAACTAACAGTCACCAGAATGTCAGCAATATTGTGCAATGTAGCCTTTGAGTGAGAATCTCGTACCTAACATCCTCCAGAGTGCCAAAATGTAAGGGGCTAACAACTGTTTTTTTCACATTGAGGTCCAAGATAGGCATTCATTCTACGAGCATTTCGCGGGCTTATCAAAAAAGTTCCTTTGAAGCGCTCCCAATGTGCAATCTTATTTTTGCTTAGGCTGAATTTTCAGGCATAGAGCCATTGAAAGAACTTTAGTTACAGTTTTCTACTGCAACCCTGTTTGTCGCGGAAGATATTTCTCATGTGAAATAATGTTCTCAAATAAATCCGATATCGGATGGTTTTTCTCAAATTTTCGGTGATTGATCCATGTGAAATAAAGTTTTGAAGATAAACTCAGCTGCAACAAGAATGCTTCTTTGTGCCCTTCTGTGATTTGCCACAAAAAGTCACAATAATCAGATGCAGCTGCATCTGCACCTGCATTTTAAATTCTAACAAATGTTCTTCCAATACCCAGTTCCAAATCCTGAGTTTTTGGCCATCTTTGAGGTTAAATCTCAAGCCTCATCTGTCTTACAATAGTTTAAGGCTTTAAGCTGAAAGCAGCATCCGGATTCGGCCTTACAATAAAAGTTTAAAATTGAACCGCCCCATATATTGTCCAATTCAAACCCACCTAAAACGCCATTGCAGAAGGACTAACTGATTCCTTCTGGTTGAGCAGCGTTAAAGCTTCTCGAATTTGGCCGTGTTTGCATAGTGGCGACAACGTTGTGGAAGTAGAATTTGTACAAAACTTCTAGTAACGTGAACACTTATAAAAACAAGTTAATAACGTGAAGACGTGAGTTTGCGGTGAGTCGAACCCCGGTCAAATTCAAACCCACCTAAAACGCCGACGTTCCAACGTTACAATTTGTACAAAAGCTTCTGGTAAGATGAACAAGTATTAAAAGTCTGCTAATGGTGCGTTTGCTGGGAGTCGAACCCACATCTATCAAGCAATTATCCTAACCGTTGGACAACACGGTAGGGGTATTTATCTTTTTTCTTTATTATTATATTTTTAATTCTGTTAGTTTTCATGGGCCCAAGTTGAACCTAAAGTATATTGCGGGGACAAAGCAACTCGGACCAAAAAAAAGAAAGTCTAACCCTGGTTTGCCTATTAATGGGCCAGATAGACAGGGTTGGTTGGGCCCTTAAGCCCTAGAACAAGAATAATCAAATTTCAGAAGGATCTTAGTGATTAACCAAGTTAAAAAAAAAAAAAAAAAAGTAAGAAGAAAATGATTCAGAACACCCAAAACTAGATGATCATAAAATAAAATAAGAAAAAGACCAGAACATGTCAACAAAGTGGGCGTCATCTCGGTCTGGCGAGATATGAATTTTGGTGTCGCGGCGTGGATCATGCGACCGTGACCCATCCTGTTGTCCCTTTGTTTTTTTTTTTTTTTTTAAATAAATAAAATAAACCATTCCGTTTTTTTTTTTTGGCTCTTTCTATTTCTCTACTTTTTCCTCTCATCATACAAAAAGAAGCCACTTTCTTTTATGAACCAATAAAATCATTTACATCCACAATAGTCCAAATGCAAATTCAGTCTAAAATGTAATCGACATCTACAATCTACCGCATAGTCCCCACCAATGTGTCATCGTTTCATCAAGACTTTGGCTTGGTAAACATGTCATCATGGCACATGAAGAGGAGATGTTCGAGCAGCCAATTAAAGCTTGTAAGGGATAATAGTCTAAATTCCTGTCGTCAGTGTTACTCTAAATTGCAACTTCTACAAGGAAAGCTTATATTTTGGTAAGAGGCCGACATAAAATGATTCTAATTCCATTCTCCACTTTCTCCATCCTTCGGATGCCATATGCACTCTATTCTTAATTATCTGCATGGTCAAAGTACTTTTATGTATTTTGGGTAAAAAAATGTTTAAATTTGTGTACGAAGACCTTTTTGGAAAATACAAAAAATCATAATTTATTTCGACAGTGTCACAAAAACATGCCTGATATTGAGCGCATAAAATAATAATAATAATAATAATCAAACCATATAATTGAGATCAATTAACCGATCAAAACCTAATCAATCACTCATAGTTAGTTTAATAATAAATATGAACTTGAGATGTACAAGTTAGATGGACGGCGCATTCCATTTTCCTCATAATAATAATAATAATAATAATAATAATAATAATAATAATAATAATAATAATAATAATAATATAATCGAGAAAGCATGTACACGAAGAAAAAAAAAGGAATTACTTCAAAAATGTTAGTATATCTATAAGGAGGGAACAAATGGTATAATTATTTTGTTTCGATCAATACCAAAAGCAGATTTATTTGCTTTTGAAGGGAAATTCTGGGGTGCGGCTGTTTGCTTCCTCTGCACTTAAAAGCAAAAGAAGAAGAATGAAGATTAAGATAAGCATGTGCACGAACAATCCAAAATGATTCAAAATCCTGACAGCTAGAAATCATCAATGAGAAAACTATGTTCAAATGCTGAGGAGCGGAATCTATCCCAGAGGAATTATCTAGGGAATCTTGATGATGGCACAATCAGTTTCTCATTAATATAAGAAAAAAAAGAAAAACAAAAGCATCCAACTAATGATTCTTCACCAGAAACCATTACGCCCGTAAATGTATCCATCGTTGGCTTTCCTTAAAGCTTAAGAATATTTCATGCAATGCACAACGTAAAGGCCATTCTTTTCCTTTTTTATTCTTTCCGTTCTCCTTTGAACCGAGTTGAATAGAATTTCGAATTTTGAATTCTTGATCTCTTTAAAATCTCCCAATTGAGGAGATTATTGGCAGATAATTGGATTCAGGCGAATAGGATCTTCGATTTCTTTTCATTGTTCAAGACTTTGTTGATTATTCTAAGTATCTAAAGCTTCGACAAGAGCCATTAATATACATTGTATTGTCTCTTTATCTTTTCCTATACGTATGCGGTTTTGAATGCTTGGAATAGTTTACTTAGGAAAGACAACTAATTGAAGTTTTTAAATCTGCCTTTCTACTTTTTGTCCTCCCTTCCTTTGATCTTCCGTAGTTAGACCAAAATAGTTACCACTTGGAGAAATATACGTATTGATGATGCCCCTAAAGATTGTAATTGTACATGACAAGTGTTAAGTAGTCATTAAGTTTATACTTCTGGCTACTAAATCTCAGAGCAAGCTCAAAGTTGAATTGCCTCCCCCAGTTCAACTGTGAGTTGGTAACTAGCTGAGTATCGTCTAACAAAGGTTACAGTTGTTACAGGTGCATCATCTACAAATATTAAATTGCAGAGTTATTGTTTAGCGAATATGGTGAGTAGAGCCATCTTGGAAACACACATGCACGTTCAAATGAGGACCATTAAGGAAACCCGAATTAGAAGAACAGTGGCCCTCATTAGCTGGCTTTTAATATACAATAATAAAGAATAAAGAGTGTGCCATAGGCTGGTAAAGGTTTGCCGGATGCCCCCATCTCTCACCCATTTGTGGAACCTTCGGCCAACATCAAAATAACTTGTTTACTACATTTATTTATTTATTTAATATAATTTATTTATATTTTTATATCATATAAATTTATTTTTTTATTTTAAGTAAATTTTATTTATTATGTGATATAAGATAATAAATAAATTATATTTTAAAAAAAAAAAGAATAGTTACAATAGACACCTACTCAAATTAAATAAGTATAAAAATAAAAAGTGATTTTTAATTATTATTAAAAAAGATGCTATTATTATTACTATAATTATTATTTATAGAGCTCCACGGATGAGGCTCTTATTTTTGCAACAAATTTGTTCGTGTACTTTTGCTACGTAAATTTGGTCCTAGCCATTGGAATTTGGCAACAACTGTCGGTCTCAAATTTCCACAGCTTTAATCCAAAAGAAGAGACAGGCGGGGGGGGGGGGGGGGGCTTGGAGAGAGAGAGAGAGAGATTCTCGTGGCGACAGGGGCCTGATATTCGTCCATATCGTGCTTATATGAATATCCCTTTTGTCTGATGCCAAAATAAAATGAGGGAATATTCCTTCTTTTTTCTCATTGTTGTGTGTGTGAGAAAGGAGAGAGAGAAACAAAGAAAGAACGGAATTGCATGCAAGCCATCAGCCAAGAGAGGAGGGGAAGGAAAAGAATAAAAAGAGAATCTACACAAAAGGCATGGGTTGGAGTCTTGTTCTGTAAGACTGATTTTAGAAAGCGACCAACCATCATCAACATCATTATTATTATTATTATTTTAAGCGTTCCCTTCCTCCCTTTCTCTCACCTTGTTTTTCTCTGCTCGGTGTGCTGCTAAGATATTAAAGAGGGATTCGATGCGGTTGCTCTAACACACACAAGGAGCAAACCTCCTTTTACCTTTATATATCATCTTCCATATACAATCCATCATCCATGCATCGGAACAAAAGGCATTTCCTGCTGCTAGCTATCACACCCTTCACCTTTTATCTACCTGCAAAAACTGCTTAGCTGTCGCGCTAACTCAAAATTTTATATAATTCCCGTGTCAGCTTTTAGTTTATGGTACATGAACGGCGCAGTGTTGTGAGTACAGTAATATTTCTATATCAATACATTCTCTTTTACTAACAATGCGATGCGTTTTGGATAAGGAATTACTGGCTAGTTTCATAACAAGGCATCACCCATTAACTTAAGCGGGTTAATCCCATTTAAAGTTGAAAATTGTCATAATAAATTCCTCAAGCTGTGCCGTATAGTAACATTCTTTTGGGTAAATTCTATAAACGAAACACTCCATTTCATACTTTCTTGTTTGCATATGTTTCAAAGGAGTTCAGCTCGGTAAATATTACTAGGGCCTAGTGTATGCGTCCGGTACGTTACTTAGTCCAAATCACAATGGGCCACGTACGCTCGAAGGTATGTGCTAAAAGTATAAATTTCAAATTAATAAAAAAAAGGAAGAGTTAACCTCAGTTATAATATTCATGAGTTACGCAAACCCCCCAGTTTAACTTTTTTAGGTAGGCAAGTCATTATTTCACAATTACCGATGTGAAAAATGGAAAGTTGACAAACCCCGCGAAAAATTGTCCTAAATTTAAAGAGAATCTTCTTACCTTCCTACCCACTTCATTAAAGTTAGTAGCAGAAGAAGATTCCCGCTCTTAGGTCTCCTTACTCCTTTATTATTCTTTTGGGGGTGGATTTTGGCTTTAAGCTTGGTTGGTCGTGTTCCCTTAATTTAGAGTCGTAGAATTGGAATTAAGATATTCCTTTCTTAGAGGCAGATATTATATTCTTTATGATGAATTTTCATCTCGGATTAGATATTCTCCTTTACTTTCCTCTCATTGAATGCACTCAATGTAAGAACAATTATGCAACTTTTGAAACCGAAAAGAAAGCTGCATGGCGGATTGATTCTGCATGCATGCTTTTGAATATGTCCTCCTCTGCATCCTTCCTCTAAGGAGGTAAATATCTTTACATTGATTCATGTATATGGTCCTTCTATTGCTTCCTGTTATTATTATTATTATTTTTTTTTTTTTTTTTTTTTTTATGATTCTCCAATTTGATAATTTAATGCCTTTCCTATTAAACTAATCAGGTAGAATCATTATAATTCTATGGTCGTATTGGAGATGCGACAATTGGTTCTGGACGCTCCCAAGTACTACTTGTCGTATAAGTGCCGGCATCCAGTACTTGTGCTTGTTATTGAAATCTTAGATGATCACGATCAGGCTCAGCAGGTTGATCCTGAGTCCCTAACTGGAGACTTTAACACACCAATTCGATCTTTTCGACTTCCACGGCTAGCTAGTGACACCAACATTGGACACTACAATGGAAGCCGAAATGTGTCGAATCAACATCGGACACTAATCTGATCCTTATCAATGTTTTCATTAATAATACTCGTGATTGCAATTGTAATCGCAATATCCCAATAGTTGTTAATGTAACAACGCATTAATTATAATTATAATTATAGTTATAGTTAGTTCTTGAAACCAATACCACAATTGTTAAGAATCTAAACGTTAAACTTAAAGATTATGAAAAAATAAATAAAGTTAGAGACCAAATTAATTATAGTCACATAAACTTTAGTTACTATAATTGATGTGGTCATGTCACATAATCAGAGACCCTTTTTTTTTTTTTTTTTCCTTTTTTTCGTATTGTCCTGGGTGCGGATGACACTTAGTCTCTAGCCCTTATAATCAAATATTAAATCACATAATTCTCATGACACCTCTGCCTATAATTTCCTGTATAACCGGGTATGGGCAACTGAAAGCAAATTTCCATATGACTTTAGCTAAAAACCAAATGAGACTTTGCGCAGAAACTTTGGAAAATTACAACCCGTTAATGGGGTTTGATTAAAAGCAAAGGAATCATGGACATGGTTTAGCAGCAAGCTCACAAAAATGAAAAAGGAAAAGAAGAGAGAGATAAAGGGGAAAAGGGATAACAGTAAGAAGAAGAATCATCTTTTTGAAGCTATGATTTGAATTCTTACAAAGATAAACTCCTCTCGTCTAAGGGTATATTGTACAACCAAAGAGAGTTCTAATCACATGACCCCATTGCAGTGTCAGAGTCCCTGATTCCTTCTTTCAGAAAGATCATCTCTCTCTCGTTTTTTTAGCCTTTTTTTTTTTTGGTTTTTCTTGGGCCTTTGCTCTTTGCAAGAAGTTACCATGCCTCTTTAACAACAAAGCATTTCCTTTTCCGTTCTCTCTCTTGAAGCCCACTTTATTCCCTCTTGAGCTCGCCTCTAAAAAGAAGTCGATCCTGCCTCGATCCTCCAAGTGTTCACAAACAACAGCTCCTAACTTTCTCTCTTTCTGTCTTTCTAACCTAATTGCGACTCAAAACTAGAAAACAAGCAAGAGAGGCCAGAGACCACCTTTTGTTGTTCTTTGTTTTTGTTTGTTTCTAAATAAACTACTGTTCTTGTTTTAGGCTTAGCATGAAAGTCCAGCAAATCGGATTGACTGTTGAGTAGAGAGAATTTGAGTGTTTCTTGCTGCTTTTACCTGGAAAAAGATAAGGAGAAAAAAAAAAAACAGAAGGGAAATGGCATCTCCGTCCGAACCGAGCCTGGATTGCAAACCTCACAGCTATTCTCTGCTGCTGAAATCTTTTGGAGACCACGAAAGTGATCAGACCCAAAAGCTTGAAGAGGTTCTATATCGCCTTGAAGAAGAGAGGCTCAAGATTGATGCTTTCAAGCGCGAGTTGCCTCTTTGCATGCAGCTTCTCTCCAATGGTATCATATATGTCTTGTCTTGTATCTCTTGGTTATGCATTAACTATTTTACACCTTAGAAAAATTTTCATGCTTGCTAACGGCCTATCTCCTACGGAACCAAATGATTCAACTAACTAATTAACGGAGACATGCTTGATTCTGTATATTCAATACGCAAATCAAAGGAAAAAAAAAACGAAAGGCTTACTCTGCAGATCGATAGTGGATATTTACTTCATTTTTTATTTTGGTCTCTACAACATATTTGAATCTTTAAATCCTTAAGCTTTTTCTTTTGTCTCTTTTCATTTATAGAAGTTTGAGTTATAGCTTTTTCTCTGTGAGACTTTTGTTGTTGAGCTCATTCTCCGGATTTTAAAGCAGCCCAGTTGTTCACACATCTTTTGAACTCTTTGTCCCAACCTTTTTTTTTCTTTTTTCAGCTGTGGAGACTTCAAAACAGCAATTACAAACCTATAGAGCAAATCATCAAGGGTCAGGACCAGTTCTTGAAGAGTTCATACCCCTTAAGAACTCCACCTCTGAAACCCCAGTTAAGACAGCCTCAAACGTGTCTGATAAGGCAAACTGGATGACAACAGCACAACTTTGGAGCCAAGGTAGCATTAAGACCAAACCTCAATTACCCACCTTAACATCTCCTAAAGAAACTGAGATTGGTCTCAATGTTAGTCCCAAGCTGGCCTTATTGGACACTAAACAAAGAAATGGAGGAGCTTTCCTCCCATTCACAAAAGAAAGAAACCTGTGTCCAAGCCCGACATTAGCCCTTTCTTCTACAGAAAAAGAGACGGAAGAAAAGAAATGTTCTGATCTTCAGACTGAGAATGGGTTTGCAAAGAGGGAGAATTCTAGTAATAAGGTGGGAAATGGAGGGGTCCTGACAATTGAACCAGCAAAAGGGTCCGGTAATTCATCAGCAGATGGACAGGCAACCAACACCAGCAATGCTATTACTACTAGTAGTAATACTCAAACTCATAGAAAGCCAAGGAGGTGTTGGTCGCCTGACTTGCACCGTAGATTTGTCAATGCTTTGCAGATGCTCGGTGGTTCTCAAGGTACCAAATTCTATAATTAACAATAAGAAAAAAAAAAAAAAACACAAAAGTTAATTAAGTTTATTTACTTGTCTATCCTCCTTATGATCTTTGTCTTGTCATTATATGGCCATCATTGTATTGGGTCTCTTTCTGTACTGAAATAATTGGTTTGACTGGTTCCTTTTTGGATCCTGAAATAGTGGCCACCCCAAAACAAATCAGAGAGCTGATGAAGGTTGACGGTTTGACCAACGATGAAGTTAAAAGCCATCTCCAGGTATGTCTCTCTCTCTCTCTCTCTCTCTCCGCTGTACAATTTCTTTTGACCGACAACGTGCAAAGGGCACAGCACGGTCTGCAGCACCGCACAATGCATATACTTTGAATATATTTGCAGTACAGATTTCATTATGATATTTTTGATTTTTATTTTTATTGTGGGACACAGAAATATAGGCTCCACACCAGGCGACCTAGTCCAAGCCCACAAGCAGCTGGAGGGCCGACACCCCAGCTTGTGGTCCTGGGAGGCATCTGGGTCCCACCAGAGTACGCTACAGCCGCAGCAGCAGCTGCTAACGGTGGGTCCCCTGCCCTCTACAGTACCCACCCTGCTGCTGCTACCCATGCATCGCCACCCCATCACTTTTGTGCTGCACCGGCGCCAGTGCCGGCCCAAGATTTCTACAATAACGCCGCAGCGGTGACACCAGCACTGCCGCCACCTCGCCACCCGATGCACCACCACCACCACAGCTTTCCACACCAGCTCCACCCTTACGGTGCCATGTCACAAGCTCAAAACTCACCAGAGTCTGAAGAGAGGGGCACCGGAGAGCGGTCTGAGAGCATTGAAGATGGGAAATCAGAGAGTAGTGGCTGGAAGGCTGAGAGTGGAGACAATGGCGGAGAGAGAAAAGGGTTGGCTGCGCTGAGGGAAGAAGGTGAAGAAAGCAATGGAAGTGAGATTACTCTCAGGTTTTAGACCTCTAATGAATTAATTAGGCGTAGGCTTAGGGTCAGAAAATCAGATTATTTGCATGTTCCTAATTAACTTTCTAGTTATATGCCTTGTTTAATTATTTTCTATTCCATATTCTTATGTCAGCCCCCTATTGCGGGGGGCCAAAATGAGCACAACAGAAAGTGAATGTTTGTTTTGCTTCCCTCATCTGCTTAGTGTCCCACTGGGAAAAGGATTGAACCTTGCTGGCGTTTTCTTTGATGTATTTTGCCTTTTGGTGGACAGATTTGCCCTCGTTTTAGTATGGGATTCACTATTTTTACGGTAAACTTGAGTTGTCACAGGGGAAAAATAAAAAAAAAAAACATAGATTCGTGCAGGAGAGAGTCTATTTTGACTCATTTTTATAAGTGTATCAAAATAATTCAGCATAAAAAGTAAAAAATAATAACAATAATAATACTAATAAAACACAAAAATAAAAAATAGAAGTTGTGTTGAGTTTTTTTATTTTTATTTTTATTTTTTAACTTTTTATGATGAATTATTTTGACTTCCCTATGCCCTTTGGTGGCTAATCTAAAGACCCCAGTCCACTAAGATTTTGCAAATATTACAAGGAATACATCCCAGGTGCCCTTATCAAGATAGGAAAATCTGTTTTGACTCATTTTTTTAATAAGTCAAAATAATTTAATACAAAAAGTAAAAATAAAAATTAAAAAAAATACATATTGATATTTTTTATAATGGATTATTTTGACTCGCCCAAAAAAGGGAATCAAAATAACAAACACGAGAAGAAAAGATACCGAAAGTGGATGCCTAGTGCCAAATTTCTTTCCGGCCTCAAAGTTCTTCACATATCTTTCTTGAAAATGCCTTGTCAGCCCTTTGAGATCGGCTTTTCCTTTTCCTAGAATAACAAAACAACTAAGGGAGCAAAATCTCCAACGTTCTTCTTTTTAATCTTAAAGGCAGCAAGAGAGTGTTTGTGAGTTTCGTAGAATAGAAGGCATTTATATATGTGTTCAATGGCTGTTTAATTAGGTGGGTCTTTTACTTTGTTGTTGGAATTTAACCCTGATGATTTATTTCCAAAATTGAATGGCTAGGCCCCAATCTGCCAGCGGGTGGGTTGGAAAGCAGAGTCCGGCTAGGGGGAGACAACCGCCAAACCTCACAAGGGCCCCTCCCAACAGCTCCAGAGCGACAGAGAAGGAAAGCCTCATCCATTCTCCACCGCCATAAAATGGGCCTTTTAGCCTTTCTGTCTCCACCTAAAATCAAACGTGCGTAACCAGAATCGGTGGGTCGGAAAGCGAAACCGGGTTTAGGGAAATCGATGGATGATGCATTTTGAGCAACAAATATACACACGACACATGTTCTGTTCCCACGGGAGGGAAATCGATGATTCCATGCCAAACACAAAGGGTCACTGGGAGAGGGTCAATCTTCACAAATTAAATAAGCAGAAAGAGAAGAAAGGCTTAGAGAGAAGCTTGTAAGAGAAACATCTGGGTCATCTGATTAGAAGAAATTACGCATCCGCTTTAACAAAACATATATGTTCAACCCAGACAATTATTAGGAAAGAGGATAGATGGGTCACGCATTTCCCTTGGTCACAATTCCATCCCGCGTGCTAAAATCATCGCCCATGTCGCTATCTGTCATCACAGAATCAACGAGAGACTGCAAAAGAACGGTTTATGAATTAGTGCCCAACCACGGTCAATCAAACAAGTACATATCCTTCGATTTTCCTAGGAGGCTTGACATAGCCCTAGATCATGCGCTCTAACCTAGTCTGCAATTACAAATTTTGTGAGGAAGTTTCCTTACGGCCTTATGATTAACAGACACTTGGAGATAGCTTAACACTTTATCATGGAGTTCATACTTCCCATGTCACAGATATAGATGTATGAAACTTATACAGCACACCCAAGTATGCATCACCAATATGCCCTGTTATGTTCTATATACCTGACATAGATTTTATGTGAACTCATCCAAACCAACAAAAAATGAATCCACAAATGGGAGGCAGTAACAGAAGATGTGAGCTTACACCCAAGTGTTTGTTTTAGTTTTTTACAATTACATTCAGTGAGAAAATGGCTCCTCCCAAATGGCCTAACTTAATCCCAGCAAGTGGCAACAGAACCACTAAAAAATGTTGATCACTCTCTGGTTAGATAAAATTTGGATAACAATTGTCAATTACAATAAGACAAGAATTGAATTTCAAGGAGTATAAGCAATTACTCAGTTACATTTTCCTGTCTTCTAAAACCCAAAGCAACTTTTACTGATAGTATCAGAAAAAATGCTCATCTGACACTTTGGCAGCTTGTAGCACTGCCTATACACATGCTTCTAGCAGTAATAAATGCATCAAGTTGCAGAAATGTAATGCATCACTAGGGAAAGCTACATCTTGCAAAAGACCAAGTATGTAATTCATGAGAAATGATACGTGTGCAATGACACATGCGCCCATCTGTTCTCTTATTATCTTATAGAGCACCAACTTGCACCCATTACTACTAGCTGGCAAAAGAAACAAAATAAACATGTTGACCACATAAACAGATGACCGAACTAAAAAGATACAATGCCAGTTAAAAATGAAACCAAGTCCTGCATCTGTGAACAAAATGAAAATGAGAACTACTACATGAGTGCAATTTAGGGAGGCACAAATAGGAACAAAGATTTTTCAGAAATTCTAATTGGTTATTTAAAAAAATAATAAATTAAAAAAAATTGATTGGTTACATTATATTTGTGGCTCCCCGTGACTCTTCAAGGTTAAGCCAACTAGTTTTTCCCAATGAAAATAAAGGCAAAGTCAAACTTAATCTTAGCCACCATGTCAATTCTACTGGAAGATGCAAGCCATGAGGCACTGCACATCAGATATTTCAATCAGACAGTAAAAGAGACCGCAATCCAAAGATCAAATTAAGCGACAACCAAAGAAATAATGAGGGAACTGCTGAGGGCAGAATAACTGTTTGCATATGCCAACCAAAACATTTCCAACAAAACCATGTATGGAACCCCACCATAGAGATGTTCATTTATACCCTACTAACAAGGTTGCACATACAAAAAAGATTAAGGAGGAGGCTAACCTGAAGTTCATGTTCAGAGCTTTTCAGTCTATCAGTGTACTCTTTCACTTGCAGAAAACATTTGTGCAGCTGCAGATTGTTCACAGAATGCAATCATAAACAGTAAAGCAATGGCTCAAAAACCTTTTAACTTCCAGATAAACTACAATGTGATTACCTTGGTCAGTTGCATCTTACGCTGTGAAGAGAGCCTCTTTGCAGTGATCAATGCATCCTCCAGTTTCTGCACTGACCATCAATTTCTAAGTGTGGCCACAGAAAGTCTTAGATATAAATTAAACAGTCTAACAGCTTGCATTAGCACCAAGCAGATAATGGAATGCCTCATGAACTTAAAAAACTAGCTCTGTAAATAGAACAATAAAGACCTTAGCTTTGTTCTGTAAATCTGAAACAAGATTTTGTTTGCTTTCCATCCTTTCATTGATCTCAGCAATCTGTTTAGGCAATAAATTTAGTTTGCAATTTCCTAACATAATTGAAAATAAAGAAAGGGACAAAAAAGCATTAAAAACAAAATGAAAAACCAAAAAGGCTGTGGTCTGTAGATCATTGTGTTGGCTATGAAGTTGCAAAATCTAATTTAGCAGATCTACTTAACCCCATGTGCAAGGCATAAAATGATTTTTATTTGTAGTATAGAAAGGTTGAATGCATTAACTGTCCCCTAAATTTTGTGCTCATTTTTCTTTCCTCCATAAAGTATATTTTCAAGAATGCTTTCATCCCTAATAAATGCCACTGCTTGAATCCAGAATTAGTAAACCCCTTCGATCTCAATCTCTAAAGAGAAAAAAGTTCTATTGTACCCAAAACAACAGAAAACTCTAAGAGAGAGCAAACCTCCTCTTTGAGCTCATCTAGCCTCTGCATTGATTTCTCCAACTGTTCTTTCACCTGGTATGAGACAAATTGATGACAGATGAATAACTAAGAAACACAAAATTAACATTACTCAAGTATGCTCGTGTGTCCACAGACAGAGTAATACTTACCCCATGACTGTAATCATCACTTGAATCTGAAAGAACTTCCCTGCCACGCCGGTTATTATTAGAACTGCCAACAGAAGAAGAAACATAGTAGTAATTTTCAACCAAATTTAGTGGAACAACAGTTCACTTGAATCTGAAAGAACTTCCCTGCCACGCCGGTTATTATTAGAACTGCCAACAGAAGAAGAAACATAGTAGCAATTTTCAACCAAATTTAGTGGAACAACAGTTCACTTTTGCCACGAAATGACATGTCACAAGCCACCTTCAGACTAGAAATTTCATTAAAATTGACAAACATGTCTTTGCAACTATATTTTCTAACATTGAAACAACACTGAAATCCACAAGTTGATCAAACTCAAATAGATAAGAGAAATCTATCAAACATAGTCTCAATGAAAACAGATAAATGCTACAAAATTATGCAACTACGAATATCTTACCCGCTTTGTTTCCTCAAGTTCTGATCTGTGTCCTTGTCCACAATGTTATGACTGCTGTTGGTACCATCCATCTCCCTATTATGATTCCAGTCAAGATCATCATTGCTTTCAAAATTCCAATCAGTGTTCCTTCCTTTTTCTTGCTCATTACCTGCTTGATCTCCATCTAAGAAACCATCCCTTGCTTGATCATGACCATTTCCATGCCCATATCCTCTTCCCCTATCTTCTTCATGGCCCAAAGACCGGTCGCGCTCTCTAGACCTATCCCCAAATCGTTCCTCATTCCATTCTCTATCTCGACCATAAGCCCTTTCACGATCTCTACCCCTATCCCAATCCATGGCCCTCTCTTGATTATGCTGAAAATGTTCTCGATTAAAATTTGATCTTCCACCTCTAGTAGTCACTCCATTTACTCTCACGACGCGCCCATCAATAGCCTGTAGACAAACTTCAAAAATCAATGTTCTAGAAGCTTTTTATCAATACATAGAAGTTCTAGAGGCTTAAACCAACAATTAGGAAGGCAACTACCTTGCCATTCATATCATTTATGGCTTCAGTAACTGATCTAGGGTTTCGAAAAGTGACAAATGCATAGCATTTTCCCCTTGTCCCACGATCATTTATAATCTGCAAGCCACAAGCCACAAGCCATAAGCCATGAACAAACAGAACAAACCGTTTATTTCCTTCTCACAGATAGGCAATCGGCCAGTGACATTTGGCTGCAATTCAATGATGCGCTTTCAATCAAAAGAATTAAAAGAATCTGCTAGAACTAGCATCGGCTCCTGCGCTTCATACTTCTCCACCAGTTGTTAAAACGTAATTAACAAAAAAAAAAAAAAGGAAATCAAAGCAACTTAAAGTTCGCATAGCAAGGAGACAAAAAATAAACAGTCCAAAACCCTAGTAATACGAAACAAAGAAGATGTTGAGCGTGTAAAAGAGGTGGCGGTGGTGGTGATGAAAAAGTAGACCTTGACGGCGACGATGGCGCCGTAGAGGCCGAAGACCCGGCGAAGAGTTTCTTCGTTGGCGCTGCCGTGAGAGAGCCATCCCACGTATATAGAATTTTCATCGTCCACCGTCATTTTTACAAATCAACGCCCTCCACAACTTCGCCGGGAAACGCTTGTGTCTATTTTACCAGCTATTTCCTATCGATTGGACCGTTTTGCGCACCGAAACCAGTGTTATTGATTTTTAAGTATACACGTATAAGTTGTGTAATTAAAATATTTTATACTAAAACATATATTCATATAAATAAATAAATAAATAAAAACTATATATATATATATATATAAGAGGGACAATAAAGCCCTATGATTTTGAGTCTTACGATTTGAGACGAGACGTGAGTCTATTGCTTATTTCAATTCTATACGGATTCATAAATAGGTTTGAGATTTCCTTCCGGTTATGGGTTCGACTTTAATTTCAGAGACAATTATGTCTGTAACTCTTGTTTTGGTCTTGATTTCAATTCAAATTTTTTTGTTCTTTTACAATGAAACTATCCCAGTGACAGTTCCATTTTTCCAACTGATTATAATTACGGATTGATTTTTAGAAGGAGCGAATCACAAGCCGATTGTTCTCTCTAATGATTTTGATTAAAGCCAACATTAAAGAACTAATTCTGATCCTCGATTCAGTTCTAGTTCTGAGTATAACCAAAATTGTAGAGGTAATTTCCATTTTTTTTTTATTGGAATTACAATCACATGTGAATCGTGCATGCGTAAATATCCTCTTTATTGTTTAGAAAAAAAATTTAGATATTTTTGCTGAATACGATCGGCCCAACGTTGAGCTTCAGACCATTGGACATTCATGTAAAAAAAAAGAAAAGACCAACAACAGATCTTCGAAATTCAGGCCGACAAGAGTGGCCCATTTTTTGATCTCAAAATTCAAAACAGGCCGTCTTTCGGGCGAAACTTACGCCGACCTTAATCCCCACTTCTCAAATTTTTCTCAACGAGTTGTCCAACCCACTTTCGACGGGTTAGATGCTTTTCCCATCATCTTTAATGCTGCGTTAATCACAAATCTAATATCAATGTCATGTCTGTAACTGTGCGGTACTGTTGCCTAATAATATATTTATATATATATTCGCTTCTCTTGTCTATGATTGAAGGATGGAGGTGACAAGGAGAAAGAAAATGAAGAAGAAAGGGGAGGGAGAGAGATGGAAAGAAAAAAAAAAAAAGAATGGAGACAGCGTTGCTTTAATCTTGCCTTTTCAATCTACGTTGCATGTCCATTTCGGATTTGGTTGCATGTCTATCCGTCAAAGCAAAATAATTGGACAAGCAAGCGATTAAGTTGTCAACAGCTAATGCATCAGTCAATATTCAATCAACTGCTCCATGTTTGCTGTTAGATCAGGCAGTTGGTCAACCGGCTTCAATCGTTTTTCCACATGAAGTTAGGCCCTCATAATTAAATTAGGATCATATATACAATTCGTCAGTAGACATCTCTTCCACCATTTTGATTGCACCGGACGGCTTCAATTGAACTTCTAAAAATGTTTTGAGTAATCTTAAATATCTAGTAAAAAAAATCTCATCTTATTTTAAATTTTTAAAATTAGTGGGGGCAAATAATTTTTTTAATGGGGCCGAAATTAATTGGACAACAATTCAAAATTTTCATACTAACATTTAGTTTTAGCTAGCTTTTAGCAGGAGCTCTTGCCCACACAAAGCCTATAAGGTACATCCGCCCCGCCCCGCCCCGCCCCCGGTACAGAACAGGTAATGTTTGCTTACACGTAAAATTATTATTATTTTTTTATTAAAAAAAAAAAGTGCAAAGTAACTGGGGAAAAAAATTTGGTTTTTTTTGGGGAATACGTGTTTATCATGTACGGTCGCCTGCAGGATCACACACGGTGATTATAGCGCATCAAATTGTGTGCCAAAATATGCGCATGATGACTGACGACGATGCAATCGGTTTGTGTGGACCACATCAGAGTGGGAACCAAGGGCGATTAAACCTTGGATACCTTTTTCTTCAAACCACTGGTCACGGTCGCAACAAATTGATGGAACCCGCAGAGACAGAAAAATTTAAGGGTTATCACTTTCGACACGTGGGAAGAATTGACACGTGAACACGTGTTTGTGCCAGCAAAGCCGAATAAGTGGTTCCTATTGTTGTGCCTGTTACTCACGACGTAAATTAGCAGGGTATCCAAATTGAAAATCACGGGGAAAATATCGAAATTTGTGTGCAATTCTATTTCTACCTTAAAATCCAACCCATTCGCTGTTTTGTTTTCTCTTTTTTTTTTTTTCCTTACATTTTTTTAGTACAAATAAATGGCCAAAGCGTATGATATCGAATCCTTGCCAATTAGGCTAGCGTTGTATTTTACAATTTTTTGCCCATCGATTAAAAAACTGTATTTACGGAAGATTCTCTTTTCATTTACCATCGATTTGCCTTTACGATGGGAAATGGGGTACGCGTTACAATCTGACCATCGACTAACAGAAGAACAAATTAGTAGCACAGACCACAACCTATGGATGGACTTTTGACCATAAATAAATAAATATATATATATATATTATCGAGAATAATTGATTTATATGTACTACATAACCAAAGAATTTGATATATATTGAGCAAATCAAATTTAATACAACATACAAACATGAAATTCGGAATTGTATATTTCAGAAACAATGAAATTTGATATAGCTGATGCGGTTAACTCCATCAATCCACCCAATATATACTTATTCATTATGCACTTTCTTTAATGAAAGTAAAATAGTGATTGCATATCATATCAGCGACATTTTCAAATTTCACTATTATTACACGTCATTTTTTTTTTTCTAAATGCCACATTTTACAAGAAATAATTTCTTTTTATTGGTGGGGGTGTGGCAGCAAATGACTATAACTGCAAGGAAATACTAGTTACCGCAATATCATTAGCAAAGGCAAAGTGTCAGTTTACCAATCGAGAGGGATGTGTGAATCGGGAAAAGGCAGACGGGGGACAGCCACAATTTGGAAATTCGACAGGATCCCATGTGACATCCGTCTAGTCCAGGCTCATTATTACGGGGCATGCAAAGGTCCCGTTTGCCTCAAACTCGGTTTTCATGATTGTACTGTTGGTCCACACCTCAGCCGCAGGTTCACATGCACGCATATTTACTCCCGTTGATCACATTCTTGCAGGACATATGCCTGTGCATTAATCAGGTCCTTAACAGATCAATGCAGAAGGCTAATTTATGACCTTGTTAAACTACATTGATTATATATTTTTTTCCTAGCAAGAAAATTAATGGACCCTTATCCTTCCTCACCTTCTCTCCTCTCATCCCTCAAGTCTCGGACACACACACAAAAAAATAAAAGGGTTTTTACCTGGTGCTGAAGCCCTCCAGTGCATGGAGTTCGACCATCCCTCGTCTTTCTGTATTTCTTTTCTTTCCCCTTTCCTTGAAGCAACTCTCATCTATATTCAGAGCGTTTTTTTTTTTTTTCAAAGGGAAATATATTCTCTTGATGGTTTTGTCCGTTCCTTTATTTTTTTGATGAGTTGATTTTCTTCATTGATTATGTGTGCCGAACCATATGTAATCATTAGTTCTTAAAGGGTGACAAAGTTTTATCCCACCAATTTGTAGACGAGATACGATCAACTTTGCCTCAAACCACAACAGTTAAGAAGCTCTTCGGGCATGTTTCGTTGTCATCTCTTTGCAAGAGGGAGTCAATCGTCAAACATTTTTTATGAATATACGTAATTTTCTTCTTTCATAGGCACATTAATTACGACTGTGCTCTCGTTTTCCCACTGGGTTGCCTTTTTCCCAGTTATCCAGTTATTTATTTTCCCCCCTGGAAGTATACAAATTCTAATATTATAGTGAATTACTTCACCTTTGATTCCGCGGAGAATTATTATATATTTTATTCAAAATGGTGACCTTGATTAATGATATGGGTGGGAACGGCCTGTTTATTAACAGGGATGCACTATAAACATATCGTCTAGGCCTCCTTGTCTTCCGTCTGAGGAGACATTCTAATGTCAATTTACGCAAGGGAAAAGGCCCCACTTAGGACCCCATTTAAATTCTTTTTACAACTTTATTATTGGAAGGCCACATCATGTCCTAATTTTAATTGATGTAGAGCGAACCCCACCTCCCAAAAAAAATGTATGGAAGCCAATCTACAGTCTACATGGATTAAAGTTTCTAATTTAAAAGAAAACGATGTAACGAAGATTTGCGGCTGTAATTATATAGCTATCTCCATAGGTAAAAATGGCATTGAAAAACAAGGCAAGAAGATTTGTCAATTGTAACCCACGGGCCATATTCTTGAGTCTCAGACCCCAAAATAGGAAATTTACAGCGAAACCCCATTGCCATTATTACTGGGTACCATTGGGCAGCCCGAGCGACGAGGGTGAGTTCCCATCAGCGTCAGGCACGGCTTGCCAAGCCGAAGCCGCAATGAGAGGGCGGCTATGCCAGCCGAGGGTCAAGCACCCTTCGTTCTCCTGCACGCTGTAACCTTCGGCCGAGAACAGAGTCAATAGCATGCTCGCTTGCTTGAAAGCATTAGACCCCAAATGCAAGGGCCTGAACCTGGCTGCGATAAGCCGCCCTCTCCATTTGGCTAGCGGCTCGTGGCGCTCTAGCCTAGCCGATCCTTCACAGCTCACCACGTTGCATATTTCTCTCTGAATGTACATCCCGGCTAGAGCCTTCTCTGGCTGCAGCGCACAAGCCTCCAGAGAGTCAACCATTGTTGAATAGTAGTATAGCGCCTCGGTGAACCGGTGCAAAAAAGCCGGTTGATTATGATTCGATTCCTGCTCAACAACGGTCACGATTTTCGGGTGTAGGTTCCGGATCCAGTTGAGGACCGAATCAATTGGCGAGTTACGGTCCGGGTCGGACCCCAGCAACTTGTGCAGCTGCATGATTGAGTTGACCGCCACGGCTTCTTTGGGATTGACCTGGAGCATCCAGGGCTTCACATCCTCGAGCCGCGAAGCCGCCACTCCACGGAAAGCAAAGTGGACGTTGACGGACCGGGCCAACTCGGCGAGCCGCAACCCGATTTCCCGCAACGAGTCGCGGCCGTCCGGGGACGGCGGACCAATGCCAGTTAATTTAAGCAACGGGGGCCCACCAGGGCGCAGGGCCAAAGCCTGTATGAGTGCCGGCCATTGCAGTCCGTGCATCAGGTTAAAATCTACCACGTGGACACAATCCTGGCCGTCGAAAGCCTCCAATATCGCCTGATTAGCAGTGAAATGTGCAAACTTCAGGTACGGACACGCCTCGTAAAAATGATGGTATAGAATCTCATTTTCATAAGCGGCGGTGGAGGAGCCACCGGCGTAGGGGTTCGCCAGAGGAAAAACCCGGCGACTCAAAGCATCAATAAAGTAGCCAGCAACTTTGCCGATGCCACATCCAGTGTTGACACGTGTCAACAAGGCCTGCATGTCCCCGATAAGAGAGCCAGCCAATGGGAGCTCGCCACGCTGGACGGACTCCGCACACGTCATCAACATGTGCACAAGCCGTATCGCGGAATCCTCCTCCACAGCCGTCACCACCACCGCCTGATTTTGTTGTTGCTGTTGAAAACTAATACTCTGGAGCTGCTGATGCGTAGAGGGATCGATACTGGAGTTATCGAGAGCCACCGGATTGGGGAGGATGAGTTCGGAGAGATCTGAGGGCAGAGAAAGGAGAGGCTGGGACGTCTGGTTGAACTCGGAGAGAAGAGAATCGACCCAGGAGGAGAGATCCGAGGGGTTGTACAGAATGGTATCGGAAGCGAGAAAAGAAAGCTGGTTTGAGGAGGAGTTGAGCATGGCGGTTTCAAGGCGTTCGAGGCGCTGCGCCACGTGTCGGAGGTCCGACGACCGAACCTTGTAACCGGCGCCGGAGAGAAGGTCGTCAATTTCTGGTTTGCCGACGGTAGATGAAGACAGCATGACGGCGTTTCCGGCCGACGCCGCAGATTCGTACGGTAGCATGATCAATTCCCTGTTCTTGGTTGAAGATCGAAGAGTACCTATGAATTTAACAAGAATTAAATCCCAGTCTCCTACATATGTATATATCTCAAGGGTTCTGAGTACAAGAGTGAGAGTGATATGTCACACTGACACGGAGAGAGAAAAAGTAAAACGAAGAAAGGAGGGAAGCGAAGATGGTGGGCGTTTTGATTTTAAAGAGAGAGAGAGAGAGAGAGAGAGAGAGGGGGGGGGGAGGACGAAACGTGGAAATTATAAAGTTAAAAAGAAAAAATCCAAGATTTCTGTTTTAATTATATTTTTTATCTTACAGACATAATAAATAAATTTTATTTAAAATAAAAAGTAAATTTACATAATATAAATTATATAAAAAAACAATGAATAAATATAATAAACATTTTAAAACCCATATATGATATTTTTATGATTTGTATATTTTAATTCATTATTTAAAAAAATATATATTTTTTAAGATTGTGAGTCTAAATCCAAAATGTATAAAATATAATGGGCGATTATAACTTTTTGCCAAACTATGTAATGTATGACCATTGATCCACGAATGAATAAATTATTGTGTGTATTTTCAGCTTTCCACTAACCCTTTTTATCTTTATTTTTTTCAACTTTTGCAATTTCTTGCATATATTTCTATATTTTTTTTTTCCTCTTGATTCTTGATATCTGTCCAAGGGAAATAATACTTAGGCACATAGAATGAATACAAATAATATTATGACAATAATCTTGTGTACGACTGTTGTTCCATCAAAATTAAATTTTATTTTATTCTATTTTACTTTATTTTATCAAAAGCATTAGTCAACATTTCAACCGATGCAATGTTTTGTAATTTCGATTTCTGCAATTAATCTTAATTTATTTTCCTAACCATTCGCTCTTTTGTAAATGTATATGGTTGTGCGATTCTAAAAAATTCTCCCCATCATATATTTGTTTTCAGAGCAGAATGTAATAATAGAATGTGCCTCAACATGCAAATGGTGGAGCCGGCCATGCCACTAATGGGATGAGAATCCTTTATCACAACTTTTCAAATCTAAGCCACTAATTAAAAGATTAAAATATTAAACAAAAATCTTAATGCATGGTCGTTGCAGATTAATCTACACAAAGTTATGATTTTCTTTTTGGACAACTAAAAAAGTACATTTTCATTGTAACTTTTAATATTAAGGAATATAAAATTTTACTGTTATACATATAAATGCTTAGGCTTATTTTTATTAAAGTAGATTATAAAAATTTAAAATTTAAAATTAAATTAATGTGATAAAAAGATTCGTCACGAATTAAATTATTATTTCGGACGGCACAAAGGAACGAGTTTTCCGAGAGTAATATACGCTTGTAACATTGAAATGGCAAGTCACACGTGCAGAGCGCAGGCAGGATTGAGAGCCTGCAGTACTCGCTCTGCAATCGATTTGTTATTTTAAGCAGCAGAGATGCAAATTAATTATTGAAGGGAACTCCCATTAATTTGCACGGGGAGGTAAATGAAAATGAAATGGCAACTGCAGATGCTTTAAAACCAATACAGCGTTTTGCAACCGTTGGTTTAAAATTGGACTACCATGAAAATGACATTTTCTTTTTAAAAAAAAAATTTTTTTTCTGAGACTGAAGAAGAAAACGACCTTTTAACAGCATTGAAAGGCCAAAGCTGATAATTCAAATTATCAAGTAATTACTTTAAAAGATATTTTCTTTTTATTAACGTATTGTACATTTATTCTATTCTTACCTTTTTTTTTTTTTTTTAATCCAATAGATGTATTGCAGCCTTTTGGATCAAACCAACCAATAATAGCCTTGTATTTGTGTCTGGCGACTGAAATTAGTAATTCAGACAGCTTATTAATTGCGGAGGAGAGGAAGCAAACAATAACCTTAGCGTAAGGATTGCTTTCTTTTCTTCTCTTTCTCTCTCTCTCTCTCTCTCTCTCTCTGTTTTTTTTTTTTTTCTTTTTGATAAATGAATCACTCATTAACAAAACCAGAAAAACTCGTTAGGGAAGGCAAAATCCTGATACAAGCCTAAGCTTCAGTCGATTAGATGTTCACTAGAGACCAAATATTAGCAATACTAAGTGGCTATCATCTACAACTCCATTGACTCAAATACTATGAAAGGAGAAGCCAGGCAACTGAGTTTAACCCCATATAAACTCACATTCACCTAAAAATTGAAATTTATAAATGAAAAAATTTATAAACATTATAAGTTATGTTAAATTTTTATATTTAAAAAATGTGTAATTTAATACTCTTAACAGTATCAACCTCGACGAGACTCTATCTTGCTACTGACACTAGTATTCCTCTTCCTCCGGCTTCAAGCAAACAAATGCGTGTGTCTGTGTCTGTGTGTGTCTATATATATATAAATAACTTACAAAGCTTGGTCCCCTTTGCCTTGTCTCCGTTGGACCCTGTTGGCATTTTGTCCCTCAAATTTTCTAATGTTTACTTTATTGTCATTAATTTGAGAACCTGAAACCAAAATGAATACATTCAGGTCCAAGTCTACCGGGTTCTTGACAAGCTTTGAAAGCACATAGTGTCGGAGCACATTCTTGGATAGCCGGTTAGCTGCCACACGCATCTACTGCCTTAAAGGACTTTCACTTTTGAATTCTCGAAATCAAACGATTTCTAAATTTTTATTTGCATGGAAAATCTAATGACCACACAAGGATTTAAAACGAAAGTGGTCAATAGCTCACAAAAAATTTTGAACTCTATTGATTTAAATACCCAAAAAAAAAAAAAAAAAACTTCAAATTTTCGGGTATAAATGATTATCCATTCCTAAAAATTCCAATAATTGGGCCTAAAAAAACTTTGTAGTTTTTCCACCTCGCGTTTTCAATTTCACGTTAATCTTTTTCACAGCACCAGTAATTGCGTGGCAGAATGTCTCTGGTTATTGGGGGGCCACGAGTTGTAATTAGAAAAACTTAGCTTATACAGTGGACTATTTAATGATCATGCCAAACCATCAACAAAGGCATAAAGTCTTCATTGCCACCGCCGACATAAATCATATGCGCAACCACGGGTTTGAACTCAAATTTATCTAGATGTGTGGACTTTCATAATATTTTAGTCAGCAGCAGCTGATTAAAATATGCTAATTCTTTTCTATTATTGAGACACGGAAAGGTCTATAGCTTTTATAAAAAAAATGTAAACTATCATTTGGATAATAATTACTAATTACATATGGATATACGAGCACCGAGCAAGTACTTATCGAGATATTACGTATGTTGGACACAATATAAAATAGCTATGGCTGAAAGGGTTCATCTTGAGACCAGATTAATTAAAGAGAAACATCTCTCTCTCTCTCTCTCTCTCTCTCTTTCTCTTTGTGGTTGGCCTCGTGGGGCATTTGATTTGTATCATTTCCATTAGTCAATTGTAGATCACAAAGGTCCACGCATAATTCTAGTGCTTGTGAATTTTTGTGGTCCTCGAGATGTAAGTTTTTGTGAGAGCACGTAACACTGAGTATTAATTTAAGTGCGCAGCCAGGTCAATTATGTTTATATATGCACATATTAGATTTTGACATTGCATGGGATGTCGATCTCATCTCTATTTTATAGGGCAATTTTTCATGTTGTAGTAATTATTAACCAAAGGTATTTGTTCGAGGTTAAACCATGTCGCATATAGGCTTTCGCAGATGCCTTACATTAATATGCACGCATGCATGCATACGGTGATGCACTGTGACTATCTCCGGCTGGTGGCATTGTATTCTCTGATATCCCGCGTCTTAGGAAGGCTGTGTGTGTGTGTGTGTGTGTTAGAGAGAGAGAGAGAGAGAGAGATGGAGAGGTAAGGACTAAGGACGTCTTGGCGTCAAAGGCATATACTTGGAATGGACTTTAATTGAAAGATAAAACTTGCTTAAAATAGTCGGGTATCACAGAGTGGGTACTGTAATGGGTACATGTGGTCCATTTTAAAATTATGGAATTTGGGACAAAATAAAAAGCTAAAAAACTTGAAAGCTGAAGATGATAATAATAATTTACCAAGAGTATTTACTATTTACGAAGATTTCAAAGATAAAAAATAACATGATAGTGTAGGAAAGAATAAAGTCATTTTAATTGCCGATTTATCCTTACACTCGAATTAACAGCAAGGTGGGGTTCCTGGAGCAGATAAAGTGGGCATATGGGACCGATTGCAAAGCCCAAAAAGCACGAATTTAAGTGCAAGGAAATGTTACAGTCGAGGACCCAGATGTGTCAATTGAGAGAAATGTATGTGGACGCATGTGACAGCAAGGGGAATCCCTTAAAAAGCTAAAAATGATACACATAATTTTTTCCTTTAAAAAAAAAAAAAAAAAAACATGATCTTGGGTGGCTAGCTAAGGTACCTATGTATGCAATATGCATAATAAATCAATAATGTGGGGCGTTGTGGCATAACTAGAGATGGGGAGTAGTGGGAGGGAATTGGGACCAGCATTCTCCCCAAAGAGAACATGTTGTGTTTTGGGACAGTCATACTCTGTTTCTGTGTCCATTCCGTTCTTTTAGCTGACAGGCAGCTCAGCACACCTGTGATATGGGCCTGATTTAGAGAGAGAGAGAGAGAGAGAGATCTGTGTTTGCGTCCGTTACAACTGTATGCTCCCGTGTTACATTACATATGACTTTGTTATAATTGTAGTATATAATAAAAAATATAATTAGTAACTTTCAATTCTAACTTTGATATATATATATTTGTGATGTTTTTATTTTATTTAAAGAAATAATGAAAACAAAGGATGCAAGTGTGGATGCAATCCGGCGAGTGCCCATCATCTCGTCGATTCAGAGGTTGCCACCGGGAGAATAGTAATGGCCTCCAAAACTTTATTTAGTTGACTATGACCTCTGTCAGTCAATTGATTGTTAAGTCGGTCACTGGAAATTTTGAATATATTTGGAATCGGGAGCCGGAATCCTTTGAGTCTCTGGATGGGACTTAAGATGGGCCCTTCTGATGGTCATGCCCGAAAGCACAAGCGTCGATTTTGTGAGCTCTCAGGGACCCACGTGTACATTCCACAAAATAAACGGCGCTCATAAATTCGGACATGCTTGAATTAGAATAAAGATGTTGTTTTTCTTTAAAAATAAAATATGTACGGAGAAGAGCTAATCTGGAAAAGAGATAGACTGCATGATGTCCCATTGAGATACATCATGAGCTTAAATCAGAAAGGACGACTTGGAAATTTACATCTTGACCCTGCTTATGTTTAAATGATTTCATACCCCAGTACCACGTTGGAAGAGTCAGCTATAGCCACACGGTAATCACGAGTAGCATGTCGATTGGATAAGTGGCTATAGCAGTCCAATAAATGTTACCCTTCAGTGGACCCCCCGTTGTCTTGGTTACTTGCTTCAGATAGTCTTCAACGGCCCCATGTTCGCATTGCCTGGTTGAGCCTCGTTTAGGTTTTGGCATTCTGTTAAAACTCCTATTTAGCCTATTTTCAATTGAAACAGCATGTACTCACAATTATTCTCGACACATAAGCCCGATCTAACTCCTACTCGGGCAGTCTATAAATTTTTTCTCACCATCTGTGTATATTCAGGAGATTCAAGAACAAAGGCAACGGTTCGCTAAATTAAATTTTAAAATTAAAATTTCAATGATCGTTTAAATTTAATTTTATGTGAATAGAAATATAAATCGATAATACTTTTAGAATAATGTCATTTATTACTGCTAAATTTTATAAATAAATCAACTAAATCATAAGATATTTAATGCATTTCTACTAGTACATAATGGACTTTGATAGCTACTGCAAATGTTTATAAGAAGATCCAGACGAATGTAGGCCTTTCATCCTGCAATCCGGCAAGGGAATCCAATGCCAGCGACCCCTCCTTGGATCATAGTACAGCCAAATAATATCCCATGAACCTTCCAACGTGGACAGCAAAGCAGTCCTACTTATCCCATTGCTTTTCCTCTGAGCACCCTATCGTAACCCTGCAAGGCTCCTTAATTTTCTCCATTATCTTAGTTGGAACCTTTGAATTATATTCCCACCGCCGATGTCTTGAGCTCCACAATTCTATGCCATCCAGAATCCTTACTCCTGTACCCACTTCACCAACACCGTTGGATTTCAAGGTCAGCATGTGCCCATCACCGTTTGCTCGATCAAGCATATTGCCCGAGTTGAATTCAACGGTCACTTGGCGAGCCTCATCTAGACCGCGAAGGAATCTTGGCTGTACGATCACAGGGACGTCGCATTCTGATCGGACGGCTATCTCGAGGCTTTCATGAGGTCCATTATTCACGTTAAGGAAAATATCATCTCCCTCTTTACGGCTGCCACGTGGAAAAATGTCAAAATCTTCTCTTGCTAATCAGGGCTGCCACTTGTCAGTTTCTGAAGTGTACACAAACAAAACCGGGCGGCTGTCCACCTCCTCCACAAACAAGAACCAGAAATGATCCGACCCCGAAACTAGTTTCATTCCGGTCCCCCGCCAAGAACAGATGCTGACGAGTGTCGGAGGCAAATAGAAAAAAAATTGCCATTTGTCGCCAAAAAATAAAGACTCTCACCCGGAAATGTTGTGGGTTTCAATAGATTGGTAAGTACAATCTTGAATCGGCGATTAGAATGATTAGTGAAGCCATAAAAAACGGTGTCACGGTGGCATCGATTCCTGTAAATAAAGAGCCATGTTGTGGAACTTGATCGTAAATTGTAGATGCGTAGTCGGAAAATATAAACGCGAGGGACTTGTTAACAGATTTTAAACGAACAATTTCGGGTGAAGGCAGATAGGAGAGAATGTGCTGTATGAGTTCTGAAGGAAGGATGCAGAATCCTATAGCATTTGTTGTCAAATTGTGGTCATGTTCCATGAAAAGTAATTTTATTAGAAGCCGGTTTGGCCTAGCACGGGTATGCCTACTCACTTGGACACTGGCATGGCAATTATACAGGGGATGGTTTAGTTGGATTTTAATTAATGGGTGCTCGTCGAAATTAATGTTTAAAACAAGTTGTTATTTGTTAATTTAAATTAAATGCTTATTATGTTTTCTCTTCTTCTTTTTTTTTTTAACATAATTTATAATCTTATATTATATAAATTTATTTTATTATTTCTTAAAATAAAAATAATAAATAAATTATACTAAAAAAAATAAAGAATCAAGATAAAAATTTTCTTAATAAAGTGAAGATGCTAGCGTATTGCAATTAGAAGACGAATGATCCAACGAAGCATTCCATCTCATGTGCACGGATGTGTCGTGGTGGTCGGAGAAACGGACGGCTTGGGGGGAATTTCATTTGGTTTTTATAGAGCACAAAATTGGTGCATGGGCGGAAACGTCAACTTCTCATCTGGACGAATTAATATTACAACGGCGGCGTGGCCTTCGGATGCCTGGACAATGCATAGAAGAGCCATCTCAGGTTTCCTTATAGAGCGAGATGAGTCATGTTGTTAGTACCATCCATGACGGGCCCAACTGATTTAATTAATCACACTGGATTGAACTTGTCCCACACGAGTTATTTTAATAATTACCCTGGCTGCGCAACCGAAACAGAAAAAGGAAAAAGAAAAAAAAAAAAAAAAAAAGAAAAGGTGAAAAAATTGTCTACAGAAGACTCTCTATTTTTTATGGACAACATGCGTCCAGGCCCATGGGGAGACTGGGGAGGGATGCCCACAGGACCATCAAATTCGCGAACAATTGTCTAGTTCATGGCCGGTATTTTTAGCCATCCAGGGAACTTCCTACAGGTTTTCTTCTCCGAGTCTTGGGACTTGGGAGCTAGGCCCACTTTGAATGTTGGCAAATATCGCGACCTACCAGAGAGGTCGGCCCAACGAACGATCCAATTCTTGAAGGAATCTTGAGCGAAGCAACAAACGCAAATGTATTCGAGCAATGTAAACAATCAAAGATAATATGCGCCAGATCATGCATTTTCGGTATTGCTGGGAGCTTAGGGTTGGATAACAAATTGGTGACAGTAACATTAAGAAATTTTGGTGGCAAATCATGTTGGGGACAAGGTGAGTAATGTTGTAACTGAAATGGGGCATACAGCGGACGGCAGATAAGGAAATTGCTAACAGGTGAGCAGAATCATCCAATTGCTAAATTAGAATGCAAGGCCCTCAAAACTTCAACATAAAATGAAAAATGGCAAGTCTTATACAAGAAACAGAGAATGACAGGCCAATACCTTGAAACACATAACCACGGTAAAACCAGATTAGGAGGCTCACCCCAAGTTTGTATCAAACTGTGAAACAACAGGCTGGGCTGAAAAGGACATTGATACAGGGTCATCTATCCTCATAACATGAGAATTCAAGTTCAACTGAGTTGGACACTTGGAGGAAACCATTGAAAAAGAAAAAAAGAAGGGGAAAACTAAATTTATAGAAGTGCAGCAGGTAACTCCGTGTCCCATGTTTTGGTAAGAACGGAAATCCTCTGTTCATAAGTTCAGGTAGCAGTCTTTGATCAATAAGATTTAATGTAATATCATAAATCAACTTACTTAGCTTGCTACAGCTATTTTTATCCCCTGAAAGTTGCAATGTGGCATAAACATTGCTATGCCGAGTGAATTGTCAAGGATTGCTGAGATACTTGCTAGACCTCACATCCATTACTTATGGCAATGTAACCATTAACCCAACCATGGATTGAACCCAATAGAACATTGAAACCTTGCAACGTTGTTCTAATGTCCACCCAATAAGAGAGAAAAAGGATAAGCCAATTCTTCAAATCAAACACCAGTTGTTAAATGGCACGCCAACCACCTCTTATAAAGACCAAAACATAATCAAAACAATGTACCAAGACAGCAAACAGATAATCACTTACTTAAGAGCTGAAGCAATATCAACTAAGAAGCAAGATTACAGAAAGTTAAAACTTGTATCTTTTTCAAACATCCCAAATAATTAAGATAGACTGTAAATTGCTATGCTTAAGGTAGACGTTCATACATCACAACAAGCCTCGCCAAATTCTCATCAATGTTAACGTTACCAAAGAAATAAATGAAATGGCATTCTAATGCACCATCAAGTTTACCAGACATGGCCTTCCTTTAATTCTCATCATCACCATCGGTTTTTTTTGCAAGTTGTTTCTCTTCATCTCCAATATTTCCATCGTCTGACTGATTAGAAACAGACTCGCGCTGCAATTGGACAGCAGGTCCTGTAACCGACTGCTGATAAAGAACACCTCCTGAAAGTGTAAAAATAAGACAAACCAAACCAAACGGACTAGCATGCTTATCCCAAATCAGCACATTGATCACAACAGTAAGGAACTTATTGACCACCCCTGTTACAGTAAAGGCTGTTGCAGATATTGCCTTCCTTGTAGCAAATCCAAAGAAACTGATAAGCAAACCAAACACACATGACAAGGACACGGCAAAAAATGCATCAAATTCAAACCAGTTGCCAGCCTTCGATCCAATAGCAGCAAATAGCTCCCTATACTCCCCTGTGAGGATCCAGAATATTGGGGCCATAATCAACGACAGAAAATTATTGTAAAACACAAGGCCCCAAGTATTCAATCCTATAGTTGACACTATGTGTTTGATATAGACCATTTCGGTAACAATGGTCACTAAATAAGCAAGAGCCCAAGAGTAAGCAGTCAAAGTGAAAGCAGAATCGGTAGCTACATACCCAGCAGCCCCACCCAATATAACAAACAATGACACAAAAGTGAGCTTGGAAGGAATGGGCTGCTTCCTGAACAAAGTATCAGCAATAGCAACCAAAAGGGGTGTTAAAGACCTAAACATTATGAAGGTATCCACATTGGCATGGCGCAAAAGATTGGTATTGGTGAAGATTGCAAGGTAAAAAACCACTGCAGCGGGTAAAAACTTCTTGGCAGTGTCATAATTGAAGGCGTCGTAATACAAAAACTCCAATTTGCCTAAAACCCAAACACCCAATGCAGAAGTTAGGTACTGCAACGCAGTTAAGAGGGCAGGGTAGGTAAATTTGGTAATGGCGTACTTGTTGATCACAGCAAGCAAACTGGAACAGAGAGCATAACCCACCACGAGACTGCTTGTGGCCAATTGCTTCGTAGGATCCACCCCAACAGCCCGAATTGAAGACATCATAAAACCGTGATTATCTTTAAAAAACACAAACCTAAAACGACAGATCTTCAACAATTCAGAGAGACAAGGAAGAACAACGCATTCGAAGAGCAAAACGGCGTCATTCGGGAAAATCAGAGAAATGGGTATTCCAATCACGTGTGATCTACAAAGGAATGAAACTCAGAAACACAAAGATAAGGTCAAAGGTGTAGAAAGATAGATAGGGAGAGAGAGAAACAAACGAGGATAGGAGCCACCGACAGAAGCCAGCGAACAGCAAATCTTGGGAGAAATAAACAAATTAAATGGGCTCTGTGACCAATGAGAAGGAGAGCTGAAAGCGGAGGAGGGTCCCACCGACGTCCGATAATACTTAACTGGAAGCAGCAACAAAGGCGCAGAGAACCGTCGGCTTGTAGAATTGGAAACGACTTCGTTCCGTGATGCAAAATATTTTATTAGTATGTATTTATCAAATTTATTAGGTGTTAATTTGGTGCAGTGCGGTTAGGCGTGTCTAATTTCATGCAATGCGGTAATTTGGTGCGAATTAGGACAAGACTGACAAAATTAATTAAAAAAAAAGACAAAATATTAACGTTTAGAGAAAGGAACTGCAATATTTATTTATTGGATTTTGTTAATCCACCCTTATGTTGGGCTTTTTAACATTGTGTTTATTTGTTGACAAAAAAATCTCTAACAATTAATTTGGTACGCCTGCTTTTTCCTTTATTAAAGGTTCCTAGTTATTTCTCCTTTTATTTTTTTTCCTTTTTTTTTTTTTTTGGATTAAGTTGAGAATTATCTCTTTATGTTACAATAATTTTTAATCAATTTTTTTCTCAAATTTATTCTCTGTATTGTGACAATTTTTTAATTTAAAGATCTTTTCTTTTTTGTTTGTTGTCCAGTTTTTATTTTATTTTTTGGTGGTCTTACATTGTGATGGATAAATGATAAACAACATGGATTTCAGTCATCTTTCTTTTATAGTCAGTACTTTTTGGAACACATACAATGGTGGTTCCTGGTTTCTACTATCGTTTTTCAATTGATTTTTCGCCATGGGGAACTCGTGTTTCAGTTATGTCTAACGGATGGTATAGTGATTGCGTAGATGAAATTTATAGATCCGGTGACACCCAAAACAAGACATTCTTATATAATCCAATAGAGCCCAGGAGGCCCATTAACATGAGCACGTAACGGGAGGCAATTGTGCAGCTAAAGCCCATGGACCGACTGTTTTAATGCTGGAGCTCTTGTTTGAGTCTAGCAACTAGATTATAGTCATCATCAACTATTATTAATATGAGCCTTAGAGAAGGAGCTAATATTGACATTTCCAGCGTCGTGGTCGCCGTCATTTCCAGCGTCTTCCAAAGATTGTGCAGGGGGCAAGAGGGGAGCAGGGGTTGACATGATTCTAGGCCTTTTCAACGTCACCGTACTTCGCCACCGCTGATGCCTTCAAGCAATGATCATTCCCGCCATTATGCGTTTGGGCTTGCCATCGTTATGCACGTGACCCTGATGTCTGTGTTCACAGCCTAATTGAGTGGTTGAATTTACCATGGAAAATGTATCATTTGGCTTCTCTTTATCTTCTTAATTACTTATTTTAAAATGGATTTATATAAAAATTCAGATAGAGTATCAAAAAGAGGTGAAATTGTTGAGATCGACGATCAATAGGAAAGTGAACAAGTCATGTGTAGGGAGTCAAAAAGGGCATGGGAGATGTGCTAAAGAGAAGTTAGTCCCATGTCAAGGTGTGGGTTGATGAATTAAGTGTGTGCATGGGGCGTGACAAAAATTACCGTTCGATGCTTACATGGAATTCAACTGGTGCGGTTCAAGAGTCCCATGGTCCCCGACTGTCCAGCAAATTCAAACCCCAACCCCCTTAATTCCTTAAAAATATAAATTTTAATTTTTGATATTAAAAAAATGGAGTGGCAAGGGTTGTTGAAGTTTCAAAATAAATTCCCACTCCCTTAAATTTCAAGGTGCAATTGGGTTGTGTGATAGTGGGGGATGGAAAAAGGTATTCGTTATCTTTAATTGAGAATCTTAAAATGAATCAATATAATAATCTTTTAAGTTTCATAAAAGTTTAGCTGGCGGTGAACAACATTCTTTTTTTTCTTAAAAACAAAAAGGGTCCCTTTTGGCTTTAAAATATAAGCAAATGATGCGTCTTTCAAAAATGATTCCGCTGCCAGGATTCGAACCTGGAATAAATTCAGAGAGAGAACTTTTAGCCTTTTGTGCTACAGCGGATATTTTAATCGTAAATTACAAAAATTCTTTAAATCATAAATATTCAAGGTATACTACTAACCTTAGCCCTCACCCATACAGCTTGTGTTATTTATTAGAACGTGTAATCATACTTTATTTTTTGGTTAACAATCGTTAAAGCTTCTTAATTTTGTGTTTTAGGTTCAGTAACTCTATTTTTTTTCTTTTCTCAAATTTCGATTTTTCTTGTAAAAAAATGTATTATAATTTTTTAAAAATATTTTAAAAATAAAAAATAGATAAAACTATAAACATAAATTTATAAATATATAATTATAATAATTAATTATAATTATCTTTTTTTTTTTTTTTGTGTATAATGATTAATTGTTATAGTTGGGTGATATAAATTTATTTTTATTTCACATCCATTTGAAGTAATAAAATTCTATATTTTTTTTATAGTCCATGGTGCCTCTGTGCTGCGTCGTGCTTTTTGCACGGACACGTGTAAAATCGGACTCATGTCAGCCACCCATTTCCATCGTAATAACTCCAAACCGCCTAATCCACTTACGCCCAAACAAAGGCACAAATGGCAACCACCCAGCTTTTCCTCCAAATCCTCCGCCCCATCACCGCCAGCTCCGTCGCTTCCCGGCGAGTCATCAGGACTCTAAGAGCAGGGAACGCAGACGCCATTAGACAAAATATGAACTTCAAATGGGCCCTTAGGCTAAGTCTGGTGGAGCAAAGCCTGCCGGCTGAAGAGTCAACTGGGTTCAATGTCAAGCAATTGGTTGACTTTTTGTACGATGATCTTCCCCATCTATTCGATGATCAGGGCATTGATCGGACGGCGTACGATGAGTACGTAAAGTTCAGGGACCCCATAACAAAGCATGATAGCATAAGTGGCTATCTTTTTAATATTGCTCTTTTGAAGGTTATCTTCAGGCCTCAGTTCTTTTTGCATTGGGTCAAACAGGTTTGCTAATTTCCTTTTTTTTTGCATTATTAGGCATAACAAAATGGTTAATCAAGTACTCGTAGGCTAATGCTGGTGTGATGGAATGTCTTAGAAAGTGAAAGTTATGTAAATATATATTTATATCTCTATGTTTAAATATCCAGCGATGTAATGATGCATATCATGTATGGTTTTGTTTTCTGTTAAATTCCTTTCTTACATTCAGGTTTCATGCATGCCAAATTTAAGGAAGATGTAGTCGGACTCCGAAGAAAAAAAAAAAAAAAAGATACATTAGTCTAACAACTGACTTGAATTTTGAAAGAAAAAAAAAAGTTCCATTCTTTAGCACTATTTGATTGATTTTTGAAAAACTATGCCTCAATTTTTGCCTCCTTTTGGTTACATAATGGCCAGTTTATGATTGGGTTCCTTCTACTATTTTACCTTGCAGATTTTGTGATATTTCAGAACTGTGTGAGAGAGAGAGACGTTTCACATTTCAATTATCTGTTATTGAGGTTACAAATGTTGCACTTGTGCTATGGCTTTTGCCTTCGTTTGATTGATGCAGTAAGCTATAGACAGGGCCTTACGAGATAACCACAAGGTGGACTATGGTGATGACATTCATGCTTCTTCCATGGAGGCCTGAATTGGTCTTTACTGGAACCTCTGTTATGGGCATCAACCCAAAGACTCGGAGGTTTTGCAGCCATTTGGTAAAATATAGCCCTTTTATCACCAAAAAAGAAAAAAAAGGAAAATTAAAGTATTAGGACATGATGATTGGTCTTTGTTCTCGAATTTTCTTTCATAGGACCTTTGGGATTCCATAAAGAATAATGACTATTTTTCGGTTGAAGGGTTGTGGGATGTACTTAAGCAGGTAAGGTTTTAGATACTTCAATTGGATTTACACAGGAGGCCACTACATGTAAATTCTCACATGTAATCATGATTTTCTGCAGTTGAGAATATACAAGACACCTGAATTGGAGACACCCAAATATCTGATACTGAAAAGGACTGCAAATTATGAGGTTAATCTTGCCCTCTGCCAGAGAAATCATTGCTTTGCTTGTGCATCCATTGTTTATAGATTTTGAGGGAATTATTCATATCTAGCATACATGAAACTATATCATTTGGTTTACTTTATCTTATTTTGGAAACTGACTCAGGTTGTTAAAAATGCGCATTGTTATGAAGGATGATTGCTCAAGTATATATAGGGGCACAAACACCTTTTCTCTGACAAATTTACAACTAATATTTTGATCGTCTATGTGGATTCTGCTGATTTGACTTCATGGATGAGATCTTCTCATCCATTTATGGCTTTTCCCATCTATGTTTATGACATCGACTAAATCCCAACAGAAGACATAATATTGTGTTGAATGCAATTAACGACATATTAGTAACAATTTCATGTCTAGAGAACAACTGTGAATCCTCAATAAGTTACAGCATGTCCATGAAATCATAATCTAACATCTCGTCAAATTCACTGCAAGGCTGCGGTCTTTGATCAACTGAATACATTTGATTTCCTAGTCCGTTAATTGCTTCAATGCTTCTTGCATTTACTGTAAATGACTTGTCTGTGTAGTGTTTCCTATCATCGGTTAAGGGAACTGAATATTTTTGTAAAGATCAAGTAACTTTGGTTGACTCTGACAATAATTTTCAGATTAGAAAGTACAACCCATTTATAGTGGTAGAAGCAGGTGGAGATAATTTGTCTGGTTCAAGAGGATTCATTGATGTTACTGGGTGAGTATCTGCTATAATCATATTTCATTACTGAATTGGTCTCTATTCCAGCTCAGATAATTGAATTAATCAATTCTATCTGCTTAGGTATATATTTGGAATGAATTCTACAATGGAGAAGATACCAATGACCACTCCTGTCTTCACACAGGCAAATGATCCTGAACTCTCCAAAGTATCTATCCAAGTAGTTATCCCACCAGAAAGAGATTTAAGCAGGTTAGCTCCAACCTTACTGGGCTCCAAAAATTTCTAAGACTTGAGCTATTTTAAACAATTCATGAGTGGAATGTCCTTTTATTGCATATGGAAAGAAACTTGATAATTTCAAAATGCGATTTAGAATACTTAAGAATTGTCATAATTATTTTATAATTGTGACCCTTTGAACAGCCTACCAGCCCCTAGCCAAGAAACAATTAGTTTGAGAAAGGTGGAAAAGGGCATTGCTGCAGTAATTAAGTTCAGTGGAAACCCAACCGAGGAAGTTGTTTGTGAGAAGGAGAAAGCACTACGCTCAAGTCTCCTTGCCGCTGGTCTGAAACCTAAGATGGGTTGTTTGCTTGCTCGCTACAATGATCCAGGCCGAACATGGAGCTTTATAATGGTATGATATTGATCTCAGCTCTCAATGAATTGTGCCATTCTTGCTCTTGAATCAAACTATTTGGACAATCTGAGCTACATTCTATTCAACTGGACACCAATGATTATTATGGTGGCGGGGATAATTGTTATTTAAAGCCATTCACCATAAACTGAATGAACGTCTGGTAATCTGTTGGACAACTCAAATCTTGTAGCTGCAGATTGCAATAATCTTATTGGTTAGAGTCATAGAGATGAAGTTTCAAAATCAGGGATAACTTTGAACATAGACCAAACCAAATTAAGTGTTACATTGCATGTTTGCTACTGTTTACAATGCTGAATTCTCCTATTGTTGTTCTCAAATACTTGTACTAGAATTGCATGTTTGCTACTGTTTACATTGAAAGTGTCTTTGCTTGAGTAAGTTTGATTCCGTTTTGTTGGATCACTAAAATTCCTCTCATTTTGTGGGTTTTTTCTTGGGTATATTCTATTGTACGCTTGTCTCCTATTTACCCCATTTGATAATTGAATTATCTGAGTTCTACCCGCCGATGTTAACTAATGTGTGGCTGTGGCTATCTTCACTTCTGACACGAGTGTTCTGTAACTGTACTGTGATTGATCCGGTTGTAGCGGAATGAAGTACTAATATGGCTGGAAGAATTCTTGCTGGAATAGGGTCACGATTACCCCATCCATGAGTAGCATGCTTTGTGGGTCATCCTGCCATGCTTGGAGTTACTGTGAGTATTGTTTATACAAACTTTCTCTAAGATGTCTGTCATGGTCTTCCATCTAACATTTAAGGCCCATTTGGTTCATATTTTTGCGATTAACAACTTTCACTGGGATTTCTATCATGCTCGACACTCAAAAATCAATATATAAAAAAAAAAAAGAAAAAAGAAAAATAACGCATTGTATTGTATGTACATATGGTCATGCAAAATATATTCAAAAAGAGGATTATGAGAGAAGATCTGTTGGAGATGTTGCTCTGCCCAAAAGTCTGGCGGTAACTCCTGTCCTCTGTTATAATTCCTAGGAGGAAACTTAGAACTAAAAATCGACCTTATAAGTACGACAGAGGAAGCTACGAATTTCCAACTCATAACAAAAGTTGGCTGGCTGTGTAGCAACAAAAGTTAAAAGTGGTGTTCTATGCAGCAAATGCGACGGGCGGTCAGGTATCAATGGACCCCGTGGGGCAACCGAAAAACGAAAAAACCCATGGTCTCTAATGAAGAGAAGGTTCATTAATGGCTCCTTGATGTGACTAGTTTTTCAATTCAGTGATGTTCAACAAGAACAAGAATCAAGAAAGCAAACCAAACTTGGAACATAGAATTAAATCAAAGAGAAAGCAAACAAATTTAGGGGGTCTTTTCACAAGTAAACCAAAACTTTAACATAATAAACAAAGTCGAACATTAGGCATACAGGTACTCTGTTTGCAGAGATGGTCGAAGCTAAAACGGACAGTATATCTGCAAGGTACTTACGCATTAATTAATGAAAAAATAGCTAACATCATACATGGCACGACAAACTACGGAAAGGTATGCCCTTTATATGTGAATTTCCAATGGTTTCGCAAAAAGTTTTAACTCGATCAAAGAAACTTGAATGACTTTCGAGCTGAAGGAATTGTGCTTATTCAGATTTGATGCCTACAAAACTGAAAAATGAAAAAAATGGCACGATTAGCGATGAATACCAAGGCCCCAAAAAAAATAAAAAATATATATATAATTAGCGATGAACATTATTCGGAACAGGGGCAGAGCTACCCATGACCCCGTCTAGCTTTTGAAATTCTGAACGTTTTTCCTGGAGTGGGATTTAGCTCTATATTCCCCTCAAATTTGTAAACTTTGGCCTTGGCTTTCCCAATTCGAAACTCACAAAAAAAAACAAAAAAAGTTCGGAAGAGCAGAATTGAATCAGTGAGTCGTGTCATGCTTGTCTGATTCGAAAATCACTAAAATCATTTTGTTAAACCGTAGATCTTGCAGGCCTCACGTGGAGCCCAAATAATAACGGCTTCAATGAGTTGTGTTTGTACAGGGAGCTTGTGAGTTACAGCTGACAGATATGCATAGACAGGCTTCCACTTCAACCCCAAAAGGTTTCGTAGAATAAAGGGTGAATGCATTGCTCCATTAGAGTAGCACATGCAGTTTTGACCACGAACTTTCTCGCTTTGTTTTGGCTACAATTCAGGGCAAAGACAGCTCATGACCATGTGTATTGCAGCTTTTGGCCCTGGACCACTGGTTCCACAGCAAAGCACAACAAAGTCTCCGCCATATTAATTGCTCCCTTTAGCTCTCTCTCTCTCTCTCTCTTACGCTATAGTCACCAATTATTGCAGCATGGTAGAAAGTGGAAACCTCAACTCTTTGGAAAGGTGATGGGTTCCATACTTCCATTAACTCACCGATAAATTTTGGTTCAATAAGTGCTAAAGTCTTCGTCTTGTGAACTGAAGTAGCTAATTGGCAAAAATGGTTAGCCTCTTTTAGCAATTTTAGGCACTGTATCTTTCATTTTAGACATATTAAAAGTGGACCAATGAACTCCTTCAAGTTAGTAGTTGCTTCATTTGCAAGCTCGTATGATGATCGCCATTATCGTTTTAAAATTTAGTGTGAGTTGTATAACATGGCCGCTTTTGAAATGTATTTATGCACTGATTCCTGGATAGGTCAGTTGCATATATGCACTAGTAGTACATATATTGACATTAAAAAGAAAAAAAAAAGGTCATAAACGCAGTTTGTTTAAGCATCACATGACTGACAACTCTCACAGCCATGTAAGAGGCAAACCCCATGTGACATGCCTTGGATGTCCCTGTCCTTGGTGAGAAATCGAAAGCTTGCTAGCTATCTAACAACTATTTAATTGCAAAACTTTGACCCACAGAACACTGATTAGAAAGTGCCAACAGGTGCCAACGAGCTAGCTGGGTCGATTGCAGTCCGACCAATAAAATGAACATTATGAAAGGTGAAGAATATTCAACTACAATTTGGATAGGAGTAATGTTCATTAGAAGTGTATTAATATAGCGGGAAGTGGGAAGCCATCAAAACGCAGAACTTTGAACGGCTATGGTTCCATCAATTGTCTGTTTATTAACTGTTTTCTTCGGTGATTCCCAACTCATCGTTACACGTAGCCTCTAAATCAAATTTAGCTTCAAGATTTTCAATATAAAAGGTGGAAAGATCAACTGCTTTTCTTGGTAAATGGAAAAAGCAGCTTTAATGGACACAAAAAAGCAATAATACAATGGCCATAAAATTCAACCATGAGCATATCATTCAATCCAACTCCAAACAACCTGTACACAAATAGTTGGAATTTCAACTCGACACCCTTTTTGATTTGCTTTCTGAAATTTTCAAATTTGCTCAAAGTTCATCAAAAGCCATTTTTTCTTGCCAAAAAAAATATCATTGTTTTTATCTCAGGTTAATTTATTTTTATGAGGGTTGGTTGTTGTTGTTGTTGTAGTCATTTGATTCCTTTTCGCTTCCGCTTGGCTAAGTCACTCAATTCTCTCCAGTTGTCACGCAGAACACGAACAAAAAATGTTTCTAGAACTTTTCAAACATGTCAACTCTCACCGAACTTAATAAAAACTCTCAATTTTTTTTTTTTTTGTTTCAATCCTTTAATATACTCCAAATTCAAGGTCCACCAAAGAGCCGTCTGGCCAATGGTCCACCGTTTCCATTACTGTTTTATTCAATGGAAGTAATTAGTGATTAATAACGACAGGAATACATTATATACTTTCAAGCATGTTACCATTATTGCAGCTAACAAAAAAAGAGAACCATTAAAATGATGGTCAGAAACAAGTGAAATATGTAATTTCTACACGTTTGATTCGTGTCTCACGCACACCAACTTCTGTTTAACAAAAAAAAAAAAAAAAAAGAAGCAAAAGTGCCAAATAATTTACTTTTAGTGTGTCAGACACATACACAAATATGTAAAATTAATTTTAATTTTTTAAAATAAATGATTCAACATTTTTTTAATAGATGTAATAAAAAAGAAAAAAACATTTATGACCAAACCTACAAAAACATTTTGGTTGGCAAAGTCAGTCATTATAAAATAAAATAAAAAAAAAAAAACATTGACGGACAGAGAGAGATTTGTCATAAAATTCAAAGATTTTGAGAATTGAAACCCGTCGTTGACCGGCGAGCAATCTTAAACCATCCGATATTGCCTTCCTCCGAGCCACAAGGGCCCCAAAAAAAAAAAGTTAATTTAAGTAAATCCAATTAATTTTTATAATCGATAAAATATATTATATTAAACGTCAAAATATTTTTTATATAATTAATTACATGTAATATAAATTATTTTATATAAAAATTAATTGTGTTTCTTGAATTCGCTATTTTGAATTTATTTATTAAAAAAATAATAAATGAATGAATAAACAGTCAAACATTTCAAAACGTGTTGGCGCCGCCTCTCTTGTTCTCTCTCCGTTTCCTCAATTTGCTTTGAATTCTTTCTTGCCAGCGGATAAATCGCCACTTTCCTAGTTCGTTTCTCCTCCTCCTCGTCTTCCTCCGTCCTCTTTATTATCTCTCTTTCTTCTATAAATATACTCACGCTCATTTTTTATAATCTTTTACAATTTACTAAACATTACGTTGCCTCCTTTTAATTATTGGACTTCCCCACATTCTGCATTCTTCGGCTTCTATCTCCATCCGTTATTTGGATTATTTTCCTTTCAAGGTTAGTCTTTTTTTTTTTTTTTTCTTTTTTCTCTATTTCTTTTTTATTTTTTGAGCAATGCAATCCCTGCCTCTTTTATGTGTTCTGATTGTGTTTTTCATTTTTTTTTTTTTTTTTGTGGATCTGGGTTTGGTTTTGTTAGTTTTCATTTCTTGTTTGTGATGGAGATCTGGGGTTTCTTTTCTTTCTTGCCTTGGTCCTTTTGTCCTGACATTTTATAAAAAGGTTCATTCTTTTCCCTTAAAAAAAATGAAATTCTGCTCTACAAGTAATACTGAAAGGATCTGAATTTTTTTTAATCGTTTTGGTTGATAAAATGTGTGTTTTTGTTTTTCTTTTGTGACTTTGCAATTTGCTATGCAAGATAATTGAATCAGGACATGGGTTTTGTTTGTTTCATCCATTTGGTATTTTCCCAGCAGATTCCTTTTGTGAACCGGAGAAAAAAGCCACTTTTCAAAACCCTAATTCGCCTTTCTAAATGGAGAAGGAAAAGAGAGAATTTTGGAATCCAAACATTTCTCTAGGGAAAAAAAAATGTTTTCTTTTGAGGGTATGTGTGTCTCTTTGTGCGTGTTGCTTTGATCTACATTCACTTGCTTCTGATTATTCGGGGGCTTAGAGATTAGAATTGACTGTGCCATGATCTTTTGTCAAATGTAAACTCTGAGATATGCTGACCAATCTGGTTGAATTTCTAGCAGGCTGAGATGGCTGAACCAAAACCAAATGCTCCGTTGATCCCACCATCATCATCACGAAACCTCCCGGATTTCAAAAAATCAGTCAAGCTAAAGTATGTGAAGCTGGGATATCATTACCTCATTACCCATGGGATGTACCTCTTCCTTTCTCCTCTTCTAGCTGTAATAGCTGCCCAGCTTTCGACCTTTTCTCTCCAAGATCTGTATGACATTTGGGAGCATCTTCAATATAATCTCATATCTGTGATCATCTGCTCTACCTTACTTGTTTTCCTATCGACACTCTACTTTATGACTCGCCCGCGACCTGTATTTCTTGTTAACTTTTCCTGCTACAAGCCTGAAGAATCCCGGAAATGCACCAAGAAGATATTCATGGATCAGTCTCGGATGACTGGAACATTTACTGAGGAGAATCTTCAGTTTCAGCAGAGGATCCTTGAGAGATCTGGCCTTGGGGATTCCACTTATCTTCCAGAGGCTGTCCTCAACATTCCTCCAAACCCATCGATGCAAGAAGCTCGAAAAGAAGCTGAAGCTGTGATGTTTGGTGCTATTGATGAGCTTTTGGCCAAGACTTCTGTCAAGCCTAAGGATATTGGAATCTTGATTGTGAATTGTAGCTTGTTCAATCCTACTCCATCTCTGTCGGCCATGGTTGTCAACCATTACAGGCTTCGAGGGAATATAGTTAGCTATAATCTGGGTGGGATGGGTTGTAGTGCAGGCTTGCTCTCCATTAATCTTGCTAAAGATCTTCTTCAGGTCTATCCTAATTCCTATGCGTTGGTTATCAGCATGGAGAACATCACATTGAATTGGTACTTTGGAAATGATCGATCAAAGCTTGTTTCCAACTGCTTATTTAGAATGGGAGGTGCTGCAATACTGCTTTCAAATAAACGGTCTGACAGAAGAAAATCAAAGTATCAGCTTGTTGACACTGTCCGCACTCACAAGGGTGCTGATGATAAGTGCTTTACTTGCGTTACCCAGGAAGAGGACTCTAATGGGAAGATTGGTGTTACTTTGTCAAAGGATCTAATGGCAGTTGCAGGAGATGCATTGAAAACTAACATCACTACCTTGGGGCCTCTTGTTCTGCCAATGTCAGAACAGTTGCTGTTCTTTGCTACTCTGGTTGGAAAGAAACTTTTAAAGATGAAGATCAAGCCTTATATCCCTGACTTCAAGCTAGCTTTTGAGCATTTCTGCATTCATGCTGGTGGAAGAGCTGTTTTGGACGAATTAGAGAAGAACTTGAAGCTGTCTGATTGGCACATGGAGCCATCAAGGATGACACTTTACCGTTTTGGCAACACCTCAAGCAGTTCCCTTTGGTATGAATTAGCTTATGCAGAATCCAAAGGTAGGATGAAGAAGGGAGACAGGACATGGCAAATAGCATTTGGTTCAGGTTTCAAATGTAACAGTGCAGTGTGGAAGGCTTTGAAGACCATAAACCCTGCAAAGGAGAAAAATCCATGGATGGATGAGATCCATCGCTTCCCAGTTGATGTTCCAAAGGTATCAGCTTTCTAGGCCCTGATATCACTTGGTTATGAGGTAGGATTTTTCAGAACATCAGAAGTTCAAAACTGTGGAGCCATTATTTGATTATTTTGGAAATGGGACCTGGCTACGAGATGTCTAGCCATTGTACTCTTTAGGATATTTATGTCTTGCTGTGTTAAAAGATTGGAATTGGTACCGGGAACTTGTAACTGTTTTGATGTCGCACTTTGATCTTTGCATCCAATGTTAGTGTAAAAAAGCTGCTTAAATATTAGCAGCTTTTGGATTTACAGCATCAGTTAGAATAACAAGCTTGAATTCCTTCTTGAAACCAATTGTTCCGTGCATCAAATTATCATACGGTAAAAGAGCCACCATCCACTCGAAAATTGCTCCTTCTTTAGAATATGTAAAAATTTGTATATATCTGACTATTTTAAGACCTATGATATGAGAGTGCAATGCCAATTTTTTTTTTTAAGAAGAGCTGAAATCTAATGTTACAAGTGGAATAACTATCAAAGTACTACCTGCAATTGCATGCCTTAGATCATGAAGAGTCTCTTAAGTGTACGCGTAGGAACAGACAGTGAAGTCAGGAGCTCGATGGCCTGCTCCGATGCACAGTCTGCAGACCCTGGGCGACCAGAAGAATCTCGGGACCAACCGAATTTTGACTTCACCCCGGTCTCGAACTCTATGTTTCTGTCTGTCTCCGACACTCTAATCAAGGTGGTTTTTCTTTTTGTGCCAGAGTCTGTCCCTTCGACATATGAAGTCGGACTTCATCTTCTTCTCCATTTTCTGAAGGCCCACGTACAAAAAGTACTCGTTTCAATTTGTTTAGAGTGGAAGATAAAGAATAAAATAATAAAAGAAATGCCAAGAAAAAATTAAAAAAGAAAAAAAGGCAAGTAAATCTATTCTCACAATTTTTTTAATTAATTAATTTTAATCGAAACTCACGTTCAAGAATAACTGTAAGCTTTGTAAATTCTACGAGTTTATGGGGCAACTGGATCTAACAAAGCAGCCCAAATTAGATGGACAAACTATCACCAACCAACCTTCTAGAATGAAAATTAAATATTTGGGCCCAAAAGAAAATATGACCGACTTTTTCAAAAAGATATCTTTACATATTTGGGCCCAAAACAGAGCCCAAGTTTACACCTTGAGGAAACCGACTTGGGCCCAAAAGAAAATTCTGACCGACTCATTTTCGAAGGTATCCTCCCCTTTCTTTTTCTTTACGATATAATGAAAACCGCGCAAGACATGGTTTCGTTACCGGCCAAGAAATCAGAATAGAGAACTCGAATTCAATAGTTAGAAGACTCGATCTGTAAACAGCTTTGGCTGATTTTGTTTTCCTTAGTGAAATCGTCTAGGCTGTAACAATGGCCGCCGTAGGGGTGGAGACGAAGCAACCGGAATTGGCCATCGGAGAGGAGACGTGCTCCGCGAAGGTGGCGGCGACGAAGCAGGGAGAGGGGCTCCGGCAGTATTATCTCCAACACATACACGAGCTGCAGCTCCTCGCACGCCAGAAGACCCATAATCTCAATCGCCTCGAAGCACAGCGTAATGAGCTCAATTCCAGAGGTACTTCCTCGAATCTTTAGCCTTTTGCCACTGACACCATAGTTTAATACCTTATTTTTTTCTTTTTGTATGATCTTCCAGGAGCCTTTTTAGGTGAGAGATTTTTATTGTTCATATTAGGGTAGGGTAGGGATCGTTTTATTTGATTGCGATGAATGATTTTTGCCTAGGGTTTGGTGCTTGATGTTGATAAGAATCAATAGTTTAATCATTTCTTGAAAATGGGTTCTTGGTTGTGGCTATATCTTTTTTAAGGGATAGAATAATGTTGAGGTTTTCTATACCGAGTCTAGGCTTTACTGAACTGGAAATCTTTCGAAGTTTAGTGAAAGGAAACCTAATTTTGCAAACCGGTATTAGGACCATGGTGTATCAAGAGTTGTATCTATCGGACCTGCTACTGAATGTGCATTCCCGTGAAAACAGTACTCTGAGAATATGGTTACCTTACTGAAATAAAGGAGTTCACAATTAGATCCAAGCATTGAGCTTTGATGGCAAAAGGAGAGGAAGATAGCGACCTAGGTTGACTTAGCAATCATTGGTTAGAGAGGATTTAGATCAATTAGATTTCACATCAAACTTAATTCATAATATAGATGACAAAAAATTCTTGTGGCCGAACTCAATCAAATTTGGGTTTAAAGCTTTGTTGTTGTCATTGTTGTTGTTGAGCTTCAATGCTAGTGCTGCATGGGTGATTTTTCCTTGGTTGTTTTTGAGGGGGCTAGACCATTGTTTGGTATCTTCTTGTCAAGGTCATGTGTCTTGGTGTGGTGCTTCAAACATGGAGTGGGTAAAGGCATTGTGTGGCTTTTACAGCATCATTGGTCATGACAAATAGTTAAACCCTACTCTTTTCTGTTGCTAGTTGGTTACTTAAGTGGCTTGTCACCTTATTTATAGTGATGACTGGCATTCTTGGTTTTTAAAATGCTGGATAGTGAATGATCTAAAATACGTTTGATGTGGACAGTGAGGATGCTCAGGGAAGAGCTACAGCTGCTTCAGGAGCCTGGGTCATATGTTGGTGAAGTTGTTAAAGTGATGGGTAAAAACAAAGTCTTAGTTAAGGTATGCTTCTTTCACTGGTATCCAATTTGCATGTGGGTTCCATGTGTACTTTGATTTCTTTGGATACACATAAGTGTATCGAGGCTCACGTTCTGAGTTTTTCTATGCTGGGCTGATGTCTCATAGGTAGGATGATTGTCTTTCTGCTGTTGTAATTGCTCACTTATATTATGCTTTAATTGTGCCTGTGTGTGGGTGCATTCTTTTTTTCTCCTCTATATTGTGATGGAGTGAACTTTGTATTATTTATGGAATGTAAGATTGGAAATACTGGAAGTCAGTCATTGGCAGAAATACAGTTTTCTTTTTTCAGTGAGTTTGATGTATGTTCCAAGATGTTAAATGAAGTGGCAGCAAGTGAGTTTATGGTCTTCTCTTTTTATTAGAATATCTAGCGTGGATAAATACCATAACAACTGGGAACTGTGTAGTCTTTTCATTTAGAATGATATGTTAGTCATATGAGTAAGACTGGCTTTCAATCTGTATATTATGGAACTGTTTTGTCGGTTATATATTGTATGTTACCATTTTCCTTTAACTAGTTCATTTAGTACTCAATTAGGTGTGTGTTTTTTACTCTAAAAAAAAGTTTATGCAATGTGTGATGATATAATGTTTTATGCCTTTCTGTTATACCCTTTTGGTTCCTTTTTTGCTTCTTCTATTTTCCGAAATTTGCAACTTCACCTTGCATGATGTTGAAATAAGCATTGAGTGTCATCACTTGAAACCAGAGAATGCTTTATAACTATCATAAGGTACCAGTTTCTGCAATTTCATGGCTTTCTCTTTTCCAGGTGCATCCTGAAGGAAAGTATGTTGTTGATATTGATAAGAACATTGATATCACAAAGATTACACCGTCAACAAGGGTTGCCCTCCGTAATGATAGCTATGTACTCCACCTGATCTTGCCAAGCAAGGTGGATCCCTTGGTTAATCTTATGAAGGTGGAGAAAGTTCCAGATTCTACATATGACATGATTGGTGGTCTTGACCAGCAAATTAAAGAAATAAAGGAGGTCTGTATATTGTTAGTCAATTCATGCCTTGTGAAAGTCTGCAATGCATGATATCAATATTTGATTGATATATAAAATTTGATTGACATGTATTGAGATTAATCAATTTAAATTAGATTGTTTGATTGGAATATTGAGATTAACTTTGAGATGGTATTATATTGAATAGTCGATACCTTTCATTGTTAATCACTTCTTTATATTAATGTTTTCAGGTCATTGAACTTCCGATTAAACATCCTGAGTTGTTTGAGAGCCTTGGAATTGCTCAACCAAAGGTATTTTGTTGTCATTAGATTATTGTACATATCAGTTAGTCTGTCTTTCTAATGGGCAACATTTGCTAATGATTTCTCTCTCATTAATCACAGGGTGTCCTCCTTTATGGGCCACCTGGTACAGGAAAAACACTTCTGGCCAGGGCAGTGGCACATCATACTGATTGCACTTTCATCAGGGTTTCTGGTTCTGAATTAGTTCAGAAGTACATTGGAGAAGGTTCTAGAATGGTCAGGGAACTTTTTGTTATGGCAAGGTTTGTCTCTTTATTATAAGTCAGGCTTATATTTTATTGATTCCTTTGATGTCCATTTACCAAATACCATCCATCTAACCTCTGGCTTCCACCCCTATTTTGGCTGTTTCATCCCCAGAAGTGCCTGGCAGTGTGTTCAATTTTTTGCATGAAAGTTTATGTGGAATGGGAAGGGTTGGATTGTTTCTTCTTTTTTTTTTTTTCCCCGATGGGGGGGAAGAGGAGGGTCCATGTCACTTTGTTACTCTTTATCCAAATGGGACATACTGCTATGTGTGACATTTTTAGAGTAGACTGAGCCTCCATTATTGTAAGTGGCCACTTGAAAGAAACAAAGGGACCATATTTTGGGAAATGGAAGCTGTTAACAATTTGAAGTGACCTGGAGGTGGTTGAATTCCAGCTTAATTTCTTTAGTTCTGGGTTAAACAATAACTAATATCTTCTGTAAGTTATGACTGGAAATTGTGATTGCTTATGTATATCTGCTTCTATTCAATGTCCTTTTGTTTTGGTCCAAATATATCACTTACTGCATTTTGTTCCTTACAGGGAGCATGCTCCATCAATCATTTTCATGGATGAAATTGACAGTATTGGATCTGCTCGAATGGAATCTGGGAGTGGCAATGGGGACAGTGAGGTGCAGAGGACTATGCTGGAGCTTCTCAATCAGCTGGATGGATTTGAGGCATCAAATAAGATCAAGGTAAAATGTAACAAATTTGAAGAATTTTACATTGTTTCCACTTCTTTATTACACTTATACTTAATCTTATACTCTGAACAGGTTTTGATGGCAACAAATCGAATTGATATCCTTGATCAAGCTTTGCTTAGACCAGGGCGAATTGACAGGAAGATTGAATTCCCCAATCCTAATGAAGAGGTATGTGTTTTCAATATTGGTTTCTCATCTTACGCTATCAGGTGCCACCATAGAATTGACATTGAATACTATATTTGCAGTCTCGTCAGGATATCTTGAAAATTCATTCAAGAAAAATGAACTTAATGCGTGGCATTGATCTGAAGAAGATTGCAGAGAAGATGAATGGTGCATCTGGTGCTGAGCTCAAGGTATTCTTCTTCTGCTGTGAATATTTTTGGTTTAACACTCAATTTATTCATTCCACGTATAGCTGTCTCTAGCTTTGTATAGCCACACCGAAGTTGTCTATAAGCAGTTGGTGCGTTGGCTTGCAATTGTATTAAATGTTATATGAGCTATATCTAAAACTAGATGAGCATGGGATATGAAGACAGATTGTACATCAAAATAAAAGAAAGATGGGCTTGTAAGGGATTCTGTTTTCTGGTGGGGATTGGTTTTAAGATCTGGTAAACAGGTGGGGACTGGGGTTGGTTGGTTGAAGGAAAACTGTCAATGGAAATGGTGAACTGCTTATCTGTATTTGTATCTTGCTCTCCTTTCACAGGCTGTGTGCACGGAGGCAGGTATGTTTGCTTTAAGAGAGAGGAGGGTGCATGTAACGCAGGAAGATTTTGAGATGGCAGTTGCAAAGGTGATGAAGAAGGAGACTGAGAAGAACATGTCGTTGCGGAAGCTTTGGAAGTAAATTTGATTCTGTTACAAACATCATGATCAATAATCACTTAGTTATGGCACCAAGTATGTACAATATATGCACCAGATCCTCCTGCATGGACCAACTTGATATCATGCATGTGCTTCTCCCATATGACTCATAATTGCTTCTGTGAGTTTTGTTTAGAAGGCCTGGGCTTTATGGAGATTATCCTATAATTCTAAGGACGTCTTCTTTCCCTGCAATGCAAGAGCTTTACCCTCTTCCGGCTATGCTGCTCTTTTTACCCTAGTGATTCTATATTAATGGCGTGCAATCGACCCCTCGAGGGGATTTAATCGAATATTCATGAAAGCTTGATCTAGTAGTTTTTTTAAAAAATAAAAATAAAATAAATAAAATCTAAATTTCCCATTCATTTTTCTTGTCCCGAGTTTAATGCAGTACTGTTTAACAAGCTTTAAAAAGTCTGCATTTTGTCAACGATCTTAAGTGGGCATGTGCCACACGCCGAGCCGGTATTGCAATCTGAGCGGAAGCATTAATTTCTACGCCTCACGAGCTAGAGAATATAAGACAGGCTGGCGCCTGTCTGTGTCGGTTCCGGTCAGGCAGCCATTACTGACGAACACTGGCGGCTCATCTTTGCGCAGCTTTGGAAACTTGATTAGTCAAATTGATATGGTTCAGTTTCTCAAAGTATTTTGCTTGTGCTCCAATTGATGGTAAGACGCCATATTATTGTGTAGGTACACATATGGATATATGAGTAGGTGTGACGTGCGGAATTTATTTCATTTTTTCAATGTAAGATGGATTGTCAATTAAATGGTGGTTACTGTGGTTGCATCAGGACCTTCCAAGTTTATTTGGTTAGACAAACACTTATTCTACAAATTCAACCCTAAAAATCAAATATTGCTTTACGCGTCAATTATATGTAAAGGCCTTTGTATTGTACCCAAAGAATAAATAATTCAATATATTACAAATTTTAATTTTACTTTTTTTTTTTTAAGTGCAAGTTATTATTAGATTTCCGTTATGAAGTTTTTGCCGCTAATTAACTTTTTTGAGTCAAGTAGAGGTTTCCAAGGAATTTTGCTTGCACTTCTAATTACCAATTCTAAATGATATGCACGGGTGCTTTTTTTTTTTTTTTTGAGCAACGTATAAGTAATTCGCCTTTGTGAACTTACCAGCATTGGAAGCCAGTCAATCTATCGTAAATCTCCGAAACCACTTGATTTGAATCGATCAAGCGATCCAAAGTCAACGTGATTTGTTTGCATTGGTGGATGGGGATACACAAGTTTGAAACGAATCAAGGTTTTCTCAGTGTACCGAACTTTAGGCTCATGTGCCGTGATAATGGGCTTTTGCCTTCCAACGCAACCGAAGGGTCCCTTGTTTTGCAAAAAGCCACTCTTTGAATTTTTTTTTTTTCTTAATAAATTTTCCTTTTTCATGGATGGGTCTTCTGTCACAATTTAGACGTGGCCCTGTGAGGACTTATATATTTTAATTATTTAAAATTTATAATAAATAATTCTAATAATACCATTTCACATGTTTTACTTCCCGAGAGCACCTTCCAATCCCAAGGCTGAATCCGCGGGGTGAGTTGGCATTGACAAGTCAAATCAATAATAAAATTGAGGGACTCGCGGGCCTCGCCGTACCGTCTCCTTGAAGCTTCCAGGCCTGCAATTGACTTTATGCCCAATAAAATACAAAAGCTGAGTTGTAAAGCAACATTCGTTGCCCTCTATGTTTTTTGTCTTCTTCTGTTTTTGTCCTTTTGTAATGTATTTTGATATTTTAATTGAAATTTACTGATTTTGTTTAAAAATTGAAATTTTAAAATGAAAAAAATATTTTTTTATTCAGCGAGACTCGCCCATCCTTTTTGTTAATCCTCTCGCCACAAAACCTGACGCAATTGTTCTTGGATAAAAGGGATAACCTTAAAAAGAGTTCCTCCACGCAAGCTCGTGCTCACAGGCAAAGATCGTTGACCATGTCATCGCAGCGGCTCCTTCAACGGCCACCGCTCTTCGCTGGCTTATTCTTAATCCAACTTCTCTTCTTCTATACCTCTAATGGCGATGTTGGCACTGCTGCCAAATATAGCCCCCCATATTTACGTAAGTACCCTTACGTTACTGTGTAAATTTGCAATGCTAAATGTTGCAAACATTTTGATCACCATTCCATGGCAAATTGGTATAGCCACGGAGTGCTATGGGGACGACTCGACCAAGTTTCCACAGAACAACTTGTTCGCGGCGGCCGGAGATGGGATATGGGACAATGGGGCAGCTTGTGGAAGACAATACTTGGTGAGATGCATTACTTCGGCGGAAGGTTCTTGCATGCCCGACAAGGCTATTCTTGTTAAGGTAGTTGATTCGGCTTTAAACTCATCTCAACCGTCGGCGGGTGGCTCTACCATTGTTTTGTCTCTCACAGCTTTTGAGGCTATTACGAATTCAACTTCTGGGTCGGTCAATATAGAGTTTCAACAGTAATTCTCCTCATAATTTCGATTTTTTCTTCCATTTTTTTTCGAACTCACATATCTATTAAGAACATATTTTAACTTCATCTCTTTTGTTAATTGAGTCAACCGCATATAACGGTACTGAAAGATTCTGCATTTGCCTTGCATGGTATAATTAAACAAAGGCTTTAAGAAGAAGGGGCGACTGAGACGGGCATGCAGAAACGGCACTTGGTAGCTGCTTCCGAGAAGATAACAGAAAATTAAGGTAATTTGGTTGCATACTGGAGTCTTTGGTGTCTGCAATCTTGTGTTGCCCATTTCTTCGTTAGCCCAAAAATTCTTTCCTTGTAAGCAACGCACACAGATCAATTTTTCTACCGAACAAGTCAAATTCCTCATCCGTGTCATTTAAGTTTTCCCTTGGAACTATGTTTGGATGCTTCCAACCTGCTTCATCGTCCAGGAAGATTCCAAATGCAAGAATTCTACTATTTTAGTTTTTAAATTACGTGTTGCAGTTGCTATGTCTTCTATGTCCTTGTCCACATGAGAAAGTGGAGCAACGCTTATCTCTCTTGTATAAATATTGGAATATGTTTGTTGTGTTTATTTAATTTTTTTAAATATAATTGATTTATAATTTTATATTATATAAATTTATTTTATTATTTTTTATTTTAAATAAATTTTTATTTATTATATAATATCAAATAATTAGTGAATGAATTAAAATAAAAATTCTCATATCTGGAATCTTATAGAATGGAAAATTCAACGGATGATTGATATAATGTCACATCTGCAACATGTCTGACGTCCCCCGTCGATAGTTCCACGCTGATTTCTCTGGATGCACATGCGTCTACTTATGAACGGTTAGAAATTGGGCGTCCTTCAAATCACAGGATAGTCCGACAAGGATTCCAAAAATGTAGAGTTTTAAAGACGCTACCAGGGCCCAAGGATGGCGAAGGTACACTTGCTGTCAATGCACCTCACCCTACCTTCCAAATCAGTGAGGAAATTACACGGAAATTGCCTTCTTTTTCTGGCCCACTTCCTGGGAAGGAGCTTCAGAATTCTGAGCATAATATACTGAGCTTTTCGCCATTGGCGGTGTAAAAAATTAAATGTTTCGTCAAAGCTTTTATGCCTAAATTTCCCATTTTAAAGCACCATGACCCTATTAATACGCGTGTTTGATTTTAAAATATTATGACATCATTAATACAATCTGTTCGAACAATAATATCTATTAAGACTTTGCTATTTCATAGAACTGGATAAGAAATTTGTACGGAACGAAAATGGAGAGTTTTAAACCGTGGAATCCTTGAATGAAAGAAAATTTTTATTTTGTATTTTCTTTTTCAATATAATTCTCTCTCATCGTCTTACATTATACAATAAAAAATTTATTTAAAATAAAAAATAATAAAATAAATTTATATAATATAAAATTATAAATCAATTATATTAAAAATAACTAGATAAATAAATATAAAACGATAGATGTCAAAGAACTAGTTAGGATAACCAACTGGAGATTAGGTCAACCTAAAGTCAAATAATTTGTTCATCGAGATTTACGTGGTTTCCACCAAGTTAGGCCAACCGAACCCGTTTGCTAAACTTCAGGAGAGAAAAATGTTGGGAAGCTAGCCTGAAAGAGAAAAAATGTTGAATTGGTATACTTAATCCGCCTTTGTCAAAATCTATGTCTCTAACAAATTTGAGCATCATACAAATAAATAACAGGCTTAAGTTTTATTTAATAATATTATGAAATAAAATATTATGGATAAAAATATTAAAAATAAAAATATTATTATTCAAAATTATATAATATTTAATAATATTATTATTATTATTATAAAAAATATAACTAAATTTTATTTTATTTTTAAAATATAATAATTATTTCTTAATTTTAATTTATATATTTATATTAAATATGTTACTTATAATTTGTAACAATCATTTTATTATATTATTTAATTTAAAAATATAATAAAAAATATTATTTTAATTGATAATAATTAAAATAATTAAACTAAAATAATAATTATTTTAAAATAAAATTTAAAAATAAATATTATATTTATAAATATTAAAGAATATATTAACCTTATATTTTAAAGAAAAAAGTCAAATAAAAAGTTCAAAAAATCCTATAATTTCCTAAAAGTATCTCATCGTTACTTCTTTAAAACTTACAATTTTTAAAAAATTGATGTAAAAAAACACAAATTTAATAAATATAACTAAATATTTTCCTATTTTCAAAAATACTTTTACTTAATGCAATGCAAATTAAATGCACTACCAAACATATATTTATAAATTTAATACTATATCTCAAATTAAAATTTTATAATATTTAATTTATAAATTATATTTATTTATATATTATTTTTTATTTTCTTTTTAATATAAATTTTTTAATCAGACGTTCATATATAAACACTTAAAATTCTAACAAATAATAACAATCATAAATGAATCCCTGTCGTTAGGCTCTCATGGTGAGCTTTCATCTTGCGTAAAATATTTTTTGGGTTTTAAACAATGTATAGATCTGTGATAATTACAAACAAACGTGGCATTTATAGATTCAACAAACACAAAAGCAGAAATCGAAAAGGTTGAGCTAGTTGGGCCTGACAATAATCTTTGTTCAGGCTCATTGCCGTATCACAGACTAGACTATTTCTTTTGATTCTGGGCTGAAAATAGAAATATATGAGAATGCATTAATGGCCCAACTATATCAACCCTTGGATTTTTCCGGCCCATCTATAAAATTATAATTAATCCATTCCTAATACTAAGCTAGGCATCTGACAACTGAAAACTGACAATTTCCCCGTTATTATTTTATTTTATTTTATCTTCTACTCGTGTACCCAAAAAACATTCTCAATTACCTTTTTTTTTTTCCTTTTCGTTATATTATTATAACACGTTCCTGATCGATAGATGATTATAATCCAACGGCCAATCGTCACCCTCGTAATAACTATTGATGTATGAGATATTATTGGATTCGTAGCTTCCTGTATTTGTCTTCTTCTCGGCAAAGACCTTTAAATTGAAAGGAAATTTCCATCGAAAAAAAATTTTTTTTTTCTTAAAAGAAGATTGAATTTATTGATACATATATATATATATATATAGGAATTCTTTCTTGTCTGACTTTCACTTGTTTCCCGATCGTTTGCTGATCATTTGAGGGTTTTTCATTGAAATACTCTTTTCTGTGTGCGTGTACGCGTGAGCAAGGGACGGAGGGGTTAGTTACCGATGAAAGGGAAAGAGATAGGAGAAGTGCAGCTGCTAGAGGCGACAGCGGCGGCTGCGGTGGGGCCGAGTGACTCCGATCCTCTTCTAGAGAATCAGGCTGATTCAGCATCGCCGCCGGCGACTGCGACGCCTTCGCCGCCGCCACCGTTAGTGAGCTCCAGTGAGATTAATGTGGAAGATGCTGAGAGTGGTTCTATACCTAGTTGCCGCATTTGTCTCGAGAGCGATTGCGAAACAGGTCAGCTTGTTTGTTTTTTTTCTTTGTTTTTTTTTTTTCCTGTTTAATTTAGGGATTTATGATTGAATTACGTTGAATCGAATGAAATAGAAATATGCGATTGAATTAGAAGAAGAATAGATATGGGCATTGTCTCTGTGCGCAGGATTATTGAAATTTGGTGTTACTGAAGGCAGAGACAACTTTAGAGCTTGCTTCTGCTTGAAATTGCAACGCCTCCTTTTCACCTTTACTCATTTGTTTTAATTTTATCTGAAGTCTGCACGGTCCAAAAACCCTCCGAAGTTCAAAGAAATGTGATTATGTGTTTCTGGGGGAAATCAGAATTTGATTTGATTTGCTTCGTAGTCTGTTGTTAGTTTTCTAATTATCAACTCAGATCAGCTGCTGTTCTTTTACAACGCCCATTTTGTTTGATTCTGCCAAAGAAACCAAACTTCTCTTGCATATATATCCATCACAATATGTTTTGACATTCCTCTTGTCCGTAATCACAGAAGTTTCACTGCCAAGTGATTGATTGTGTGGATGCCAACAAATACCACATTCTGGTGGCTAACTACTTATCTGGTCACTTATATTTTCTTTTGTTTATTTTCTGAAAAATTGCTTGTATTTACTTTCTTTTATAATATCTCTTTTTGGTGTTTGAGATTATCCAGGTTATAGAACTGAATTTGAGTTTGAGGTCAATCATCTCATGAGTGAAAACCTTTGTTTGTAAGAAAAGCATCAGTACTTTGAAATTCTGCACGAGAATGAATTTCCAGTTGTTGAAGCGTACTCCTATTTGATTTTGCATTATCTTGAAATATCACATTTCAGATTGTTGGCACATCTTTGACTCTGGTTTTTCTTTCCAAATATTCCATTTCTTTTTCCTTGGTCTCAATTTCTGATGTTGTCTATTCAATTTTATAGGCGATGAATTGATATCTCCGTGCATGTGCAAAGGTACCCATCAGTTTGTTCATCGTTCATGCCTTGATCATTGGCGCTCAGTTAAGGTGTGTGTTAACATCTGAGTTTTCTAATGAACCTACATGGGTACTTAGATTTCCATGTTCCAGATATGTCATTATTGATTACGCTTTGTTTCCCCCCTTTCCCTATTTATTCTTCTTTGATAGGAGGGTTTTGCTTTCTCTCATTGCACAACCTGCAAAGCCCAGTTTCATCTTCGGGTTGCATTGTTTGAGGATAGCTCTTGGCGAAAGATGAAATTGAGGCTTTTTGTGGCTAGGGATGTCGTTTTTGTGTTTCTGGCTGTACAAACTGTAAGTAATTTTCCTTTTTGTCTTTCAATGAATACTTGTTATGTGGGATAATTGCTCCATCCATCAAAAGAAAAAATCAGAAGTTAAAGAAACATCTCTAAATATTATTCTTTTATGAGAAAACTTGTCATTTAGGTAATTGTTGCAATGGGCTGCTTTGCATACCTTATGGACAAAGATGGGGCCTTTAGAAATTCATTCAGTGATGGCTGGGATCGCATCCTGTCAAAGCATCCAGTACCTTTTTATTATTGCATAGGTAACTTGGTATTGATGGTTGGTTTTATGTTTTTCCATATAAACTCCTAGTAAAACTTAATTGCATTAGGTTTCTAGGGCTAGTATGATGTGATTAACAGGATAATGCTGCCTTCTTCAATTACATGATGTGCAAACATTGATCATCTAAATATGCTAAAGTACAGAAAGATTATTAAAGATATTACTGAGCACCACTTTTTCTCATTTCATGGTTCCTCGTAGACAGGCAAATGCCACCAGTTATGGTGGATCATTATGCTTTCTGTAAAAGATTTGTTCTAGCAATCTGAAGTACACTTTCTTGAAACAATTTTGGATCATAATTTTGGTTTGTGGCTAAAAAACACTTTATTAGTTATTCTACCTCATTTGCTTATTGGTACTACGTTTTAATTTCTTTCTTCATTCTGAATGTGGTTTGATCTTAATAATGCCCAATACACACAAAAATACTGCTGACTTTGACCCCTTTCATTTCCTACGGGAAGGATTATGGAGTGAAGATTTTTGCAAAGATTTGACTGCATAATTTGTACCAGGTGTACTGGCCTTCTTTGTACTTCTTGGATTTTTTGGTCTCATACTACACTGCTCATCCCTGAATAATAATGATCCACGGATGGCTGGCTGCCAGAACTGCTGCTATGGATGGGGAATTTTGGACTGTTTTCCTGCTTCCATGGAAGCATGCTTTGCCTTGGTGATTGTTTTTGTTGTCATCTTTGCCATTCTGGGCATAGCTTATGGTTTCCTCGCTGCTACCATGGCCATCCAGAAGATTTGGCAGAAACACTATCACATCCTTACCAAGAGGGAGCTCACACAAGTAAAAACTCTAAAACCTTGCTGTAAGCGTTATGCTAAGATCTTGCACAACCAATGTCAAATGCTCAAAAATTAACTGCTTTTGTAAATTTTTTGCAGGAGTATATAGTGGAGGATCTGCATGGGAGCTATTTCCCACCGAAATTGGATTCAGAACACGAAGAATGTTTGAAAATGCTTAAGCTTCTGTAATAATGCAAAGAAGACTAAAGTACATGGTCGTTTAAAAAGGAAGGAGCAAAGAGATTGTTAAAGACTAAAGAGTGTGTAGAGCTTCGTTCTTTTTTCTTAAATGCCCTCCGAATATTGAACTTCTTCCAATTCTTCTTCTATATCTATCATACTCTGGTGTCTGTATCCGCGTACACGAGCATACATTCAAGCAAACAGGGTAACGGCTACGCTCGTGCTTTTGGGGCAGCTTTAATAAATATGGTTAGATGTACTTTTCAAAGTTTTATGATTCGAAATTTAATCGCCATGCGATGTGTCCTTATAGGGAATTTATTGGCAAGTGCACTGGAAAATTTCCGATTAAATGTATTGAGACCGATTGTGAAGGGTCCAATTATTACTTTAATTATCACTATTCAAGGGATGGTATTTCCTTATAACAGAGGTAAATTAGAAGTTGACAGTTTAATTTGCATTAATTTGATAATTAATTTTTTGTTCAAGTTTTAATAATATCATCACATTAATATTTAAAATTATGTTGTCTAACCATCCATGAGGCAAATGTCATAATTTTGTTAATAATATCAATGTGAAGCTTCAAATGGTTATCTCACTATTCGTTAACAATTTTGTTTTGTTAAGTCTTACTATTTGCTGATATTGAAATGAAGAAATTAGTTCAAGGTCTAGATATCATACAAGTTGAAGGTTAAAGTGAAAAAATAAAATATAATCGAAAAGAAACCTTTTTCGGATTGACCCCCCTTTGTGTTATGGCATTATTCTTACACTTCATAAGAATGGAACGAGATGGCAATCCTATTATTTTCCTTCTACAACGTTCGGTGGTCCATTAGCTCCTCTTTTTTTTCGTTGCATCGGCATTTATAATCTGCTTTTTTTTTTTTCTTCTTTTTCAATTCGAATTTGCTGTCTTTACATCTTTTTAGGGTTGCGGAAGGAACTGCGCTGTTCTGTCGGATTGTCCTGATTGGGCTACCGAAAAAATTCTTTTTGCATGGTCAGACAGCATAGGGCTTTACCCCAGTGCTCCATCGGCTTTAAATTTGCTTTCGAATTACGCTTTGCTTTAAAGTCCCGCAATACAGACCCACAAAAAGACACGTTAAGCCCTTCGTTTGGGCTTTTCAGCCCAACATTTAAACGTTCTTTCAAAAGATCCCAAACCCACGAATCAGCTATGGGCAGATCAGAAGCCGACAGCGGAGCAAACAAACCAAGGCCACACGGCGCCGATTCCTGGTTCTTGATTTCCTCCCTTTCCGTGGGAGAAGCCTATAAAAAATTTTTGTTTTAACTACTTGATTTTGGTGAAAGCCTAAAAACTTGTGTAGGGTTAGACGAAAGCCGTCTCTGGTATGTATATTGAAATTTTAGGTGTGAGTTTGTAGGTTGTGTATTTGAAAAATTTTATATTAAAAATAAAATGAGAGAATAAGTAATATAAAAGTACAAAAAAAAAAAAACTTATAAATCTAAAATTTTAAGATTTTGAATTTAATTTCTTTTTACGATGATCTAAATATAATTGCTTTAATTTGTAATATCTGGCGAGAGTATATAGTCGATAGAGGATTTGAAAATTAACTTATTAAGATTACAAGTTTATGTTAAATTATTACTTTCGTTTGTATCAAAGTGAAGAATGTCACGTGCAAGAATAAAATAACTGATTCATTGTCACGTTAAAAGTGTATCCAATGTTTATTTTCCTATTTTTGAAAACAGAACAACAACATATTTTAGTCACCTTAGTTATCCAAATTGCTTCCCTCTATATAAGCCTAGTACAATGCGCACCTTTTATTTTAATGTTCGATTACAACGCTGAAAAAAAGACGGTTGAATGTACTTAGAGAGAAAAGAAAAAACCAAAAATGGGATCGACCAAAAGACGAATCAACCGCCGCGGACAATCCGAATACTTGTAGTGTCTGGCAGTAGGAGGAATTAGTATTATTTGTAGTAGATTACAGAATACATAAATGACACTGTTGTCTTAAAATAGTCATATTTCTCAAACTGAAAAAAGAAAAATTATTCAGTTGGCCAAGTCTATAACGCGTTTAAACTGACTAAAATTTGGCATACTAATTTTGAAAATTTTCGTGTTTTCTAAATAATTTAAACATTTTATTTTATTTTATTTGCATGTAACGTTATTTCATTGTGTCTAATATCCACGCAAGCTGCCCCGAATCAATCTATTAACAAAGATATCGCCATGACTCATGGAGTTGCTACACGTATATTCCTGGTCCACCAAAAAAACAAAAAACAAAAAAAAAAAGAGGGAAAAATGAGAGAGAGTTGTTTTGTTTTTTGATCGTTAAGAGCTGTAATATTCTTGTTTGAGATGCTAGCAAATGTTTGTCTTATATATATATTTACCCGAAATTAGAGTAAATTCCTTGCTGTCAGGAAGTGAAAATTGACGAATGTCCCACGGTTATAATGTTATGAATGCAAAAGAATCGCCCTTCTGTCTCTCTATTTCCGGCTGTGTCATACATGCAAGACCGAAGAAAAGAAAAGAACACAACCGAAAAAACAGACATAGCTATCACTCTTCTCTTCTGTCTTGACGTCCAAAGCTCTCTCTCATTTCTGGTTTTATCAATTTTTTTTTTTTGTTTTTGTGCTTTGAAAGTTCTTCCCTTTCTTCTTGGTCTGATTGTTTGTGGTCTTTTTGTTGTACGTCAGTCACATTGGCTTCGACTTTCCAGGTGAGATCTCTCTCTCTCTCTATATGTATATATTTATCTCTACAAACATACATACATACATACATGCATATGTATATGTATACATTTGTGTATATGAATATATATGGATGCATGTTTTTCTTTCTCATCTTTATTTGTTCTTTGTTTTCTTATTTGTGGCCAAGTGATTATTGATTCCTGGGTTTTTCCAATCTGGGGTGATTGACATTTTTATCGGTGAAGAGGACTTAATTTTCTTTAGTTGTCCAATTAATGCCAGGATTGAGAATGTTAAATGTCCAATTTACAATGAATTTCTAATGATCCTTATGTTTTCTTAAACTTTCAGCAATGAGTATATTTAAATCCCCATTCAAGGGGATTGTTGAAGACTATAAAGGGAGAAAAGCTTGCTACAAAGATGATTGGAGCAATGCATTGTGTTCTGGCGCTCGGTACACTTGCTTAATTTTTCTGCACTATAATTCTGTACTCATTAGAGTTGAGATTGCACTGCTGAAAAGGGCTTATTGAAAGACTTCTAATTGACATGTCTTCTACGTCTGTGTCAGGATATTGGCTCCAACAACATACATATTCTTCGCTTCTGCTCTTCCAGTCATTGCTTTCGGAGAACAACTTAGCAGAGAAACAGGTATAGGTCTCATTGTTTTCCTCTTTTCAACCTGCAATGTTAATATGACATCTGGTCTTCCCCAAACTCTACAGTTGGGAACCCATATCAATGTCATTGATGTTTCTCCTAATAAGGTTTCTTCCTTTCTCAGATGGAAGCCTGAGCACGGTGGAAACCCTGGCTTCCACCGCTGTATGCGGTATCCTGCATTCATTATTTGGTGGACAGCCTTTGTTGATCTTGGGAGTTGCAGAACCTACTGTTATAATGTATAGTTATTTATACAGTTTTTCTAAAGGCACAGATGCCATTGGAAAAAAGCTCTATTTGGCTTGGACTGGATGGTGAGATTTCACCTTTTGATATCTTTTCACATTCCCATCAGCAAATATTTTGTGAATTTAGCATAAAAAAGATTGTCCTAAACTTTTTGTAGGGTGTGCGTCTGGACAGCTCTCCTGTTGTTTCTTCTTGCAGTATTCAATGCTTGCACGATTATCAATAGGTTTACAAGAATTGCCGGGGAAACGTTTGGCATGTTGATTGCGGTCCTTTTCATTCAGCAAGCCGTCAAGGTACTGTTTTGTTTACGTAACTAATTGGAAAAATTGCAACTGATGATGTGGCAGAAATTGCAGTTTAGGAACTTAAAAATGTTATTTGATTTGCAGGGAATTGTGGGTGAATTCCAAATCCCCCAAAACGAAGACCCCAGTTTAGAAAAATACAGTTTTCAGTGGCTATACACTAATGGGCTACTGGGCGTTATATTTACGTTTGGCCTACTGTTCACGGTCTTAAAGAGCAGACGAGCAAGGTCATGGCAATACGGCACAGGTTGGTGAAGCACCAACTTTGTGATTGCGAGGAACTTTCAATTTGAACACTTCTTTCACATTAAGCCCATGTTGTCTTCATTATTGCAGGATGGTTACGGAGTTTTATTGCGGATTATGGAGTCCTTTTGATGGTATTGGGTTGGGCGGCAGCGTCCCTTGGCGTACCAAACAAAGTTCCCTCAGGAGTTCCCAGGAGACTTCAAAGTCCTCTTCCTTGGGACTCTGCGTCTTTGGCGCATTGGACTGTTGTCAAGGTAAATTATGCCAACTCTTGCCGATCTCTCCTTGGCGCGTAGTCACACATTGTTTTGTGTGAAAAGGGAATAGGTCGACCTGATCAACCAACATGACTTGCTTGGCATATAAAATTTGTGTCATGTGTAGTAACAAAATTGACATGGCAAAAGTTTTATTCGCCCTAAATGATAGTTTCATTTGACGATCATGAATAGGTTTCACCTAAATAATGGGATGTTTGAGTTGTACAACAAGCATAAAAAAGGCTTCCTGCAAAAGATATTGGTATCAATTGTGACAATGAATTATCCTCATTTTCATTTCAGGATATGGCCGAGGTCCCATCAGCATATATATTTGCTGCCTTCATACCGGCTACAATGATTGCTGGTCTTTATTTTTTTGACCATAGCGTTGCTTCACAAATGGCACAACAGAAGGATTTCAATCTGAAAAAACCATCTGCTTACCATTATGACATCTTGATCCTTGGGATTATGGTATATCAGTTGATTCCCTCTGCACTTTTTTCAAAGTTATATAGATCCCATGTCAGCAAAACGCACAGTACTTACCCTGATTTGCTTAATCAGACTTTGCTTTGTGGATTGATTGGACTTCCTCCCTCAAATGGGGTACTCCCACAATCTCCAATACACACAAAAGGTCTAGCTGTTCTCAATAGACGGGTCAGTTCCATATCCAGTGGAAGTTTGCATTTTTTCATGGCTGAAAAATTACTATCAAGTCTTAAGAAGTCTAACCATGTATCAATGCAGATGATGAGAAAGAAGATGATAGAAAGTGCCAAGGAATGCATGAAGCAAAATGCTAACCGTTCCGAAATTTATGGCAGGATGCAATCGGTGTTCATAGAAATGGACAAATCTCCAGCTGTAAACACTCTAACTTATATTGATCTCTCGATATTCCTTTATTGTCTACGAAACATTAGTCCCCTGACAATTGTAGTATGGTTCTGTTGCAGTCCTCTGCAGCTGAAGAGCTGAAAGACTTGAAGAATGCAGTTATGAAAGCTGACAGTGGAAAGGTTGCAGATGGTAACTTCAATCCTGGAAAACATATTGATGAGCACTTGCCTGTCCGTGTTAATGAGCAAAGACTTAGCAACTTATTACAGTCAATACTTGTTGGTCTTTCACTACTTGGCATGCCCATAATCAAGAAGATACCAACATCTGTACTCTGGGGATACTTTGCTTACATGGCCATTGACAGCCTTCCTGGAAGCCAATTCTGGGAAAGAATTTTGATGCTCGTCATTGCTCCAGGCAGACGCTACAAGTAATTGCACTTCTTCAATGCCTCTTTATTAGCTCCTCAGTTATTTTGCTTTCTAATTCCTATCTTCTGGCAGAATCTTGGAAGCCCCTCATGCTTCTTATGTTGAGAGGGTGCCCTTCAAGCATATTGCTAAATTTACACTTTTCCAGCTGGTATTCCTGCTTATTTGTTTCGGAATAACATGGATACCTATTGCCGGAATATTGTTCCCTCTGCCCTTCTTTGTACTAATATTTATAAGGCAGCATGTTCTTCCTAAATTTTTTCATCCAATTTACCTTTACGAGTTGGATGCTGCTGAGTATGAGGAAATTGAGGCAGCTCCAAAGCATATGCGGTTCTCACTCAAGGTACATGAGCTCATTATTTTTGTTTGACTTTCAGATTCATAACTTGATAGTTGTTGATAAATTAGATAGCGACACCATTTTATCATCTACCGGGTTCCAACACAACCAACTTTTTGCACATTTTCTCGTGAAAAGTTGTACATGAACTGCAGATTTTATTGTTTAAGAGAATCCTTCCGTCTCGCATTAAGATGTGATGAATACTTTGGCAGGGCTTCGAAGGGGTTGACCCAGACGATGATATTGATCTAGAATCACATGATTCTGAGATGCTAGATGAGATGACGACCAACAGAGGAGAGTTGAAGCTTAGATCCAAAAGTTGCGGCGAGGAAAAGTTTTTATCAGGCAAGACCAGAACCTTCAATACACTAGTTCTGCTATATTGATATCTGTGTTGCCATATGAACTTAAAAACAGAACTTGTTGATAAGCAATTCACCGAAAACCAGAGAAGGAAACCATAAGAAAAAAAAAAAAAAAAAAAGAAGAAGAAGATAAAACCGAGAAAATGGAAGAAGGTATCGTGCAACAGCGTGCTACTGCAAATTTATCAGTCCACATTAGGTGTCCATAAACAGACATTTTTCGCAATGTTTGTTGCTTGCACTTGTGATGTGCATTGAGAATTGAGAATGTGATTTTCTGTTGGATGCCGGTGCAGCCTGACATGACGACAGAGGATGCGTTAAAACGCGGTGATTCAACTCTATGAAAAGCAGCCTTTTTTTTTTTTTTTTTGTCAGCATTAAACTTCACCTCATAAAGCCGGTTGAACAATACATAGGGCTTTCCTTGTGATAGTGTGCGGTAGCGGCAGGAAGTGCACAAAAACAAAGGCATCGAGAAATGAGGACCATATGGTATTAACATGTAACTAGATTTGGTGATTTATTTATTGAAATCACCCATTAAAATTTAATGTACAATTATTCTCTTTACTCACTCAATAGTATAAATTTTTAAATTGAATGATTTGTTACTGTGATATTAAAATATTTATTATTAAGATATGTTATTTTTGACATTTAATTATGAATTTCTATATGTATAATTGGTTTGTCTTTGGTTCATGCTTATAGATTATCTTAAGAAGCATTCTTTAATGGAACAGAGGTCGGGATATTTGACTAGGAAATAGTTCATTCCATATTAATGTATAAACCTTGAAGACTTTGAAGAATAGACTGTAAGCAGGTTAATGTGTGGTATTTCTTTCATCTCAGCCTCCATTTTTTCTTTATAAATGCTAGCTCTTTTTTTTGGCTTAATAGAAAGCCGCAAAGCTACAATATTCATTTCTATTCTTGCAATCCCGTTCTTTTTCCACCCTCAAATCACCCAAGTCCTAACCTAGATTCCTTAGGATTTAACATTTCTCCAAAAGCAATAGTCAGGGGCAAATTGAGATTAGCTCACAAAGATTTTATTAAGTAGTTTAACTTTAAATTTAAGTGGTAAAATATTTTGTTGCTAAATTTTAATATTAAACAATTAATTGATAAAAAATAAAACCTTGAGGCAATGGGCTGACTGCATTGACCGCCTGGTCCAATCAAAGGCCTGGCTAGGCTAGGTTTTAAGAGAATCGGATCGGTCAAAGGTCCGGTTCACTAGTCCGGCTGGCTCTGTCATGCCGGGTTCGATAACAATGCACACTTTCCCCACGAGCCTGTTATCTTGGGAATTTTGGATAATGGTATCTTATGATCCACAACTGACAAAAATAAGATAATCCCCATCTCTAATCACTTTAATGTCATCAATTTCAGCTTTATCCTTGCTCAGAACTTTTGCGGGCGATACACCAAATTTCTTGGCTCCAGTGTCAAGTAACTCCTGAAAGGTCTTTGGAAGTAGAATAAGCTTCCCGGCCACTTCTCCCTTTTCAGGGCAACTAATTGTCACTCTGATGGGGCTGATTCCACGATGGTTAGTTCCTACTGTCTTCCCAATAGGAAATAGCAAGTCCTTCTCCCCATTGTGTGCAGCAGCAGACATCATCCCAAAAAGCGAGTTGTAGAAGTTGCTAGTTCTACGCCTCGGACGGGATTGGCTCCATGATCCATCTGTATTTAAAAATGAACTTTCTCGAGACATAGGACGGATGGTGGGTTCAGTCGTAAACCTCCCAAGGTATGGAGCTTCGGGCTGCTGCCGCTTCTCAGGAATTGTAACAGCAGCAGGTTGCATTTTTTCCTCATCTTGTGTTTGGAAAATGAGTTTTAGTTCTTCGTGTCCTTGTTGGTCAGCTAGGTCCCTCGGGGTCCATCCGTGTACATCTGGTTTGTCAATGTCAGCGCCTTGGCTGAGGAGGAACTTGACTATTTCAGTATTGTCCTCACAAACTGCAGCATGGAGGGCTGTGTTTCCATTGCTTGTCGGACACGTGACATTGCCTCCATAATGAATGATTTCCTTTAGCAACTTCAAGTTGTTTTGCTCTGCAGCAATGCATGCAAAATGACCAACATCTCCGGACTGTATGCTAGCTCCATGTTCTCTAAGTAGTTTCGTCACTGCTTCATGACCACCAAGCATTGCCTCCCATAGTGGCACATTCCCATCTGAGTCTGCATACACATCCAATTAATTAAATCTCTTGAAGTTTCTGTGCCAGTTTCAGAATTGAAATTGAATCAGAATAATCTCCCAGCATAAAGCAACACATGGTCATTAGCGAATAACAGAATCAGAAAAATTATAGCTTTTTTTTATCCAAAAAAAAAAAAAAAGATTGACTGAAAGAAAGTAAATAAATAACATGAAAATTCAAACGCCAGTTTATGTTGTTTATTAATAAATAATGAAAATGATAAACAATTACAGGTGATTACATAGACCATCCTTGGACGGTCAATCATTGGATTTTCAACTACAAAGTTGTCGGCTAATGTCAAATAACTTGACCATATAGTCTTCCAAAGAATTTTTTAGGAAAAGTCAAGCAGCATGAACCAATCTGGATAAGGTAGACATATTTTCAATGGCATATTAAAGTGCAATTTATATGGCCACAGTAACAGGGTCAAGTATCTGAATTTGCATGCCCATTTATGCTGCTGCACAAAGGAATTTGGATAACAGTGTTAGAAAGTCAATGAGATCTATTTAACCAATTTCAGCTACCTAATAAGAGGAACTTCTCAAATGATTGCAGGCCCACTGGTCACCACATGCATGTATCTGACACAATTATAGATACCATTTTCTGTTATATTTGCTGCTATAGATATGGTAGTTTGAAAAATACTCAATCAAGAAGCAAGGAACAAATAAAGAAAGCCTCTTTTGATGTAAGTTTATGGGAAAAAGAGGTTAGAACAATTTACCTGTACAATTAGGATCTGCCCCATAATCCAATAGAAGAAGCACACAATTTTCATTTCCACTGGATGCTGCTATATGCTATGTATTGCATAAAGAAACAGAGAAATAATCATTGCCCTGCAGAAACTTGTGTAGTTCAGACCAAAAAGAAAAGAAAAGAAATGTCAAATTCCCACATACCAGGGCTGACCTCCCATTGTTGTCTGATTCATTTGGATCCAGGCCTCGCTTCAACAGCTGAAGCAACAGTGAATCATCTCCCCTTATAGCAGCAAAGCATAGACTCAGAGGTAGGTCCATTCTACCACGAGCTAGCATATTCTCTGTCTCCAGCAAAACTCCTTCCATAGTTGGGTCTTTCTGTTCCTTCAAATGCTGCCCCACCAATGTGCACGAACAAGTTACAGATTGCTTTTAACAAATTTATTACAAAGTACATATCCAGGATCTATAGCATACTTGAATCTCATTATTCTAGATAGTTTTGACTCTGCATATGACAAAGATGTCACCAGGTGAAATTATAATTGCTGACCTGAAGGAGGTTGTTCATGATAATGGTACCATCTCCAACATTAGCCTGAACAATATTCAAGAATGTGGTACGGTTAAGCCGTAATAGTTGGCTTAATCTTTTGGTCCGTACTGTAAAGAGCTGTGGCCTGTAACAAAGTACCCCAATCTCACCAAAAAGATCTCCAGACTTTGCTTCGCAAACAACCTGCGGTTGTCCAACGTAGCCATAGCAAAGCAATTAATTAATGAAATGGAACCTTGATGCCATAAGAAAATTTGTTTATGCCAAGGCTTATTGTCCATTACGAGTAAATGCAAGCAATAGAATCCAGCAATTAATTATTGGCTAGTGTTTCAAGTGATTGGACTTGCCTGTTCAACTCCATTTTTCAGAATCAGTAGATCCTACGGTGTAAAAGAAGTATTAGAGGCTAGAATTCAGAAAATTCTGCTGAACACAGAGTAAGTAAGCACTGGATTTTACCACAGCACCAGTGACAAGTATGTAGAAATCTGTTGGTGCCTCATTCTGTAAAATGACGTCTTCTTTGGGAGAAAAATACTCAGCTTTCATCTCAGAGACCTTATAAATTAGTGTGCAAAAGCAAACATCCAATATGAGCATTCACCTATAGAAAAACACAAATTCCGCAAACAGGGAAATAAAACGTGGAGGCTGTGAGTTACCAGCTGGAAAAGCAGGTCATTGGACACCCCACGAAACAAGTAAACCTTATCCACGAGAGAATAGAAAAGATAGTGCGAAATGCTCGAACGGATGGCTTTGGGAAGGGAATCAAGAGTTTCTTGCTGCTGCAGTCCCTCTGAATCTGTCCTGTACTTCAAACACAAATGTGCAAGCATCTGATCTTGCAGGCGAACTGGCAGTTGGTTTCTCTGAGCAAAACTTGATGCAGCTTGTATTGTATCTCTCTGGAGTTTTCAAGAAAATTACAAGAAAGTATATAAAATGACTGAATCCAATGATCAGTGTGAGGCTATAATTCTGATCGGTAAGGATTAATTACTCACAAATCTTCGAGTTCGACTCGTTCCGTGGACAACCAGATTGGTCATGTTTCCAATCAAATATGCGGTCAACCCAAGATTAAAGAGCATGTAGAATATATCAAAAAGCATCTCCCTCGTGTTCACAGGATGCAAATCACCATAGCCAACAGTTGTTAGGGTGGTAATAGACCAATAAATTGAAGTCACATATCGGATCCCGATACTCTGGTGAATGAAATCATCTCCTAAAGATGCACCAATCCATGTTCTCTGTGGGTCGTGATAACGAGCAGCAATGAGATAATAGAAGCATCCAGCACAGTGAACCGCAAAGAGGGTGACCTACAGGGTTGGCATCCATGTATCCTGTGCACATAAGTTATCGCCTCTCTTGAAAAATAAAAAATGCATCTTCAGTGATATAAATCTCAATCTTATCTTGAATATACTTACACAAATAAGTTTGGCGCACCGGACCCAGAAATAATTGTAGTTCCTATCTTTCTCCAATCTGTTCAGTGGAAGTTATATACATATATAGGAAGTGATATCTCAGACTGAACCAGAACGAAAGCAAATAATTGGGAACCAGAATTGAAAGTAGATGAGAATTCTACCTGGAAAATAAAGCACTGACTCTGCGCAGACGCCATAGACGAAGCATGTTGAAAAAGCCATATGATTGGATGGCTTTAGGGGAGATCTTTCTAGCCAGTTCTGATGGGATTGTGGATATGACATCAAAGACTAACCAGGAACTCGTGTACTTCCAAGCTATCTTCTTTGGGTCGTCAACAAGCAAGTATGTAGTTTTGTCTAGGTAAGCGACAAAGAAGGTGAAAACAATATCCAAGGCAAAGAATCCATTGACAACATTATCAGCTATGGCTAGTGGTCCCTCTGGTTTTCTGAGAAACCCAAATTCAAAAGGCGATACCCAAGCCGTGTAGATGACCAGAACAACCAGAAATGTTTCCCAGATTCTGCAGCAGAAAATCACCCATCCTTCATGTCTCTTAAGCTAATAATCATAAAATTACTCAAATCATCGTTTCTTCTTCCCTTCTCTAACGGGAAAGTCAAATTCAACTTTCTACACAATGAAGGTGAATATTCCACAAAGGGTGAAATAAAATGTACAAGTCTACTTGAGATTCAATAACAAAATGAACAGAACAAACTCAACTTTTAGTCTATTCCAGCTACCAGGAGAAAGGTACAAAACAAGACATATAACCAAAACAAAACAGTTCAGCGACTCACCAGATTGAGTGTACCTTTCATTTTACCACATCCCCCACACGAGAAAATGATAATATTAATAATGCGGGCAAAGCGAAGCCAATTATAGCAGTTTGAGCAAAACCAAGAAGCACGCCACACCCTCCCCCTCCCCATCCAAAAAAAAAAGACTAAAACGAATAATGCAACACGGAAACTTGAACTGTTAAAATGAAACGAACATATATATATAAAGGTAATAAGAAACACCCAGAAATATCGATCAACATAAGATTGACCTGTAACGACGATCATGAGGCGATATAATGAACTTCCTGAGCTCGACTCTCCGGTTACTTCTTGCGCCAAGGGAAGGCAGAATCCCAGTAGAGAGACTGTAGTGGCTGCCGTCTCTCGACAATTGCTCTATCTCTTCTTGCCCGCAAACTGAGATCCTAAACACCCCACCACCACCTCTGTTTCGAAGACTTGCCATATCTATATATATATATATATATATATATATATATTAATGCTATGTTATGCAGCTATCCTACTGTCTCTCTTTCTGTCTCTGATACTTGTGTTTCTATGGATGTAAGTTGGTCTGTTTGATGTTATTGTTGTGTTCTTTTAAGATCAGTTGGTTCCCGTCTTCAATCTTCTCACGAGTCCATGTGCTTACTGCCCCCTTTAGGACATAAAAATAATTGGTCACGATTTCGTTCAAAACAAAAACCAAAAAAAAAAAAGGTCGATATTATATATTAAAAAAAAATTCTTTTTTAAACTTTAAACTTTATCCTCAATAAAACAAATAATTTTGGAAAAATTAATAACTTTTGCTAACTCATTCAGATTCTCCTTCTCTACTTGCAAACCTTTTTCCAAAATAAAATGTCTGCACCTCGCAATTCAATTCTCTCACCGTTTCTGTGGTCAACTTGCGGCGTCTAAAAGTTTTCGAAGTCATGGTCTTTGACTGTATTGCCCCTATTCGGTGGATCTTTATCAAATAATGCTACTATTATGCTAGAGATTTTCGAGATTCGGGATGTGGAGGGGTCGGACGGGCAAACCATGATTCCTTGGTTCCGTTCTTGTTAGGCTTGTCTTACTTTTTCGGTTCTTAAAAATATAAACTTCAATCAGACCGGTTTTCTCCTTGATTTTTGCGCTCGAATTATGATCGGGGGGTCGGTCCAAATCCAATTCAATTTTGATATAATTCTATTTCTCACCGACATTTGGGTCAGGTCTGATTGGACGATTTGAATTCAGTGTGAAGCCTACTTTTTAAAAAAATTTATCAAAAATTCGTTCAATTGTAAATTATATAATAAAAATATTTTTTTATAAAATTTATATATTTTTTTAAATTAAAATTTAAAATTTTAATAATAAAAATTTAAATTTTAAATTATTAAAATATTTTTTTGAGAGTTTAATATTATTTTTTAATAATTTTTTTTAAATATATATTTTTAAAAATTTTAAAATATATATATATTAAAATATTTATATTATTAAATTATTTAAATTTAATATTTGTAAAATTTAAAAATTAAAAAAATTATAATATATATATATATATATATATTCAATAAAATTAAAAAAAATTTAAAAATTTTTACTAATATTATTTTTTTAAAAATAATTCATATATAAATTAAATTAAAATTTATTTTTTACTATATTATAATAATTTTTATTAATTATTTTAAAAATTATTTTTTATTTTATAAAATTTTTAAATTTAATTTTTTTAATTACTCTTCTTATTATTAGTTAATTTTTTTAAAATTTTAATTAAATTTATCATATAATTTTTAATTAAATATCATATAATATATAAAATATTTATTAGTATAATTATAATATCTAATTAAAAATTATATAATAAATTTAATAAAAAAATTTAAAATATTTTTTATTTATAATATTAATGTAAAAAAATAATTTTAAAATATAAAAAATAATTTTAAAAATTAATAAAAATTATTATAATATAAAAAATAATTTTTGATTTAATCAATCAATACATAAACATAGATATACCTTTTCAAACAATTCAATATCAACAATAATTAATAGATATATTATTCAAATTTTGACTAAAATCCACTGTATAAGCTTTTAAACTAAAAGAAAAGAGGACGTATCATGAAATAAAATTTTTTTAAAAAATAATTTTATATATGCTTTGTCTTATATAAAATCAAAAAATTATATATATATATATAATCATATAAAAAATAAAAATAAGCCATTAAATAGAAATTATGAATTAAGAAAAATTATGAGATGAATGTAACATCAACAATTACATAATTTTTAAGAAAAGAAGCAATAAATTGAAGAATAATATTTTTAATATCTATTTTTATTGATAGACATTGAGAGAGATATATTATTTAAAAAAAAAAAAGTTAGGAAAAAAAAGATAAACGCGAGAAGATGGCGATGAAGACTCAAAGAGATTTAAGAGGTGGCCGTCGGAGCTTATTGGTGCATGCCAGTTGGCATGTACGGAGAGCAATGAGGCACAGTAATCAGATCTGGCCCGACCCAGATGGTCAGACCAAAATCTCAGTGACTTGCTCATCGGACCGGGACGGGTTACTCTATTAGACCGGAGAACATTTGACCCGTTTAAACCCGGTCGGATTTTTAAAAACACGCGGACCCGGTTATGTAAAACTTGTCCGGATTTTTCCTTACCGACAAAACTTGCGGCTCTTCTTTCATTTTTTATTACTGTTCATCAGTTGTCCTTTATCTATTGCCTTAACTGACTTCTCTGGTCCGCAAATGACAAAAGTACACCGTCAAGTCAGCTTAAAAAAAAAAAAAAAAAATCATTTGTCCCCTTTCTCACTTGTATATAAAATCATAGAAATTTATCTGGTATTTATCTATTTGAAACAATACCTAGATTTTATATTACAAAGTAAAACAATTTGTTATTGTATGTTTGTGCATTTCTTATACAATGCAAATGCCTCTCTTGTGTGATGCAGAACTTTATATTTCCAGACCAAAAATTTTACACATCCTAAAAGATTTGAATTTTATTTTAGATGGCAGAATATTTTTTAATATATTATTATTTATTTTTATTATTAGTTTAAGTATGCAGTTCAACCAACGACTCAATGATTAAATTGAAAACTCGATGAATCCTTTATTTGATCAATTTGATGACTGAGTCAGATACAATAACTAGGATACTAAAGGAGGATTTTGGGGTGAGCGTTTAAAAGGACAAAGTAAAATTGATGACATGTCATTAATTACATTAAATGTTATTTTAAATGTTAGAATTGAAAGAAAAATTTCTCGATGTATGCATTATTTAGTTTGTTAAATAATTTATTATAGAAGTTTAAAGAAAATAATAAAAATAAGCAATCAAATTAAAATAAATTTAGAATGAATGTCTAGAGATAATAGGAAAATTAATTGGAAGGAGAAAATATTTAGAGATAAACAAAAACGGAAATTATAGGTTTTTTTTTTCTGTTTTTGAGAAATTGCATTTTTAACTGCAATTGAGAAAAAGTTTTTAGAGAATATGATTCTATATTAATTTATACCATATTTATACCAAATCATAGTTATTAAGAAATTAAATATGAAAAAGAATGAAAAAGTGTAATACATATTTACCATTAAATTGTGAATTGTAGAGGTGTTATGGCTATACTTACATGTAGTAATAGAGTCCAATATAGTAATGAAATCATACAAATTATATATTAACATATAAAAATTATTCTTAGGAATAACATTAAAATTAAAATTAAAATTAAAATGCTAATAATCATTTTATTAAAATAAAATATATAACTATATAATAATTTATAAAAAATAATATAAAAACAATAAAATAATTTTTATATTTAATTTTATTTATTTATAAAATTAAAAATATGTATAATTGATGCATATTTGTATTATTATCATATTATTTTTCAAATATTATTATTAAATTTGTCTGTTATTAAAGTTGTTAAAGATCTATTATTGATTTTTGTTTAAAAAGTAGCTGGTGAGTCAACAACTTTACGAGGGGCCTATCTCTTATTGAACCAAAAAGGAAGAAACAGGTGGTCTCCAGACTACCTTAACTTCATCTAGCCTCTTTTGTTTTAAAAAAGAAAAAATTAATAGTAAAATAGTGAGAGTAATACATTAAATATGTATTGATGTAACATAAAATAATTAAAAAATTATTAAATTTTTTAAAAATAAAATAATATATAAATTATTAAATAAATTATATACTTTTCACATATTTTTTTAAGTATATTATTATATAATTAAATTTGTTTTTTTTACTCAATTATAAAAACACTATGGTTGCACTCTTATTTGCCAATTGCTACTATATTGAAGACTCGGTGTAAATCGAGTCAAAGAAAAAAAAAAAAAAAAACGTATCGCTTCTTAAAATGATAAGGATTCAAATGTCAGCTACTTCTCAACTATTTTTCTTTTTTTTTTTTCTTGTTGTATGGGCTTTGATATCTCCATTTAAGACAAAAAAAAAATGAAAAATAAATTGACCCAAAATTGCTCACGTGGCAAAGTGCTATAGCCCCCTGAGAAAGAGAGAAATGACAGGACGGCAACAGGCCAACGGACGCTGGAGAATTTTTCAAATGCTTGATTTCCTTTGAACTTTGGGCATGATTGGTGACCTATACTGTATAACATCATGCCTTCCATTTTTTTATTTTGATTTTTTAATTAAAAAATGAATACTTTACAATATTTCATGTTTGAACTGAAATTAAAAAAAAAAAATTTTTTTATTTAAATTTTTATAAAGAGGATTCACAGTTAAATATTATTAGACCTAACTAAATTTTTTTCTTACGTAATTTTAATATTAATAAATTTAAAATTTAATACTATATATTCAATATAAATTTTATTTTTATATTTAAAACAAATAATTATAAAATAATTTAAATTTAAATTAATACGAAATAAAAAAAAAAAAGCCAAATCACTCACGAAGTTATCCGGTGATTTTATTTTGACTTCAGCCCCCTGCTTTATCTCACTCTACATTAATTGCCTTACATTATATGGTTACAAGTCGGCCCTAATTTTAGTGCTCTAGTTCCGTCCTTGGCGGGGAGAGAAGCTGATTGGGATTGCAGCCACTAGAGACAACGAGTTACGGCGATCAAATCAAAATCACAAACCCTTCTTTCCAATAACGTGCTTGACAACAGGATACGGCTCGGTGATTTGTCGTATTGATCCTTAAACATGATTGCCCAGGCAGAGGCTCCCGTAGAAGCATTACCACTCTATCTATTTTAGGCATATAAATAAACACAGCTAGTAGCGCTAGCCACTTGGGGGGAAAAGAGATAAGAAAAAGATGACAATAACCCCAAAAAAAAAAAAAAAAAAGAAAGAAACTTAAAGCCTGCATGTCTCAGTCTAGTCTACTTTTTCTTAAGGATATTGGGTCTAACCTTAGAGTGACAACAAGGGAAAGATGGTGGGATCAGTTAAATTAAATTCAATGGCTAATTACTTGTACGTATGTTTCATGGCTGGTTTAAATTGTTTTTTACGTTAATGTTAAGATTAGTTTAAAAGCATTCATTATTGACACCATGTTAGCATCTTAAAACCTAAGGTTGTTACCATCTTTTGGGATTAGGCAACAATCCGGCCTATTATTCATATAAACGAGAGGAGAATGTTATGTCAGTTTTTCGTGTTTTCTTTTGTTATACTGTCATCCTTAGCATTGCCAATAGCTAGGTTAACTCTGCCTTACATTATATGATTGAGACTGCGCAATATCTTAGCAAATCGAAAGGGAATTAATGTCGTAATTATGTGAGAAATTATAGCTTCTAGAAGAGGTAGCAAGTTAGTCGGTCCATAAACCATAACTTTGAACTATAGTTTTTCTTTAATTATATTGACATTGCGCTTTTGTCCCTTGTAAACCTAATTGTAAAAAATTAAAAAAATAAATAACAGCTAAACATAATAAAATCCTATTTTTATATTATTTTTAGTTTTTTAATGATTACAATACTAATCTTTTTTTTGTTTTTTGAAAAAATGTAGTTAATCACGTTGAAGTCAATTGTGAACGTGGATATTTAACTTTTTTTTTTTTTTTATAGAAAAGACGGAGTAATATTAAATTAAAATAAATTTTTTATACTCAATTATAATGTTAATAAATTTAAAATTTAATATTGTGTAATTATCATAAGATTTTTATTTATATATTAAAATAATAATAAAAAAAATAAATTTAAATTAATAAAAAATATTAAATCAGCTATTTTATTATCACTAGAATCGGTAATCTCCCTTCTTCATTTTCCAATAGAGAAAACAATTGTTCCTTAAACCGTTAAATTAGTTGACTAACAGTTCGGTTTCATAATCCAACGATGTAGACAGAGCATTCGGAGTAGATTTGAACGCATAGGATCTCTATGGTTCGACAAATGCCAATTCCCTTGTTATGTGTGCCGCCGACCCCTTTGCCGCGTTTTCATGTTCGTCTTTTTCTTTGGTTTAACTGTATTAAAAAAAAAAAATCAATTAGTTCTTTAAAATCTGTAAACAAAGGCCGGCTTCGTTTCGGTAGATACGGAAGTAAATGATCATGAATTGACCACAAACTTCTCTGAAATCTTCTTGATTTCAATGGGAACGAGGGCCTTTTTTTTTATTTTTTTTTGGCTGAATAATATTTGTCTATCCACGTGTAAATGTGTGCAAATGGATACTCATACCAAAAGCGATTGGGGTTATGCAGATAGTTCGATTTCAGGGGAGTCTCTACTCGTACGTACCGCCTACGTGCGCCTACGGGGGTGGCAATAAATTTTCTTGTTTGTCCATTCTGCAATTGGCATTTTCTTTTTCCATGACGCAAGTCAGATAATAGTTAATTCGCTGTGAAGGTACCATAGTTTTTTGTGTCTAAATATTTTGTTCATATTCTATGCTTCAGATCATCAGATCTAATGCAATATAACGCAATTCAAAAGTTTAAATTTTATTTAGAATAGTTTCTTGGCATAATACTCCGTCCATACCAAATCATCTGCATTCCATAATATTTTTTATACAAACTGTACGAGAATCCCGCGTGCTCTCTTACGCCCAATATCACGCTCGTTGGGTTGGCAAGATGTACATTAGAGAAATGTATATAGACTACGTCGGAGCTTCACTCAACAATTTAAACTTTTCGCACTTTTGGTTTGTGGGGTTCAGGATTCAGCATATACTAGATTAAATATAAACAAATTTTTAAGTCGAACTCAACATTGTTTTAACTTTTGAGTAGGAAGACTTCTCTACTTCTCATCTTACCTTGCCAAGCCCCTTAAATGTTCTACTCGTAAAGTTTTTTTTTCTTTTGACACGCTCATAAAACTGTTAGGTGACTTTTTTCTGCAGCGTTATGATAATCATAGAAAGTATATATATTTACTTCTCCCCCAGCTTCTTATGTTAATTATTAATTGAGAAATCCCTGTGCATATGTAGAATATTTGATTAGTAGTAAATTAAAAGAAAAATTGCCTATGTGTTGCATACGACGAAAATTTTGAGCGCCTGTCAAATTGAGGGCGTTAAATGTGCAGGAAGGCATCTTATTATTGCAGCTAATTAGTCAAAAACTAAGAAGATTATCATCTGACCGTAGCGTCCTTTTAAAGTCGTTTGCCCGAATTATTGCAAATCGCTTAAAGATGTTTGCTCCCAATTACAGGATTACAAGGTGTAATAAAAATTTTATTTTGGTAAACATCAATCTGACCGCGGAAAAAAGAGTTACAACTTTACACAAAGCAATTTTATTGTAACACAACCCCTCAATTAAATTAAAAAAAAAAATCGTAATTAACTTGAGCCACAAATCCTGTTCTCACACATCCAAATATCTAAAAGAGTCTTGTTTTCATTCAATGTGAGAATTTTACCTTTAACGCATTAAAGTTATTAATATCTATACTTACGAACTCCCACACATCATACATCCGCATGTTGCCGTTTTGCCTTTTTACTCCTACATTTTAAAGAGTTCACTTACTCGTATGCGGTCAACTTGAAGAATTGTACGCATAAATTTACATTGCTTTATAATAAGTGTTAGATCTATAGTTTCAATTATTAACTGTGATCATGAGTTATTAGAGAAAAAAAAAATACAACTTACCTAAAATACATCTAATTATTATTCATATAACTTCTCTGCACTTTGAAATACCATTTAACTTGGACTGACCCACTAATTCTTAGAGAGCCTATGAAATGTATTTGGAAAACCAGGTGTGGATGCTAAAGTGGACACAACAGCAACTAACGAGAGAAATGCGGTAGCCATCATGATTCTCCTTCAAAGGATTTTGGGTAGCACATAAGTTTAGAGAAATTTGTCAGTAGATAAAAAAGGAAAAGGACAAAAGGGAGAAACAAGAATTAAAAGCAGAAGAGTGAGCCAACAAGCCGACAGCAAGTCACCACGAAGTGTTAGTTTGGGCCCATTATTTGATTCAATGGATCCAACGACTTTATGAAAATGTTGGAAGACAAATAGATCTCCTCTTTTGACGAGTCTAATTTGTCACCTTAGTGTCAAATTACTGCATGTGGATACGGTGAGGTCAAAAATGGGGGTCTCGGCTAGTGCCTAAAAAGTGACTGGAAATTAAGAGACCACGTCAGGCAATTCATGAATCTTCCATGCCACGAACCGAATGGGATGCCAAAAAAGTCTAGAGCACAAATGAAGTTGTATCTTGTTTTAAGCCTGAGAGGGCGATCCATTTATTGTCGATCTCATTCTTAGTAATTATTAAAAAAAAAAAAAAAAAGAGTTTACAGGGTTATTATTAGAAAGGTGAGTGTTATATGTTAGTAATATCAAATCAAGACATTTATATTACCTGAGAGGTAACATTTACAAAACATAGCACCTAGGTTAATATATATAGAATTTTTTTAAAAAAGGCCAGTTCCCCTACTTACCCTTTATTGAAGTCCGCATCTTCAGTTCTTACTTTGATGTTGAAACACAATTCTCACTCAGACAATAACAGTGTGTAAGTGGAGCCTCTGGAAAGCTCACGTGCCATTCTCCCATCAGTTTTGTCAATAAAAGATTATTGGTTAATAATGTTCCGGTTTGCTAAGAAAATTTTCAAATTACAAAACTCGAGTAAACGAATTCAAGAGTTTTGGTGTATTTATATGTACTTGTTTAGAAACTAAACCTTGATGGAAAAGAAATATTCAAATATGCCTAGCTTTGAAATTGGCTGCTTCAAACTTCCAAAAGGTTTGTCATTGTTACGACAGCTTCCCCTTTTCTTTTTTTTTCTTTTTTTGGTCGAAGCTCCCAAAATTCAATGAAACGCCAGCACAAAAACACGAACCCATCACATCAGGGACATGGCATATTTTCCAGCGACAGTAGTAGCTTGAAGTTCCGTGAGCCGTGACCTTGAGTAAGCCTACCTTTTATAGGCCCATAGACAGTTTGAAATTAAGGAGGACTTAGCAAGCAAGAAGCCAATATAACTACATTGACCCACGTACGGAGGGACTGTGTCACTGCGGGCCGATGTTTAAGTCTCAACCAACCCCAATAGAACAAAAGCAGATTCCAAATGCAAAGAATGACAATATAACTTTAAGAAAAGATTGCCATTCGTTTTCAGGCAAAACTGTCTCTATTGTGATTGCGACTTTATTGGTGTCACGCGTATGAACTATCCAGTGACCTCTACACTTTAATTACAGTGATATTGAAGTGACATCTGAGTCGGTCGACCTTTAATATCTAAGCATAATATATGGATGGCATAAGTTTTATTGTGGTGAAAAATTATAACTTGTTCAAACCCGAAGACTGGAGAGAAAACATGATTACTCGCTTCTACTTGTTTGGTATTCAAGTAAATACACCTCAAAACAGAATGAACACGTAATAAGCCATTAAGATGACATACCTGTATATTCATTCGTCTGTTCCATGCCCAAGTGGGTTTTTTGGAAGCATTTTTTTTGCTATTTCGTGATATCCAATACCGAATACTTCCTGTATCTGAGATGAGATTTAGGATCATCAGAATGAAAAAAACCTGGACACATGTTAAGAAATCAAATCAGTAACCTATTATGATGCATGGTTAGGACTCGACTTGTTTCATTTCTCTTTAATCAAGTAATTACTTGAAACTTCAATTTTCCTTGCAGTAAAAGAGGAATGCTTGTCCATAGTAGGGCTGTTTTGTACTTATGTATGCTTTTATACAAAGATCTTGTAAGTACTTCGTATAAATACGAAATACAAAGAAAATGGAATGTGATTGTGCCCCAAGGTCTCTCTCTCTCTTTTTCTGTTCATGCAAGTTTCTGGTTTTTGACAGAAGCTTTGCTTTACTTTCTCGTTGAGCTTTGTTGCATCCTTTCACTAAAATTCACCATAATTTCAGGCACAAATTCCTAGCGTTGGGTGGGTTGACCAATTTCAGGCACAAGTTTCTTACGTTCCCTTTTTTTTGTCTTTTTGTTTGTTTTCGGCCACCATAGCAACGCCCACTCATAAAACAAGGCCCAAGCTAAATTGGTTCACCCATTTCATGAATAGAAAACACCGACTTGGGACAGATTATTAAATTGGCAAGGTGCCAATCATCAAAGGTTTCTTACTTGTGGCGAACTGGGGCCTATATATTAGGTAATCTGTACTTGGGAGGGCTTGTCCTGGGTTTGAACCCAGGCCTGCTCCATAGAAAATACCCCTTCCCCCATTCAGCTACAGACCATGAAAAAGGAAAACAGGAAGCTGCACAGGCAGACAGAAAGAGGCATCACCAAATGCATGGACTGCATTCAAAGGGACATCAACAGTAGACATTGCTGCCACAACATTTATAATTAGAGCCACAATGTTAACTGTAAGCTGAAATTAGATGAATTTCTGAATATTTGCATACATGACCGCCTACATACAGTAGATATTTAATATTCATCAATGCATTCTAAAAAACATGCTGCATAAGATCAAATTACAAATTGATGCACATAACTAACCTTTACAACTGATCAACATCGTCATTCAAGATAATGATATCAGAGCTAGCAACTTCTCTACGTTGAATGCCCATTGAAAGACCAATGTCTACCTAAACTCGACAAAAGAAAATGATAAAAGCACAATTGTGCATCATTGACAGTAATGATTATCATAACTGCTATTTAATACTAAAAAGGAAAAGGAAAAAGTTGATTACAGTTCCAAAGTAATAAGATGCAATGGAAAATATAAATGTTTAAATGCTAACACCAACTTGTGAAAATAAGTACAATGTGAGGAAAAAAAAAAGAAACGACCAACCATAGAGGTATTTCTACTTTAGATACAAAACTACAAATAAAACAGTAAGGCTGTCAGGTACTCAAAATTATCAATCAACTGCCCTTTTTATGTCAACCAGTGAAAATCTTCATATGGGGTGAACAACCATTTTGACACCAAAACATGAAATGCATGTAACAAGAGTGAAAACAAGAATTACCAAACCTCATGCAATGCTGGAGAATCATTTGTGCTATCTTCAGTTACAGGGACAACATGTCCCTGTTCAAGGCTTGCACAAGCAGAAGCTTGTCCTTTGGAGAAGATCGGTCCATCACCTACATACATTAAGTGGCATATGTATACTTTTTCACCAAATTTATCACCTAAGAATGTTGCTGTGATGTGCAAAGATTATACATGAAAAAAGGGCCAATGCAGACACATGATTCATACCAAGACCCTCTCAGCTATAGCTTCCCTTTTCTCCATCTGAGTTGCTATGAAATAATCTTCCTTCAATTATATTAGACTCTACACAATCTTCATCCAAATGTATATCACACATTCCAAAGCAATCACTTTAGGAGTCTTTAAATTGTCACTGGTGACCATTAGTACGTTTGCAACAAGAAAGATTCTACTGGATTAATGCAGTCAGAAGATAAGATAAAAAGGTACTCACTTTCAGGTCACGAAGAGAATAATGACAAAATAAGAATGCGTATATTTGTGGACTGTCATTAAAGAGCAGTGTGAAAAAAATGATATTGGATAATATTTGATTGCATCTTTCACAGGAAAGTCAATACAAATTACTGCTTTGTTTTATGAGTCTAATTTCAATTATATAAGCCATCAATGCCCTGAGACACAAACTGGCAACATCAAGAAAGAAAGAAACAGTTTGAAGGAAAAAGCAGATCATGCAAAAGAATCAGAAAAAACAAGTGAGACATATTTAACAAACCAAAATCTGCCTCCATGTAAATTCTTCCTAATCAAGAACAAAACATAGAGCTGTTGATTATAACTCAGCTCTAAGTAGAAAAAACATGGGAATCAAAATTCCAATATGACATTCAAAACAAAGTAGTGTAATAATTAGACTTCTTTTTGGGGTTAAAAAACAAGTGAGACAAATTTAAAGAACCAAAATCTACTCCATATAAATTCCCCCTCATGAAGAACAAAACGTAGAGGCATTCATAAGAGCTCTGCTCCAAGTATAAAAAGACATGGGAAATTCTAAATATAGTGTTACAATTAGATTTTTGGGCGTATACTATCATTATCTATAAAACTTTAATACGAAACTTAGCACACACAGATGAAATCTAAAAGCCAGACTAAGCAACACATTAATACCAATTTTTCATATATCAATGATCACCCCAACACGGAACATGTGAAATCACACTATTCTAAAAGCATATCCTAATAACTGATATGCATAACACACCAAAGAAATTAAGATCACTACAAAATCTTATTAATGCTACAAAGTGTCCCTGAAAAGCATTGTTAACCCCAGTATTGATATTAGCTCATACACTAAAAATTAAGTGTTTTCAGCATCTCTAGAAGATCATCAAAAGAAACCAGAATGCAGAACCTACAGTGTACTGCAGCAAGATTCATCAGGAAAACAAAATAAGAAAACAAAGAACACAGCTTAATGCTAGGATTTTGATGTAGGTGCACAGCGTTACTAACTCCTGCTCCACTGTATTGATATTAGTTCACACACTAAAAATAAATGTTTTCAGCATCTCTAGAAGATCATCAAAAGAAACCAGAATGCAGAACTACAGTGCACTGCAGCAAGTATCATGGCACATAAGAAGATGCACAAAGCAAATGTATCCAAGCTATTGAATATAGGTGCACAGTGTCTTTTACACCTGGTCAACACGCATCCTGTATACAAAAGTTATGAAACTCAGCGTGCTTTCAATAAAGAGAATTTCAGTTAATGGCTAATAAAAAACCACATCGTACCAAATAATCAATTCACATAAGACCAATACACACACACACACACACACACGCGTACCTAGTGCTAATCCAATTAAGAAAACACACACACACACACACACACACACACACACAAAAAAAGAATCAGCGGATAAGAAAAAACAGTTGATGTTGTCCTCTATCAATAGAAAAATTATAAAGGAAATCATAAATAATTTCAAAAAATGTCACACCTTTATACCAAGGATGGCTAGTAAGACAATGTCATCTTAAGGTAATGACCATCGCGTTAAATGCTTTTCATCTGTTGGAACTCTCTCCATCTCACTTGATCTATATGCAATGGCAGCACAATGCAAACTAACAGCAGTCATATCTTCTGTAGCTTTCTTAAAAGAAATAAATGCAAAAAAAGACCACTTTCAAAACAATGAAAATTTTGATAGTTTTGTTCACCTTGAAAAACAAACAATTTGAAAAACCTTATCTTTGCCCATATGCTAGATGATCATTTGCATCAATGTACTGTATAAAAGAGGCTAAGACAATTTCAGCAGCCCCTTTCCAATGAATATGCACTTGAGAGTCAGGCTGTAAAATGAGGGACAATTTTAGAGTAAATGTAAGGCAGAAATTCTAATATTGGTACTTGAACATTTTTAAGTTGGGGGGAAAAAAAACCACACTACCACTTTCATTACAAACATATAAAATATAATGCAGAAAAGAACACAAGAGAGCCAAAAAAAGGATCATATCCAAAAGATATAGTAACAACTTAATTCAACAAATAACTAAATATAAGGTAATTTCTAAAATAAAATTTTGTCCAGAAGGTAAGGATGCAACTTGAATTTTGTTGAGCTTTTTTGCCACATTTTGGTGAAAAAAAAAAAAAAGAAGCTGTGGTTCTTGTGGACTACTTAATCATGCCGTTCAAGCAATCAGCACAAAATCAAATGTGACAAAATATGTAATGATAAAGTGACAAAACACATGACAAGTAGTTTAAATACAGATGGTAGATGTGGTAAAAAATCTAATGAAAATCAGTTTATGGTGGGTTTGGTAGTTTCAGCACTAAAATTTAACTCCCTTAACATTCATAAAAGCGGGATAAAGTCAGAAACAATTATAAACTTCCCAGGTTATTGCTCCATGATGAGCCTTCATTCATACCATTTCATGGAGCTCTTCTAATCTTAAAAATTAGCCGTAGTAACAGTTTTAGTGCCACACCCGCTCTTTTCTCCAAGTTGAATGGAAAATATATATGACTTTAGCTTGTAATCAGACAGTATCAAATTCCATTCCAAGCTGTGAACAAGGCAGATGAGAGTTAGTCATAATATTAATAATAGTCACCTGAGAAGCTAAAAATGGGATTAAGTAACAAAACAACCTTTGACTCCCCAAGCCAGAATGGCCTTCTCTGTTGGCAAACCAGAAACCTAGGGATTTCCCCCACTCTGTCAAAAATCAATGGCAGCAGATCCTATATTAGCAAATTTCTGCTCCACTATGTCTTCACACCAGATAATTTAATTAATAAAAAGGGAAAAAGTAATCACCTGAGGGACAAAAACACTGCCATCTGTGTTCTGTGCAATGCCTTCAATGAATAAAGATGGCACCATGAAAGACAACTGTGACTTAATGTCAGCAAGATCAATTCATTGCCCACCAACATAAGCGTCAACAACAAGTAATCAATTACTACTGAAATTTGTGGGCAAGAAGGAAATTCATCCTACTATGCAACTTTGTCCCACAAAAAATTAAGATGTAGTATGTTTCTTTCCTTGTCTATTCAAACAAAATCAACAGGCGAATCACTTTTAATATTTGAATCTCAAAAACTGATATGGCACCGTGTAGAAAATTTGAACTACAATGTTATATGGGATTCCCACTTGTGGTAATCAATTCCATCAAGATTATTTTCTTTGATCTTTGGAGAAATCTCAAACACCAAAAATATTTCAAAAGTTATGATATTTACCCGGGTCAATTTTAAGGTAGCAGTTTTATCATCACTAATTGTGCCAGATTTAACAGGCAGAAAGCTTGGGTGCCTACAATTTAAATTCTATTGGACAGCACAGTTTTCAGGCAGATAAAAGCACAAAGAAAGAGTAGACTTGTACATACCAAAGACCTGTCTGCCATCATTTTCTTCATTGAATGAGCAAGGCTATGCCAGAAAAAAAGAGGAAAAATTCATACAAGCACAAGAAATGAAAGTAGACATAATCAAAACGGTGAAAGGAGGCCAGAAGCAGAGCATAATCTGCCAGAAATGAAAGATCATAGCTGATATGCTATGAGGAACAATAATGCATACCCTATGTAGTCTTGCGAGGGTTGGGCCCAAAAGTACAATAGAACAAAAAGGAAATAAACAGTGATGTGTATCATTCTCTGCGGTGTAATGTGCCCCAATTTAGATGGTGCTCAAATCAAATTTCTTGCCATAAATTACATAGGATGATTTGTAAATAGATACACTTATGTCTGCGTACCAGCCAGAGTAAGCCCTTCAGGAGCAACCACAGCAATAGTGACCTAGAGCACAAACATTCTGTGTAAACATAAGAAATGTAATTACGTATCATACCATATTGGTAGTTCATAACCTGCCTACTGCAATGGTGGAATTTTAATTGCTGCATCCACTACATTACTCTGGTTTTTCCAGATTTAAACTGACCTTTTCCTTTGGGCCTTCTGGAATGGCAAGTGGAGAATCTTTCTGATAAAATTACCGTGTCAACAGAGACACAGACAAAAAAACAAATGCACAGACAAACACAGGGGGAGTTAATTCTCAATTACCTGACTAAAAGGACAACCAAGACAGCAGATGCTACAGCCAGTCCAATTATACTAATGAAATTTGCAAAGTGCACCTAGAAACAGTAACTTATAAATACAAATATGAGAGAACGTGTAAACCAAACATCAAATTATGAGAAAACAAACCTGCAAGGATGTTTTTTTTTTTTCACCAGTGTCTTCTGAATAGTAGCCATGAGTAACCCATTCCCTATTAATCCTAACACTTGCCACTTTAAAATGCCCCAAAACAAGTGTAAGACAATGAGTGGAGATGAAGAAATCTCATCATGCTCACAATGAAGGCCACTTTGTTGTTCAAATGTGATTACTGTATCTGCAGGCTCACAACGAAGGCCACAGGCATATAGTCTTACTTTCTCCATGCTAGATCCATCAAATAACAAGGGAGTGACCAGTAATCAGAATTCCATCAGCAGGTACCTGTCAAGATATCAAAATGTTGATAACATGCACATGAAATATAGGTTCAATAGAATATAAGATGTAAGAGTCAAAGCACACTTGGTCCCCAATATTGAGTGGTACAACGTCACCAGCAACTATGTCATATATTGATATCTCAAGTCTTCTGCCAACTATAGTAACCTTACATGTGTTTTTCAAGACATTAAATAGAATAGAATGAAACATGTATAAATTAATAACAAAACAAATAACTTCAGTTGAAAGATTGGACCTCCATATGTATGCTTCTCTTCTCCCCATTTAAATTCTGGAACTGGAGATCCGTCCATAATTGCTTACTGCTGGATACAGCAAAAGGAAAATAAGTACACTATCTTATATTGAGGAATGATGTACGGCAGATATTCCTATGACTGCTTAAACTTGGAACATTCAGAAGGAAACAACAAACAGAACAATTGTCGAGAGAAATTGAGGCATGCCCATTACCCAAAGCATACAGGGTCATTATCAAGCTGGTCATTATAAGAAAGCTTGTATTTAGGACACTAAATGAAACGATAACAATGTACATTCTTCATCAGTATAATCATGGCAAAAGAAAATATTTATGAGCACCATCATTGTGACTGGTGTTGACTTGCATCTACAACTCTTCTTTTGGTATATATATGCATGATAATAGCTATTTTTCTAAATCAAGCATCCTTTGTTCTCTAAAAATAAAAAAGGTACCACTCATTCTTAATTCAAATTAAGATTGAGACTTCATGAAAAGATAACTAGGCAACAGTACCATAATTCTGCATTACACTTGCACACTAATGGAAAGTGCATAGTGTCAGTTACCTCTGTTTTCATGCCCAGCATTAAAGAATCCACAGCAGCTATCAACAGTGTGATTAAAGCAGATATCGCCAAGCCTCCCAAATGAACCCCTACAAGATGTTAGCACAGAAATTAGCCAGTTTTATTGCCACACCCCTCTTTTTTCTGAGTTGAATGGGAAACATGGTTAATTGTAGACTGTAATCGAATAGTATCAAATTCCATCCCAAGCTGTGAACAAGAAGGATTAAAATTAGTCATAGTATTAATACTCACTTCAGAAGCTAAAAAATAGGATTAAGTTAAAAACAAACCTACGACTTCCCAAACTAGAATGGCCTTTTCTGTTGGTGAACCAGAAACCTTGGGAGCTCCCTCACTTTGTCAAAAAGCAATGGCAGCAGATCCTATAATAGCTGATTTCTGCTCCACTATGTCTTCACACTAGATAATTTCATTAAAAAAGGGAAAACATAATCACCCGAGGAATAAAAGCACTGCCAACTATGTTCTGTGCAATGCCTTATATTAATAAAGATGGCAACATGAGAGCCAATTGTGACATATTGTCAAGAAGATCAATTCTTTGCCCACCAACATAAGCATCAACAACAGTCATCTGTGAAAAGAGATCTCGACTGAAATTTGTGGGAAAGAAGGAATGGACATTGATATTCATCTCACTAAACTTTTCGTCCCACAAAAAAGGAAATTAACGGGCAAGTCACTTTTAATATTTGAATCTCAAAAACAGATAGGGTAGAAAATGCAGTGTAGAAAATGCAAACACCAAAAATAATTCAAAAGCTGCCAGCTTGGTTCAAGGGTAGGGTACCAGCTTTGTCGCTGCTTGTGGCAGATTTCACAGGCAGAAAGCCTAGGCACCTGCAATCTAAATTTTATTAGAGTACACAGACTTTTCAAACAGATAAAAGCTTAAAGAAAAAATTTAAGACTTGTACATACCAAGGCCCTGCCTGCCATCATTTTACTCATTGAATGAGCAAGATTATATTATAAAAAATGGAAAAATGCATATAAGCAAAAGGAATGAAAGTAGAAATGATCAAAGCAGATCAGAGGTGATATGCTGAAAGGATCAACAATGCATACCCCAGGCATTCTTACATCCAGTGGGGCAAAACTACAACAAAACAAAAAAAGAAATAAACCGTAATTTGTCCCCTGTTCTGCCAAGTAGTGAGGCCCAATTTGGATGACACTCAATCAAATTTCTTGCCATAAAATACGTAGGATGATTTGTGAGTAGAGAGACTTAAGACAGAGTAAGAGCCAAAGGAAGCCCTTCAGGAACAGCAAGTACAACAATAGTTAACCTGAGAAAAATATAACGTATTATACCATATTGATGGTTGATGATATGCCTACCACAACAGTGAGAAATTTAATTGCTACATCCACTGCATCACTAGGCGCTAATTTTGCTCACTTTAAACTGACCTTCTCCATCAGAGCTCCTGGTATGGCCGGTGAAGAATCTGTTAGAATATAATTACTGTGCCAACAGAGACACACAGAAAAAAAAAAAAAGAAAAAAAAAACGTATTACACACAAACAGGGGGGAGTAAGTTCTCAATTACCTGACCAAACGGACAACAAAGACAGCAGAAGCTACAGCCAGTGCAACTATGCCGACGGAAGTTGCAATCAATTTAAGTGCACCTAAGAACAGTAACTTATAAGTTACAAATAAAAGTGAACATGTAAAATAAACATTATTAACAGAACTTGAGAAGACGTGCCTGCAAGGGTGTTTCTTCACCAGTGTCGTCTGTAATACTAGCCATGATTAAACCCCATTCCGTATCAATCCCGACAATTGTCACCTTAAAAATGACCCCAAAAAGTGTACGACGATGAGTAGAGATGAACAAGAAGATGATTACCACTTTAAATTGAGGGAACCACCTTACCATATCTTGAGACAAATTAACCAAGCAAAGTTATAATCCTATTACAAAAAAAAAAAATGTAAAAGTGCAGTCTCACATAACATCAATAAAATGTCAAAAGAGAAGTAGGAAAAATAAGTAGCATTACTCGGGTTCGTTTTGGATGGAGAATTTAAAGCCCAAACATTTTACCAGCATAGTGCCATTGCCATCCGCCATCTTGTACTATGCAGCCTGACATCAGAAATGGCTCTTCGGAGCTCCAGTGAGAAAATTGAAGAAATTTCATGGCGCTCACAAAGAAGGCCACGGACTTACGTTCTTCCTTTTTCCATTCATGCTAAATTCTTCAATAGCAAGAGAGCAACCCGCAACCCAAGATTCCACGGACAGGTACCTGTCAAGATATGAGAATATTTTCATAAGCAAAGAGAAGAACACAGTTTTAATATATAGGGACAGAAAGAATAATTAAATTGTACAGTATTATAATCTCCAGCGGTGCAGACGATCGATAGAGGCTTTTTTTATGCTAGGGAGGTAAAGAGGAATGAAGGACTCATCATTGCCGCTGTTGTTTGTCAGAAGAGGGCCGCCTCCGCTCTCGAGGTTGCATCTCGGCTGGTGAGGCGTTTTGCATGAAAAAATTAATAGTGATTAAGAAAACTAAAGATTTCAATAGAAGAATGAAATTAATGAAAAAAAAAAATCAGATAACGATTAAAAAAACTTAAAGAGTTCAATAGAAGAATATAGAAAATCAACAGAAAATCTCGCTTAGCCATTTTCTTTGATTTTCTTGTTTTTATACTCCGTCTTACTGTTTTTCACTACCAAAGAGAGAGCAAAACTAAACAAACCTTTGATTTCCCTAGAATCTAGAGACACGGTTAATATCCAAAGATTCAGAAAAGAAAAAAAGGAAAACCAAAAAGAAAAGGACACAACAAAAAAGAAAATCATGTTTGGTTGACTGCTAATTTTTTATTTTGAAATTTCATGTTTGTCAGTTCGGAAGATTGTCCGTTGCATCAAGAAAAATAAGCGATAACACAAATACATGATGGACATTATCGAGAAAGAGAACGAAGAGAGCGCGCCGTTCATTGTACTTGACCAGGCTCATCGTCTGCAAAAGGAAAGTACGAGATCAAGAAGAAGAGTCTCTTCTTCCTCCTCCTCCTCCTCCTTCTCAACTTCTTCTTCTTCGTGGCTCGTCCTACTTGTTCTCGGTTTCTGATCTCCCTTGTGATTATTTCTGTTAATTTTGAAGAGACTCTTCTTCGTCTTCCTTCTCCTCCTCTTCTTTTTCTTGTTTTTGCTCTCTCTTCTAATTCTTTCTGTTGATTTTGACTTGGAAAGTGAAAATACAGCAGTCAACACGGGTATTTATAAGCAAAGAGTAAGGGCTTAACGATCAAAAATCTCGCGTGTTTGCAAAACTGCTTGCCCAGAACCTTTTTTTTTTTTCTTTCTTTGCCTGAGCCAAAATATTACGCAGACAGAAAGCAGAAATTGATTTTCCGTAATCTTGCTGTCTTCCTCTCTTTCTCTCTGTTTTTTTTCTTCGATTAACTTTTTCTTGATTTGAAAAAATCAACTAAAGATCCAAGAAAACTCAAGGATTTCAACAGAAGATAAAAGAAAAAACAACCGAGCACAAAAGCAAACGAACTTTTGATTTCCCTCGCATCAAGAAACACAGTTAATAATTAAAAAATTAGGAAAAAAATTAAAAGAAAAACCAAAAAGAAAAGGACACACCAGAAAAGAGAATCGTTTCTGGTTGAATGCTAATTTTCTATATTTTGAATTTTCAGGTTTGTCTGTCCGGAAAAATTGTCCGTTGCATCAAGAAAAAGAAGAGATAAATAGAAATAACACAAATACACAATCGACATTACCGAGAAAGAGAGATGAGAGAATGCGCTGTTTATCGTATTTACCAAAAAGAAGAGACTCTTCTTCTTCCTCCTCTTTCGCCTCCTCTTCTTCTTCTTGATTCTTCTTCTTCTCGATTCTTCTTCTTCTCTTTCTTGTTTACCACTCTCCCTTCTAATTCTTTCTGTTGATTTTGAAGAGACGCTTCTTCTTCGTCCTCTTCTTCTCCTTCTTGATTCTCCTTCTTGTTTTCTACTCTCCCTTCTAATTCCTTCACTATTCTAATTCCTCCTCCTCCTCCTCTCATTCTCCCTCTTCTCGTTTTCTGCCTTCCCTTCTAATTCCTTCTGTCGATTTTTGAATCTAGAAAGTGAAAACAGGGGAGCAGATACGCGTATAAATAGACACAAGGCTCTTAAAGGCTTAACGGTCACTTGGTTTGCATCTCACGAAAAAGATGGCAGGCAATGAATTGACATTTTTAACCGCCGTATCGATATATTTTACCCATTTATTTATTTATATTATATTCTACTCGCAAAACTGCCGCTTTTGGCAATGGAGCGGCGATTTCCTTCTCCATTAGGGAGGGGGACTGTTTCCCCCGACCCTTTATTATTATTATTATTATTATTTTGTCTGAGCTAAAATTGTTCCCCTGAATGAAATAGTGGCTCTATTAATTGTTGGGTTATATTACACTGAAATTACTCACAACCAGCATGTCCAAAAGTTAAATTATGACATACCTATTTTTATGTGACTTATTCAACAATATGCTCACAAATTCAGTTTAAATATATATTTTTTTCTTAACTCAATTTACGGAACAAAAATACTGATTACATGACTTTATTTTTGTTGATGCCCTTATCATATAATTTATAATTTTTTTAATAATAATGCGTCATATTTGAGTACAAACAAATCTCATATTAATATCTTGTTATAATTTTTTGAAATGCAGCGGTCTCGTTTTAAAATCTTCCTAATTTATTTACTTTAAACTCATATAAATTTGGAAACAAGTAATGAATTGTAAAAATTATTCGAATTACTTGCTATGACAATAATTTTAAAAATTTTAAATTACTTTTGTATTGTTTCGGCTTCGATAATTTAGCCTCTAAGTAAAGTTGATTTGGATGTATAGTGCCTAGTGACGTTGCAATCATGTGGGAGGGATTAAAGTTTCCCACATTACCATCGGCGGCGAGAAGCTTGACGATTAATTGCCATCGAAATATAGTTGTTGGGTTGGTATCGTCGGTACTGGGTGGCACATGGTGGCCACTTTGGGCCCAGTATCTCTGTCATTCACTAGCCCATCACAACCTGTACATTAAGCCCTTGCGTTAGAGGCACGGTGTGACTCCTTCTTTACCCATTCGAGTCTAAAGCACTCGCACCCGATGTGTATTTTGTGTCTCTAGGCAAACCGTAAAGAGATCTATGTGCAAAACACCGTGGCCCATGGGCTGTAATGACGTGATCGCTTATTTAAAACAGATGTTTCACGAGACGAGATTTATTAGGGTATAAAAAATAATAAATAATCTGTGGCAATGAAAGAAACGATAATATGTATAAAAATTATACATTCTCTAATAGACTTACATTATAATGATATTAGTCAATAAATATATTTTTAATTATATTTAATTTAAAAATAACAAAATTAAATAAAATAAAATTATAAATATTTTTTTAAAAATAAAATTTATGAATAATTTTTATTTTTTAAAAAAATAAAAATAAAAATAAAAGAGAATTTGAAATTTTTGTTGTAATAAGTGAATTTAATATATTTTTTAATTAAAAAATAAAAATAAAAAAATAATAATTTTTTTAACAAAATAGTAAATAATATATTTTTTAAAAAAATAAAGAAAATTAAATTGTAAAAAAATTAATATAAATTATATTATATGTTAAAATAAATTTTAATTATTATATTATTAAAAAAATAATTATATATTCAAATATATATTAAATAAATATAAAAAATATAATTTAATTAAAATTAATAGTAAATATTTATTGATATTATTTGAAATTTAGATGAAAAAAAGTAAAAATATAATAATTTTATAATGATAACTCATGTGCTGTGACTTATTATTTTTAGTATTAACTTGTTAAATAGTAAAAAAAATAATAATAAAATTTAGAAATAATAAAAATTTAAATTTAAAAGTATAACCATATATAATAAGAGAAAGAAAAAAATCTATTAAAAAATTAAAAATTAAAAATAAAAAAAGACTTCTTAACATTTTTTTTCACATAATAATAAATTAAAAGAGTTTTAGATGTATTTCTATTTAATTATCTAAAAAAATAATTTATAAATAATTTTTTATTATTTTAAATTATTAAAAAAATTAAATAAGTCTTTATTTTTAAGAAAGTAAAATTAATATGTATTTAAATTGTAAATAAACTTTTAATAAATTTAAATAGTATATTTTTTATTTTATTAAAAATTAAAAAGAAATTAAATTATTAGTTTTATTTCTTTTAAAAAAATAAAAAAAAATTAAATTTGAATATTTTTTTCTTTTTAAAAAAATTAATAGAAAATATTAAGAATTTTATTTTATTTTTAAAATTTATAAATTAAGTATATATTGTTATATAAAAATAATAAATGAAATTTTTTCTTAATTTTATAAATTATATATATATATAATTTTTTTTTTTTGTAAATCTTTGACTTTTATACATAAAATTTTTAATTTTTTTTGATTGTTAATTAATTAATCAATAGTGTCATTTAAGTCAATATCACCTAAAAATTATATTACAATTACCAATATTATCTCGTAGAAGATAAAGAACAAAAATATTTAATAGTTATCTTATTTCTTTTACAAATAATTTTTGTGTCTTATTTTATTTTTATAACAAAATAGGTGCATTGTCGTAGCTCAAAGTGATGACATTTAAGTCACAATTCGAAAACTCGTCCTTTATGATAACTCAGCTCTATTATATATTAATAATCCTTCAGTAATTTTGTTGTCTTGTCTAAAATAGTCAAAGTAAACATGTCTACTTGCCTTGTTATTTGTTAAGAACTGAGAGGCCGTCAGAACGAATCCTTCAATAATTCGAACTACAAGTCCATGGTAGGTAACAAAAACACATCCAAAACAGTTTTGAGATAGTTTGAGATAATTTACATGCATAAGCATTGTAATTAAAATCATTATCTGTCTCCATCATTGGGATTTAAGAGGCTAAACAAGCCGACACATGACGATACACTTGCACGGATGTGATTTTAAATTTCGTCATGGTTAAGCAAATTGCAATGTTTGGCCCGCAAATTCATCCCCATCAGCTGCCGCGAGTTAGAGAAGGCAACCGGAGTCGCCGGTAAAAAAGCAATAAAATGTACCCCCACATGGTCCGAATCTCTCCGTATGAAGCAACGCCACGTGTTCAGTCTTATCCGTTTCGACAACTTTTTCTCTCTCGGTCTTGTTCCCTTAGCCCACTTGCCCTCAATTTTTCGCCCTCCAGGTACTCTTCAAATAGTGATCAATACCAAGCAGAAGACTAGAAAACCGCAGAAATGGCTACTAATCTCTTTCCTCTGAGACCTGTGATGATCCGATCGTGTGCCGCCTCGTCCGGTGCCCAGAACCGCCGGAAAAGCTCGTCCTCCTCGCCAAACTGGTGGGCCCCGCTCTTCGGCTGGTCTTCCGAGCCCGACTACATTGGCTCCGAGGACAAAGCGAACGATAATGTTCTCGAGAGAGAAGCGATCAGATCCGAGGCCGAGACTAAACCGGTTAGATCACGTTTCGCTCCGGGATGCTTCACGGAGGAAAAGGCCAAGCAGCTCCGCATGATGACTTCTGACACGTCGTCGTTCCATGACGTCATGTACCACTCCCCGATTGCCACTCGCCTCGCCTCCGAAGTCAAGCGCCTCTCCGATCGGTAGTTCTCCGGTCAGTTTCCGGGTCGGTTATAGCGGGTCATCAATAAATACTATTTCATTTTCCCTTTCCTTTTTTTTGTTCTTTTTTCACTTGTAATGTAATTTGCTCTCTGTGTTTCGAGTCTTGGGACAATTTTTGTTTGGTGCTCCAACGAAAGGTTTTGGTAGATCCGATCCGATGACGTTTCTAGTTGTAAACCCTGTAAGAGATGCCGAAGCCTGAAATTAGCCCGAACTAGTAACTTGATTGGTCATCAATTTGCGTTTATCTCTGTATTAACTCGTGTTTGTGATCGCATGCACCTTACTAATAAAAAGGATTATGTCAATGCGTGATTGGGTTCCCCGGGTGGGGGGAGGGGAGGTTGACCATAGGAGGATGTTAAAAAAAAATATTTATTTTAATTTGTTGTGTGATAATGAATATATTTCTAATGTATTTTTTTTAAAAGAAAAAATATTGTTAGAGATAACGTTTAAAATTATAAATGTGATTATTAAAAACATTTCCGTGACTGAAGCCGCTTGCGTTTGAGGTGCTATTACGCTTAGTTGTTTCGTAGGTGACATTATTTATTTTATTTTATGTATTTAATTTAGTAAATATGCATAGATCTGACGTGTGTTATTGCATTACGTTTACTTTTAACGCGGTGAAGTAATTCAATGTTAATGGTTTCTGAAATATTCCTATGGCTGGAAGTTCCAAAATGGGGTCTTATTGAGTAAATCTTTTTTTTTTTCTTTCAATTTTAAAATTTCAATTTTTCATTCAAAATTAGTAAATGTGTAAGTGAATTAAGAATATATATAATCAATGTAAATAAAAAAGTGTAATTAGATATATTTTAATATTTTTATAACTCGCTGTAAAAAATATCTGGTGTATATTCTGATGTTTTGGTTCAAAATGTACGGATTTAGGGAAGGGACTGAAATTCAAAAATCAAAAGAAACATATTTTATTCGGTAAGATCCACATCTGAGTTTATTAATGGCTGGATCTTTTAGTTATAAAACCAAATTCTTACAGTTTTGGTAATTGGCTATGATTTTGCATAATTGGTGAATAACTCTCTTGTAAGTTGCAATACTGACTTTGAATGGATTTTACATTTTTTCTTTGACACGGCAAAAACGTTGCTAATGATAATTCAGAGTCAATGACACTCAAGATGCCAATAGAATTATTCGGAACGTGGAAAATTTTAGGCTTTCAGGTATCCAGACAGCGAATATGCTTCATTTGTTTATTAGAGAGAGAGAGAGAGAGAGAGAGAGAACAAAAGGGCGTGGGCCTAGAGAAAGTGTCCAAGGAACATGAATAAAAAGTGCTGGGGAAAAGAAAAGTGGTCCTGTATAAGCTTCTAATTTCTACAGGCTGAACTGCCAGGGTTGTCGCTTTGCTTCCTTCCTTCTGTCCACTGATTAATTATCGGCCTTATTAGTGATATTTCTCACAGTACTTACCTTTTGTAGCGAAGATCCTTTTCTGGCAATTTTCTCCTCTGATATCATTCCCCTGCACCTGCTAATAAGGGCCAATCTTTCTTCAGGCTGCATGCCCTTTCTTTTTACTTTTTCTCCCCCGTAGTAAGGGAAAGGAATAATCACACCTAAGGGTTGCCCGACAAACATGTGGTGAACATCATGGCTGTAAGTTGATTGCATCGAGTACTAAATAGATTGAGACCGTTAAAGGCAAATACACACGCGTCTAAGCCATCTTTACAATGCTCACGGAACGCCGGATGATGTCTGTAATAAGTTGCAAAGAGCGAGAACACAGATCACTGCCCATCCAAGTGCAACAACCTAAAGATGTTTTGTTGTACTGACCCAAGCTATACAGGAATAATATCATTCCACCCTCACTAGCGCATTGAAGGTCCCAACTCAAGAGTCTATAGCCTATATTGCATGAAAATGTTGATAACCGACCAAACTTTACTAGGTTTCATGAAAAGGTGTGTGAAATGGTGATTTTCACATCAAAGTTCTCAGCTCCAAAGATAAATAACCTCACAATATAATTTGCAGAATGGTATTGAACTTGAAATTGAATCAAACTAAACTCCTTTAGAAAAGGGTATCAGATGCATAATTTCTAAGCACCTTATGATATCATGAAAACAATTGAGATGCTATGCGATTCGTCAATGGAGGCAAGTTGTGGAAGACATGCAACCCACCATGCTTCTCCACCAAGTTGCAATTTCACTTGCTCTCAACGTCGTACAGATCTGTTCTGAGCATAATTATTAAGGAAAAATAACGCAATATTGAGAAGACAATAGATGGAATAATAGCATCTTACAGGAGAACAACACTAAAGCAGCATCTACACAGTCAAAACACAGTTTACCTACCCACACTAAATTGTTTTCACATTTCCGACAGGTAGAATAATTGCTGAAAGATATATAAGTCCCTCTCCTTTATATTTGCAAGCTGACTTCCCACAAGACATTCTAAGCTTACAATTTAAAAAACCCGATGACGCGCACATTCATATACACCAGCTCTGACACGTGCGAGAGTTCTACTCACACCACAAACTTTTGTGGCTCAACTAAAGTGATTTTTGTAAAATTAATCATTAGTGCTTTTTCTTTTTCATGAATATACTCCTCATGTGAAGTAATGATAACAAATTCCGTTACCTCATACCTAAATCATAACAACACCAATAAACAAAAGATAAAAAAAGAAATATTACTCAAGTCTTGTTATGAGATATCATACAACCCATCAAAGTTTTCCACTCTGATTCAAATTCTCTACTCAAAATCTGGCATAACTTTCTTCAGTCACCCAAAAGGAACTGAGCTGATGTTTGAAAATTGGCCTTAGTTCTGTTTTTTTAACTTGTCCGAATTTTAACTATAGCATACAGTAAGGCCGCCAGTTTTTATAAGAGCATTTTTTTTTTTCAAGTGATGTCCTGATAATTGCTCGATCTCTTGGATTCATACAGCTAGGCTTGACTCCACATGGCAATTGAACCCAATTTTCTAATACCCATCTGCCTCACAAATTATAAGCACGAATTCATTGAGGCATGGAAACAAAATAGGTGTAAGAAACTAGGTTGGCAGAAGGCTATGGGATGAATGACAGTTCCCAATATTGCAACATGAGCTGAAAAATAAATAGCAGAAAGTGATGACCAGCAACCAAATTTTTTGGGAAGTTTCCACCTCTAGCAATGCCACCTAACCATAGAATGTACCATACAATGCCATATTGGACAGAACTACTTAATAAGGATCTATGAAATTGGATCCTCTCACTAAATATCACCCATGTACTTGAAAACATTTCAGTTTAAATCACGCCATTGCCTCAATATCAGACTCTCACCCTTCTTAAATCCTCCTCTGTGAACCATATAAAGAAAAGTTGTCTAAGGAAGTTAACTAGATATCCAAAATGTTTCAATGTGATCTAATTCTCTCCCTAGACTAGTTTGAATGAAAAAATAAGTACAAGTTTAAGAAACCTGCCAGAAGGTCTAATGGGAATTCTCTGAAATTCAATCCCAAGTCCCTCTTCCTTAACCCCCATTAGTGCAGCCCAATTCACAATACTTTTATTTTATTTGTTCTTCTATCCAACAATAGAAGGGTTAGCCTTGATGTGACAATAGGTTACTCCATTCAACACCATGGTGCATATGGAAGATACATTACATGCATGCAATATGCATAGCCATCATGATCATGATCATAATCATTTCATTAGTAACTGCTAACAATTCACATATCCTTCTTCTTACAATTGAAAGTGTAAGTTTGTGGCCAGTTATAAAATCTCAATCAAAACAAAAGACATCCGCAGCAACTGATATGACAATATGACATTAGCCAAAAAAAAAAAAAAACGGAATGATAATCACATTCTAAGATAAACAAATAAATAAATCTGCACCATATCATAACACATCAGTAAGTTTGAAAAAGGATACACCAAGTAAAAACCATGAGCAAATGCGCCAGCCAACACAGCCGTAAACAATCGATCTCTCAAAACAGGTCTATGGCGCAATGAGATTCGGACTGAAACATAAGAATCGCCCACAAAGTCAAACATTTGACAATCGAAATTCAAAACGCATGTAAAAAATTTCAGAACAAAAGCCCCCACCCCCAAAAAGAAAAAGAAAGAGAAAACGAATCACGAAAATTAGGGGCGGGCGAGCTTACTGAGAGGAAGAACAGGAGCATAAACGAGGGGAACCAAGAACTTGAATGGAGGACCTTTGTTCTGCTTTCTAACAGGAGCGTCCCTTCAACAAAATTCACATCAATTATTAAAGATTCTGAAAGATAAAAAAAAAAAAAAAAAAACCGTGTGTAATATAATGACAAACAATAAAAATCTGTTGAAACGCACCGATTGGGTGCATAGGGATCGGACGACGAGGCCATTGCCGGTTGTGAATTTGGAGTGCGATTGTTCTTTCTCTAAACCTTTTTTCTTCAGCAGACACGGTGTTTTCTGGGCTATTTGCGCAAAAGGGCCCGTCTGTTGCCGGCTGTATTGGACTTCGGCTTTTGCTAAAACAATGGGCAAAGATGGCGGACGCCGCAGTCAGTGTTTGTTTAGGGTGTACAAAGTGGAAAATTGAAAATAAAAAAATTTATAAACTATAACATATGCTTAAGGCCAACTTGGGACACTTGCAGCATGTGAAGGCATGACGCTCCATAGAATATTTTCAAACTATTAGGTTATTTTATATTTCAAAATTAGAAAATTGATAATAAAGTTTTCTAGAATAATGCCTTTTTTATTAACATTTTGTACGTAATTTTTTAAGGGATGAGAAAAAAATTCAAAATTTAGGAGAAGAGTATTTTAATTATATAATTTGAAAACAAATTTTCACATTGATGTGAAGAAGTAATGTTATCTAGATTGAAATTAGAGAAAATAACTATCAGGGAAATGGTAATGGGGGTAATACAAAGTAATGAATAATCCTAAAAAAAAAAAAAAAAAAAGGTAATGAATACTTTTTTGTGATGATTTTTTTAAACAAAATAATTTTGCTATATTGGATCAAGTGCAGTCCGGACTCTTTGTGGGCCCAATAAAATGTAAATTCAAAAGACTAAGCTGAAGATTACGTGAGATGGGCTGAACTGAAATGGGCCCAAAAGTCCACCCAATTACGGGCTGAGCAGGTCTTCTATCAACCACGCAAATACGTGTTGTATTTTAGGCCGTGGATTTTATTCTCTACTAGGTTTGGAAATTTTTTTTTTTTCAAATAAAGGAAGACCGGAGCGTTGGCCCTAAGCTAAAAACAAAAAGATCCAACGGTCAATTAGAGGACGGCTGGGCAGCATAACCCAAAAAAGGATACATTTTTTTTATTTAATCAATCGCCATTAAATCCAACGGTGGAGAAGGCTGCGTCAAAATGAAGCCAAACTGCAATGTTAAGCCAACTGACAGGATAAAAACGACTCCAGCAGCAGTCGTTCTCACTCCGTCTTCCCTCGCTGAATTCTCTAGAAATTTTTGTTGCTCCAGTGCTTCTCTCTCCCCTAATCAATGGTCTCCCTCTGTCTCTGTTGATTTCATGGTTATTTTCTTGCCGAAATTCGTTTCGAATAATTTATTATTATTATTTTTATTTTCTATTGTTGTAGGCATTGCCAAATCAACAGACGGTTGATTACCCGAGCTTCAAGCTCGTGATTGTTGGTGATGGCGGCACAGGTAATTTTCAAAATTTTCATTCTTTTTTCTTTTTCAATTTCGCTTGGTTTTCTTATTGATCTGACTCTTTAGAGATTGCTTTTGGTTGGTGATCGTTTCCACTTCCGAAATCTTCTTTAACACTTGTGAAACTTCGACCGTTACCCTTTTTTTTGTATTGATATTCTTCATCATCATCATTATTATTTCAAAGTGTATATCAGTGGAGAAGTAAGATGAGGGTTTTTACGGAGAAAGTCTTTCCTTTTTCTTTTTTTTTTTTTCCCTCTTTTTAGGTCAGGGGTTCTGATGTTTGGCGATGGTGCATCCATTTCAGTGTTTCTCTGTTTCTTTCTTTTGCCTTACTTGTTTGTTATGATTATATATAGCTCTGATGTTTTTTTTGTTTTTAATTCCTTTTGCTTGTATCATATTGTTGAGACAGTTGATTAATATTTTTTTGGTCTGATTTGGTGCAGGAAAGACAACATTTGTTAAGAGACATCTGACGGGAGAGTTTGAAAAAAAATATGAACGTGAGTTGTGAATTAAGCGATGGGTGTTTTGTTGATTAGTTAGGTTATCTTTTACGCTAATTGTTCAATGTTTTCTTTGCAATGTGCAGCAACTATTGGTGTGGAGGTTCATCCCTTAGATTTCTTTACAAATTGTGGGAAAATTCGATTTTACTGCTGGGATACAGCCGGGCAGGAGAAATTTGGTGGTCTCAGAGATGGTTATTAGTGAGTTGACCTCGAGTTTCTATGTGTTTAAAACTTTAACTCATGGCTTAGTATTGTTTTGTCTGTATGTATTTTTTCTCAGGGCGTGCTTTAGTTTGTTTTTAGCCATACAGAAAATTGTGTGTGCGCAAGGTAGGTGGGATTTGTTCTACCACCAATTGAGTGCTAAACAGTTATTGAATTTTTGAGTTGGTTTCATGATAATTATGTTTTCATGAGATAATCTTTATTGCCACCTCCTTATGGGATATAATTTCTTGATTATAATTTCACTTAATAAATTCATGAGATTGAAGACAAAAGATGTTTAATATAAATCATGAAAAGGATGTTTAATCTGTGTCAAATTTACTTGCACTTAAAGTAGCATAGAGTGACCAAAAGAAGCAACAGAGACAAAGATACCCAGACACATGCCAGACCGCAGACATGTGCCTGTTTACACTTCTTTTCAAATCAATCTTTACTTATTTACAGGGCATGATGGTTTTATTTCTTTTTTATATGTTTTCTTTGAGGAACAAAGTTGTTGGATTGAAATCTCTCTTCTGTGTTGTGTGATATGTTTATAAATAATTCTAAATTGTTTCAATTGCAGCATTCATGGGCAATGTGCCATCATTATGTTCGACGTTACAGCCCGCTTGACGTACAAGAATGTTCCAACATGGCATCGTGACCTTTGCCGGTACCAGATAATGAATCGTTTTTATTATTATTATTATTATCTTTTATGCATCTCATTTCATCTAACTAGATAGTGTTCCTTGCTTCATGCTATCTTGTAGTTATGACATTTTTCATGTTAACATTTTAGGGTATGTGAGAATATACCAATTGTTCTCTGTGGGAATAAGGTTGATGTCAAGAACAGGCAGGTGAAAGCAAAGCAAGTTACATTCCACAGAAAGAAGAATCTCCAATATTATGAAATATCTGCCAAGAGCAACTATAACTTTGAAAAGCCATTCCTTTACCTTGCTCGCAAGTTGGCTGGGTAATGATATAATGCTCTGCTTTCATTTCTTGTCCTATTATTGTTGGTGCACTAACCATTGGTGGTTATTTTGGGAATTTCAGTGATCCAAACCTTCACTTTGTTGAGTCTCCTGCTCTTGCGCCTCCAGAAGTACAAATTGATGTGGCTGCTCAGCAACAGTAAGAAGTTCCTCCTCATTTCTGCTTTATATTTTGTATGGTTTAGAGGATCCTAAAAAATGGTTTAATGCTGAAGTCAGCTTTTCTAACTACAGAATTTCTGCCTTTCTTGCTTGCTCACTGTTTTCTCTATCTTCTTTTCTATCTCTAAGTAGTACTGTCTAATGGCTTAAACTGTGATGGGTGATGGCTCTCTAATACCAAAACTTATGAACAGAAAATGATGAATACTTCAAAAGACAGAAATCAAGTTCAAGGCTTTTAGGTTCTTAAGTCTTATAGGCAGAATTTGTTTATCTTAGGATGGCAGCAAGCAAAATTTGTTTATAAGCACAAATACTAGTTGCAAAATGCACTGTTGGAATTAAGAAAGCAAAATTTTCTGGGAAGAAAAATCTCGAGAATAATTGTGGATTGCATACTGGAATAAATATAGGAAATGAGACTTTTGATTAAATATTGAGAATAATGAAAGAGGACATGCTTTAAATCTAGTTAGTTCTGGAATTTGCTTATACAGTTATACTATTTATATCTTTTTGTTTTCCCCTTTTAGGCTTGATGCGGAAATTGCTGCAGCTGCCATTCAGCCTCTCCCGGATGACGACGACGACACATTTGAGTAGAGGGCTGTTGCTATGCAGGGTTTGCAACTCTTGTTTCTATTCACTGCATTTTCGTATTGTTGATTATTGCTGTCCTTTTCTTTCAAGGGAGAAGGATGTGGATACGAAGATAGGGCTTATAAATTACTTTTGGTCTCTGGGCTGTGGTTTCTAGGTTTTCCTTAGTGTGTTCTTGTCCATGGTAGATTACCACTGCCTTAACTTATATTATGGATGCCTTTATGGTGAAATGATTTTTTTTCTTTCGACTTTAAGGGGAAAATTTGAACGAGTAGAACTCCGAAAATGTTTTTGCCCTTTTTTTTTTTTTTATTCTAAGCCTATTAGGAGGTTCTTTAAACAATTATACAATGAAAATAGTTTTTTATTTTTCATAAAATTTACTTTTTTATAAGATCAGACTTCAAGTTACCAAAAATAAAAATTTAAATTTTAATCAACGAGTCTGTTGAGAGACATGGTTTTTACGCTTTTCACCTGAAATTGTATTGGTCTGTAGTTTTTTGGATAAATTTGTGGTGACGCGGTAATATCCAGGAAGTGCCTCGTGACATTGAAAACGAACATGGTACGATTTGGATGAACCTAAGAAATCTTATCATTTGGCCAACGCAAGAATTGGTTCAGGTAAAAAGCAACGGTAGAAGGGATTTCTGTGATCTGCTCGCTTGGGACAGACATCTATGGGCCCTCTGGCATCTGCTTCTGGAGGATGAATACAGCTGTGTTTGATGGGCTTTTTGATTTGTGTAACTGAGCTCGGCACAATGGACCTTACGCCACTTGGATTCAATGTGCTACGGCATATTAAGTTTCAGATGCGTTGACCTAAAATTATAATAGGTTTATCCGTCTCAATCACTTTATGGACTTCCAAAAGACAAACTTATGGACTTCCGAAAGACAAACTCGGCCGCCAGGCTGCGTGGGACAAAAACAAAACAAATGGAATCTTTTTACGACGACTCTTGGGACAATTACAGGCACATATTGTGCGAATTGAACGGCTGGTTGTCATATTCATTAAGTGGGGAAATAACTGTATTCCATGTACTACGGTCTATGGTTGGAGAGAACCACCAAAAGTTTGGCTCATGGCCACATGTAAGTGATCAGACACCCACTTGCCCAAGTCTCGGTAAGCGGATGCGCGCCCTCTCTGGGCCACCCCTGGCTGAGCTTTCCCACTCTCAAATTGTGCCATTGGAGTTGTCCCTATCGGCCTCCGTTCAAACCACTTCCTATCTGCCAGTTTAATCTCTCACGGTGGCATTAACGCACTTTTCACTCCCAGTAGGCGTCGGCATCTTTCCAACCGAGAGTGGGGTAAACGAAAGCTGGTCTTTGTCATTGCCAGCATGTCTACGCACTGTGGGGTGATCTCAAAAGGACTGTCCTTATTTTTCGGGAGCTTATTACCTTAACAAAGGCCCCATACATGGCAAATGCAATTCAATCCCTTGAGGCAGCACAAGATTGGGTTTCTATGTCGGCGGGTGGTCGGGTTTCTTTCTTTGAGTTTGAATTCTAGTGCCAAACTGATAACCCCAAGGCCCTCCTCGGAGCCTCTCCCTCTCCCACATTTCTTTTCAAAAGTAAGCTTCCGTTGCTATTGCCAGCAATGGATTTTGGCGAATTGGCCTTTCATCCCTCTTATTTCAAGGTAACTCCTTATCATACACTTCAATTCCATAGTGGCCTTGTGTTTTTCCGTCTCTTTGGCATCGAGTTACCACCACTTCTCAGAAATTTCCTTTCACGGCAGTCAGGACGCGGGCCATCAGAATGCAACATCTATACAATGGTCAAAATTGCACGGCTCCTCTATTTATTTTTGGTTTAGGTGGTCTCAATCAGATTACCAACATTCTTCAACACAACAAATTTCATTTTCCACATTTACCAAAAACGAGTATGCATTGTATGTCAGATAATTAAATAAGTGGGGGAGAAAAGCAGTAACAAAAGATTGTGACTTATCATCACATGGCCCATCATGTGAAGATGCGAAAATTCAATCCCATATTCATTTAAAATAAAAGGGAACACGCATAATAATAGTAAGTATATATGCAGAAGTAAATACAGCAACAATATAGAAGGCCATCAATCATGGTAGGGCAAGGTGGATGATACGATAAAAACCCATGTAGGTCTGCATTCATGTAAGCTTGGGACAGACATGTTCTGTAATAAACACATGTGCTTACACGTTAACGGGACGGGCATAAATTAGGAGGATGGGAAGCAACTGTCATTGTCTATCCCATATTGCATTGTATTACTTCAATAAAACTACGAATAATAGGGCAACCTGAATTTATTACATAAGCCTCTACTGGAATGTTCAATTTCTTTCTTTCTTTCTTTCTTTCTTTTTTTTTTTTTCTCCCTTTCTCTCTCAGCCTAATAGTTATGATCTGGATTTTCATGCTAGTTCTGTCCTACTTTCTATTGCCTAGTTCTATAATCTTGATTTTCGGGTAGTACTAGTAAATTATCAAATTTGCAATTCCTTGGACCAAAATGAAGGGATGCATACACTGAAACAAGACTTCAAAGATGCTGAACAGGAAATACAGCTACGATAAGTTACAATTACTAGACCCTAATAAATACGTGACAGCCCCAAATTAATGTGCTGTGCTTTTTCAAATGATGGTACTTGAATTTCAGACTGCCATTCCCTGGATCCACATGCAATGGCACTGTTTTGAGAAATTGAAGCAGAAATTCCAACCTTTTTGTGCAAGAAGAAAACAACATGAATATCAAAGGTAGCATGATGACGATGTGGCTTGACAGAAATTTGGGGCAGTGCCATGTGTCCAATTTTTGACTTCATTTACGCAACGTTATGAATGCGGAAAGAATTTGCGGTTACCCGGAGAGGACAAGAGCAAGCACCAAGGGTACCGTCATACAAAGATTGCCAAATATATATATTCGTGGGGTGAGTATGTTTTTGTGTCTATGATTTTCGGATGCACTTCACGGAAAATGGCTTTATGTACAACACAAACTCTATATGTAATACCTAATAGATTTTGTTACATAACAATACCAATTCATTCAACAAGTGAGATTTTTATTGTAATTAAAAAAATTGTATGAATTGTGGAAATAATTTTATTATAAAAATAAAATTAAGAAGATATTGTTATTTTTAAAATAAAAAATGAACTTTACAGTGTAAGTCTTACAAGCAGCTGGAAACTCCTTTTTTAACATAAAAATCTCATTAGATTAGAGCCATAAAGACAGAATGCCAAGTTGCAATTGTGTCCTTGGGAACATTCTGGGTATCAAGAAACTAAATTGAAAACGAGGAGAGAAGACTCTACATCTAGCAAAATGACACATGACAGAGGCACCAGTCCAAATTTTCCTTTCACTGGTTTCCATTAGCATTAAAAATTAGATCAGAATTGACGGTGACGTTGCTGATCACTCCGATGAGACTCAAAGCTTTGGATGACACTTCTAGCAAAATGACACATGGCAGAAGCACTGGTACAAAATTTCTTTTTTCTTTCCTTTTTTTTTTTTGATCAGTGCACTGGTACAAAATTTCCTTTCTCCGGTTTTTCCATTAGCATTAAAAATTACATCAGAATTGATGGTGACGTCGCTGATCACTCCGATGAGACTCAAAGCTTTGGACGTTGTCTTAGAATTAAGGCAACAATATTTCGAGACTAAATGAAATGATTTGACAGTGGCAATAAAATAGGGGCTAAGCCTCTAGGCCTTATGCTACGTCTTTTTTTGTTTGGGCCTATCCCTTGACCAACCCCATCGAAATATAATTAATAGCAAATGGGGTAATGAAAGGAGTCAGGAATAGAGACGTGAATAATGTATATACATTATGTAAAATGATATTAATATGGAGACCCGAGATGACAAGGCCGTTGGTGGGAGACAAGGACGGACAAGGGTGTTTTTAAAGAGACAAAACATATGGCATGAAATGATGTACCTAGTGTTTTAGTTTTACACATAATAAACAATGCAGAGATGATGTTATGAAGCTCTTATAATGCAAGAACATAGAGATGGAATTGAAAGAAGTGATATTTCAAAGAAAGGAGAGAGAGAGAGGTTCTTCCCTTTTTAAAACTGAAAAACTCAAAAACACTACTAGACTAGTAGCCCTCGATTCACGAGGGATTTGGGTTTTTTTTTTTTTTTTTTTTAATTTCTTTATGGCCTGTTGGATTCTTGTGACTGCCAGAGGTTGTTATCTTTGTACTCTCAATCCAGTGTCCAAATGAACCGGCCAGGCCACTGCCTGCCTACTTCTCCTCTTTTCTCTCTCTCTCTCTCTCATGCACACTTGTTTGTTTTTTGTTTTGCAAGATCATCTACCATGTGATATCTTTTTCTCTTCATTTGTTCCCAAATTTACCCTTGTCAGCTTTGTTCCTCGGGTAAAAAGCAGAGTGGCCCAATTGGGGTTCGCCTTGGAACAAGCGCAAACTCATGAGTCCATGATTACTCGGTACTAGCTAATTTATTTATTGATCGCTTTGGCTCTTGTTAATCGTTCCTTTCCATTTTCCTCATCAAGCCAGCGTTCATTGTGGGTTCTTAACACGTGTCCGTGGGCACTCACTTTTTATTGCTATTTACTCAAAACCATAATGCTTGGACAATGAATTTGGGTGGAATTATGAAGGGGAGGCGAGAAGATGAATTAAAAAATTTTCAATTATAATTACAAAAATACGTGAATTTCACGATTAAACACATACATAGACTTGAAACGAGTCCGATACTTTATTGTTAATTTTTGAGTTACGTTAAAATTCTCATGTTAATGTAAAACTTCATGCTTTTAACACCTCTTTGAATGAGGACATTGTCTTCGTGGCAGCATCAACAAGATTTAATTTGTATCGCCATGCTATCTTTGACTATAATTAAGATGGCGAGATACATGTTTCAACTTGTGTTGATTAATCTACGTTGTTTAGCTACCTCACTAACCCTAGTTCTAATTCCTAACTTTCAAGCATTGTTTGACTTTTTGAATAAGACACTCTAACGCATTGAATCAAACGAGCATATATCTTCACTATGTTTTTGTTTAATTCAAGACAGAAGAGTCATTTGTGTAGGGTATAGGAAGCTCAGGCATGGAAGGGCAATATGGTAATTAAATGATATGGAGAGACCAAGAAAAAAAAAAAAAAATATTATTTCTAATTACTAAGGTAAAACAAACAATAAAAATGGAATATATTGCTTTGGCTTTTGGCTGCTGCTGCAAACGCACTGCAAAGTACACAGTGCAGGCCTTTTGAGTTGATGTAACAGAATATGGCCTTGTATTAGGTACCAAAATGGGCGAGAGCTTAAATGATTGGATTACACGTGGCAATCCTTGATTTGACAAGACTTGTGGCCTGTTATGCAGGGCTCATCGACAGTGCAGCTGTGCTCTGTGGAGTCACACCGTCGGTTGCGTGGACGACAACTGTTTCAACCTTTTATTATTGTTACCATTTTTTTGGGTTTAATTCAAACCCTTTTATTTTGTTAAGATATATAGTTTTTGTTATATACACCTTTCCTCTGTCTGCTGGCGTCAAATGCATAACTAAGTTCGTTACGTCATTTCCTTCATTTTTGGCATTTGTGTCTTCATTCACATCTTTGATGTTCAAAATTTTAATATTAAATGGAATATAAAAAAAAAAAAGGTTGAAATTGTACCGCTCAATGTCTCAATGCTCACCCATGACACAATGCAACTAAACCCAAGAGTAGATAATATTTCAATGTCATATTGTTTTACTCTTATTTTGGATGAATATGTCACCCCCAACCCACCTCCCCCCTTTTATAAGTCCATTGCAGCATTATCTAATTAATGTCAATGAGCTAAATATAATGATATGTTCATTAATCTAAGTGTAGTGGTTTGAGATGTTTCCCATACGAAGCCTATTATAAGATGAGCTTCAAATATATTGTTCTTTTAAATAATTTTTTTTTTTTTTTTTTGTGACAGGACATGTTACAGTTAGTGAGACTAATGGGTTGGTTTTGTTAATGGGATGTGAAAAAAAAAAAAAAAAAAACAGAAAAAAAAAATGTAAATGAATCCCCGTTTCCCAACAAGTCAGCTTATAAAATAGGATCCTTCAATCATATGATTATTGATCTCCTTTAGCACCAAAGCATGCGCAAGAGAGTAAGCGTGCACCATCTGGTTGTGCATATAATTCTTAATTTTCTCAACCATCAACAGCATAGGAATTTCAATAGCTACATAACTAGTGACATTATGACCCGAATGAAAATTTTAGGGTCATTTCTCCTCCAAAATGGATTTGTTATCGAGTAGTTAAAGATCTTTTAATCCCACATCATGAGTTGCAATGTCAAACAAAGAGACTTTTGTCTTTGTTTATGATATATATGTGGCACAACTAGTCAATTAGGCAACAAATAGGAGACGAAATGTGGATAAAAAAATTTGGCATTATAGAACAATTAATTGGCTAGGAATAATTAATTCCTTCTTTGCAGGACAGAAATCAGGAAGAGGGGACCGATCACAATTGAAGGAGATACGATGTGGTGGAGCGGGGCGGGGGGGGATTTGCTAGCAAATCGTTTGTGCATATCCCTTTTTTTCCTCTCTTTAATTATAAATTCCAAACCGTGCGTTCTCTTCATACTGGGAGAACAAAGGATCTCCAATTATTATCAATAAGTTTAATGGCATGAGGCCGAATGGTTCATCATTGAGTCCAATAATTTGCTTTCCAATGGCTTTCGAACAATTCCAAATTTTTTTTTTTTTTTTATTTTCTGGTCCTTTATATTCATGTGAAGATCGATTCATTTTGGGGACAAGGGGACATAAAATAATGGCATTAATTGTCTAAATTAATTGGGGTTTTCACAAGATCAAACAAACCAGAAATAAAAATGGCCATGAGTGGCAAATGTTGCCGGCCCATGTTTGACTAAATGCATATACTTCAATATTCTCTTATAAAGGATTCCTAGTACGTTCCTGGAATGAGAACGCCAATGTCTACATGCACCTTTTCCAACATTCTATCCATCATACGCTGTACAAAGTGATTTTAAGTTGAATTACACAAACTGAGGTGAAATTTTCGAAGATCGAAACCAAACAAGTACATAGCTGTCATATTTCACTTAATATATACTTGCTGCTCGAGGTACAAGGATTATTTTGTTTCCTTAACATGGTAATCTTATTGTTTACAAGGATTACCTTTGCCCAACCACTCACATTTTATGCTAAAAAAAAAAACTACTAAAAGCCACATTGCAAAAACTGAATCGAAATTGCTCCAACAGAGTAAAACATAAGCTGTTGTGATTAATGCAACTGCATTCCAATATTTCTGAAACTGACAAACGTACCCTTCTGTTACATAAGTGAATTGAATTAAAATGGTTGCTGGCAGCTTTCCTACATTGAATTCGATATATATATATATATATATATATATATATATATATATATATATATTTTTTTTTTTTTTTAAATGACCCGTATTCAGAAAGGAAAGGAAAAAACAAGAACAATAAATTTGATTTAAAATTTATGTATTTTGAAAGCAATCGTACCTCATCATCTGCAGGCTTTTCTTGGTTGGATTGTTTTGGCCAGTTTCGATAACATCAGGCCTTGTTTGATTGATTGCATATTCTACTTTGTCATCTTATTCTTTTGGCTTGCAGTGAGAAATTCTTTTGTTTTTTCATTTTTTTTTAAGTCATATTTTCCGTTTTCCATTTTTTAAAGTTTTTGTTTTTGTTTTTGTTTTTTCTTTTTTTCCCATAGCCTTCTATCTAACTGAAGGTTAGACAGTGAAACATCATTCAAGGACGAATCCAAATCTTCATTGAAGAATTCAATTGGATGCACATACAACTCTCTCTCTCTCTCTTTCTCTCTCTTCCTCTTTCCCCTTCTCCTATGATACTAAATTTCAGTACATAGTAGTTTCTATTAACAAAGATTCTTCAATATATATACAAAATACTAGGTTATTATTTGATAATTGATAATACAATACATCAAGCAATTGTACCTTATCTTTATACATATATGTAAACGTAAGTATTAATCAAATGATATGAAGCCATTACAACACATCCCCGTCAGATTAAGCAAGAGTAGCGTAAGTGTTACCATCTCTGACTTATGGCTCGATTAGCCACCATATTGCCATGAGTTTCTTTTAAATTTTGTAGGACCCTTGGAGGCAGGTGGCCCAGCATGTCTCGACTCTATTAAGACAATATTAGGGAAGGTGCCTTCGAGTGGGCACCCCATTGTTGGGTCAACTAGAGCATATTTCCCTACCTAAGGCGCAGAAATAAACCCTATAATAGACAGCCTTGTTCCCATGTGCACCAATTTAAGAGCAACATTCCAAAATAACGACCCACTTTCCCTTGGCTTCCCAGATCAATCTTTTCGGGAACAAGGAAGTAACTTTGGCTCCATTGCAAGACCCTTTTCCACATTTTTACTTTTCCTCTCGTTGGCACTTTGCTAATTTGGTCTCCTGTTACTATCAACTAAGCCTCATATTGTTTTTGGGTTTTAATCCTCATAAAACTAAACCCTGGACTCCGGAGAGGGTATTCAGACTAATGGGACCTCCTATTCAAGAACAATTTTTGGCTGTTACACGTATATTGGACGAAATCAATATGTTGCCTTACCAATGTCTTTATTATATGTGTGTGTGTGCCTTTGAATATGTGGGGGCGATGTCTTGCGAGAGATCAATTTGCCTATTTGTAATAGAGCAAATGGGGCCGCCAAGTTCCTATTTATTGGAGAATCCTGACCATACAATCTTGAATGGAACACGAACACAAGGTTCGCATGTGACATGTATTTGGTTTTGTCTCTTCTCTTCTTAGTGGTACATGGTGGCGATCTGTAATGATCATTGGAATCTTGCCTTGTCAATGTAAGGCGCTCATATGAGAATAAATACATTAGGTGGCGCAAACAGATTCATAGATTGTATAGTTATATACGGATGATTAGAGTCAAGGTTGAGTTGATAGTTTCAAGGATTTTTAATGTTGTTCTTAACTGTTTGTTTAGATTTCTATGCTAATAACAAAATTCAACCGTGTTATCTGTTTGAATTGATGGTGTGTGTTTATACACATTAACTCTATGACAATTGATTGGATTCTCTAATATTTCTTTTAGGCCTTTTTGTTTAATTGATGATGTATGAAATTTGAATTCAAAATTTTTTAACTTTAAAAATGACTCCAATATTAAACTAAAACTAATGGGTCTTTTTGGTTATTTTTTATAGTTTATTTATTTAAGGTAATAAATATTCCTTTTTTCTTTTTGTAACTATCAGTTTTAGAATTAAATGCATAGATTCTAAACGCAAGGACTTTAATCTGTTCTTTTTATTTGGGCAATTTTTGATTGTTTTAATAAATATCTAGATATTAGCATGCCTCATTTCCTCTTATTGCTATTGATTTTAGGATTAAATGTATAGAAATGAATAAGTAAACCTGTAATTTTTTTTTTTTTGACTATTTTGCTATTATTTCACCCAATTCGATTTTATCTCACTTAAATATATATATATATATATATTTCGGTCTAATAGAAGTAGAGAGAGGGATTTTAAGTATAAATGAAGTTTAAAATTTGAACTTTAGATTTTATCTTAAATTTTAAATTTGATAACCACTAAACTATATTTAGTAGAAACAGTAACAAAATATACAAAAACAAAAAAAACATTAACAAAATATATAAGAACAGAAGAAAAAATATAATATTTAATTAATTTAGTTGCATAAACAAAATATATTCAATTATATTCCTTTTTTTTTTATTATTTTTATCACATTATTACTACTATAGATCTTAAAGTGAACAGAATTCACTCTTAAAGTAGATATAATTAATTTTTATATTATATATAAAATATTTTATATTATATGTAATATAATGATATATTATAAAATAATAGATATGTAATATAAAAATTAATTATATATATTAAAATTTAATATTTTTTGAATTCTCCCTTGATTTCCTTAATCATGTGGTTAATGCTTGATTAGAAAAATTGTACTTTCTAATTCTTAAATTTTTCTCCAAAAAAAGAAAAAGGAATTACATTTATTATAGGATATAAAATGACAGATAACATCAGAAAAGGCTAAAACACCAATCCAACCAAGGGATACAATGATACTAATAAGAAAAGACAAGGGTAGCATTGTCCTCAAAAGAATTAAAAAAGAATTTATTTAATTAGAAACTCGTTTTTATTTAATTAATAAAATATAACTCCCGTTGACAATTATTAGAATTCCAATAGCGGCCCCTGCGCCGTTGGTCTTGCTTGCTTATATGCTACCCTCTCCTTTAAATCCCCTCCTCTCTCTCTTTCTCTCTCTCCCGCACCTATAAGTTACAAGATTACAACTCAGAAGTTGTACTAGTATTGGTCGTTACCAACATAAGCCAGAGAAAAGGGAAAAAGGAGAAAGGGAAAACAACCAAAAAAAAAAAAACACACAGCAGGGAAGATAAGAAGCCAGTAGCATAAAAGGCTGCTTCTTCTTGCTCTTACTATCTATCTATCTATCTATCTATCTATTTATCTCTGTATCTGTTTTTTTTTTTTTTCTTTGTTAAGGTGATGGAAGGACTGTTATGGTACTGGGTTAAGTTGCTTGCCATCTCTTTTTCGGTCCTTGTTCTTGTTTTGAAGATTGCAGTCTTGCTTTGGTGGAGACCCAGAAGAATTGAAGAACATTTCTCCAAGCAAGGAATTAAAGGACCCCCTTATCGTTTCTTTATTGGCAATGTGAAGGAGGTCGTGGAGATGATGTTGAAGGCCTCTTCCCAACCCATGCCTTTCTCTCACAACATACTTCCCAGAGTTCTCTCTTTTTACCATCACTGGAAGAAAGTCTATGGTACCATTTGTTTTTTGTCCATTTTATCTCCATCTCTTTCCCCACTTCTGTCTCATTCTTTTTTATTTTCGTTCTTTCTTTGAGTCTCTTTGCGGTTTCTAGATTTTGGAAGCTTTGACCCTTTTCTTGATTTTTCCTCTTTTTTTTTTTCTTCCATTCTTTCAATGAGTCCGGTTTTCAACTTCTTAATCACATTAATGGCTGCACCGAGTTTTTGGTTGAGTGATTTTTGGAACCATTGAAGGCTTGTGCCAATGTGGGTTTCTGGGTCTTTCTTTCTCTTCTGTAAAGCATTGAGTTAAGAGTCTTTCTTGATAATCATTAATGCTGCGGGATGGTGCTTCTGTTATGATGTGTTTCTTTGGCTTTGGATTGTGATCCATCCTCCAAAATCTGTGACTTTTAAAAGGCTTGTTTTTTTCTCTTGAGTTCAGGTACTTCTTTTCAAACTTTTTCAGCCTTTTCTGCACTTTGATGCTTGATGTTGAAGTTCTGAGTTTGGACTCTTCTACTTCTTGTTTTTTTCCTTGTTTTTTCTTTTTCCTTCCTATCCCCTCCTAAAGTTTGAATCAGACCATCTTTGTTATTCTAATTAGCCTTCCTTTAAGACTTTTCTAGTTAGCTATGCTGGCAATTTTATTGCATCCATGTATATCTTTTTTTTTTTTTTTTTCCTGAGATGATCATATTGCTTTTGCACTAGTTTGTCTTGGAGTCATGATTTTGCTTTCAATTATCCATTTCCTCTCTCTTTTGTTTTTTTGGCGAGGTTATATTGTGATAAACAAGTTGTTTGTGTTTGCTAGCTGCATAGCTTCACTGTCTTCTTGCCACTTTTTCCTTCTCTCTCTCTCTACACTGAGTTAATGGTTGTCATGTAATTTCCTGCTAACTGCTCTTTTTGCAAATTTGACACTTTCCAACTTGAGGTTGAGGATCGCTTGGAAGTTATTCCTAGTTGGGTACGAAAAATAAGTATTCATTGCTCGCTTTTTAGTTAGAACTCCAGCAAGTAGAATGTCATCATGCCCCAAATTGAATTGCCTGCTTTTCCTTGCTTAATTAACATTTTTGCTAGCTGTAGTCGTACGTACATTGCATGTGGTTGTGGCTAATTATAAGCCGGAAAAAGAGAACGAATTGAGGATATTGTTGATTGACTGCAGGTGCAACATTTCTGGTTTGGTTTGGACCCACAGTTCGACTGGCCGTCTCCGATCCGGACCTCATCAGAGAAATCCTTACTTCCAAGTCGGAATCCTATGAGAAGGTTGAGGCACACCCCCTTATCAAAAAGCTTGAAGGTGATGGGCTGCTTAGCCTCAAGGGAGAAAAATGGGCTCACCATAGGAAAATCATTAGTCCTACATTCCACACGGAGAATCTCAAAGTATGTCCCAAAAATATTGCTATACATTTCTATTTAATTTTATTGTTTCCGAATCTAATTTATGCTAGTATAATCCCAATTGTTTTTTATTTTTAATAAAAAAAAAATATATTCCTCTAGTTGCTGGTACCGGTGGTGGCGAAGAGTGTGACCGATATGCTAGACCGATGGTCGGAAATGTCAAACTCCGGCGACGAAGAGGTAGAAATTGAAGTTTCTGAATGGTTCCAAACTCTAACAGAAGATGTCATTACAAGAACAGCGTTTGGTAGCAGCTACGAGGACGGAAAAGCCATTTTCCGATTACAAGCACAACAAATGCTACTAGCTGCCGAGGCCTTTCAAAAGGTCTATATACCCGGCTATTGGTAAGGCGGTCATCCATCTTACTACTACTAATAATTATAATTAGTTTGTAATATACGATGGTAAATGTGATTTTCAATTATTATTATTATTTTTTCTCCTTTGTCGGAGCCAGGTTCTTTCCGACAAAAACAAACATGAATTCGAGGAAATTAGACAAGGAAATCAAGAAGTCGCTAATAAAGCTGATCGATTGCCGGAAATTGAACTCGAGGAAAGGGCAGGGCAGCGGCACGACATGTAGTACGGTACTGCAAGAAAAGGGTCCAAAGGATTTGCTGGGGCTAATGATTCAAGCCTCAAATTCATGCTCAAATCATGTAACCGTCCCTGACATCGTCGAAGAGTGCAAGAGCTTTTTCTTTGCGGGCAAACAGACCACATCCAATCTGCTGACGTGGACGACGGTCCTACTGGCTATGCACCCACAGTGGCAGGTGCTCGCACGTGACGAGGTTCTGAGGGTGTGTGGATCACGTGACATCCCCACCAAAGATGATATTATCAAACTCAAAACGGTAATTCCCCAACCCAAAAAAGAAAAACACACACACACACAAATATGTGTATAAAAAAAACGCAAAAAAAAAATTGAAAAAGCGAAGAATTTTACAAAGAAGATATATATTTAATCGCGAGGAATGATCCGGTGTGCAGCTTACAATGATTTTGAATGAGTCGCTGCGGCTCTACCCTCCAACAATTGCGACAATCCGAAGGTCCAAAACCGACGTGGTGCTGGGAGGCTACAAGATCCCTTGTGGGACCGAACTTTTGATACCGATCTTGGCCCTTCATCATGATCACACAATATGGGGAAACGATGCCAATGAATTCAATCCTGGCCGCTTCTCCGATGGTGTGGCCCGCGCAGCGAAGCATCCTGTGGCGTTCATTCCATTTGGCCTCGGGGTCCGCACATGCATCGGCCAAAATCTAGCCATTTTGCAGGCAAAATTGACGCTGGCTATCATACTACAAAGGTTCTCTTTTAGACTGGCCCCTAGCTATCAACATGCACCAACGGTCCTGATGCTACTTTATCCACAATACGGGGCCCCCATCATCTTCCAGCGTCTATCAAACACCATGATCCGTCAAGATCAGGGGTCATGATTCTCAAAAAAACAAAAGAAAAAAAACAAGGGTCGTGATACAGCTTCCTATTCCCTCGCTCAATTGTCCTTTGTGCGTGAGCGAAAGTATGCTAGCAAGTTATGAGAGACCAAAATATCAGTCTTGCCCCTTTTGAGATTATTTATAGGACCTAAGGCTAAGATTGAGCAAGATTTAGCGGGAATCAATCCATATATATATATATATATACAATTTCCATCGATCGGCTAACCACCAATCATGGCCATGGTGTTTCCACCAAAAAAATATTTTATCTTAGCATGTAATTAACTACCATGGTCTGCACCAAAAAAAAAAAATTGTGTTACCTTTGCACTTTGGATTTATCAATGATACCAGGAATTGGTAAATTGCTAACAATTAGTGTAGTGTCCCCTTCTACTGTTTCTCCCTTTTCCCTCTGGGCTCCATCATGTATGTAATTAATTTATATTTGTTCAATCTCTACACAGTTTGGTTATGCTATGGTTTCATCAACGTTGGTTTATGGTTTACTAGAATCAACCTCTCCGCTCTCTCTCATGAATGTACATTTATTGAAATTAGAAAAAGAAAAAAACTTCTTTCTTTTCTTTTCCACAGTTTATATATATATATATTTTTTTTGGGGGGGGGGGGGGTGGGGGAGGGGGAGGGGGATTGTTTTAGCCAAAAAACGACAAGGGTCTCCGACCATATATATATATATATATATGTCTGGGAATCAATGCTTCGTTTATCGGTGCAAATCACATTGAAAGTATTTCTCGATGTCGCACGTCATGAGTAGTCATCGAATTTGAACATATAATTTGGCTACTGGAAAACAGTTGAGATTTGCCAAACCCCACAGAAGTTGCTGGGTTTATGTGCTTGTTTATGTTAAAACTTATGATTTCTAGGGCATTAATTTGCACCCTGTTTTATTAATTATGGATAACCCTTAATACATATCCATTAATTGCCCCTATTAGCGAAACCATTGCTTCCATACTGTTCAGATACCCAAAAGGACTTTGTAGCCTCTTTATGTATGATTTGACAATAATTTGCACATAATTTTGCATGCAAATGCAATGAGAACCTTCTGACTAACGTTTTGAGGGTCTTAGGATTGTGACAGTAACTGTTAAAGGCGGAAGAAGGAGAAAAGAAAGGCAAGATGAAAAACTTGAATTTTTAATTAATCTTGGTTACGTTTTCCAATTATCTTTTTTTTCCCTTTCCATTCTTTAAAAGAAAAAAAAAAATTCTTGAAATTGGCGCACCTAAATTAGCGATCTTAGTGTTACTACAACATCGAAAGCAAAGGAGGTAGTCCTGCAGCAACCAAGGCATGAAATGTTCCTTAAAAGCAATGGTGATAGTGCTGTAATCCAGCATGCAAATGAACTTTTTTTTTTTTTTTTACATATATATATAAAAAAATAGTGTCCTTTATGGGGGACTGTGGCTTTGAGCTGTGTTTTAGTGAGAAGTGAGATACATGAGCAACTGCCCTTTACTATTTCTTTTTTTGCATTGCGTTTTGGGATCTTCTCATGCTCTCGGGTTAGCCCTAATTGAGGGATATTGATGGTCCCCAGGAAGCATGTGGCTAGGACAGTATCCCCTCCCGCGCCCCCCTCCCCTCCTCCTCCTCCTCCTCCTCCTCCGCCTCTCTGCTCTATTTTAATTTCTCTCTCTCTTTTTTTTTTTTGGCTTTAATTTGTTAAAGGAATCAAATTAAAGCATGCATGTGATGGCACCCCTAATACAAGCTCACATTATCTGCATTAACATTCAATGCCACTCAATATTAAATCCTCTTTTTTTGTAGTTAAATAACATCCCTTTCCCTCTCGGAAACATCCCTATTCTTCCTTATCAGGGTGACAAAGCCAATTAGAATTTAATATCTTGTGTTAAAGAGTCACGTTCATTATTATTATTATTATTATTGTTCTCATTGTTGCTATTATTAGCAACATTTTCCTTTGGGATACGCAGCTTTTAGCCCGCAGAGATAATTCATCCCTTTAAAAATTCATTCCCACTGTCTAATCTTCTTCCGAATTAATGTTAATGTTTCCTTGTTATACCAATCTTTAGCGCCATTAAATTAAAAAATATATATATATATTATTAGTTGTCATAGCCCGTGTTCCTTTATGCTTTGTCTTGGAGCATGCCGCTCTCCACATTAACATCTAGGCGTTGTCTCCCAAACACTTACTAGACGACAAAATCAACATTCCGGTGAACCCATCTTGAAAACACAAAAAAGTCGGGGCAGGGCAAAGCAAAGCTACACTCGGAAAACGCAATTCCTTCCTTTTCACTTGTTTATTGCAATGTTGCTCCATTTCACCCTCGATCTTTTCATGCAATTAACCAACGTTTTAGTTGTCAAAACTGAGCAAATCGAATGGGAAAAATTTTTAGAATGTGTGTAATCTAATCAACCGACAAACAAAATGACAGACAGAATATGAGGTTGAAATTAATATATCAAATATTGATTTGATTGTCAGAATTTTATTGTCGGCCACGTTCCAGAAATTTAATTTTTTAGTTTCAATTAATGTAAAAACTGACACGATGGTACCTTACCGTAAAACTGAAATATATATATATATATTAATTAAGTTCAAAAATTAAGTTACTAGTGAAGATATAGTTCAATAACATAGCAAACAAAAGGTTGCTTGTAATTGTGTATATATAGAGAAAGGACTTGTACCAAATGCTCATCTCGATCTTGAAATTTGGTTGGAAATTAAAGCTGTTGAGTTGGCTCATGTCTAATATCATTGATCAACACGACCCTTATCATGGGCTGTTAGCTATTGATTTTTTTTTTTTTTTTTTTATGTCAACGGTAATATGACAGAAGAATCATTACAATCTGAACTCTTGATTTCAAATAGATGGTTAGTTACTATTTTGCTATAAATATAGTTCGGCAATAATTATTTTTCTGGGAAAAAAAAGACAAACGGGTTACAGGTATATAACAACTTTTTATCAGTCGATTTTCAAACTGACGGTTGGGATCTTACTGGCATGGCCAATCACGTTGATAGGAATTTGGAAGAAGTCGAGTTCAGAATGTTACATAACAGAACATGGGCATTCTGCACAATGATATGATCCGTATGCAAAATTGCCATTTGGGATTTCGTTGGTTTTAATTTTTGAAGAGAAAGGAACCTGTGAAGGCATCCTTATGCTCCAGGGCATGCGCAAACATCTGGCACTCTAACAAATTAAATAGATATGGACCGTTCAGGGCTTAGTATTTTAGGACTCAAAACTTAAAATAATCCTACAATTTGATGTAATTAACATACAATCGGTAAATATAAGCACTCGCATCTCTTGTTTGCAACAATTTGAATAAGATTATAGCCGAAAGAAGGTTAAAATGAAAAAAAAAAAAGAAAAAACAGAGCCTTCCATCTCTGGTGGTCCGGTAATTGATAGTTTTAATGTCTCTTGTTGGGTCTAGCTTTTCGTCCAGAATCGGGGCAATTGATTGATAGGACTTGTCTAAAAGTTGTAATCCCGGAAAAAGACAACTGGGAGAGCGATTTTGTTTCTTCAAGATGCATGAATCTTTTTGTCTTTGCCTAACTGGACATCTATGGCCGCCAGTAAGCAGCGTTCCGCCAAATATCATTGTTCTCATTCACAAAAACTCCTTGCCATTAGGTTGCATTAAAAATGACATTTACGATGCAAATTAAACCTGTTTGATATGTACAAAATTATCATATTATTACACCATTATTAGTGTCAAGGGATGTAAAAGGACAAATGGAGATAGACTCAAGAACTCAATTATTGGTCATTTTTCTTGATTGGCGGGCTGCATATTTAACCAGGGTTTTTTACATGGTTTCATATTAATTGAATTGACAGGATGAGTCACATGCATTATTCTACATACGTAAGTTAAATTAAAGTTTTTTATTTGACATGATGTGTTTACAAATGATGATCGATGATGAAGAAAGTGGACCATGGGATGGTTCGAGCTGTGGGTTGTCATGGAGCATGTAGCATGTAGCATCATGTATCAACAACACATAAACAAGTTTTGTTTCACAAGTCAAACTACATTAAGGACAAATCAGCAGGGAATAGAAGGCCCACACAGGACCTCTAGAAATCACATTCTCAACGAGAGGCATCGTCACATGGGGTGTTGCCAATCAAGAAGAGATGCAAATGAGACAATGGCAGAGGATTTGGTGAGCCACATAAATGCACAGCTCAATTGCAGGCTGTCTATCCATCGGCAAGCTCAACTGTTTAAGGGCCGTCGAGAAAAGGAATGACAGGCTCATCTTGATCAATCTGCAATAATATAAGCCATTGCCAGATATATACAATAATTTGCATTGGTATAAAAATTGTGGCATTCACTGGCCAAGGAATGACAGCTTGGAAGTTTGTTGGTAATTTCAGTGACAATGCCACCTTTTACGCGTCTTACTTATCTTCCTGATTATTGTTTGTAGAGGAAAAAAAAAAATTGTAGAAGAAATGTAAATTGATAAAGATGATTAATAATTAATATAATGAAAATAAAATCTAGATTCTGCATGAGTCCTGTTTATTCGGACGTGTACTGAAATGAGTGGCATGTGCTGGTAATCTAGAAAATGTTGAAAATAAATGAATCCTTAGTTATCACGGCAGTGTTAGGTGAGAAAAAGACCAATGGGAAATCCTAAATCTAAACTGGAGTCAGGCGTGTTTTCACTTTTAGGTGGTAATAAAATAACTTCTATGTTTTTTTTTTTTTCAAGATTATAATTTCGTGTTTTTGTTTTACTTAATTTTTTCGTTCAAAAAAGTGATGGACCACTATGCGTTGCCTTTCCAGTTGTGAGAGCTCGTGATACGCATCCATTTTCAGCTTTTCAGGCACAAAGAGGCTTCGCACGACAAGTAATTACAGTGAAGCGGCCAAGGTTGTGCCCACCGCCAGATTGTCTCCTGTGTCAAGAAAATGGTGTCCCCAGAAAGCATGTAACTTTCAGTTAAGGATGGTGTCTCCACGATTACGCAAGCGATGTTGCATGTTTCTCCCTCTAGAGATGGCTTCTAACGTCATTGCGGGCGGGAGCACGACAAGTAGCCCAGAGATTGGAAAAGTAGGAAAAACGCAAGACAAATTGAAAGGGAATCTATTCAGGTGCCTAAAGCAAGCCCAGATTGCTATTGTCTGAGAGCAAGCCTCCAGCCCTGAAGGTTCTAGATAAGCTAAAAAAATGAAGTGCTTATTTTCTTGTTTCCCAGCTTCAGCTAGCCCATCAAGATAGTTCAAACCATCAAGCCCAAAATAAAATGGTGATTGGACCACACAAATCACAAACTTTAAAGGGTTTAGTTTCAATCCAAAGGCTGTAAGCATGTTGCATTCACCGGCTATGGTTCGTTTTTAACCTGTTTGCATCAAAAGCTGCAAAACAGCTCGTTGATCTTCGACAAAGAAAGACACTGGATGCTTGGTACCCAAACAACTCATTCATTAAGCAGGCCCAACATCTGCAGGGAAAATCTCTTTTCCTTCCCCAAAAATGGCAACCAGCTTTGCCGAGGGGTCAACCCAGCCAACATAGAAGCATCAAAGAATTGTCTGCATCATTAGACCGTTCAACCACCAAAATAGCTAGCTAAAGAGTCAAGACCAAAAACACAGTGATATCCTCAAATTCCTAACAGTTTTTGTGTGCAGTGAAGCTGCTTATAAGTAAACAATAATAAAGCAACAACACATAAACACGCGTATTTACCAGTACTTACACTGTTTCCATAAGTACACATTTTCCAGGAACATTCATCCAAGACTTGGATTAGTTCACCAGAACTTCCATGAATTTGAGCCTTTGGAGAGATTAACAGAAAATAATCGTCTTTGCTGCAGCAAAACGAAAAAGAAAATACATGATTCCATCAAGCAACTTTCTGGTGAGCAAATGAGATCAGCAAGCAAAACATGTTACCACACATTAATCAAGGACGGCTGGGGGAAAAAAAAAGTAAGAAAAAAAGCACCAGGCATTCACATAATAGGGCATCTCTTTGCAGCAACTATATTCTGGTCTTAAATCTTTAGCAATTCAGGCATCAAAGGTGCATAGCAAGCAGTCAATCACATACTTACAAATATAGGAGCTCACTATAATTGTACTACCAACTGCACAACTCTCCAGGCAGAGATAAGATTGCAAATCACAACATCATCATTCAACAGTCAGAAGTAAGATGTACAAGCCTTCTATTTTGGCCCTGTAAAAAGCAGCAGCAAGTATCAACAAAAGCCTCTTGGAGACTGCTGAGCTGCCAATCTACGTGGAGACTAAATACAGTCAAACCAGGAGATGAGAAACCATTGGATGCTCTTATGAACTTGAAAGCATGGAAAGGCAGGCTTCCTGGTCCATTTCCAAATTGAAAGAACTGCATTTTCATGTGTCTTTATAGATAAAATGGCAACACAATATCGTGCAACAGTAAAGTCAGAATTTAGAGTCTTGATTCACAGCAAACTTGGGCAAATATTTAAGCAATTATTCATCTACTATGCAAGCACGCAATTTTGTGGAGACAGAGAGCAAGAGAAAAAGATGGAGAGAAAGAGAGAGAAATAAATGGAGAGATCAAAGAAAAATAAAGAACTGACAGAAGAGATAGAAGAATTCTTACTAGAAGGATGGATTTGGAAATACTCATACTTTGCAACTTATCTAGTACATTCATATCAACTTGATCACTGTATGTAGTAAAACTAAAACCAAGGGACAAGAAACAGCAGATCCTTGTGTTTCTTACAATGACGAAATACCACGAAATGTCTATCAGATTGTACAGCTACAAAACAAAATCAATTTAACCAAAACTAATCCAGATTTCTCGTCATCTAGTGGCAATGCTATTATGAGCAGAAACTAAATTTCTGACCTCCATCAAATGTTCATCATTTGATATGTGGAGGAAAAATCGAACATTTGTCATCAGTGCTTCTTGCTCCCAACTTAAAGGTCCAGATGCGTACAATGCGCCCATAGTGCGACGATAGGCATGCAACTCTAGTCTATGAATTTCAGTTGCTAGATCCTCTTTTATGGGAAGGACAGTATTTCCTTCCTCATATGCCCACTCGTTAAAAGATTCTGCATCACTTCTAAGAACATCAATATCTTTGATAGATCCAGTATGACAATACAAATTAGAGGGGCTGCTATTAGTGATACTACAGCTACCAACTGAGCTAGTGACACTATCAGGATCAAGTGAATCTAAGTCCATTGCAGATGAACATCCAACAGCACTAGCCAATTTCCTTCTCTCTGCATCCATTTCAGAAAATCCAGTTCTGTTGTCAAAAGAAGAATGCGTGATTTTCTCACCCACTATTTCTCCTGGGAAAGCAGTGGCATCTACCTTTTCAGGTGATGAGAATTGGTTCACGGCAAGTGCTTGGTACAACTCACCCTCTTTATCAATTGCCCTAAATTTTTGTCCACAACCATTACATGCTTCAATTTGCAGATTACCATAAGCTTGTCTCTTCAAAGTTCTGTGGGAAACAACATCAGAGTCTTGAAATTTCTCAACACTACTTAAAGGAAAGCAATCAGCTTGAGCATCTGCACGTATCCCCATGCTTGTGCCTTTTATGTGAATCCTTGACATTTGATCACACTTCAAAGTTCTTTCATCATGCTTCCTGTCTCCACAACTACCAGAACCCTGGATGCAAATATAATGACGTATGGCATGAAAGACAACAAAAATTACCAACAAAAAAGTTATAGAATGGCATTTATCTCAGTCACTATTGCAAAAGGCACTCGTTACGTGTAAATAACTAAGGAAAAGTAATGGAAAGTACCTTTCCTATCACAATCCATCGGTCATCTTGCCACAACTGCCTTGGCCGGATGTCAAACTTGCCAACTTTGAATTCCAAAGAGGATCCCAATAGCCTGACCAAAATATGCTTTTTGTCCAAGATTCTAGTAACTGTTGCCATTTTCCAAGAAAAGTCATCAAACACCTCTACTAAATCACCAAGAACCCAATTCTCCACAACTTCAGTCATAGGAGGGTATGGCCTAAGTGCCTTCCTAGATACCCTCTCCAACAATGTCTCATCATCTCTGCCCGAATACCCATCATATCTAACCGTGTACGCATGGCCATTGCCACAGATAATCTCAGCACCTCGCCAAGAACCCCAGGGAACATCTTTTTTGTTATGTACTTCCACTTTACTTCCTTCTCTAATTCTCATTATTGCAACAATGAAATAAACCTGTTGAAAAAAAAAAAACCTAACATCAAAAAGCAGAATCCAAAGTAAACAAACATGGCTATTGAAGTAAAGACAACAAAATTTACAACATTTAGACAACTGTACAATGTGATAACGATCAAACCACTGATAAAAAGGGTATGTAAATCTCTATTATTTAATTCAAAATTACGGGCCCAAACATTTTCAGATTTCAACCCCAGCCACCCCCAAAAAGTAACCAAATTCAAACTCAGCTCAGACAAATGTTAATCCAAACCAGAGCCACTGAAATGCATTCCTTTCATTTCTATCATTTTCCTGACAACAAAAACTATCACAGCAACAACAACAACAGCAACAACTCAAACAACACAATACACACCCTAACTCAATCTTTGTTTATAACCTAAAAAACACCCAAACAAGAAAGAAACCACTGACAGCAGATTTAATGATGATTAGGTATCCAATCAGTACTTCTCGTTTGGTTTCCAGGGAAATTCGGGGTTAAAAAAAAAAAAAAAATCAGAAATTTTTCAAGCATCCAAAAACTAATCAAGTCTGTTCAAAAAGCAATAAGCCGTAATTAATAGAGCCTGATGTTGGTAACATTTCAAAGTAACTTTTTTTCAATTTTTTTAATGTATTACGAAATATAGCTAATACCGGAAAGTCAGAAACCTTTATAATTTAAAATTGAAGAAGGAAAAAAAAAACCCTCTCTTTCTTGAATATTTCTGATGTCTTGCCGGTTCCTCAGCAACCAAACAGAGGTCGAGCCAAATAATTTGACTTGAACCGAAAAACTTCAAACTTCCCCGCAACAAAGACTAATCAGAATAAACCGAAAAACTCCAAAAAGGATAAAAATTAAAAATTAAAAAAAAAAAAAAAAAAAAAAAAAAAGAGGAAGAGAAAAAGAAATGGAAAAAATCAAACCATAAAAATACAAAGACAAAAAAGAAGAGAATTTCACTGACCTTTAACGATTCTTCTGATATTCACTGATTGTAAATTTTGTTAACGGTTTTATTGTTTCCAATAAGATCGATTATTATGCATTTAATAAGCTAATCGTAAGTTAAGATGCACAAATAAAATCTAACACATGAAAATCAGAGTTAATTTAATAAGCTAATCCTAACTAGAAGAATTCATGTTTGATAATTTTGACTTCGTCTTGCATTCTTGATAGAATCCATTTTGGGGCAAGAAGCAGAAGCCCATTGTCACTAACCCAACTATAATTGGGTTAGCCCAAGATAGTGGGCCTAATAACAAGCCCATAAAGCAGATCTGCTTCAATGGTCAGGAAAATATTCCTCTTTGGGCGGAATGTTCTCTCCAAGTGCTGAGTCCCAACCCGTGATTTAGGCCCAATTTCATTTCCCGTGTTATACATTTATTTTAATCTATAGCATCCAATCATGATTAGACGTAAAATAATAAGTGGGTATAACTATTGATCATTAAGTCTTAAATTTTGAGATAAAATTTCATATTCGAACTTTTAAATCTCGTTTATAGTTGGATCAAAAATGAAAATTGTATACAATTGTGTGTGTGTGTGTCTATTTTTGTAGCAATCAGGCATCAGCACCCCGAAGTAGGTTGAATCACGTACAAGCTTGATGTTCGTTTTGTTCTTTATGAATATTCGATTGTTGACGTTTCGCTTTTTGTAATTTTCCTTATTCTCGCTTTCAGTCTAGTCAATTCATTTTACTTTCCATTCCGAAGATTCCATATGTATTTATTCTGACGTTATTTGGTGAAATGAACGCCGAAAAATGGCAACCGGTTTCGTGTGGAAAACGCTGCGGTCTTGGAGTTTTTGCATGACCAAATCCGAAGCTCTACATTTGTCCCACCTCGATTGGATTCGGAAACTTCACACGTATTACCTAAGTCGTGTTTGTCAGCCCAAGGACATGGGCTTTAGAAAATTCAACATTTAATAGTTTCCTCGAATGTGTTGTGGGTCACGGATGATTTCTTGTGCAATGTTCTTTGCATACTATTTTGGGCCTTTTTTTTTTTTTTCTTTGAAAGATAAAGGGCATAGGACAGCATAGCGTTGGGTCGAACAGAGCATCCTCGTGTGAAACCTTCAAAGATATGCATGCGACTTTTTTTTGTTTTTTGTTTTTTGCTTTTTTTTTTTTTTTTTTTAAACAAACGATTTAAATCGAAGCAGCTATTAGTATATTCTTATACATTTTGAGTCGTTATAATTACAAAAATAAGTCCATGGATAAGCACGACGACACGTAATCAAATGAAGAGGTTTGACTAAGTCGATTTGGTAAGAAACATCGATCGGAAGCATCCTTGAGAAATATCAACACCTAAATGAACTGGGACTTTCGTGATAATGACCAAAAGAAAAGACTAGGCCGGTCGTGCTAGGTTGGACATGACACATTTTCACCGACACCCCCCCACGAAGGAACCGTTACATGGATGCGTATTAGGACGGACGCCCAACGTGGAAACAAAGAGCGTGGAATGTTAAGGTCTAAGCAATTAAAGTTCGGTTTGTTATTATACTAAAAATTATAAATTTAAAATTTTGTTAAAGTATTTAATTGAGTTAAACGTATATTCTTAAAATTTATTTTTCGTATCATCCTTACTTTATCGATAAATTTGATTTTAATTAGGCATAACTAAGCTCATGCTTGAAATTATCTGGTTTTATTAGTTATAATTATTATACAAGGTACAATGCTCAAAGTGATCACTCAATGGTGAAACTTTTTTCTCTCAAAAAGAGGACGCCTTTCTTGAATTTTTAGTTTTAGTTTCAACTTTCAACTTTTGAAACGAATCTTAAAATGAAAAGGAAAATAAAAGCGAAAAGAAAAAAGATTTTTTCATAGAAACTGAACCACTCTTGGGTAAAGGCCATGCAACTGTCTGGGCAAAATGTTGCGCCCCAAAATATGGGTGCATCATTGACCTGCGCAATAACACAAAAAAAAAAAAAAGAAAAAGTATGGGGCACTCTCAAGTATGCTTCGTGTCCAAATATTTAGCATTTTATTGGATGCATCACGTTGGAAATTTATTAACAACAAAAAAAATTCAACAGTAGCGTCATGAATGATTAATCCAAAGATGGAACGACGACCCTGTTCTTTCTACGAAGCTGGACCAGTAAGCGGCTCAGTTAAATTTGCCTTGAGAGAATGGGTCATGTTAAATGAAGCACCCGAAATTGGACAAATGATGGAAGAGAAGAAAGCAATTACAATTGGGGTTTCTACGGTAATCATCCTGATAATCGTGATCATTGTTGCTCGTGTCTTCCTGAGGCTTTCCAAGGCCTTTTACCTCATCACAGGGGCTGATGTTGCAGTAATTCTTGCAGTCTTTGCTTGCCTGTTTATCATACAACGTTACAAACGCAGAAGCAGGCTGTTAGAAAAACGGCTTGTCTCCGAATTACGAAGAGAGCTTCGAGTTGAGTGCAATTTTCTCAGAAAAGTTGCTGGAATTCCCATCAAGTTCAGGTTCCATGAGCTTGACGAAGCAACTGACCATTTCGAGTCACTTGCAGGCCAAGGCGCATCAGCTTCCGTTTTCAGAGGCATCCTGAAAGATGGAACATGTGTTGCTGTGAAGAGGATTCGCGAAGAGGAGCGTGGAGAGAAGGAATTCAAGTCTGAAGTCGCGGCGATTGCTAGTGTTCAGCATGTGAACCTCGTTCGCCTTGTTGGTTATTGTATGGTCCCGGGTGGGCCTCGATTCCTTGTCTATGACTTTATGCCAAATGGCTCATTAGATTGGTGGATTTTCTCCAGGATGGGTAGAGGAAATCAACCTAGAGGCTGCTTGTCATGGGAATTGAGGTACAGTGTTGCCATTGATGTGGCCAAGGCACTTTCCTACCTTCATCACGATTGCCGATCAAAAATCTTGCATCTTGATATCAAGCCGGAAAACATACTTCTTGACGAGAGTTATCGAGCAATTGTTGCGGATTTTGGTTTATCAAAGTTAATGGGAAGAGATGAGAGTAGTGTCATTACTGACATCAGGGGGACAAGAGGTTACTTGGCTCCAGAATGGCTACTGGAGCAAGGTATTTCCGAGAAATGTGATGTGTACAGTTATGGAATGGTTCTCTTGGAGATGATTGGAGGACAAAGAAATGTCCGCTTGATCCAAAATGGCAATGTTGAGTCTCAAAGGAAATGGCAATATTTCCCTAGAATTGTCAATCAGAAGATGAAAGAAGGAAAGATAATGGAAGTGCTTGATCCTAGGCTGTTAGAAAGTGGTGGCAATAACATTGATGAGAGGGAGGTTAAGAAATTACTCCATGTAGCTTTCTGGTGCGTACAAGAGACGGCCAGCATTAGGCCTCGCATGGCTGGTGTGGTTGAGATGCTTGAAGGCCGCGTGACAATTGAGGAGCCCCCTGATACCCGAATCTTCGCCCTTGATTTGTTGTCGATTGATCAAGACTCAGTGGACTGTCCTCATGGAAAGTCAAATATGGCAACATTGCTTACCCAAGCTGTAGAGAGCACTTCTGCTAATCCTAACCCATCATACTCTGTTAACTTGTCAGTTCTTTCCGGTAGATAGCTTTCGTCCTAACATATCTTCTTTTTCAATTTTTTCTTTTCTTCCGTGGGCTTAGAATTTTATTTTCCCTTCCAATACTTGTCAACATTTTTACCTGCAGTTGCCTCCTTCTTCCTGTTATTACATCACAGGAGTAAGCAAAATACTAAATTGAATCTATCAATTCGAAATGATTCGGTGCCTTCACTCTCAATGTGCATCGCACTGCTTGCTTGCGTTTTTCATGGATACCTGGGTAGGCCAAATTTTGCGAAGGCAATTAGTATTCTGAACAACCAACAATTCATTTTGCTGGCGCTTTTCAATTGACAGAGAGGTCGGAGCTAACGTAGTATTAGTCCCCTTTTGCCCAAAGACGGGTTTTATTGGAAAAGGTCGTTCGAGAGCCTTAAAGAAACGTGTTCCTGCAAGTGGTGTTCGAATTTGATGTATTTCTTTTATCAAATTCTAGCGTAGATCAAGGGATGAGATTGAGATAACATCATACTTACCAGTACTATACGGGGCTACTTCGGATTGTGATTGCTTAATTGGACCATAAATGAAGGAGGGAGAAAAGGCAGATATTAAAACACCAACTCCAGTAGCTCATTGGTAAATGCTTCCGTACAATCTAGAAAGAAGCTTTTCATCCAGAGCACTTCCATTGGTAAGCACTTTCAATTGTATTGACGCAACTCTCGCATTTTGTTCCAGTAGGCCTTCAACAACCCAGGTCCTGGTAGGATTACTCACCGTGACCAAAGCCCGTTTTCGTTTTCAGCCCAACCAATCTATATAGTTGTAGTGGGTCAATTGCACTGGATTATGCACAGTCCTGCCCAAATACCAATTCATTGCTAGTTAAACAGTGAGGGCAATGGGAAAAAATACGAGAGAGAAAAAGTAGTAGTTTTTGCGCATTTCGTTGGAGAAATAGGCGCATTGGGTTCCTGTCCCTCCTCTTCTCTGGTTATTCAAATTTATTATTCAGCTATTGTGTTGGCTGTTGCTTGGGAGTCTCCAAGTGGACTCAAAAGGTTTCTTTCTTTGGATCTTCCCTTCAGTTCTCCATTCACCTCCTTTTCTTTTTCTCTTCTTCAATTTGACATAGTTTGAATTGCTGTTGTCAATTGCAACTTTTTGTTTCGCACCTCAATAACCTTTCTGTTCTATTGGCATCTGGCAAGTGAAGTGTAGCTCGATGGTGCCATGTTATACACCATAATGCTGGAACCTAGGAAACTTGATTTTTGCATTCTGTGCACGTGTTAAGAATATTTTCAGTTAACAACTTAGACTTCTTATGAGGTTTATGAAAACAAAAAAAAAAATAATAATAATAATTTTGTTGTGTTACTCATAGCTTAAAAAAATAATTACTTAAAGAAAAATCAAAAATAAAATTTATATATTTAAAAAAAAAAAAGAACCCAATACCTTAAAAAAGAAAAAACACGAACAATATAAATGATGGAAAAGGACTAAATTTTGTTAAAAATAAAGTCACAAGAACCCTTTCCCTTGCGAGAATTCCCCAGCATAGAGTGGATGGTCTAAAGAAGTAATGGTGAACAAATCATTTCCATTCCAAAAATTTCTGTGTACAAAATGTGTCATCATTCACAGCAAACTACTCTCTAGTTTAAAATTGGAGACAAATGGGATGAAACTGGAGCGAAACCATGGGAAAAAACGTGAAAGAATGTAATGAGCTTACAACAATATCAGACGAACAGCCACACCAAGCATACATTCAAATGAAGCCTCAAACGTTTTAGCCTTGACAGATTGGGAAGCAAATGCACAGTCCTTTAGTTCCAAGCTACAGTAGTCCAAGAAGGATACCTCAATTGTGTCCTGCGTTAATGGATTAGCCTTTCCCCAAAAGGCAGTCTCAATTGTGGGCCTCTTTAATGAAAGCCACTTCCCCGCTTCCTGCATTTGGTGGCAGCAGGTTTTTCTCTTGGTCTGCCTCATCAAACTCTGTAGATATACGAGGGCTGGTGGTTGCAAGTGATTCACTTCCATCTTCTGCTGAAAAAAAAAAAAAAGTAACAAGAGTGTGCATGTGCACATGTAAATCAACAGATGGAAAAAAGCAGGAGAAAGTTACCAATGTTAGCAATGGATATTATCATCTGCCAACCAGATGGCAAACTGAAGTATATATAAAAGAGAAGAAATCCAGAAGTTACAGTACTTACCAATGCACTCATGATATTCAGGAAGCTGTTTAACAGTAGTCACCTTCAGGCTTTCAGGAAGTAGACAACTGCACAGAGCACCTGAATTTCAGACCAAAGGAGGCACCATTAATTTTTCTAATGCGCATCATTTAACTGCATTAGAGCTACAAGCAGATAAAGGCAAAACAAAGCCAGCACATGACAAGCTCTTTTTGCCAGGGGCGAAATGAGTGGTTGAATATCCCATGACCAAGCCCTAAACTTTTCTGTGGCATTCACAATCATGATAACAACAACAAAAGGAAAAAACCTCGTCCTGTCCTCCTCATTTAACTGCATTAGAGCTACAAGCAGATAAAGGCAAAACAAAGCCAGCACATGACAAGCCCCTTTTGCAGGGTGAAATGAGGGTTGAATATTCCAATTCCAATCCCTAACCTTTTCTGTGGCATTCACAGTTATGATAACAACAACAAAAGGAAAAAGCCTCATATTTTCCTTAGTCAGTTAACACGGAAGAAGTATAAATTTCATTAAACTTCTTAGTTCATATCTTTGGAAATTGTTATGTAGATTCATGTTCAATGTAATAAATAACAACCAACTCAGTTTATACTTCATATGCACAAATGACATTTCTAAGAATAAACTAAGAAGAATTTTATAAATTTAGTAGAACCCCTCTGGCAGAAACACCTCTAGAAATCCTTAATTTTACCAGTAAATTCAATACTTTGGCAAACATAAAGGTCAAAGTGATGTGAAGTGCCCAGCAGTTTTCACCCCAACAATTAATGAAAACAAAATCAATGCAACTTACAGTATGCAAACAAAGATCAAAACAAGGGAAATCTTCATACCTAGCCGAGCAAGGCGATTTACCCACCCTGGTATTTTCCTGCCAGTCAATCTCCAAGAGATGTCATCTGTAAAATGGTTGCAATTCTTAGATATTAGGTGATATGTGTCCCCATGATACTCAGAAGCCATACTCTCTATAAATGTCCGGAATTCAGAGGGAGGCATGTTCACAGGGCCCAACGTGAGAGAACATCTGTAAGTGAAACCCGGGCAGCTTCTCGGTTCCACTTCAAAAACTCCACTAATTGGGAAGTCATGTGCTCCAAAACCATACTCCTTACCATGAACTGTGCATAAAAATTGTAACAGTTGTAATCCATTGCAAGACAAAGGAAAGACTAGCTACCATTAACTTTTAGCATCCAAGAACACCCATGAAACCATGAAAAGGTTTCAAGAACCGGTTGCCCACATCTAATTTTGCTTTTCTTGATGATAATTAAGAACTGACCAGACCCAACAGTCCTATACCCCGAGTTTTGGATGGGATGATCCAAAGGCAAAAACTTTATGACCAAAAAGAAAACGTTTCAAGATTAAACGGTAGACTGTGCATAATTTCTACATCTATAACCAAAAGCAAGTTCCAAAAGAAAGCAAACCCAAAAACACTGCTCGTCTCAAGATTCAAAAAACCCGTAAAGCAACGAGAAGGCAGAGAATAAAAGGGGTGGAAACAAAACAAAGGCCGCCAGATCGCCAAATATATCGTACCAGCCAAAAAGACAACTTCAAAAACAATCAAGAAAAGAAAACTAATTCTAAAAAAAAAGAAACCAAAAAATAAAAAGAGCCAGAAAGCGTGTGCACAAACCTTCAACGCCGGAATGAAAGATTCCAAAACCGAACCAATAGGTGTAATTGTTGAGAGGGGTGAGATCGTAAACGTTCAATACCACCTGGGTCTCGCAGTTACCGCTTAAAGTCCCGTGCCCATAGCTTGTATTCGATGCATCCTCAGCCCCCATTTTCCAAATTAAAATCCCAGGATTCAAAAAAGAAAAAAGAAGAAAGAATAAAGATCTCTGCTTGTTCACTCCATGGGGATGGAGAAGACAGAGAAAGAAGAGAAAGCGAACGTAAAAGGTAGAGTTGAAGACTCTTTTAGAGATCCATGTCCAGCCAGAATGATGATACTTAAAATAACCATTTTTGATGCGTAATTTTGATAAACTATCACAGTTTAGACTACCATCAGTTTTTTTTTGGTCCACATGAATTATGATTATAATTGTTTCGATGTTAAGGAATTGGCAAAATGTACCAAAAAGAAAAAAAATTGGGAAAACGCAGCTAAGCCAAGGCGACTGTGAATTGTGATTAGCTAAAAAGAGGGACAAGGCGGCTGTGATTATTTTCTTTTTCTATTTGTCGGCCAATGGGTTTTATTTAGATGATTATTATTAATCTAAACTTCTATATCGTTTTTTTAATTGTCTTTCACAAGTCAGAGAGAGAGAGAGAGATAGAGTCAAATAATAAGCCAACGGTCGCTGTTCAAAAATTGATTATTCTTTGAGATATATGTTCTAATTTGTATTGGCTATATAATTGATATGACATCCCGTTGAACCAGTTAATTTTGTACCCACGAACGTTGGTGTTGCGTAACTCGGCTACATCTTGCCTCGGCAAAGTGGTTCTCGCTTAAAAGCTAACCAATTACCAAAGGCCTTCCTAATTTGCCGCTTGCAAGCGCGCATATCAACTTATCAATTACCATGACTTCTATTGTAAAGTATCAAATTGGATATGCCGATTTAAAATATGACCATTTTGGAATTAGGCATAGTTTTCCTCGTCGTCAGCTACTGATTATTATTTGTGATGCACGCATTCCCAGGATGTAAAGCGAGGCTATTTCATGCCAGAGGTACAAGACTAAGGGTTTTTTCATGGAAGAAAAAAACAAGAATTGAAAAAACTTATAAAAAAAAAAAAATCGCAATTAATAAATACAGTCTATATGGAATTTTATGTTTCCCCAAACAATGACGATACAAGGATGGAAGACTGTCATGGCAGAACCGTTGCCAAAGGAATTAGAAGCTGCAATAACCTTCCAAGAAGTAACAATCAACAAATTTATTTCAAGCCAATGGTTCAAGGGGAGGATTTTTCAACTTAATAGCACAAAAAACAATCGAAGCAAATCAAGCGGCCGCCAATTCAAGGGTATATAAATGACTTAATGATACTGTATTTCGAGTTACTATTTTGCTCATTCTGGAGGTCAACGTTCAGCTCGCTTGGTCCCAGCAAAAGCAAAATTTGTCCCACCAAGGTTTACAAAGTCCACGATTGAGCTAAACTTCAGTTCCTTTTCTTCTATTCAACCTACATATCCAAGGAAAATTAGTTAACTTGCATATATGCGCTCCCTGGGCAGCATAAAATCACGAACATACCCTAAGCAAAACTTACCCTTGGAACATCTCAAGGAAAGCAATCAACCAGATTCCGTAACTTCCAGCGTTCATGTATTGTCTGGTGTGGTCTGTCGCTGAATGTGCTCACTGTGTCTCAGAAGAGGAGATCCACCATCTGAAAAATCATTATCCTCTTCTCTAGAAGAAGAAGCAGTTTCCCCATCATGAGTCTCCCCCCAAAGCCGGGTTGATCTCCTTCTGAAACTAAGTTGTGCCCTGGCTCTTGATGTACGAGACCAGCTGCTGATTCTTGGACTAGATCTAGTTCGAAAAACTCTAATAAGAAAAAATACAGTAAGCCAACCACCATCATCAACAGGCAAAATGCCATCATCACCATTCTCCTCTCCAATAGAAGATTGAAGTGTGCTAAGCAAGTCTCCCAGGTCCCTCTGGCGCTCGAGCTGCCTCCAGTCACGTTGCCTCTCTGGATCAGCCTCTGATGGCCGAACTAAGGGGTGTTCAAGCCTTGCATGCTTCCTGAGGTCTGAATAGGTTCCACTAAACTCACAAGTCTCACAGGAACAACTTCTTGGTTTTGCATTCATAAATCGTCGAGCAGGCTCCATAACAATCCACTCTTTTATCTGCCCACGGCACAGGGGACATACTAACTTTGATCGAATCTCATTGTCACATGAAATCATTCCAGAGGATAAAGACACTTCTTCACTTTGTTCAACTTGCAAATCTGTAGCTGTTAACTCTGATCTTGAAACTACGGAAGAATTTGTAGAGGTAACCATATTGTCCTCTAGCTGAGTAGTCAAAGAGGATTCCGCAAATGACTTGCGGAACTGATCAAGACAATTAGAGTGCCGATAGCTCGTGTCACACATGTAAGGACGACAGCCTTTGTCATGAGAAGAACATATCAAGAGAACAGCATTGTGAGGATGCTCCATGCAGACCGAGCACCTGGCTTCTTCCCACTCCTTTATGTTTTCCTCATTTTCTAAAGAGACTGTTGGTGAAGATCGTCTCTTATGGCTGGAGCTGCATGTGTAAGGAGGTGCTCTGCACCTACCAAAAGATTTGGATCTATCTCTTCTATCCTTTGGCATATTGAGACTCCAAAAATATTGAGAAGGACTAAATAATGATTTCTCCAAAACCCTTCAAGAGCAAAGTGATTACAGCAATAAGAAATAACACAAAGATCATTCAAAAGTGTACCCGATGCTAACTTCCAAGTCCATGCATAGAACAACATCAATAATGCCTTAAAATAGCAGGAGAGCAAGATTAAGCTGTTATACTAATTTCTAAGTTCACCTCATCTCTCAATCCTCTCTCTCTCAATTGTTCTCTCCTTTCTGGGTGGGCTTTTGAGGGGTGGCTAGGGGGAGAAGGGTCATGTGGGAGGGAGGGAGCTACAAACACGTAGACGAAGACTGTCTACAGGAATCTGTCCTTCACACGCATAAATATTATAAATATATATCTCATGCCAAAAATGATATTCAAAAGCCTAATTGATCCTATGAAGTTGGGTTTCCTTCCAGACAATACCATATCTAAAATTCAATCTTTTAGATCCCCAAATAAGTATTTTAACAAATATTCAAGGTACTTCTTCAATAATCAATTGTGCTATCAGACAGACTCTTGATGTAAACTCCCGTGCTTTGTGAAGGTTTAACTAAATAGGTGAATTTGAATACGCTTTCAGCACCGTCTGTAACTTAGCTCAGCAAGTATCATCCCATAATGTCTAAAACTGAGAAGCCTAGCAACAGTTTTGTTTGGAATTCAACCAGAGAACAACTTCCCATAGCTCAAGCCAAAAATCCAGCAATAATAATAGCCAAAAAAACAAAAAATAAAAAATAAAAAACCTTAACAGTAACCATTACTTCCACAGTTTTAAACTGAAAACAGAGCAGAAAACATCAATTAGAACAAAAAAAAAACATATATATCAAAAAGCACAGCCGAATTAAAGCCATCGGAGCTCAGAAACCTGAATCCATGGTATAAAATAAAATAAAAGGTTCCAAATAAAAAATGATATGACTGGGCAGCCATTTCAGACTCAGATCCGAGCAGAAATCGGAAGAGAGCAATCGCCGAATAAAATTACGCTGATTTTACCTCAAAATACTCTCTTTTTCTAAGGGGGAACCAGACTATTCAGGAAACAATGATCTCTCTCGAATTCGCTTAGCGTCCTTCAAATAAGTTTCTAGAAATCTCGAAAGATCGTAGCCCCCCCCTTGATCGATTCGATGTTCAAGAGAAGAGGGTAGATAGAAGAGGGAGGGAGAGAAAGGGGCAGAGAGAGGGGGAGAGAGAGAGAGGGAGAGCTTAAAGCTGCCAGCCTGCGCCCCCTTCAACCGTGCGAGAGAGAAGGAGAGAGAAGGAAAGAGGAGGGATTGAGAAGTGGACGACTAAAGAGGCGTGAGATGGGCCTATTGGGCCCGTATAAATGAACGGTGCTCGTGTGCCTGCGGCGGATTTTTAAATTCGTATTTTAGGTTTTTTCTTTTTTTTTTCCTTAATTTTTGAACGATGCGTGTTTAAGTCGGCGCCGTTTTTGTCTTATTTGTTGGTCCTGAAGAGACGGCAACTTGACCTTGGTGCGGAATTTCTCCGCTCCCTCGTGTAACCCTCCTTTCCCCACTTTTTTTTTTTTTTTTTTTAATTCCCGAGTTTAAAAAATCTTTATATCCAACATGCGCCTCGTCTTTATATATATATATATATTTTTTTTTCAGTTGCAAACAACTTTATACCTTTAATAAAAATTTAATGATTCAAGTCAGTTAAACAAGTGATACTCAAATTTAAGTATAAATTTTATATAATAAACAAGATAATTTTTAACAAGAACATATCCAACTGCTTTAAAATTATGAAGAATTTATTTATAAATTTAGAATGCGTCTTCAGAATATATTTGGCATGTTTCATGCTTGCCATGTCAATTATCAAATCAAATGTCACATATATTCTATTCATGGGCTTGATCTTCTTTCTAATCAAAGTAGGAAAAAATTTAAATAAATATAATGTTGCATTTCCGAAAAATTGAGATTTAAATTTTCTTCTCTGATTGTCTTATCCGGAAATAAATTAGAATAATGGTATTTTTCACTACTTAGTTTTCCAATTAAAATGAATACACTAATAATAATAAAAAAAAAAAAAACTAAAGTTAAACTAGATTTTTTTTAAGCATTTTTATTTTATCAAAGTAGGCATGTCCACGTCAACTAAAAAAATTATTGTTAAAGTTTAATCAGAATACCAAGTTAGAAGAAATTTCAGTAGTCAATAAATTAAACCAATGTATATTCGATTCAAAAAAAAAAAAAAAGACAATATATATTAGTCAAAAAAAAAAACATTTTGGACTTGAATAAAGTGTAGACTTGGGTAAAACAAACCTAGGGGTCAATCTAGACCTGTATAAAATCAAGCCCAAAAAAATAGCCCGATCAGGGACGTGCTCCAAACCAATATGCTCATTAAATAAGTTATTAATAAATGAAAAAAAAAAAAATCAGTTTAGCTGTCAACTAAACGCGTCATTCTCGGACTCTGCTACTTTTTGTTTTTCGTTTCTTTTTTAATTTCATCGAAGCTATCTTTCCTCCTCGTTGCCTCGCCCGGGGCCGCCATCATTGGTTTACCTCAAAATATTTTTAAGGGATAAACAATGGTGCAAAGTGTTTTCAATTTGATCAAATGAACCCAAAAAAAAAAGAGAGAGAGAGTTTTCAATTCAATTTCAAGAGTTAACTCAAATGACCAACAGATTAAAGTTGAATTAGACTCGTGAGCCACGTCATATATTAGAACTATCGACATTGCTGAGTGACACACACGAAATTGCAGGTCTTACAAGTCAATGATAGCCCTTTCCAAGGCAGTTCAGACAGCGCTGTACCCTGAGGAAGATTATAAATTATCAACCGATGCAGAACTCAAGCACCAACAAACACTAATTTAGAAACAGTGGCTTCAAATTTGTCACAAAATGAGGCCAAGTTACAACGGAATGAAAAGCTGGGGCGGCTAACCTGTTGCCATCGCAAGTAGGGCAGAGGCAAGGGTTGATAGCGACAGGATCATACAAGGGCGACCATTGGATGGTAGCATTGCCTTTGCATAGCTTGCATATGTAATACCCTTTTCCTCTGCAAGCCCCGCAAGGCAACGCATTCTTCCGCTATGAAAAAAGAGCCCCCAGAAGAGTTGGGGGAGGAAAGATTAAATTGTGGGGGGTGGAGAAGGGGTCAAAGCTCGAATGGCAAAAGCAAAGGCAAGCAAGCATATGTTAATTGCATACCCGTTTGCGTTCAGTGGCAAAGCGAAGCGTGCCGATAGCGATGGTGGAAGTGATATTGAGAGTGACCAGACCGCCCAAAATGATTGCGGACGCAGTGGCAAGCGAGCGCAGTGGCTTCGGAATCATGTCTTGCGGGTTTGGTGGGGTTCTCGCGGGACTTTCTTCGAACAGTTGGTGTTAGAGTTAAGAGTTCAGAAGCAACCTGCCGAGAGAGACCACACAAAATAAGAAAATCATTCTCCGGAATTAAAAACACCGGACGATATTGTGCGTCCACGTTGTTTTCCCACCTGCCAAGAAGGATTACACGAAAACATAAAAAAAGGGGTAGTAACAGTATGAACAGCAGACCTCCATGGTCTTGGCCCAAACAGATTTTGGATCTTGGATCTTGGATCTTGTTATTTGGGTTGGGTCTTTTGGATTTTGGACAATCATTGGGCCATGGTATGAGCCCATGAGTCACTACCAATACGATGAGTCGGTATGGTATCCAGTTTCGAGGTGTACACGTTCGGATACTCAAACGACGGCGTTTCGTTTGCTCGACTGCATTGCAATAAATCCCAACCATCTCTAGTAAGAGGAACCCAAACCCGAATTGGGTTTGCCCTGATCTCTCGGCCACACAACTAGTGGGTCGCCCGAGATGTCTCGGCCTACAAAGTTCTTAAACCCGGGAGCTCACTTCTCGAGCCCAATCAAAGCAGATCAGAGCATCTCTGATTGTAAAGTTTCGGTGTCTTCTAAATATTCATTTGAAATGGCCACAATTCCAGTTAATCTTCCCGACTAAGAAACCATCACAATTAACTTAAGGAAAGATCAGGCTCTCGTTAGGTCTCGACAGGCCAATATGACACATGGATCTTGTTCAATTATGTGTATTTTTTTTCTCTGTTGAAACAAAATCAATTTATAAGTAAACTTTCATAATCTAAATATCGTTAATTATTATTTTTCAGTTCTTTATTCAAAAGATCCATTAGATTACAATCCTCTTAATTCATACAAATTTATTTTTTAAAAATTAAAACTTGAAACTTTTAAGACATAAATTAAAATTATTTACTAATGAATTTTTTAACGATTGACTTTCTTTAATCTGACAACATCATATAAAATCTTAATTTATTAAACCACACTCACGTGCATGATGTTGGACCCATTAAATGGTTCCAAATTATAGGTTCAAAATTAATTCCATGTCCAATGTCCGCACCAAATAAAACAACACGGCATTGAGATTACATAAATGTCTGGGACCTAATGGGTTGGAGCAGCCCATGATGTCGTGTGTTCACCAACCTCCATTGTAAATGAAAAGGAGCCCTAAAAGAAATGCCAAAAAGTGAGAGATGCGATGTGTGCATCCATATCCTCTATGAAGTTGGTTCGCTTCACTGAAATTTATGCTTTGAATGTGTCCTAAATTAACCAGTGAAGTGACACATGGTGTTGTGGGGTTGTCAGGTCGGCCATCTTTTGCTCAGACCATACCGCAGGTTCTTGGATCGAAACATATATGTGCATTTTACTGAATTTAAATTTAGTGTTTCATATCTTTTCGTGGATTGCTTTCACTGTACTTAGTTAGAGGTTCCATGCTTTCTAGTTTCCGTTTTAATTGCCTACTGACACATTCTAGGCTTGACGGCATCCGCACTCTGCACTTGAACCGTAGTTGACGCGATATGGTTATTTTCACTTTCAGCCAAGAGCGAGAAAAAGGGAAAATTGACGCGATAATCATCAACCTCGATTTCTACTTGTTTTTCTCGTACGACTTCATTACACGATGAAGTTAATTTGACACATAATAAATATAAATTTATATTATATTATCATAATAATTATATATATATATTTGTGATTTTAATATTAATTATAATATATAATAAATTATGATGTTGAATATACATTTAGAATACATAACATTGACTGTATTTATATAATTTTGTTTGTGAAAATAGACATAATCATTGATTGCAGTACATCACAATAAAAACTTATTCCCACCGCCGAAACGCCAGATAAGCGAAAGGCACCCTTTTTTTGTTGTGAACAATAAGGCTAAATCTAACTACATCGTTTTTAGAAGCTTATGAAAACTTTTGGATGTTCTATTGTACCTTACTTTTTCTTTTTACGTAATCGGATAAAACTTAAAACAAGAAAGGTTGGTGCACGGATAGAAGTATGGATTCGATGGGAAGGGTAAATGAATGTATGGAGCAAGTGATGGGACTTCGAGTTTTTCCATACATTTGCCACTAAACAGCACTGCAATTCTTGCTTGGTCTGCTGCCTGAAAATGCAACCAAAAGAAAAGATGATAAGATCTTGCAGAGGAAAGTAGAGCAATGAAAGGTAAAAAACGACAAGGATAATGCTTTATTATTTCCCATCAAAGATACAAAAGCAAACTCTGGCAGTCTGTTTAAATAGTCCAAAATCCCAGCAAAGAAGGGAGAAGATCTTGTATGATTTCTTTTGGAATATCCCTGTCAATCAAACCCATTACCCATTTCATTATTATTATTATTGGCCCGTCCTACTGCTATTAATTTTACAAATTATGTGCATGTGAGACAACCCTTTTTTTTTTTTTTTTGAGGTTATTGGAATTAAATGATGTCATAACTTTGCCTGTATTTAATAAAAAGAAAAAATTATGCTTGTGCCTGTATAGTTTAAAAACTTGAAAATTTGTTCAGATTGAAGTTGAAATCTTGGGGAGAGAACGATCGAGTAAATACAAGGGCCGAGTAGACTGGGTCATTTTTGGAACCTAAACTTTAAATGGGTTTATGAAAAATCATGTCTGTATAAAGTTTTTCCAAGGCCTTGACAGATTGTTGATGCTCATAAGGTCTTTTTTTTTTTTTAATTTCACTTTTTATCATTTTCTTTTGTACATATGACGTAAGATGTGATGACATTTCCTACAAAGCAAAGCAAGGCATAAGTTGAAGTTCTAGAAATGGTAGAATTCCCCATGATTTGTTTTTCAATTTACAGTAGAATAAGAAGAAATGGCAGAGAATAAAGATATCCGATGCTCCACTAATGTTTCATTTATGTCTTCATTTTGTTCCGAAGAATCAATTAGTGCAGATAAAATGCTGCTGCAGCCGAAGAAAAGGCTTTTTCGTTAGAAACAAATGAAAAGAAATCGAGCTGAAGGCTTAGCAAGAGAAAATGGGATTATTCATGCAAGATATTTAAAGACTCTAACGGATCGAGCCAATCAAAACACGTTTTGCTGTGTTGAATAGTGGTGTCTTACTCCCTGTGGTCCGGTCGTTTGGTCTTAAGAAAGGCAACTGGAAGAAGTAGACAATGTTGTTTTGCTTCCAAACTCAGCTTGGAACCCAACCAAAACTGCGGAAATAATAGATTTGCAATTCAAATTTCGTAACGATGCATTCCTCTTTTTCAAATAATTTTCATCAATTAATCGTCCCCCAATCGCAATATCAAACTTTGTATTTTTGCATGCATCCAATCAAGAAATAATTAATACGGAGCATACCTCATAGAAAGCAGATATAAAACAATTTAATAATTGAATGGATATTATAAAAAAAAAAAAAAAAGAGTCACTGTGGCGTTGCAGTGGGGGGGTTAAGGAAGTGTCGTTGCCAATTGCATTTTAGAACAAAAATACTAATTTTGACAAGAAACCTGTTGAGGAATTAGATGATATTACAAGCGAATTCGCACACATTCTATAAATTTTAAAGCTCAAAATTTTATAAATTTCGATAAAATAAAGTTTGGAGGTTTGATGGACTTTTTAATTCTTATTCGAAAGACCAATATTTAATCTTTTGCAATCCTGTATGAAGAGGAAAGAAAGAACCTTGATGCACCAAGAAAATGCGGAGTAGAATTCACAATAAGATAGGATCTAAGTGGCAAATGTAGAGCCGCTAGACACACCAACACAGGCCCCATAGCTGATGTCTGGGTTCACATGCATAACAAGAATATCATAAAGTAACAGACCAAAAAAAGAATAACATAAAGTTTGTGTGTTATCAACAGTGACCTACCTTGATCTTATTAAATGCTTTACACCTATATTGATATTATTTGTGGTGGTGGGGTAACGAATGGCACGGGTGCTTCGTGCACCCCTCTAGCTTTCTACAGCTCCACCAGTGACTACTGTGAGTACATGGTTTTGAAAAGAAAGAAGCATGCAGAGGAATAAAAACAATCAACAACTGAAGGCTTCAGCGATTAATACAACGAAGATAACTCGAGCAGTTTGCAGAAACACCATCAACGTTACATATTTATTTGTTATCATAATGCGTGTCACCACATCATTCAATCCAAAATTTGAATTTGTCAAGCAAAAATAAAAAACACAACTCATATTAAATTTTAATATATATTTTTATAAACAATCTAAAATTATATATATATATATGTATGTATAACGTATTACTTTATTTATAAAAACTTAAGTTAAACTCATAAATTCTTCATCATAGTAAAAATTATTTAGTTAAAAAATTAAATTATTAAATGAAATAATTATGTGTTAAATTTTAAGAATGTGACATGAAAAATATTTAAAAATTTAGTTTTGTAGATTATTGTTTGATCATCAAGTAACTAACCAAACTAAAACAGTGGCACCATTTACAAGTTACTGTTTACAATTTGACACCCTTTTAATTTGCTGATAAATAGGAAGTTAATTAACATTGCCCATGTATAAATCTCGAGTGTGTGGAGTTTGTCAAGGTTGTCATGCCACACCTTGCTCTGGTTTTGCTAGTCAAGCTCCTGCTGGGGAACCGCATCTTTAAAAATCGGTGCACACGCTTTTAGCCCTTTTAGCAGAAAAGAGCAGAGGCTTTTGACCGTGACTTTTAAAAGAGACATTTCTGGATTCACAATAACAAAAGTGCCACGGCACAGAAATTGAAGTCTACATTTGCCACCAAATTGCCGTCTCTAATATATTCCCACATCTCAAAATGGTTCCTGACAATCTAGGATACCCAGGAGATGAGGTATATAAAAATGCACATATAGACAGTCCTTTCTGAAAATCACTTTTGAACTAACAAAGACTAGTGGCTGTGTCAGACTGGTTTAGCATGCCTTCAAATTCAAAAACCTAATGGTAGATAATTTGAATTACACAGAATCTACCTTTGAAATAAGAAAAGAAGACACCAAACTTCTAGTAAGCTCTCTGTCATAGATATTCGTTAGGTGAAGTTCAAATCAATCAATCAAAGTGTTGAAAGATTTGGTTGAATGTTTCGTCTTGGTCAATTAATTAGTTAATATTAAAATTGCTATATGGAGGCGTCCCAAGAAACGTGTTTAACATATTCTGCTATTATTCAAATGTACATATTTGTTTTTTTCTTTTTTCTTACAAAAAAAATTATAATTAATAATAAAAATTACAAATTTGATAATACAAACAATGGCACTTTCGTGATAGATTGTAAAGCCAGTGGCAACTATTGTTAGCTACAAAAAATTATCGGCACTTGGCTGATTAATTAGTATACCCATTGGTACTCATCTAGCAAAAGTACCGCTTTGTAACTTTCTTTGATCAGCCAAATAAAAGCAATCTAATTCGATGTGCTCCAAAAACCCATGTGGAATCCATATAAAAGGCCTTTCGAGTACCCACAAAAGCAGGAAAAGGAAAATCCCTCTCCGAGATATTACATGCTTCACCCACCGAAAAAACACCACCAAAAACACCGGCAATAACATTAACCATGGCAACCTTAACCATCAGAGATGAATCTGACTACGACAGCAGCTCCTCCTCGATAACAGTTCCAGACTCAAGCAGAAGCTGGATGAGCAACCTCAGCTTTGGCAGCCGCCGGAGCTCCATCTCCATCGCTTCTTCGTATTTAGCCGATCACGCTTCACTTTGTACCACAGCCCACAACAAGCCACACAAGGCTAACCAGGCGGCATGGGAGGCCATCAAGCGGCTGGAGAGGGCGAGAGGGCGAGTTGGGCTCGATCACTTCCGTCTCCTCCGCCGTCTAGGCAGTGGTGATATAGGGAATGTGTACCTTTGCCAGATAAGGAACCCTATAGTGGGCTTGCCACAGTGCTGTTATGCAATGAAAGTGGTGGATAAAGGGGCACTTGCTGTAAGGAACAAGTTACACAGAGCTGAAATGGAGAAGGAGATTCTGGGTATGCTCGACCACCCTTTTCTGCCTACTCTTTATGCAGAGTTTGAGGCTTCCCATTATTCTTGCTTGGTCATGGAATACTGTCCTGGTGGAGATTTGTATGCTGCTAGACAACGCCAGCCTGGAAGGCGCTTCAGCATATCATCTGCTAAGTAAGTAATTCATTGCTTCTTCGTTAAAAAAATATGTGGGCATTATAGTGCAACTTATCTTGAGTCTCGTGCAGTAGACACTGCACGTCCTTTTTTAATCATACGAGATGTGTTTTATGAGTTTGTAGTTGAAGACCAAGCGGCTAATTCAGTAAAACCTATGCAGGTTTTATGCTGCGGAGACGCTCTTAGCTCTAGAATATCTCCACATGATGGGGATAATTTACCGAGACCTTAAGCCAGAAAATGTGCTGGTTAGAGAAGATGGCCACATCATGCTTTCAGATTTCGATCTATCTTTCAAATGCGACGTCGTTCCAAAGCTCGTGAGGCCTAAATTTCATAACTTGGAAGCAAGCGAAAACAAGAAGGAAACGCGTTTTGCAGCCTCTTGTGCTACACCTATACGGCCTGTACTATCCTGTTTCTCAGATTCCAGTCACAGGAAACAGAAAGCTATGGTTACAACGATCATAGAACAAGTTGACGGTTCTGATCATCGTCAGGAATTTATTGGTGTTGATTATGGCAGGGCGGCAGAGTTGGTGGCTGAACCCATCAACGCTAGATCCAAGTCGTTCGTTGGGACCCACGAGTACCTAGCCCCAGAGGTAATCTCAGGGCAAGGCCATGGGAGTGCGGTGGATTGGTGGACTTTAGGGGTGTTTCTGTACGAAATGTTGTACGGAAGGACACCTTTCAAAGGTGAAACCAACGAGAAGACCCTGTTCAACATCCTTGAGCAGCCCTTGGCAATTCCAAGGATTGGTGTGAGTAGTAGCAAAGAGCATGAAGAAATAGTAAAAGTTCAAGACCTCATCAGCAAGCTTTTGGTGAAGAATCCCAAGAAGAGAATTGGAAGCATAAAGGGGTCTGTTGAGATCAAGGGACATGAGTTCTTCAAAGGCATAAATTGGGCATTAATTAGGTCAGTTAGGCCACCTGAGGTGCCTAGTGATCTTTGCAAGATTAGGAGACAGGGTAGAGCTCACATACCAAAATTGAGCAAGCAAGAAAGACAAGAACCATATCAGATCCCTCATCATTTTGATTACTTCTGAATTGCTAAGTTTAAGTAAAAATAAGTTAAACAGGAAACCCAACATTATGCATAACAAGAAAAAAAAAATGTTGTTTGCCTTTGTTTTCCCTGCTAATGATAGGTTTGATGTTAGATAGATAATGAGTATAAGATTATATGCTTGTTTTTTTTTTTTTTATCTCTCTTTTTTCCTTTTGGGACCTCTTAGATCTATATGCTTTAAACTTTTCTTGTCCTTTGAACATGAGTATAAGATCTCTCTCTCTCTCTCACACACTCATATGTAATTAGTGCCTATGCCTACGTGTAAAAGAGGATCCCATAATTGTGGTAATATGATTCTCATGAGAGAAAAAGTCCGAGCTCATGTGGTGACAATAATGGCACTGCTCAATGATGGTAAATATCATAAAATATTAAATTGGTACAACAATGGCGATCAACCATTGAACCATATGTATACTTTTAATGCAAGTACTGAAGTATCTTTGTTACTTTATCTCTTTCTTTTTCTTCCAAACACATCACGCGACTCTCTTTTTTATTTTTCAACGCATTGGCTCGTCCTTTCCCATACCAAAGAAAAAAAATGAAAAACTATATCGTTTCTCCTAGCTAGTCCTCACCTTTAATCTTAATTACCTATCTATAAAGATAACCATTACACCCCCTCCCCCCCCCATTTTATCCTATGTAGAGGTTTGCCCCGGATAAATTCAAGTTCGAAACTTTAACTCTTTAGCTTGTACGGAGATATCTCTTCTAAATATATTTCTACACAGTAATATAATTATCTCAAGATCTAGGGTCGGCCGTCAGGGTGAAATTGATGTTGAAAACTTGTGAATATTTTTCTTAACGTGTATGGACCGATTGTAGTAACCACTTTGAATATTTCTTACAGCAAATGTCTGCATATTTATTAATGTGTCTCCAAAACTAAACCAATAATTAAAAGACACATGCCATTATCTAGATCCTACTTGCAGAAAGCATGCACGTCCTATCACAAATTTGCATACTATGACCGGATTGCAGGTGATTTGGGATGTTGGAAACAAGAAATTCTATATGAAGAAAAGAAAAAAAAGAAAAAGAAAACATTTGAAAAAATTCAAGCGTGTTATTAAAAGTTGACAGTACTACAAGCTATTCCCCGCGGGATGATGTCTCTTTGATTATCCATAATGTCAACTTTTTTTTTTAATAATTATTATTATTATTATCTCTTCTGTCTTTTACTGATATAACTGAACATTATCAAACCAGTAGTGCTTTGTGTCCAGTCAACCACACAATCAAGGATCAATTGTAATTTACACAATGAAGTAATAATTTGTTATTAATCTTTAGTAAAAAAAACAAAAACAAATAAACAAAGGTGTTCAGTAGGTTGCGTTGTGTATGCCATTTGACGCGGAAATTTTGGACAGGAGGAGGCCCACCCAGTGGTCTTGTGCTCGCAGTAGCACGCGCAATTGGAATTCAGCAGCTTTGCTTAAAGCCCACTTGGGGGGAGGAGCAGTAGCATGCATGGAGAAAGTGATATGACTTGTTTCTTTCTTCCTTTCTTTCTTTCTTTCTTCCTTTCTGTTAGCTAGAGCTCGTATTCCATATGCTCGCAGATTCATCGTCAAATGTTTCACGAAAAAGGGAAAAAGAGGACACAAACAACAAAAGAAGAGCACTCATTACCATCCCCAACCCTCCTTTCTCTCTTTTTCTTCTTCTTCTTCTTCTTCTTCTCTTTGTTTCTGATGATGACGATGTAGAGAGATGGTGGTTCAACTTTAAAGACATTTCGGCTGGACGTAGAATAGGCCACAAAACGAGGCAACATTGAGTTGACAGTTTACGCATGTGCGGATGCGGTCCGGTGCAGATGTGATGGGCTAACACTTGGGCCCTCGGAGATTGGCCCATTGAGATTTACCTATGGGCCGATATATTACGTCATGAGGTCCATTAAAACGTTGAAAGCCATGTCCATTGTCTAATCTGGAGATGGCCCAGAAACTCTTTTTTTTTTTTTTTTTTTTGGGAGAAATCATAAAAGAAGCCCAACTAATCAGTTCTTGAGGTCCATCCAGGCGCGGTGGTGGTAGATGTAAATGCATAATAGTCATACTATGTTGCATTGGGGTTTTCGTTGTAATAGCTTCAGAGTAATGTAACGAGTTCTTTCTCGGACAGTAAGTTTCTCTGTCGAGAATCTTGGAAATAGCCCCAAGCGGAGAACATAGATGGCCTAGAAGACATGCGATGCATCGTTATTGTTGCAAAATTGGAGAAACCATGTAATCTTAATTGTATCATTGATACTGGAATTTAAGTCTCTCTCAGGAATTTATGTATTTTCGTTCATGGGTAAATGCAATTTTTATTTGTGTGTGTGGAGGAACTGAAAACCAAGGAAATTCACATCTTTCTCGCTCCGCCAGGTAAAATGGTATGATGCAATTACTCTTAAAAAGTAAAGATTAACTCAATTGTATTCTTCCCTTGATTTGCATTTTTGATGGTTTTGAAGCATAAAAGGCTCGAGCAATTATAAGGGGGGACATAGTTTTAAATTTTAAATTTGGTTGGCTTTGTTGGTTACTTGGTTCGCCTAGGGCAGGTTGATTTTGCATGGATTGAAATAGGATTTGGATTCAAATTCCATTCCCAAGTTTGGTAAATCAACATGACCAAATGAGTTAACAATGTGATTTCGGAAACAGATTTTCCTATGTGACAACTTTTCATTATTCTTATTATTATTATTATTATTGGTCCACTAACCTTATTATTATTGGATTACAAAGCGGCATCTAACAGGCTAATCTTTGTAACATTTTCTTTTTTTTTTTTGGGGTTATTTTGTGCCAATTTAAAGCAAGAGGTAACTTTTCCAATGGACTTTCAGTCAAGAATAAAAAAAGAAAAAAAATGTTCCGTGGTCATTGATTCCGGCCAGCGCACCGACCGTCACCCATGACGAACTCGTCGTGACTCGTGAGCCGGTGGATCTCCCCACCGTTTCATAAATAAGATATATGTCACTGTCAGTCACGCCAACTGAAAAACAAATTTATATGTCAATTTGTTAACATCTCTAATGCTATTGTTCTATCGAAGAGATTTTATTTCTAGTGAAAAACGATGCGTTTGGGAAAAACAACAAAATGGGTAAAATGAATATGTATAGGCGTCAGGGAATTCCGTCCAAACCCACAACACGCATAATTAACGGAGTTCTCAACGGTAACAAATTACCGTCACTAATTACTCAAAATTTCGCCACAATGGTAGCGACACACCCCACACAGAAAGTGATTTATCTCACAACAAGAAGTCTCGTAACGCTTTTTAATTGGCGTCACAGTCACAGGAAACACACGCAATAAAAGGGAATTAACTCAAAATTTGCTCACTAAGAGTCCTAAGTAACTCCAAAGTGGGCTGACCTAAAGGTAAACTAATTAAGAAAATTTTGGTACGTTTTTCCACGAAACAATCACAACCTAAGGAAAATACCAAGGAATTTGAGTCAAACCCCAACAGTATGCATCGACGTTCCATAAAATGTAAGTATATATTATTGGTATATACAAAGAGAGAGAGAGAGAGAGAGAGTGTGTGAAATTGAGTCCAGAGGCTACGTTAATAGGCCCGCACAAATAGTAAAACTAACTCAGGCTCACTAGAGATATATAGTAAACGAACATTCTTCTATATATTTGAAAACTCTAATATTTTTATTGACTTGATTATTAAGATGCTAATATCTTGTCATGTTTCTTTGTTAGTGAGCACCCATCGTCAGGAATATATGAAGCTTGGTTTGTGGCGAAAGCTGAGTTGAAGACATCGATGCAAACATAACGAGCACGTGTACTAACAATTAAGAAATATATTTAAGATCATAATATTTTGAAATTACTTTACATTCGAAGAGATTCTCTATGGGAACTTGTTGGCTTAGGTTCAATGACACGTTTCTGATTCATGTAATGGGAATCTAAAATGGTTGGTATAAAGAAGATAGAAAAATAATATAAAAAAATAAAAAATAAAAAAATGATTAAGAGTTCTTGTCAATTAAAGTTATTCCTGACTCAAAATCTTTCTGTATCTCACAAATGCCCATTGAATCGCCTACTGTCCACCGTTACAAAAGGAGAGGCAACCCGGCATGTTTTGCATCGCCCCAAATGTTGATGGTTATTACACTGCTGCAAATAGATAATGTAATCCATCCCCAGAATAAATGGTTCTCACCGGGCCAAAAATTACAAGACAGCTTGGAATAAGCTCGATGCTGTCATCCAATAATTGACCTCCGCGGAAGGATGGCATTTGCAGGTCATTGTCCGACTTTTAAGACCAGGATAATCCATTTTGCGGATGAGACCAAGGATGTTGTCCCAGCGAAATTTTGCTGGAAAATATCTGCTGTCTATTGCACGGTCGCCCACCAACCGAATATATAGACATATAAAATTCCAAGGTATCAAAAGATGCTATTCACAATTGTTGAAACCTCGTGGAACCAAATTCTTGAAAACAAGCCGAATAGTAGCTCCTACAGGCAGCTTCAGGCATATCTGAAATACACAAGATCATTGTAAGTATCATTATTAGTAAGTTAACCTAGGTTCATACAAAATCCACCTAAATCCCAGATGTAACTTGATATAAATTATTTTTTACCCGTGGAGATGCGAACTCAAGATATCGTATATCTTAGCCACGTGTAAATCCATGTGAATTATCATTAGTATGGTATTTAATTTAGTCCCTCCCTGAAGTTATTTGGTTACTGCAGAAAGAAGAGAATATACAAAATTTGAAAGCAATGGCTATCTTTCACATGTAAAACCCTTCCTCGGGGATGTGGATTCTTCAAGTATTATTGCATAGAGAGATGACTTCCTTTTGAAAGCATTCAAAGTTAGAGAATAAAGAGTGGGCCACCGCAGAAGGTCCTTTAATTTTAATTTTAATTTTAATTTTTTTTCTGGCTGTAAAATATTCATCTTGTCTGGCTTCAAAATGGTGATTGGGATTCCTACTTATCGAACCCCAAGTCGACAGGCAAGCATCTGTAGCAGGTCTGTGCCTATCTGGCATTGAATATGCATTATGCCATGCGAGCAGGAAGGACACCCCTGATGCTGGGTTCGTAGGGTAATCCCATTGTATCATTTCAACGAGAGTATTTGTTTTTCTTTCCTTTTAGTCTCTGTGAGAACATGGTTGCCAAAGTTCATCAGTTTTCGTTAATATAATTGTAAACCTGGCCAATGAGGAGTTTCACTTTGGGCGCTGCTAAAGTCATGAAGACGTAAAGGAACTTGGTGCCTTGATATTTAGCAGAGAGCAACTTGGTCGTGTAGATCTCACCTGGCCATATATGAGATCTCACCTGGCCATATATGAGTGAGGAATCTAGGGGTCCATGAATTACAACTAAGGAAATTCTGGATTGACTGTTTTATAAACCAAAAAGGTGAACCAATGCCTGCATATTTTGACAGGAAAAATTAGTTTTGACATTTAAATTTCACTGAACAAATTACGGTCCAAATGAGCCCGAACTCCAATATGCTACTTTCCGTGTAATCCTGTTGCTATTTTGCCCGGTGTCAGTGCGCCGCAAACAAAATTCTAGCAAAATTGATAGGAACATTCCATTTCTTATGAAACTAAAAGGAGATTCTATTAGCCATGCTCGCTTGTTCTCTTGGAACCTGATCTGGCCACACATGGCTGGCGGTCAGAGCATGGAATAGAATGAGCACATGATGTGTTATATGTTATATGGGTTCATAACTAGGCAGCTCGCAAGTGTGAGAGCAAGATGATATGACTGTAGAATTTCGACATGCATATACACTGTGAGTAAATGAGTGGAGGCAAGAAAAGGGTGCCAAATGGATATGAATCTTCCTGTTGCTTTTGAATTATTGCAAAGAGAGAATCAAAAACAAGGAAGAGAAGAATTTTTGTAGATGGGTGTGCATCATTATAAGGAACTGATTCCAAAAATTTCACAAGTTGTGTTTTTCTGGACTTTAAACTGCACCATATGGACCGGAACTACATAAAACCTGTCCGAAGGAAGGCCTATTCACAAGAATTTCGATCGATGAGTCCATGTATGTACGTGACATATTCGCACAACTTTCATTTACAGACTTCCCCTCATACAGCCTACCTACTACAAATGAACTTGGAAACGCATAAAGCGTGGGTCAGAACTGGAATTTTGTATCAAAATTGTATGTGTGCGTTCACTAACTCAGCTAATTCTCAACTTTTGAAGACCCCTTCCTGTACAAGAATAATTGAACAGGAAGAAGTAAGAGCAGGTAATCTAGATCTCCTAGAAAGGTTAAGCAGAAAATCTGAAGAAAGGCAAATAATGATGAGAAAATGCCATCAATGGCCCCACAGGTGGACCTATCAATAGCGTGGTTTAACAAGTATTTAAGGCCTTCCTACCCAAACACCGAGCTCACCACCTGCATTGACACTCTATTGACTCCTGCGGTACAGGTCAAAATTACTTTGCCTTCCAGACCTTCCATTCTTCAAATCCTTCATTTTCCCTTCAGGTTAGTTTCTCAAGTTTTTGCATACTTACTGGTCTAAACACTGGGCTCACAGTTTGAGCATTCAACTTATAGCTTTTGAACCACAGCAAACCAAACCATAGACCACTAAGTCCCATGATCAAGCTTTCTATACCCGCCCACAGGCTTTAAGATTAGGGAAAGACCTTGATTTTTATCACAAAAAAGAGTTATTGCACTTTCGTCTCCAACTTACCTGAAGCAGCTCAATATTTTCATTGTCATCTGATTTACTTTGGTGCACTGAATAGAAGCCAAAAATATACTTAATTGCAGGCTAGCTCAATGTCCAATTGTCACTGAGTTAGTTAGCCCGGCAGAATGAGTATATGATAAGCATGAACTTTTCTCTTAGGCCTAACTCTTACACACTGTTTTGCTAATGATCATTAGGTTCAAAATATGAGCTGGACAGGAGGAGACTGGCTGTGTGCTGCATGCCAACACCAGAATTTCAAAAAACGGGAAGCTTGCCAACGTTGCCACTACCCCAAGTATGGTGGCCCTGACGTGGCATCATACTTATGCAACCGGACAGAGGTGTTGGCTGGGGACTGGTATTGCACTGCCATGAATTGTGGAGCTCACAACTATGCTAGCAGGACAAGCTGCTACAGATGTGGTGCACTGAAAGGTGATTGTGTTGGTGGGTATGCAGGCAGCATGTATGGATCAGAGGGCAATGCCCCTCCTGGTTGGAAAATGGGTGACTGGATTTGTGCAAGGTGAGTTCACATTGGCATTCTGCTTTCAGCAGTAAAGCTGAGATTAGTACATTGTTGACATCAGATATCCTCCAAACAAATTGCTGCAAAGCATTCCACCAAAATTGAATGCTACAGTTAGCCTGTAAGGCAAACTTGATTTTGGAATACAAAATACTGCAAAATTGCACACCATCACTCGTCTGTGCACAATATGGACTAATGGTATCAATCAATGTGTATATGCATCGCAAAAAACAGGAACATCAAGGAAGTCAGCCTACAATGTCTAGCCATATTATAGCTACCGAAATTTTGCTTGTTAGCATTTGCTAGACATTGCAGGATTCTTTAGTGTTACATTTACTCGCACGCACATATTGCATGCATCTTTTTGCTTCTTAATCCACAAATACTAAAAGCATAAGAAACGAAACACCCATATGACTTTAACATTTGTTTGCACAGGATGGGATGTGGCGTGCATAATTATGCTAGCAGGACAGAATGCTTCAGATGCGGAGCACCGAGGGACTTTGGTAGGGAATTCATATACTCGTGGCTTGTTCTTCTCTGCCACTCAATGTGTCCACGGTTCAGGGTCCTAATTAACTTAAACTTTTGATATTTTCAGGCGGTGCAATCTAACAAATTACCAATAGAAGAGGATAGACAATGCTGCGCAATGTCAAGCATTTCTCCTAACTTCTGATGATTCTGATTCTTCTGTAAAGAAGAGCCTTTCTTTGCTTTCCCTATTTCGCTGATCAAATAAGATTTAGCTTAATCTTTATCGTGGTCAAAGACCCTTTTTCAAAAGCATAGCCACGTTGTTGCATTTGGGAAAGGTTTGTCTTAATTGTATGGTTAATGTTACGTTCTTACATGAAGCTTACGCAATCGCTCTATTTCTTTCTTTTGTCCACAATTTTTTTTTTTTTTTAATTATTATTCATCGAACCACAAGAGTGTGATCTGTCGCAAAACCTGCTTTTATGCGGTGATCCAGGTGGCTGCTAAGGCCGACTGCTAATACAAGTCTTATTCAGGGCTTTGGATTTGAAAAATGACTCGTGCAACTTTACCAAAAGAAACAAACGAAAACTGAGACATAAGATTCAAGGGATCCCAATGGCCAGTCCACTTCAAGAGACAGGCTTCTCTGAAAGCAATAATTTAAAATCCTTTTCGCATCAAATCTCTACGAACGATAAAATATATATGCAGATAAGAACCTGATCCTCCTCCTTTAAAAGCATAAATTCAATGCCAAATTGAATGGAGCTACTTCCACCTTTAGTTTTCTTACTTAAATAATTCAAAATTTAAATTAATTTAAATTTTAATAAATTTAAAAACTTGATACACCTTAAAATTAAAAACGTGATGCATCTTAAACTTAAAAATTTGCAATAATTGAATTCAAATAGTTTAATGCTTGAAATAACTCACACAAATCCAACCCATTTTTGTTTTACACATATTGAGCCTTACTGTTCTTTATTCAAGATTTTCTTACATCTTTTTGCACGTAAGATTTCCAAACCGGGGATATTATGAATTCAAATTCATCTGAAATAATTATACATCGTAAACACAGAAATAAAATTAAAGAAACACGAATTCTTTGTCAAAATTAGAAAAAGGGGTGTGACGATTGAATACTAATAGTAAAGAATTCAAAAAAAAAGTAAAAATTAGGGGTTTATATTTTAGGTTTAGAAAACCGCACGTGTCAATCACGTGCGATGTACAAGTCTTCTTCTTGTGAGTGGCGGCGGGTATATATATCAGTAGCCGTTTGAGATTTAGGGTTACGACTCTTCCCCTTCGAAGAGTTGCTAGGGTTTTAGCAAAAAAAAAAAAGGTAAAGAATAAACAACATTTTGTTGTGGGCTTCTCAAGGAGGCGGCTAGGGTTTTTGACTATCTCTTCTTGATTCGTACCTCCTATAGGTTTCAGTTTCACACATACGCGGACACACACACACACACACACACACACACACACACACACATTTACATACATTTGTTGAAAATTTGATCATTCTTTTTTCAAGACTGGAGTTCGAATATTTTTTTCGTTTTTTGCGTAATATTTTTCTCCGTGGATTCTCGAAAACACTCATCTGGGTGTCTCTGAGGTAAGTTTTCAAATTCTGTCGTTTTTTTTGTTCGGTTTGTTTTCGTTGTTTTAGCTCAAGTTCTTGTTTTCGCTCCAAATTCCATGTGGGTATTATTATAATTCATTCTTTTGGTTTTAATCTGGATACAATGAATCAGTTCGAAGTATTTGGAAAAAAAAAAAAAAAGAATGATGTTTATTCTTTTGTTTTTTGTCCCAAGAAATAATTTGTGTGGGATTGTTTCAGATTTTATCCTGTTTGTTCTTTGATAATTGCCTTCTTGAGGTATCTTTTTTTTGATTGATTGTTTTTCGTTTATATTGTGATTTCAATTAGGTGCATTGATTCTGCCATCAGATTGATCACTGCATTGATATAACTGGGTTCAACTTTAACTAGAGGCCTGAAAATTTACCAAAATGAGTTTCACTTGCCCTGAATCTCAAACTACCTTTCTACCACTGTCCCCCTATCAAGCAGGCAGTGATGCCATTGGTGTGTGGCCTCAATTCAGTGATGAACCATTTGATTTAATTTCACAATTTGAACAACAGCAACCCCCACAGAAAAGAGCTAGGAATTCTGAGGACAACAACCAATCCATGAACTCCAGGATGCCTCCACCAAACAGCATCCCAGTCAATAAAGGAACAAACAACATCTTTTTCAAGACAAGAGTGTGTGCAAAGTTCAGGAATGGCACCTGTAGGAATGGTGAAAATTGTAACTTTGCTCATGGCATGCAAGATTTGAGGTCCCCACCACCCAATTGGCAGGAACTGGTAGGTGGAAGTGGAAGAGGTGAAGAGGATAGGTCAACAGGGAATTGGGATGATGACCAGAGGATAATTCATAAGATGAAGATATGCAAGAAGTTTTATAATGGCGAGGAGTGTCCTTATGGAGATAGGTGTAATTTTCTTCATCAGAGTCCAGCAAAGTTTAGGGATGATACAGGGAGATACAGGGAAAGTTCTGCAATTAGCATTGGGACATCTGGGCAGCCAATGGGGCAAGGAAGTGGGTTTGGTGTTGAAGTTAATAGGCCTGTCAACAATGCTAGTTCAGATGCTTTTCGGATGAATGCGAAGCCTGTCTATTGGAAGACAAAGTTGTGTACCAAGTGGGAGATGACGGGACAGTGCCTCTTTGGGGAGAAATGTCACTTTGCTCATGGGCAATCAGGTATATTTTTCTTCTCAAATTCTCTCATGGATATGTTACCCAGATTTATCCCTGTGGTTCTCTCTTTCAAGTTCAATTTCCCTTCTAACTGTGAGTAAGGTGATGACAATCACAAGATACATCGACCCAACATATTTTGTTAACATTTGAGAGTTGGACATAAATATAAATTAGAACATTTGCACTTTATATCTAGAAACCTGTATTAAATACTTGTTTTTCTTGCACTGATGTATTCCTGGTTACCAACCTAAATATAAGATGGAATTTCCCTGTCATGCATTCTTTCATTTGGGACCTCTCCACACATTGTCCCACACAATTTGTTTGACTTGAGATAAGGGATAAAGGAAAAGCAAAGAAAAGTTAAATAGTGAGAGTAATCACTCTTTCAATTAGGTGGTGGATCTACTTCGTGCTTAGATAGTTTTAAGTTCCTTTCAGAGAATTCTTCTGATTTCTTGGTTGTTATGCTAGTCTCTGAAATGTGTAAATGCCTGTGAAGAATGCACAGATTTGCATATGCCCTTTAAGTACATGATTGCCTTATTTTTAACCTTCTACAAAGTTTCCCCAGCTCTAGTTTACTAGCAAGTTATCGACCGGCAGACAGGGAGCCTGGAACCCAAATTTCACATATATGTATAAGGATGTAATAGAGTAGTTTGAAGTCAGTTCTTTTGTTTAGCCTTCTCATTTATATCTGCCATTGATTTTTTTTCCCCAAATGGTGGCCCCCTTGTTTTTGGGAACATTGGAACGTTACTTGATTTGGAATTCTTTTTCTTTGCAAAATTTCTTCAAACAAAAACAACTCTTGAAAAAACAAATAAAAACTTAAACAAGTGTTTAGCTTTAGTAATCATCATTATGTCGGAGTAGATCCTATGTGACACATTTTATTGGTTGAGGGCATGTGTTTTTTAGTAAGAGTGACATTACTTCCATTGATGTTTATGCAACGAACAGAATGAGGCTGACTCTAGTGGAGAGGACTAAAACTGATTTTGATGGATGCTTAGAGTAATTAGAAGTTCAAGTTCAATTATTTGCTTCTCAGTTTTAATTTTTATTGAACACAGAATTGCAAGTTGCTGGTGGATGGACTGAAGGGGAAGCAACGAGTGCAAGTTCTGTTGCAATCAAACAAACACCTCTTCCAGCTTATAATGAATCCCCAAGTGTGGTTGCAAGTGTACCTGGCACAATTGATGAAGAGCAGAGTAAGAAGTGTCTGTTTAAGTGGAAAGGACAGAAGAAAATAAATCGTATCTATGGTGATTGGCTTGATGATCTACCGTTGGGGCGCAACTTGACAAACCAAGTCGAGACCTGAGTTTTGAGTTCGAGAATCAAGATGGGGTTTTTACAGTTTACTCAGCAAGTTGCATTAAGAAAATTTTCACTGAGGTCTTTAGAATTTGAGCATTTTGGCCTATGCGCTGTTCTTTGTTTTCCCGATGGCATAGAGGTTGAGGAAATGGTTTTACCCTTTTACAATCTGCATTTATGCATTTCATTTATAAGCAATTGTTTCTTTGCTGAGAAGGTAATTTCATAGCAGGAAGTGTAATAAAATAATTGCTTTTATAGGCAAGAGTAACGGTAGGGCGTGCTTATTAAAATTTATATCAAGATTTTTTTTACTTAATAATTAATATTGATTATAATGTTTGGTCTCTGGTCTCGTAGCATGATTCATGTTGGTTGAATATTTACTTTCAAGAATCGCGACGCCCGAATGCCGTGCCTTCTTTCCTTCCAGGACTTTTAGTATCCTTGTTGTGAAAGGTAAAATAAATCAATCGAGAAGTGGTCGGCCCTTTGGGCCTTCATTAGGCCCATCTCATGTTCTTACAGATCGGCTCAAAAGAGGGTTATGCTAGCCAGGCCCGAGCCACTCTACTTCTGTAGAACTATTTACAGGCAACCGATTCCGTCTCCGTATTTTACCGGTTAACTCTCTTTTCGTCCGTCAAGTTCTTAACGACACGTGTCAGTATCTTGACTGACAGGGTTTAACATTCCTTTCCTCTGTCACTTAAAAGGGCACCGATTTCATTCCAAAGCCCTCGCGTCTAAGCTGGGTCACCACAGCCACAGACACTGTACACTCTGCACAGGGTGAGAGCGTTTGCTGTTACTATCTGAAGACGAAATGGCCTCTACTACTTTCTTCAGGAGGCTGCTGGCTAAATCAGTCACACCCATCGCATTTGGTAGCCAACCCAAATCCGATTTTTCGCGTGCGTTCCGCGTTCCCTTTGGTGCCTTTGCGGCGGTTTCTGGTGGAATCACCTATTTGTATTACTTCTCCTCTCCAAGTTTGGTAATTCTCTCCCATTTTTTCATCTTCGTTTTTTTCTTTTCTCCTTAATTGAAACATTGGTCCATGGCTTTATGCAATCTCAGCCCCTGATCTTACCCTTTCTTATTCCTTTCTTAGCTTTTTGTTTTTTATTTTTTTGTGGTTTTAGTCTTCCTTGCTCGATTAAATATGTAGGATCTTTTTTGTCTGTTTTTAAATGTTAATCCTTCCCGAGAGTTACAGGAATGTACGATAAAAGGGGTTGATTTTTAATGTTATTGGAATGTGGTTATGTTGGTGGGTCAATGTACTTGTCTGTCAATGGAGAGTTGCCTGTTACGTGAAAGGGTATGGAAAAAGGGGATGGGATTATAAACATGAATGCATTTTGTCGCTCTTACTTGACCAAGCGGATTGTGTGTCATGGTTTGTATTATGCTTTGAGATTGAAATTAAGCTTGACACTGTCATTGAAAAGGCATATCTTGTTGGCAAAACAGCTCTTTTAGTGCCTGTTTTGTAATGTGACCCAACCAGTCAAGATAATGGCGGTTATGCTTAAATGAGATTTTTTTTTTTTTTTTTTTAATGTGTTTCTGGGTAATTCATTGTGTGAATTAAACTTGAGAGTATGAACATTCTTGCAATAAATTGCGTGGTCTGATTCTGGGTTTAGATCTCATAAAGATAGATGTAAAATAAACTTTCGGTCCTTTATCACGTTACCTATGACATTGTACTGTTTTCTAATTATTGTTTCCTTTAACTCAAATTACAGGCTCATCAAGATGTGGTAAAGGAAGAGAGTGGTCCGAAAATTGGTAAGTCTCTCTCTGACTTTCCCCTTTATTCCATAAGGATTGAGACCCTATTCAGTGAATTCATTTTGTAGAGACTTTATGGGATTCTATTAGTTTAGCTGATTGCATAATGAAAGGGTTTTTGAGTTTATGAAATCAATGAATTTCATTTAACTCTATTGCAAAGCTGAGGTTCATTTTCTAGACAACCCGCTTTATCACTCTCCACTCTTTCTTACACATTACGACCTCACATATTATCTACTATCTTTTCAGCCCTCAATCCAGATAAATGGATTGAATTTAAGTTGCAAGACACTGCAAGAGTCAGCCATAATTCTCATTTATTCAGGTAGGTTATGTATCTGTAAATATTTTTATGCTTGATGGTCCAATAGAGGTTGTAATTCATTAACCATGTCATTGATCATAACAAAATTCCTTCATGGGAAGAAACTATTCTCTGCATAAGCACCTTGTTAGTAAAAGCTTGTATAGTTAGCTGATAATGAAAAATCTTTTGCCTGTATGCCCTCAAAATGGCAGGTTTTCATTTGATCCCAGTGCAAAGTTGGGTTTGGATGTTGCTTCGTGCATCATTACAAGGTATGATTTGTTTCTTCATCATCAATAAAAAAAAGAAAAAAGATAAAAATAAAAAGAGCAAAAAAAAAGGGCCTTTTATTGGCTCATGCAAAATTTTAAGCAAGTTTTGGTTCTTGTGGTCAAAGGGGATTTTAAACTAAACTTATTAATTACCTGCTTTGACATGTTCCTGTAACTACAGGGCTCCATTAGGACAAGATACCGAAGGAAAAACAAAATATGTGATACGCCCGTAAGCTCCTGTTCAAAATTTTTATTTGCCTAATCCAAGATTTTATTATTTCATTGTGGTACTTCATATATTACGTTTGTGTTGTTATTGTGTAGAAGCCAAACTTTTGCAAGTGTGCAGAAAGTCATTGTATCATTTACATTAAAGGCCAATTCTCCTAGAGTTCTGGAGATGTAGGATCTGACAAGATCCTTCTTGTTCTGCCACACATCCTTATTCTTCAAGCTATTGCTTGTTTCTTTTTGGGAGTCATGCCCCGGCGTGCGCGGGGGGGGGGGGGGGGGGGGGGGGGGGGTGGGGTGGTGGGTGTGGGGGAGGGGATATTTACAAGGAAACTTTCAAGGTTGCATTTTGTAAATTGCAATGCAGTTAGGGTGGTTGGTCATCCTTTGGAGTGATGTATTGGTTTTTCTGGGGGATATGTTACTAAATTTTTATTTCTGTCACCAGTTATACTCCTATCTCAGACCCAGATGCTAAGGGATATTTTGACTTACTAATTAAGGTATGCTTTTATAATGGCCTTAGCTATTTTGCCATCTGTCACCTGTGACTTCAAACTTTGAAGATGCCCTTCATTATGCTTAATGGAAAGCCAACATTAGGCTTTGTGATTAAGAGGATCAAAACCATGAATAAAGAAAAATCATATGCATCAAGGTGTGGGTGATCAGTGGGGGATTTTCCACAGCCATCTGAATTGTTTTCCTTGTTTTTTATTCCTTGACATTGTTGCAGGTGTACCCTGAAGGACAAATGAGTCAGCATTTTGCAAGCCTAAAACCTGGTGATGTTGTTGAAGTGAAAGGGTGGGTTAAGCATGAGTGGGCTGTGATTTTCTTGTGACTTTGCTTTTCACTAAATGCATTTGTTTGCTACAGGCCCATTGAGAAGCTGAGGTACTCTCCTAATATGAAGAAACACATTGGCATGGTAAGATTTGGTTATTTAGAATATGGAGATTATATTGACAGTCTAAATTTTGCTGTGAAAGTTGGAGGGTGAAAAACTTATACTCTATACCATTGTCACTGACCAATGGTTGTTGGGCACTCATGAATTGAGTTAAAAAGAATAGAGGGCTATGGATCAAATTATTCCATCTATCAAAAATAAAATTGACAGCTCCTTTTTTTAATTAAAGTATTTTATTTTGTCATTGCTTATTTATTTGCTTTCCTGATACCATGAAATGGCAATCTAACTTTTACATGTTCATTAGTCATCATGATGTTTCTCCAACCTTAAACTTTTGATGTAACTAAATGGTATTTACGCAGGTTGCAGGTGGCACAGGTATTACTCCAATGCTTCAAGTTATTGAGGCCATTCTAAAGAATCCAGATGACAATACTCAGGTGAGCCTAACTCTGCCATGCTTAAAATTTTTATTCTGCTCCATTACCTTGACCATGATTCAAATATGTTTGCTCTCATCAACACTCAATGGATAGGTGAAATTTTCATTTTAACAGGCTTGTGCACGTCTATTTCTTGTTATATGTGAAATGTGCTGCTTTCATTTGGTTTCTTCACACCAAATTATGTTTCAAACTAACAACAAATGAATGCCTTTTTTTTTTTTGTTTCCCTAATATGTCCTAACAGGTATCATTGCTTTATGCCAATGTCTCCCCTGATGATATACTGCTTAAACAGAAGCTTGACTTTCTTGCTTCTAGCCACCCAAATCTGAAGGTACTGACTTTTTCAGTCTGAAAAGTTTTTTGTATTGGCCACAAAAGATAGTTGGATGAGCACCACCCTCTTTTTCTCTGGTGTCACATGTTTCAGGTATTCTACACTGTAGACAATCCGTCAAAGAACTGGAGAGGAGGTATAGGCTATATATCAAAGGATATGGTATTGAAAGGTTTACCTGATCCTAGTGATGATACACTTATCCTAGTAAGTGTCTGCTTCTAACATTTCTTTTTTAATCTTAACCATGCATAGCTATGTCTATGAGATATGTTGTTTAGACTGAAACAGCAATAGAGGAGCATTACATTGACCTTAATGGATAAAGATATAAAGTCAAGGCTTGAAGTTTCAAGATTTTGATGCATGTTTCTGTATTGTGAGACATGAACAATGACAGAGCTTGATTGTTTATCAAAATCATTACCTGAAAGTTGAAGTCTCTTAGCTTTTACTTTTTATCTCTTTTTCCATCCAAGTTTGGGGTTTCCACAGGGCATTTCATGTTTATTTTTCATAACAGCCACGAGGTAGAGCGAAATACCAACAATAATGCATTTGCTTGCATCCAGAACCTGATCTTTTTCTGTGCTAAGTTGAATATTTATATGAATAATACCATGTTCCTGACATTGAATTTCCCTTGTTTCTTTGTTATAGTCTGTTATGTGGTTGATCTAGGCCTCTGGGAAACTGCTTATAATCTAGCTAAAATATCACATTTATGTTTTTACTTTGTTCATGCATTGCTTGCAGTTGCATTATGCAATGAAATGGTTGCAAAGCTTGACCTGAAACTAGATCTGGAAGAAACAATCTGGCCTTAGAAATCAAGTGATATCATTCAGCAGGGCATATGCTTGTGTGCTTTGGATTGGATGGTTAAATTATGTTTTTGCTTTCCTTTCTTTCTTTCTTTTTTTCCCCTTCTTCTAAATGGCCATTTGGTGTGGACACTGGAATTCCCGTTCAGGTGTGTGGACCGCCTGGAATGATGAAACACATATCTGGTGGTAAGGCTAAAGATTGGTCACAAGGGGAGGTATAAACAGTGTTTACGCTTTTCTTTTCCCTTTTTTTTCATGCTTTTTGGGGGTGGGGGGGTGGGGTGGGGTTGAGTTGTGGCCAATTACCAGATGTTTTCCTTGACGAAGTCCACCTCTATTGCAGCTTACCGGCATACTGAAAGAAGCTGGATATACCGAGCAAATGGTTTACAAATTTTGAAGCATTGAAGCACAGCCACTTCTGGTATTTTAGTCCATCACCCACTCTCAAAAGTTTCAGAGAGCAAAATAATTTGAAAATGATGCTTATCTTGAGATATTGATCGGATGAGCCTACAATGGTCCAACCCCACCATCTCTGTTGGTCAGAAAAGTTTTAGAGTTCAATAAAATATGTGAGAACTTCACAGGTGCAGTCATGAGTTCTCTAATGCTCTCTCTGGGTTAGCCAAGGACCGATCCGGCGATGCCCCAAGTTTTAATGCAAAAAACACGTTCAACAAATACAGGGATAACTTAGGTTTCAATTCTCTTCTAAATTATTCGTTTGAACCCACTAATATACAGCCACGCTACATGCGACTTACAGACAGACAGGCAAAAAGGACCAATTCTTTAAATGACTTTTCTTCAAACGAAAGCACCCCCCCTGGTACTTTCTTGTAAAACAAAGGGGGAGTTGTTTCTTTTCTTTTTTGGGTTTTTTGGGTTTATGAACTTCTTATTCGATGGGAGTTGAGATGTATACGAGATCTTAAACTTGATGTAAAGTAAATGCTGGATTATCTCTTTGCTCTACGGCTCTTATAAATACGTTGTTATTAATCCCGGGATGCATCCATTGCAATCTTCGCAAACCGCCTTCGGGCCGTCGACCAGGCCATAAGAAGTAGGCGCCACTAAGAGATATGCTTATGCTCGGGGGTTAATCCTGCTAATCTCGGGCATCCTCTGGAGGTCTTCAAGCTGCAACGGATGTAAGCCAATGCCGTAACTAAACAACCTATACCGAAACAAACGAAGGAGAGATTTATGTCATTGCCAAACCTGAACCATCGATAATTCTATCACGGGGTCTGATGTTTTCCGAGACTCTGGTTGTTTTGTTAATTAAGACATGCCATGCACCCTCGAAGTCAAACGAGCCAGGCCTCCTGATAAGAAAGAATCCAAGTACGTTTTTGGTAGAAATCAAGAGAAGCCTCAAGTGATCGACACAAAAACGAGAAGTGATTCAGTGACTTTAGCTGAAGAGTATTTCTCATCATGCAGTACATCCAATGAAAGAGTATTGCAATTCGGTGTATTGGAAACCGAAAAGGCTTCACGGCTCTACCCTGCCTTCTATAAAATCTTTGATTTTGTTGGTTAAATATAATGAGAAACACAAAATTTCACTCATCACCGAGTTATCTTGAGAGAAACCATGCCAAACATGGTTAATTGGTCAACCGATGCATAAATGTTGGCGTCACCCAATTTATTAAATTGTTTTTTGTTTTTTTTTTCTATATTTAAGTTAGGAGAAGGAGAATTTATTGGAGTAGATTCAAATCTCAACCTCTAGTTAAGACTTTATATCCACTAAACTATGCATAGCTCATCACTGAATTTATGTTCAATTATTAGAGGCAACTTGTATTTTCTTGGGCCTGGTAAATTGGGCCGAAGAGGATTGCCATTTGATGATTGGGCCTAAAAACACATTGTAAAAAGGCCCAAAATCTTGGCCACCTTTCAGGCCCGATGATGGAACTGGAGTCCCTGCAATCCAATGCTTAATTTCCTGCTCAAGCCTAGCTCCCCATTCTGTTTGTCTCAAAAAATTTTCCGGGAAAATCTCGACGGAAAATGGAGTCGAGCTTAAGGGTCTCCCTCGACAAGCTTCCTCTGAAGCGCTTGGACGCCATTGAAGAAAACGGCTCCGAACGCTTTCCGACGTACGCTTTTTTCTTTCATGTTGCTCGAATAGACAAGGAACTTGTATAATTTTTTACCTAAAAATTTTCTTGTAGATTCTTGGCTCCCAAATAGATAGTCTAAATACTGTTATTTCCATTTTCTTCTGCGTAAATCGTGATTATATACTTGTGTCTTTATACAAATTTCGTTTGGCTCTGTTGCTTAGGGTTTGTTTCGGCTGTTGCATTTTCTAATGAATTTGAACCTAAAACTAAGAGAGTAAGATAGAGCCTAAGCTGTTCTTTGTGTGGATTAGTGACAGTGATGTTGGATATGATGAGAAGAGAGTATCGCTGATCCGACGAATAGATTTTGCGTGGGCAGTCGAGAAAGAAGACGAGAAAGAGGGGAAGAAAAAGAAGACGCAGAAGAAGAGCTCGAAAGAGAGCTCATCCACAGCTCCGTGGCCATGGCAGAGCATGGTGGAGAACTTGCAGTTGGCTCACCAGGAGCTTTCTGTTATTTTTGATCTCATCAACACTGTGAGCATCACTCTTATTGCATTAGTCACTTGATATTGCCCTTTCTTTGTTTGTTTGTTTGTTTTTTTTTTTTTTTTTCATGTATTTTGTACAAATTTTTATGATTTGTTAGCACCTGGAGAATCAATAATGCAGTTAAGAACATTTTAGCCTTTAACTTGGTGCATAATGTACATCTTTTCCATTTTTGTAAATATGAGGCTTTTGAATTGGCATTGGTCAACGGCTGAATTTGAGCCTATTTGTTTGTCGATATAAAAGAACTTACAGGCTAACACAAGCATTTACAATTTGGGTGTGGGGACATTTCTTGAGGATCTGAAAAGCAATCAGATGCACATATTAATGACATTCATATTATTGTTTAGTTCAATAGATATCTATCAACTCTAGATATTAAAGGGCCAAAAGTGTTTTGGTTTTCTTCTGTGCTTGGTATTCTTTTTGCCCTTCTATATATTGGATTGCAGAGAGCTTCTGTGAAAGGGAATTGTGGAAATGTTAGTTGTTTAATGTATTGTTAGGTTTTGGATTTGCTTATGCATAGGTGGAAGCCAATGATGCTGTAACGGTGGCTAGCATGACCAATCCAAAGCAGCTTCCCAATGAGATTCTGTCTGACCTTGCTGTATCTACAGCAACCAAATTACAATGCTACCGGGTAATTTGCTTTGTTTCTGTCATTTCTAAGAAAAGATAGTGGGAGGAGAGTGTATTTTCCTGTTGCATTTTTTGTCCTTTCAATTCATGCCATATTGACAAGGAATTAATCTATTTTCATGTCTAGGATTGTTGATTGGGATTTGTGTTTAAACTGAGGTAGTTTGTGGAATCTTCCTTTTTGTCTGCCAAGTAGCTTTCTTTTTAGTGTTTTGTACATTTTATTTCTTTTGCAGCATCTTGGTAAATATTTTAAACAGTCTGCCAAAGCCTTGGAGCAGCGGGTTACAAGGGAAGCAAAGTTTTATGGTGCTTTAATTAGGTATGTCTTCCCTGTATGGTAAGTGCTGAACAAGTGCATCATTGCAATCATCATGCTGCAAACAGATGTTGTAATCATCATTCTCTCAAATCATGTCTGTATTTAAGCTTAAAAGGTAATACACTATGTTAAATCATCAAAGATTTCTTCCATTGGCATTTTTTTCCTTACTCCATTTCCTGACTAGCGGATAGATTGCAGCAAAACTGGAAAGTTAAACGGCAGAGGGTGGCAGCAACAGCTTCTAGCAGTGAAGGTTTCACCATTGATCTTTTTGACAGTTCATTGCATAGTTCAGCCCCTGTTTATCGGCCATCATCTCTATCTTCCATTCGCATTGACCATAATTCAGCTGGCATGCTTGCTATAAATTTACCTCCAAATTCTTGCCATTCTCTTCATTTTGGATTTCTTGGTGTACATTCCAATGATATTACCCAGAAATCTAGTAGGAACAGAGCATATAATTCAGTTGAGCTTCCATCGAAGGAAACTGAGAAGGAGTCCTTGAATGAGAATGATTGTGTGCAAGAGACACACTCGCTTCTTCGTGAAGTTCATCGATCAATTTTTGATGAACAGGTGGGTGGACCTTTTAGTTGTTTACTTTCAATATTCATTCTGTTCACAGTTTCTTATCTGTTAATCTCTTATGTTTCCAGGTCTTTGATATGGTTAATCGTGAAGCCTTCAACTTGTCTTTAGGGGTCAATGTGACTGGAATAAGAGAAAATTACCTGCAATTGGGCATGGGTCCTGGAAATTCTGTATTTGTATCCCTTGTGTCATCTAAGGATGATGAAAGAGTTGAGGAAGAAAGACCCCAGAATTTAAAATATGCAGTTTTTCCTTTAGATTCCTTAGATGGGGTGAAGATAGCAGAGGAAAACTCTGCGTCTTTTAACAAGAAGTCAGTGTTACCTAACTTTATCATATATGAAATATATTTGAAGCAGATTTTTCACGAGTATGTATTTGTTAGAGCAAAGGACAGGCCTACTTCTACTGCTGCTCGTGTATCTGGTCAACCAACAAAAGATGGCCCTGGTCTTCTTGGCCATTTCTGCATGTCTTTGGCTCATAGAATTTTTTCAAACAAAGTTCTTACTAAGCTCGAAAATGTGGTATTTTCCTGAGTGCTTGCTAGACCTGGATAAATTGCAATTTTGTATTTGAGGTATGTGGTTGAACTTTTGGTTAAAATTTTACTTTGAATTATTTAGGTATGTGGAGTTTCTTATCTCCATTTGATATCTCATCCCACTTGGAATTCTCGGATTTCTTCATGGACGATCTTCATGAAGGTTCCTCGTTCCATTCTCCCTGCAAGCTCTCAAACCCAGGCATCAGATATCCCGAAGATGAAAAATATTACTAAAACAGAATTCCGGACTAAGATTGTAGTAAATGATGATAGCATCAAAGTTGAAGCAGAAGGAGCCCCTAATGTTGTTGGCCTTCTTAAAGGGAGTTCTGAGAACATATACAGCACAAACAAATATGACTGTGACCTGGCTAGTCTTCCAGTCATTGTTCTGCAGCAGGTAAATTTACTGTACTTGAGTTTTCTGATTGGACTCCATTAAATGGCTGGGTCATTGGATTTTTTGATGCAATTCTTACTGTATTGAACTTGCATTGCCAAGTTGAAAGGTCGGTCTAGGGAGCAGATACTGCTTCTCACAGGCACCGCCTTTAATAGAAAATATTGCATCATAACCCAAGTGAGCACTCATGCTTGTGATCAAGCAAAGGCCATCAGCTAGGATTGAAGTGGAGTGCAAACACAAATGAACCAATTAATATTGCTTGCACCACTGCATGTTTTCAGGCTTTACACTGCCTCAGCTCTATGAAGCTGTCTAACCATGGGGCTCTTGAGCTGGGGCTGCCCAACTGCTTATATAACTGAGACTATTGTTGAAGCTTTATAGAAAAGTTGCTGGAAAGCCTGTGATGCTATGTTTTCTACCTGGGAGTATAATTTGTCACATGTAATGAGGCCAAGATTTGTAAGTTCTCTGTTGTGAAGGAATGCAACCGGTTGTCACAACACTTTAATCTTGTGCCAGCCTGCATCCAGCGACTTGGTGTTCTTTTCTGTTTTGACATTTGCCTATGGTTATTGTATACTCTGAATTGGAAAATACTTTTATGATTAAGTTGATGAAAATAATTGCTCTTATTGTTATATTATGCATGGTCCATGGGTATGGGTGTGTGGTCTTCTTACTTGTCTGTGACCATTGTAACAGGTCGCTAGCCAGGTTGTCCGCTGGCTACATGAGGAAGCTCTTAAGGTGGGCATAAAAGCAAACCGGGACTTCCTATGCTTGTCCTTTAAGTTAGAGCAGGGTGAAATCGTGAGCCTTGTGGCACATGTGGACCCAGAGGATACAGAAGGATGCATCTCTTGGTGGTTGGTAATGGAAGAAGGGTATGTTGAGGAGAGGAAACTTCATATGGATGTGGCCAACGGTGCATCTGAATGCAAGAAGTTCTTGGGTTATTTAACTCTAGACGTGCTATACTCCACCCTGATAGATTTGGTTACTTTGTGCAGTGGAAGTGGAACCTTTTGATCGTATCAGGTCCCCCGTTTTCTTGCTCCCTTTTCACTAGTTTGTAATTTGTTGCAACCCAAATTGGACAGGTGAGTGTCAGCTAGGAGCACAGCTCAAATGACAAGAACATCCCATTTGAGCAGGAAAGAGAAACATATGATCAAGCACTTTACACTTTTGATTTTTTTTTTTTTTTTTTATCCAGTTGGGTTGGAAAAGAGGAGTTTTCTATGAGAAAAACATAAAGTTTTGAACTTCAAATCTTGCTTTTGAATTTTAAATTGGGCGGTTATTAATTTAAACCTAGAAGTTATAATGAGGCATTAAATGCCTTTTTTTTTTTGCCCTTTTTTGAACTAGTTTTACGAAGTTGTCAACTCAATTGATCATTTCTTACCAGTATGACATGGGCTATTTCGGATTAAATACCAAATTATCTTTTTTCCGGAAAAAAAAAAAAAAAAAAGGAAGGAGAAACAGCAGTTGTAATTGAGATTTAGACCGCTAGGTTTGTTAACCTAAGATAAACTTAATTTGCTGAATTGTAACGAGCCAAATGATATAAAAATCCGTCATAATTATACTCTTTTTTAACACATTCGTCGGATAATTTTTATGAGGAAAAGTTACAAAGAATTGATCCATGAAACAAAAGAATCCCTCGAAGAAATGGCGGGAAATTTCGTGAGTCTGTTTTTTCTTAGGATTGGTATCAGGGGATTTTTAAATCTTGAATGTAGGGTTTTGCAGGGGATTTCCGTTTTTCTTTGTGGGTTTTGTAACATGCAAAAAGAGGCCAGGTTCGCCCATAATATCATTGTGTTTTTGTTTCTCTTGTCATATACGAAGAATGACTTTTGTTCTTTTTTTTGGTTTTTTGATGAATGAAAATGATTCTTGTTTAACATTTGATTTACCGGCAGATAAGTGGAATCGATTGTTCATTCTTTTTTTTTTTTTCTCTTTCGAGGTGGTATTGATTATTTACTTCTAGAATTGTAATCCTTTACTTCTATTGTGATAAAGAATTGAATTTGATCACTGTGTTTTGAGTTTGGAGGTTTGTTTTGGTACGTGCTTAGTGAAGGTTTTTTGCTTTTCAAGATGTTATTATTATTGCTTCCTGCAGCAAGATTGTTTCTTGAGAAGGTGGCGGGATCCGTTTGAATTTTTTATAGAGTGAGCACGTCATATCTGAGTATGCCTCAAGAAGTGATGACCTTAAGGATGATGTCTTCTCAATGCCACAACCCCTTTCTCCGCCTACCCAGCTTGTGTTGAGATTGTGGAGATTTTTATTTGGATTGCATCTGCGGTTTCCATTGTCTTCTTTGGTGACCACCACTACAACTCGATTTATCTCTCGTGGCATGACCAACAGATTAGAAGTTAAATGATGAATTTGGTGTCAGCTGAGCTTTTGGGTACTTTTGTTCGGTACATGACTTTTGGATACTCAAAAATCAGGGATTTGTCTGCTATATGTTTCACGATCTTTGTATTTGTAGCCGAGCAAGCAAATTAGTTTTCATATATGCACACATTTGTTGCTCTGATTAAATGCATTTAATTTTTCCTGATGATCTCATATCTTTCAGAAAACTTCAATGCAGATTGCTTTTGTATCCTGGGGTTAAATGGTGCCATCTTATATACAAGTATGTTTACTTGGGGTGTCAGGAGATTTGATGAGAAGTGGGAGCTCTCAAGTATATCTGTTTTGCCATTACTTACTTTGTTGCTTGTAAAAAGACTCGGTCATGACATTTCAGTTTCTATTTACTGAGTTGTGTTGCTGATATGTTCATATGGTTATACTGTTTGTGATTCTTTTTTTCGGGTAGGTTCTTCTTTGCTCTCTGGCTAAAATGGAGTTTCTTGACACTTCCTCCCCTGGTATGCTCTTTTATTTCTAGACTTGTGGCTCTACAGTAATTTTATTGCAAGAATGGCCTGGTGTCTCTGTTGCACTTCTGCAGTTCACATTGTTCATGGCTTGCTTGGTTATCCTTCCCCATATAATTAGTGGAATATTCAAACCACAAAATGATGCATTTGGTACAGATTACCAAGCAAGGGGATACTGACTTAGTTGATGATTTTCTGACTCATACAAATGGCTATGGTGAGGCCAACAACCACAGCTGGTTGCCTTTTAATCAGTCAGTTTTCATACCCCATGTCATCCTTAAATTGATAATCTTGATGCTCTGCCCCTCCCTCTGATTTATTGCCAGAGTTATAGGCAGGCATCAAGGAACCATATGGAGAAGGTGAGCCATTTTGGTAAGTACACTGTATTCCAAATTTCCATCATTCAATTCCAGTGGTTGCTATGCATTGGGAGTGTGCAGGATGTGGCTACGATTTATAGTCATGAAATTGAATGTCAAAAAATTTTTCTCCTTTCTCTTTTCCCCTGTTAGAGTCATCTGTCTCTGATAGGTCTTTTTTATTTTTGCCCCCTCTTGATATGAATTTGGGTTTAAATACCTTTATTTCTTCCCCAAACTTTTCTAAATACCATACCCTTGGACCTTGTCAATAAGTAGAACATACCCCTAAACTTTATATGTACAAATTGTTGTTGAAATTAGAAAACAGAATGCCTGGAAAACAGAGTTATATCATGTGTAAGGTAGGCTGATGCATGTTTAATGTACAGATCAGTATTACATGTATATTCTTTCTTCTGGCAACTGAAGAAGTTTGGTGCTGGCCACTTTCTGTAGAGGTGCAATATGGCTCATTTGTAACGTGCGGGCAATGCCAAAAGGCATGCTATAGTTCTAGTGGCTGATCAGGTGGGCCATTCATCCCGTGTGTGACTTGTAGCTTTAGCTAGTGCTGTCGGTTGCGTGAACATCAGAGAAGATAATCTTGTGGGATAATGGGTTCATGTGGTTATTGCTCAGGAAACTCACTTTGTATGAATTAATCTGTTACAGTTGTATAGAGGTAAAAGACCAGGCACTCCAGCCCAGTGCTAGTAACCCCCCGATTCTTCGCTCACTCATGCATGTAGATTACCTGCTCATATTGACTTAAAAAACACGTTGTTCGCACCAATTCCAGTACAAAGCAGAGGTGATTTGGTCATCCTGCGTATGGAAATACCCTCAATACTTGCTATTGTTTTAGGACTGATTCATGGCAAAGGGTGAACTGGATCCACCGTTTTAGATTTTTTTTTTTTTTTAAATTTATTTGGGGGGGGGGGTCAGCCAAGGAAATAAAGGTTGGCAGAGAAGGTCCTTGAGTTTAGACCCTGCAGCAACGTCACAAAGAAAATATAATCTCATATGGAGATGGAGCAAAAAATGATCATCGTATGGCATGTTTGAGATGCAAATTTCCAATCCTCTTTGATTGAATGAAAGCAACAGATTGGTGACTACTACTGGACACGGCGAGGAGCAAAAGTGAGGTCGCTATACATTTCGAAGATGCATCTATGCCTCTGAGTAGTTTGGGTTTGGTTTCTTGGTTTGTTTCGAAGTCAGCATGAGTGAGTTCAAGTTGAAGTCGACAAACTCAGTAACAACGGCTAACACATCAATCAAATTATAATGTACATCTCTTTCTCAAAAGACTCTCTGCATTTCATTGAAGAAAGAGAAAGGGCAGCAGTTTTCCATCAATAATGATTTGTATTATCTTCTTTTACATGTGGGGGAGCTCCCTTTTTGGTTGTTCCGTATTATTTTCCCTCCCCTTTTCCGGTAAAGTCCATACGGATCTAGTTAAAACCCTACAAAAGAAAATTGAAGGTTAGATCAACTAATGCTTTGTCCATAACCCCTTTGTATTTTGTTACCAGTGGTTCAAGTGTTCACTCTGATGATCTCATGTGAATTTTGATTTGTGAAAGTTTTTCAAGTGAAATGAAATTAAAAAAAAAAAAAATCAAATTATCCTTTTCTTTTCTTACTCGGAAAAAAAAAAAAAAAAGTGTCGAGAAGGCAAAGTACGATCAAAATGGTAAGTAGTAAAATTAGTCCTCAGTCAATGTTTGCTAAGTAACCACAAATTTCCAAAGGAATTGTACTCTTTTTTTTTTTATCTCCTGAATACCTTTCAAATATTTATGATTACTATTATTATTATTATTGGCTATTTGGAAAAGTTAATCAATATAAAATTGCAGCAACGGTGTACAAAAAATCATTGGAGTGTTGGATACAAAGACACGGAGAGCTGATGGTCGCGGCTATCATAACCCAATCACGTACGATTTCATTTCATCAAGAAGAAATACCAGCCATGGTCCACCAAAGATCATCAGCACATAACAGATTTGGTATTTGCGCGTACCCTTTTTCTCCGATGACAATGTCAAATAAACAAACAAATGTTCCAGTCACTCACGAGATACCTAACAATTAATTTTTCTTTTTTCCGAGTGAGAATTTTAATGAAAAAAAATGTTTTCAATAACAAAAACAAAAAAAAAAAAAGTTGGACAGACATGATAAATTATATACATTCAAGATATAAAAATCACATATTAAATATTATAACAAATAATAATAAATTTTAATTTTTTGATGAATAAATTCAATAAGAGCTTGACTTCTCATAATGCTTAATTAAATATTTTTAATCATAATAATACCGTATAAATCTATACTCAAAACACACGTTAAATTGACTCTAATCCATGAAACTCTGACGGAGACAACGGCGCCCCAAAGGCCAGAAGCAAAAAGTATGCGTATGATGCCTTGCTGACGTCTGGCGTGGGTCCTGCTTATTTTCCATTAAAATTAACGTGTTTTCTTTTTTTCTTTTTTCTTTTTTTTTAACATTTCGTCTACGTTTTATTAATGAAATTAACCAAAAAAAAAATAAATAAGAATAGTTTTTTGGATTAAAAAAAAAAAGGGAAATTTTGTGTTGACTTCCTCATTTTCTTTCTGACCCAAGACTCCAAAAACAGGAGAACAACAGATATATTCCAATCCATTAATAAGCAGTGATAAGTAGTTGTCTTCAATTTTTTTACTCCAATAAAAAGGAGACACACCAAGTGGCCATCAAGCCCATCCCCACCCTATTCTTTTCTCTCACTCTCTCTCTTCTCAATGGTTTAGGTTTTTACCTTTTTCTCTTCTTTTAGTCCTTTTCTTGTTTTGTTTTCTTGTTTTTGTTTTTATATATATATTGAAATTTGAACCCCCATACATGCTCTTTGTGCTTGGTACCTTGTGCCGCTGAGCCAATACGGGGCGGGCCCTAGATTCCACCGATGGCTTAATGGTTGGAACGATGCGTCTCTATCCTCCTCCTCTCTCTTTGCCCCCATTTTTGTGCTGTCCGTCACTTGGACTTCCTTCCTTGCTGGTTGTGATAAGGCTTTTTCATTTTTGTTTCCCTTTTTTTTTTTTTTTATTCTCTTGTTCTTGCTTCTCTTCGTAAAGGTCGCGGCGGTTGTTTTTGCATGTGGGTTGTAGATTTTGAACATGGGTTTTGAAGATAATGGGATAATGTTGGTTACTTCATCAGGGGGTTGACCTGTTCTATACTATTTGCTCTTGAAGTTGATTCTTTTTTTTTTTTCAAAAAAAAAAAAAAGGTAATTTTGAGCTGGGTTATTATTCCCTGAAGAAGCCATTGGGGGAATTGATGGAATGGTAGTTCCTGTGGCAAGATCTGTGAGATAGGATTTGTAGATTGAAACAGGTGGTAAGAGTGGGGTTACAGCTATTGGGATTATCTGGGTTTTTATTTTAGGAGATGATCGTTGTGAAACAAGTGCTTTGATTTTGGAAGTGGAGACCGTGATTAATCAGGTGTTGTGTAGTTTTCCAGGAAGGAATTATGGATAGAATGATTCAACCTCCGCTGGTAAATTCCTTGTCTGCTCTTGCTATTTTTCCAAGATATATATATATATATATATATATTTGGTTGAGGCAAAAAAATGCTTTCTTAGGGCTTTCCTTTTCCTTTCCTTTGTTTTGTGTCGTGATTTTAAGGTTGCTTTCTTATTGCCTGTGAGTGGCACTTGCCCAATTTGGTCCCGTGGATGAACTTTATGCTTTTCGTGAGGTGCCTAAAAGGTCCATTCATAAGTGATTGAAGCTATTTGATTCTTCTTGGCAACATGTTTTCCTTGTAAAGAGCAATGATTAATGATTACGCTTTTGTGAATGAAAATTTGTATTAGATTGTGGTACAGAAGTAGACTAACGAAAATGGAATGTATTTATGTTCTTTGGTCACCATGAAGTTCTTCTTGGCTTTGCCTTGTGTTGTACATGTAAGTCTCATAAGCTTACTTGCATACTTTACCCTATTTCATGGGAACAGTTGTACACCTTGAAGCTTTTGAGTCATCAGTTGCTCTGCATTGTGCTCAAGAGGCAAGAATAGAAGTGGTGAAATGAAAACGGTCAAGCAAAGAAATTTAACCACTACAACAATGGGTTCTTTCAGCATGTTCAATAAATTTGGGTTCTTTTTTTTAAGCATAGTTTACATTGATGAGGAGCAGAGAATTGATGTTTGATTCCAACTTAAGAATGATGAGGAGCAAGGATAGTTGATGAATTGAAAATGGAAAAAGCAAGGCTTAATTGATGTTCATCGTAAAGCACTCTTTGTTTGTTTTTTTTTGAATGGGATCATGACAATGGAGGAGATTTTGTGTTTTCACTTTCACTACTAACCAAACTTTAATTGGGTTGTGAATATTTTCATCTGTGTCGAAAGTGCATTTTTCTAATGAAAGAAAGGAAAGGCACAAGGCATAATAACTCATCAAATTTATTTTTCTGAACCTTTAAGCTGAGTTGAGTTTAAAAACTGTCAAAGAAGAAGATAAACTAAATATCACAAGTTTTAGTAATGTTATGCAGCAGGCTCTTCCATTTTGTACTCCTTTAAACAAAGTAGATTTTGATCACATAAGTTTATCTGTGATGGTTTGTTACATCCTAGGTAAATTATTTCTTGGGAGAATGCTTAATTGCTCTTCCTGTATTCTTGCAGGTTGATACAACAGCTTGTTTATGTAGAGTAGATGCAGGGCTCAAAACTGTTGTTGGCGCTAAAAAATATGTCCCTGGAAGTAAGCTTTGTCTTCAACCAGACATCAAATCATCCATTCATCCCTCTAGGAACAAGCCATCACGTGGAGACCGGAGCCGGAACCAGTCTCCTCTACTTCCTGGACTCCCTGATGATCTTGCAATTGCATGCCTCATCCGCGTTCCACGGGTAGATCACTGTAAACTTCGGCTAGTCTGCAAAAGGTGGTGTCGTCTGTTGGCAGGGAACTTCTTTTACTCCCTCCGAAAGAGCCTTGGCATTGCAGAAGAATGGATTTATGTCATCAAGAAAGACCGGGATGGGAAACTATCATGGCATGCTTTTGACCCAATATACCAGCTTTGGCAGCCATTGCCTCCAGTTCCTAAGGAATATGCTGAAGCTCTTGGATTTGGTTGTGCCGTTCTTAGTGGTTGTCACCTCTACTTGTTTGGTGGCAAAGACCCTATAAAGGGTTCTATGAGAAGGGTCATATTTTACAATGCCAGGACCAACAAATGGCACCGTGCCCCAGACATGCTTCGTCGACGGCATTTTTTTGGCTCATGTGTCATAAACAACTGTTTGTATGTAGCTGGTGGGGAGAATGAGGGGGTCCACAGGTCCTTGAGGTCAACAGAAGTTTATGATCCAAACAAGAACAGATGGTCCTTCATATCAGATATGAGCACGGCAATGGTGCCCTACATTGGCGTTGTTTACAAGGGCAAGTGGTTCTTGAAAGGACTTGGGTCTCATCAACAGGTCTTGAGTGAAGTATACGAACCAGGAACTGACACTTGGTATCCTGTATATGATGGCATGGTTGCAGGCTGGAGAAACCCATGTGCTACCTTGAATGGGCGTCTTTATGCTTTGGAATGCAAGGACGGCTGCAAGCTTAGGGTTTATGATGAAGCAGCCGATTCTTGGAGTAACCATATAGACAGTAAGATGCACTTAGGGAGCTCTCAAGCATTGGAAGCAGCTGCACTTGTTCCGCTTAATGGAAAACTCTGTATTATTAGAAATAATATGAGCATATCTATGGTCAATGTTCATAGGCCAGAAAATTTAAGAGAAGCTACTGCTGAACATTTATGGGAAACTCTAGCAGGCAAAGGGCAGTTCAAGACTTTGGTCACAAACATCTGGTCAAGCCTCGCTGGCAGGAATCGCCTTAAAAGTCACATAGTTCACTGCCAAGTTCTTCAAGCATGAAGACTATAAACTATACAAAGCGAGCCACATCTGCAGTTTTACATTGCAAATTTACGATGGACCAAGCCCATCGTTCTAGTGCGCTTTTTGCAGTAACAGATCCTCTGTAGCGTGAGAGGTGCTGCATCCAGATGAGGGTGTTCATTTTGCTAGAACTCGGTTGTTACATGTATCTCTAACATTGACAGTTGTTACAGTTGCGCAAGCCTCGCGCTGATCTTGTTGCAGTGTCCTCTTGTCAATCAAATTCAGCATGAACGAGAGATGATGTAGGTCAGTTGGTAACTGGCCTTTCTACATAAATCCAACTGGGTTTTTGTGACTCAATACTAAAATACCAACATATGTTTGATACTTAATAGCTGGTTTATAATTAGTTGCGAGTTTGTTCGTTGAGAAAATGTTTGACTCAAGCTTCGCTTAGTGCTCCGTATTGAAAATGAATCTCCTTTGCCAATTTAACGAGTCAAATTTGAACATTAATAAAATCTTAATTCTGACTCAATTCATTTTTAAACCACGTTATTAGATGGTAAAAACATCACAAGCACTTTCTTTTTTTCTTTTTTTTTTTTTAATTTTATAATAATAATAATAATTATAAGTGTTATATTTATTTTAAGATGTGACCTATTGAAGTGTTTTTCAAAAAAAAAAAACATCATAAGCACTTCTATTGCCAATTAGTTTTCGATCATATTAGACACATATAATTTTTATTTGTGCCTGACATGATAAATATTGGGAGATTTGGTACGAACATCCGAACACACGAGAGATTAAACAGAATGTGTACTCTGCATGATTCTGAGTACTAAAGTGAGTGTACCGTAGGTGAGATTCTAACTCAACTCTTTCAACTTATTGTCGATTGACATTGCAAGAATATGGATATTACTTGTTCAAATTGTAAAGATGCCGGCAATGATTTCTACATCAAATTGTAAAATCCCCCACTAACGTTCAAATCTTTGTTCTGCAGATTACTTATCGTCTCAATTTCCTTTATAACTATAATATCAATTTAAAATAAAATAAAAAGAAACTTTAGAGATTCATCAATGCGGTCAAAAGTGTAAGTAAGCATCTTAATGACATTGGTGCCTATTTATAAAATAATATATCGGGAACTCGAAGAAAAAGAAAAAGAAAAAGCTTTGGACTGAAAAATGCCTTGTCTATTTGGTTAATTCTTTGCTACAATTGTCAAAATGAACGGAGAGCCCCTACAAAAGTTAAATTCGAGAATCCCATTAACTTGCCTTTATTTCCAAATATTTCACAAAGAAAAACGAAATAATTCAAAAGGGGGGAAAAAAAAAGCCAGTGGAGAGGGAGGCATGGAGTAGAATCCAAGGCGAAAGGGGTGAACAATAGCAATTGAAATTATGAGGAAACAACTCAAATTCATGCCGTGCACGGCGGGCGGGCATAACGGCTGCTGATGAGATTCTCTTACTTTATCATATCAGCGTGAGGAAAACAACGGTCAAAAGAAACCACCATAAGCATCTTTGTTTGGCATTCACACTTGTCATGCGAAGGTTTGTCAAGGTCATTTGTCAGCTCAAACACGAATCCAAAACCACAACGGTCAAGTCCGATGTAAGCTTTGATAATTGAAAGACATGTTTGTTTAACACAACTGTATTCCCCAGTAATGCAAGCAGATATCAGAAAAAGCAGTAACAATAACCCTGAGGCATTTTATGCCCCAATTGTCTATCCCTCAAAGAAGAAATCAGAACTAAATCCATAATTGAAGACGGGATACCAAAAGAACAAAAAGAACTGTGGCCAACAGAGCTGTGAACATCAAAACCTAAGCAGAAAGAGATTTCACCTTTTTAACATGTTTTATGGAGGGAATAATGCTAAGTAGTCTCTTCTGGCGCTTCTTCAAGGATTTAGCTCTTTGTTTAGCTTTCTTATTTGCTGAGATCTCCCTAATAGGACCTGCAGGTATGCCTTTCTTAAGGGCACTTCCTCTAGGGGTCACAGACGGTGGCAATCTCAAGCTCTGCGGCGGTAAGGGGCTATGAGGCTTCCACACCAAGTTGTTTTTCATGGAAAACCTTACCTTCTTCACACTCTTCTCTCCACCTGTAGTGTTTGTCTCATCCTCAGCACCCCACTGGTCAATGAACTCAGGATTTTCAGGTTGCTTCTTAGCTGCACTTTTTGCTCGTTTTCTCTTCTTAGAGGCATTACCATTACCTGCAACTATTGGTAAATCAACAGAACTGCCACTGACATTTTCATCCAATCCTACTTCTTCAGCAACTTTTTCAAATTGCTTCTGAAGGTTTGATATCACTGATTCATTAAATGGTATCAAAGTTACATCATTGCTCTTCTCTTCATTGGAATTCCCATTTTCTGCAACAAACAGATTCTTGTTGAGAAGTTCTTCTCTAATGGGAATATCTGAGATGGTATTCTTTTTCTTCTTAGGCTTTTCAGCATGGTCAATGGAGGCCTTCTTGGCCTTTTTACTCTTTTTCAAACGTTTGGCACCACAGTCATTGACAACACCATTACCAGAACCATTGATCTCCATCCCAATTGCAATGGGGATCAAGTTTGGCACATCTTTGTCACAGTCATTGTCAACCTCAGAAATGGAAATATCAAAGCCTGAAGATGCGAAGTCCTTCTCCAACCTCAAAAACTCATCATGCAAGCCAAATAGAACCTTCCTGTTACCTTGAAAGCACTCGGTAGAACCCAATTCATAAAATCTGGCCGAAAATCCCAATGCCAATGCTATTGAACCCAGCACCACAACATCATCCCCAGCATCAAGATCACCATCCTCACCAGATTTCTTCACTTCCAACAATTTCTTTCCCGCCTTCAACAATGGATCAAAAATACTGGTCTTAATTTTTGCCAACAATATCTTATCCGGCACCTTAGCCATAAGGGAAACAAAAGGACATAAGAGGACCTCAACCACCGGCTTGCTTAGCGGAAGAAACGCCCTTAATTCCTCAAGAAAAACAGACACAATATGGTAATTAACACCATTTCCCTGAAAATTATCATCAGCCAAAAAAACCCTTTCGTCCAAAACACCCATCATGCGAATTGAAAGCTCCAAATCCCAAGAATTCTTCTTCAAAAGCAAGAAAAAACAACGCATAAACCTGCGAATCAAAAGATAGAACTTGTCTAACCTAAGGCGATCGATGCCTGGCCACTCGCGGCGCATGGTAAGCAAAAAGACAGAGAAGTATTGTACCGAGAGGGGCGTGGGGAGGTCAAGAAAAACGGAGGAGAGGCGATCGATGAGATGGATCTGGGCAGGGAGCTTGTCAGCATGCCAGACGCAATAGAAGAAGCCTTTCCAGAGCTTCTTCAGATCGTCTCCCGGTATTTCAGATTGGATCGGCAGCCAGCTGTTGAGAACCTCCCGGAGAGCCCTGTTACGGGTCTTGCCGTCACTGGCCGCTAGCTGCTTTATCAGCGACGGCGCCGCCGCTGCTTCTTCGACTTCCATAATTCGTGCTCTTTTCTGTGTTCCTTTTTCTTGAAAATATTTGGGGCTTGGAAAAGATAGAGAAGATTAGGGTTTATGGGTTTTGAAGAATTTGGGGTTTGAAAATGCGTATTGAATCAAAGACGACAAAAACGGCAGTGTATTACGTCTCTGTTCCAGTCTCGCTCGAGCGAAACCCTAGCGCTACTTCTAGGAAGGGGCCTACCATTTTTCCAATAGTATTTCCTAGTTAAAATGTGGGTGTGCGTGTTAATCAAATTGTTTTGATTGTGAAAGGTTCTGTCCCATATCTACAGCAGCTATATTACTGTATTATTAACTCATTCCTTTTTTCGGGTTACAGACCTGGTAACAAAAGTGTAACTATAATTGACTTCAATTGAAAGGGATTCCATTATCAACTCTTGTAATTACAATGAATTTGCTTATAGGCGCAAATTTTTTAGAAAAAAAAAAAAAAGAGTATTAAGCCGTTAATTTCATGGTATATTCATAATTATTTAATTTATAAATAATAATAATAATAAATATAAATACCTAATTAAACATTATGTGTTAAGATTTTAAATATAAATTATGTAATTAAAATTTTAATAAATAATTAATATATAAGTAAAAAAAAAAATTATATAATTATGCATTCGGAATTCAGTTGCTGCGAGCCAGTCATCTGCCAAAACTCTCTAGAGAAAAGATCGGAGGATCAATTCCCTTGGGCCAAGTTAATCACGCAAACGCTGGACCATATGCTAATACTTTGGATGAAGAACCCGATCTTCTCTGCCACCAATAAACACGACAATTTTAAAGCTAATTCACGTTGGGTCAAGTCCAGGATCAGCACTGCTCGTTCGCTCCAAGTTGGGATACACGAGATAATTTGCTTCATTTTTTCACCAAGCACATCATCCAGGGAAACGAAAATAAAACAACAGTGGGGATGACGGCCGACCAGAGTACCACAGAAACAACTTTGATGATTCTGATGACGGAAGTTTGTATACATGGTGTAAAGGCCTCGAGGCAAAGCTTCAACAGAACAAAATATGCAATAAACATGGCTTAAGAGCTGAGTTGTAGAAACCTTAGTGCCATGGGATGCCAAGCTTCAGATAGTTTGTCAGGTTTTAGAACTTCAACAATCCCTCCGTCCACGAGGAGGCAAACAATATCAGCAATCCTCTGAATCTGTCTGATGCTGTGGGAAACTATCACAGTGGTCATTCCTTGTTTCTCCTTGAGTTTCACAATAGCATCCTCAATGTTTTGTGCTGATATTGGATCCAAAGCACTAGTAGGCTCATCCAGCAGCAGAACCTTTAGTCCAGAGATGAAGCCAAATCAGAAGGGCAACATAAATAGGTTCATTGGGTTAGACAGCATGTAGCAAACATTTCTAAAAGGAAAACCAGAGTTGCTTTTAACATTTCAATTCAAAGAGCTCCAATTGCAAACAATTTACCTCGGGTTCATTGGCCAGAGTCCTGGCAAGTGCAACCCTTTGAGCTTGTCCCACTGATAATTCACTGCCAGCCTTGTGGAAAAACGTGGAATCAAGATCTGCAAGGCTGAGCAACTTGCAAACCTCCTCGTCAGTAAGCTTCTTACCCCTCAATTGAGGTCCATACCGTACATTATCAGCAACTGTGCCTATAAAAGATTGAAATGAGATCAGTAATCACTTGTACCTGCCAGCGCAATTAGGCACACGTACACCATGGACATGAGAACACATCATGCATTCCAATAGAACAACACACCACCTGGTCTCCACACTAATCATGTCAGAAAATTCAACATTCACACAGCAGCGAGTCAGTGGCGGCTGACCAGTACAACCGCATGCTATACCAAGAATTGTGAGATCAGCAAAGGCACAACTAACGCAAATATTTGGTACCCTGTAATGTCATGTAATGAATTTTTCTTAAAGCAAATTTACTTGCATTACACTGCATTATGATCTAAGTAAGATGGAATTAGTGTTCTTATTTCACCGGTGCATTCGGTACATGAGACATGACATAGTATATGCAACTTGGGTCTCCGGACATAATTATGTGAAGTAGACTAACTTTGCTGTCCCGTAGGAGATCAAAACAATAGAAATACAGCTTATGCAGCAAGAAGATCAAAAGACTTAAAATTCCCAAAGTTGAATTTCAACAGATTTAATGTGCGGCATAAATGTTACTCAATTATATAAAACACATCAATAACAAAATCTTAATTTAAAATTTAATTGGAGTGAGACCCGCGAAAATAATTGAAGCCACAAAGAGTGAGACGCGGGCTTGAGCCAGAGAACACCAAATACTAACAAGTCAAAGCCAAAAAAAAAAATCATTTTTTTTTAAACAAAAAACGTTACCAATTTTTAATTTCAAGCATCGTGAGGTCGTATCAAGAAAATCAAGGTGTCATGGATGGATACGTAGAAACTAGAAAGACAGTGAGCGAACCTTCAAATAGAGCAGGAAGCTGAAAGAGCATTCCGACTTTACGGCGGAGGGCAAGAACGTCAAGATCCCGAATATCACGGCCATCGAGGAACACGGTGCCGGCAGGTGGCTCCCACAATCGGTTGAGTGCCCTCAACACTGTGGATTTGCCGCTGCCGCTGGGGCCCATGATCCCGACGATGACACCTTTTGGGATGTCCATGTTAATCCCGTGCAATATGGAAGTGCCCCCATCAGATTTCCTGGTCAAATTTCGTATTCGAAGCTTGATTCCATCTTCTATATCCACAGCCAGTAGATGCTCCTGTGCTTCCTCATCTGTTAACATAAATAAATAATAATAATAACAACGACAATAATCTAAATCATATTACAGGAAAATTCCAAAAAAATAAAAAATAAAAAATAAAGAAATAATATGAGAATAGAAAGGGAGTGGACTGGTCAGGTGTAGTACATGGAGAGGGTACAGCTGGAGGCATGTTGATGATGCAGTTTCTAAGGAAGAAGAAGAAAAGACGATGATGATGATGAATTGGGGAAGTTAAATCAGGCGGGGTCAGAATATATGGACGGCAAATGATGCCTCCCCCAGTGTCCTTCGCCCACATAGAATCATCAGCTTGTGCTTGTGGTGATTATCACCCAAAGGTAGGCTTGTTCCACAGTTGACAAAGTTGGGGACGTGGGTGGTCCAACCCGATGACCTCCCAAAATGGACTTAGTAACAGATGTTTTGTTTGTTTGTTTTTGTTTTCCTAAATTTCCCTTTTTAGGCTTGCTCAGCCCGGTCTGTCCGAAATTTTGTCACCATCATGAACAATTTTACTTGCACATAGCTTAAGCTGTTGTTCAGGGTTTATCTTGGATTTATGTTTTTCTGGGCACATGCTTGCACTTTTGTCTTGAGGGAACATTTATTTTCCTCTTCCTCGTATGTTCCATCATTTTTCTTTCTTGAAAATGATTTTGTGGGAACACACTCTCCCAATTGAATAAACATGCTGTTAAGTCCATCTTACGGCTTCTCTCTCAAAACAATTCTGTATCCAGATACAGTTTAGGCTTCAGACATTGTGTCAAACTCTAATAAATAGAAGAAAAAAACAAAAAACAGGCATATCAAGATTTGATTCTCTCACATTGTAGTATCCAAGTGTCTTGCACATTCGTCCAAAATTGAATAGTTTTTAGCCGATGTTCTATCGGTCTACGGGTGCTTAAAAATTATAGCTAATTTTGCAGTCAGTAAAACTGTCCGAGGACAAAATGCAAAACCCGATATTGTGAAATGAAATGATTGGATGAATATGACGCACTTTGGCTTCCACACAATTCAGGTGTGACAAGCATAACGAGGAGAGACAAATGAAGAAATTGAAACTAGGAAATTAATAGATCAAGGGAAAAAAACCCTTTTTGTTTGGTTAATTTCTCTGGGCGGATGGACGGTTAGGCCGTCTATGGCCTATGAAGGTATCTTCCAGCAAGCAAAGCAGCGTCCATGACCGCATCGATGATGCCAATAACTTCATCAACACTGCATGTGTTCCCTTTAAATGTTTCCCCACCAGACTTCTTGAACTTGGCCATGCAATTGAGGAAATTTTGGCTACATTCTTGGCTTAGATAGTCGTCTGCATTGCACCACCAATAAATTGTTATTTCCCCAAGCCAATTTGGGTTTTTACTAACTGGAAGATTTGAAATCTGGTAACTGTATGTGTCTATTAAATTCTATGCAGTATCACAAGATGTCATGCTTCAAAATGAAATGCGGTAAAAGGCATATGGCATTAATCATCAATACTTTCCTATCCGGCAAATCTCGGTGTAAAGATAACCGAACTAGATGGAAGAGTTGGCGTTGATGCTTTGCATAAACGGTAATAACTTTCCCTCTCAACTTCAAATTTCAGTTAATGTTGTTGATTCTAACAGCAGAAGAGAGGGCAAGGATCTGGTCAAGTGTCATCTTATTGTGTTCTGTAACCTTGTGGTCTTGTTTGAAGTTTTCTGAATTAGAATGATGTGTCTTGTTCTATCTAGCAACCTCCCAATACTTTTGTAAGATGAGGGATGGTCTTGCATAATTTAAATTTCAATTGTGTGCACAAGTTTCAGCTTTCGAATATGAATTTGTAATGGTCTAAAGCTTCATATTCAAATAAAACTCTCCGATGCTGCAAATTTTTCTGCAGCTTGCTTTCTCTGCAGCAAGCTCTTTAGCTGTAAAGTTCCCTACTCTGCTGCATCTTTCAAATTCAAGTGTCTTCCTCTGATTTTCCCTTCAAAACTAAATTGTGATCTAGGGATCACTGATTGGAGTGCAAAAATAGGTAGGATTTTATGCATCTAATTCTTCCTTAGACCCTAGAGTGTGAGTGCCTCACTTTTCCATCTTCAATAAAATTAAAACCAAAAGAGGATACGAAACATCGGGGCTATTGAACACTGTTCAATTGGAAAATGAATAAATGAAGAACTTACTGTTCTTAGCTTGCACACAAGCATCATGCTTCATACAGCAAGCGTCGAGGCCATCACAAGGCTTCTCCCCGGGGCATCCACTGTATAAGAGTCCACAGTACTTCCCATACCTCAGAAATGGAGGCACTGTCTCACCCATGATTCACAATTTAATATAATTATCAACCTATATCACCAATTAAAATGCAACTAAAGAACTAATCAAGTGAAATGGGAAGGAAGGAAGAAAGAAGCGAACCTGAGCAGAACTCCGACTCACATTTTCTACTGCATTCTTTACTCTGGAAATTAAAATCAAGAAATAAAGCTATTTAATTAGTAAGAAATACTAGTTGGATACAGCAAATTAGGATTTGGAAAATCACACTAGAGAACAAACCACAGTGACGGTAGCATTTGCTATTTGAACACCAATATTAAGGGCAGATACGGAGACAGAAGCAGAGGTAATTAAGCCGATGATGAACAAGGGGGCATAGCTTAACACATTTGCCATTGTTGGACTGGAAAAGTGAATGGTAAATGAGAAGCTTGGTTTTGCTTAAAAGGGATAGAATGCATAGACAAGAGGGCCAAAGGGAGCAGCGTGTTTGTGTGTGCTTGCGGGCGTGCGTGAGAGAGAAGCAGAACAACAGAACACACACAACAAGAACGAGGCTTATTGCGTAAAGAAAGGCTTTGAGTCAGGAGAGGAAGAAGACAAAGGCTTGGTTTACAGACCACCTTTTTGTCTTGTCATGACCCGTGAAGGTGTCTTCTGCATCATCATCATCATTATTATTTTTTTTGTTTTTGGTCAATTGTCACCAAAACTTCTACTTATGAGCTAAATAATGGATCCAATCGTTGGGTGGTTTTGCGGTCCATATCTGTGAATGTGCTCTCTCAACAAACCAACAACTTTAATACGATAAAAGAGTTGAAATTTGAAATAAACATGCTACAATCAAAGTTGAAATTTAACATAAATATGTTACAATCTTATTTGCTAGTATGAAATATCCATTTTTAACACCTTATAAAATTTTTGAGGTGGGGGGTTTCTTGCTGCAAAAATTCTACCACGGAATTGACCAATTGGATTGATCTCACATGGGATGATGAGGCCTTTGGATTTCAACTATAAAATTTCAACTGACAAAAAATTAGTTTGAATAAAAAAAATGCGGCATGGTGCTTTCTTGCCAGAGTGGGATGAAAGCTGGATATGAATACGCCGATGTGGACGGAACTTCCACCAATAGTGCCAAATTAACCGACCAGTTGATGCAGTCGGCGTGGGGGACTGAACACGGACAATTTTAGGTCTTTGATTTCTTAAAATATTTTCTTTTCTTTATTTAAATTATATATATATATTTGGTGCGAACATAGGGATGTAGACGACGACGACCGTTGATCTCGACTGATCATAAATTAGAGGCAATTCATCCAAGATCACGGTGCTGATCCATACATCCACACGTTCCCATCTCAATCAAGGACAGGCATCTGAAATCAGATCCAATGTACCAGCTACTTTCATAGCAGGCCAAAGTCTGAGATGGTGTACTTGAATTAACGTCTTCACGCCGATAAGGACATCAGGATTCCGAATTACTTTTGTAGGGATAAAATTTATGAATGAGACAAAAAAAAAAAAACAAAATCAGAACAGCTTTGGTAAGGAGGTCAAATTTATTAAAGAGACAAAAAAATAAAAACCTTGAAATGTTTGGATTTCGAACTGAAGACATTAAAAGGGACAAAAGTCACTCTATTACCAGATCAAACGATAATTTGAGTAAATTTTAGTATATATAAATAGCACCAAGTGGGGGATCGGGGGAGGCAATTACCAGCCCAAGATTCCCCTAAATCTACCTACCCCTGTAAAGTTAGTGCAACATGTAGGTTTACAGCAAGATTTTATTATATTCAGTCTCAGCCCGTCCCTCCACCAAGAAAACGAATTAAGTTCCATGGAATAAATTGCAGTTGTCATAATGAGTCATGAACAAGCGGTTGCTTTGCTCTGTTTAGATTTACACAAGCACAATCCCCTGCTTGGAATGTTAATACCGTTGACTCTGGGTTGACATGACCTGCGTTTTGCTTAAAGCAAATTTAATTTGCATCACACCACATTATGATCTAAGTAATATAGAATTAGAGTTCTTATTTCGGAACATATTCCCAATGTTTAATTTTCATAGATTTAATCTACAGCATAAATATGGCTCAATTACATGAAACACAACAATAACAAAATATTAATTTTCAATTTAATTGATTCGGTAGATTAAAGGGAAAAAAAATTCAGGAAATGAAAATTGACAAGAAGGGAAATACGAAATTAAAAGCAAAAATAAAGCAATTTAATTAATTAGTACGAAATACTTGCTCGATACAGGAATTTAAGATGAAAGATTGCACTCGTTGGCAAACCAGAGAGATGGCAGAACCTGTTGCTCAGACGCCAATATTAAGGGCAGATACGGAGATAGAAGCAAAACCACGTGCATGTTTCTCAATAGAAGTTAAATTGGAGGCTGATATTAGCTTTCCCAATTCTTCCAAGCTGCCAGAAGCACAAGCTTCAAGTCCTGGAATAATCATTTTATTAGTTAACAAGAAGTTGACAAGCAAAAAAATGAACTGACTATTGAATGTAATTAAAAAGAATACTTTTGCCACATAATTATATGAGGATAAGTCAAATCAGTGATGCCTTTCATAACCCGCATATTTTCTCGGAAATAACATTCTGCTTCTTAAGTTGGCCTTTGTCTGGGGTTGGCTGTAGGCAATCATCCCCATCCAAATCATGTTCCGGAATATTACCAGATATGTATCCTTTGATGTCCTACAGAAAGTGATACAGCAATCTTGTGTAAGGGGCCAATGCAATTCATTATTGATGCAACAGCTTTAGCCAGTATTGCAGGCTAAGAGAAACCTTGTAATCACAATTTTAGTGAGCTCACTTCTCCAGGAAGATGTAAATGTACAAGAGGTATACTGAGATTTTATCATCCAACCAATTCTTTAATCCTTTTCTCTCTCTTCTTTTTTCCTGGCAAGTACCCTCACTCTTACCTTCCAGGGCTTAGACATGGGGAGAAGATTTTACAATCTTCATAAAAGAATGTCTATCGATGCAATCATTACTACAAATATCATGTCACAGCATTACTGATTGCCAATCAAAATAACACACAGGAGAAAACTAGATGATTAGATTGGACATTATTTTAAATTTCTTCGGACAAATTGGGGTGATAAAAATGTTAATAATATAGAGTCAGTACTAGTGTCAAACTAGTTGGGAACCTAGGATCTGCTATATGGATATCTCGTCCTCTGTTCTACTCCTTTCAGAGACTACGATAATCCAAAATCATCATTTACCTGACAACAACCCCCATTATTTGTCTTACTATCTCAATGTGACAAGATACGGAAGAAAATAGTCAAACCAGGGTTCCTTCTTCTGCAGTGCATAGACCGCTCCTCTTGCAAAATATCCCCAGTTAGAATCTTTCTGTAGTGCGGGGGAACTACTTGTAGGGTTTTCACCCTTTTTCCTAATGGGTCTCGGTTGCTGAACATTATTCACACTGCAAACCCATGGATAAGATATATTCAATCTGAAATCCAGTGAAATGTATGACAGTTCTATGTTTGACAAGAAAATAGACAAGCAACTAAAACACCAAAGCCTCTCAGAACATATATATATATATGTACATATATATGGTAAGATTATAAAACTCAAAAAGCAAGTAATTTGCTTTGTCAGAAGCCATATTATCTGACATAGATTCCAAATAAAAATGGGAAAATGATACCAGGAAAGATGCCAAGTAATTCAGCCACCATATATTGAAACTGATAAGCATACACCAAACCAAACTGAATAAATCTTTTCTCAAGGATAACATTTATTCTGAACAGGGAACAGGAAAACACAGAGGGGGAGGGGAAAAAGGATAGAACCAGATGCAACTACCTGTAAATAACATTCAGATGCAAATATTAATTCAGCAAACCACCTCAATATTCCACTGAAGTTACTAGTGATTGCTAGGATTGCTACATTAAATGCATGAGGCACAGTGGAGCAAATTGACTAATAAAAGTCTGTGGTGATAGAAATGATAGTTTCCTATCCATTTTCTTTAATTTGTAAGATGTTAACTTTGTTCTTCTACCAATCAGCTTGATGCAGAAGTAAGGCGTACTGAAGTTAAAGGCAAAGAGCAAAGGATGACGAGGACAAATTACTTGAATGATAAAAGGATAAAGGACCACAAGAATGATAGCCATACCTGAACCAAACTGCTCCCCTAGACTGTCCTGAAAGCAATACAACCTATTGAAAGGACCATTAAGTGGAGAAGAACATTAGAAGCAATGATCAAGGCAGATGTTGACATAATTATATAATCAAAACGTTATGAGGAAGTTTCAGAACTTCAAAGTAAATGGTTTATCTAATCAGTGGCTGTTTTATGAAAGAGAGTGTTCTTGTGTGTGTCTTCAATCCTATGTGCTCTCAGTTACATGCAAATTGGTCCAATAGAAAAAGAGAATGAGAAGAAATGAGAAATAGATAAACTGTCTTGAAGTGTAAAAGGGAAATTGGCATGCCAGGGCTCAACCAATTAGACCAGGCATATATTCTGCAATAACTTGGCAAAGAAAAACATGTCGACTAAAAAGCTTATCATATCGCATAATAGCTGGAACTAAGAAGCTAGAGAGAATTTGAAATCGTGGTTGCAGAACATCTTACCCCTAGGCATACACCAAATATGGTCTTGAGAACTGTGAAACACATCAGAACAAGAAATCACCACTATATTTTTTTTCTCACATTTGCTATCTCGTTTATCCTGCATTGTTTTTTTCTCCTTTCTATGTATTATCCTGCATTGCTTGGAATAGATGCAATATAAAAACATAAATAATTGACCTAAATTTCCAGACCATCTCTTATGCGTTTGTCAAGTGAGATGAAAAGGCTATCATAGCTTTACCTCACTGGAACAAACCCCAGATGTATTCCTTTATCAATCGCCATAGCTGAAAGAGTTCCACCCCGCAAGCAACACACAAAAAGCTCTTTAACATATGTATTTTAAACTGATGCACTTATATTTCTTCTTCCCTAAGAACAAAATATCTTTCACCATCATTATGTATCCACCACACAGCTAACATATAAATACTGTCTTTATTTGCATTTACAACCCAAACATCTTCAAGATCTTTAACAGACATTGCAGAAACTAATCTTCCTTATGTGATTTAGCTGCAAGTGAGAAAGCATACAAAAATTCGCAAAAGGAACTCAACTAATTCTAAAAACGGATTCTTTCCCAAAATCTACTCTAGATGAAAATCTTCGCATCCATCAAGATCTTGTTTTTTTTTTTAATGGCAAATAATCAACAAGGAAACGCCAGGACACATCCAAAGAATCTCAAGATATATATTTATTATAAAAAAACAAAAAAAAAAAAACACCAACAATATGCCAAAAAAATTCACGTTGGTGACCAATATAAAAGACATCGAAAAATAAAAAAGAGAGATGGATCAAACACCAAGATATCAATGCAACATCATAAGAATTTCAACAAGCAAAAGAAAAAACAAATGGAAAAAAATCGGATGGCTAACATGGCAAAACAATTGTGCCAGCATTCGACACACCACGCACCGCCCACAACGATGGAAACGAATAGAAACCCCAAAGGACTTTGGGAGATTAGTAGTCTTGAATTGGCTAAAGAAAAAGGAGTAAACCACTGGGATAGGACTATAATCAAGAGAGAACAGGGTTGTATTACCTAATCTTCGCGAGGAGGCCAAGAAACTCCCGCCCATCATCGTTCAAGATTCAACCAAATAAACCCAAGATTTTATGTTCTCTGGCTTTTAATTTGCCCTCGGCCGTCCCCTGCGTGTGACAGGGAAAGAAATACGTTGGACTTTGGATTAATGGATGGATGGATGGATCTTTGGGTTTTTAAATTTAGAGGGAAAAGTCTCAAGGCTAATTGTGTCTTTTCACAAATTTTGCCTTCCGTTGGGATTGGATTGTTTTGGATTCCTATTTAGAAAAGCGCAAGGAATCCTTGGGCCTTGTGGATTGTGGGGTCGGTATTATTTTAATTAATTTAAATTAAGGTCGCTCCGTTCACATTTCTCCCTGATCGTATATTATTCCAGGTGGCAAAGGTAAACCAGAAAAAGGGCGGATCAATGATGATGATGATGGGGCAGAAGCAGAAGCTGTGCTCAAGAAAGTGAAAAAAGAAAAATGGAGATAATACAGCAATGTATTCGTTCCGGCTACTCTCTGTTTGATTCCTCTTTCTGCTTTTTGCTGGAGGTCAGCTGATTCTTACTCCCATGCTCTCCATTCTTTTTTTCACCTTATTTTTCTTTAAAAAAAAAAAAAAAAAAACAGTTTGCTATTCTATTTTTGGTCGAGATGTTGCCGAAGGAATTTGATGTTTGGTATGTATTTCTGAGAGAAGATTGCAAGGAAAATGTCTCCTTGTTTCTTCTGCCCTAAGAGGCTGCACAACAAACCACTTTCTGTAAATTTTAATGATATATTAGTAAGAGGAGTTAATTGTATTTATACTTCCTGATTTTCAGGAACTTGGTCTTGGTGTCAACTAGATAGAGCTAATGCCGAGTTTAATGAGCTGTACTTTGTTGGGAGCTTTCTCTGATGCAACTTATAGGACAAGACAAAGCTCCAGAGCCCTTAACAAAGCTAAATAATGATTTAAGGAGGTGAAGATTCATGAGAACAGAACACAGTGAACATATCTTTGTCTTAATCTTTTGAGTCTTAGCAGAGAGGCATTAGCATGTAACATCCTTCTTCAAAGTCTGAAAATTTTCAGGACTAAGTGCATAGACTTCAGGTCAATTTAACAGGAATATGGGCAATGTTAGTCAGCTTTGAAATCAACTTTTTGATGCTCAATAAAGATGGACTACATATTCAAATTAATTAATCATTTTGGAGAATAGAACACCGTGCCTTTCATTTGCCAAAAGTGGCAACTCAGAGAATTTACCAATGCTTAAATAATTGGTTTGCCATCAGGAATCAAGGACTCTGAAAGCAAGTAAATAAGCATAATACTCATATTCAGCTAATGCAACTTCAATTCTCTTACAGGGTGAGGGTGAATTTTTGGAGATATTCGAACTTGGGCTATTTTGCACCCACGACGTAATATGCATCTGCTGGCGTCCATAACTGAAGCACTGATTCACTCAATGAGTTCAAGCTACTCGTCAGAGAACCAAGTAAGCGAGGAATTGAAGTGATGGCTAATTGCATTGAAATATAGATTATCTTTTGCAATGATGTTTATATATTATTTCCAATCTTTACCTAAGCAGGTATTAATGGATGTTGTCTTCAATCGCACAGCCCAAGCAAACAAGGAAGGTTCCATCCTACCTTTAACAGTATCTATTACATGATCGTTCCTAAGGTATGGCTCTTGGGGCTATTGCAATCTTTTTGTTTTTCTATAATTTCTCAACCAGTTAGTGGTTCATTACTGTTAGACGTCAACCGGCTCATTAGAATGCAATTCGTTCAGAATCTTGTCAGTCCCTTGGCACACATTTAGCAATTTTCCAGCTTAATCTTCTGCTAACAAATCTTGGTTCGGCATCTAAGAATCCAACTGTATCACGCTGGAAAAATATCATTAATAATTACTCTCAATAATCGCTGTAATGATATTTTCTAACAACACCATTGCTCATTGTGCCTGATTCAACTTAGTTATTTAGTTAGGAAGACCCCCTGAAGAGTAGCTACAAGCACAAGGGCATCGCAATCTACAATTTCAAGAGAAGAAACCAATCGGTTGCAAACATCATCATGCTTTTTAATGTTCAAGCTATTACACTTTCCATCACACACCAACTTGCTCGCTCATGTACTTAGTAGCGGTACTTGGTGGAGTAGTCCTTTGGAGCAATAACGAGACCACGACCCTTCCTGGCCCCACGGTAGACGGTCTCGACAATGTCAATGAACTCCTGCTTGTCCTTGAGAGCCCAGTTGATCTTGTTGTTGTTTCCGGTTCCAAGATCAATCATAATGTGCTTGTTCCTAAAGAAGAACATCACAGTTGATGGATCATACAGCTCGTACATCGTGTTAAAATCAGGTACCTCCGTGTGATGTCCACAAGATATATCACTGCAAAGTTCTTTATTGTCTCGGCCACTGATGCCAGCACCTCATCCATCTAGCAAGAAAAGACGCAAAATTTTATTTTAGCTCGCTCTGTGGTAGAAACACTTAAAAAAATTAATAATAATAATAATAATTGTAATTGACTAATAATAATATGTTGACCTGCATACAGGTTTCGTCCCAGTCGTGGCCGAATCGGATGACGACGAGACGTTCTTCCTCGGCCAGGATAGCCTGATCGACGGCCCATCCCGAGTGCAGATGCGGCAGCAGATACGACATCTCTCCCCTCCCTCAGCGGATCGAAATCGATCGATGCTATGAAGTTTTAAGTTAAAACGTCACTCGATTCCCCCACCCCCAATAATTATTCCAAGGTGAGCTTTGGGATTTAGGGATTAGAGAGAGAGAGGGAGCGAGAGGCCGGCTTTGCGTTTGTGTGTGTGTGCCGATATCCCACCAATAAAATGTCTCCACATCATTGACATCATACCCCAGGATTCCAGATGTCACGAACTCACAGTTGGTGGTCATATTTTCGGTTTTAATAATAAAAAAATTAAATTCCTAATAAACTTAAAATCATTATTAATACTATTTTATTTTTTTATTTTTTATGAAAGTTATTTGTGCATTTAATCAATATTCTGTTCAAAAAATAAAATACAATTAATCAAGATTTTGACCCAAAAAAAAAAAAAAAAAAACAGAAGGAGAAAGTCTGAAAAATGTAGAGAGAGAAGGAGTGGGGGGAGGAAGGGTAAAAGAGTAAAAACGTGGTGGTTCACCTCGTTTTGTTGTTGGTTTTTGGGTTGGGGGGTGGTGGATTCTGGATTTCTCTAGACACTTACAGAAATATTGTTTTCACTTTTATCTGCTTCTCTTTTCCATCCCATGCTTCTTTTTCTATAAAAATAAAATAATTGGAGATCGTCACTGCCCGCTTCGAGCGAACTCATTGGAATAGAAACAAGGTCAACCAAGAGGCAAAAACAACAGCAGTAGTTGTGGTTACAGGAAGAGAAGAAGAAGGGGAAAGAGATGTTGGGAGGAAGAGGAAGCTCGCTGAGGAAGAAAATGATGATGACGATGAATAAGAAGAGGAAGGAGGTTGAGGATGTTAGCGACGATTTCTCTGATTTCTCTCTCTCTTCTCCTGCTCGCAAAATTCGCCGACTGGTACTGCCTCTCTCTCACACTCTCTCTCCGTTTTTCCTTTTTGTTTTTTATTTTTTTATTGGGTTTGTCGGGCGAAATATTTATGTGATAATTGGCGATAGGAGGCTGAGCTGCCCCCAATAATGGAGGAGGAGGAGGAGGTGGAGGAAGAAGGAGGAGAGATGGAAACTGTAGGAGGAGGAATTGGGTCTGCCGACGACAAGAAAGAGCAACAACGGGGTTTAGCAATAGAGGAAATGGATGATGGTGAAAACCAAAACCAAGAGAGGGCAATTGTTCTCTTCAAACCTGTCAATAGCTATCTACCACATCAAAACTCGTCGGCTCTTTCCAGCTACTCCGTCTCTCTTGATCCCCACAAGATTCCTGGGTTTCAAAGTAAGAGAAATCATCCTGCCTTATAATCACTCCTTTTGCTTCATTTTAGAATTCGATTTTTGGGGTTTTTTTTTTTTTTTATTTTTTTAGTTTTAAAATTCTGGCTTTGTCTTGGCAGATCAATTTCCTTGGCCAAGCCAGTCATATTCTCGTGTAAAATCAATGGAGGGAGAAGAAGAAGGAGGAGGAGGGGGAGTGTCTACAGATAGCATGGCAATTATTCCCTGGATTCGTTCTCAGCCTCCTGCTGCAAAGGAGATGGATACTTCCCAAATTGAAACTACTTCTGAATTAATGGAGGCTGAAGGAATTGGGGAAGCTGCAATGGATGTTGAAGACAGTACTTACAACAATAGCGGTAGCATGGCGCAAGGGTACGCCTACAGCTTGCCGCAGTGGCAGCAGCAGCACTGCTTGATGCCACAGGTGCCTCCAACCTCACCCTCCTCGGAAATCACTTGGTTCCAGTAACTTGTAGAATGTATAGTTTTATCACCGCTTGCAAAATTTTTGCACTGTAAAAATGATATTGTGGGAAGCAAAGAAGGGGAGGAGAACAAGATGACGTAGGATATGTGTAAACGCCGAGAGGGGACGAGATATTACAGCCACTTTTTCTTGGCATTAGGCATCTTTGTTGGGGGGTTGTTTTGGTATGAAACTTTGTTATTTCTTCTCAAGATCCGTGTATTTCCTCCGCTAGATCCGATGTTAAGTGCGAACGATTCCTCAAGCACAAATGTTGCTCTCTGGTCATTTGCTAGAATGGTACGTTTGACTACTTTTGGGCAAGGCGCTCGTTCTCACATTCTGTCTTTTGGCCTCGGCGTTTCTGCATTAGTTATAGGATTAGTCCAAGATATTATCAGCAACCCCAAGGAGAGAAATCAGTCAAACTTTAACAGCCAACGATGCAGGGCGACCCAAGTGAAGACATGACCAACAGGTCACACAATCAAACTACGTAGGGGATGGGTTGGAGAAAGAAGTAAAAAAGAGTACCATGGTACGAAGATATCCCTTGCAACTAGAATTGCCCATAAATAAGAAAAACGTAAAAGTCTGGACGCCATACAACACACTGGAATGCCGTTCTAATAGTCCATAAAATAACGGTGATAGTAAATCATTGTATTACAAGACAAATGAGATTCAAGTAAACTTGTTGGAAGAGCGGGACAGACTCATATAATAGGTTTTCACTATAATATCATGCGTTTAGCTTTTCGTTCTTTTTCTATTTTTTTTTTTCTTCTTTTGGTTTTTGTTTTATTTTTTAGCGCATTTACTGGTGAAGATAGAAAATGTTTGGAGCCTCTGCGTCCCATGTGACTTTCACTACTTAATACCAAATTGGTTAATAATGAACAAAATTAAGTAGAAATACATGAATATATATCTTACATAAAAAAAAAAAAAAAAGAACTTAGAAATAGATTTAATGCAAGATGATTCCATTGACTGTGAAGATCCTCACGTGATTTCCTACGATGGAGGTGGGGAAAAGATCGGTAAAGAGAGCAAAAGAGTCAGAGAATAACAAAAGTAAATTGAGGTATAAGTTTTATAAAATGAACTCTCATCTGACTTATTTTCTCTGTTTACAAAATAGCGCCCACAAAAATAATAAATTTTTTATTAAGAGTTTACTTTTTGAAGTGGTGAATTCCATCTTGAAGTTTCAATTAGCTGCCAAATGGTCAAACCTTAGAATAGTCAAGAGATGGAGATTCCTCTGGTTGTTCTCTCTGCCTGGGTAAACGCGTTGGACACTCATTGTCTCGGTGATATAAGCATCCAGAGTCAGAGAGAAAAGAGGAAAGTAAAAGAAACAGAACTAGCTGATGGGAATTTGTTGGAGTCGTTGTTGTTCATCTTCCAGGCCAAAGCCAGATCCGACCACCTTAAACGACCGCCATGTCGATGAAGATGAAGGTGCGCCGACAACCCTTTCCTTTCTATTGCTTGCGTTGTCCAAATGATTATACAGTTTTGGACTTCCATACTGACTTCTGTTTCTTGCGTCAAAAAATTTTGCTTTCGTTTTGGTCTTATGAAACGAATGGTTAATGTATGGTTCATACTTCTGAAAATCTTACAGTGTATAAGTTTTGGATTGTGATCTCCTGTAGCTCCAAGTCAGATTGAATTGATTTAAGTTTCTTGAAATGATATGGGTCATTGAGATTTTTGGCTTTCTTTGCTGGAGCTGTTATGCAAGTCTCTCTCTGAAGTTCTCGTTGTAGAATCAGGAATGTTAACCGAGTCCACTCTTGGATATGTTTGATCTCCCTTTGTCTATTTGTTTTTTTAACACATCCAATTTGCCAGAGAGTAAATGATTGTGTAACTTTAATGAATGTTTGTAGCTTCAATCTTGTTTTCATCTGTCTTTTTGGGTGGATATCCTTCAGGCAATACATATCTTGTGAATGGCAATATCTCTGGCAACAGCTGGCGATCGATGGTGAGCACCAACTTGATATCATTGGTTTCTCGAGTAAGTGGTAGCTTTACTTCCATATGGGGCAACACTACTGCTGATGAGGATTTTACAAATTGGCCCACCGCTGAAAACTCAGACTTGAGAGTTTTCACTTTTGCACAATTGACGGATGCAACATCTAATTTTAGACCTGATATGGTGGTGGGAAGGGGAGGATTTGGTAATGTTTATAGGGGCTGGATTAAGGAGAAGGTGCCTCCGAAGGGGATAAAGAAGACATGCATTGCTATAAAACAATTAAGTTTCAAAAGCATGCAAGGATACAAGGAGTGGCTGGTATTGTTTGCTTCTTCCCCAATGACTTATTCCTTTACATCGTTATTTTGACTTCTATGTTTTGTAATTAAATTTTTGTGCTTTCTATGATCAACCTATAGCTAGTTACACATTTCAAATTTACTTTTTTAGCTCTATGTTGATTTTCATTGACCAAACAACAGAAGGTCCTCAATGCTTTGATTTTATTGGGCAGGTCTGCTCACTAAATGAGAATCCTGTATTGCTATAGAATTTATGACAGTTGTATAGTGGGGTTGGTAGTGATGAACTATGATCTTACAAGAAAGTTGATATGTATTGTCAGATTTCTGCCAAAGGACCAGTTTCTTGGATATTGCTGTCAATATTCTTAGTTATTGAAGTAACACTGCGCTAATTTCTTGGCTAATTTTTCCTTTCTTTGGTAAAAAGAAGCAGCTTCTTTTTGTACATTTCATGCTGTTTCTGGTTATTGAAGATGGAATCCGACAACAAGCCCTTGTGACATCCATTTTTTGTGCAAAGGGTCACAGTCATATGTTTGATTCTGGGTTCATGGAATAAAATTGGCAGCAAAATAAGTTAGAAGACTGAAATTTGTTATATTGTGATAAAATTAGGGCATTTCCTTTTTCTTTTTCTTTTCATCCAAAAGGTGTTTTGATCAATTGGTTCTTGCATTCATAACTGATTGAGAAGTCTTCCCTCTCATGGCTATATTTTGTACAACTAAAAGTGAGACTCACATTCTTTGACATGCTGTACACAATCCTTGCATTTGTTGCTTATTCAATTTTCCATAAATTGGTGCAGTCAGAGCTAAATTTCCTGGGACGGCTATCTCATCCAAACCTTGTGAAGCTACTGGGGTATTATGGGGGAGATGAAGGATTATTCCTTGTCTATGAGTTCATGAAAAAAGGAACCTTATACAATCATTTGTTCAGAAGTAAGAGCCATTGATCATCATAATAGCACATTGTTCAAATGCTTAATAATCTACCTAAAAGCATCATTTTCATTTTTTTGCTTCAATTCTTTATACACTACATGTTTTTAATTTGTTAGAGGGTTCGGTTCAGCCAATTTCATGGAAAATAAGGATGAAGATTGCTGTAGGAACAGCTCAAGGTTTGGCTTTCTTGCACACCCTAGATAAGGCCATTATACACCGAGATTTCAAGTCTCAGAATATACTTCTTGATGAGGTATGCTTCAAAAAATTTTCAGCATTATTGCTCAAAGCCTGACAATAAAGGGCTGTTTGCACCTCAAACGGTTAAGTCAATTTCGTCCTTTGCTGACAGAACAAAATTTCATCCTACTTTTTATAAATATTCCCTGTCGTCATGGTTTTACTTCTCACAAATTGCAATTATTGTTGCACATGGGGATAAAGTCATTGGCGAATAAAATTTGAAAGGTATAAATTTTACATTCTCGTATGATTCAAGTCAATTTAATGCTTTTCATAATTTTTGGTTTTATTTTAGTTTTACAATGCAAGGATAGCAGACTTTGGGTTGGCATTTGGAGGTCCTCTAATTGAGAATACACATGTCACAACAAGAGTCATGGGTACATATGGTTATGCCGATCCTGTTTACATTGCAACAGGTACTTTCTTTTTAACTTGGAATTGCATGTCTTAAACATTTTTGTTTGGTTTATTTGTACTGTTTTGAAGTCATATTGATTGTAAACCACATAGAAGATTTGTGATAAAATCAATGTCTTTTTCACAGGACATTTGACTGTGAAGAGCGATGTATATGGTTTTGGTGTTGTATTGGTTGAAATGCTAACAGGCTTACCGTCAATTGATAATAAACGTCCACGCGGGCAGAAGATGCTGGTGGACTGGATTAAACCATACCTCTCAAGCAGACATAAGTTGAAAAGGGTAATGGACTCACGTTTGGAGGGAAAATACTCCCCCAAACAGGCTTCAGAAATAGCTCAGCTTACTATAAGATGTCTTCGAGCTGAACCCCAACTAAGGCCATCAATGAAAGAAGTTGTTGAGGTACTTGAAAACATGAATCCATCAATGTGAGACCAGAGGAGCTTACAATTCATTCTACTGATAAACATGGTTCACAGTAGTCTCAAGTGACAGGTCTCTAATACAACAGCAACAAGACGATACAGGTAGAAGCTTGTGAGCTTTTACTTTCAGTCTCACAAGTGAAAGCTTTGAGCTTGCATAAGGTTTCCTGTAGTTTGGTTTGTATGTAGCTTTCGAGTTTCAGAGAATTTGTCTCACTGCCGATGGATCACATGTAGCATACTCTTGTTGTGCCAGGATAGCAATAGGAAGGGTGAAGTTGTTTATGGAAGAGCTTGACCAGTTGAGATGTTTTTTTCTGTAATCTTTGGGAATCTGGTGTATTGCATTACATTCATGGTAGTAAAATGGGTTAAGAAATTATTCAGGAAAGAAGATTTGGTCAACTGAAATGCAAAAGCATTAACAATTCCCATGTGATTATTATCTTCTAGATTCCTGTATGCGCACCGAACAAAAGATTGAAAATATATAAACTTTGACTCCTCTGCCCTAAAAATATTTGCTTTAATGCTCATTCATCTTATCTGGTAGAAATACAGCATTGTGATCATTAAAGACAACTGCAGAGATACATAATACAGTCATACGTAGTTTCCAGCCACTCCGAGCTCATTTCATTAATTTAACAGTTAGTAGAACTAGTGAAATTTTAACATCCTAAAATCCTAATAATTACAGTATCGAAAAACTACAGAAGACACTTGTTTGATTTTGTAGTGATCCTCTCCTCCATTCTGAAGCCTATTTCTGAATGCTTTAAGCATTGATCGGATTACCAATTCCTGAAGGCTTGTGATGAACATCAATCCATCTGGAACCGTCTTCAAGTATGCGCAGTTTGAAATCTCTAAATTGCATAGATTGGCCATGGCTCCTCCTTCCACCTTCCATTCTTGCAGGTTGGGCAAGTCATAAAGGTGCAGGGACTTGAAGAAAACCTTTATTAGAGCAAACCATCTCGATAAGAATTCATTTGTAAGCGGAGGATTCTTAAGTTTGGAAGCTTCTCCAGCGTTGTTATTGGGTCCTCCATGGCGCAAGGGCACGCCTACAGCTCACTGCAATGGCAGCAGCAGCACTGCTTGATGCCACAGGTGCCTCCAACGTCATCCTCCTCGGCAATCACTTGATTCCAGTAACTTGTAGAATGCAGAGTTTTATCACCGCTCGCAAAACTTTTGCACTGTAAAAATGCCATTGTGGGAAGCAAAGAAGGGGAGGAGAACAAGATGATGTAGGATATGTGTAAACGCCGGGAGGGGATGAGATATTACAGCCATTTTTTCTTGGCATTAGGCATCTTTGTGTCTTTTTTTCTTTTTTAGTCTTTTTTGGGGGGTGTTTTGGTATGAAATTTTGTTATTTCTTCTCAATACCTCTGTATTTCCTCCGCTAGATCCGACGTTAAGTGTGATCGATTCCTCAAGCACAAATGTTGGTCTTTGCTCATTAGTTATTCGGCGGTTGCCCATCAAACTAGTCATTCGCTGGAATGGTACGTTTGGCTACCCTTGGCATGGCGCTCTTGAGTGAGTTCAAGTTTTAAATCGATAAAATTATATTTAATATTAATAATATAATTTTATTTTTTAAAAAAATTAAAATATAAAAAAATATATTTTTTTTTAATTTTTTTAAATTAATAAAATTTAAAAAATTATAATTAATTTATTAGTTTAATTAACAAACTTATTAATTTAAAGTAAATCAAACTAATTTATGATATAATTTTAGATGTTATGGGTCCGATGGACCAATCAGTTGGATTCAATTTTCAAAACCTTGTTTTGCATTAGCTATAGGACTAGTCTAATATATTATCTGCAACCCCAAGGAGAGAAATCAATCAAACTTTAACAGGCAACGATGCCGGGCGACCCAAGTGAAGTCAGGACCAATAGGTTATACAATCAAACAATGTAGGGGATGGGTTGGAGAGAGAAGTAAAAAAGAGTACAATGGCGCGAAGATATGCCTTGCAACTAGAATTGCCCATAAACAGGAAAAACAGAGTACTTTGGACGCCATACAGCACACTGGAATGCCTTTCTAATAGTCCATAAAATGACGGTGGTAGTAAATCATTGTATTACAGGACCAATGAGATTCAAGTGGATTTGTTGGAAGAGCGGGACAGACTCATATAATAGGTTTTCACTTTAATATCGTACATTTAGCTTTTCTTTTCTTTTCCCTTCCTTTTTTCTTTTGTTGGTTTTTTTGTTTTATTTTTTAGCGCATTTACTGGTGAAGATAGAAAATATTTGTAGCCTTTGTGTCCCATGTGACTTGCACTACTCCAAACCAAATTGCTTAATAATGAAAAATATTTAAATTGAAATATATAAATATATGTCTTACATATAAAATAAAACTTAAAAATAGATTTAATGAGAGATGATCCCATTGACTGAGAAGATACTTAAATGATTTTTGACAATGAAGATAGGGAAAAGGTCGGTAACGAGAGCAAAAGAGTAAGAGAATAACAAGAGTGAGTTGATATAAAGTTTTATAAAATCAACCTTTTGTTTCTCTTTATCTGCTAAATTGCACCCACAAAAGTAATAAATTTCTTATTGAGAATTTACCTTTTCATTTCGCTACTTAGAGGCATGTGTGGTGGACAAAGAATGCAATCACTGGTCTTACCTAGGAGGTGTGTGTGGTGGACAAAGAACCATTGTTCTAAACTCATAACTCTTAATTGACAGGGCAAAGATGCCCTCTAACAACTGGTCACCATTATGTCTATTATATCTATAAATTCCACAAACTTGTCAATCTTTCTTCTATATTAAGGACTCTTGCTTCTCTGTGTTATTCTTATAGAAATATTATAAATATTTTAAAAAATAATTTTAAAAATATAATAATTTCTTAAAATTTTAATTTTAAATATACAATCTACAAATATACTTTATTTTATTTTATTAGAGAATTCATGTATTAACGCGGGCAAATTTTAGTGAAGAGAGTAGCATTAGATTATCTTTTCTAATACAGTCAGTCGAGAGGTATGCACCAGGATTCACTCTTGAAGTCGACGACCTGACGCCAAAAGGTCAACCTTAAAAAAGTCGATGGAGCTTCCTCTGGTTGTTATCTCTGCCTGGGTAAACGTGTTGGACACTCATTGTCTCAGTGATATAAGCATCCAGAGTCACAGAGAAAAGAGGAAAGTAAAAGAAACAGAACTAGCTGATGGGAATTTGTTGGAGTCGTTGTTGTTCATCTTCCAGGCCAAAGCCAGTTCCGACCACCTTAAACGACCGCCATGTCGTTGAAGGTGAAGGTGCGCCGACAACCCTTTCCTTTCTATTGCTTGCATTGTCTTTCCATTTCGGATTTTACTGCTAGTAGGTCCAAATGATTATAAAGTTTTGGACTTCCATACTGAATTCTGTTTCTTGCGTCAAAATTTTTTTTTTTTTTGTTTTGGTCTTACGAAAACGAATGGTTAATGTATGGTTCGTACTTCTGAAAATCTTACAGCGCATAAGTTTTGGATTGTGATCTCCTGTAGCTCCAAGTCAGATTGAATTGATTTAAGTTTCTTGAAATGATATGGGTCATTGAGATTTTTGGCTTTCTTTACTGAAGCTATTAAGCACGTCTCTCTCTGAAGTTCTCGTTGTAGAATCAGGAATGTTAACCGAGTGCACTCTTGGATATGTTTGATCTCCTGTGCCTATTTGTTCTTTTAACACATCCAATTTGACAGAGTAAATAATTGTGCAACTTTAAGAAATGTTTGTAGCTTGAACCTTGTTTTTTTTCGGGTGGATATCCTTCAGGCAATACATATCTTGTGAATGGCAATATCTCCGCCAACAGCTGGCAGTTGATGGTGAGCACCAACTTGATATCATGGGTTTCTCGAGTAAGTGGTAGCTTTACTTCCATATGGGGCAACAATACTGCTGTTGAGGATTTTGCAAATTGGCCCACCGCTGAAAACTCAGACTTGAGAATTTTCACTGTTGCACAATTGAAGGATGCAACGTATAATTTTAGACCCAATATGGTGGTGGGAAGGGGAGGATTTGGTAATGTTTATAGGGGCTGGATTAAGGAGAAGGTGCCTCCGAAGGGGATAAAGAAGACATGCGTTGCTATAAAAAATTTAAGTTTAAAAAGCATGCAAGGATACAAGGAGTGGCTGGTACTGTTTGCTTCTTCCCCGATGACTTATTCCTTTACATCGTTATTTTGACTTCTATGTTTTGTGATTAAATTTTTGTGCTTTCTATGGTCAACCTATAGCTAGTTACACACTTCATATTTACTTTTTTAGCTCTCTGTTGATTTTCATTGACCAAGTAACAGAAGGTCCTCAATACCTTGATTTTATTGGGCAGGCCTGCTCACTAAATGAGAATCCTGTATTACTATAGAATTTATGACAGTTGTTTAGTGGGGGTTAGATTTCTGCCAAAAGAAATCTAACGATAGGTGTAATTTTTCCCTTTTTTTTCGGTAAAAAGAAACAGTTTCCTTTTGTACATTTCATGCTGTTTCTGGTTAATGAAGATGGAATCTAACGACAAGCCCCTGTGACATCCATTTTGCGTGCAAAGGTTCAGGTTTGATTCTGGGTTCATGGAACAAAATTGGCCACAAAATAAGTTGGAATACTGAAATTTGTTATATTGTGATAAATCTAGGGCACTTCCTTTTTCTTTTTCTTTTCATCCAAAAGGTGTTTCGATCAATTGGTTCTTGCATTCGTAACTGATTGAGAAGTCTTCCCCCCCTTGGCTATATTTGTACAAATAAAAGAGAGACTCACATTCTTTGACATGCTGTGCATAATGGTTGCACCTGTTGCTTATTCAATTTTCCATGCATTGGTGCAGTCAGAGGTTAATTTCCTGGGACGGCTATCTCATCCAAACCTTGTGAAGCTACTGGGGTATTATGGGGGAGATGAAGGATTATTCCTTGTCTATGAGTTCATGAAAAAAGGAAGCCTATACAATCATTTGTTCAGAAGTAAGAGCCATTGATCGTCATAACAGCACATTGTTCAAGTGCTTAATAATCTATCTACAGACATCATTTTCTTTCTTTTTTGCTTCAATTCTTTATACGCTACATGTTTTTAATTTGTTAGAGTGTTCGGTTCGGCCAATTTCATGGAAAATAAGGATGAAGATTGCTGTAGGAACAGCTCGAGGTTTGGCTTTCTTGCACGCCCTAGATAAGGCCATTATACACCGAGATTTCAAGTCCGAGAATATACTTCTCGATGAGGTATGCTTCATAAAATTTCAGCATTATTGCTCAAAGCCTGACAATAAAAGGCTGTTTGCACCTCAAATGGTTAAGTCAATTTCATCCCTTGCTGGCGGAACAAAATTTCATCTTACCTTTTATAAATATTCCCTGTCTGTCATGGTTTTGCTTCTCACAAATTGCAATTATTGTTGCACATGGTGGATAAAGTCATTGGCGAATAAAATTTGAAAGGTATAAATTTTACATTCTCGTATGATTCAAGTCAATTTAATGCTTTTCATAATTTTTGGTTTTATTTTAGTTTTACAATGCAAAGATAGCAGACTTTGGGTTGGCATTTGGAGGTCCTCTAATTGGGAATACACATGTCACAACGAGAGTCATGGGTACATATGGTTATGCCGATCCTGTTTACCTTGCAACAGGTACTTTCTTTTTAACTTGGAATTGCACGTGTTTTAACATTTTTGTTTGGTTTGTTTGTACTGTTTTTGAAGTCATATTGATTGTAAACCACATAGAAGATCTGCGATAAAATCAACGTTATTTTCTCAGGACATTTGACCATGAAGAGCGATGTATATGGTTTTGGTGTTGTATTGGTTGAAATGCTAACAGGCTTACCGTCAATTGATAATAAACGTCCACACGGGAAGAAGATGCTGGTGGACTGGATTAAGCCATATCTCTCAAGCAGACATAAGTTGAAAAGGGTAATGGACTCCCGTTTGGAGGGAAAATACTCCCCAAAACAGGCTTCAAAAATAGCTCAGCTTGCTATAAGATGTCTTCGACCTGAACCCCAACTAAGGCCATCAATGAAAGAAGTTGTTGAGGTACTTGAAAACATGAATCCATCAATGTGAGACCAGAGGAGCTTACAATTCATTCTACTGATAAACATGGTTCGCAGTAGTCTCAAGTGACAGGTTTCTAATACAACAGCAACAATACGATACAGGTAGAAGCTTGTGAGCTTTTACTTTCAGTCTCACAAGTGAAAGCTTTGAGCTTGCATAAGGTTTCCTGTAATTTGGTTTGTATGAAGCTTTTGAGTTTCGGAGAACTTGTCTGTCACTGCTGATGGATCACAAGTAGCATACTCCTTCTGTGGTGCCAGGATAGCAATAGCGAGGGTGAAGATGTTTATGGAAGAACTTGACCAGTTGAAGAGATGTTTTTTTTCTGTAATCTTTGGGAATCTGGTGTATTGCATTACATTCATGGTAGTGAAATGGGTTAAGAAATTATTCAGGAAAGAAGATTTGGTCAATTGAAATGCAAAAGCATTAACAATTCCCCACGTGATTATTATCTTCTAGATTCCCGAATGCGCACCGAACAAAAAATTGAAACTATATAGACTTCGACCCCTCTGCTCTAAAAATATTTGCTTTAATGCTCATTCATCTTATCCGGTAGAAATACAGCATTGTGATCGTTAAAGGCAACTGCAGAGATACATAAGACTGTCATGCGTAGTTTCCAGCCACTGTCCGAGCTCGTGTTGTTAACTTAATCCTAATAATCACAGTACCAAAAAACAACAGAAGACACGTGTTTGATTTTGCAGTGATCCTCTCCTCCATTCTCAAGCCTATTTCTGAATGCTTTGAGCATTGATCGGATTACCAATTCCTGAAGGCTTGTGATGAACATCAATCCATCTGGAACCATCTTCAAATATGTGCAGTTTGAAATCTCTAAATGGCATAGATTGACCATGGCTCCTCTTTCCACCTTCCATTCTTCCAGGTTGTGCAAGTCATAGAGGTACAGGGACTTAAGTTGAGGAAAACCTTTATTAGAGCAAGTCATCTCCTTCCCAAAATAAGAACTCATTTGTAAGCGGAGGATTCTTAAGTTTGGAAGCTTCTCCAGTGTTGTCATTGGGTCCTCCATAAGCTCAGATCCCTGTAGATTTAGCTTGGCAAGTTTCAAAGAGAACTGATGGCACTCTGGCAGCTTCTCTATCTGCCCTTCTATGCGCAGCTTGTACAGATGTGGGCATCCAGTGATGACTCTAACCACTGTTGAACCTTCATTACTAACAAAGGACAGTGAATGAAGGAGATCCAACGTCACATCAGAAGAATTGAAGATTGTAGCAAACTTTGGATCATCTATAACAAGTTTCCGTAGATTTTTCAATCTTACTATTTCTCTTATGTCACACTTTTCCCAAGGAAAGTTCACTATTGTCTGCAGGTTGGTCAAATTAGCCAACTGCCATCTTTCAGAATCATCACCGCAGGACTCTGGAAGATACAAATGTCTCAATCCTTGCATCTTCCATATCACATTTGGAATTTGAACAGTTGAATTCCAAGTCAATAAGTCTAAGGTCTGCAAGTATCTCAAGTTGCCTATGGTAGATGGCAACTCTTCTATGTTGGTATCCCTTAGGCTCAAGAATCTCAAATGGATCAACTTTCCAATTTCTTTTGGCATCCTGCCTTCATTGCCCTGGATTCCTTCAAGATCTAGAACTCTGAGTAATGTAAAGTTTTTGAACACAGATTTTAGTAACCCCCATTTCTCTACATGACATGGCTTCTCATGAAAATACAAAAGAGATCTCATGTGAGAATTTCTTCTGTATCCTGAAGGGATAAATCTACTAAGATTTCCATCTGAAATAACAGCCAGCCTGCGAAGTCTACCAATTGACCTGGCTACTCTCACCATGGATGAAGACGGAGAATCCACTGGGCGGCCACTTGGGTCCAATTGATTGAGAATCTCCAGAAAGTTTTCCTGCTTTGCCTTGGTCAAACACAGGTCTCGCATGAGATCATGCATTCGACAAGTTCTAATCCTTCCAGTTGATCCTCTATTGACCACCTCAACCATACACCTCTCAACCAATTCATCCAAGTAAGCTTGAGCCATATCCTCCATACTTTCCTCCTCCACTCCCTCACAGTGTTCACATGATACAAACCCCTCAGCAACCCAAATTCGAATTAACTTTTTTGTGGGTATCTCATAATCTTCTGGGAAATGGCCTAAATGAAGGAAGCATGGTTTCAATCGATATGGCAATTCCCGGTAACTCAAAGCCAGCACCTCAGATACTCCCAAGAGTTCACAGCCTCTGCCTCTGCCTCTCCTCAAGTGTGAATTAATATTTTGGCAAACCATATCCCATTCACGGACAGTCTTTTTAGTTGCAAGCAATCCCCCAAGCACTATGATAGCCAGTGGAAGCCCTGTACACCTTCTAACCATTTCCCTTCCCAAATTTTCCATCATTTCTCTGACTCTAAAATCTGCAAAATGCATGAACAAAAATCTTAGCAATTACAGTTTAAAAGGTTATTGTGTCTTCAACTTCCAGGTCAACCAGTATACAGATCAAAAGGAAATAGCATAACTAGTTGATAGCAAATGAAAGTAAGTTACCAGGATAATTGCTAGCCAGAAATGCCTTCTTCTTAAACAACTCCCAGCTCTCTCCATCATTCAAGTACCGAGGTTCATGGAGAAAACATGTTGGATCAGGATGCAAAGCCACGTCTTTCTTGCGAGTTGTGCGCAATATTTTGCTGCCTCTGCCCCACCTTCCGGATGGGAAAGCAGGGCAGAGACTATTCCAAGTCTCAATGTCCCAGATATCATCAAGGATCACCAAACACTTCTTCTCTTGTTGTACTCGATAAAGCATCCTCACCAACTCATCATCTCTTAGTCTTAAAATTTCCTCTCTTTGCTCCTTGGACGGATTGATTAGCTTGAACAATATCCCTTCCCAAACATCTCTTACATGGCATTGTTGGGATATATAAGCCCAAGCAAAAGCATCAAAATGATGCCTAACCACGTTATTATGATAAATCTTGAGGGCAATCGTGGTTTTGCCCAATCCTCCCATTCCACAGATGGAAACAATGTTCTTCTCATCCGTGGACACCAACTGTTCCACCAACTTATCAACATCTTCCTCCAGCCCAACAATGTCTTCTTCCACCATGTGAGAGTAAGTCCGCCTTAACAGATGTTGCCTGGCGGCAGCAGAAGTACTGCGGAGGTCCGGATCTCCTGCCCGACTATTCCCACTTATGGCCCTGATCCCATAAGTTTCCAAGCTTCTAGTAAGGTCAATGATTCTCAATTGCAATGCTTGGAGGTCTGATCCAACCCTGTGAAGCTCCATGGTTTCTCTTGCAATAGTGGCATATCGCTTCATGACGTTGACCACTCCCGATCTCCTCCGTAAAGCCACTTTGAGGGCAAACTCTTCGATGATGTCCTCTGCATCATAAGCAGCTTCTCTGATCTCCGAAACCCAATTCCGGATGCTCTCGTCCTCGTCTTGTCTCTTGTCGGCATCTTTCAAGAAAGATTGCATCCGCTTCAGTTCGTCTCGCATGGCCTCTACCTTGTGTTGTACTCCGTCTAAGAAAGTTGCTTCCTGAATTAGTAAGTCGCTTAGCCTCTGCACCACCGTCGCTACTGCTGTCTCCGCCATCTTGTAACTCCCAACTCCCAGGCCGGATCTTTCTCCGCGATCACCACTAGACGACTGCAGACCACTCGGAAAAGGGGAAAATGTGAAGGAAATCAGAAATGGCAAAAAATGTCTTCCCGTGCCGTCCTCCTGTTTTGCTTTTATTTGTTACCCTGTTACCGGGACCTAGAAGCCTCTCTTGGGAGCAAGGTTAAAGGAATCAGACCAGACTCGTCTGATTCAACTGAGAATTAGCCGATTCAAGTGAGATTTGTTGAACCGAATTCAATTTTTATTTTTCAAATAAAAAAATTAAATATACCTTTATCTCAGCTCCCCTAAATCTCTAATCTCTCCCTCCCACCGTCCTAAATCTCATGCTCCTCAAAATCCCAAATCTGGATTGCTTCTTGCTGTCGTGCCTCTCGCCGCCCCCTCTTAGTGCTGCACTTCCTGCTGTCGTATCTCCTGCAGCCCCCTCGTGCCATCACCTATCAAAATTAGAAAATAACTATTTATTTACAAATATATAATTAAAACGTATTTAATAATTACAATAAAAAATATTATATATTTTTTTAATATATTTTTAATATCATCAAAATTAAAATATAACAATTCAATAAAATAAATAAAAAATATTTATATAAATATATTTAATTTTTTTAATAAATTATAATTTTAAATTAATTTATTTTTTTGTAATTTTAATTTAAAAATTAAAAAATTATAATTTAATTAATATAAAAAATATTGATAAGATTAATTTTTAAATTAAAAAATAAAATTTTTTAAAAATTTTGATTAAGTTGAATTAAAAAATTTTTTTTTATAAAAAAATTATATCTTAATAAAAAAATAAAAATAATAAATTTATTAATTTAAATATAATTAATATAAATTTATTTGATATTATTTATTATTTTAATATTATAAATAATATTAAAATTAAAAATATTTTTATAATTAAAATAATAAATAATAATAATAATATTTAATTATAATTATATTGTTATTTTAAAATTTTAAAATATATAAATTTTAAAAAATATTTATATTTTATTTATTTTAATTATAATATATTTTATAAATATTGTGTGTTGAGATTAAAAAAATTAATTTTAATATGTATATATTATATTATATTAAAAAATAATATTTTACTATCCATGAAATTGCCAGCCAATGCCGCCAGCCATGTTGACGCCTACCGACGAATCAAAAGAAAACATGTGCCTTCCATCTGCAGTCCAATTCAATCCGAAGCTTCCATTTTCCACCGATGACGTGTACCTCAAATAAATTAATATTACTGTTTAAAATCACGAGGTCAATCATGCATCCAAAGTATACAGATGAGACACGGGCGAAGTGGATGGGTTCGGCTCATCTGAAAGAAAAAAAGACAACGATTAGGCAAATTAATTTGTGAAATTCAATTAAGAAAAAATGTGTCAAATATGAAATTTCAATTAACTTATTTTTAGTTCACTCTTAATCCGTTGATGAATTTTCGCTTCGAGCTTCGACCGATTCAAGCCTTGCCAACGTCTCAGTAACTTTTTTAATAGATGGCCGGAACAGGAACTCTGCTAGAAGGCAACTTCCAGCTGTTTGCTGGCATCTTCCAGACGAGGCTAAGAGGATGTTTGGCAGCACCAAGTTACTGTAAATGTGAAAAACGTCCCCTGTATTTTTGCTTCGCTGGAGTGTGAAGTTTACCAAGTTGGTAAACTTTCATTATAGCGCTACATATTTCCAGTTCAATAAAATGACTTTTCCAAGGAAACGAAGTGGGACTGCGGGTGCGTGGTTAGATGCTTGTAACAATACTCCTAATTGAAATGATTTGGAAAAGATCTTGCGTGCTTTTCACGTCTTTTTACTAGCCGACCAAACATTGATTTGGGCTAACACAAAAAGAAAATCATGGTGAGATTAGAGTTGCGGTCCACCCTCTTCTCTCTGTTAGCAAATTTATTTTATGAGGTGTCTTAACTAATACATACCTTCAACAAATAGGTTAAATTTCAAAATTTTAAAGCAGAGTCATGCATAATGTATCGTGACATGAAAAAATTATTATTGAAAACCTATTTGCAGTATCAACTATTATAAATCTCTTTGCTATTTGCAATAGAAAGATTGAAAACCAATACATTTGCATTCCTTTAAACCAATACTAGGAGATCACAGCCTACCTCTGTACCACCAGAGGCAAGCTGTAGAATTAAGGAAATCACATGTTTAAGGAAAACACACAAGCCAGAGAACAATTGAAGCAATCTATTAGCTAATAAGACACACAGAATCATATAGAACTTATCTGCATAACTATATTTGCAAACCTAAAAAAAAAAAAAAACAAACAGAACATTTTAATTTTATGCAAACAAGAAGTAGACACTGGACATGAACATGCAAGTATGGATGCACAATCACAAACACATATGAAAGGAGAGTAGGACTGTGTCACTGTTTTAACCGAGAAAATCCAATAGATTTGTTCTTGTGGTGTTTGAGGGGGGGGGGAGGGGGAAGAGAGAGGAACAATACCAAATTTTATACACCAGAAATAAAATTAGGAAATGCCCAAGAAATGTATTTGCCAACTTGTATCAATATACTCACAAATTGTCATTGCCCTTCTTGTTTCTTGAATTCCAAGTTCCATTGTTCAACTAGTTGCTACTTAAATATGAAGTGAATAAAAAGTTTCGGCTGACCATGTCTATGGAGAGCGGGTGAGAAAGGAAGCAAGTGATCAGATTGTGCAAATAAACAGTGTATGTGTGGACCATATAATCCTTATCATTCTCTAGAATTAAAGCAATCAATGATGTTAGAGTCACATCTTACTAATAACCACAATCAGTAAATTGGAAAAGAAACCAACAGAAAGAACTGAGATAATGTTCAATTCATTCTATTAGTTTTTTTTTTTTTAAAAAAAAAAAACTGAAGAATTTAAAAGATGTAAATTTCCATCCACCAACTGATTTGTAACCAAGAAAAATAGCAAAACATCCAAGAACATGCAAGAAGTGCAGTACATAGAAAATGGCTTGTATAATAAAGGCATAACATGATTAGCAAAATACAGGGCTAGAAGACTTAAAGAAGGATGGGCAGGTGGAACTTCCAAGATTGTGACAAACAAATTTTCAACAGTTTGATCCCTAGTTGGGGATTGACTCAAAACTGTGTAACAAATAGAAAGGCCACAATCATCATAAAAATAATAGCATGAGAGATACAGAAGTAAATGCAAATAATTTAAGAGCAACGACAAACATTCTTCATAGCAAACCTAGTAAGCTGCAGTTTGAAAAACATTTATCCAGCAGAGACTAAAAAAATTGTTTGAGAAAATGATATTCAAGCAAGAGTTCATGCATCCCAAACTATTTGAAGGCACTTGAGGCCATTTCCCTTGCAGCATTTCCATCACATACATTAAATTCACCGCAAAGCTCCCACCTGGAGGAAAATTTGCAAAAGAACTTCGACGTTATAAACTGAAACATCATCATCCTTCTAAACAAGAAAAAAATCATGGTCCAACTCAAAATTTCACTATCCAACTTAAGATTTCATTAAATTATTTTCTGAAGGAAGCATCTCAAAACATGATAGATGTAATGACATGAAAGAAAAGAAGTCTAAGGTAATGTGCATGAAAAAAAAGGAGAAAACTTGTAAGAGAGTAATAATGCTTGCAAAACAAAAATTTCGTACACATGCATCTGTGCAAGGTAACTCTTGAGACAAATATTATTGAAGGAAATGTAGGCACTGATCCAGTCAACTCATAGTTAGGAATATTCAAGGCTACCTATATAAATGAGCAATGAATGTTGAACTCTCAGTCAACAATGAATGTTCAAAAAAAAGCAAGAATAAGAAGAAGAGGAGGAAGAAGGCAATGAAAGAAGAAAAGAACAAGTACAGTGCTTAAAATAAATGATTCTCCTTAATGTCACTGCCCTACAGGGGCATACTGAGGCACCCCTAGGAAACATGGTGTTATGATTCAGGAAGAAGAAATAAGTAGTGCAAGCAAATTATAAACATTCTTTCCTAGATGGCACTTGTCTCCGCTTCAGCCCAGCCATGAATTGAAAGAACTTAGTTACAAGCACTCCACTTTAGGACTATTTACACCAAGGCTTGCCCTTCATGATTTCCAGAAGACTGGCAGTTATGACCTCAAGATTAATGAGAAACATATCATATTTGCTAAGAAAGCATATTCATTAGAGTGATTAATCATTGTCCAAGCCCTACACTGATACGATCTTCCAGGTAACACAAAATGTCCAGCACAAGATCAGTTTCAAGTTCCTGATCAAGCACAAACTGTCAACACAAAATGTCCAGCACAAGATCAGTTTCAAGTTCCTGATCGAGTACAAACTGTTAAAGCAGCACCAAAAAACCCAGAAAAATAAAAAAGATAAGACAAAGGAAATGTGGTGCTGATGCAAAATACACGTCACTTTGAATTTGAAGAAAGATGAGGGAATGGAAATTTAATCTACTGGCAGAAACAATCAGTTAAGGATGACCAATTTCATTCAGGTGCAATTGATCACTCTTTCAAAAGCTATAATCAAACATGACTTCAGCTTGTTAGGAGGAAACCTATCAAAGAAAGTCAAAACAAAAGGCAAAAATGTTAATCAACAAAGACAAAGAAATGTCAGAATAAAGTATTCTCCAAGACCAATGAATTTGCTCCAGTCAACGTTCAGGGGTCTCTTATAACTGGAATGCAGACACCACACTCGAACAAAGACAACCAGCAAGAGCAATCTGATGTGTCTCACATCAGTTCCTGAGGGGGTCTTTGGGCTGTTTATAAGGGTTGGGTCAACCCTCCACTCTTGAGCTAGCTTTTATAGTGGAGTTAGGGTTCAATCTCTTATCAGGTGGTATCAGAGCCAAACCTCAGAGGGTCGGTAGGCATATCTACAAAGGTTTCCTGCCACTGTATGTACAAAAGTTTCTTGCCACTGTGCTGATCGCCGACTGAGGCAGCACGGGCCGTGCCGATCGCCGACTGAGGCAGCACAGGGACGTGCAGTTTAAAGGGGTTAGGAATGATGTGTCTCACATCGGTTCCTGAGGGGGTCTTTGTGCAGATTGGGTCAACTCTCTACTCTTGAGCTAACTTTTGTGGTGGAGTTAGGGTTCAATCTCTTATCACAATCCCAATAGAGAGGGATACAGGATATCCCTCAGGCTCACAACCAAAGCCAACCCCAGTTTATTTAACCAATTATCTAAACATAAACAAGGAGGGAAAGGAACAGATTCAAAAAGACATGGAGCCAAAGAAAGAAATTCCATAAAATGTGCAAAATGCTAAAGCAAGAAAAAAAAGGACTCTCCAACATTGTTGGTATTGAAGCAAAATTAGTATGGCTAAAACCAAATTAAGAATGATGTTTTAGTGACACCAAAGATTCTCTCAACCCTGAAGAATTTTGATTTTCAATTTCAAGCATATAAAGAACAAACACTAAAGATTCTTTCATACCTTAAAAACCTCCATTTTATTATGTTTGACATAAAAGAATTAGAGAAAGGAGAAGAATCAATTTCAAGCATATAAAGGACAAACATTAGAGATTCTTTCATACCTTAAAAACCTCCATTTATCATGCTTGATATAAAAGAATAAGAGAAAGGAGGAGAAGGGAAAAGGAGGAATTAAAGGCCACTACAAATCTGAAAATCTTAAACATCTAAGGATATTGGGGATGAATCTGGAAACCTGAATTCCTTGGACTGCACCTGCAGACAATTGAAGGAAAGAGTCTGTTAGTATGGACTTAAAGTAAGAAAAAGAGAGAATTTTAATAGCTAAGACAATAGGGTTTGATGACAATCATAATCTTACCTGAAGGCTGAGTCTCACAAGTGAACAGGCCCCTGTTGCTGTAGTTACCGAGCGTAATGGATTGAACCCTGTTGCTGTTGTTGTAGCTGGTGCTGATATTGCACATTAACATCATCATCCATTTTAAACAACTAAAAATCACTGTCCAACTTACAAATTTATTAAATTCCTTTCAGACGAGGCATCACAAAACAGGATAGTTGACCAGATGCTATATCAAGTATTGCATTCAGAGCATTTAATATAAAAGCAATAATGAGAAAGACAAAAAAAAGAAAGCTAATCTGCGTAAAGAAAAATGTAGGATCTAACAAATCTATTTGACATGGAAGCATCGATGTTTAAATTGTAAGAAATTAATAATGCATGCTCAAATAAGAAATCCATACACATGCATCTACCCAAGGTAACCCCTGAAACTATTATTATTCAAAGAAATATGAAGCACTATAGCAGCCAACTCTCAGTGGGGAATATTCAAGACCAATTGTATAAATAAGCAATTAACAAAGAATCGTCCTCTTTTTTTTTTTTTTTTTTCTGTTAGACCAAAGATTCTTTCAGGCCTCTAAGAGCCTGGTTTTTAATTTCAAGCATCTAAAACCAGAAACCAAAGATTCTCTTGCCCGTGAAAATGCACTGTTTTAGTCTCAAGAAAACCAAGAACTAAAGACTAAACATTCTTAAGATCCAATTAGAGGTCAATACCAATCTGTCAATCTTGATCGTCTAGCAAGATTGATGATGAATCTGGAAGCCTATGCAAGGTTGGAGGGAACGAGTCTACTGATTTAGAATTTGGGTAAGAAGATGAGACATATAATTTCAATGGCTAAAACATTAGGGTTTGCCATCAGAATGGATCACGATCTTACCTGTGGAACTGGCGTTTGTTGCTGTTGTTGCTGAGGGTACTGGATTGAAGATGGATTTCAATGCCCAATCATTGAGATTTCTTGGAAACAAAGAAATCAATCAAATTTGACTGGCTCTTATCTTTGGAAGGACATTGAAGAATCTCAACAAGGAAAACATGAGCACAATTCTTCATCTCTCAAGAATAACAAAATTGAAACCTCGAAACAAGAAGATGCAACTCTGAAGTCCCATGAAGCTGTAAATATTACTGCTAATACAAGAACCCTAGCAATCAAATGGGTTCTAACCATGAAAAGATATGGGACTGAGAACCTACAAAGCATAAAAGAATAAAGAAAGAAACAGGAAGAGGGCGATAGAAGGCGAGAGAGAAAGAGGCTTGAACAGTGAAGATAATGGGAGGAGATGGATACAATGGGAAGAAGATCAAGAAAGTGACAAATAAAATATGCGACTTCGAAGGGTGGTGTGGAAGATTAAAAAACAGTCGGTGGGTGGAATTTAAAAAGATAATCCATGTGGCGCGGGAAATTAAGCAGAAGCCAACGGTCATAATTGTACCATTAAACGCAAAATAATCTGAAAATCTTGACACTCTAATAGCACCGTTAAATGCATAAACGACAAATTATCAAAAAATTTTAAAAAAAATAGTAAGCACAATGATTCATTTATGAAAATTCAAAAAATAACGTAATTCTTTTTAAGCATCAAACCACTACCGTCATCCTAATAATTCAGAAATAACGGTCAACATGCTGCCAGAAAACACGGTATGCACAAGAAACTAAGAATACTGTTTCAGAAAATGAAATTGAAGAAAAAGCTCCCATAACCCAATCCATTTGACTAGGCATTTGATCTTGGACTCACATCAAATGTACAGAACAAGCAAACCTTACATCAGCAACAATGCTCTCACCTACAGCACGAATGGCAAAAGAACTGGCACATTATCGATCATGTCATCATCCTTTCTAAACAACTAATAATCATGGTCCAACCAACAATTTTATTAAATTCTTTTCAAAGGAGGGCATCGCAAAACAGGTCAGTTGATTAGATGTTATATCAAGTATTGCATTCAGAGCATCTGATACGAAAGCAATAATGAGTAAATAGAAGAAGACTAAGCTAATCTGCACAAAGAAAAATTACGGATCAAAGACAGTTTGATATGGAAGCACCAATGCCTAAATATGTAAAAAAGTAATAATGCCTCCACAAATAAGGAATCCATGCACATGCATCTATGCAAGGTAACTCCTGACACTACTGTTACTTCGGGAAATACAAGCACTAATGCACCCAATTTGCAGTAGGGAATAACAATTAACAAAGAATGGTCCCTTTTTGTTTGACCAAAGATCCTTTCAGCCCTCAAAGAGTCTCGGTGTTTAATCTCAAGCATATAAACCCAGAAACTGAAGATTCTTTTGGCCCTCAAAGAACCTCCATTTTTAGGTTCAAGAAAACCAAGAACCAAAGACTAAACATTCTTAGGGTCGAACCTCTGGTTTTATTTGACGTTAAAGAATAAGAGAAAAGAGGGGGAGATAGGGAAAACAAGAATTACAGGCCACTGCCAATCTGTCAATCTTGATCATCTTGCAGGAGATTGAGGCTGAATCCGGAAGCCTGACTTCCATGGACGCAGCTAGGCATGATATCGGAGTGTTGATTTGCACTTCAGGCAAGAAAAAGAAACCTAATTTTAATAGTTAAGACATAAGGGTTTGATGTGAGAATGGATGACGATCTTACCTGAAGGCTGTGCTGAGGGTAATGGATTGAAGACAGCTTTCGATTACCAATTCTTGAGCTTCCTTAAAAACAAAGAAAACACCAAGGAAAGTTATTGAACAATAAAAAAATCACAATTCTTGATCTTTCAAAAATAGCAGAATCGAAAACCCAAAACAAGAAGATGCAAAGTCAAATTCGGCAGTAGTAATGAATTATGTTGGCAATACAAGAATCCTAGCGAACCGAATGGATCCTAATTTTGGAAAACATGGTACTATGGATGCACAAAGCAGAAAATATTAAAGAAAGAGACGGGGAGAGGGCGGGAAAGCAAGAGAGAGGTTTGAACACCGTAGAGAATGCGGAGAGATTGATAAAATGGGAAGCAGATTAAGAAATGACAAATAAATATAGGACTCCGATGGGCGAAGGCGGTGTGGAGGATTAAAATAATAATAATAATAGTAAGAGTCGGTGGGGAATTAAAAAAAAATCAAAAAGAAAATCCATGTGGGGTAGGAAATTAAGCAGAAGCTAACGGTCATAATTCAAAGTTTGAATTATTATCCAATCAAAATAATCTGACAATCTTGATACTCTAATTGTACCATTAAATGCAAAATAATCTGACAATCTTGATACTCTAATATTGTCACAGACATGCCCTTGGATGACGAGTCTCTGATGATATATCTAGTGCAGCTTTAATTGCCTTAACCAAAACAATATTAATAGTGAGCACCAAATCCTACAAGTTTCCCGGTAAAAGCAACCTGGTTGGGCAGAGAAACACAGCTATGAATTATTAGCTTCTTGAAGCAACCTTAAAGCCAACACCGATCCAACTATCACATATAACACACCAGACAAGAAACAATCAGCACAAAAGCTCCTAATCTACAACAAAAAATCTAATGCAAATTTCAAATGATGAAAATCCCTAAAAGACTCTGAAATGGACAATATACGTGGAAGACATCCCAATCAGTTGTTTTGGGCCAGCAAACATGCCAAGTGCCCACACTGCAGTAGCAGAAGATTGATAACTCTGTTACAGGAATGTGGAAAAACATGAACTCCATATCAGTTAAAGAACAATAATGCGAGTTGGTCATAACTGTGATTCCATCGACATGTTTCCCACAATTAATGTGAAATTTATATTTCTTAGGTACAAACACGTAATCTATTGGTCTTTCTTTATCTTCCGGGGACGATTTCAATGAGCATATTTTCATTAGCAAAAGATTATTTTAGTAAGCAATTATAATTATGAAGAGGTTTTACAGTGTAATATAAGAGGAAAAGAAAGTGTCCAGCTATGTATGAACTGATCAACCTTTGCCAAGAGAAATTGGAATAGAGAAACTCCAGAATGAAAAGGAACAAAACAATAAGAAAAGGAAATGGGAAAGCCGAGGTTAACATTATCAATTCTTATAATGAGGCCATCAAATCAGTATAAGATTCAAATTCTTTTTGTTTAAAAAGTAAAACTAATGAACATCCAGACTAATTTTGATCTATATCAAAGTTGATATGTCCCTGAAATAAGCACAAACATGGGGAATTTCTACCTTCCAATAATGTCACTGACATGCCTTTAAAAAAGGATCCTCTATTTTTTTTTTTTTTTCAGATGCAACTTTAATTGCTTTAATTTAAAACTAGATTAATAAACACTGTATTAAACACCAAACCCATCAAACCATAACCGGTTTGCCCAAAAAAACAGGAGCTTAAAAGACACCGTTCTTTGTCAATGTTCTTTTTCTCATCTGAAATGCATTCGTGCGATAATTTCCTTGAAGACTGAAAGAAACAAAAAGAAGAAATAATTAATCCTTCATGCCTATTTTTTATGACAACTTTCACGAAATTTACGCACCTTTCTTGCTCTTTCTTGCTCTTCCAAGGGTGGTTTCACTATTCTTCTGTAGTTTCACTACAAAAACACCGATCTTAGAAGGCTTACAATTATCAAAAAATTTTACACTGTAATATGAAAGATATCGTGAAAAAAAAAAAAAAAAAAAAAAGCAAGGATACGTATAAACTGAGCAATCTTGCCAAGAGAAAGTTTTGCATAGAGAAACTGCAGAACAAAGAAAAAAAACAAAACAAACAAACAAAGCAAAAGAAAAGAGAAAAACAGAGATTAAAATTATGACTCAAATGTAATGGAGACAGACAAAAAACCAAATCAGTTCAATATTAGATTTCTTTGTATTTAGAAAAAAGAAAAACTAACGAACATGGAAGCAACATAGATCGGTGTCGATTATTATCTGAATGGTCGTCTCGAGAAAGGAAACTGCAAGAATGGAAAAAGAACACAAAAACAGAAGACAAAACAAAACAGAAAAATCGAGATTAACTTTTATGTCCAAGATCAAAAAACTTAAAAAAAAAAAAAAAAAAAATCAGCGTCAATCTGTACCTGAATCCCTGCGCTTCTCTGGAATAAAGAAAAATAAACTAAAAAAATTAGGGGAAAGAATAACAGAAGGAAAACATTTAAAAGAGAGAGAGATTGAACTTCAAAACGATACAAGATTTGAATTTTTTTTACTAAAAAAAAAAAAAGAGGAAAACTATAAAATCCACTGCTGGAGGTTCGATCTTTACCGGGATATCGATCAATAGAGCAGCAAGAACAGTGCGTGGCTGCAGGCGCTCGGGGTTAGGGTTTGCAGAGATGGGAATGCTGGTTAACTGGAACGTTGCTCACGAGAGAAGTATAGAACATTGCAAGCCGAGGTGAGGAAATGAATGCGAACGCTGGGGCCGTGTTTATTTATAGTGGCATCGTAAGCGGGAATTTTCAACCGGTGGCTTATTTTTCAAACTCTCATTATGAGAGGAGAAACGAAATTACCCGAATACCCTCAATCCCAGTTTTGAAGCACAAATACAAAGAGTGGACTTGCGGCCACATTGGTGAGCACGTTTTTTTTTTTTTTTTTAAATGACTCGCGGCCCACACCTACACCACTGTTCATAAAATTAAAATGATGAAATTCCCAGGAGGGCCGGCCTTGCAATTGAGCCTGCTGTCCAATTGTCGAGAAGATGAAATAAAATGGGCCGATAATTCATAAATTTAATTATTTTCTTTTTTCCTTTGATTTTTCTTACAAAAAGTGACACTCCACTCCACGATTGAGGAAATTGAAATCCCTGTTCTTGGAAAATATTAAAGACACACTGGGAAGGTGGGTTAAAAAAAGTCAACTCAGCTTATTCTCCTAATGCCATATTATATAGTCTTTTTCATTATATTTGAAGGATATACTTGTTACTTTATCCACAATACAAATTTAAATTAACCCAACCAAAAAAGAAATTTTCTTAATTCCTCTAATGTGGACAAAGAAACTTTCATTTTAAATTACGATTTTGTATGAAATGAATCCCTCAATTTCAACGTACACTTTTCCTCTTCTTTTTCCCTTTTCTGTTCCTACACGTCAGAATAGAAAATAGTATTTCACCGCGAAAACGACAGACCGAGTTTACGCGCAAATCTTGAAATATGTTGCAAATCTAGATCGGGCACAACATTGTCACGAACACTTCAATTCTTCAGATAGACTAGGATCCACCGAGCCATGGACCCCCACCCACCCCACCCTCTCCGCAGCGCCAAAAAGAAAAAAATATATATATATCTCCAAATTCACATTAAACAAATCAATTAGTCGTCATATCACAGAAATATCACGCATAAAACAAGACATGCGTAATTCTTTTTGAGAAATATGACACGCTAAAATACGTTGCGCCTCATTGCAGCTTACCAAACATAAGCCAGTTTTTATTCAAGTTGAGTAATAGCACCAACCTTTTGGCGGAATAAATAAGCAAAAAGGACAACGCTTAAAAATGAAAATGGCTAGGCTCACAACAATGACCACGACAAAAACTCAACTACTTGCTTTATGTTGATTCTGTCCTTGCAACAATGATGTCTGCAAATCTTAAAAACAAAGTTCAAATGGGTACCAGTGCTCTTAACCATAAAGATTTTGAAGGGCCAGCTAGATCCCTTCAGCAATATCCTGTCTTTTTTTTTTCCCTACACTTTTCTCTAAAACTCGATCTGTGTAACAAGTCGTTACAGATCAAACACAGAAAGTTGCACTGTCAAGGTACAAACAAATGTATGTTCCACCAAGTTAGCGCATTGAGGCTTTGAAGAGTGACTCGCCAAGATTTGCAAGCATTAATAAGTCAATATATCAAACACAGAAAATTCTGTATGAAACCTTCATTCAAAAGGGAAAACAGAGGTGATCTGTACAGAATTATGGCAATTTCTTTTATCATTCAGACTTTTTGTCCTGAACTGTGCAATCACTTATAATAACTAAAAGGGGAGCAAACAAATTCATACATAACAACAGGAACCTTCCAATCTCCTAGATAGGAGACAACATAACAATCATGTAAAAAAGTTCATGATTTAATACTTTCACCGCTTCCCTTAAAGATAGATTACAATAGAAAATTCAAAAACACTATGAAACACAAGAAAATTATGTGCCAACAAATTCTCATCATAAACCTATTTATCACTTCCATATTAAAAGTCCAAAAAAAATCCAAGCACACATCCTTTTAAGATATTGAAAAGCAAACAATTAATTACCACAACCAACTAAACACCCATCTGAATAAATCAAAGCAAGCCATTGCAAAGTGATAATCAAGAAAATCAAAGCAATTATTTTATAGCTTTTTGAGGGACCTTCTCAGGAAAATTTCCAAGACCTGTCTGCTCAAATGGGTCAACTTGCAAAAGTATACCACATCATACACACATGTCACGGGTATAAGCATGCATTTGTCAGGCCAATATCCAACAAGTACTTGCAAACAGATTCAACAATGGAAAAAGGGAAATCTATGATCTAACTCAGCAAGAATTATGCCAATAATCCTTCCACTAGTCAGCTTGATGCACCAGTGAGATAAGATGGGCACAAATGCCTCACCCATATTGAAACACATACAAACGCTATCCCAGTAGAAGGTTAAGGGTGTTTCAATTGGATTGTTTCTTTCAACCCTAAGTTTTACAACAAAAAATCCCATAAATATGCTTTCCCACAATGCCTGGGAATATACACTGTATGTCTCACTGCTTCTGGTTACAATAGCAACCTCAAGCACATCAAATTGAGAAAGAAGACACTTTACATTAACAAGAAACCGAGATGTTGACATCATTTAGTTTGACACTGCATTAATGACGAAAATTATAGCAAAGACCATATATTTACTAATACATTTAATAGAAGCCTGCATCCTACATTAACTTGACATTATAAGTTTGCAACCACATGAATGTGCCATATGAAAGCTGCATAATAAGAGCTAGATCTATAGGCGGGGAAGTAAATGTCAGTAGGACTAGGGGACTGAAAAGGAAATTAAGAGAAAGACTATCCTCTAGATAATATGTAATCTTTAGCACGACAGTGGTAGAACAATTGTATCAAAACGTTACAGATGATAAGATCTTTACGTTTTGATCGCTTAGGAAAACTAATTTTAAATAAAAAATTCCAAGATATCATAAAACCCAACAAGAAGGAAGGCTTATTTAAATTGAAAACCCAACGCAAACTATCCACAATGAGCCGTCTGATTACACCAAATTGTCCAACAAAAGGAAAAATTCAAACAGGGAAAAACAAAGAAAAAGAGAGAAAATTATACAAAATAAAGCAGTGGACTTGTGAAGAAAGATATGTACAAACGGCGAGTGTAGGGAACGCCATTGGGCACACTAAACAGGGGGTATGTTGGCGAAGGAGAAGCCTTTGTATCCTTTATAAGCATAATACGCAATCCTTGTATAATAAAACCCTGGAATAAACAGCACCACTCCCAAAATTGCAAAGAAAAGCCCTGGGGTTCATCCCAAACAATGTATTATAAAACAAATCAAAAGATCAAGAAACGCGTAAAAGAAGAATTGAAAAAGAGGGAGGAATGAGGGGAGAATTACCGTGAGCTCGGTCGCCGCCGATTTTGTTGTAAGCCATGAAAATGCCCAAAACGATGCCGACGAGGCCGAAAACGAAGAGAGAAACGGCGAGGGCGATCTCCTTGACCGGCGGCCGATTGTTGACTATATAAGACGTGTCCATCATTATGTCCTCGTCCGTTATCGAGAAAGCGTGGTCCACGTACGCCATCCCTCTCTCTCTCTCCCTGTGTGTCTCTGTTGCGGCGCGGCTGCTGCTGCTGCTATTGCTGCTGTTCCGTACTCTTTCCGGTTGAATTATAGTTGAATAGTTATTGATCAAGATTGGGTAGAACCGTAATGCTTATCGTCTATTTAATTCTCGTTCTTTATGGCTGTTGGAGTCGGTCTAAAAGTTAGGCTCTAAGCAAGCTTTGAACAAAGCTCTTACTTTTCAGGTTCGGAACCTAACTAAATGATTTTCTTTATTTTTTTTTTTATTTACATTTTTTATCCTTTTATTATTAATATTTTTTAAAAAAAATTTTAAGCAGTTGATGTATAGAAAAAAACAAAAATTTCTGCTTTTTTTTTTAATTATTATTTTATTTTTATTTTTATTTTTTAGAAGAAAAGTAAAGAAAGAAACAAAGAAAGGTATAATTTTTAGAATTGGACCGGTCTACCGCCGCTCCTGGGTCACCGTCAAGAGAAGAATATTCCAAAAAAATGCTCCTTTTGAGTTGGGCCGTTAGGGAGACAATCACATTCAAATTGGGATGGGCTGAACCTGATCCATAAGGCCCAAGGTTGCGAAGTGTGGAGAAGAAGAAACGCCGCCACGCGCCGGAGCAGAAAGAAGAGAGGAACGGAGAATAACTCGGTGGCTATTTGTTGTAATTTGGCCTTAACTTGGTTCTTTGTTTCTAAATGTTCCAGTCTTTCTGTTTTTTTTTTTTTTTTTTTTTTTTTTTCAAGTAGGAGGAATATTAGACAGTAAGCTACAAGTTATTCTTCTCATTTTTATAAATATCTTCTCTTAAAATTACAATTTGATATTTCTAAAATAGAGATATAAATATTTAATATTAGATTTTTCTATGGTAATAATTAATCATCTATTGGACACAAAAAAAAAAGAGAGAAAGAAACAAATTGGTTGTTTGCAATTTATGAAGATTATCTCAATTCCTTTTCTTGTTATATGGATCTCCAACGGCACATGTGGATTGGCACATGCCTTTTGGCGTCATTTACATGATGAAGACGCTATGTCTACGAAATACGAAGACAAGTGCATTTGGTCAATGTTTTTGACAAAGCTGACTCTTGACCATGTCTCTCATATAACTCGTGGTTCACATCTCAAATTCATACGCCAACATCCCATGGTTATCTAGATGATGATGGCTGCCACTAGTCTGCTACGTGGATACACTTGAGTCATCATTCTATTCTTTACCATGGGATATGGTGCACTTTGCAATGAAGATGCATTCAGTCGCTGTACTTTGTTGTTCGGGGAAAAATTAAATTGAGTTTGCATGATACTGAGCGATGTTTCACATGGCAGGATTAGTGCATGTTTGTTGATTATCCATGAACAGAATGCTTATGTTATGTTCGAATTATTTTGTCATGATTCAGTTAAAACGTTCTTTGTTTTAATTGCTTCAACATAGTCTAGTGAAAACTCAATCCACCTCAATTTGAAACCTGCATACGCTAAATTGAGCAGTTAAACCTAAAACCTCAGATTCCAAACTGTTCTGGGATGGGGTTTAATTGTGTATGACCTATGAACGAGAATGAATTAGCTCATAAGACTACTATCTGAATAATGGAAGCTTGATTAACTTCAGATTTCTGATCATTATGCAAGAGTATTTCCCCATGTTCACTTGGCTTATATTCTTCTTATATACAGGTGGGAGGGATTTGTACAAGTTGCACTTTATTGCTTGGACCAGACCCAAAAACAGCCCCATTTTGCATTAGATGAGCCAATGTCTGGAATACCAAATGTCACCTCTGTGAATTTTCTACATGCCATAAAGGGCCTCGCATGGTGTGGAGTCTGGGAAAGATCAGTCTTACCCTTGTTCGTTTTTAACAGAGAGGTTGTCTCTGGAATTTGCTACACACCATGATCGAGTTAAATAGTACACCTGAACCTACCTTTCAGAAGGCTTGCTTGGTTGCTGCATTTGCCCTGCCATTGGGCACCAGTGGTTAGCTTTATCTGAGTAAGAAAACAGTTTTACACATTTGATCGAAAAACTTTGCCAGGAGTCTGAGATTTTTGAAGGTATTGAGGATTATGGAGTTGGCACTAGAAAGAAAGGAAGATCCCTTTTTTCTTGGATGAGATTGCTCCGGCGTCTCAATCGGGAAACGGAAACCTTCAAAGAATTTGGCTTTTATGGAAGTTCAGAATTTTTCGCCTTTTTGTACGCAAGACAAAGGGATGACAGAAGCCACATTCATCCGAATTAAAACTAAGTTCTGTAGCGAGGTTCTATTTGAGGGTGTGATTGATATCATGTAAAGTGCTGCTCAAAAAGTATTAGGTTCAGACAGCAATATATGAATGGAAGGTTTTTTCTGTGTTGCGGCTGCTTCTTTTCCGCCAGAGGATAAATAAAACATTTTTCTCCTGCAAGATGAGTAGTTCTCCCTCGTAATGAAATTCCTCGGTCAAAGAAAGGAGCTTTCATCGGAGGGCAGCAAGTGTCGGCAATCATGGCCCGCGTTTGCTAAACTTTACCTCACGGGTATGTGACTTATTACAATAATGGCAGAGGAAACATGCTTCACCATCATCACTCTCTCTGTACTGCATTTTTTTAGCAGGTCTCAGTGCTGTAGTTATGATATCATTAGTGGAAAAATTTCAGAATACTCACTGCACTGTCACTCCATAGATAAACACTTTTAGTTGTTTACAAGGAATGAAACATGTATGCACATTCCTTTAAACTACAATCTGAAGAAAGGATTCTATGGTTTAGGGTGTCTTGGAGTTGGATTTGGATGGGTTGTCACGCCATGGTAATCGATATGGTAATGAAGGTCATCTACATGATTGATGCTGCTGACAAATTCCAGTTGCTCTGAATCTTGCTGGATCGCCACTTGCTCCGTCTCATCCTCAGGGACCTGCAGTTCAGACAGCCATAGTTGGGCAATTCAGACAAAAAAATTCAATGATGGAATAAGGCACACAGTCACATCTGGGCATACGTTAGAGCTAAAGATTTCCAACATTGAGAAAAAGCAGCTGCCGAAAAGTTGACTTTACAAGAAACACCAAGATCTCTCCTAACTGCGTATCTTACCATTGTTTTCTCGAATCCGTTTCTGCGATGGAACGATGACATCACCTTCTCCCTCATTGATCTTCTCACTGTGGGAAAAAACCCTGGAGAGGCAGGAGAAGAAGAGTTGATGCTATGGGAAAAGATGCACAAGGTGGTGATAAGAAGGAGGCATGAGAAAAGCAGCAGCAAAAATTTCATTATTTCTGGCTGAATCTATGACTTCCTTATCCTTGGAGTCAGGAAAAGCTGGGGAACATCCAATATATACATGGAAGATTATTACAGTGCAACTTGAGAGGAACCGGTGAGGGAGAATCTCAATTATTGACTGGGAGGTTTGGGAAACATCTGAGCCCATGCTGTTGATTTTGCTGGACTGATGGAGACCCATAGACCATCCATGATTCCTTGATAATTTATCATCCATTGTTGATTCCAAAAAATTATTGCCCTCCATTGGCCATAGGATCTACACCATGCATCAATGAATCGTGGTTACTTCTTGGCCTACCAAATAAAATGGTTAAAAATACAATAAAATTCAAAAATCTTTTGTTAAGAGTTTTCATAGCAAGTGATGCAAGAATTTCTTGTTATTTTATGTGCGTTTGTGGGTGAGTGCGTGTTGAATTCTTTGGCTTTACATTTTTTTCCAAACAAGTTATTTCATTTATCTACTGTTTCCATTACTGAACATCCAAAGCTGTCATTTTACATATTTTTTATGAGCATTAGATTAATGTAGTTAAACAATTAACGGCCCGTCAAAGCAATGAGCATTTAAGAAGATGTTTTAAGTTTTCGGTGGAAGAACTGCCAATGAGAAGGAGCTATGTGCGGTGCTGTCTCACTTTCACTCTCCAAATCTAAATCAGTAATTTTAATTAGAAGGTCTGTTTGGAAAGAAATGGTTTGAAAGGTACCATTAAATATGTACCCCCCCCCCCCCCCCCCAAAAAAAAAGAGTACCATTTAATGAATAAAATGCCCCGTGAAAATCGTTAAGTCAAACATGGAATATAATGGCATTCAAGCAGCTTTTTGGTTCCCCAAAAGGAGTCGTAGTTCTAACGCATTATCATTTAGTTGTCATTATTGCATTGCTACAATCACTAATTAATGACTAAAATTATTCTAATAAAAATCAAAGTATAATTCTAATAACTGAAAAAATGCCAATAAATTCAGTATAAAGACTTCCCCCATCACCTCCACCTCTGCCTTCCCATATATCAATTATATCACCTCCTCCGTCAAAACATATACTTCTTAATTATGGAAGATGATCAAGAATGTAATGCAGGACTTAGGCTTGCACTTGGCCTGGGTGACTACTATGTATCAAAGGTCGAGAGACCTAAAGAGAAGAAGTCTGTGGTTTGCTTGGACCTCTCGTTCACGCTTTACCCAAAAGAAAAAACAGTTGATTTAGATCGCGATAATAAGGTAGAAGGGTCAAGTTTCCAGGCAGTTGATCAGGAAGATGAAGAACACGGGAAGAGGAGATCAGGTGATCCAAAGAGCTGTGAAAATGAACGTGGTAGAAAGAAGCTGAGGCTTACCAAAGAGCAATCCAGCTTGCTTGAACACAGCTTCAAATTGCACAGCTTGCTTAATCCGGTACTAGTATTGCCCATGCACGTCTTTCTTTTAAAATTCAGACCCATCTGTTTAAACCCCTCTCTAGTAATTTATTCTTATTCTCTTTGCCCTGATGAAAATTTCATTTTTTTTTCCTGACCTTCTTCTTTCTCTCTCCCCAAAAATCCACCATTTTTGGTTAGCTTTTCTCTCTTGAAGGTCATAGGTTTCAACTTTCAAATTCCATTGGATTTTCCTTTTTCCCTTTTTTTTTTTTTTTTTCTTTTGGGATGAAGAGATCATGCACATTCAATATTGCGTGAGACAATTCCATTTAAATCCAAATGTATATGAAAAACAGACTGGTGATTATCTTCTTAAATTAGGCTCTTTACATATGCAAGGACATGAATAAACTGAGTTTGCTTCATTGCTAATTTAATTATTGCAATCATTCTAAAGGGTTTATATCTGAATCCTGAACTAATTATCAGAGGATTTTGCATGCAGGCTCAGAAGCAGGCACTTGCTGAGAGGTTAAATTTGAAGGCAAGACAAGTTGAAGTTTGGTTTCAGAACAGGAGGGCAAGGTCTGGTCTATGGTTATATATTTGTTCGCGTATTAAATGCATTATCGTAGATACACCTATCATTCTCTTTCCCTCCCTCCCCCCCCCCCCTTTTCTCCATTTTTGAATGGTCTCCTATCTTGGGTTCCTTTATTCGATATGACCAAGTATACACTGCAGGACTAAACTGAAGCAAACTGAGGTAGACTGTGAATTATTGAAAAAATGCTGCAAGAGTTTAAGCGACGAAAACAGGAGATTGAAGAAAGAATTGCAAGAACTCCGCTATCTGAAACTAATTGGAAGCTCACCACCAACACCATTGCACCATCATTTTCCGAATCCGAAGCTACCGACTAGTAGTACCACTCTCACATTGTGCCCAACGTGTGAGAAAACCCCATCAGGCAGTGAAGAAGAATAGCGATAGCAATAAATTGCAGGGCGGCTTGGGTTGGGTGACGCAACTAAAGATTGATCACTTCTATTTAAATAGTGCATCTATATATAGACAGGTGATAATGCAATGCAGATTCCATTACAAATACACGCTTTGATGTGAATTTATCAGCTCTGTATACTTCGGACAAACCAAAATAAAGGGGTTGAGAGTTTCCCAATTTTAAGATGCTCTTTCTCTCTATCTGTTTCCTAAATAGTGGTACACGCAACACATTTATTAACAATTATGTAAGTCATCTTATGCAAAAACTTTATTTTCTTACCTGCACCCCAAATAAAAATTCGCCGATAAGAGTCGGAGCATCACACCAACATGTAAAATTTAGAGATTACCGATCATTTTGGTTGTAAAAAAGAAGTCAAAAAGTCAAAAGTCGTTGACTTGTGACGTTCAATTTGCTACCCAGTGGAAGGCTAATGGTGGGGCTTATTTTCAAAACAATATCAATGAAATCCAAAAAGGAAAAAAAAAAAAAAAGACTAGAGCTTATGGGGAAAATGTAATTTGCCTGCCAATTAAAATGAGGTTGGGATTGTTTGTGTAAAGCCAGAGAAGCGGTTGTTGACGTCCACTAACAGTTGAGCTAGAAATCAATGCCACTGAGACTGATAAAACAATTAACATTCGCAATTTTTAACATCAAAATGAAAATTAATCGCAATTTTATTAGTGTAATATTGTGGCAGCGCAATTGTGTGCTCACTAGGGTTGCCAAATTAATTAACAGCTAATCAATGCAATGGACCAGATGGTGAAATTGTATGCAAAGATTAGTAATATAAGATCATTTAAAATGTATGCAATGGTAGGTATACTTCTAAACCCATCTAGGGTTTAGCCCTTAATTAACTTAGCCAGCCTTCTCTAAATTTGTACCCAAGAAAGTTAGGCTTAGGTCCATCACCTTCATTGTTTCCAATGAATGTGATTATTATTTATTAAGATGCTTCTTGGATATTCTTCAACAGCCGAGAAAACCCGGGAAAATGCTTAGCTCAGGGGAATTAAAAAGAATCACGAATGCAGCAAATTTTCCATGAGGTCCAAAGCTAACGGTTGCTCATATTCGTTTCTGTTTTCTATCTTGGAAAGAACATATCTTTACTCTTGAATATTCACATGGGTAACTGCTAAAAAATTTACAGGTGTTTATTTTTGAGAAATTATTCCCTTTGATTAAAAAATATTAGCTAATTAATATCTGACATATTAATTTTTACATCAATGTTGATTCCCATGATCCATTTTTCATGTCAGTTTCCCCACTCGTTTGTTCTATCAAGCTGTATAAAAGCTAACATGCCTGATATTTTCGATTAGTTACTTTTTTTTTTTTTCTTTTTTATCTATCGAATAGTTATCAAAGTTGACTTCAATATTCAATATTTATTTTGCTCTAACGAAGTCTGCTCAATGGGTTGCTACCCAGCCCCAAAGAGAGTTCACCGCCCATTAATATGATTTGGTACACTTTCGGCGACCATTATGGTATCTCTAAGTCTCTACCAATAGCCCTTGTTAACAAACGGCTAAACCCAAAATAATAATAATAATAATGACCAACCTAATTAACAACGTAATGCCAGTTGCCTATATTTAGCAATTACTTTCTCCAAATGAAAATTTCCATTTTACCTTTTCTTCACAAGTGAAAACAATACTCAAATTAAACACATAGTTTCAGGTATTTGGTTCATTTTTTTGGTGTCAATTTTTCCTGTTGAGAAATTGGCCTGCCAATGCCTTTTTCCTGAAATTTGTGCCATCTAATCCATGACTAATGATGACAATTGACAATCGTTTCCATTTTACCATCATTCCGCTGACTTTTCCGCCGGCAGAAGACTGAAACTTTTGGAAAGGCCCTCTTAAACCGCAACTTCTAACGCTTTGTATGCGATTACTTCGGTGGACCGATATTCTGATGTTCCAAGCTTGCTGTTTAGGGGGCCAACAAAACAATTAGCCTCACAGAGAAAATGGGTATCTTTGCACTTATGTCTGTAACTGGGTCTCCATAGTGATGTTTTAAACTCAAATTCTTGAAATTCCCATTTACCGTCAGCTGACAGATGGTACTCCAAAACAAGCAACAACAATTAACTTTGTCTTGGTTCATACAAGTTTCACCATATATTGCTCTTTACCATGGACCCAAAAGAATGCGTCTAACCACTAACTCGTTATGAACGCAGAACATAAATATCTATTCTGGCCGAGGAGTACACATCCTTTCTTGTAATCTCAGAATAAAAGGGAAAAATTAAAAGAATAAAACAAGGTTAATCATAAGAAAAATGCTAATTTTCTCGGCAGAAATATGGGATGGGAGTCTCAACTTTTAACTCCTGAAAACATTCTGCTGAATGACAAGTGTGGCATATATCAGTTCATTCCACGCATCAGGAACCCCAGGAAGACACCAATGGCTGCAGTCTTGCCGCCTTTTTGAAGCCTTTTTCACAGCCGATATGTTCTTGCTATAGACTGATGGGTGTCCATCCTTTCGGAAATTAGTCAATCTTGTTACATTTAGTAGTTTCACAGGAGTCTGCATTTCCTTGATCACCTCCTCCACTATCTTCATTTTCACAGGATAGTTATCCAGTATGGTCCCGGCCAGTATTGGCTGTGTTTCCCCATTACATGTTCCTCCTGAGTCCCAATCCCCACCTCTATAAAAATTGTGACAAATTAATGATTTTATGGAAAGAATAGGAAAAAAGCCAATTAGATGGTCTAATTCCACACAAAAGTGTACCTGAAGTGGGCAGAGGAGTATCCACGGTATAAGACTAGCTGCTTTGCAGGGTTTATGTTCTCATCAATCCACTTGCCCCAAGTCTTTAAAGCCCTTCTGTATGCCTCCACTGCATCAAACCGTGGATGGAGATAATCACCTTCTTTGTAGTAATTTTTCCTGCATCACTCAGCAATATTTTTTACAATTTCCTTGGAGGTTCTATAAACCAAAATGCAAACACAAGAAAAGATTGAAGACAAGAACAGGGTTTTCAAAAAACATTTCAAAACTTTAAAACTATAACTTATGTGAATCTAAGTACGATCTAAGAACAGTTGAAAGCCTCGAGACAAAAACTTTTCTGCATTTTGCAAATGGAATGGCAACCAAGGGATGCAACAAAAACTTTGAAGATAGAAAGTAAGAACTGAGTTACAAGTCCATCGTCCACCCAGAGGGACAGAAGGAGCAAAGGAAAGGAATGAAGATCCAGCTTAAGGGAGTTAGGCCCAAGGACAAAGGGAATGTGTCCCATTTGGATTCATTAACACACTACAGAAATTACAAAGACAAGGTTGCAGACACACCCGCGGGCAGTTTTTCCATGAGTCCACCAATGGCCAGTATTGAAGACAAGAATGTTTGCCCGCTTCCATCGGCCAGATGTCTTGTCAATCTTATCTATTGATAAGGTGGGATTTGAGTTTCCTTGTCCGTTAATGCGGACACCTTCTCTTACAAGGAAGTGTGACCTCACAAATTCCACCGTACAATTATAATCCTGCCAAGCACTTACAATCATCAGATTTTCTTTTTCCAACCATTTTCTTCCACAAACTAATGAACAAAGCCACCTAATCTACCATGGTTATCCACCCCCTGACCCAAACACCCTTCCCTTTCCCCAGACCTTGACTCTCTCTCCTGCCTCTATCTACAGATATGTTGGCTACTGGCATATGTTAGCCTCTTGTCTAGAACAAGCAGGATGATGGATGAAATCTGTATTACCACAAATTCAAAAACATAGTAGCCTCTTCCTTTTGTTATTTTGTGCCCATGGATCTCATGCATTCTGTTCTTATCCCCCAGGCCTTCACGAAGGACACATAGCATTGATTCAAATTGATTCCGGTTCATGGAATCTCCAACCATCATAAGCCGCTTACCTCGCAGCCTTGTCAAGAAGTCTGTTGCATTAAACCTACAAATAAAAGGTAAATGGTAAAAAAGAATTGCATTAATGACGAATGATGTTTGGGTAATTTGAAACATGTAAACTTAACATAATATTTAATGATCGCGGCTACATGAGCATATCCAGGCAGATCGTTTGTAAATGGTTACCAATGTTTTGTTTAAGTGGCATACCTCAGAGGGCAGAAGCTAAATTTAATAATACACACACAAAAAACACCCGCATAAATCCCACTCCTCCACCCACATGAACTGATGATTTTGTCACTTATCTGATTTCTAAAACCTATGTACACCAATGTGTGAGAAAGCTATTGGTTGACAAATGTGCCTTCGGTTTGGGGGATCTGGGCAATATGTGTTGGCCTGTTAATATTATTTTTTGTCTATGACAAAACAGCTTCTTTGTGAATTAGTGCTGTGTTTTCAAGCAAAATAGCAAGAAAGTTCACTCATTCTTGCCCTCTAGCACTTATCAATTGTCATGTATTTGGAGTTGTTGAGCCAAATATATCAATTAAGGAAGTTGCACGAACGTGTTTTTCTTCATTCTGCCATTGTTCTGTTTAAAATCTATTGTCTGCCTTAAGCTCATCTGCTATTTGAGGCATACTAAGCTTAGAAGCATGGAGTATTTGGAGAGACAAATTGTAGCAAGGATCTAAAATAGTTTTAACTATGAGCAAAAGTTTTAACGCTGAGGTACGAGCCTAAAAGTTCATTTATCGTCTATCTCTTCTCATGATCTTTCCTTCTTCAGAGCAAATTTCCAGATCATTTTCCATTTGAGTTAGCAAGTGATTGAAGCCATATAGGGTGAGCTCGTACATAAGAGATCAAAATCATAATAACTACTAGTTCCAACCCAAAAAGAAATACACACCTGGGAAGATCACAGGCATGTGGCTTCCAACGCCATTTAAGATAATCCGAATCTTGCCTTCCATTGCTTTGGCAATCAAAAGCCTCATCAACGTAAGGACAAGAAATCGGCTTGTAAAGTGGGTACGCTTCATCTCTAACCCATGTTCCCATGTACAAATCACAGTCTTTCATGCTCTCCCCCAGTTTATCAGCCCCATCATCAGCCAACGAGACAAAATCAGGAACTGGGTCTTTCTTATTTACCTCATTGAACTCCCCATCAATCGATTCAGCACTAGTGCTGGTCTCCAATACCGTTTCACCCTCAGAAATTGGAGAAATTGTTGGGTCATCCACTGGCTCCACAGCGGCAGGCGAGGAAACGTGGGCATTGGATCGTGTGAAGGAGCCCCCGTAAAGAGACAGAGGAGCCTGAAGAGCCCCTTTCCCGAAGAGTAAAATGGCTAAGAGGAGCAAAACGAGGAGCAAGAAAAGGGTTAAATTCTGACGTTTCTTAAGCCAAGAAGGCTTTGCCATCTGGTGGTGACTGATGAAAAATATCAGTTGTGTTCTTGTTGTTCTGCTTTCATTTTAATTCTGCCTCCGGATGGATCACATGGAACTTCTCGTCTTGAGCTTCCATTTTCCGACACCGACAACAACAGGTAATTGGGAGTGCTTTCTTCCCAAAATAGTTTGTGTTTTATTTTGTAGTTATGCTCGCAGTCATGTATTAATCAACTTAATGGGAAAATCATAAATTTGTGCTAATGAAGTGGCGTTACCGCATGCCTTTTTTTCTTTTAAATTGACTAGTTTAAAATAGTGCCTAATCGCGTTTAGATTTGGTGTTCATGAGAGAAAGCGTCGACATATGTTTTTTTTTTTTTTTTTCATTAGATGTAAAGCCCTAAACTTTTGCATTTCTTGGGTTTTGCAAAATGACCAAAACCGTGTCAATCCAATCCAATTGGACCAAAACCAATTGGGTTTCTGAAAACCCCTCCAACCAAATCCATAAGAAAAATATAAGTTGGGTCTGGTAAAGATTATTCAATTTTAGCACCAGGGAACAAGTACTATGGGTCAGGCCACACTTTCCTGGGCCTCTATGGGCCTTTTTTTGATTTTTTATGCTCTTTTATGGTATGATCGTTTTATCTTGAAACCGGTGGATCTTGAAGGAATAGGAACCAAAAAACATAGTGACTATCTTCGTTTTAAATATAAAATTTTATTTCTAATTCTTGCAAAGAAAAGAAAAAAAAAAAAAAATCCAATTAGCATAGTTAGTTGCAAGCCAAGACAGTCCTGTGTTGTGTTGATGGCATTTATATCCAATGGAATTCCGAGCAATAAATGAGGTTTGGTGAAACTGCTGATTCAGAGATATTGATATATCAAACTCATCCGAGGTGCCGCAGTTGAGTTCTCCACAACCTGAAACCTCCTTTGGCACAAAACACAGACCTTTCTTTCTCACACTCTCTCTTGAACTCACATCTGCATATTAATTCCTTTTGCCCCTCTCCTGCTCTCCCTTCCCTCTACGTGTATGGTCGCTTTTCAAGTATTATGTTATATAATCTCTTCTGGGTCATAGTTTTCTTTCTGGGTTTCGTTTTCTTTTTTCTTTTTCCTCTCTTAAAATTGCCAAGATCAACTTTTTCTTCAGTGTGCTGCAATGAGATTAGCTGTTCTGGTTACTGCTGTATGCCTTTTGATTTTGGCCGCTGTTGGTTCTACAGAAGCTGTGCCACCAAAGAAGCCTTTTTTACGTGCAGATTATGGTGCCAAGAAAAATAGCACTAATGACTCATTTGAAGCTGTCAAGAATTTCTTCAAAAACTATGCCAAGAACAACAACACTTTTGAAGAAGAACGAGCGATTCCTACAGGTCCAAACCCATTACACAACAAAAAGAAGTAGAGCTGCGCCATGGATGAACAGTAGGTAGCACTCCATTTGTCTAGAAATTTTCAGACAATAATTTGTATCAATTCCTGGCTTCTTTTCTTTATGTCCAATACTGTCTTTTTATTTCTATAGTTTATGTTGCTGATCTTTTGTTTCATTTTGCTGAACTAAACGTCAAGTTTTTCTTTCTTAATTGGATCCGATTCCGAGACTTTCAGTGAGTTATACGGCTCCTTGCAAAGTTGGACAATGCTAACTTACGAATTTCATTGGTCTTATATAAGAGACTTAGACTTGGGTCAAATACTTCCCAGGAGTCGCCCGGGTGGTGGGGGGAGAGGTTCATGACAAGAAAAGCTCACATATTTAAAACATTTCTTTTAATATATTAGTGAAATAATTAAAGCACCCCACATATTCAAATAAATTACAATACGAGCCACTGGTTTTTGTTACTTATTTCCAATTAGATCACTAAACCTGTCAAATCATCAGACATTGGCTTTAGCTCTGATATAACTACTCCGTCGCAATGCTAGCAGCACTTGAGAATCTCAACGGAAAGGTGACACGGGTCCGAATCTGTATTGCATTTCTGAAAGGAAAAAAACAAAAAAAAAAAAAAACATTAATTCACATGATTTTTGAGAAATTTAGAACATAAATGATACCCACAAATCACTCGGAGCAATTTCAGCTTCTCAGGAAAAATTTATATCATAAACTTGAGATACAATTAGGCACTTTAAATCTGAAATATACATTAATATTCTGACTTTTAATCTGGTCATTCTTAAAGTGAGTAAATATTATAAATGAAGAGTTACTGTGCGTTACATAAGGTCAATGGAGATGTTTCCTAATCGGGAAAAACTGCATTAAATTTGCGTCAGTAGAATATTAAATGCTAGATGCCACCTTCCCACGAGACTCTGAAGCGAGATAATTTAATTGTCTCCTTTTTTGCAACCCAAAAAAACAGAATTCAATGTCAATAGTGCTACTGTTGCACCTGCCTGCAAATGCAATGCCTCTCTGTCACCCTTTTATTTATTTATTTATTTATTTATTTTGACTTCAAAAGCTACTCTACTGCATGATTTCTTTTATCATTTTTGTGCAGACCTCTGCTTACGTGATGAAAGGAGACTAGAGAAGAAGAGGAAAAATGAGAAGGGGAAGGTGGAGCTGGATGGAAACCTGGCTTCTGTGGTGTATGGAGGTTGAAAAGTGAAAATGCATTGAATAGGCTCGGATACCCACAATCTGTTCTTCATTCCATTTACATACCCTTTTTTTTTTAATATATATTAATTTTCACCCTTTTCCTCTCTCTCGCCAAAATCCCATATGATGCACATAACCAGAGAAAACGGCAGCTGGTTGCCTGTTGATGGTAATTAATGGTAGCCTTGTATAAAGGATGCAGGTTTTCAAAAAAAAAAAAAAAAAAGAGAGAGAAAAAAGAGAAAATGATTTTGCAATGATGAATTTTTTTTTTTGTGGCTATGTCGTATTTTTGTTTAATCTTAATTCTTATGTCAATAATTCAGAGAAAACATTTTCTTACAGCTTACGAATATTATTAACACACAAGTATTCCCCCAAAAATGTGATTCCATTGTGTCCAAAAATAAAAAATAAAAAAAAAGAAAATTGTTATTCCATAGAAGAAATATGCCACGGTCAATGTTTTCACTCTGCTTTGCAGGTGCGGGAATAAAAATATTAGTTTCACTTCGGCCCAATAAGAGCCCTAATTGGCCCAGGTCAAGGCAGGCCATTAAATTGGTTTGTTCAGACCTACCCATAAACGACCCAAACTGGGCCAAATTGGATCAGACCCTTCCCAAACGGCCCATAAAAGTTTCGATTCAATCAAAACTGCGGCTGCAACGAGCTGACTTTTGGACTCTCGTGTTAATCTGCTTTATTCACCCTGAAATTGAGGTTCGACTTTGGCATTATTTAATTAACGGGTCAAATCCCCTATTATTTTATTTAATCGACACTCTGTTTATTAAGTAAACTTTAATGAATCGAATCCTCATCAAACCGAACATGTGAATTTTTCATGAATATCTCACTTGACTTTATAATATTAACAAAACTAATTATAAAAATCCATTGCCATAAGTATAATTAAAATAAAAAATGTTTAATTCCAGCATGTAGTTACCCTTAATATATAATTTGAAAACGAATGTACCAAGATTACTGCAATAGCAAATTAAACTAGTTTTTTCAATTACTCTATAAATGATTTTAAAATGAACCCAAGACGTTTTACAAGGAAGTCTGTGCTGACGGGTCGGAACGAGCCCCATCATAGCTCGACAAGGATTCTACGAAGTGGGACAAGGCTCGAAAGCAAACTCGGCAAATCATAATCAACTGTGGAGTCAAAATAGGGACGCGGCCACAGAAACTTTGTCTTCAATTGGTAGCACAGCTCAGGTGTGAAAATTGCAATCTCCTGAAGAATCTTGCACCGACATGCATGTCAGATTGCCAACTCATTACATATTACGCGTATCCTTGTCATTTCCCCACCAAAACCTGTAAAATTGTACTGTTACCAACAATATGAAGAACATTATAATAGTACAAAACTTGTAAAAGGGTTTTTCCTATTCAATCCCCCATGTGAGGCGACTTGCTTTCAAACCCACCGCTCTGGGTTAATATGTATAGTCCAACAATATCACAGTCGCCATCCATATGTCTCTTTTACTTCCAGCTTGTGTCCAACCCATCAAGCCGTATCCACACGTAATAATATAGCCTCCCCTTACAAATGTCAAAGATCTATACTGGTCTTTTTCGTTTGTTCAGAGCAACCATAGGAAAAGAAAAGCCTTATCGTTTGCACATAACAGAATCTTTGGTTCAACAAGTCGTTCTGCATAACGTGGGGAATCATTCAAACGCGTAAAGCCTCGTGAATGAAGTGGATAAATTCTGACCCAAAAGGAAAAGTGATCGAGGGGTAAAAGGAAAGGAGGGAGAAAAGAAAGAAAAAGAGGCGAATAGTCCACCCTGATTGGGCGTAACTGAAACTTGAGAGCAATGAGGCACTGGGATGATGAGAAATATGAAGAATTATCTTAAAGCATTCCCTTGTCTCCCCACATGCAAAGTCCATATTACCTATGCAGTTGGTTGATCACAAAAAGACCATGGATAAAAGTGCCGAAGGACGAGTTTCATTGTATCGTTAATGTTGCTAAATGTTATAATTCAGTGCCTCAATTTTTATTTTATTTTATTTTTAAAATTAGTCCTTTAAATCCATTACAAAAGTAAGGTTATAGGGAATAAATAACGGTGAAGTAAAATATTCAGGGGAACTAAAATTTTGGAAACCGAAGTGAAAAAGAAATATATGTATGATAAGTTGATAGATCAAATTGTAACCAACCTTAAATTTTTGGGAATCAATTATGTTAGAAAAAACAACATGCAGTTACTGTAGTTTAGTTCTAACACAATTAATATCATAAAAAAAAAAAAAAAAAGTCAACAACTACAGCAAAACCGTGGAACAATTTTTGCTATTCGATGGGGTATGAACATGGCAACCCCCGGATTTGAGGTTGCTAAATTCCCCTTGATCCAAGTCTTCGTCTTTCCAATCCCCATCTTTCCAAATGTAAAATCTTAATTTTTCGTTATGGACAATCGGTTGAAGTAAATGAATTCTATAATCCTCCAGGAATTTTTGACGGAGTTTGGGAGTAGGACATTCTGCTGGACATTGTTGATGTTCCGTCATCAGCTTGCCATCTTAGCAAAAATTGAGGAAGGCTCATGTTGAGGTTGATTCCAGAAGTCTCTTCCTCCTCCCGACAAGAAGGTTTCCACTCCTCCACGAGGGGTCCCAATACATTGACTGCATGGCCCATGTCTGGGCGTTGGTGCGGCTCACGAGAAGTGCAGTGCCCTGCTAGCTCAGCCACTTTGGAAATGCTAGCTAACGTGTCCTCGTCAGCATTTAGAGTTTCGTCAATTGTCTTTGGCAAGTTCTCTCTGTTGATTGTGACTTTGCGGAACCATGCAACCAAGTGAGACCTTTCGTCTGGCATTGTATCATCTAAAGCTTTTCTCCCTGTGATAATCTCCATCAAAATCACGCCAAATGCATATACATCCACTTTTGTCGTCACTCGTCCGGTTGCTGCCCGGAAAAGCAAAGGTTCAGCTCGTACTCATATGCAGCAAATATGAGTGGTTTAAAGGTCGAATCAATTAAACATGCTCGAAAATAAGGCAAACCTTGAAGCAGATGGACGGAGGTTGCATGTAAAAGTAACTAGTGATAATGACAGTGATCATGATAATAAGGAAAGCAACAAAACCGTACCAACTTTGCTTGAAAGATTGACCCTTTTGGCAGCTGGCATCTCCCATTTACAAGCACAACCACCATAGACCAATAAATAACCACTATCATCATTTAACTAATTAGCAGATATGTTCATATTATCATTCCAATGAACAATGTCTTGCAGAGAAGATCCAAACCACAAAAAAGAAAGAGCTGACGCCCTTGACCCCAAAAAAAGGGGGAAAAAGAAAAGAAAAGGATATAAAATAATCAGAAAAAAGACGGCAGAGAAAAAGATCTTACTGCAAGACGATGCTTTCCACAAACCAAAGACATTAGACACCTTCATAAGCTTTTTGTATGCCAAAATCTTGCCACAAAAGACCATTATGAAACAATTAACTCCACGAGATGGGAGGCAACGCAAGCATCCTAACAGAAGCAATTTCCAGAAATATGTTTGGATTTTTCTTTTTTCAAAATTTAAAATGTCTAGAGCAATTGATACACCAAGTACAGCAACTTAGAAAAAGGTTTAGGCAATTCTAATTATTATCTCAACAATCAGGCGCAAAAAATATAACAAATTACTATCATGTAAAAAAATTGTTTCGATTTGCATAAACACTAAATTCAAAAATTATAGATCATGAAAGTTCAAGTCTTCGCTTACCAGCATACTCTGGTGCAAGATAGCCAAATGTTCCTGCCAGTCTTGTTTCCATGGAATACTTTCCATCTGGCGCGAGTTTAACCAAACCAAAGTCAGCTACCTTAGCTCTCATATCATCCCCAAGAAGTATGTTTGACGGCTTCAGATCTCTGTGAATAAAACTCTGCCGAGCTAAGCTGTGCAAATATTCAACTCCTCGGGCCACATTCAGGGCAATGGTAATCCTCTGCTTCCAAGTAAGAGGAGCGTTCCCACGTCCACGCCATTCAAACAAATGCTGTGCTAGGGTACCCTGTGGCATGTACTCATAGACCAAAAGCCTCTCGTTTCCATTTATACAGTAACCCAGAAGAGCAACCAAATGCCTGTGTCTCACTTTAGTAAGCACTGCAATCTCTGCCTGGAACTCATTCATTCCTTTTGTACCTGATCCTGCAGCTTCCATTCTCTTGACAGCAATCTTAGTCCCATCATGCAATTCCCCTTTATAAACCACACCAAAACCTCCCTTCCCCAAAATATTTTTCTCACTAAAATTTTCTGTAACCTTTAGAAGAACTTCATTTGAAATTACAACATTTCCACCATCGAAATTATTAAGTGCTGCATTCGCATTCTCCTCATCCTTCATTACCGCAATGGACTTTCTACGCTTCCTCTTGACAATGCACTTAAAAAGCACAAACACCGCAACAGGAATAAAAACAACAGAAGCAATGACAACGCCAGCAATCAGACCTGGCGATACACTGCCATTGGCATTCCCTGTCCCACTAGGATTCTGGCTAGATCCAGTTGTATTTGTGTTGGAGCCAGGCGATGCTGCCCCTCCACTTCCAGAATCCGTTCCCTTCCCGAGCCAAGAATTGCCTGGTGTAGTGATCAACTTCACGGAAGATGCAAAAGATGGGATTCCCCCAGTAAGATTGTTGTTGGAGACATCTAGAAACTGAAGTTGTGCTAACTTTGTCAGGCCGTCAGGAATCGAACCCGTCAAATTATTATCACTCAGTAGCAATTTCCTTAAAGCTGTGAGATTGGCAAATGCGGGAGAGATATGCCCTGAAAGACGCTGCTTTGCCAAGTTCATCGTGACAACTCTATACTGTGCATCGCAGGTGATAAATGCCCAATTATTGCAAGCATCATTCCCATTCCAAGAGTCAGACAATGTCACGGGATACTCCAAAGCACTTGCAATCTGCAGCAGTGTGGTCACCTGCTGATCACAGTCAACCCCAGGAGTGCTCAAACAGAAATTGTTGATTCCACTATTGTATACATTCACATTTTTGGAAAATTGCGGGACAGGACCTTGCAATTTGTTGTTCGACAAAGAAACATTCAACAAAGCAGGAAGCGAAACCAAAGAAGGCGGCACGATCCCAGTAAACTGGTTATCTCTGAGCTGCAAATCGAACAAGTTGACGCATTTTGACAAGTCAGGAATGGGACCAGTGAACTGGTTCTTTTGCAACCACACTTGCTTTAGCTGAGCCATCGAAGAAAACACATCTATACTACCCGCTAGACCCACTTCCTGATTATTGATCCACAAGTTTTGAATCCCGGAATTTGCAAGAGAAGCAGGCAAGGCACCGGTCAAATTGTTATAAGAAAGCCTAAGGTCCTGCAAGCTTGGAAGGGAGTCAAAAATATCAGGTATATTGCCCACAAGGTTGGCTTGGCTGGCCTTAAAAGTAGCTAAGCTTGTGGATTGAGTTAGATCAGTGGGTATTGACCAAGAAGCAAGATTGTTCTGGCTGATGACAAAGACTTGCAAGCTGGTGAGGCCTTGGAAAAATCCTTGAGGAATGCTAGTGAAGTTGTTGTTGCCAAGGTAGATTTCTTGGAGGGAGGTTATGTTTGCTAAGGAAGGGACGGGTCCCGAGAGCTGGTTTTGTTGGAGAGAGAGCGACTGGAGCTGGGAAAGAGTGGAGAGCTCTGCCGGTAGGTTGCCGGAGACGCCTTTGTTGGCCAGCCTTATGGAAGTGACGCGGTTTGAGGAGTCACATCTTATGCCGTCCCATTTGCAGTAGCCGGAGGCGGATGTGGTCGACCATGATGATGGCGTTGGGTTCAGGGCGGCGGCTAGTTTTAGCATGACCGAAGAGTCGTCTGCCGCCGCGGTGTAGCAGAGGAGCAGAGGAAGGAGGAGGAAGAGGAGGTGAGGACGGTCCATTCTGACGAACGACGAAGACACAGAAGTTTTCCGTTATGGGGTATTTGGCACCTTTTTTTTCTCTCTTTCCTCTTGCTTATGGGCTTTTAAATCCTAAACGGTCTGAAAATTTAACGCTAATAATTAGAATTCAAAGTTTTGACAAAGGGGATCCCGCTTTTGTTTTTTCCTTTTTTTTTTTTTTTTTGGGATTTTTTCTCAAAAAAATAGTTGTTGGTGCTCAATAATAATTTGGGTAAATAATTAGAATTACAAAGTTTCTATTTTAATTTTTATGTCACATAATAAATAAAATTTAATTAAAATAAAAATTAATGAATAAATAAGCTTTATTAAAAAATTTGAAAGAAAATTACAAATATTTTAAAATTCCCATCACGGCATTTCCATGTTTTGATAAAATCCCATGTTTTTGCGCCTTTGTCATGCTAATGGCTGCGTCTAATGGCCTCCTTGTTGAATAAGTGGCCTAGAGTTTTCTGGTTTGATGATTATGTTTTGCTAGGAGAAATACTGGCTTGTGATAGTTTTCGGGAACTGACTCGGAATAGCTTGCAAAAGTTTAAACTAGGTAAACTCGTAGTTTTCCGTCATTTTTCTAGATATTTGACTGATCAGTTGCAGAAAGTTCAATTTGTCAATAAGGTTAATCGGGGGTTTTTAAGTTTTTAATTTTTGGGGGGTAATGTCTATTTTCTTCTTCCAAATTCAGTTCAATTCTGTTCGATAATGTCAACTTATTTTTTGTCTGTTGCTAAGGATATGGTTACTGAGGCCCTGAGATCAACAGCAGAGTTGACAACTTACGGTGATCAGCATGTTTTGAATTTTTTTTTTTTTTTGAGTTAAGACTTCTTAATTCTGAATGTCCTATGAAATTTATGTTTTGTTCACCGGGGAACTTTTATATTTCCATTTTTGCAGATTTTTTTTTTTAATGGAAAAGCAAGTTTTGGGGGGGAGCTTGTACGAATGGTAAAGATTAGTAGGACCTTGACTGTTTCACTTCAGTTGCAACAGACAATGAGCAATCACGATCCAGAACCTACTAAGATGTGCATGCTATATGTATGCTGGTTACTGGAAAATAGTTTCTGTGCTGATACTCACTTGATCTTAAAATTATGGCTGATTCACCAATTGAACTTGCCTTCCGTGAACTTGTGCAGGTTATATGTTCAATAATGATCATATCAACTTTTTTTAATCACTTAAGCGTATGACTTTGGCAATGAACAGAGTCTTGTCTTACTACATTTCCTTCTTAAGGTGTGTATTTTGCCATCGAAGCTGTAGTGGGGGTGATCCGACGTTCTGTACTAGAATGGGTTTTTTGCTTTTGTTATTGATGAAATGTTGACATATCCGTATTATGGTTTTCCAATGGCAGGATCTGTGGTCTATGACGAGCAATGAGAGGAAAAAGCTTAACATTAACATGCGTCATCTGCTTATGAGAGCTCAAAACGTAAGTTTAAAACTCTAATCTCTTAGTTCGATTGAGGGTACTTGGTCTTTTTTTTTTTTTTTTTTTTAATTGATATGATCTCTTCCTTGCTAGCATTCTCAGGCAGCTTGCCATTCTCTGTAGCATACTGACATCGTCAAAGTAAACCCACCCATCTTCTTCGTTGGACCCAGAAAGACGGCTTTCAACACATGGGGCTCCTGGGGTTTCCCTCCAATTGAATTGGTCATGGGCACTCAAGAGAAGCTGGGAAAATTCAGAGAAAGGGTGTGGAAAAGCACGGGAGGAAAAGGAAAGCTTTGAAATGGGTCCAAAGATTGATAGAATTCTTTTAGAATATGGGAATTGGTAACCACTGCGGATGGTCTCGGGGGTTTTTGGTTTTGTGCTATATATTTTGATGATGGAGCTAATTGGGTGGTTTTGGGTAGTGGGTTGGGTTTTTGGATAGAGCCCAAAATCAAACATGAAATGGGTCAAAAAATTTTAATAAGATTTAAGAACTCAGAGCTGGTCTTAAAGGAAAACTCTATAAGGCTTCAGGCTTCCCAACTTTTCCCCCCTCGATTCTACGCAGAAATTAAAAAGCTTTGGGCTGAACTTTTCATTCGGGGCTTTAGTTTTTTTTTTTTTTTTTAATTTGTCTGTAAACTCCTTTTCTTCAGAGTATTTGGTGGCTAATTTATATTTACAAGCTACAACAGCTTATTAACTTTCTAGAACCTTCGTATCCAATAATGTTCTTACTTCTTGTTCAAAAAAATAATCTTCTTACATTTCCCTATACTATGTGCTACTACGAAAAAGCAGTAAAACAAAATAATAATTACAAAAAAATTGCATGGGAAATGTAATGGGCATATATATATATATATTAATTCAATAATTATTTCCCCATATGACGCCACATTAACATGCATCCATCGCGTAGCTTCTACTGCCTTTCTACCAAAATTTTCTCCTGCTAGATGCTACAGGGGATGGTAAGTCCGATGATTGTTTGTTTTCTGCTTAAAAATGCAAAACAACTGACTAGCATCCCAGATGCCAGCCATTCCGTGAAAGCAACCTTAAAGCGGGTCGTCTTTGAGTGCGACCACACACCTGTACCATTAATGTTCTATCGAACTTCCCAAATATCAAATGAATAACGAAGTATCAATTTAATCGGATCTTCTGTAATTGAAAATATACAAAGAGGAGTACAAAAAAAAAAAAAAAGAGTATTTTATTTACAGCCAAATCTCATTGACAATTTTTTTCCTAATTAATGGTACTTCACATTTATACAATTTATTTGTGCTATTGATTTATAAGAATGTAGACCCTAAAATGAGAAGCACGAGTGGGTTTCTCAAATCACGCCATTGCATTCTTATCCACGAGATGAACGTATGATCATTATCCACATACTTGTGTATGGGAGTGATTAAGGATAAGATTGTCATCTTCCCAACCAACTTTGATGACGGGCCAGAGAGCATTTGCCTTGCCTTGCCTTTCAGACTTCACATAATGTCTTGAAGTTTCAGCGATGGTGACCACCAATAATGCGCCAACGGGCTGCAAATATTTCGAATTATTTAATCCCAATTGGCAATTGCACCGATGACGCAGGCCGATCAGACCATAAAAGAAAAAAGAAAAAAGAAAAAAGAAAAAAGAAAAAAAACTAGTCGAACTTTTAGTTTGGTCTAGGTAGGCAATAACTGCAAAAGTCTATTTAAAAAAAAATTTAATATGCAAGTCTCGTAGCATCAGTCAGATGGTGAATTTTCATTGCTGGCTTGTTATCAGCACCAGCTTTGCTTGAAGGCGATGGAATAAGATTTATGGCATTGAATTCAACGTCCAATTATAACTACTTTCCAAGCGCTGATGATTCAAACAATGTCTATTTCATATTCTTCTAGCACGCAACCTATAGGTAATGATATATATATATATACACACACACATACACGATAAACGTTGTCGCATAGCTACAAATCAGTCTAATCAAGTTGACACAGTTGAAAAAAGAAAAAAAAAACACAGTTAGCAAGAAGTTCACTTCTTTAATTTATTGGCTTTGTAAGAACTAATGACAAGGCTGTTGCACCTTTTTCAATGATTAATCCGTATTACGATCCTGCAAGTATGAATCAATGAAAGTTCCAGCTTTAATACTGCATTCAATTGGACGACATTCAAAGAGTGGGAACCGAATGCAAGTTGAATTCAAGAGGATTAATATTGTCAGGAAGTAAATAAGCCTTTTTTTCCCTTGTTGACAGACGATTCCGATTCCAAGTTGATGCCACAAAATTTCTCTGTAATTTTTTAATCTGGATATGTATTGTCAGCCTGTAATCGAATTTGGTTGAAACAAATTGAATCAGCCTACTGCCTACCATTTTAGACAATAATTTTTTTTTTTTTAAAAGAATAATTTCCACTTTGACTCGCAATGACTAATATTCTTTAATGTTTTACGAGAGGAAAGGAAAAAAATAATTGCTAGACAGCTGTGGATGGGGTTCAAGTCTGATCTGGAAACAACACGACGATTGACAAGCGCGTAGATAAATAACAACGATGAACAAACTAATTAGAGCAACCCCATCTAGACGCCGTTCGCAATTAACTGCTGGGTGGTTCCCTACCATACCAAGAGCGTAAGTCAACCTGACCACCTCACACGCATGCATATTTTCCCAACCACTTTACAACCATTAAAACTTCGGCCTGTCTTGCATCGCAAGGCGTATGAAATTACACTTGTTGTCTCCGCTATATATACCATTACTAGCCACCATTTCCATGCATGCACATTATTACCAAGTTGTAACATTTCCTTTTGCTTTCTGTTCGGTTTCTTGCCTTGCCAATCGATCATGACCTTTCCAAAAATGGCCTCGGCCAGGGCAACTATGCAGACCAGTTTCTTCATATCGGGACTTTTGGTCACGCTGGCTTTGGCTGGTAACTTTAACCAAGATTTTGATATCACATGGGGGGATGGGCGCGCAAAAATACTTCAAAATGGCCAGCTTCTTACGCTGTCTCTCGACAAAACATCTGGTTCCGGGTTTCGGTCTAAGAATCAGTACTTGTTCGGGAAGATCAATACGCAGATAAAGCTTGTGCCTGGTAACTCTGCCGGAACCGTCACCACTTACTATGTAAGTTCAAATATATTACTATCATAAGGTCAATTTTCAGTTTGCCTTGTAGCACCACATTTTGTGCTTATTCATGTTGAGGTTTAATTCTAAGTTATGGTTCGTAGCAAAAATAATTACTGTTGACACTGTCCCAGGTTAGTTGTGATTGTTACCGTATTATGTATATTTGACCTCAGGTGCTGTATTATTATTAGGCAACCTGCTGATTGAAACCTTGGATTAGACGAACGACTGAGGCCTGTCATAGCTTAACTGCTTACCCATCTCTCTCTCTCTCTCTCTCTCTCTCTCTCCTTCAAAGTCAATCCACTATTAATTGTTCTAGACATTTAGGGTCTTTGTGTAGTTGGTCCTACCGCATAACTCATGCAGATATTTTAATGATTTATGCAGCTGTCTTCCTTGGGGTCGAGCCATGATGAAATAGACTTTGAATTCTTAGGCAACCTTAGTGGAGACCCTTATATTCTCCATACGAACATCTACACACAAGGGACAGGAAATAAAGAGCAGCAATTCTATCTTTGGTTTGACCCCACCAAAGACTTCCACACCTATTCTATTCTATGGAATCCTCTAAGCGTCGTGTAAGTATCTCTCTCTCTCTGTAACTAATAAATTTGCTAACATTTACAGCACTTAACTTCTTTAATTTTTGTTTTTTTCTTTTTCCCGTTTTCAGCTTTTCTGTGGACGGGACACCCATTAGAGAGTTCAAGAATTTGGAATCAAAAGGCATAGCTTTCCCAAAGAACCAACCAATGTGGCTATATTCTAGCCTATGGAATGCGGATGACTGGGCCACGAGGGGTGGCCTTGTGAAGACAGATTGGAGCCAAGCCCCGTTCACAGCTTCCTACAGAAACTTTAACGCCCAAGCTTGCATTTGGTCCTCCGGCTCCTCCTCCTGTTCATCTTCATCATCATCCGGCAACAGCAATAACTCCTGGATGACACAATCTCTGGACAGCGCAGGCCGAGCAAGAATCAAATGGGTCCAGCAGAACTACATGATTTACAACTATTGCACCGATACCAAGCGCTTTCCACAAGGATTCCCTCCTGAATGCTCACTGTAGCTAGCTTGAATGGATCATGATAGAATGTTTTAGTCCTTAAATTATTCATTTCCTATGTTCGTGCGATGTGGCCAATAAAATGCAAGTTTTCTTCTTAATGCACATCGATATGTTGCTCAAATTAATAACAAAATTGCGAGCTAATTAGTAACAGCCTAGTTACCAGTTCAAGCCGGTAAAAGAATGAACCGCATCGATTATATGCGAAAGGGCTGCAATAGGAAAGAGAGAGTCAGCCAACATATTAAAATAAAATAATTCTTTTACATAATATAAAAATTTTTATAATTAAATAATTTTATATTTATATCATGTTATTTCAATATTTAATTATAATTCATAATTTATATTTTTTATTTCACTCGATAACTTTCTTGACAAGCAATTTCGTTGACGGCAAGAGGTCTATTAACAGCTTGCACAGAAGTATCAACGAGAATATCCGTTTGGTTGTAAGAAGATAATCACCAAAATAAGATAATGACATAACAAAAATAAATTAAAAAAATATCTTTTTGTCTAATAAAATGAGGTGATAAGATTAATTTTTAATATGAAATAAAAATTTTAAAAAATATCCTTACGTCTAACAATCATAATATCTGTGAACACGACAGCAACAACAATCTTATCTGTAGGGCTTGTGGTCGACAGGTATCGGAGAAAAGATGCACTGGCACCCCGTGAAGATGAGAAATGTGAGCAAATTCGATCTTGGAAAGGAGCGTTATGTCTGGATGAAGAATTAAAGCCAGTTCCAAAGGACCTGAGTCGGATGTAAACTACCAGTTGGCTGCCTTGGAGACGGTCCTTCAGCAGCGATCGAGTTATGTTTTTTCTGAACATCGTCGTGGAGAATGTGAGTAAACGAGGGACTGTATCGTCGACTAGCCAGGTTGGATCCAGTGGCAAGACAGCGAACGTAGGCCATCTCATTTGAAGAGTTGACTCTCCTAAGTCGATCAAGTAGCTAAACGCCACTTTTAGCCACTTCAATCTTGAACGCTACCATTTTGAACTGAACATCACCCGGAGAATTCAAGACGTAATACAATTCAATCAATTGGTCGACCATCGAAACCAAACAAGAAAGAATAGATTGAAGCTGATTAAAACAAAAAAAAAGTAAACAAAAATATATTATTGAAAAAAAAAAAAAAAAAAAACAGAGGCACTTAAACGGGGAAAGCTTACGAGGAAGAGCTATTTTTTGCTTAAAAAATTTTTTAAAAAAGTAAATTTTTTATTATATTTTAGATCATTCTTATTATTTGTTTACACAAATATTAATAATATTTTACTTTTAAAAAAATTTTTAAAACTAAAATATGGGAATTTTTTTTCTCGTGTAACACATTGGACATTATTTTGTGACCTGTGATACTCTTCTAGCCATTTAGATCATATTTTAAAATGAGTCATTTTCAAATTAAGCAGATTGTTAAACACAAAAAATTACATTTTTAAGACACGTGTCGACATGTTTAAATTTTTGGATTTTGTCGTTAGTTGTATCTTATCAATTTAAAAAATTTAATTTAATTTTTATTATTATGTATTAATAAATTTAATTGTATAAAAATTTATTATATAAATGATAAAATTTATATGTTTTTTTTTTACAGAGTGATATAATAATTAAATTAAAATTAAATGATGAAATAAAAATAAATAATAAATTTAATAACAAAAATATAAATTTTATGACTTTTTTTTTTTTTTTCCGACTTCTGAAATGTTATTGTGCCATGGATCAGTGTGTTATTGAAGAAGGACTGGAGGATGCTACATTGTAATTTTTTGGGTCCGAAAATGGGCTCGTGGGTCGTTTCTGTAGGTTAGTTCTGGGTTTGACATTTAAAAAAACTGCTAATTCTTTCCGACCCAAAATCCAAGAACCTGCTTGATTCTATTTATTTATTTATTTTCTTTTAGGTTCTGCTTTGCGTCAATGTTGAGTTGCGTTGATAAACTTATAATTCACGGCAAACTAAAGTGGACTGCCTAACAACACGTAGAAAGAATTACCGTTACTCAGGATGCTTATTTGGCAATATAGTAAATATATGAGAATAATAAAATATATTTTTATATATAAGTTTATTTATTTGTGAGATTAAATAAAATATAATTAGTTTATACTTTTAATTATTTTTATGTTATTTCTCATATATTGTTACTTCATTTTTCTTTTGAGAACTTCTGCTAACAGCAACCACAAATTTGGAACTGCAACCAAGCATGCGGCATTTAACCATAAGTTAGGTTTGGATTCAAAATCTGTATCTTACCCCAGACTCTACACTTACCACTGGACTAGACTTATTGGTTGTAACCATTACAATTTCTCAACCATGCGTGATTTGAAGTTTTAATGCCTCAGTTCTTCAGTCCATTGGCTTCAGCCATGTCATGCAACTCAAGAACAGCACAGACAGGTAAAAAATCAATAATATCATGCAGTTATTTATCCACGTCCAATATTCATTTTCCAGGATGGGATGTCTTCTACAACTCGGGAGTATGCGCAGACTGGCTAGTACCAGCACCCGAACTCGAATGCTTAAAGAAAACAAAATTTAGAACTCATCAGCAATACTATTAAATTAAAATTGCCAGGCAATACATCCAAACAACAGGGGCACCATGCCCCAGCCTTTGAATACTGCTTATCAAAAATCAGCTTTATGAAATACTGTAGTAACTCTAAATGCCAGTCAAGTGTCGTTGTTGGAATCAAAAGGCTTCACCTCTTCTTGTTTTTCTTTCTTCCCTTCACTTGCTTCTCTAAACCTCTTGGTCTTTGACTGATGCCTGAAGATGAAGACATCTTTTGGTTCCCAGGCTTTTGTGATCCAACAGGCAATGGCAAGGTAGGCTCCTGTCTCGCTTGTATGGCCTGTTTAAGCGCTGCAAACACATTTAAAGAAAACTTTGGGGCAGCAGTTGGTGGCGGTACAGGTATTTCAGGAACACCCAAGAACTTCTTTACTTTAGGATTTTTGAGCGCTGAAAAATGCAACAAGAAGATCAGATGTCGAAGGACATAAGTGGATATTAGACCCTGGGAATTTCAAAATTCAAGTTCTCCAATGAACTTGCACTCTAACCTAAAAAGTGAATAGGAAGTCAAGAAACAAGAAAGACTTACCTAGCCCAGAGCTTAGCGAAAACAGGCTGGATGTAATCCAATAACAAAAAAGAGCCTGACAAAAGACAACCAGAGATCAACTTTTATCACTTGGCACATGAAGTTTCTTCTCAAAACTAAAGTACAAAAGAGTCTAGCGTTCTCATGCTATGAACGTGATAAACTGAAACAAGATTCAACAAAATGGGCAGGCCCAAAACAAAAAAGAAAAAAGTCAACAAGATGGGCCTGCCAAGTAGTAATAAAAGACTAAAGCTACATAGCTGCATATGCAGCTCCAAAAGCTATACATACTGAAAATCAGCACAGAATGGAGATGTACCTTATTATTGAAAGAAAAAATAGAAAAGAAAATAGAATACAATGCCAAAAGGTGGGCAACATAAACATGCAGTAGGAATCAGAATGTCAAATCAGGGTATAAAAATGTTTAGGTTTGCATTTTCCAGAATAAATGTCAGCAAGGATCTCATGAATGCCAGGAGCACATAAGAAGGCAAGATTACCTTTGGAAAATTCACAGTCACAGGAAATGACACAGCAGCTAAAAACCTAGAAACATTCTTCATGGTGCCAGAAGCACGATTTCCTTCCATGCCTTCATTCTTGTGCAACTGGCGAGAGGCGGAAATTTAGTCAACTAATCCACAGGGTAACATCAACTAAAACTGAACAAAATGCTGGATGTTGCAGCTTAACATAAAGGAATTACATAACCAAGAACCAATTAATATTTTTACAAAAAGACAAAGAATATATCTACCTCCACAGTTAACCAAAAGCTTAATGCTGACAGCAAGGGGAATACGTATAGGTTATCTGGGGTTGTGAGATCTATGAACCATAATGCTCCACCTGTTTTAAAGGATGGCACCTTTTGCACCATATTTGAAATCTGAATGACAAAAGATTGATAACATGAGGAAATGACAAAAAACAATTGCAAAACACAGCTATCTGCCTGCAGTATCATTGAGGATAGAGGTTCAGCTTACTGCAAGGAAAAAGCTGATGAAGATAGGACCTTCAATAATGCGCCCCTTCAATGAAGAAAGTGGACTCACACCATGTCTGTAACAGGAAAATTATAATGAACAGAAGAACTTAGGAAAAATCAAAAGCGAGGGAGGGAGGAACAACATAGTATGCAGACTTTGAAATCTTGCAGCATCCCAAAATACACTTACTTCTTGTAAAGCTTCTTAATTTCTTTCCGACCTTCAGCCATAGCAGCAAGATTCATACCCTAAAAAGTAGAGAAAATAGTGTCAATATCCCTCTGAAAACTGAAATTAGATCCATACTGAGTATAACTAGGTTCTGCACCCTTTTAGATATTTGTATTGTCATTCAAAAAGAAAGAGCACTGTAGACCAAATATTGGGATCTTAATTTTCTTAAAGGATTTCTTTGAGCAAAGACAGCGGTCAAAATGACTCAACAAAACTCAGGACAAGACTTAAAATGACACCATGAGACACCAAAAATAAAATTATGAGACATTCACAAGACTTTCAAGATGGGTGTGCACAGCAGAATCTAGAGTACAAGGACTTATCAGGATGAGGGTTGGGAGGAGTACAAAAAATAAAGTTTAAGATGAAGAAAAGGAAAAGTGTCATAATTATAGGTCAATGAAGTTGCAATTTAGCGGCCATTGTCACTTTGTCCAATATTGCACAAAGCATGCCAACCACATGTCCACTACATCAAATTAGCAGCCAAAATTACTATTTAAACATGAAAATGGCATGGCACATAATGACAACTGGAATGCAAATGATCAGGCACATGAATATGCATTTGTGGGAAATTACAAGTGTAACAAGTGTTACACAATTATCAAGGACCAGGCATCATACCCTATGTCGCATTTTTTGATTAATTGCGTCCAGATATGGCATTATAATCTGCACATGAGACACAAATCACAAAGAGTTAGAGGTGAACTAGCTTGCAGTTATGTCTAGCATTGAAAGGAAGAAAATAAAACCTTTATGGATAATAAATTTAGCTGCATCAAGAGTGTGATCAAAATAGTTTTTGCACAAGGAAATGGAATTTTCCTTTAATGCATGATTTTGTTCTATTTGAAATGATAATTTTACATCACTTTGACAGTACTAACAGCTTAATATGACAGCAGAATACAAGCAGCAAATTGATGGAAAATGAAATCCTTCCACGCTGCATACTGGTTTGGCACACCATTGAAACCCCTTTATTACCATCCTTTTTGTAACTAACCGAAAAATTGAAACATAAACATGATGTGGTGGTATAAATCAAAGCTTGAATAGCAGTGAAGTGACAAGTAAAAATAACGTACAGCCAATTTTGCTGAGACTTTTAGCTGATATATTAAAAGTGGAATTGTTGCCCCTCTTATCAGAAGTGTTGTTAAAACTATTGCAGCCCACCTGGGAGATAAAAAAAATGAAAAACATTAAAAATAGGAAAATTATCCCAATTACAAGACAAAGTGAACCAACAAACTATTGTGTAACATGTCTTTCAAATAAATTTATATCACAATCTGACACAACCCATTTTTTGGAGGCTGACCCCTAAACCACCCTGCTAAACAGAGCTGTGCACTCACAATCATCCTTTGAAGAAGCAACCATGTAGGTCGCACATTAGAAGTACGCAGCTATATGAGGGTTGGTTCCATACAATTTATGGTGATGTCACATGGACAAGGCCTTCATCATCTCATAGAATCTTTTTTCTTAAATCTCCTGAAAGGCAATCTCCGAACCAAATTCACAGCTCTGTTTGAGGGGTATTCTGTGTAAATGCTTAGTCATTACAAAGTACCACTATTAGTAGGAACACAAAGTTCAAGAAACTTAAGTCCTTCAAAGCCTTGAGAGACCATGATTGAAACTTCCAGGATTCCAGCTTCTAAATATCCAAACCCACTGTTAGTCCAGCAACCGGTCCGAGATATGCATTTCAAGAAGCTAATATTCAAGTCAAGCACTCTTAGTAATCTATACCACACCACCAGCTGGATTTCAGTCCTCTTTTCTTTTGGGGGTGGTTCTTTCTCCATAAGTTTACTCTATTCATTCTACTACATTCTATGAACCATGCAAGTAAGAGCCTATTTACCAGTTCAAGCCAGTAACAGAATGAACTGCATCGATTAAATGCTGAAGGGCTGCAATAGGGAAGAAAGAATCAGCAGCAGCAATAGCAACTTCATTGGCTGCAGGGACCTGGTTAACCACAACTTGCACAGAAGTTTCAGCCAGGACATCTGCAGTATTTGTCAGAGCGTCTGCAACAACAATCTTATCTGTAGGGCTTGTGGTTGACATGTATCGGAGAAAACATGCACTGGCACCCCGTGAAAATGAGAAATACGAGTGAATTCGATCTTGGAAAGGACCGTTATGCCTGGCTGAAGAATTAAAGCCAGTTCCAAAGGACCTGTGTTGGACGTAATTACTAATTCCCTGCCTTTGAGATGGTCCTTCATCTGTGAACGAGTTAAGTTCCTTTTGATCATCGTCATGGGGAACATAACTAAATGATGGACGGCATCGTCGGTTAAACAGGTTGGATCGAGTGGCAAGACTACGAATGTAAGCCATCAATTCAAAAAAATGCTACGGCTAGTCAATGCTACAATGTTGAACTGAACATCGGCTGAAGAATTCAATTCTGCAGAATCAATCCGTCCTGCAATTCAATCAATTGGCCAACCAAGTATATGGAAACCAAGCGAAAAAGGATAAATTGAACCTGAAATTCAGAAAAAGAAAATTCATAAAACACGAAAAAAAAAATAATAACAACGAGAGAGAAAATTCACAAATTAATAAAAACTAGGTGAAAAACAAAAATTGCATCAACGAGAAAAAAATGTAAATTATGAAATCTTAATAAAACGAACGAAATAAGCGTATTCTTCTAGATTTTTAGAGTGTAACAATAGCATTTACACAAGGGCAATACTGCCCTTTTGTACAGAATATTCGATGTTAAACCCTAAAAACATGGCTGCGGGACTTCAGAAAAATAATAAAAGGGCACTAGGAAAAGGGAACAGAAAAAGGGTATTGCAGAAAATGACATTTTTACCCTTTTCCGGTCCAAGAATTGAAGGAGAGGGGCGGAAGACAGGAAGAAAAGACTTCTCACTGTGTGTATGGGAAGCGGAGCAGTCAAGAACAGCGCAGAACAATGCGCTATGCGGCCGAGGGGTTTGGGTTTAAGATGGGATCATTATTTGAGAGGCGTTATCGATGGGTTTTGATGGGTCGTGTTCTTGCCCAGTTTGATTCAATTGATGGAGCCCCTATTTTAAACTGTTTTTCCTTTGTTTTTTCGGAGTTTGGGCGTCTGGATTCAGATTTCAAAAATAATAAGAAAAAAGAGTTGGGAAGAGAAAAATGAATGGCAATGAAAAGTGCATAAAAAGGCAAGTCTGGCCTTGTATTTCGAGTTCAACAATCTTATTAATATGCATTTTATTTATTTATTTATTCCTTTAAGAGTGCTGTGACTGGGATTTCCAGAGTGCTGATAATTTCCAAAGGTGAAATACTTCTCCCGAACTGACCGAGACTTCAGTAACCGTTGATATTTCTAAACCATGCATTGTTTTTTGACTTTTAATGGGCGTGTTCCCTGACCGAAGAATAGAAATCACCAATTATAATTGAAGGACGACTTGGAGCGAAAAGCAAAACTGAAATGAAGATTGTGCATTGGACATTAATCAGATTCACATAGAAAGGCAGTTCAATTGAGATGGAAGCTTCTGCACAAAAACTACATTTACTAGCAGTTAAAGTTTTAGAGTAGCTCCCAATAAAGTTTTCAATGCCCCCCCGGCCTCCACAGGCCATCGCGAAATAAGCCATGTTGATAATGCAACCATTTCACTTTGCTCGCAGGAGCTTTCAGGTTGGCATATACTTCTCTCTTTGACTTGTGCTCCAGCAAAAATGTACAGAAAAGGTGAAAGTCGCTGCCTTCCTCTATGCCTTCCAAAGAAAGTAGGTCCTCCATTACATCTGGCACACTATAACCTGATCGTCCACCAAATGTAGGCCGGTTGGCAAGGGCTGCTTTTAGAACAGACGTCTTCTCTGCCATACAGTGGACCATATTTTCTCTGAAATCCCTAACAGATTCAGAAACTTGTGCTACACCAGTAAGTTGCATTTTTCCTCTGCTCTTTTTAGCCCGGGAACTAGATGAGTTGCTTCTCTTTAGTTTTCTTCCCCCACTCTGAAAATCATTAACCCCCATCCTATCCAATCCCAGAGACCTAGGTGCTGCTTGGGTTGATTGAGCACTTGAAACATCCCCATCCAATCCCTTATTTTTATCTGAACTATCTGATAAATGATGCTCTGAATCTCCACTCTTATCCACATTTTGAAGAGTATTGGTCTTGTATAACTCATTGGGCAAAACCTGAGATGAAACAGCATGTGCATATTCTCCTGTTGCTATTGTATTCATGAATAAACAGTCATATTTTGATAACAACTCCTTCCCGATGCCTTTTTCACGCAATTTTTCCACTTCAGGATTTTCCTAAAACATAAACACAACAGAAAAATGGAACAAGTCCTACAGTTTATCACCAATGATTCGCACAAGTCTACTGTAAATTAAGTAGAACAAACTTCTTACCTGAATCTTTTTACCCCACCATTCATCAGAACCCACAATTGTTTTCTTGACAGGATCCCATACTAGGTCAGTTTCCTCACCTATTAGATCTTTCCACATTTTCCATTGTCCTCTCATCCAGTCCCACTTATGTTTCAGCTGCTGCTTAGTGAACATAACACCAGCAGCATTCAACTCATGTATCAACCATTGATAGCCAACATCACCCCATCCACCACCATTTCTTTTGCCAGATGTAGTTCCTTGAATGCAAAGATCAACAAACAGATTAAATTGTTCCATAGTCCAATAAACCCTCGAGAGTACACGCCTCTGTGATTTATCCTTGCGACCCATCTGAAGCAACAAATGGCTCAAATTATGAAATATGAAAGAATGATTGTTAAACATATACAAACCACAATGTCCATTAAGATGGTCTCTTTGTAGCTCTAAATCTGAAGTAGGAAGCCATAATATGGGTAGGCAACAATTAGTAAGCATGAAGCTACATACCAACAATAAGAATCCATTATCAACTTTTCAATCCAAGTACTTACCTATACAACACATAGGTCCCTGTTGACTCCAACCTAAATGAACTACTTAACTATTTTCAAGCAAACCAGATTTCAATGTGCACTAAATATGGTAATGCAGCTAAAAACTACAAGAAAATGGCATTGCAACCATAATTTCTAGCCAATAATATTCAAGGTTGATGGCAAACTAAAGCATTCAAGCAAAAACTCTTTAGTAATTTGACAGCAACGCTATCTTTCACAATACCTCCAGAATTGGAAAAACACTCACACTTCCCATTACCCACCAAAATATTACATGAACAGTGATCTTATATTCAGACATCATTACAAGAGACATCACTAAAATCTAGACATGAAGGGACCTATTGGGTCATTTAAAACTGATTTTAACCATAAACAGACAGATATTTGAAAACACAGTTCGGCCCAATTCAAAATCATAACATAAGTGTTTATTCAAAGTAGCGATCAAAGTAGACAAATATCATCCCGACACAACCACCTTATGTTTTAGACAACAGCAACAAACTAACGTTTCAATGCAATGCAATGCAATAACCTTAAAAAAAAGTAACAGTCAAATTAAACCGATGACACATGAATATTTGCTTAATTTTTTAACTATTTGCCCAAACATTCTCTAGTTTCATTACAAAACGAATAACGAAGAAAGAAATTGATTTGTATCCATACCCAGAACGAGGAAAAATGAAGATTCAACAGCCCAAGAAAAGATGGGATCAATCACGAGTAAAAATGGGAAAGCGCTTCTATTCTATTGTTTTTACAAAAGGATGGGATTACGGCTATCACCTAACAGCAAATTGAATCTGAAATAGAACAGAGTCATCATCCATGGAAATTCTCTATTAACAAAATTAAAAAAAAAAATCCATTCTTTATTAAAACAAAAAATTATAACGAAATACAGACCAAAGGGTACTCCTGCACAAGCAAAACAACAGAAATTTTTCAAAGAAAGTACCGGAATTATGCAATTTTACGAACAAGCAAATGACTGCACCAACTATTTTAGTGACAAAAAAAAAATAAAAAGGCTTTAAAATGAGAAAATAAAGCTTACTCGCAACGAGGTAAAGAATTTAGTGTGATAGAAGATGGCGGGTACGATGAGGGAAAGAGAGAAAGGGGCTGTGAAAGGGGAGGAGAGAGAGAGAGAAAGAAAAAGTCATAATTATTGAGAAAGGGGTGTTTTAGGAAATCGATTAAAAATTGGCCAAGGCGCTCGGGGCCGTTTATCTTTGCATTAGCATTTGGAGTGGACTCCGAAAATAAAATTTGACTTGTTTAATAGATGATCCTAAAGTAAGAGTACATTTATTAAAAACAACTAAAAATATTTGATTTTATTCACAATCATTAATTTAAAAATAAATATATTACATTTAGTGTTGCTATATATTAAATGAGTTTTTAATAATTATATAAATGAGTTTAAAACTAAACTTAAGTATTATTTGTTTAAATTTAAGTAAATGAATGAATTCGATTGAATTCTTATAAGACATTCCGATTTATTTTCAATCCTATTTGCTCCTAAACGTGTGTTATAAATTTCCTATTTCTAGCACATAAAGCTCCGCAATTGCCAGCAAATAAAACCCCGCTAAATGTCTAAATGCTTGAATTCAACATCTCCAACCGATAGATGCTAGGAGTGGCTTTTTACACAAAAGCCCTCCCCAACAATTCCAATTTTCTGAAGACTACCCCAACTCGAGCATTTGACATGGAAGCCAAAATATAAAATAGTTGTCGACCTAGTTCCCCCATTGGGGTGAACATTCAACTCCGTACAAAGTTCGTAAGTTTTATTTAGTATAGCACCGATTTTCTTTATTTTTTTATTTTTTGACATTCCTAGTTGTTTTGCATAGAATCTTTCATTTATAGTTGTACCCAACACGCCTGTCTTCTTGGGTAAGATACCACAATTCCCACGAAGGTAAGTAGCCATGCAACTGACAAGCATTAATGCATATGATTTTGGTTTTTAAAAAATAAAAATAAAATTAATTACATTTAATTATAATTTTTATTTTTTAGTGTAAAAATTTCGTTAAACAATTATATTATTATGGCTGCATAAGGTATGACTATTAATACAAATTACAACGTTTGATTTACTTGAAGAACTTAAAAATACGTAGAGCAGACTACTAAGTATGGTTTAATAATTATTAAACTTAAAATTTTAGGTGAAATTTAGAGTTGAATCACAAGTCACACTTGTATTTAAATTTTTTTTCTTTACTCTAACAATAAAAAGAGTAAATGATAATAATAATAATAATAATAATAATAAAAAGAATGCCTGTAATCAAACGGCTAGCACGTCGTCCAGCGTGCCTCCGATGCAAAGGCTTAACATACAGACAGTGAGGGGCTGGCCAATGAAGCAGGTACTGGGCCAAAGTGGGCATATGGGTATTCACACTCGTATCATCACTGCTCTGGAGTCTTGTGTTTATCGAAGTCGAAACGATATAAACCAACTCAAGACTTGCTTTCGTGTTGATGTGAATTTAAAGCAAATTGATTATGGAGATTTTATTTAGAACTGAATTAGAGAAGACAGCCACATGTCAAAAATTATAATAAGATACTAATATGAGATTTGACTCCACTCAAATAATATAATGCATTATTATAAATTATATGATAAGAGCACCTACCAAAATAAGGTCATATGTAATCAGTATTATTATTATTATTTTTTTGTCCTGTAAACTGAGTTCAAATTAAATTTTATTTAAACTTAATTTGTGAGAGCATATTGTTGAATAATTCACATAAATAGATATGTTAGTATTTTAAGGGAGCCCATGTCTATTTTGGCATTTAATTTTTTGACATATTAGTTTTGAATAATTTCAGGGTCATATAAACCAAAAATCAATAAAGTCACTATTTCATTCGAAGGGGCAAAATTTTGACACAAATAAAAAAATAAAAAAAAAAAGGAAGAAGAAGAAGAGAGAGAGAATTAAGAGCAACTAGTCCCCTTTCTAATTGGAGAAAGGGACACTGCCGCTCCATTTGCTTCGGGGTTAAAAATGTCAATTCATTGCTTGTCATCTTTTTCGTGGAATGCAAGCCAAGTGACCGTTAAGCCTTTAAGGCCCCAGTGCCTATTTATACCCGTGTCTGCTACTGTGTTTGTTACTTTCTAGATTCAAAAATCGACATGAGGAATTAGAAGGGAGGGCAGAAAACGAGAAGAGGGAGAATAAGAGGAAGAGGAGGAATTAGAAGAGTGAAGGAATTAGAAGGAAAGTAGAAAACAAGAAGGAGAATCAAGAAGGAGAAGAAGAGGAGGAAGAAGTAGCGTCTTTTTCAAAATCAACAGAAAGAATTAGAAGGGAAAGAAAGAATCAGAAGGGAGAGTGGCAAACAAGAAAAAATAGAAGAAGAATCAAGAAGAAGAGGGGGAGGAGGAAGAAGAAGAGTCTCTTCTTTTTGGTAAATACGATAGACGGCGCATTCTCTCCTTTCTCTTTCTCGTTAAAGTCGATTGCGTTTTTGTGTTATTTCTATTTATCTCTTCTTTTTCTTGGTGCAACGGACAATTTTTCCCAACAAACAAACATGAAAATTCAAAATATAGAAAATTAGCAGTCAACCGTAAACGATTCTCTTTTCTGCTGTGGCCTTTTCTTTTTGGTTTTTCTTTTTTTTTTTTCCTAAATTTTTGGATATTAACTGTGTTTCTTGATGTTAGGGAAATCAAAAGTTTGTTTAGTTTTGTGCTCAGTTGTTTTTTCTTTAATCTTCTGTTCAAATCTTGAGTTTTCTTGGATCTTTAGTTGATTTTTTCAAATCAAGAAAAGTTTAATCGAAGAAAAAAACACAGAGAGAAAGAGGGGAAAACAGCAAGATTATGGACAATCAATTTCTGCTTTCTGTCGGCGTAATATTTTGGCTCCGATAAAAAAAAAAAAAAAAAGGTCTGGGGCAAACACGCGAGATTTTTGACCGTTAAGCCCTTACTCTTTGCTTATAAATACCCGTGTTGGCTGCTGTATTTTCACTTTCCAAGTCAAAATCAACAGGATGAATTAGAAGAGAGAGCAGAAAACAAGAAAAAGAGGAAGAAGAGGAGGAGAAGGAGGAAGACGGAGAAGTGTCTCTTTAAAATTAACAGAAATTATCGCAAGGGAGATCAGAAAACAAGAAAATGAAGGAAGAGCCAAGAAGAAGAAGAAGTAGAGGAGGAGGAGGAGGAAGAAGTGACTCTTCTTCTTGGTCTTGTATCTTCCTTTTTCAGACGATAAGCCTGGTAAAACATAATGAACGGCGCGTTCTTTCCGTTCTCTTTCCTTATTTCTATTTATCGCTTATATTTCTTGATGCAACGGACAATCTTCCGAACGGACAAACATGAAATTTCAAAATAAAAAATTGGCAGTCAACCAAACACGATTTTCTTCTCTGTTGTCCTTTTTTTTTTTTTTTTTTCTCTGAAGCTTTGGATATTAACCGGTTTCTTGATGCTAGGGAAATCAAAGATTGTTTAGTTTTGCTCTCTCTTCCGTATCAAAAAAGTGAAACCGCACTTTCACTTTTGTTGAATAGGATTATAACTTTTCTTGGTTTAATTTGTCTCAAGATATAGCAAGCTACTTCCCCTAATCTAAAATGGTAATTATCTTCTTGTTCATTTCCATTCATTGTCTCACTTTTTTTGGGGGGGCATTTTAAGTTGACAAATGTTGGGATTTGTACAGAATGGGGGATAATAGTATTTTGGAAGACACTGGTGAAGAAACAACTTCGAAGGTGCATTTTCTCAAGTTCTGTTAATAATTTAATGTTTGGTTTACATGTTCCATCTTAGTTGTAACTTATAAGTTACTGTTTCTATGTGCGCTTAGATGAAGTTGTAACTTTCATTGGTATATTTGGACTGGCTGTAGCTTCTGCTGCCTTTGGTTGTCCCTTTAGTCAGGTAATTGAGAACTGAGTCCCTCCTGTGTTTGTGTTAGCATATGTTTTTGTCTGTGTGTCTCTGTTGACAGTAATTCTATTTTGGCAGATTCTTCACTGCCCATTCCAGAAGGCCTGATGGAAAAGTTCAGTTTAAAGCCAAAATTACACTGTTTGGGTAGGCAGATTATTAACCATCAATATGGTATAATACACAACTAAATTCTGTAGCCTCGCTAGTAATGTTTGTGCTATAGGTTCACTAATAATATCTCAAGCACTTCTTGTTGTCAGACAAAGCAGACTTTTTGTTTTTTTCTCTTATTTTCTATTGAAATCTTAAGTCAAGAAGAGCTTAATCTAAGAAAAAAACAGAGAGAAAGAGGGTGAACCCAACGAGAGCTCATTCTTTCCTTGTGAAGCTAAAGTTGCAGATTTGACTGTTATTTGGATGATTGATGTGTAAACAATTTGGTGTTTTGTTTATTTTATATTTGAACTTGTCTATAAAATTTAGAATCCTGTTCTTGTTCTTAAGTTTTCTCATCCATACCGGTACACTTTGGAATTTAAGAAGGAAGAAGAGGAGAAGCAAATACTAAGATACAAGCTCATGTGCAGGCCATACACTTTGGATTTGCATAATCTTCACGTACACTTTCAGTAAATGTAATTTCTGTGCCACCATCTCATTGAGGTCCCTTAGTGCTGGGCATAAAAATAGAGGTATTTATGAACTTTCTATTCGTGAGTAACAGGCATGATGATGTATCTACAGGTTTACTAGAACTTCAGGAAGTCATTTCTTATGTCTGGCTGCACAATGACAGATGGCAGTGGCACTAAGCTAGTAAAATCCTATTGTTCTGTGTTTTAAATCCACCCCTTTAGCAAAAGAAGAAAAAAGAAAAAACCCAAGTGATGCTACTTATTCTTTCCAGGATTTATTTTCACATTTTAATGATGTTATCTAAGACTTAACTTTCATTTTTTGAGTAGGATTATATCTTTTGGTTAAATTTGTCTCAAGATATAGTAAGATACTTCCATGGTAATCATCTGCTTGCTCATCCCCACTCATTGTCTTGCCTTTTCTTTTGGGGGGGGGGGGGGAGGAGGACTTTTTTAAGGTGACGAGTGTTGGGAGGGTTACTTGGATGACACTGGCAAGGAAACAGCTTTGAGGGTGCATTTTCTCAAGTTCTGTTAATAATTTAATGTTTGGTTTACATGTTCCCTCTTATTTATAAGCTATAAGTTACTGTTTCTAGGTGTGATATGGACTGGCCATTCTGGAAGCTACATTGGAGAAGGTCAGTTTAAAGCAGGCAAAACCAGTGCCTAGTGATGTGGCGGATGGAGCAATTAAAATTCCCACCATTGTGGTAGGCACACCACAACTATCAATGTGGTATAATACATAACTACGTTTCTTAGGTTATCTAATATTAACTATTGTTGTAATTTTCCCGAAGGGCTTCTTTTAGCGGTTACACTGATGTAAGTCTCTCTACTTAGTACTTACAAATCTTCCTACATATTTTATGGTAAGAAATTTGATTTGAGCATCATGGAAATTGGGGTACATTACTCAGCATGGAACACATTACCGTTTATTTCCTTTTTTTGTTGCACTGGTGCCCCACTAGACGTTAGAGTACTTGGGTTATGCATTATTGATCCTTGCAATGTATCAGCTCCGATCTTTCATTTCTAGCAGATGATACTCTGCTTCTGGCTTCTTATTGCTGCTTCAATTATGTTTACTTTCATTCCTTTTATTTTTATGCATTTTTCCTTTTTTTGGATATATTCTTGCATATTGAATGAGGAAAATCGTGGTAAACAGGGCTTTGGTATGTATAAGTCTACCTTTATCTTTGTGCTTTTATCTGCCTGAAAACTCTTAGTCTAATAGAATTTAATTTGCAGGTGCCTAGGCTTTCTGCCTGTGAAAGCATGGGCTCTGCCACAACTATATGCAGTGACAGAACTGATACCCTAAACTTGAACCAGGTAAACCATCATGCGGCTTTTGAAGTATTTTTGGTGGTTGAGATTTCTCCAAAAAGTTTTGATTATTTTTTCTTCATCTATTAAAATCTTCAAGTTTTCTTGGATCATTGATTGATTTTTTCAAGTCACGAAAAGCTTAGTTGAAATAAAAACAGAGAGAAGTAAGAGCATAGAGATTTTTATGTGGAGTGAATATTGGTGATGAAAAAGTGAAAGAATAATGTTGTCATATCTCCTGCAACAGTAATATGACTAACTTATTCAAAGGCTCACTTTTCGGGAATGACACAAGCTTGAGACTGGAGGCAGCCACTCTTCTAACTTTGATATGGACACTGGTGACAATGATCCTCTAGTCTTTCCTACATCCTTAGCACGAAAAATGCCTTAATGGATTGTCTGTGCTGCCAGAGATCATAATACTGTAAAATGAATTTCTTCTTTCTGTCTCTGTATATGAACACTATGTTCATCCATTTACTTATGTAAACATTTTGATAACTTGGTAGGTACCTGCTGATGGAATTTTGGATGGCTGGTCACTCCCTTGCTATCAATGAATCTAGCAGGACAGAAAAAGTAGGATTGTAAGCCTGTGGCCTTTGTTGTGGGCATGATGAAATTGCCCTAATGTTCTTTTTAAATCAGATATAATTATTGTACCTGCAGGTTCACTGGTACTCCAGGGAGCCATTTCTGATGTCAGGTTTCACATTTCTAGTTGCATTGGCACTACGCTGGTAAAATCCTAGTGTTTTGGGTTTTAAACTCCTCTCCACCCCAGAAAAAAAATAAATAAATAAAACACCCAAGTGTTGCTACGCATTCTTTCCAACTTCTCTTTTTACCTCTTATTGTTGTTATCTGAGACTGCACACTCACTTTCTTGAGTGGAATTATAACTTTTCTTGGTTAAATTTGTCTCAAGATATTGTAAGATACTTCTCTCAATCTAAGGTGGTAATCATGTTCTTGTTCATCTCAGCTTATTGCCTTGCACTTTTTTGGGGGAATTTTTAAGGTGACAAGTGTTGCTATTAATGTGGAATGGGGGTTAATCCTAGCTAGTATTTTGGAAGTCACAGGTGAAGAAATACCCTTGCAGGTGCGTTGCTCAAGTTCTGTTGACAATTTAATGTTTGGTTTACATGTTTCCTCTTATTTATAAGTTACTGTTTCCAGGTGTGCTTAAATGGAGTTGTAACTTTCATTGTTATAGCTGGACTGTGTAGCTTCTACTGCCTCGGTTATCCTTTTAGTTGTGTAACTGAGCACCGATTTCCCCCCTGCATTTTTGTCCATATGTTTTTGTCTGTGTCTCCATTGGCATGGTAATTCTATTCGAACAGATTCTTCACCAGGCATTTTGGAAGCCCTGATGGAAAAGGTATGTTTAAAGTGAGCAAAATTAGCATCTAGTGATGCAGAGGATGGAGCATTGAAAATTCTCACTGTTGTGGTAGGCTGATTATTAACTACCAATGTGGTATACTATATAACTGCATTTCTTAGGTTAGCTAATAATGTTTGTGCTCTGATCACTACTGTAGTTGCTGTTCCTGAAGGGCTTCCTTTAGCTGTTATACTGATGTAAGTCTCTTTACTTACAAATCGTCCTGCATTGTGGAAAATTGGGCACATCATCAAAGCAGGGAACACATTACTGTTTATTTTCTTTTTTTTTTTTTTTTGTTGCCCTTGTGCCCGGTTGTACATAAGATTGCTATGCATTATTGGTCCTTGCAGCATACAGGTAAGATCTTTCATTTCTGGCAGATGATGTTCTGCTTCTCACTTCTTTTCACTGCTTTGATTATGCCCACTTTCATTCCTTTAGCTCGTATGCATTTTTCTTTTTTTGTTTTCTGATATAATATTGCTTATTCAATGAGGAAAATGATGGCAGATAGGGCCTTGGTATGTACAAGACAAACTTTTTCTTTGTGGTTTTATCTGTTGGAAAACTCTGTGTAGTCTAATAGAATTTAAATTGCAGGTGCCTAGGCTTTCTGCCTCTAAAATCTGCCACAAATTTAAATTTCTTTAGAATCTATGAGGAAAGAAACATACTGCATATTCATTTTTTAAGGGATGAAGTTGTGTAGCAGGATGAATATCAATGTCCATTCCTTCCCACAAAGTTCAATGGCAATAGATTTCTTTCAACAGATGACTGTTGTTGAAGCTTATGTTGGTAGGGGCAAAGAATTGCTTCTGCTGACAGTTAGTCACAGTTGTCTCCTGTGGTGACATCTATATTCATTGAAGGCATTGCAAAGAACACAGATGGCAATGTCTTTATTCCTCAGGTGATTATGTTTTCCTTTTTTTTTATTAAATCTTCTAGCAAGAAGAAATAGTGAACCACAAATTAGCTAATATATTGAGAGAGTGGGGGAGATCCCTAGCGTTAAGGCCATTCTGGTTTGGAGAGTCAACAGTTTGTTTTGTAACTTAATCCTTCTTTTTTTTTTTAAAAAATGATTGTCAGGTGAGTATTCACACTGTGACTAATTGTCATCTTCCTTGTTCATAGCTTGGAATGGAATTTGATACTGTCTGATTACAATCTACAATTATCCATGTTTTCCCATTCAACTCAGGGAAAAGAGGGAGTGCGGCACTAACACTGGTAATTTGGCTATTTTTAAAATTAGAAAATTCCATGAAGAAGCTGATCATGGAGCTCTTTATCTGGGAAGTTTTAATTGTTTTTTCTCCCCTTTTATGAACGCTAAGGGAGTTAAATTTTAGTGCCAAAACTACCAAGCGCACTGGAAACTGACTATCATTAGATTTTGGAGAACATCTACCATCTATATTTAAACTTCTTGTCATTTGTTTTTCACTTTATTTTGAATTTTGATATTGAATTTTTTTTCTTGTGTGTTTTGCTGAATAGAGCAGAGTTTTTATCAATGGTTTGATGTTTTGTTCTTGAATGCAGAGGAGGAATTTATATGGAAGGAGATTTTGGTTTGTTAAATGTGTCTCTCTTGATTTTTCTGATTCTTTTGCATCTTCATCTTTTAACTGAACTTTTTTGCCAGTTTTTGTCTCATCAGACTATTGATGACTTTGCAATTGAAATTAAGGTCATAGAACAAAGCAGGGATTTGTATTGACTTTCCTGTGATAGATGCAATCAACTGTCATCCAATATTGTTTTTCGCACTGCACTTTCATGACAGTCCATAAATATGTGTGTTCTTATTTTATAGATTATTTTCTTTTACACCTGAAGATGGGTACAGTTTACCATATCTTCTGTCTGCATTAATCAAATAGAGTCTTTCTTCTCTCAAAGGTATGGCTGGTCACTGGTGACAATTTAAAGACTGCTAGAGTGATTGCATTCATAACTGTGTTCAGATAAAAATGCTGTAGAGCCTAATATAACATAACTGAATGGAGAGTATTTTGTAGTTACTCAGATGGAGAAGGGAAAGCTATAACTGAGAGGATCTTGGTGATCATGTGTCTGCATTTGTGTTCTTTTCTTTTATTTGTATCTTTGTACATCATAGCAACATCTCAGGTGTTAAATTTGGTGGCAGTTATACCTTTGCCACTTAACATCTAGGTGATGGGCTGATTTTTTCCAAATGACAAGCTTCTCCTTGTGCAAGCCTTAAAAAAGATGGACTTGATGCTGTAAGAGGAGATAGCACAAATGATAGTCCAGCGTTGCATAGGTTTTGTGATTTGTATATTCTCTGTTACTACATCCATTCCAAGTTTTGGTGTTAGAATGGTCACTCACTTGACATAAATATTTTAATTGGGAGACATGAAAAAAGGGCAGTTGATTGCTCATTGGTGCTTTTACCATATTCTCCATTTGAGTTCAGGCAGACATTGGTCTTTCAATGGTCATTCAATGTCGCAGAAGTTCCTAAAGAGAGCTCTGATATAATATATCTTGGATGACAACTTTGATTCAGTTGGAAAGGTTAGTTATGTGCATCAAATTCTAATTTGATCTGATGCAGTATGTTTTTTAGAATGCAGTGATGAACATTAAATATCATCTTTATGTAGGTGGTCTGATGGAGTAGATCTGTGCATGCAAATGTTCTGAAATTTAACCAATTTCAGCTTAAAATTAATGTCGCAACTCCCGTTACAAATGTTGGGGCAGCAGTGTCTTCCAGTGATGTCCCTTTAAATGCAGGCAGGTCTGCTCTTGCCAATTGATGCATTTGGTAATGGTGCTTTCTGTCTCTGTGTGTGCATGCAGCTTCTTCGGTTTATTCTTACCATGGATATCCATGGAGCATTGGCATTGGCTACTGAACTGCCTACAGATCACCTGAAGCATAGGCTAATTGCAGGTAAGATTTTTGTGATGATTGGCACCTTGCCAATGTAACTGATCTATCCCAATTCAGTGTTTTTTCAATCATGGAATGGGAGATTAGTCTTGTTATTCTGAGGAGATGTTAAAAGAAACAATGCTAAGAAAAGTAGTTATTCTATTCTCTTCACTTCTTTAATTATGTCATAAATGTTGTGCATGGTGCCACAGGATTGGCTAAATAGAGTAATTGATTCAAACACATGGATTTCATTATGTTTTCAGAAAAATAACTGACAAATTTTGAGCATGCTACCACAGTTTTGTTGTGGGACCTGATCAATAATTTTGTTCATGTCTTGCTCTTACTTTTAGTCATATCTCCCTGTCTTCAGGAAGTCAACCCATTTGCCATCTCTAAGTCAATTGATGTTGTTAAGTTGTGACTAGGCATCATTTATTAAGGAACGGCATGCAATGAAGACTAATGAAGCAGGAGATTTTTAAAACCAATGTTTGCAAAGAACAATTCCAAATCCTAATTCTGTTTGCAGTCATCTGATTGAAACTTGGGTGATATGTCATTTCTTTATATTTTTTCTGCTTTTGGATATTGAGAAGCCGAGCAGATTTCACAACATTTAAAAGCACTAATGTCATTTGTATGTTTCAGAAAACCTATAACAACCATTATCATATGGAGAAACCTGCTGATACAGGTATATACTATCAGGTTTATATTTTGATCAAAGTACTTTGCTGTATGAAGAGATTATTTTCAGTCACTTTACTTAAAGGTTCACTGTTACTGTGGTTGCAAAATTTCTTTCAGCATATGATCAGATTGCTCGTTCTTAACTTTTGAAGAAAATATTTTACTAGGTTTAAAGGATGAGGACCCACTCCATGCAAATAGAGTGAATACCCTGATATTCATTGTGTTTGTGCTGTGTCATTAGAGTCCTCTAGTTAAGGAAGTGTGATTATGGTAGTTTAAGCTATTTGAATACATTTTTGCACAATTTCTTTGGGACATAATTTTTATTACTGCTTTTCCTTTCGGAATAAAGGAAAAAATGATGGCTTGCAAAGTTCCCATATCCATAGAACTTAACTGTTTCCACAGTTGTCAGTTTATTTAGGGTTGACTTGTGCTGTTTTGGGTTTACTAGAATGGTTCAATTTGACTAGAGTGTGTTTTACCTTGATTTTCTCAGCTCAATATAAGGTTTTAATTTGTGCAATTTTTCATAACAAAGTCCTGGAGCTAATCCATTTTTTTTGCTTTTTCATCAGTCACTCACTACAAGATCTAGTCCTTGGGTTGCAGATCTTAAATGAATTCAATACCAGGAAGCCAGATAAGCTGAAAATTTTCAAGGGAATTACAGAAAACCATCTATTAAGGGGGATAGTTGGTATCACACTCATAATTCAGGTCAGACATGGTTGTTTTCGGGTGTTAGTCATCATCTCTGAAGTTGCATGTCTCTCTACTGTTTTATAGGCCATCATCATTGACTTCATTGGAAAGTTGACTTCAAAATGTCAGGCCTTAATTGGAGGCATTGGTCGATTTCATTTGTTATTGCTTTTATAAGGTCAGTGGCTTCTGTCCTTGAATTTATTACAGTGACCCTGGCCCTTGTCTTGGAATTTGTTGTCCTTTTTCTTTTCTTTATAGAACACACACGCACACGAATATGTTTTTTCACGTGGTGAACTATAAATAAATGTGTGACGAGTGACTCGTATCAAGTTACTAAGGTGTTCCATTCTGGTCAACTAGTGATAAGCTTCCTTTTGTTGTCTTTCTTATCAGTTGGCCCCTTGCTCTCATTGGAAACCTGTGATCGAATTTTGCTCGTATGTATCTAATAAGGCGAGTCAAGGGATCAATTAGAAGAAACAAATTAAATGACGAAGTCTGAGGGACTCAACTCACATCAACTGCCTCCGAAATAAAAGGCCGGATGCTGAAGATTATCTTCCATCAATAAACGGTAAGATTTTCATCAGAAACAAATACAAAGACGACAAGAAATTGGATCCGGTCAAAAGGGCAAATAATGACGAAAAGAGTGTGACGAAAATGGCGGGCAGGCTGTGGCCCTGAGAAAGGAGAAAATAGGAAGGCTTGCAAAGAAGGGGTTGACTTTATCAAGCAAGTGGGACGGGAAGGAGCCAGGAGAGCCACGCAGCCCCCAAGATACGGCCTTCGTACTTTCCAAGTTTCAACAAAAACATCATGCCTATGTTTATTTATTACCTTCTTAACCGTACGTCCTTCTTGAAAAGCAGCATCTCGTCTCCAGCCGGATTCACATTCCAATATTTAGTTGTTTGCATCACAATTTACAAAGCACCACCACCATTGCCCAAAAAGTAGAAAAAAAAGGAAAACAAAATATCTATATATTCACTTTAATTAATCCCTTTCTTTTTATACCTTTGGTTGATGGTTGCACGTTATCTGGCTAGCTTTAATTTCTCTCCTCTTGCTCTTAAAGAGTGGTTCTGTATTTTGGAATTGGAAAATGATGATTTGTGAACAGCAACAAACGGTCAGGCTGGATTTGAGGAAGAAGCCGAAGCCTACAGAAAGGAGAAAGGCCATAGAGGAAGAAAGACTTGAGATTGTTGATTTGAGTGGCATGGCTTTGGAATCTCTCCCCATTATTTCTCTCAACTTGGCCACTATTTGCAAGCTTGACCTCTCCAGTAACAATCTTCAGGTACTCAGTAGTCTCTCCCTCCTCTCATTCTTCATTTCATGTGAACATGAATTTAACTTCTTATATATATTATATATATATATATATATATATTTGAGAAAATCCCTTGAGCAATGTTTTAAAATGGGTGTTACATATGGTCTTATCTTTTGCGATCGATATATATGATAAGTAGTAGCCCATTCCAAGCTACACGGAGGGTCTTTGATATTGGCCAAATATCATTGCACTGTTTACTTTGGTCGAAAAAAAAAAAACCTATACGAAGTAATATCCTTTTGGTTTGATAAGAATCTTGAAAAATCATGATTCTTTTACCTCCACACCCCTGATTTTAATTGCCGATCCAAAACTGCATCCAATTTCCTTCTTTCTCTTGCTTGTTTTGCTTTCTACTTTATTCAAAAGGATACCATATCAAAAGCATGAATTCTAGTCACTTCTGTAAATGTGATGAACTGAAATAATGAATGGTGAGCAACAAAAGTAATTTGGCCCTTCTTATATATCAAGGAAGTGTTACTATCTATCTATGGTCACCAAAAACGACAAAAAAAAAAAAAAAGGGAGAAAGAAGGAAGTAAACTACATAATTTCAAGCCACCACGAACTAATTGTGCTTGAAATTGCAAGAGGCTCCACCACAATTGGATGGCTGCATCGCACATGTGCATTGGCTGATGTGAGCAAATTATAAGTTAGGTTGTTCCCTCTCTTTTTTCTTTTGGGTTGTTCTATTAGACGTGTAGTGAGCCATGCGGTTATCGCGAGAGAATGTCAAGAAATTTTGTCGGTTGAACGACAATGCATGTAATATATTGCTCTCGCACAATATAAACGTCTTGAGTCATAGCTGCAATAGGCGGTAATGGCTTTTGGCTATTGGCGACAACCGCTAGAATCCAAGTAAGCAAACACAAAATAACTAAAAGAATAATCACGATCCCCTTGTTCAGTTTTGTGTCAAACTCCGAACCAAAATGTGCTCCTAGAGCTCTTGTCCAATTGGTCATCTTATTGTTCTTGAATTGTAACTTCTTTTTCAATAGGTGAAGTGTGATGTTAGAACTTAATTAGTCTTTAAGTCTCAATTTTAACCATGCTATCCCATTTCTGAACTGCTTTTTATTTTTTCCCTATTCCTGCATGTATTATATTTCCAAGCATTTTAATTTCTGCACATCCCCACGTACATGATAAATTGGTTCTGGAAGTTATTTCAATTGAATGATGCATGTATCTATGCACTAATGTAAAACTTAAATTGACAGAGTATACCAGAATCCCTAACAGCAAGACTGCTAAATGTGGTGGTTCTGGACGTTCACTCAAATCAGCTTAAGTCTCTCCCCAACTCTATTGGCTGTTTGTCGAAGCTTAAACTTCTTAATGTTGCGGGCAACCTTCTCCAGTCTCTTCCTCAAACTATTGAAAATTGCAGGTCCGTTTCTCTTTTCATGGATGCATTCTCCCTTCATGGAATTCACACACAAAATCGCATATATACATACATCTTCTTTATTGGGAGCCCCAGTCTGTGTTATACTAAATCTACAACTCATTAAAGAAAAAATAGCAATTTAATTGATGGTCGGCGAATGTGCACTAGAAAAGTAGAGTTAAATGTAAACTAAATATAAAAGAGAGTTACAGTGAAATTAAACTAATCAAAGTTTAACAACAGACTTCGTGTATCATATCTGATTTCATTTATTATGTTTCAACATCTACCATATTTAGAGAAAACTTAACAGGAATTCTACCCAATAGGTGTGGTATATGGAGGCCATTGCTTGTTGCCAGTGCCTTCTGGCTATCCTTCAAGCAATTATGACAGGTTGACTAAGTTTTTTCCAGAAAAATTGATGTTACACCATGTCCATGTGATGCACGTCCTAGTCATCGATGATTTCATGCTCCACCACTAATGTTAGCAACTAATTGCAGTTGTGGGTGGGGACTCATTTAAAGCAAAATGATGCATCCTGTAACACCCTAACGGATTAATTTTCTTTTTATGTTAAGGAAAATTTGTATCAGATTTTGTATTTTTGCCGCCTCATTAACTCGAATTGCGATGCCAGCGATCATCAATGATGGATGGGGGAGAGGCATTAACTTAACTTTCTTCTTTATCTATATGTAGAAGTTGCATTTTCACTTAGAACCATTTTTTTCTTCGTTTTGTCTATCAGAGTCTTCCTAAGTAGAATTCTGATTTAAACTTCACAGAGTTGAAACAGAGGTCCCGGACAGGGTATAGGATTTGGGCTGGTAAACCTCAAGAAGATTTCTGTCAATTCAAACAAGTTGTGATTCCTTCTCTCAGCCAATCTTTCCACATCATAAATGAGTTTAGATGCAGCGAGCTTCTTAACACCTGAGATCCCTCCCTGAAACTTTGTCGCTTAATTAATCCTAGAGAATCTATGATAGATAGACTCTGCCAGGTGTTTAGGGACCTTTTGGGGGGTAAACTCTAGACTGTATTAACTGGTTACTCCAGTGGCCTTCTCCTTCTCCGCTCTTACGCAGATTGGACTACTTAGTGTGCGTATACCCAAGATCACTACTTATTACCTCACTCAATTGGGTGCGATTAGGAGCTCCAGAAGCTTTTCGTGTCATGGAAATCCTATTCACACATGGTGTTGTGCGGCAGCGGCAACTGTGAAGGCAGTACTGAGCGAGATATGATGCAGGTTTAAAGCCCACCAAAGAGGAATCTTGGGATTGCATGAGAAGTAATGGAACATTCAAGGGTAACCATGAGAAATGAGAGCCACCAGTGAAGGAGGGTCATCTGTCCGTACTCACTCGATGGGTTCTGCTCCCTAGGTCACAGGCAGTGTTTGCTCACCACCCGTCTTTGTCACCTAACGGCATAGTGTGTCACTCGTAATGGCTAATATGTCTAGTTGGACCCTTGAGTGCTGTTAACTAAATTACATTGTGGGTGGGCCGTTCGTAATATCTTGGTAGTTGATTAACAAAACTCTTAATTAGGTTTGATGGCAGCAGAGCACTGTACTTTTTCTGTAGTATAACATGTGTGCTGTATTGACTTAATCATCAGATCTAGGATCTGTGTGTGTGAGCGCTGTTAGTATTCTTTGTGATTTATACTCTTCTAATCACCTTCAAGGGACTGCTGCAGATCTTCTCTAATCCAACCTGGTTCAGGGCTGTTTCATCATGGAGCATTTTGAGGCGATGGGAGCAACGGCAACGCGGATTTAGTAGTTGACAAGCAATTCCGCATAGGGGAAAACTTTAGGCTATGAATAGGCCTAATTCAGACTTTGTTCAGTTAGGCAAAATACGGATTGGCTTCTCGCAACATATTTATTCTGGTTTGAACCAATATAACGGAAAGTGGTAAGTCATATCAGTCCATCGGGTGCATTCGAATGAAAATCTCCAGTAGAAACGAAAACATGATGATTACAGATGCATGAAGAATTTAAAAAAGAAAAGATGTGGGATTGAGATAGTATACTGCACATGACTTGACTTATAGAAACCAAGTATGAAAAAGAATACACATACACTGAGCAGAGTCAGTCATGATCTTCCTTTTACGATTAAAAATGAGTTAACGAAGGAGGCAAAATGTTTCCATCTACTATTCTCTACATGTCTAAATATAAATTAAAACTTTAACCATCATGCAACAGCAACGTGATTAGCTGAAAGATTGATAACAGATAATGACTTCATACCGTGGTGCAGCAGGCAGCAACATACATCTTCCACATAATATCTTCATATCGCAATCTACTAAACTATCTTATCCTCTGTAGGCATCCTCTCGATTTCTGAGCGCTTACTCTCGATGAGCTTTTGATTAGTCTCAATTATGCCTCTGCCGCTATGCTTTAGATTCTACATACATTGGGGGCTTTCGTATTTGTAAGGATGTGGCATATACCATTCCTTACACTTCCTCCACATGGCATACACCAGTCTATAAAAATTGGCGTATGCTTTACCAATGGCCAAGAGTCAAGGGCAAGGGAAAGAAACAAAACAAGAGGAATCAGAATAACAATCTTTAGAATTGATAAATGCCAACTTATAACAAGTGGCAAATAACTCAACAAAAAGAGTGTCACACGCAGGGTAACGAGGCTCGCTGTTCATTCTCTTCATGATCGTGAAACACAATTGGAAATTGATTGCTCAGTTTACAATCACATTTTGATGATACTCCCCATTATTTTTTTTTCCTTCTAAATTAAAAAGAAAAGTTACCTAAGATAAGCAGGGATCTTAATGCGAATAAAGAGCATGCTCATAACATAGGCGATGACAACCGAGGAGACCCCGGCCGTCGCATAGGAAACCTTGACACTCTTGGCGCGATTCTTGTCGAGCGCGAGATCCATGAGAACGATCCCGATCCCACCGAGCACGAACATGAATCCAGACGAGAGTCCCTCGATGATGTACTGCCCATTGACGCGGCCGGGTAGAAAGACGATGGGGCGGACGGATCCGGTGGCCGGATCCTGTGTGGATCCGATCCCTGGAGGCTCCACGATGACGTCGTAGACGATGCCGGAGACAACCATGAAGTAAGTGAGGAGGACGAGAGCGTAGACCGTCATCGGGGAAGGCAGAGTAAGGGTCGGCAGCTTCAGGCGTAGGCGCGGCGGGCGGAGGACAGAGTATGGGAGGATTTTGAGGACGTGGAAGATCGGGTCCATGGACGTCGGCGCCGATTCCGATTCCGGTGTTTGAGTCTCCGATTTGGGTGCCATTTCTAGGGTTTTGATTTTGGATTTTCTTTTTTTTTCCCCCAAGGGTGGGTGGTTGGTTTAAAGCGTACACTAAATTAAATCAAATTGTACCGAACTACAATTTTGTCTCCAAACAAAAAGTACTTTACCACAGTCGGATTTAATTTAATAACCTGAAAAAACATAAAATTGATTTAAACATCTTCAAAATAATGTTTATTTTATTTTTATAACATAATTCATTCTATGTTCGCTTATTAAAAAAATAATATTATTTCACATGATTTTTTTTTTTTCCTGATTTTTGTGAAACCTCTTTACTGCATAACTCTCCTTTCAACTATTCCTTCGAAAAATATAATAATAATAATAATAATTTTATTTAAATTTAAAAATATTTAAATAATTAATTTTTAATAATTAATTGAGGAGACAAATCTAATTTTAATTTATAAATATTAATTTAGAAAATATAATGATGAATATATTTATAACACATTTTTATTTTTTTCAAGAAGAAAAATTAAAAATATGGCTCTTAATCATTGATTCTTCCTCCACATCGCATCGTTTGGTTGCTGGACGTTGCATGTTCTCGTGTCCGAATTATGATGCCTTTGTCCCGGTTTTGGCTGTGTGTCTAAGCCTCCTCAAGGCCTGACCAATTTGGTTGCAAAGTTGCGTTTGGGAGAACCACGTCAGCTGGTATAAGGCTCACAATTCCTAGTTACTTTATTTCAGACCATACTAAAACAGATTGACGGCGGAGACAAAAGACGGGGAAATAAAGAGGAATACAAAATTTGTTGCATTAGACAATGAAAATATAAGATGCAAAGTAAGAAGATGAGGACGCAATTATCACAAGATTTTCAGGGTCTTCCTGAATTCAACTCTCAACAATTATGCTCGTATGTGTGAGATCCAAAAAGAACGTGTGGTTTCATGGTTGTGGATGCTGTCTCCCAGATGTACAAAAGACCTTTCCTCATTTCCGCAAGAACCCCATTGCCTGATACACGTCATTAAGAGTGGCATCGGCTATCTCCGAAGCCCTTGTAGCACCTTCCTTCAAGATTCTATCTAAATAAGCCGAATCAGAAACTATTTCCCTGTAGCGAACCTGCAAAAGCATGAAACTTTGCCGTCGATGAGAAAATATAACAGAAGTTTATGTCAAGGACAAGGCGGGTGTAATTCCCTTGGCAATCATGTGGAAGAAGAGGAATTCAAGGACTTCTCAAACTAAAAAATTCCGTCAAATACATTCGTGTGGGAAGTAGTGGTAAAACCCATTCACTTTTGAATGACTGGCATTGACTTCTCGAGTGCATTAATTGTCTTTGGTTTCTAAATCTTGTCCTCGGTCTATTTCGTGGACACCCTTGATTTTTGAACTTCCCATGTAGAAGTGTTTAGCCCCCCTAATCCCTTTCCAATACGAGTTATTTACTGATCAAAAAGAATTTGACGGAATAAAGGACTAAACTAAAAATCAGTGAAAGCAGGTGTTTGTAATTTCCAACCAAACTACAGATCAATTAGAGGACAATATACTACTAAAAAATCTACATGCAAGCAACCATTATTCTACTTGTCATAGACAACGACGTTATCTATCCCAATCCCTACTAAAAGAAGTTATGCATAGAGGAAAAAACCTGGATGGGATGCAGATGATCGACTAAAGCATCTGCTAGCAGAGTTTTAAAAGTGCCCCAATTCATGTTTTGACATTCTTGTGAAACTTCCTGCAGAGTTGGTAGCAATGCATATGACAAGCAGAAATCAACCAAATCTTCAAATCAGTAAGTTCTTTTAAAGAAACCATAAGACATTTGTAACCTAGAGGAAAGACAGCTCAACAAACTGGCAACAGACAAAAAATTAATGACTCAAAACTTAAGTGAGCAAGGCACTAAAAACCTTACCTCCCTTGTCTTGCCAGAAACAATCTGGTACACTGAAAGAAGATTGCTGCATTCTGGCCTTTCAGGATTGTCAAATTCCAAGCTGTCAGAGGTACACGAAGAGAAACACCAGAAACATTAGAGATTTTGAGGCTAAAGAATGTGCTAAAAAATAATCTCATTATAAGAATCCAAAAACAGAGAGAAAAATCAAATTTTCTGAATAGATGAGAATTAACCCTTGAAATGAATCGGTTTTGCAACGTTTTATCTTGTTTGCTATCACCTACAAGACAAAAAAACAGCCCTAATCATATCTATGAATAAGAACAAAAATGACAACAGACTACTAATTTTCAGCGAGAGCTATAATTTATTCATAAGCAAGGAAAAAGAATGTGAATTTAAACTGTAAAATCAAGTCAGCTGCTAAAAAAGATTTTTTAAGAAAAGAACAACTTTCACATCTGAGAAACCAGGTCATCAATCCCAGCGAGACTATTTTCCCACCAACGCAGATAAAAGTTACCATCATTTATGCCAAAAAACAAAAAAAACAAAAAAAGAGTTGCCATCTTCTTCCTCATCATACTTGCATAACAAAACTCCTATTGTGGTCAATTATGTTTTTAACAAAATGACCAAAGTGAAAAACACAGGCAAATGATGACTTACATCTTTTGGGTCCAGAAGATTGATTCGAGATTGATCAGAAGGTGCAGACTTGGACATCTACATGATTGGACCCAAAGAAAATGTCATTAAGCATCAAAAAATCATTCTACAAGCATAAAAAGAAAATATCTTTTTAGATATCTAGTTATACTTCCTCACCTACCCGCCCATTCTAAAACAGAACCTAAATTGCCACACAAAGAAGCATAACTGTATGCACTTTATGAATTTGTCAGTTGACTGTCATCTTTGTGCATGCAGTAGCATACAACACTAGAAGTGTTAGAGCTACCTGCCTAAAAAAAAATACAAAATCACAAAAGAATAATGGCAACAAAACCTTTGAGAGACCATCAGTAAGAGACATAACACGTGCCCCAGCTGGTGGTATAAGTGGCTCAGGAACCTACAAATGGTTTTACATTAAGTGGAAACATATTTTTGTCCTTGCACTTAACAATCCCAATTGAAAAGCTTTAACAGAAACCTAGAAGAAGTCTCCACCTTAAATATAGCACCTCCTCTCCTGTGACCAAAAGTACAAAATATCACCAGAGAAGCAAAAAGTGGCCTAGAAATGATAAGATCCCTTCTGAGGAATATTTAGCATGTCCTACTACAAATATAGTATCTTACCCTCCCAATTTTTTCCACTTTCTTCCACCATATAAAAAATTAATGCGCTCAGCCAGCTCACGAGTCAACTCAATATGTTGCTTCTGATCTTCGCCAACTGGGACAAAATCAGACTGCAGAGTCATGCTGCAATCTAATAAGGATCATGCATTCAAGCTGATTATCAATTAGGAGGCATGCATAGACAGTTGAGATTATGGTGGTCAATTAGCAAATACTACTGCCTTATGAATTATTTTCACATCAAATTGAAAGTTCAAGAACTTTCAACCCCACTCCTTTGATTGTTGAGAAAATAGGAAAACTAGCAATTCAGATATTTGAATTAAAATTTCCAACAGATGCAAATTTGTTGCAGAATCATGAATAATAAAATCACCTGATATAAAAGGATATCTGAAGCCATAAGAACAGGATATGTCAAAAGAGCAACCCCAACATTTTCATCTCCCTGCAAAAGTAACCACCAAGTTGTAGAGTTAATCCAAATGAAGGACAAGACAATGAAGATAATAAAAAAAAAATAAAAATGAAGAATGAAGACTATAGAGTCAAGAGGAATAATGGGTAACAACAGAAATTATTCTCAAATGTCACAGCAATCTAGAAAAAGAATAAATTATGGTCTAAAATCCATAATCATTCATGTTACTATCTTATGGATGAAAAATACAGATTTAATAGATCAAAAATACATATGCAGTAAGAGTTGACATGTATCTGACAAACTCAAACAATTTGAAATTAAAGTTATAGAGCCAAATGCTTACTGTCTTCCGAGATTTCTCTTTAAACTGAATCATTCTGTTCAGCCAGCCAATTGGAGTGACAGAACTTAGAAGCCACATAAGTTCTACATGGGCACGAACATGAGATTGCAGAAAAACAGAAGCCTGCAGGCACAAATCAAATTAATCAGACTAATTTTGATTAACATCATGTGCCTGCTAAAATTTTAACATCTAATTCCTAAGCAACAATCAAGGATCAATATCAGCTGAACCTTGGTAGTGTCAACACCACATGCTAAATAAATTGCTGCTGTTTGTCTTGTAGACCTAGCTAACTGTTGTGGGTCATATGGCAACGTAATCTGCATATTATGTAGAACAATAACTAATTATGAACAGCTCAAACTTTCCAATGGAAAAAAGATAAATAGTCTATAAAACTGCAGTTATTTCAAAAATGAACAACCATAGGTACATCCTCCATTTTTCCTCTTTTGAAGAATTATTCCATAAACAGAAAAAGAAGTTGATTAGGTTTACGGCCAACACCACTCCATCAATGCACGAAAAAGAAAATGTCTAAAGTCAGAAACTTTAGACAAGAAGTGACCTTTTGTTGTCCCATTTCTCATCATACACTGATTGGCCCCAATTGCAGCACAACTACCATCTCACTCTACTCAATTCATCAAGCCAAATCTCTTTGTTCACCTACTTTCTACATAGATTGACTCATCAACTACTCCATTCTTTTCTATTGATAAGGGCACCAAGGAACTTATCCCTTACAACAACGAAGTTATTAACACAGAAAAGAGAGCTTAATAAGTGTTCCACATATTTTTACCGGTGCATGGGTTCTGATATGAGACATCATAAACTTCACCAATGAAATGCAAAATTTTAATGAATCAATGCCAATATATTATCTGATCAACATTGAAAAATCATAGACAGGAGCAAAGAAAGGAGCTTGACATAACATAAAGCAATGAGTTCATAATTTTGTTTCCAACAGGGGAGTTTCCCTGCATCTCCACATCACAGCATACAGCTTTGAACTTATTAAGTATATTTGGTATTGAAACTTACCGCATGAAGGTCTACTATAAAGAAAAGAGTATCGTACTTATCCTGCAGATCACAAGAAAAATAAAAAACCTGCAATTAGGATACTGTTTTGCTTCTTCTTAAAATGGAAATCGAATTGAAAGATACTAGCTTTCACAGATCGTTCAATTGAAAAAGAAAACAACAATAACAGCTGCAATAAAACGACAGAATTTCCAGCAGAAACACTTAATCATCAACAGCAAAGAAGAAGCAGAAGTTTCAAAGATGATTAAGAAGGGTTCAAGACAATAATGCAAAAACCAAGTAACCTGAAGAGCAATCCAATTTTTTATGGCACCCAAATAATTGCCAAGGTGGATTGATCCCGTAGGCTGGACTCCAGACACTATCCTCTTCCTGTCAATTAAAAGTACAAGACTTTAGTTTACTTAAGCATTGACTTCATTCAAAGAAACTTTCTTTTTCAATAAATAAATCAGCCAAATAATAATTAAAAAAAAAAAAGCATAAATTGCCACACTACCGGCATCAATTTTAACCCCATTCTCATAAAATAATAATAATAATAAATAAATAAACAAATAAAAAGCAGAGCAATCTTATTCCTGCGCTAAATAAAAGAAAAGAATAAAAAAAAGGAGATATAAGAGAAATTACTTCAGATGAGTTGAAGAAATTGTGGGTTCCGAGACTGGGGAGACGGTGCAACAGCAACGAAATCCGGTAAAACAGTCGTCTTTACGTCGGCAAATTAACTCAGAAGTACACAGATGAGTACGACTTGTCGGACATTTACTTGGAAGACCATTACGCCACCTGCTTCACATCGCCAATATGCTTTGAGCTTGCAATAAGATACGTGTACAAGTAAAAGGTTCAGAGTCATACAGCGGAAGAGAGAAGAGAGAGAGAGAGAGAGAGAGGTTACAGAGAAGCAGCAAGGCGCGGAGAGGGCGACTTGAAGATGAGAAAGCGAGAGAGAACGGCACATCCCATGTTTGTAGTCGTCATTTTGGGCCTTTCCGTCCCATGTTTGTACTTTTAAGTAACCCTTTTACAATTTTCCATTGTTTTCTTCTTCTTTTTTTTTTTAATCTAATTAGTTTCAACTAAAACTTTCGATCTTAAAAACGGCTAAAAAGTTAACGCTTTTGTACTTCGTTCACTTAAATTTCTTTCTTTTATTTTTTGGTGTAAATATATATATATATTAAAACGACGTCGCTAGAGGCACCTCCCGATCTGTATTTAGCAGCTGTGTCAAAAGTCAAAAGTAATGTGGTACAGACCAATTCCAAGTCCAAGCGGGCTCCTGGGCCGGCTTCGTGGGCATTACTTCTGAGTCTCGGGCTCATTTCTCCAAATCCAGCCTATTTGCTGCGTGGCACTTGGGGAAGGAAATGATTTTTTTTTTTTTTCCTTTTTACAAAAAAAGGCCGAAATACCATATAAAAATAAATAAATAAAGTCACTAAAACTCAAATATAAAATTAAAAAAAAAAATCAAACAAAGATGTCGTTATACTAGAGGCATGAAATTGAAGAAGAATGACTTTAAAGTTTGAAATTATGATACTGAAAATCAAGCTCAATTTTGAAGAATTATTTTCAATACCTACCTACTTGAACAAAGGTGAATTGTTTGAAGGAGACAACGTTAATGGACGGATGGAGAAATCGGCAATAACACACAAAGACAAATGGGTTTTTGGCAAAGGGCAAGTTTCTGTAATCTTTCAATGCATTCCCATTTCCCGATTGCCATTTTAATGGGTTTACGTCAACATGTTGCGTGGAAAGGGATGTATTATAATAATTTAAGAATTATTATCTGTCAACCAAAAAAAAAAAAAAAAACTTTCCACTTACGTTATGTCTGACGCACATTATAAATATTACACAAATCAAAGTTGAGGTCACGTTAGCTTGCACATCATGGATTGCTTGTCTTAAAGGCCATAACAAAGACGTATTTATCGAGCGAGGGCCACAAAACGACGACGCTAGAAGAATAAAACTAAATCTAAAACAAGGCAAGAAGAAAACAAAACAAACCAACGATTAAAATTTGCTATTGCTTTTAAATTCCTTTTTATTTATTTATTTATTTCACATGAAAATTCAATACTTAAATTGCTATTGCCATACAAGTTTGCTCTCCTCCCCTCACATTTCCTGTGTACTTATTTCAAAATATTTGCTTACCCATTAATTACAAGTAAGACTCAAAATTTTTGACAAAAGTTATGACGTAATGATATTTTTTTAATAGACACATCAAATACAATTAACATGAATGGACTTTGAAAAAATAGTATTTTATTTTAGGTATTATGGTATGAGTTACTTAAATTAATAAAATAATTATTTTATTATTTGTGTATAATAAATTATCCGACGATAAGGCTACGGAGTTTTTTTCCAACGGAGACATGCAATGGTAATTGCTTATTTAGCAAAACACAGTATGATGTGAGCGTGCACGTGCACGTGCACTGGAGAGGAAGCGAAGTCAAGAGGGATGAAAAACGTTAAAGCCAACGTTTGTCTGACGGCAAACGAGCCCGTTTGTTATTTTGACAAAAATTTTGGATTTGAATTTTTCTAATAAAAAAAAAATATATATATATATATATATATATATATATATATATATATATATATATATATTTAACGAAATTATAAGCAGAATCCCCAAGCTCTCTCGTCTTACCACCTAAGGAAACAAAAATGTTAAAACCCAAGGGCAACTCAGATGATGACTGGTAGTCAAACTCTCATTCTTAATCATGAGATATTCCTTTGGTCAATTTACCTAAATACATACAGCGCAGAAGTCGGAACCCCCAAAAATTTCATGCTTGCGTTTGTAACCTTTAAGAAAAAACAAAAAATGCTGGAAGCCTAGAAAGCAAAGCACTTTTTCTCAGTTTCGATTCTACTGTTTGGTCGGCGAGAAGCCGTGATTTCCCCTCCCTCCTCTCTCTCTCTCTCTCTGTCCCTCTCTCTGTGTTCCCCCACCACCACTGCTTTTTTTTTTTTTTCTCTAAATTTCCGCTATCAGCGCTTTGATTTTGATCTTGATCTCATCAAACGCGTCACTTTCCAACGCCTTCTTGTTCAAGGGATTGAAAGTGATATGTTCCTCCATTTTTTTATTGTTCGCCTTGTCTGACGTGCATTTCTCTTGCACTCGCTCTCTCTGGTCTTTGAACCTTCAAAAACAATTGGCACTGTTGAGGGACATTTTTAGAACCAAAATATATATTTTCTGAAAGAAACCCAGAACGGGAGCAAGCATTTTAGAGAGAGAGAGAGAGAGAGAGAGAGAGAGAGAGAGAGGCAAAGAGAGTGCTGGAGATATGCTTTATAGCCGTGAGATTTTGAATTTCTTGGTGAAGAAAGATGTGAGGAAGATACTTAAGCGCAAGGACAGCGATGCTGGCCAAAGAGGTAACAACCCCATTTCTCCCATTTCTTTTCTCTGTCTCTCTCTCTCTGAACATTTCCTTTTTGATTTTTTGCTTTTTTTGGTGTTTTTCAAAGATGGTAAAAAATGGGCATTAGATAGTGAAAGTTTGAACTTTATGCAAATCTTAAGAGCTTGTTTTGGCTAAATCAAGAATCTAACTTTTCATCAGGAAGAGCCTTGGAAGACTTGCGAGCTTCTCTTTTCAACAGATTTAGCTCGTCTGAAGGTGCCAAACGACAAGAGCAACGTGTGTTTGGTCCCGTTGCTGCTCTCACTTTCAATTTTCTGGTTGCCGTTGGAATCATTTTCATCAACAAATGGGTTTGTGTTTTAGCTTGATTTTTTCAGTTTTTTGTTCTTCTCTTTTTGAAACTTGTCCAAAAATGGCCCTTTTTTTCGGATTTTGCCTCTTCAGGTGTTTCAAGGAATCGGATTCCGCTTCCCTATATGCCTCAGTTTTATTCACTATGCAATAAGTTGGACACTGATGGCCATGTTGAAGGCTATATCTCTGCTTCCTGAATCTCCCCCATCAAAGCAAACTACTTTTACTTTGTTTACTCTTGGGTTTGTTATGTCTTTGTCTACTGGCCTTGCTAATGTCAGCTTGAAGTACAATAGGTTGGATATGTTTGGGTTCTTTCCTCTTCAAGATAATGCATCCCATTTTAGAGTTTTGTTTAAAACTGTGTGTTTTATTCATACTGCAGTGTGGGATTCTATCAGATGGCTAAGATTGCTGTTACACCTTCGATTGTTCTAGCAGAATTTATATGGTTTAAGAAGATAGTCTCTTTCCCCAAGGTAAAGCTAAAGTAGAGACATTCTTTTTAATTTTCATTCGTGCTTCATCTACATAGTTCAAGAAGAGAGTTTCTTCTAGTAATTTGTGTTCCTTACTGGAAGCTTTAGAAAGTTGAATGTGGTAGCAGTATGAATAAGAATCTACTTACCTTTCTTTTTGTTTGTTTAATTGTGTCAAAACTATCTTGTCTGTTCAAGAAAAACATTGTCTGTATTATTCAGGTCAGTGATTTGTGCATCCTCTGCTGATTTTTGGATGAAGTGATCTAGCATTTAACTCATCTGCCTTTGTATTTTCATGTTGAGATATAGAAGTGCTTGCTTTCATGGTTCTGTGTTGTTGTAAAACTGTGGACTAAGCCAAATTTGTCTCTAAAAATAGGTGGAACTAGAAACTTAAGATCATAAATATGAATACCCATGTACTTTTTTAGGCTTGTATATGTGTTGAGTCAAATCATCTACATTGAGATCAAAAGTATCTCCCCTACTTTGACAACTCTTCCTTTCTATCTCCAGCAGCCTTAAAATTTTTATGTGATGGTTGTGTACAAAACCTGGAAGAGGAGTGCCCTTTGAATGGTTTGCCTTTGATCTGCATTAAGCTGTGGCACTGATGGAAGTAAATTGTTTCTATGCTGCCCATGACAGCATCTTTGCAGGTCATGTCAAACTCGCTGTCTAGCTGTAACACTTTAATTTCACCTATTATTGTGGAGTAACACACCATATGAAATTTGGAAGGAATGTGCTGGTTGGAGTTGGCTCAACTTACCACTCTCAAACACTCTCGATATTGTGCTTGACATGCGTCGCATCAAGGATCTAATTAAAACCTTTGACATTTAGGCAAAATTTGCAAATCCTTTATCCATTATTTAAATTAGAAAAAAATTTTAAAAAAAAGATGTAAGAAAGAGTGATCTGGAAGCATTCAGAACAGTTTCCTGGCATGAAGAGTTAAAATCAATTAGTAATGGCGCCATGTGGTCCCACCTGGAGGTTTTTGTGGGAATCTATTAAAGGAAATTCCTTCTGTATTTTGTTTGGCTGACTGCAAAGTTTTACTGTATTTTTTGGGAATTTTCAATTTTGGTCAAAGCTTGGGTGCTGCATTGTTGAGAAGAAGTGACTAGAGTAAATGTATTGTGGTGCCTTTTAGGTCCCTCGAAGTTCTTCTCATATTTGTTGTCCTTGGTTCTTTGAGTAGGCCATATAAACAATGTTAGGTGTATTTATATGTCTACTTGAAGATATTCAAGGATCTCCCTTTCACATGTGGTATTTCTATAAAATCATGAATTTGTGATCTTTGTGGTAGGAATGCACTCTTTCTGAAACTCCAGTTGCTGGTATACCTTCTGATCCTGCCATGAATTTTTCAGGTTGTAGCACTTACAGTTGTGTCTGTCGGTGTTGCTGTGGCTACAGTAACCGATTTACAATTTAGCTTATTTGGTGCTTGTGTGGCAATGGCATGGATAATTCCCAGTGCCATTAACAAGATCCTCTGGTCAACACTGCAACAGCGGGAAAACTGGACAGCCTTGGCGTATGTTATTGGGCCTTTTGCTCCAACATTTTGTCTTTCATTTGATGATATTAAGCAATACTTGTGTCTTACCTGAGCTCTGTATAATGAGCAGGTTAATGTGGAAGACAACACCAATCACTTTATTTTTCCTGGCTGCATTGATTCCTTTCTTAGATCCTCCTGGTGTTTTCTCCTATGCTTGGAACTTCTCTAACACATCGCTTATTCTCATTTCTGCTCTTCTTGGCTTCTTGCTTCAATGGTCAGGTGCTTTGGCACTTGGGTGAGTGAGATTTCATTTTTCTTTGTTCAATTAACTATTTTGTGCCATAGGTTTCATGGTTTAAAAATCTGGAATTCCCATCCTCTTATTCATTCTGGAAGTTAGCCGCAGTTTCAAGTTGTACTAGCTGAAATAGGTTAGGCCAATACAGGATTGTGTGTGTCCTTTTATGCCAACTGGAAATTTATTCTAAATGAACGTCAAAAAGTCTAGCTCACTGTCTAAGAATGAGAAGCAGTTTATTGGCAAAAGAATGCCTGTTGACAGCCATATAATCAACATAAGCATATTAAATTCTATAGCTAAGTTTGAATATGGTTTTTGAGATGCTATTCATTTTCATATATTGTGCACATGCGACTATGAAAACTTTATTTTGGTACATTTTAGCTGAAGTTAGTGTTGACCAATGTCAATATGAAGCCTGTAACATATCCTCAAACTGATATTATTATTATCAGATGAGTTTCATACTTGGAACGCATCACCCTGTTTGATTTCACTTGGCTTTGAGTTCTCATTTACATCACTTTACATTCAGGGCAACATCTGCAGTTTCACATGTTGTTCTTGGTCAGTTTAAGACATGCGTTGTGCTTCTGGGAAACTATTACATTTTTTACGCCAACCCCGGAGCAACCAGCATCTGCGGTGCATTCACAGCTATTGCTGGTATGTCTGTTTACACTTACCTCAATTTACACAATCCCAAGTCACAATCAGGAAAAGCATCAAGAAAGCCTTCCTCACCAAAATCTAGGTTGAGTAAAGAAAATGGGGATAATAGCCATGATAGTTACGGCGGCGAGTCCGTGTGACCTATCTTTGCGTCGATGACGTGTGGGATTTACACAATGAGAAGCAACAATTTTTTTCCATTGACTTAGATGTTGGATCATTTTCATATTTTTGGCTTTTGGCCTGAATTCTAATTGTAGGAATTAGGATTGTTGTCTGTTTTCAGAGCTTGCAGCTCCTTGTGATTTGAGGCATATCTTACATATACTGGTTGATGCTCTGATCAATCGTCATTGTGTATATGAACGACCTGGCAAGTTTTATTTGCAAAAATGTCTTGTTCTATGATCTTTTAGCTTTATTTTGTCTTTCCTCATTCTAGATTATTAATTAAAGCTCAAGACAGGCTAAGGAATCAACATTCCACAGAGAACCCTGCAAAAAACTAGCAACTTAATCAGTCTCGTTAATTGTTTCTACATTTTCAGGCATCATTTTTCCACGTTAAATTAAGCCGACAAGCCAGCCAAGACTTTTCCCTTTTTACTTTTTCAATCTTGAAACAAAATTAAAACATCGACGCTGTTAATTATTTTCCAAAATTAATTAAAGTCGATGCGAATGGATAAGCTGACACACTGTGCCGAGTGTATCGGCGCCTGGACGCTGTACTCCTCGGCGAAAACAAACGGAACGATCCCCTGGGAAAGAGCCGCCTGCCAAAAATGTGATTTCAATCAAGATTAATGATCTTAGCCTTAGAAGGCATCCATTATTTCCCAAAAATTGCAAAAGCCAGTCATTATTCGTAAATAGAAGTTCGTAAATGATACTTCCAGTGTGAGAAAGGAGAATTGACTATTAATTCTAATATCAGATATCATTTCAAACATTATATTTAGTAGCTGTTAAATTATAACTAATGATTATACGCATTTTATTCGATTTCATTGCCTCACGTTTCTGTACTTAAGACATCAATTTTGACGTATTAAGTCAATGAGGAACTTGGATATAAATAACAATTCCGCTTGGGATATACATCGAAACTGTATTATTGCTGCTCGTAGAAGAATGCCCTGGGGACCAACGGGCAGCAGTCACGGCTGGCCTCGTCAAAAATCTCACGCCTTGGGTTGTAGAGCCAAGAAATATCATAAACATTTTGTGAGTACCTGAATGATATGAGAGACCAAACAACACCCGGGAGGCTTGAATGAGTGTTGGGGTTTCTCATAAGCTTCCTCCAGACCATGTTAAGTATGGATCGAGTCATGACCCTGGCAGGAGGCATCTGGTGCTCCACCTCCGTCTTCCACCTCCGTCTTCTTTTGGCTATTGAAGAGAGACCCACTAGCCAAAAATCCCATTGACCATTTTCCCATCCGGACCCCTTTTTTTCAATTAAGTCCTGTATTGCTGCACCAATAGGTCCAATAAATCAACTCAAAATTTTAACTAGTTTGATAAGGAACTCAGCTGCAAAAAGTCCTGTCGCTCAGGCCATTTATAGCAATTTTAAACTTGAAAAAAAAATCATGAACTTTTGGAATTTTTGCAATTATAGCCATAAAACATTATATTTTTACTAAAATATCATGCTCCTACATTTAGTTCTAAACCTGCCACGCTATTAATATATCATAACAGATTTCGTTAATTAGGTTCTGGTGTGACACCCAGTGCTGCCTAGGTGGGCCACGCGTTGACGTTGATTGCGACGCCCTAACACCATCAACCCCAAATCAAAGAGTAACTCTTGATTTCTACGACTCTGCCACACAATAAATTTAGCAATGGATTTAAAGAACTTGATTGCCAAAAGAGAATCGAGCTCAGATTTGGGGTGTCAAGTTGGAACCCTGCGTACCAGAGGTCAAGGGTAGTTGACTTTGTGGATCCAAAACTGATAGAACACGGTGTTTTGAAGAAAGACATGTTGCATACATTCCACGTAGCTTTACTTGACCATGTCTTCAGCCTCATGCAAACCTGAGGCCGCACATGTCAGACGTAATTGCTATGTTGACGTGCATAGCTAAAATCGGTGGATTGAAAGGGCCTGATCCTGATGTGTTGTGGTTAACGGCACAATTAAAAAAATAAACAGAGAGAACTCAATTCCATAAAGCCGACAAAATGGAAGTATTCAAATCAAAAACAATGAACAACGAGATACTTCAAGAACCAAAATCCAACGGCCAAGAATTGCAAACGGTAAGTTCTCAAAAATCTCTGGCAATCGGCCTTGCCAGTTTGGGCCCATCTGATATCTTTTAAAGTACCAAAATACCCTCCGCCATTTTTTTTGTTTTTTAAGTCTCCACGAATATTTGGTTATATCTGGTACAACGGCAAGGTTTCAAATCTGCTGTAACCCGCCAATCACACGGTCACTTAAATCACCGAAATACCCTTCGTCGTGATCTGTTTACAACGGTAAAGTTTCTAATTTTCTGTGGCCAAAGCCCAGTATTTAAAGGCAATCGATCCCTCTGGCTTTCTTGCTTGACGGAAGGATCTTGGAAAAACAAAAGAAGCGGGAAGGGAGCGAGAAAGTAGAGAAAGAGGAGGAATTAGGGCGGCGATGCCCTTTTTTTTTTTTCTTAAACTAGGTCGGGACCGCCTATTTCCAACGGCACGATGGCTGCTGCTCCGGCATTTTTCTATCTTCGGTGAATGCAAGTCTTGTGTTTCATCGATTTCTTCTTTCCAGGATTGCAAATTAAAGAGGAAATCTACGGGTAAAGAATGTCAAATCTTATTATTATTATTTTTAATGTATTTCTTTTCCCAATAATACAAATTACAGAGAAGAATCTAGCGCTAATATAGTTGAGACTCCCCTTTTATGCATTACCTTTTCCAAGAATGCAAGTTGGATCACATGTTAGACAATCTTGTTCTTGTTTGTTGATTGTAGACGTTTTGTTACTGTCCGTGACATGGAAAAATTGTTTGACTTGGATATGTACTTCTCTTGCTGCTCATCCATCGGGAGCCTCTTTTGGTTACCGCTCCTGTGTTTGTTGGATATTGAATTGTCTTGGATATGTACGCACCTTGCGGGATATGTAAATCTTGATATGTGCACCTCTTGCTGTTTGCAGCTTCTTGTTATTTTCTATTTTCGTAAGAGGATGGATAGTCATGTAACTCAGATGTTCAATTGCGTTTGGATACAACTTAACAAACCTCTCTGCTTTTCTGTGTTCCTTGTTTTGCCTTTTTAACTTTCTTAAAGTATGTGTTATTTTCCATTCAGAATTAATTATTGAACTTTTCTCTGCACTGGATGGGTATGTCTTCTGTTTCTTCTCCAAAAATAATCTGTACATTGGTTATTTATTTCTATTGGGTTTATTTTTTCCTTTTCTTTTTGATTATACTAAATTTCAAAGCTCTTATGTAACGGGAAGAAAGAAGCATTATGTTGGGGTCCACCGGCAAGAGACAAGCTGCCACAGGTTTCCATTCTTCCTCCTCCTTCCTCCTCCTCAGTTTCCTGTGATTAGAATAGAATCAGAGGGAAGGTTATATAGAGTAACCTCCCTGACAATTTCTGCAGAATGCCCTGCAAGCTTTAAGTAATTTTTTTATGTAGCGTAGCATGCGGAAGAAACGAGTCATTGCTTTCTTGGCGCCTCTGATGCGGAAGAAGTATGGCGGCGATCGCTACACGATGGCTGTGGCTCCCTACATCTTTCTTTGGTGACTTTGAAAATGAAGCAGGGAGACCCGGTAGCGACTGACCCCGACAATAATTAATTTTGTAATGTTTGACCCCCGACAATAATTGACCTAATAATAACTGATTTGATAATAATTGACCCGACAAATATCTGATTGACTTGATAATAATTAATTCAATAATTATTAATTACATACCGACTGACTCCATAAAAATTATGATAAATTTCTTATATTTATTTGTGTCTCTCTAACCCCCGCTTATAGCATTATAAAATTTCTTTATGTTGTATAAATATTTTTCTTTTAGATGTGTAGCACGTCGGAGCGCATGGCTTCCAATACCTTCCGTCCGTCAGGCTGAAAAAATAGGGCATAAGCTCATGGTTGCATATTCCTTATATAATAGCTACAGGATGGCCAGGAATTTTGAATTAACAACATGAATTATGGTTGAACGATCCTACTGCTAGGTTCAGAGAGTTTCAAGAAAATTCTTCTTTGCAGTACCTATAACAGAAAGGTTGGACTCTCTAGCGCCCTTCCTCTAGCACAGCCATTCCAAAGGGCACAGGTGAAATCGGAGAAAGTGACCTTGATGACGACACCAGTGGCATCAGGTAAATCAGACTCTAAGCATTTCCCCTATACCGTTGTATTGGCGAAGACGATAGAATATTTTAATTACAAGCAGAATAACCGGTAACAGTGAGGGTAGCTTTCGAGTGGAAGAAACCTGAACTCGGGCAACTATTTAAACAAAAGAAAATAATATATTTTTTTTTTTTTAAAAAAAGGCAGTGTCGACATGAAAAATGATTTCATTAACCCCAAGATTCTTTACTTCGACTCAGTTGCCAATGCAAATGCATACATCAACATAAATTTTAACACCAACATTTGCTAACCAAATACATAGAACAATTTTACAGTATCAGCCAGAAAAGAAGATTTTCCTTCCTATTAATTCCCCTTGAATCAGTACAGTTTAAGCCATTTTCCTAAAGTTGCACTTTTTATTTGTTTAATTTTTTTTTTTTTTTGACCCTGGATAACTGATTTTTTGAACTCGAGTGCAAACAGAATTCACGAGCACACATATACCAACTTTACAACATGATCCTGTAAGGACAATACAAGACTTTGTTGTGCCTGTCTTTGCTGTTCCGCACAACTTTGAAGGGATGCCATCTCGCCAGGAGCTTTTTTGCATCTGTACGGTAGTCTGGCGATATAATATCTTCTATTGCGACTCCACCGGAATCATGATGCTTCATTGTCTACACAAGGAACAAAATTTCTCAGACAAAAAGCTATCGATTGAGTAAAACTCTAACCAATCTTTGACATATCTGATTTACCGATCAGAGCTGTAGAAGCCTGCATCCGCAGCACAGATTGGGCTGTGAAAACTTGACGTTCAACTAGACTCAAAGTATTTTCTGATGTATAAATAATACTCAAAACCCTTTTCTAAGACCACACACTATTCCCGTACAATCTAGAGCTGGAATAGGCCCCAAAACCAGGTACTCGCCTGGCCCAAAGAAAAGACTAAAACGCACAAGTAGTGAAAAGAACAAGTATAGAACAGGAAGAAAAAGGAGATGTCCAGCACAAGTAGCCAAAGAAAAATAATGGGCCTTCTATTATTAAAAAGATGATTAAAGCTACAGCATTAACCTCTAGATCACAAACTTCAGTGAGCTGGAACAGATGCCAGGGCAGAGACATTTTACGTTCAGGGTTAAAGGGCTTCAGAGAGATCCAGACCGAGTGATTACATAGGGAGAAGAATGAGACCATGACCAGTAAAAGACCTTTCCAAAAAGATCAACCTATAGTGTGTGTGCACTTTCCTGAATTTCAATGCAGATGGTGTGCTAGTAAAAGATTTATACAAAAGGGAAAAATCAACCATCAAGGGATTTGTGCCTCAAAATGCATATAAATGTCGGTCAAATATGCTTAACAATATGATAGGCACCTTTTGATGCTTAAAATACAATATCCAATTTCAGATACATGCCCAGATGGTCAAAGCATATACATACCTTCTCCAAATTGCTGCTCAAATCGAGCAACGATATGCTTCCCATAAGTATATTTCTTCAAAGCATTCAAATGTAGACTTATACGGTCAAGCAACATTAGCCGCTGAGTATCAGTACTTGTGTCAAGAATCTTTTGGACCACATAATTTGCAAACTGGTCTTTCATCATTATCTAGGACACACAAGCCAAGAAAAATTGAAAAAGGTAATTTGGCCTCAAATTTGTCCTATACCACACAAGCAAAATAATTGTATTCTCAAACAATTATGAGATCAGGACAGCAGGATACCAACATTAAAAAGGAAATTGCATTATAGATTGAAGATGATATAGCAATCACAGGCTGCATAATTATCAGATGATTGTAGAACATTCTCAAGATAAGAATGGCTAGCAATATTGCCACACCAAAGGAATGTTAGGGTCACACCCCCTTTTTTTCCCTTTTCTAGCTTGTTAGACAGTGTAATTCTATTTTCTACTAGTAATTCGCTTATCTTTTCATAACTCCATTAAAAGTTTAAAAACGAAAAAAATCTTTTATGCATCTGTGAACAATTTAGTCCAAATTGCAGCACTTTATTCAGAACATTTATTGATATATCATACAAAAAAGGTAGTGCCAATGCAGAAGGTTCTGACACTGTTGAGTCTAGGGAAGGTTAAATATATTTATATACAGTGACCAAATTCTACATAAAAGATGATTATGTCCTATTAGTAATTTGTTTCAACTTTTTGTTAGTTGCTCCACTGACAATGAAAGAAGCAATTTAATGCCTTCAGGAAAGAAAATTAAAACAATGTCTCCGAAGCATAACATCATTAGACAGAATAAAGTGCATTATAGTACCTTGGCAATCATGAACAGAACAAGTAAAAAAGCAACAAAAACACTTTATGCTAATGAATCAAAAGATTATTCCCGACTACTAAGTGCATTCCTTTGTGGCATAATTAGTAGAGACTTGCTTAGCTACACATGACTAGAGAAAAAAAATCATGAATTTCAAGTTCAAACAGAAATGATGTTGACTTACCAATAAATTATCATTCTCCTCATTATGCCATAGTATCTCCTGAATTATTTGTTCCCTTTCACTAGCACCACCATACTCCAAACATTTCTCAATGACATTGGATGCAAATTTGTGCTGACTCAGTTCTGTAATATGGCCTGACAACTTGCTGATAATTTGGCATCTTTCATGAGGTTTTCCCCTTTCTAGCACATGCTGTTAAAAGACACATTGACATGTGTATAAAATCATTAAATTCATCATGTCAAATGAGGTAGTTGGAATTCTAAAGAATACTCCAGAAAATCAAAAGGCAAGAAGATAAATTCATATCAGATGCACAAAAAGATCAATCCCCATAAAAGCGAGAGAGAGAGAGAGAGAGAGAGAGAGGAAGCATCTGAACTATCTATGAATGACCATATGGCATGCTTAAGCTGTCAGTACCAGATCGTGTTTTTTAACTACTTGAAGTTGGGAATAGCGGCATTAGGTCAGTCAAGCATCTGACATAGCATTCTTAGACAGATTATGGCATAAGGTAAAACCAATCTACAACACAAACACCCAACCAGAATGTCAATTTCACAAAGCATGTGATACCCAATAAAAGTGTTCCAAGTGATGAAGTACAAGAATGAACCTACCTGAGTCACATAATTGCCATACTGGTCCTGGGCAAGAACATAGACTGATTCTAAAATCTCATCAATTATAAACTGACAATGCAGCTCATCTGTACAGTGCTCCAGAACCCTCTACATGGATCACATACATGAAACTTTGACAGTATTCTTGCAGACAAGAAAAGGAGAGGGAAAAAAGAGAGCAGGATAAACTTCCAAGATACCACTTAAGTAAAAATACCTGTATGACACGACAACCATAAGGATGCATAGAAAGTGCTGCAACTTGACCACGAAATGCAGAGATAATGAAGCCAATTTTTTCAGCTGGAACATTTCCAATGCACTTCTGGATGACATGGTTGCCATTTTGATCACGCACACATCTCATAACATGCCCATCTAGTTCACGAACAAGTTGTGCTCTCTGATCAAGCTCAATTACTTCAAGTGCCTAACTCCAGCATATAATCAGCAAAATGATAAATGTTATAAAGGAACGAATATCCATTCCAGAATGGGAAGCTGTTAACAATCCACCATTTCAGTTCAGCAAGAGAAAACAAAATAATAATTAGCTCAAAACTACTGAAGTAGGATTCCACAAGTGCTATGAACTGCCAGAACATGTTTGCTATGACATAACTTAAACTTCTGACATGCCTATAGAGTGGTTGTCTTGTCAACCAATGAGTGGCTTGACAAATTGTCTTGTTAAAATGGGCATATATAATTATCGTATTTTCTATAGTATACTAGATTCCAACCAACATAGTCCCCAATCGAAGACCAACAGTCTTAGACACAAAAGACAACCATTCACAATGCCTAAATTGTTTCAATATAAAAGGGTGAAATTTTATTTCTTTGCACAAAATAATCTTTGCCAACAACCAGTATGAACAACAATGAAATAAAATGCAAGAAATATCCCTATAGACCCATTAACCATCATAGTGCATAGTCATTACAAAGTTTTCACAAGAACCTTTTGGGCAAGGTTGCCAACGGTCAAACATGAACAGAAAAAGAAAGAAAGTTTGTTACAATGAGTAATAAAGTCACAAGTACCTTTTGGATTACTCGACAACCATACATCTGAAGACTTAGAGGCAAAATCTGTCCAGCAAACTGATTAGCTAGTTCCTTCCTCTGCTCTGGACTTCCATACTCAAAGAACTACAAGTAAACAAAAGAATTGAAAAAGAAATCCCCTACAACAAAAATAACAAGCTGTGTTGACATAAAATATGAACATTGCAAATGCACACCTTCTGGATAACATAGTTACCAAACACATCAGTCATTAACTTGGAAGCATATGGAAGAACTTCTTTAAAAACAGATGCCTTTTCTTCAGCACAACAATTTTCCAACTTCTGCTGAATAAATCGACTGCCATGTTGGTCAGCGCTGAAATTGGATAGCCTCAAATTTCACTTTCATTCCATTATAACAATAAAATATAAGAATAATAAAAACGAATGTTAAATACATGTTCACTTGCCTAAATTCAACAATATGCCCTGCAATATCAGACAGCTCAAACCTGCGGCCCTTTCCAGATTTCAACTCCTCAAGGAAATTATATATATTAGGGTCATTAAAACTCTCTGAGTGTCTTTGACCTTGCCATCCAGAATATGCGGCAGGATAATTAGTAACTGGCGGCAATCTTATTTCATTTCTTCCCCCAGAAATACCTGTTCCCCCAACTGAGGCTCCAGATAGAACTGGGCTAGCAAGTGGTGATGATGGGTATGGCATATACATGCCCATGTTTAGTTGGTTACCAAAGTAATGATTGTTTGTCATCCCCCATCTATCTTGGTTCAGAATACTCATTCCACTCCTTTGATATTGCAATTTCTGGTCATCAGAACCAGCAGTAACTTCAGATCCTTTCTTTGGACCAAGAGCATTATTTTGGTTTCCAATAACATTACTTCCAGATGCCAATGAATCAAATTGAGCAGAAACATTATATGCTGGCCCATACGGCTGTTGATAGTATTGCATATACAGGGGATCAGAGAATGATGGTTGCACTGCATATCCAAACTGTCCATAGAACTTGTTCACATTTTGCAAATCAGCACCATATGCAATGCCTCCTCCAGTTGAAACTCCAGACATCCGGGGATTGAAGTTAGAACCAGCAGACCCATCAACTAACATTGAGATATGACCATGGGGAGGGTATCCAGCAACAAATGGAGGAATAACTGTGGAACTTACTGTATATGCCCCTGCACCATATTGCGGAGAATAAAAGCCCGAAGCCTGTAAATTAGGGTATAATGTGTTTAGTGAAGTCGTGTATGCTGTTGTACTTGCATACAGAGGAGGTGTAAACCCGGATGACTGTAATACTGGCTGTGCCTCATTCGAGAACTTAGATGGGTTATGAAGAAATTGATCTGTGCCTGTGTGTGAGGAACCCACTCCTTGAGGACCTGGTAGAGATGTGGCACATTGAACATGAAATGAATTGCTCTGTTGGTACAGGTGGTGTTGAAGCACATTGTTCTGATAGTAATTTTGCCATTTTTCTTGATTCTTCTGCTCTTTTGAAGTTGAAAAGCTAGAAACATTAAGATCCCTCATTTTAGATTCGATAACAGTGACATCAGCACAGTTTGAATTTCCTTTATGAACAGTGGATGTGGTTTCCATCGCTCCTACACATTTAAGAGATGATCAGCTTCAAACAGTAGCAAGTAAGAAATTAACATCCAATGATGGCCCAACATCACTAGTACCTAGTGTCGATGCAACAGTGTTCAATGTACTAACTGGAGAATTATGCAAGGAACTATGTTCAGTATCACGGTCAGCCACTGCATCTGTTGTTCCAGAACTTAAGGATCGAGACTGATTATATAAAGGTGATGCAGTGCAGGGGAGGTGCTCCTGCAAAAATGAATAACTAATTACACATTTTTTGTTAGAAGTCCAAAAGTAACACATAGAGAAACAAAAAGTAATACAATGTATATCAGTCAGCCCTCAAATTAATCCCACAATAAGGTTCTTAAATTGCACCCTTTCTACAATCACTAAATACACAGACAAAAAGAGAAAAAAATTGTTGTTCATTACATGGATGAAAAATTTGTCGAAAAGCCATAAGCATAGGATTGAAACTCATAGTTGACAAAGAAAACAATACTATGAGAAATGCACAAGCATAATGATATAAAATGAGTGATAACTTTAAGTCAGTTCCAAAACTTGAAACTTGCAAACAAATGAAATAACTCTGGTCATTTGCTTCATGTTAGTGGCAAAATTAATTTTCAGGCCTATTCTAAAACCCAAGATAGACTAAATTTCATACTCCACACATTTGTAAACATGCAAAACACGTTCAAGCACTTGAAAAAATGGCTAACAAAATTACTACCTGAATTAAATTAATCAAGCTTTTGGATTGCTCTGCTAATGAAGCTGTATCCTCTCCAGAACAAAAACCATTTGCCCCAAGTGTTAGATCCTCAGAAGGCTGCTGGGGTGAATGTTCATCTTCAGACTCTTCCCTGTGTGTAGAAAGGATTTCTCTCGACAAATGTAAGGAACTGTGACCATCCCTATCTGTCAAATTTGATCCCCAACTACTGCCAAATTTAACAATATGGCTTCCAACCCGACGATTCTCCCTAGGAATGGGTGGTGTAGGAAGTCTAACATTTGGGTTGACATTGGAACCATAAAAACTGGAACGTGATTGCTTATCTGATTCAAATTTTTGAACAGCCTCGTTTAAATTTCCCAGGCTTGAATTTTGACCAGAAATTTTCTGAGAAATAAGGTTACTTATGGCCACATATGAACCTTCCATGCTAGGAGGTGCACTTCCACTGCGATTAGGGACTGTATCTCTCCCACTACCACAAAATCTTTGATCCTTCCTAAGTAACCCCAAATCTTCAAGGGCCATATTATGAGTTGCAGGAACAAAAGCCAAAGATTCCCTATGGGAGGGCATTATGAGAGGGCTTTCAGTTGCCATATTACCAGAACAGTGTTATGCCTCTTTTTTTTGCCCAATTACACGTGTTAAAAGATAACCCACGTGATCTGCCAAGGGTTAAGCCATCTTTCAGCATCAACAGTCATGTAAAATGGAAAATAAGAGAAAAAAAATTAACATTGAGATATCAGCATTTCACAGTATTATCATCAAAACAATATCAATACAATGATACTGAGATTTGTTGCATCAATCCCGACTAGAAGGGATAATATGGAGTATCTCCATCATGAACTATAAATGATATCATGCTATCAAGCAAATGGAATGAGAACAAACTGAATGTTTCAAAAAGTCATATACTCTAGAGAAATGCAATAAGTAAACTTAGATAAAATCTTTTGCATATAAATCCCACCACTTACTCACGTTCAAAAAAAAAAAAAAAAAAAAAAGAAGAGAAACAAGCAAGAACGACCACAATTGACATCTGTAAGACTTCTTAGGATACCCATCATAAAGTCAAGTGGTAAAATTGGCATGAAACCAAGATCACAATGGCTTTGAAATTCAATTTGAAAAGCAAAACTACAAAGGTATAAGCCAAAGTGAGTCAATCATAATAAAAAAAAAAAAAAAAAAATTGCAAATCAAAGTTAAAACACAGGAAAAGAATCAGCACAACCCACGTGCACACAAACTAGTACCATTAGGCTACCGAGAAAAAGCTAAGCTGATGAAATAAAACAGAAACTCCCACATGGAGACACGACCGCATCCATAGCTCAACTAAAACCTATTTTACTGTAATCCCTTGCTTACTCGAAATCAAAACACGAAAGCTTTAAACTTTCTTACATCCACAAGCTCTTTCCTCAGGAAACAAACAGGGCGATGTTAGAACAAGAAGAAAAATTATTGACCAACAAACGGACAAGCCACATAAACAGAATCAAAGACATCCCACAAATTCAAACAACCAACACAAAAACAAAGTCATATCATTAAAATGACCAAAACCCAATTCAAAGGAACGGAGACAAAAGAGTTATGAAACACCCTTGAAGTGGAAATGATTACATAGCTTCGAGATTACAAAGCCATTGAACAAGAAGAACGTGCTATAGTGATAGCAACAAGTGAAAGACCCGACCTTTAACATCAAACGAAACATGAAAGATTCTCTTACCTAGTACGAAGGAAGATTCACTGCTCAAAAACCCTAGATTCTCAGATTATTTCTAGAGAGAGAAAATGAGAGAGAGAGAGAGAGAGAAACACGCATAAAGAGACACAGAGAGAGATAGAGGAGGGGGCTCCATTCTATATTTGGCCTTGTTATCGATGAAAGTTATATGCATAAAAGGCGATTTTCTTAAAAAATAAATTTGACATATCGGATATATAATAAAGACGAAAAATAGTAAATGCCACTTAAAGGTTTCGGCTAAGATTTTTGGACATGTTCTTCAATTGTGTTCGTTCGCGTTTGGGGTGGAAAAGCACAACGAAAACGACAAAAACATAAGTGCGAAAAAGCATCTAATCGTTTGGGCTGCGCACACGTGTGGTCCTCTGTTTCTTCCATTTTTCTGTTTAAACCAAGTGTCAACTGAATTAAACTCAATACCTTAAATTCTGAGAACCACTCCAACACGAATAAACCGAAGAGCCTGAGAGCCTCAGCTTCCATTCCAAGCTTCAATCTTGATAACTAATCTTAGCAGTTTACCAACCGATTTCTTTTCACCGTAAGTGCCCCGACCGTCAAAGAAAGAAGTGAGTTCTTCGAAAATAATTCTACGAAATATTATGATTAGAAATATATATAACCACAGTTGATTGCCACTCTCCCATGAGGAAAAAATTGCATGCACATAAAAAGTTATATTTTTATTCTTAAAAAAAAAAAAAAAAAAGAAGTTCAATTTTCAAATACTGCAGTACAAAAATTAGAAAATTTAATTACTTTTTCTTAATTTGTAAAATTATAATGCAACTAATATTAAAAATTTATTCTATTCATCTAAATATTTAATTATTTTATCTTTTCTCTCCTTTTTTTTTTATGGCATCACATTATAACTATCGAATCTAAAATCTAGTTTTATGTGTATTATTATATTGATAGATAAAGATTACACGATGGTGGCGATTACAATAATAAAAAATAATAAAATTTTAATAATAAATTTAATTTTAAAAATATTTATTTTATTTTATTTTAAAAATTAAATGTAATTATATGACTTATATTAATAAATTATTAAAATAATACTAATATTTATTTTTTATAATATTAATTATTTTATTTATAAAATTAATAATTTTTAATTTAAATATTTTACTATAACATTATCAAAATTTCTTTTTCGTGTAAAAAAAAAAAAGAATTCATAAAATTTGAATCAATATATTTAAGGTCTTTTTTTATGTGTATAACTAAGTTTTTAAACAATTTTCTCGATTAATTTTGTTTGAAACCAAAAAGTTATTAGATACAAGGGAAAAAAATTAAATTAGACAAAATCGTGAAATTCAAATTTTCATCCTTCTTGTTGCCTCTTCCATGATTCAAATCAAACTCCTGCTTCCTATCAACAGTAATTAAAGTAAACAATTAGGGGGAATTTGATCAATTAACAAAAACAAGAAAAAGAAAGACAGAAAGAAAAAAAGAAAGCCCCTCGGAAGGCACTAGACCCCATATAAGGCTTCCTTTTCTTTTTAAAAAAAAAAAAAAAAGAAGAAGCAAAGACCTCAAATAAAACTAAATAAATTAAACGCTGCGCAAAAGAAAATATAAAAAATATAATATAGCATAAAACCCATGGTCCAGGCATTGCTTCGCTCTCTCTCTCTCTCTCCCTCTCTCTATACATACATACATATATATATATATATAGGGAAAAACCCTAAACCCTACAGGGAAGTCATCAATCAGATTAGAAGGGTGAAATGGAACAGACCCAAGAAGATTACACTCTTGTTGCAAGAAAACCCAATTTTGGGCTCCCAACAGCATGCCCTATTTGCTTGCCAGTTTACATATATCTCAAATTCGCTCGTTTCCCTTTTCGCCTGGACTTCAATTCCACATACCCAGATTCAGGTTTTCTCCCCTTCTTTGGTTCTATTCTACCTTGTATTTTTGCTGTCTCTTTATGGATTCTTTTGACTTTTTTTTTTTTTGTTTTGGTTAAATTCTTTTGGCTTTGCTTGTGGCCTTTTAGTTTGTGGTTTTGGATGGATTGGAAATTATTGTTTCTTGATGAATGGGTCACTTTGTAAAAACAAGGTTAACATATAACATCGCACTAGCACTGGCTTGTTTTTTTTTTTTTTTTCTGGGCTTTGTTGAATGATTAAGGGATGATGATACTTGGGTTTCTTTTGGCTAATTTCATCTGGTAGATTCTTTTCTTTTCCTTCCCCACCCCTTCGACATTTGACCTTGGAAAAGATCAAGTAGGCATTGCTTATGGCTGATTTCTTCAAACAAGAAGGGGTAGTGCTTTTCTTGTTTCTTTTTAGGACACAATGTCTATGTTTTTCTTCTTTTCACCTTTTTTGTTTTTTTGTTCTGTTGATCTCCTTCTTGTGGTTTTTTTTGTTATTTTTCTTTTTTGTATTAAAAAGCTACAAACTTTTTAGGATTTTCCTCCATGAGTTGCATTTCTTGTCCTTTTTGCCATTTATGCTTGCCTTTTGCATCTCTTTTATTGCTCTGTGAGGGAATCTGCCTTTCCCTTTCTCCCATTGCTTGCTTTCAAGACTCTAAATTTCTTCTGTGCACAAGCATGTGGACTGCATTTGCATATGCACAATCCCTTTTGTGTTGTTAAATGCATGTCTGCAGCAAGGAATGATAGTCTGAGGAGGCAAAGGCAAGGATAGGGGTGAAACTTACGTTTGTTGAATGATCCAAATGTGACAGTTTCCAACTTCCAAGATGAGGGAGTGAGAAGATAGAATTTATGGAGGACAATTATGGTTTTCCAATGGTTACAATCTTTTTTTTTTTTCCCAAACATAGCTTCTTCATACACTAATATTTATTTGTCATTGATGGATGTCTTTACCTCTCTGTGCTAGATCAAATTCCTTATGTTGAGTCTGGTACATATGTGGCCTATAATAATGAGGGTGGTGGTGTTATTCAACATTTGAAGGAAGATGGTATCATTGACTTGGACTCTGAATTCCAATCAGTTCCAGAATGGATATCAATGAAAGCGATGGTCAGCTCCTGGCTTGCAGATGCAATCATGTATGAACTCTGGTTGGGGACTGATGGAAGCTCTGCTCATAAGATATATTATTCTGATCTCCCTTGGATAATAGGGAAGGCCCTGTTCGTTAAGCAAGTCTATGGTGTAAAGCAGCGCCTTGGGATAACAAAAGGAAATGCTGAGAAAAGGGAGGAAGAGGTTGCCATTATATTTGATCCTTCATATGTTTAGATTTTTGACATGTGCCCCTGCTGTTGCATTTCACTCTCAATCTTCCCTGGCCTACCCCCTCCCCCTTACACACAGGCAGGCACTTTAGACACATATTGTTCACTTTTAATTAGTGCTCTATTAGTGGAATTATGCCATTTTTTCCCCTTCTTTGTTGCTCATGTATTCTATTTCCATGGGTACATTTAGTCATATGTATTCTTGTTCCTGGGCAGATTTACAATAGAGCTAAAATTGCATTTGGAGCTCTGTCAAACAGATTAGGGGAACAAAACTTCCTTTTTGACAGGTGAATCTTTCAAATGTCCTACTCCTTTTCATTTCACTGTGAAGTAGCGAAGGACTTCTTATTCTTCCTTGATATAATACTTTTAAGTTGGGAGCTGAAGTAGAGCTCAAATATTCTACAGATGCATTGAGCTGCCTTCTTCTTCTTCTTCATTATTTTATTTTATTTTATTTTATTTTGTGCAGGCCATCAAGCTTGGATGCCAGTTTACTTGCACATGTACTTTTTACTCTTAATGCATTGCCTGTGAGTCCTTGCAAATTTTTCAGATTTGATATTTTTTGAATTATAGTTCTAGCGACCATGTTATTACATGGTTTTTGGTTGAAATTATTTTGTAGATGGTACATGGTTCAAATTTCTTGGGTGATAGGAAAGTAAAACTTGGTTTTCAGAAGTATTCTTATTTTGTGTTCTATCAACAACGTTTTCAGGATAGGTGCTCTCTCAAATGGTTTTCCTTTTTTTTTTTCCCTTTTCATTTATTCTTTCTTTTTCCCCAATTTCATTCAAGAGGAAACTGTTTTATCATACTCTTAAAATATGTTTTGCTTCATTATCTTCTTTGCTTCTTCATTCTTTTGGATCAGAATTTTCATTTTTCCTTACATTCTTGTGTCGACTAGGAGACGTCAGTTCTGCGAAGCACACTCTTAGAATTTAGTAACATGTCAAGGTATGCTGAAAAACTTAAAACAGAGTTCTTGGAGGCCAGCCCATCGTCCTCTTCTTACCCACAGGGCCAGTCAGATTTTTCATCATCATCCCAAAGAAAAGGCCCTTCGAATTCAAGTTAGTCATTTCTATCCTCTGGACTAACAGCATGTCAGCTGTTGACTGAATTTAATCCATTTATAAGCTATCAATTAAACACCGCATTGGTAATTACGAATTCCTGTTTTCTTTTCATGCAGTTTTGATCCATTGACATGTTTGGTTATTGTTAGATTCAAAACCAAAGAGAAAGCCGAAAAGGGAAAAGACACAGGAGGAGAAAGATTTCAGCAGAAGGGCAAAATATTTCTTGGTAACACAGCTTGTTGCGGTTCTACTTTTCCTCTCTCTCATGGGTGGATATGATTTTTCAGAAGATGATGATGGTGATGAAGGCCTCAGTTATGACTGACAGATGCATTTTGAGCTGTACGATGATTTGCATTGTCATCAAGTTTTCCATTCTCTGCCCCCCTCATTCTCCCTGATTCATGGTTGTCATTTTGATGAGGACAAATTTTTTTTTCTTACTTTATTTATTCTTGTATTCTCAACAAAAAAATTTTAATCCTTTGCAAGAATTTACATTTTGTGATGGGAAGTTTGCAGTGGTTTGACTCTGCAGCTAAAGCTTGGAAAGCGCCCTTTAGTTGCTACTGAGGCCGATCAGAGGATTTGCCAGCCATAAGGAGCTCATTAACAGAGTTATTCTCTTCATATATTGTAACCTACAATTTAATAAATTTTTTAAATGAATTTAAAAATAAAATTGAAATTCAAGATATAAAAAAAAAATATAGTTTTCCATTTTTATACATCCATTATGTCAACTCCTAATTTTGGTTTTATGTTTTGTTTGTCATTTCCGTGGGAATTGTCCCATACCTACTTTTTAACTAATTTAGTCTATCACGTAGGAAATGAGCTAATCGAACTCACTCTGGCAATGAAAGTTGAGGCTGATTGTATTCGTGGTCCTTCTCTTTGGCATTTTCTACTAGTTTTTGCATTGTGGGCCATGGTCATTAAGGGCAAGTAATTTAGTCATTACTTGCAAATGACACAAAGCGTTCCATTAGAACTTGAGAGAGGTCTCGCAGTCGGCCATCCCTCAAATAAAAAAAAATAAAATAAAAGGGGAATTGGGGAGTGAGTTCTAAATATGATATTTTGTAGTAGTGGAGTTGAGAAATTTTTGGTTAAAGTTATCATAATAAAGATAATGAAGCTTTTTTATAAAAAGAGTTGAAGTGAAAAATAAATTATTGACTCTAGTTTAAGCACACAACAATAATAATTAATGTTTTTATAATATATATATATATTCTTATAGCCAAAAAGGAAAAGAAACAAAGAGAACTTGAGAGAAGTCAATAATTCTCGTTTCTCATTCAGACTTTATATTTTAAACTCTGCCTTAATCTTTACAGAGTCCCAAATAAAATCCTGATCTTATGCTATTATTCCACGTTTCCATGTCGCTGCCAGAAGAATCAAATTTGCCCAATATCGTGAAATGGAATGAATTTTCTTGAGAAATCCTTGAAAACCCATCCATTATATTTCGTAATTTCCTGGTGGACAAAAATGGATGACTTAAAAGTTTGTAACAACCCCATATGCACATCTTCAAGTAAATCTTTCCCAAGGTCGAAATGGATCAAACCGGTATGTTAGTAGGGGCAGCACATACCGAATCACGCGATTCAATCAAGCCTAAACCTTCCCCCTTGCTTCATCTTTCTTGTCTGGTCATGAACATGTGAATACATTGGTGCCTACAAGAAAACCAGCACTAAATTTTCATAAATTACACTTTAGCCCCACTAGTAATATGTGGCCACTTAACACTCTCCCACTGCTTAACAAGCTCAGCATATCCCTCAGCTGAACCAATAGCAAATTCAGACAGTGAGCTCATTGCAACCGACATTCCAGCACAGAGTACCCTAATGGCAACTTCAGCCAATTTCTCTGTAGTCATTACGCGTTCTACTGTGTCAATCTCCACCAAATGCATATTCCCACTGAATTCGGTGGACAACCCAGCTCCAAATCTCTTGGAACCAATGGGAACCCCGTGAACATCATCTCTTAGCTGCTGTGCATAGAGGGAGCCCATTCCAGCTGCAAAAAAGTCTAGTCCATCGAGAACCGGCTTCTCCTGAATGCCATCGAGAAACCTTGACCATTGGATGCAAAATCCAAATATTGGCAGAGTCCCACTGGACCGACGAGGAGATAATGGAACCTTGGATGCATCGGGATCAGATCTGATGCACCTGAGGAGCCAACCAGTTAATGCATGCACATAAGATCGTTGAGAGATGATCCATGCTTCAAAGCAAGCTCGCCAATTCCGGAGCTCTGTTTCAAGATTGACGGCAGACTTGGCTAGCCGTTGAGGGTCAGCACCTGAAAAGGCAGATCGCCTCTTTGCATTCAGCTTTGAAGGTGTGCCTGCCAGTAAAAGCTTGGCCTCATCCAATGTCCGCTTCTGTACTTGATGGCATTCTGCCATTACCTTCCACATTTTTGCTAAACTGTCATAGGAGTACAGAAGAATTACTTTCTTGTGTCTTTAAGAAACCTTCAGCCTTAGCTCCTATTTCCAAGATTTTTTTATTTAAAAAGAAAAAAGAACATTTCCAAGAAATGTTGATTGACTTCTTATTTGACTTTCATTTTATATGCAAATCAAGTAGGGGCAAGGTAACTGTGCAAATAGCTTAGAGAGTATATATTTAGTCCAGATTTTTCTGGGGAAAAAAAAAAAAAAGAGCAGAAGGGCAAACTCTAGTTCAAAAATTATGTACCACAGAATGAGATTTTTTTGATGGCTCTGCTCATGATGACAATGGATATTTTGGAAAATTAAAGAGAGAAAGAACCAAGAAAAAATGAACAATAATAGAACATCTGAAGATGATTTTATAGGATGATGTTATAAGTCTGCAAACTTGTATAGGAAGTTGGGGAGCATACCCTTGCACCAGTTCCAAAAGTTGAGGCTGCAATTCTTCATCTCTCAAGGTTTCTATTCTCTTCGACACAGCTTCAACCGAGTTTATTGAAACTGTTATCCGAGTGTGCAGGTCTCCAATGGCTGCCCTTGTTTTTCCCACTGCAGAGGGATCGTCTCCTCTTACATCTTGGTTCCTGAGTTGCTTATGTTTCTTCTCATATGCAATTTGAATCTTTTCTCCAGACTGTTTAAGTAGTAAATGCAGATACCAGTTGCATCATTCATAATCAAAAATTTCATTTACTGTTGCCCAAATAGTCATGGGATATTCTGCCTTTTAAATACTAAATACAGCTTCAACTAAATTTCATAATTGATGTATAGTCTACAAACAGAGCAGATGATTTTGAGATGTTGAAAATTCATTGTGGCACATTTGATTTGCATTTGATTAAAATCACTATTGCCTGATATTCTCTGAAAGTAGGGAGTAAGGTAATAACTATACCTTGACTTCCTCATAGAGTTTCTTCTCCCAGACATACAATCTGTCCAATGTTGATTGGTGACTACCTGAAATCATGCAGGATTCATCTGACAAGTCATTACTGCTTTCGTAGTCTTCATCTCTCAAACTTGAATAATTGTTCAAAAATCTTGATGAGGACGAGCGAGATGATGCTGAACGGAGAAGAGCTACTGGATTCAGCATTCTCATTGCTGCAAAAAGTAAAATAATTTTTTTTTTTGGCATATAAAAATCCCGAATCAGCGCACATATATATACCAGAATGACACAAGATTCTAAAAACAAAACTAATCATTTACTTGAGCTTTTTCTCCAAAAGTTATGTAAGCATGACTTGATAGAATCAGATTTTTTTATATTTACATCCTGCTTGATGCCCCAGCTTAACTCTTCCATTTACACTGCAGCTTTAAATTTCCAATTATGAATGCAGCCATATGGTTTTAGGCAGAGGAGAAATTGGTACTTTAATGCCACTAACCTGTGAGGTCACTTGAAGTTGATGAATACTGAGCCCTGCTAGACTCTAACAATGCTGAGACCTCTTTGGCTGAACCACAAACTATGGAGAATTGTTCTTCAAGATCCTTGACAACTTCTGCTATGCTTGTTGGCCTTTGATTTACATAGACAGTATAGCCTGGTGTTTCTACCTTAGCATCTCCATCACTAACTGCCATTTCTTGATTGCAGACTTCAACTTGTCCTGAATTTTGAGCTTGTGATAATTCTACTCTAGCGCTGCCTTGTGGTTGTGTTCCTTTTGCTTCATGTTCACATTCACTTCCACTATCACTTTCATCCTCATCCTCAGCTACATCTTCAACAAGCACTTCTTCTCTGTCGTACTCTTTATGAACCCTAGCTTGTTCTGCTGTTACATTCGCCTTGTTATCCACTTCTTCTTGTTCAGTTTCATCTTCCAAGTCAGGTATGCCTTCTTCTTCTCGTACCTTCCTTAGTCCTCTTATGTCATCATCCATAACCATATTATCAAAGGTATTGCGACTAGGATAACCATAGTAGTCTAGCGAAGAAAATGGGTTCCAAAAGCCATCCCATTGTGAAGTTTGAGGTGAAGGAGGAGGCATATTGGTCCTATCATTGAGGGAATACGAGAAGAATGAAGAATTCATTGGCGGAGATTGCATTCCAAAGAATCCATCCATCCCAACATGGTGCATTGGAGAATAAGTTTCAATTCGAACAGTTTCTGGTGATTGAGGTCTCTCCTCAACTGAAACTGTTTGATTCCCTCCAGACATCAAATAGCTTATTTTCATAGTCTTCCTGGACTTGATTGGTGCAGATGGAAATGATGTTGGTGAAATTGAGATGAAACCTGGACTAGATTTCTTGACAGGAGCAAAAGGTGGAGTTATGAATGAATCTAATAAGAATTCGCGGGGCTCATCTCCTTCAACATAATCTCGAAGAGCTGCAGAAACTCTTTTCAAGGATTGAATATAAGCTAAATGTCCAGAAGCAAATCGTGTTCTTTGCTCTACAGCCTGTTTTATAAAATGTTTTCGGTCCCTACAGAGCTGAACTGCCTCTTCATCGTCCAGTTTCGATGTAGAACATCCCATTTCTCTTTTCCTCTCTTATGTCCAACAGTTAAGAAGTTTTCGGGCTTGAATCAAAACAAAAATCCTGATGGTAACCCCTCTTATTTCTCACCAGATTCATACGGATATCCTCTAGAGGCTGATTAGAACCAGAGAGCTTTTCATTAAACCTGAAACTCTAGTTAAGCAAATGGATATGCAAACCATTAGAGACAACACAATCCAAAAAAAGAATGTTTTCAAGAAGTAGGAAGCTCAAAACAGCTAAACATGTGGATTTACAGTTGAACATTTATACACAATAAAACAACCTTGAACATTTGTTAATGCTTTTCTTTATTTCCAAGTTACACATAACATTTCTAACTTGAAATAACAGAACAGGAAATGGAGATTCTACCAGGTTTTCTCTACGGCTTGCCCAAAAACCCAATAACCCGATTGATCGAAATCTAACTGAGCCAAAAACCCACTAAATACCAAGAAAAGGAATGAATGATTATTCTACTTTCATGTACTGAAAACAAAACAACAGAGAAGAAACAACAAGATACGGATAAAATTTTAAATTGAGAAAAAAAAAGAAAAAAAGCCTCTACCAAGCATTAATGCAAAATAAATGAATAAATAAATAAAAGTGGATGAAATTAGGCCCATTAAAAGATGTTTCATTCTCAAAATGAATATTCTGTTCTTGCTGAAAAATCAACGTTTTCAGTCTACAAGTCAACAAACGAAGCACTCAACAAAAGAAGATAAAAGGGGTTAAAGTCGGAGCGAAGGCCTCAAAGTTTGACCGAATTCATACGGCGAAATCTGAAATTCTTGTAAACCAAAGCCGGAAAAGGGATGAATGCATTAAAATTGATTACATGTCTTTTTTTTTTTTTTTTCCTTTTAAAAAAATAGAGTGAGAAAGCTAACTAAATTGTTGTAGAGGTAGTAACATATTCAAGATAAAAAATATATAAAAATGAAGAAAATCACAACAAAAAATATTTCCAAAATCAAAATTTTGGACTAAGAGGAATGAGAATCCAAGTTTTTGAGCATATAGTTTAAAATAAATTTGAACACTGAAATTCACTTGGAATAAAAGCCAAAATCGACCCCCCTCCCAAAAATAAAAGAAATTAAAAGAATAAAATTCCAATAAACTGCTTGGGGACCATTTAAGACACCCCCAAAAAAAAAAAAAACAAATTAAAAGATTCTTCATACAAAATAAAAAAAATAAAAAGCATGTAACACTCCGTCCTCACCAACAGCAAGAAGTTCTGAAAATATTTGACTGAAAAAAAAAAAAAAAAAAGAAGGAATCAAGAAGCTGTATGCGATGGAAAAGGATAATTAAGCACTCACTTAAAACTTCAAAAAAAAATCAACAAAGACAAAACTTCAAAAAGAAATCAAGAAAATTGTCCCAAAAAAAGCCAAAAAAAAAAAAGAGAAAGAAAATGGAAAATTGGTGGTGTTATAGAGGATTGGGCTGCAGAGGAGGATCGTACCTTGGTGATATTGTAAGCAAAAATACAAAGGAATGTAAGCTTAGTGATTGATCACAAGAGAGAGAGCGAGCGACAGAGAGAGAGTCATGGAGATGCAGAAGGAGGGAGCGAGAGAGACGTTGAGGAGAAGCAACGGTCAAAACATGAGAAAGCCAAAAAGCAAAATTAAAAAGAGATTATATGTATGAAGTCTTTGTAGGGTAGAGAACTTTCGTAAAGCATGAGAATCGGATGAGGACACAGCGACTTCCGTACATAAATGCCCTTCTTGTTTCCTTTTATTTTCTGAAATGCCCTCTCCCGCTCTCTGCTTCCCTTTTTATGCCCGTCAAAGCAGAAGGTAAAATGTAAATTAATCGTCAAACTACACTAAAATTAGAATTCCAACTTAGTGCGGGCTCGATTTCGTTGTTAGGGTTTTGCTATTTCCTTTCTGTTATTTATTATTCTAATTTTATTATTTATTGTTTATTGTCACTATTACCTAATTTTTCTTAGCAACAATTTTTTTTCTTAACAAGATTTTTATTGAGAGTGGTAAATGATAGAGAGAGAGTAGAGAGAGAAATAATAAAAAAATAAAAAGTGAGATAAAGAAAGAAAAAGTAAAAAAAAAAAAAAACAGACAAAAAAAAGTAAACAACAAAATAGTATGAAGAGTAAAGAGAAAAATAATAGAGAGGAAAAGAATGACTAGAGAGTAAATAGATTAAAAAAATTAAATAAATTCAGAAAGTGGTGAAAAAAAAAAACTGAGTGATTTTGGAGAATTTTAGAAAAATAAACAATAAATTAAAACAAACTCATTTTAATGTTTCTTAACTTCTTATTTTATTTCAAAAGAAAAAACTTTCAAAAAAGTTTTTTATTTTTTTCTATAAAAAATATTTAAAAAAATTAAAATCACCAGTCACCCAGAACAAGTCCTTGGGGAAGATAATGTTTTTCTTTTTGTCTTTTAATTTTTATACGTGGAAGTTAAAAAAATAACAGAAATAAATATATGGCTTTTTTTTTTTTTTAATGTATAATTGTTACTTGTTTTGTCGCTCAGCAGTCTCGGACAGGTAAAATAGATTGTGAGACTGGTGGTGCCATAGTAATCCAAGGCCCAAAGACCAACACAAAACTAAAACCCTTGGTTGTACTTTCCAGTGGTTTCCAACTGGAATCTGGGTCCAACCACAGACCATCAAACCTGATTTTACCACTAGTGTCTGCCCAGGACAGTAGGACCCACCACTAGATAAAATTTCCAGATTGAAAGACCAAGGTGCCCACACCGCCGTCGCCGTCTGATTATGTCCCAATCTTAGGACACAATTTTATATTTCTAACGGAGTTGTGTGAAATAATTGGAATTCACATAGATAGTGTGGCATACTCATTCTGAAATCTTTATTATTATTATTATTATTATTACTTAAAAATTTTATATAGATTAATAATTAATTATTAATTAATTTTATGTGTCAAATTTCCTTAATTTTTTGAAAATATCGATCTAATTTATTTGAATAGTTTTTCTTCTATTGGCCCGCTTGTACTTGCGCGCAGCACCGTTGCACGGATTGCGCAAAAAGACAAGGACATATAGGTAATTTTGTATGTATTTTCGGTGGATTATAATATTGTTAATAGATTAAAAAAGAGATTCGGAAAAAGCAAAAAAATAAAAAATAAAAAATAAAGTCGGCTCTAAAAAGAAAAAGATAAGGGAATTCGATGGTCCCACTGCAAAAGACTCTTGGGATGCCTCGGTAACCGTTTTATTGGAATCCGCCCTTCTCGTTTCGCTAAATATCGAACATGCCATCCCTTTGACGATGGTAAATTTTTTCGCGATTTCAATCTTAGCCTCTCAGAATCCGAATGTCTAATATGGGCTAACATAGCATCGGGTAAAAAGATGTCCAGTGGATCGGGTACCCGAAAAATCAAAACTAAAATTTGCCTCTAAATTTCTGATTTTGGTTCAACCTGCAAATGGTTAAATAGAAATTTTAGGATCAATTTTTGACCTGTAACTTTAGAATTATTATAAATTTTTAATTTAAATTTATATTTATCTCATCAATTTTATATTTTTACTATTTTAATTTATAATTATAAATGATAAAATAATAATAATAATAATACGACGTAAAATTACATAATACAAGAATTCATTACGATAATAAATGCCAACGGATGATATTAGAATGTGGGCGTTAAAAACACAAGAGAAGGGCTAATCTTGCGATCGTGTGCGAAAATTGAAAATTTTAAAAGCAGGACAACGACGTCGTAAAGCATTTGCCCACCGAAAAATAAATAAATAAATAAATAAATAGCTCTTGGTTGTGGTACTAGGAAATACGAAGCGTTCTTCCGTGGCCGTGACCCGGACCCGCCGTACGGGCATTTCAAACCAATGGCTATCCAAAGCCAAAAACACAAACAAGCTCTAACAGAAAAGCTGCTAATCCTCTTAAAGCAATGCCCTTCCAAGAGGCCACTGCAGCAAATCCACGCGAAAATGCTCGTAAACTCGATACGAAAACCTAATCACATTCTCTCCAAAATCATTGACCTCAAAGACTTTGACTACGCAGCTGTCGTCTTTGCCCAAATCCCAAGCCCAGGCGATTATGCCTTCAATGTAATGATCCGTGGCCTGACCACCACATGGAAAATGCACTCTTTAGCCATTCAGTTCTATTATCGAATGAAGTTTTTGGGTGTTCGACCGAATAATTTTACTTACCCTTTTCTGTTCATGGCGTTTGCGAACATGTTGGAATTGAATCACGGGCGGATGGGTCATTGTATGGTGTTTAAGATTGGTTTGCATACGGATGGTCATGTGAATCATTCTCTGATAACCATGTATTCGAGGTGTGGTCAATTGGGGTGTGCCAGGAAGGTGTTTGATGAAATTTCCCAGAGAGACGTGGTTTCTTGGAATTCCATGATTTCGGGGTATTCGAAGATGGGTTTTGCAAGAGAGGCACTGGAGCTGTTTATGCTTATGAAGGATGACGGTTTTGAACCTGGGGAAATGACATTGGTGAGCGTTCTTGGGGCGTGCGGTGACTTGGGGGATTTGAATCTTGGGAGGTGGGTGGAAGGTTTTGTTCTGGAGAAAAAGATGGAGTTGAACACTTATATTGGGTCTGCTTTGATTGACATGTATGGGAAGTGTGGGGATTTGACTTCAGCAAGGAGGATCTTTGATGCAATGGCAAGTAGGGATGCAATAACCTGGAATGCTATGATCACAGGGTAAGGGTCTCTTGTTTGCACTTTGTGTTTAGTCTCTTTCTAATGATCATCCATCTTCTTGATAATCTAATGTTTAATTTGTTCAGTCATTTGCTTTCATGGCCTGGGAGGTTCATGTATAGCTTCATCTTTAATCTAATTTTAGGTCCATCTATAGCTTCAAAATTCATTTTGGTTTGCAATAAGCTTAAAATGTGGCAGGAAATGGAAGGTTAATGCTGTTCAGTTTTCACTAATGTCATCCTTGTGCAGTATTTAGCCTACATGATCGCATAAAATGACTGCACTCACTAGACAATTCTGGTTGCACACAAAGGAAAAAGCTACATGCTCTTTTTTAGTTCATTTTCCTTCAGTTAGATGAACAGCAACATGCCTTAACTAATATGAACCCTGTGTATGCTGGATTTGTTGATCGTAGTATTAATTTGGTGCTCAATGGGTATATTGCAGCTATGCACAGAATGGGGCATCAAATGAAGCACTTGCTGTGTTCAATGACATGAGAGAGGCAGGTATCTTTCCAAACAAAATCACATTGATTGTTGTGCTGTCTGCTTGTGCCTCAATTGGGGGCCTTGATTTGGGCAAATGGGTTGAGAAATATGCATCAGAAAGAGGACTACAACATGATGTCTATGTTGCTACTGCATTGGTGGACATGTATGCCAAGTGTGGGAATGTAGACAATGCTCTGAGAATTTTCGAAAACATGCCCCAGAAAAATGAGGTCTCTTGGAATGCAATGATTTCTGCTCTTGCTTTTCATGGGCAGGCCCAAAAGGCGTTGTCATTATTTAGATGCATGTCAAGGGATAATGATGGTGCCTGCCCAAATGACATCACATTTGTTGGAGTGCTTTCTGCTTGTGTGCATGCTGGGTTGGTTAATGAGGGCCATCAATTGTTTGGTTCCATGAAGTCTGTATTCGGATTGGACCCAAAAATTGAGCATTATTCTTGCATGGTTGATCTTTTGGCACGTGCAGGGCATCTATATGAAGCTTGGGAATTCATTGAGAAGATGCCTGGAAAACCAGATGCAATTGTACTAGGGGCACTGCTTGGTGCCTGTAGAAGAGGCAAGAATGCATATGTTAGTGAACGAGTGATTAACCTGCTTCTAGAGGTGGAGCCATCAAATTCTGGAAACTATGTTATCTCATCTAAGATATATGCCAATATGAGGAAATGGGATGACTCAGCAAAGGTGAGGGCACTAATGAAAGTGAGGGGCGTCATGAAGACCCCTGGCTGTAGTTGGACTGAGATTGGTAGTCAAGTTCATGAATTTCATGCTGGTGATGAGTTGCACCATCACTCTATGGAGATTTTTCAATTGCTGAATGGGGAGATGAAAAAAGAAGGTTATGTTCCAAGGGTTGATTGCCGTTAGACATTGAAAGGTGGTGGACAGTTTAATGTGATTCTTCGGCTGCTGAATGGTTTACTCAGATTATTATGCTGTCAGGTTGGTGAAATCGATCATAATTTTCAATTTTGTGTTTTGGTACTTAAGGCTTGAAAAAAGGAGTTGAACAACAATAACTGCACATGATCAATTTTTGATCTCCATTTATCCTTTTTCTCTTGGGAAATAAAAAATGAAAATTGCCCAAGTGACATGTGCATTTGCTGTAGAATGAGTGTTTCTTTGCAGAAAGATAAATGATATTTATTGGAAATTTTTAAGAGCAATGCTATTGAAGAACTGAGAATGAAAGTATATTTGATTATCTTTACAGGTATCTCATCAAGTCATCCATCATAAATGGTGTCTTAGTGCATGATGCTCCTACATTTGATAATTATGTGGTTCATGGTCAAAGTAGTTTGAGCTTTTTTGAAGCTCGCAAATTACCTTGTAACATGGAGCCATAAATGGAATGCTTTATTGTGGTTTGTTCTTGTCCTCTCTCTCTCTCTCTCTCTCTCTCTCTCACAATCACACACGCGCGCGCGCACACAAAACACACATACAAGCATTCTTACAGGCTTACTCCGGTGCAGCTAGCTTATCTGTGATTTCATTTCAACATGGACATTAGTTTATCATGATCCAAGATGCAACCTCCTCATGCTTTCCTTTGCAGCTGTGGAAAGGACAGATACTTGGAGGAACAATCTGATGCGGAAAATGAATAATCAGATTTTCAATGCCAAAAGGTTAGATACAATCCAGATGATAGCTTCTACAGCATTTATGCACTTATTTCATGTTACTCTCCTATGTATAATTGATCTATCATGCCATTTACTTATCATAATGTGTATGCCTTCTGCTCAACAAGCCACATAAATAATACCTGGGGAACTTTTTTCTTGTATAGCTTGCATACTTTTTTTGTGATGTGTTTGACTGTTTATGTGAAGCTAGTATGTGATGAGTATGCTTGAGCTATAACTCCACTGCCAACATTTTCACTAAAACGTAGGAAGATAAAATATACACCACATTTGTATTTTTTTATTTTAGTTAACGTGTTTGTTTGTGGAAAGATGCTTGATAAAGTTGAGGACGAGATTCTTTTAGCATTGTTTTTTTTTTTTTTTTTCTTTTTCCTTTCTGGTGGTAATCTAATGATACTTGAGTGTTCTTGGACATCGCTCCTAGTGCATATGGTAATTTGGGAGTGAAACTTACGATGACTTAACTTTTAGTTGGAAATTTCTGGAACTATTTGTGCAACAACACGGTAATTCTTGTGCATCATTGCTTCGTTACCAGAATGCTGAACTGCTGGGACAAAGAGCTACGTGGCAATAATCAATTCCGAAGGGCTACTACATCATGCCAAGAATTTTTTCGCTGGCTGCAATGAGGAAGGCAATCTATTAAAGGGAAGTTAATAAGGCATTAGTGACTGAGGTTAAGTAAAAGTCATTAATTAATCTGGTTATAATATCTCATCAAGCTGGAGAAATATTATGGTAACTTGTTTCATTTATATATTCTTCAGTTAGTTCGACAAAAATTGAGTTCCTGGCATTCTACACAACTGATTACGAATAAGTGGGCATTCTTTGTTGAATGATGACCAATAATGTATTCTCGACCCTGTTAATGACTTTAGGTATAAGCCACGAAGAATTAATTATTTGCAAATTGATCCTAGGGCAAACATTTATATAAGCAGCCGGAATTAAGCTCTTTTCATATTGGGGTGACATGACCTTGCTTCCAAGATAAAGACTGGAATTTGACCCAAAAACAAAAAAAAAAAAAACAAAAGATAAAGGAGTGGAAAGCAAATGGCATACTCATTTCCTTGGAATTAAAAAATAAATTGAAAAGAATCTGAATGCTTTATTTTAAGTGAAATGGTCTAGCTTTGGCCAACGTGATAATTTATATTGCTCTTAAATTTTCGGAAATGGAAAAACACCAGTTGACATTCTATATCACAAAAGGGAGAGAAATAGCCTTCCACAATCTCCCTTGTATGAATCTTATTCCCCCTGGAAAAGTACTGAAGAGTCACAGTCAACATGAAGAACAGGGGGGCGAAAATTGGCAATTGGGTCGAACACAGCCGTCTAAGGCAAGCGTGCTTCCCCCAACGTTCCATTCTCTTTTCGACCGTTGGATTCTAAATTTAAATTTGAACTCCTATCTTTTCTGGGCTAATAGGAGAAGATTTGATGTGATCTTTCTTTCTCTTGAGCTTCAAACGACCAACTGGATATCTGTTGACCGTGTCCTACCGATAGCTATTAGGATTTTTATGATACAATTTTTAGGCAAATCCCGTCTGATCATGGGTCTATGAAACTGTCTGATTTTTATTTTTATTTTGAAAATTAGAACTAAAACTTCAAAAATAAAAATCTAAGCACCGGAGTGTTACATAAACGTCAAGAAGTTTGCTTTCAATGAAGCATGGAGATGGAGTCAAGAAGCGATCAAAGACTATTACTGGTGGCAGAGTTTTGCATGAAAAGGTAGAGGGTGGAATGCAGCCATATGCTGCAATGCGCATGAAACGCTTCCAATACAGTGTTGGGGGGCATCCCGGCAAGTCGTTCCTGGCTACTCTTGGCTCTCTTATTCTCATGCGAAGCTCAGCACAAAGCCACTGCCAACATATTCTCGCCGCATTAAAACATTTTAAATTGGGTTCACTTGCGCGTGGCACCACGATTGCACTGTTAATGTGGATGTAGTCGCAGCTAATGGGGTGTTGAAATAGCTTTCACTATTAAAAATTGTAGCTGAATAAAAAAGAAAAAAAAAAATTCCAATCAAAACCCAACCATTATTTTCAGAAGGGCCTTGGGACATTTTGCTGCAAAGGAGTTAAATAATAGCCCTCTCGGCAGGTTATTCCAAGGCTATAGCAATAAGCTGACAATATCAAGAGTGGAGATTTTATTCTCTTGCCCATTGAAAGAAAGACTCAATTCCCTTCGACAAATAAAAGATCTCAGAAGAAATACGGCGCCGTTGATTCGGTGATCTTACAAGAAAGTGATATATATCTTTATTGCTACAAACATTTGTATTTTTACATCATATAATTTTAAATTATACAAATTTATTTTATCTATGTCTCGTTTAAATGTTATATTTACATCTAATGTTGAAATAACTTGACTTATTAACGTGAGTGCACTGCATTTAGCAGGTTAAGTAGGCATTGAACGCTTAGGCCGTAACTTTGAGCCCGTGGTTTTGTCAAGAAAATATGAATAATTCAAGTCTCCAGGGGAAAATCAAAGAAAGAACTCTGCGAACGAAACACCTGCACCCTTACAGCTTTCCGAAATCCCTTTTCCCATCTTGCCATAAATTAAAATTGTATTTGATGGAAGAAATATGAAACGCAGCTCTTATACAGGGAGTTAAATGGCTAAAACATCCAAGAGACACCATGAAAATCAATAGTATACATGCAAGAAAAGATCTTCAGTGTGATGGAACTCCGAATTAATTTTCCCAAAAGAAACAATGAATTGTAGCAAGTGATTGATTGATGTCTTCATTGCCGTTCAAATACAGTAGTGATAAATTAACCGATAATCTAAGTCTGTTTGTCGATGAATCTTGCTTCTTTTTTTTTTTTTAAAAAAGAAATATATATATATATATACACACACTCTCTCTCATTTTTGCTTCATCTGCTGGGTGTGGATGGCTGCCAGGGCTATAGTATTGTTGCAAGTTGCAACAACTGCTTCCGCAACCCTGCCTACTAACTACTACAGTAGTTGACGCTAAGGCATTTTAGATTTTTTTTTTTTTTTAAATCTTTTGGGGTGTTGAAGGGTTATGACACTAAGAATCGAACTCATTCTTAGAGACAATTGCCAGTAGTATTCGATCAAAAACAGATTGATAAATGGTACCTTTCTCAGCCATCGAGCACTCATCATTATCCTTTTTATTTTATTCTTGTCATGGATTGTCCACGTAATTACGAACAATTTGAGAGATAGGCAGATCTTGTCCAAATATGTCAACCCCATACGTCCTGTCCAAATCAATCTCTGAAAACGTTCTCATGGCTAAAAGTTTCCTTTAGGGAAAAAAGGGATTCTGAACAGATATGATTCCCAAGTCAATGTAAGCGGAAAGTAGACTCCTAAAGTAAGCCCTAAATTTGGCATTATACATCCCAACGAAGAAAGGCTTTACGAGATATTAGAATTAGAATATAGTGCTCGCCCTTCTGGTGCCACTTGCGGCCATTGCACAACAAATGATGGGGCAACAACATTCCCTTCAGTGGGGGAAGTGTCTTTGAATTAGGAATATATGCCTGCAGCGACTGACCTTGCCACTCAGCCATTTTTAGCCCATGGCTATGTGTGCATGTGTGTGGGTGTGGGGGGTGTGTGTGTGTGTGTGTGTATATATATCAGTTTCGTTGCATCAAATTTGAACCAAGAATACTGCACACCGATAATTGCGTACGTGTGTGTCTCAAGTGGTCTTGCATGATGAGATAGTGAGTGGGTTTGAGCCAAGGATGACTTGCCGGCATTTGCTGCTGCTGCTACAGGCAAAGGCAACTTTGCTTCGCTGGGCTGTTCTGGGAAGTCATCTTTGGTTCTAGCCTGCTCCCTACTCTCTCATGTGAGGCTTTTGAGACCCCAATTTGCCATACAATGCACCTGAGACCAGACAATCAAATCCAACTTAGAACCCCGAAGTCTGCTAAATGCAGACTAGATTCAGTATAAAGTGTTTAAAACAAATGGAGATGCTTTTTTCTATTATTAGTATCGTTGTTGTTTCTTTCTGGTCTGCGTCAAACAGTGACGAAAATAACATCAAAGGGAAGCAAGGGAAAATTTTTTGGCTGCAGAGAAAGAAAAGTAAACGGAGAAGAAAGAAGATGGCATTGGCAGTCTGATATTTTCATGCAAACGGAGCACAGGGTTTTGGTGATTCGGCTTTGATTTTTGGGTTGGCTTCAGCTTCTGCGTTTTGGGTTTGGGTTTTCTTGAGTTAATGAGATGTCAATTATCCGAAACGGAACTGGGCCAACACTAAATTTCACTTATCCATGCCTTCTTTTTATTATTATTATTATTATTATTTATTTTAAAGTTTAAAAGCCTACAAATTTCTCTCTCTCATCTTTTTCAAGATTAAAATTTAATATTTTAAAATTTCAAATTTAAACTTTTAACTATTAACAATATTTTAAAAGACCTCAATCAATTTTCATCTTAATAAAGAAAACACAATATAATTATTAACAGCATCGTTTGCTAAGATGATATAATTAGACTATTAATTCTAAAAATTAGAATTTAAATTATAGTAATAACTTTAAAACAAAAAATAAGATATGTAAAAATTCAAATTAAGGAAAATTAACTATATTTAGAATATAACTTAATCTTTATTTAGTTTACATTTCATTGTTTTTTTTTTTTTTTTTTTGGTAATTTTGTAGGAACTGTTCTCTTAATGCAGCTGCATCCAGCAAGAACATGTACCTTTAAATTCTATTTCGCCCCACCCAATGAACTTGAACAAACGTTCTTTAGGTTACAGAGAAAGACAAAGGGATCGAAATATATGACTATATAAAACAAAAAAGCGTAACAACAAATGGGCAAGACCTTGGATCCTTGCAACTCTGGCCTTGATATAAATCACAAGAGGGGCCCAAAAAAATAAAAGGGACTCAATCTATACCCAGGATGACTTAACTCCACCAGTAAAAGCACATGTGATTCTATAAATCAATTCCTACTTCTTCCAGTGCAGCTGCCATGGAAGCTGATGCCTCTTCCAGGCTCCGGCTCCTCTGAACGGTGTTAAAGGCCTCCAGAATATCTCCTTCGCCCCAATCATCATAGTCCTCCATGCCAATACCACATTCCAGTCCAGCACTCACCTGTTTTCAGTGAAAACAAACACCATGCATGGGGAAAAGAGTTACCAATAATAGATTGCTCCAAGGAATTCATGAGGACCAAAAGAAAAAGTAGCCTTAAGTAGGAACAAATAAGGCCAAAGAAGGCCATTTTGGAACTAACTATTTTAGCAGGCATGAAAATCCTGTAGAGCAGCCCATGCTTGGCATAAGACAATTAGAATGTATGGTTCTGCTTTGGGGGAAAGAGCAGCCATAATGATTTGTAAATATTTCATAAATATAAAACCTAGTATAAATAAATAAATATGTGTGCGTACATGCATGTATGTGTTATCTACAGTCAGCAAATAAGTTTTTACTTGAGCTTTATAATGTTACCTCCTTCACGATTTCCTTGACCCGTCTCAAAGAATTGAGAGCACCAACATGGACTGTCTTTCCCTTTCGAAGAACCTTGACACCGCAGCCTTTCATAACTTTTCCTTCTGTCACCATGCATCCAGCAACACGACCACTGCCACTGCTAAATACAGCTCGGACTTCTGCCGAGCCAATTTTTTCTTGCTCCTATACATTAAGCAGTTGTTCTCAGCAGTAAATCTATACTAAAAGTAACAATCAACCAAAAGCAGCATATGGTCTCAAATAATTCCTGTGCATGATGAATGTCGACCACAATTATAATGTCTAGGCACATTAGCTAATATATTTTTCCATTCTAAAACTAACCCCCCAAAGAAACAAAACAAAACAAAAGGCAATTTGAATTAACCTCAACAGGTTCCAGGAGTCCTTCCATTGCTTTTCGCACATCATCAATAAGGTCATATATCACTCTATAAAGCCGAATCTCAACTCCTTTGTTTTCTGCATAGCTCCTGACAGGGCCTGGGGCTTTGACATTAAATCCAAGAATAACAGCCTCACTAGCAATGGCAAGATCAATGTCACTCGTGCTTACATCTCCTGTTGCTTGCAATAGGAACTTCAAGGTGACATTGTCTTGAGGGAGCACCTGTAAGGCTTGTCTGACAGCTTCAATAGATCCCTAATCATGAGTAATATGATTTAGCAGTCTTTCAGGACAAGTATAGTCATATATTGATGGTCAATATGTAACCCTATTGGGTCTATTTCATCAACAGAGCACTACAGATAGTCCCACATCTATATATGCTAAGCAGGTATAATTGCCAAATTGATAACTCTAGCCAATCCTAGGCCCTCACCTGACAACTCAAAGTCAGAGTTAAGTGGTTTCTTGATATAAGCTACTTACCACAATTCAAAGAATGATTCCATGATTATTCTGAAAAAAAACTCAATTATAAATCATCTTTCAAGCATATCCCAATTACATGTTATCAGTCAAGCTCTAGAAAATGCACAACATAGAGTCATGAGATTCTTCTATTTGTATATGAAATTTTGCATAAAAATCATGCATACCTGAAGATCTACTTTCATAATGATATTCAGCTGGTGCAAGTCCAATCCAGACAGCTTTCCAGCTGAAACAGCTGAAGCTAGGGAGGAAAGTGTAACCTTCCCATCCCCAGCCTTGGCTGTTATCCTCTCATTCCGCAGTAATTCAGCATGCACTTCTGCTTTTTCCCGTGCAGTATCAAGGGAAGGAACAACCTCAAATTCATCGCCAGCAGATGGGACATTACTCAACCCAATAACCTGTAGATAACAATGCAAAGTATCTGTAAGGGAAGATCTCACCAGCAGACTTACAGTTCAGTGCATGATGCCACAAAATATATGATAATCTATATAGCAGTAATACTTTGGATTTGACCTTTTAAATTTTATTTTGTTTTGTGTATCATGATCCATTAAGAAGATACTTAACAACCAGTCCTCGGCAGTTTACATGGTCAATAATGGTTTAATTGGTTTTTGAATTTACTCGTTATTTAGAACCTATTAATATACCATCAATGGGATTTGCTAGTGGAATTATCATGACATATTCTCCATAGAGATACCAAGATGTCCCTCCTTCCCTTCTAATCTTCTCACCTTTTGTAATGCCTCCCATCTGTTATGTCTGCTCCTTTTTTTTACTCCCATTTCTCTCCATTCTCAACTTAAAGTAGAATATCCTAAAAGGATTTCGATATCACTGATCACGTCAGAGATAATTGATTAAATGTACACAAGTACAACACTTCATATAATATTGTCTAATTGGGCAACAAGAGGCACCTAAAGTTGAACAGATGGACTAGTAATCAAGTGGATATCTACTATAAACTAAAAGGTCATTCCATTAGTATCAGGCATAACAGAGAGAGAAAGAATGGCACATCTACCTACCAGTATGTTACTGGTGAATTTGACTATTTGGACAATCAACACCACTAGGCACAATACTCCAGAAATATTACTAAAAAGGTTTCTTGCTACAAGCCAGTAAACAAAAACAACTGAAAACCTAACACACAAAAGAAAAAAGTGAACATTGAAACACCAAACCTGCACAGGCATAGAGGGCTCAGCTTCCTTAACTTGACTTCCTCCATCATCAAATAGAGCCCGCACCTAAATATTGCCACAACAAAAGTAGTGAAGATTAGACGCTAGGCATTAAGGTCGCTCGTGGCAGAAGATCTAACTGAGATAAAAAGCCCAGAATTTCAAAATGTAACCAACCAACCTTTCCAAAGGCTTCTCCACAAACCAATATGTCCCCTCTTTTAAGTGTTCCATTCTGTACAATAAATGTAGCTACTGGTCCTTTAGACTTATCAAGACCTGCCTCAATAACTGTACCCTTGGCACTTCTATGAGGATTAGCCTTCAACTCTTGTAACTGGAAGATAGAATAGATAGATAGAGAGAGTGAGAGATACAGACAGAGAGATGGAGATAAAGACAATAAGAGAGAGAGAGTTAGAGAGGAGGAGGGGGAAGAGCTTGTAAATCAAAAGGGAAAAACAAAATTATTTCACATAATACTAGCCCTATGAAGGTGTTCAAAGAACTTGGAGAAAGAATTACAAGCAGAATTTTCTTTTGTACAAGCAAGAGAAAAAGAAAAAGGTGTAGGGAGGTATCCCTCTCACTGTAGAGGTTGCCAAGAAGTCCACTACCCCCCATTCCAACCTTCTGATTAAGAAAGACTCAGAGAAGGAGGGAAGGAAGGAATGTAAGCCCCAAAAAAGTGCAGAGACACAAGGATCAGAACCTAACTCTCAGTATGGCTAACAGAACACAAAAAATAATAAAAAAGGCTAATTAGTACAGCAAAGTTTAGCTGACCTCTGCAACAAGCATAACTGTTTCCAACAAATCATTGATCTTATCTCCCTTAAGTGCGCTAATCTGTTAAAAGAATGTAGAAGAGCATAAGAATCCAGAAAGGTATGTAACTTATAAGAGATATGCAAATAAAAGAGAAAAACCTGAACCATGGGTGTGTCACCACCCCAGTCTTCTGGCATAAGACCAATTGAAGAAAGATCTTGCATCACTCTCTGTGGATTAGCCCCATCTTTATCTATCTGTTGGAATGAAAGGAAAATTAAACAGGAAGTCAGAAAGAACTTATGCCAAAATCAAACAATCCAAGGACCTTCAGAGTGTAGATGTTTTTGTTTGTTTCTTTATAATAACAAAAAGCAAATTGATTCTGTGATAAACCTTATTTATCGCAATCACAATTGGAACTCCAGCTGCTTTGGCATGAGCTATGGCCTCATTTGTTTGGGGGCGAATCCCGTCATCAGCAGCCACCACAATAATGGCAATGTCAGTCACCCTAGCTCCACGAGCCCTCATTGCTCCAAATGCCTACATGGGCTAACAATTTACATATCATCTAAAGGCGAGATAAGTACAAGCACATTACTGTTCATATTTGGTTAATAAAAACATAGAATAGAAAGATAATCAGCAATTTAAGACACATATACAAAATATATGATCCAACAAACTCTTTCCTTTTGGAAAAGTAAAATGAAATATGGTAGCAGTGATAATAGTACAATGAGGTTACCTCATGTCCAGGAGTATCAAGGAAAACACATGGTTGCTTCTTGCCATCAACAGATACCATAACCTTGTATGCACCAATTCCTTGTGTGATCCCACCAGCTTCTGTAGCGGCTACCTATAGATATCTAGTTGTCAGGAATTTATTGTGCAGACAACATGACAGAATCAACTGCATCCTGAGTATCCAAATGTTGAAGCACATACCCTGGTTTTACGAATATGATCCAGTAGCGTTGTCTGTCATAAAAAAACACCAAACAGGCATCAGCAAAATCTTTCAGATACTTTCAACATTCAAACTAAACCAACAATAAGAGTATTGAAGGGAAGCAGAAAAAACCCAACCAAATGAGCAGATAAAGAGCACGCTACTTACCTTGCCATGATCCACGTGGCCCATTATTGTAAGAACGGGAGGCCTCTGTTCTAGGTTGTCCAAATCATCCTCATCGACCAATTCTTTCTTTTTTGCCATTGCTTCAAATCTGACTGGTTCAGCATCTATAACCTCCACTTCATATTCCTTACATATCATCTTCACCATGTCTTTGTCCAGAGTTTGTACTCCATCAGGTTTAATCCCCTTTGAGTAAAGATAACCAAGAATTTCACTCTCATTGATGGCCAAGTTGTAGGCTAACTCCTCAATCAGCATGCCATTTTCCCCAACCTCTAAAATTTCAACCTTAACTGGAGCCGCATCTTTGGCAGCCTGAAGTCTAGCAGCTTTCCTAGAAGCTTTGCTCCATTTCCTACCCTTCCTTGCCGTGGCTGCACCTGGAATAGAGACACCCAGTTCCGATGACTCCTCATCAGGAATTTCAACTTTGTCATCATCATCAACAATCCGTCTCCTTGGTCCTCCCATTGAAACACTTTTCTTCCGGTCTTTTAATTTCCCAGCAGCAGGGGCCTTGACTGGTTTTGTGGGGGCTAAAACTGCCTGAGCAATCAATGGATCAACAACTGGTTTCTTACGTGCAAATTTATCTATTAAAATTGGCTTTCGTTCCTTGCTTTTCATAGCACCTCTGTCAGTTTCATCAATGACTGGCGGCTTTGTAGCTGCTCCCACGTCCTTCAGGATGACAGGTTTCTTCATAATTGGTGGAGAAGCAACAGATGGCTTTGCTTGTAACATTGGTTGAGGTCTCAAAGGTGGCCGAACAGGCCTCAAAGGAGTACTAGAGGAAGATTTTGCCATTGCCACTCCCCCAGGTGTAGGTTCTTCAACAACCTTATTGTTGTTATTCTTAGGGGCTTCTTTGACAACCTTTTGCACAGTCGCCACAGAGTCTCCTCTCCGCCATACACTCTTTGAAGTCTTAGTTTTATGAGGTGTTGTCGAATTCAAACTCACTGCTTTAGCAGCTTTTGAAATAGTACTCGTGTTAAATGGTGTCATATTGCTAACATTCCCATTCTCCTCCCTACTACTAATACTATCACTGCCCATTTCACTTGGCTTAGAAGTTTCAAGCTTTTCAGCCTTCTCCAACACCTCACCAAGTGAAGCAATTACCTTACTCCTCTCTTCATCATCATCAGCATCTGACCTTTCGCTGCCAGAACTCTCACCAATCCCTGAAGGATCCCATCCAACAGAGTCCATCACTACGAGCGACTGACTCTTGGAGTCAAGGGACGATTTTAACACAGGTTTAGGAGCAGGCTTAAGCATAATCTCACTATCCTTGCCATCATCACTTCCTCTATATGTACTATTATGAGAATCCAACGAAACTGCATTCCCTTGCTCGGCAACAAAATCCGTACTAGTAACAGAATATTTACAAATAGAGGGGGAAACGAAATGCCATCTCTTGGCACTGCCACCCCTTAATGTTCTTTTGGACAAAGAAATTCTCCGCACAAGGGAACAAGGTGTAAATTCTGAAGAAGTAGAGGAAGCAGCTGCTGCTGCCACACTATGGCTTCCAAAACTAACCAACAAAGCCAGAGATGGCATGCTTCCTACAAGAACCACCATGGAAACCATCCAATGGGGGGCCAAAAAAGAAGAGTAAATAAAGCCTCTCGATGGAACCAGAAAACTTAAGCAGAAAAAACCCGTTTACAATTGCAGAGCCATATCATTGTGGATCATACAATAAAAAGCTATAAAAAAAAAAAATACGACACCCTTCAGTTCCCACCAAATGAAACTAAGAATCAAATGGAAATAGCTATTTCTTCCTGATCATTAACAAGAAAATGAGAACTGAAGAAAGTGGCAGAACTTGCCAACTTCAGGCAGATAACTATGTGACAACAAGACCCACAAAAAAATAATAAATAAATAAATAAATGTAAGAAAATGGGTCTTTGAATAACCTTGTGGAGAGGAAGAGAGAAGGCATCAAAATTGAAGAGAAAGACTGTTTTTTTTTTTGTGTGGTGACGAGTAAAGGCCGAACCTTGGGTATCTGTGGTCGCTTCTCCGCCTGCCAAAATGTTGATAAGGCTTCCTCTCACTCTCTCTCTCTCTCTCTCTCTCTCTCTCTCCTCTTTTTGCCGCTTATTCGCGACAATGTGCAGGTGCACAACACGCGCCTTCCCACGGGAACCTCTGCATCTTCAACGATCGAACAAGAATTCTAGTCGCAAAAACAGCGCCCCTGCCGTGGACGGCATCAGCACCCTGGCGGCGACACTTCCTCCGCCGGCTTCTCGCTCCGAATCCATGCCCTAACGGAAGTACCAGATCATCAGACCCGGGCCCCAGACAGTAACCACCTTAAAAGAAAGGGCAAAGACTTCCTCAGACTCAAATTCCCTTCGCTTCGGTTAATTAATCCACAAAGTGAAACGAGTATTTATTTTCTTGTTTACGACCTGTACGATCATATTCATTTAATACGATATTGTTTATTAATATTGCCTCTCCCAATTGAAGTACATAGTTTTTTTTTTTTTTTTTTTTCTAATTCTTAGCATATAATCTTGGAAGTTGAATGTATGTCTAATTTCTTGTTCAAATGGCTCCCATGTGAAATAATTTTTGGCTCCTTTTGAAGCATTTTTAAGTTTTTTCTTTTTTTTCTTTTAACTTCCAACCCTCTCATCTCGATGTGAAGTTACTTTTAACATTAATCTACACTTTATTTACTTTCTTTTTTTTTTTTTCATTTTTGGTCGATTTTTGCAAGTTCTTGCTTCGTTGCTCGAAAATAGTACCTCTTAAATTTTCAAGAATAAATTCAGTTTATTTGCAGTTACAAAAGGAATAATGGGTCACGGAAGGCTTCGAGAATTTTAAAAGACAAACACTTATTTTCTATTTCTACGGCATATGTTATTTCTAAATCAGATTGATTAATTACAAGCCCCTGAGTCTAGACAGAAGAGACGCTCTTAGAAATCTAAACAAGCATGAAGTTTTATTACCCAAGTGCACTGATTTGATTTTATCTTCAAAACTGCCAACCTTTCTTCTTCTGTCTTCCCGTGATCACTACAACGAAAAAATAAATAAATAAATAAATAAATAAATAATGCAAATCATCTATGTCTCTTTTTTAATAAATAGATTTTTAGACCATATATGTGGAATGTAGCATATACACGATAGAGACAATTTTTTTGAGGAAGACAATGTATTTTCCTGACAGCTTGGGAAGGAATTCTCGTGCATTTTTGTGTTAATTTCTAACATAGAGTTTACGGGTCTCCTGTTATTTTTTCTTTTTATGACAAACAAGGGTTTCAGAGCATCAAAAGATTAAAGAATTCTCAGATTAACTCTCTTGATATCTTCTCTTTCTTCACCACAGATTGGTTTCGTCATTCTGTTGTCAATCTGCTTAAATTTTCACAAATGTAAATATTAGCTTTCTTGAAGAGATGGGCTGGCATCACAAGACAGAGATCTTTGTAATTGACACTTTAAAAAAACAAAAATTGCGGAGAAGAGGATTTCAAATGTGGTTGCATAGATATCTTGAACATAAGAAGTTGTACGAGGTAAGATTTTCTACAAACCATGTTGTCAATTTGTCAAAGGAATCAAAGCTGTGTCGGGCTATGAGCTCAACAGTGCATTATTAGAAGACAATTGAAAAATCAACACGCGTTCATAACTGGATATCAGTAACAAGAATTATTTTTTGTTGATGATGAGTCAACATGGTCAACGTTAGATATCAGTAAGAAATACAAATCTTTTTTTTTTTTTTTTTAAATTTGTTCGTCGTAACAAGAACAGATCAAAACAAGAAAGAAAATAAGTAAATAGGGATTAGGTGGGGGATAAATCATGGTGGGGCTTTGGGATTAGTTAAAGGTAATGAAGCCCAAAACATGGAGGATTTGATGGGCCAGAATATGTTGTTGAACGGCTCTCGTTGAGCTGCTCGACTGACAACATGAAAATAAAAAAATAAAAAAAATAAAAAAACAATGTTAAATATCTCGAAAAACATTTTTTAATTTATCATAAAAATGTTATTTTTGCTGATATTAATTATTTTTTATCAAATAAAATTATCTATTGAGACACTATAAAAATTATTTATTTCAACAGAAATAATATTTTGTAATAAGTTGAAAATATATATTTTTTTATGATATTTAACATTATTCACTAAAGAATTACTCCAACTTGTAAAGTGCTGACCAGGTGAATTCTTCGAATTTTTGTACAACACAGACAACTTGCCAGTTTTTTGGTTTTTTAATTCGTGGGATTAGTGTATAATCAAATCATCATCCGTTGACTCATAACGGAATATTTTATATTTTTGTCTTGGCATTTTGTTCTTCTTGAACCTTTCCACGGTCAAAATTCGAACGTTGCCTCCGAAGGTGCTATTTGGAATATGGACCTTTTCAACACAACCCACGAGTAGGCTTTCCTTTAGAGTTTTAAAAATACCTACTTTATTTTCACCCAAAAATTAATTTCTGAGCCCCCAACTTTTCGTTGATTCCATGCCAGTTCACACACATCTTTGATATGGCTATCCTCATCAATGGGTCAGTAGATCAGCCCAAAAAAATAAAAAATAAAAAATAATTAAAAAAAATACATGATGACAAGTCTTTGATATGGAAGGTTTGCTCAAACCAACGGCTCATCTTCCCACGTGAAGGGATGTGGCAACATGTGGGGAAGCCACTGGTGAGCCACGTTGACTTGCAATAATGAATTGATAATGATTAATTGGATGTATATAGAAATTATAAAAAGAAGTCGTCAGCACTTGCCGGGAACATTCACATGAAGTGGTAACTTTTCCTTTCCGAAGATGCTTTCCTTTGCGATAATATTGATCGATATTTTAAAATATTTTAAAATATATAATTAAAATATTTTAATAATAATTAAAAAAATATTTATAATAATAATTTTAAAATATATAAATAATATAAATTATATATTTTTATATAAAGATAAATATTTAAATTTATTTAAATAATTAAATTTAATTTAAATTTTTATTATAATAAATTTTTAATTTAAATTTTTATTATAATAAATTTTTAATTTAAATTAACTTTTAATCTGAATTAATATTAATATTTTTTAATATTAATTAGGTGATACTCTTAATTTCAGCATTTATTTTAATTTGATAAATGTTTCATTTTTCAATAATTTCGTGAAAATATCAATTACTTGATTTTTAAACTTGTAATAAACTAATTCAATCTCATTTTTATTAACTTGATCTCTCAAAAAGTGGAAACAGGTATCAATGTATTTACTCCTTCTATGTGTAACTAGATTTTTAACCAAATTAATTGCAGAAACATTATTAACAAATATTTTTGTGAGAACTTTGACCAGAACATATATCTCATATAGCAAATTGTGAAACCAAATAGCTTGATAGACATTTAAAAGCTGCAGCTACATACTCTGCTTCACAAATTGAAAGTGCAACAATTGATTGTTTCTTGGATGACCATGAACAAGCAATAGTTCCAAAGTTGAAACAGTGACCAGAAGTACTTTTACGATCATCTATATCTCCACCCCAATCACTATCAGAATATCCTATAAAAGTATAACTTGTGGATGATGAATAAAATAGGTCATGATCATAAGTTCTTTTTATGTAATGCATAATCCTCTTGACAACTTGCAGATGAGGTTGGTGAGGAGACTCTAGAAATTTGCTAATTAAACCAACTTCATAGGATATATCAGGCCTGATGCATGTGTGACGGAGTCCCACATCAGAAAGGAGAAGGGGATCCTTGGGCCTTATAAGCGTGGGCGTTGCACACCCCAACAGGTTAGCCTTTTGGGGAAAGGGTAATGGCCCCGTGACAAGTGGTATCAGAGCCGACCCGTCCCGAATCCGATGTCCGCCGCCGAGCGCTCTAGGCCTAAGAGTAGGGGGAGTAGGCAGGGGGGCCCCGGTCCACGACGAGGACGTCGATGAAATCGGTGGGGGAGAATGTGACGGAGTCCCACATCGGAAAGGAGAAGGGGATCCTTGGGCCTTATAAGCGTGGCGCTGCACACCCCAACAGGTTAGCCTTTTGGGGAGAGGGTAATGGCCCCGTGACAAGAATGTGACGGAGTCCCACATCGGAAAGGAGAAGGGGATCCTTGGGCCTTATAAGCGTAGGCGCTGCACACCCCAATAGGTTAGCCTTTTGGGGAGAGGGTAATGGCCCCGTGACAAGTGGTATCAGAGCCGACCCGTCCCGAATCCGATGTCCGCCGCCGAGCGCTCTAGGCCCAAGAGTAGGGGGAGTAGGCAGGGGGGCCCCGGTCCACGACGAGGACGTCGATGGAATCGGTGGGGGAGAATGTGACGGAGTCCCACATCGAAAAGGAGAAGGGGATCCTTGGGCCTTATAAGCGTGGGTGCTGCACACCCCAATAGGTTAGCCTTTTGGGGAGAGGGTAATGGCCCCGTGACAAGTAATGTGACGGACTCCCACATCGGAAAGGAGAAGGGGATCCTTGGGCCTTATAAGCGTGGGCGCTGCACACCCCAATAGGTTAGCTTTTTGGGGAGAGGGTAATGGCCCCGTGACAAGTGGTATCAAAGCCGACCCGTCCCGAATCCAATGTTCACCGCCGAGCACTCTAGGCCCAAGAGTAGGGGGAGTAGGCAAGGGGGCCCCGGTCCACGACAAGGACGTCGATGGAATCGGTGGGGGAGAATGTGACGGAGTCCCACATCGGAAAGGAGAAGGGGATCCTTGGGCCTTATAAGCGTGGGCGCTGCACACCCCATTAGGTTAGCCTTTTGGGGAAAGGGTAATGGCCCCGTGACAAGTGGTATCAGAGCCGACCCGTCCCGAATCCGATGTCAGACCGTGATCGCAAGATGATTTCGGCAATGCAACTCAGCAAGGGAGCAAAGAAGGGTGAGGTGACCATCCTAGCAACCTTGAAAATCGAGGACAACAAGAGCGAAGGGAGCGAAATCCCAACTAAAGTGAGCCAAGTCCTCGATTCATTCAATGACGTGATGCCCCTTGAGTTGCCCAAGAAGCTTCCACCTTGTAGAGAAGTGGATCACCAAATTGAGCTGGTACCTGATGTTCGACCGCCTGCCGTGGCCCCATATCGCATGGCGCCCCCCGAGTTGGAAGAATTAAGGAAGCAATTGAAGGAGCTGCTCAATGCGGGATACATTCGACCATCTAAGGCTCCGTTCGGTGCCCCTGTCCTCTTCCAAAAGAAGCATGATGGGTCACTCCGGATGTGCATAGATTACCGGACATTGAACAAACTAACCATCAAAAACAAGTACCCGATTCCACTCATTGCAAATCTCTTCGATCAGCTTGGAAGTGCAAAGTGGTTCACCAAGCTTGATCTACGTTCGGGTTACTATCAAGTTCGGATTGCTGAAGGGGACGAGCCAAAGACAACCTGTGTGACTCGTTATGGTTCGTACGAGTTCCTCGTCATGCCATTTGGCCTAACCAATGCTCCAGCCACATTTTGCACTCTTATGAATAAGGTATTACACCCGTTCCTCGATCGGTTTGTAGTGGTTTACCTTGATGATATTGTGGTGTACAGCCAGACGTTCGAGGAGCATATCGAGCACCTTAGACAAGTTTTCCAAGTCTTGCGCGAGAATGACTTATACGTCAAGCGCGGGAAGTGTGCCTTTGCCCAAAAGGAGGTACCATTTTTGGGGCACATTGTCGGGGGAGGATAAGTACAAATGGAAGCGGCAAAGATCCGAGCCATTGTTGAATGGGAGCCACCGACGAAAGTGACGGAATTGAGATCATTCCTTGGTCTCACCAACTACTACCGGCGTTTCGTTCGGAACTACTCAAACATCACCGTGCCCCTCACGGACATGCTGAAGAAGGAGAAACCATGGGAATGAACAGATCAATGCCAAGAGGCGTTTAATCGGTTGAAGCAAGCCATGACCGAGGAGCCGGTGTTGGTGTTGCCCGATCACACCAAGCCTTTTGAATTAGAAACTGACGCATCAGATTTTGCTATTGGTGGTGTTCTCATGCAGGAAGGACATCCAGTGGCATATAAGTCACGGAAGTTGAACGATACCGAACGACGGTATACGGTTTAAGAAAAGGAGATGACTGCAGTGGTCCATTGCCTAAGGACGTGGAGGCATTATCTCCTGGGGTCGAAGTTTGTTGTAAGAACAGACAACGTGGCCACAAGTTATTTTCAGACCCAGAAGAAGCTGAGTCCGAAGCAAGCTAGATGGCAGGATTTCCTAACAGAGTTCGACTATATGATGGAGTACAAGCCAGGGAAGGCTAACTCCGCAGCTGATGCTCTTAGTCGAAGGATGGAGTTGGCAAACACAGTAAGTCGACCTAACTGTCCATGGATCGACCGCATCAGGGAAGGGCTCAAATATGATCAGAAGGCTCAAGCCCTCGTTGGAAATGCACAAGACGGCAAGACCCGACAGTTTTGGTGTGAGGACGATCTTCTATACACAAAAGGGCGACGGTTATATGTGCCATTCCATGGAAAGTTGAGGAAGGAAGTGTTGCGCGAGTGCCATGATTCGAAGTGGGCAGGTCACCCAGGGATCCACCGCACCTTAGCCCTTGTCGAAGATCAATACTACTGGCCTCAAATGCGGGATAACGTTGAAGCCTACGTAAAGACCTGTCTTGTTTCCCAACAAGACAAGATTGAACAGCGTTCATCGCCAGGACTGCTAGACCCACTTCCCATCCCAACTCATCCATGGGAGAGTGTTTCCATGGACTTCATAGTAAACCTGCCTAAGTCCGAAGGATGTCGGACTCTCATGGTCGTGGTGGATCGATTCTCCAAGTATGCAACATTTGTACCAGCAACCAAAGATTGCCCAGCGGAGGAGGCAGCTAAGTTATTCATGAAGCACATGGTAAAGTACTGGGGAGTCCCACGAACGATTGTGAGCGATCATGATCCTCGATTCACAGGGCGTTTCTGGTCTGAATTGTTCAAGCTCTTAGGGTCGAAGTTAAATCTCTCTACAAGCTTACACCCCCAAACTGATGGTCAAACCGAGCGGGTCAATGCACTCTTGGAGATTTATCTTCGACACTATGTGAGCACAACGCAAACAAATTGGGCAAAGTTGATCGACGTAACCCAATTCTCCTTCAACTTGCAGCGGAGTGAGTCTACCGACCAAAGTCCATTCGAGATCGTGAATGGCCAACAACCACAAACTCCAAGTGCGGTTGCATCGGGCTATCAGGGGAATAGCCCACCAGCGTACAAGTTTGCCAAGGATTGGCAGGAGCAAGCAAACTTAGCAAGGGCGTGTCTTCGTAAAGCCTCCAAACGTATGAAGAAGTAGGCTGATAAAAAGCGACGACATGTGGAATTCCAAGTCGGGGACTTGGCATTAGCTAAACTACACGCCATTCTTCGGTACAAGGATGTGCACAAGGGCCTAATTTGTCGCTACGAAGGGCCATTTCGAGTGATACAACGGGTCGGGAAGGTCGCATACAAACTGGAGTTGCCACCAAAATTAAAGGTACATCCTGTTTTCCATGTGAGTATGCTTAGACCTTACCATGAAGACAAGGAAGATCCAGATCGAGGGGAGTCACAGCGAGCACCACTTGGAGCAAAAACTTCATATGATCGAGAAATTGAATCCATAGTGGCAGATCGGGTCATACGAAAGCGATATTACACGCCGAAGCGTGAATACTTTATCCGATGAAGGGGCCTTCAGGAAAGTAAAGCCAGTTGGGAACCTGCCGAAGCACTCTGACAGTTCAAGAAGGAGATTGACACCTACCACGCTGAAGAAGCGACGAGGGCGTCGCCTGATTAGGTGGGGGAGAATGTCACGAGCCAACAAGTTTAAACCCTATCTATCGGAGGTTCTAACACGTTGATCGAGACACCTCCTAGAGAAGGGCAATTCGTTGAATGTAGACGTCTCCTCGGGAAGAGACACACATTGGAACTTACCATGTATTAAATGGGAAGATGAAAGGGTGTAATATCCACCATTGGATCAAGGAGGGATCTAACGGTTGTAAATTGTCCAAAACTTGTATAAAAGGGGACCTCCTCCCCCTCATTTGTACACACTCACTATTCAAGTGAAATATACTTCTATAGTTAATCTCCAAAAGGTTCTTGTGAGTTGAGTGTGAGAAGGCTGCTTGGGAAATTTTCTCAAGGCCGCACGGGTAGCACGTGATAAATTCATACGCCCGTGACACATGTCAGTTATCTCAAACTCCCAACAATCTATTTGAAGAGTTTGGAATCAACAGGTGCTTCATTGCCTGCTTTAGATAATCTAATCCCAACTTCTATAGAAGTTCTCACAGGGTTGCAATCATGCATTTGAAACTTCTTTAATAGCTTAGTAGCATACCTTTTCTGACAAATAGAGATTCCATCATCTCCTTAAGTTACTTCAATTTCAAAGAAATAAGACATTATACCCAAATCTGTCATCTCAAATTCATGCATCATGGATTTCTTAAAGTCTTCAATCATTCTGAAATTGTTGCCTGTAAAGATCAAACCATCCACATATAAGCATACCAATAGTATATCACTAAAATCATTGATTTTTACATATAAGGCATGCTCATAATGACATTTCTGGAAATTATTTTATTGGAAGAAGGAATTAATGCGTTTGTTCCATACTCTAGGGGCTTGTTTCAGATCATATAGTGCTTTCTTCAGCTTATACACTTTTCCTTCACATCCTTTCTTCACAAAGCCTGGTAGTTGCTTGACATACACTTTCTCTTCAAGAAAACCATTGAGAAAAGCTGACTTCACATCCATCTGATAAATTTTCCAATAATTCTATGTAGCCAAAGCAATTATAAGTCTGGCAGTTTCCGTTCGAGCGACAAGAAAGAACACCTTGTGATAATCATGGTCAGGTCGTTGTTCAAATCCTTTTGTAACCAGTCTTGCTTTATATCTCTCTACTTCTCCATTTGATTTCTTCTTAACCTTGAAGACTCATTTCACATCAATAGCCTTTTGACCTCGTGGAATAGCTGTAAGTTCCCATGTATTATTCTTTTCAATTGCCTTGATTTCTTCATTCATGGTATTGACCCACTTTGTATCTTAAATCGCATCAAATGTCACTGGTTCAAAATTTACAAACATGGCAAAGTGCACCAAATCCCCATCATCATTGATAATATTATCAGGGATTACCTCATAATCTTGCAATCTAACTGATTGTTGGCGATTTCTCCTTGGTTTTCCATTTTCTTGTAGAACTTGTGGCATAAGATTTTGTGCATCAACTAGTGAGACTCCCCCATTTACGGTGGAGATTGCAGCTTGAGTTTCTTCTTCTCCCAAAATAGCAATTGGACGTCTCTAAGAGTTATGTTGCTCCTCAACATCAAAGTTTCAAACTTCATCTTCAGCAAAAGTTACATCTTTGCTCACAATTCCCTTCTTTGTCATAAGATTGAATAACTTATATCTTCTTTTTCTGTAGATAAGAAAAATTATCTTCACTTCTCGATCATCTAACTTTGTCCTTGTCTTTGCTGGAATGTGAGTATAAGCAATAGAACCAAACACCTTAAAATGTTTTACACTAAACTTAAAACTAGTGTAAGTTTCTTCAGGAGTGACATTTTGAATACTTGTTATTGGAGATCTATTCAATAAGTATACAAACAGTTTCTGCCCAAAATGGACTAGAAACTCCCTTGGTCTTTAACAAGTTTCTCACTATATTCATGATTAATCTATTTTTTCTTTCAGCAACTCTATTATGCTGTGAGGTATAGGGAATTGTAATTTCATACTTTATTCCCTGTGCTTCACAATACTCTTTGAATTCATTAAAAATATACTCACCACCTCCATCAATTCTCAAAATTTTAACACAGTATCCACTTTATCTTTCAATATAGGCCTAAAACTTCTTAAAATAATCAAACACATCAAACTTTCATGTAATAAACTCATATCTTTCTTGTGAAATCATTAATAAAGGTAAGAAAATACCTATTGTTACCATGTGATGACACACTCATCGGGCCACAAACATCAAAGTGAATAAGTTAGAGTGGTTGTCTTACACACCAAGTCTTTGTCACAAAGGGTTGTCTACTCTGTTTGGCAAGAATACATGCTTAACAAATTTGATTAGGATGATGTATCCTAGGCAAGCCTATCGCCATGTTTCCTTGTTCAAGCAACTTTAAATTGCGAAAATTTAGATGACCAAAACGAAGATGTCATAATCAAGACTCATCTTTGACAACAACACTTATACAAGTGTAAACATTAGTGATAATATCAACTCGAAACATTTGATTCTTCGTTAAAGGGGTTTTAAGTATGAGTGTACCTCTCCCATCAAAAATTGAGAGACAGTTATCATGTAACTGCATGTTATACCCCTTTTCAAGTAATTGGTCCAAACTGAGAAGGTTATTCTTCATGTCTGGTACATAAAATACATCTGAGATGTAATTATGATCTCCATTCTTCAACTTGATAAGAATTCGCCTTTTTCTCATCACTGGAACACTACTATCATCAGCAAACTTAACTGTCAAGTGAATTGACTCATCAAGATCAACAAAGAGCTCCTTTTTCCCACACATATGATTGGTACACCCAGTGTTAAGGAACCAAATATTGTAATTTGGTTTTTCAGCAGCTGCAATAACCATCATAAGTGCTTTATGTCCATCATCTGAATCTCCCTCTTGTGCACAATAAGCTGTCTGATTATACCCTTGAGACCTACACTTACTAGCATAATGACCATACCTATGACAAGAGTAACACTCAACATGAGACTTGTCATGTCTTCCTCTACCACGACCTCTTCCTCGTCCTTGACCTCGACCTCGACCTTTATACATCTGGTCTGATCTCCTTTGATCATTGTATTGATTGTCGCCATTTCCATAGTTATTATAGTGACCTCATCAACCTTTATTGTTGTAGTGGTTATTACCATGTCTTCGTCCTATTCCACAAAAAGAACCTTGCCTTTGTTTTGATTGATTACTCTAATTACTTTTGGTAGGAGCCTGACTTTGAAGTACTTGCTCTACTGGCTTCTCAATGCACTTCTCATTCATGCGTTGTTCATGAGTTTACAACGTGCCTGTTAGTACATTAACAGACATTTGAGACAAATCATGTGCTTCTTCTATAGCAACCATGATGTGCTCATACTGTGATGTGAGTGTCTGCAAGATCTTTTCAACTTTCACCTGATCATTCAGTTGCTCTCTATAAATTCTCATTTGATTTGTTAAAGCAAGTACTCTACTTATATAAACTGAAACTAGTTCTGAAATTTCTATCTGCAAAAGTTCAAACTAATGTTGTAAGGTTTGTAGTTTTATCTTTTTAACTCTATCTGCACCTTGGAATGACGTTATTAAGATATCCCATTTCTTCTTTGACGAGGTTATTTCTACAATATTCTTAAAAATTTCATCATTTACCCCCTAATGGATGAAATAGGGTGTTTTTTTATCTTTCTTTTATAATTCTCGATGAACGACCTTTTGTACTTCTATAACATCTACTATGAGTTCTAAAACGTCATACTCCATAATACTTAATAATTTATTATAATCAAATAAAATTTTTATCTGCACACTCCATCTATTATAATTTTTTCTATTTATGGGAACTGAAATAGGAATTGTGTCATTTACGTTAAAATTCATTTTTTTTTTCTAATTTGACTCTCAAACTTTTATTATTTTTAATCTGGACTCTGAGTTTTTATTATTTGCAATCTGACTCCTTAACCGCAATTCTATGTACTCTTCTCTTTTAGATCACCGGCGAATAGTCTCCGGGAAACTCCCGAACGACAAGAGGCAGAGAGGCAGAGATTTGGCCTCCCAAATAATCACCGACGCAACCGAGCTTGCCGTTTTACCGGCTCTACAGGTGGAAGGAGTTCGAGGGTCAACAACAGCAGCGGCAACAATAGCAGCGGCAGCAGCAGCAACGGTGGCAACAACCGTATCGGTGGCAGTAGCAACGGCAGCAACAGCGGAGGATCAGATTCAGTGCGTCAGAAGTAATACCAGCACGTGGATCAATCACGCGCAGTGGGAGGATATTCGGAAGGATTTCAACAGGGCGTATTTCGTTCGGGAATAAATCCGTGGAGGTCAATTATCGGAATCACCCTCTCTAGTTTAAACACGCGCGCAACGTTTGGAACTGAACTACATGTGCGCAGCGTTTGAGACTTTGATGCAAAACGTTATTAGATTTATTTAATAATATTAAGAAGTGAAATATAATAATTTTATTAATATGATAAAATAAATATGTAGTTAAAATATTTTAATAATAATTAAAAAAATATTTATATTAATAATTTTAAAATATATAAATTATATAAATTATATATTTTATATAAAAATTAATATATAAATTTATTTAAATAATTAAATTTTAAATTAAATTTAATTTAAATTTTATCATAATAAATTTTTAAAATTTTTGAAAGTTTTGAATTACTTGAAAATGAGTACAAAATATTTTAAATTTTTTTTTTGTCTTTTTTTCCCTCTCCGCCTGGTTCCTAATTAGTTTAATTAGTTTCACTCTACACAGGTGTGTGTGTGTGTAATGTTTGGTAATTGCAAATTTTTAACGTGAGATTGACAAGAATCTCAAATAAAATGTAGATTGACAAGAATCTCAAATAAAATGTAATAAATTTTTGTGCATTTTTCATCGTCTATGTGAGACGAAGACAGTTCCCCTCACGCGCTTTGACTGCGTCCACGGCCCGTTCATTGAATTTCATTTCCCTTTTCTTGCACGACGGAACCTCGTCAAAGGTTGTGGTTGTTTTGAGTGGCAAGAGGGTCAAGTTTTTAATGACGTATCCTCGAAGTTAATCCTGAAAGGGATATCCAGGGTTTGCACTAATTCCTATTAATGAGAGAGGCTCTTATCTGTATCTTACGTAATAAATAACCGTTAACTAAAACCAAATGGATCCTTCATCCGTCAAATGAATGTTGTTGACCCGACAAATTCAAAACAAATGTATTTTAGTAAATTTTGGTGCCAAAAATTTAAAATCGACAAAGCTTATAAGGAAATAAATTTTTTTCTCACTTATCACAATAATAAATAATATGACTCCTCCTTGTATGTACTATATATCTAAAGGTATATAACATTATTACTCTTAATAGTAAAAAATATTTTATTTATGTCTTTATTGGAGAATAAAAAAATAAAATGTGGTGAATATATTATCGAGTTATTGAAAAATAAATTATATTATTATTTTATAAGATTAAAATTTAAAATTTTTATAATAAAAAATTTAAGATTTTAATTATTGTAATATTTTTTAAAAAAATGTAATTGGGTGTGACATAAAGGGGTCGTAATCATTAAATCCTTACTAAATTTATGGAGCTAAATAGAAACATTTCGCACGGTCCCTCTCAGTTGCCGTCCGCCATGAACGGCAGCCAATGAATGGAGGGGGGCAGGGTTGACCGCAATTAACGTAAGGGTACATACATACTTAGAACCCAAACCTTTCAAATAATGCAAATTACAAAGACAGGTGATTTAATTAATAAAATATGTTTATGTTAAATCTTAATTACGAAATATAAACTGGATGTCAATCATTTCTCTATATCAATAATTTACTCACCAATCTTGATTGCTACGTCAGCTTGTAGCTTAGATTATAATAGTGCTTGGGCAGCTTTAATCAAGGGAATACTCCCCGCCAAGATTTTTATTGATGCTTGCAGATTAATTATTAAAAATAAATGATATATATTTGAGTGGTAAAAATAATAATAATTTAAATTATATATATATAATATTAAAATTCATCTAATTATATATTCAATCATATAAATTGTAAATATAATTATAAAAATTAAATTCTTTTTATTATGCAAACAATATCTATAAATAAAAAAAATTATAATGCATATATATATATAATACGTTTAAAAATATTTTAACAAAATATTATTAAATTAATATTAAATTATAAAACTTATATGTAAAATTTAATATATTTAATAATTTTTTATTATATATATATATTAATATATTTATCAATTTATTTAAAAAAATATGAACATCTAATGTTATAAATTAATAAGTTTAGAGTATATTTTAAATATATTCTATATAAATATCTAAAAAATTTTTAAATTTAAAATAAAAAATTATAAATAATTCAAATCTCATTTATTTGTAATATTAAGTATTTAAGGTAATTAATTCAATCTCTTTTTCTCTAAACTTCTTCTCTTATCACTCTTTTACTCTTTATCTAAGTTTATTATTAACCTTCCTTGAAATTGTTTAGCAGCACACGAGTTTTAAAGTCTTTCCAAAGTCATTCCTTGACAATAAGCTCAGAGGGAAAAAGGCAAAAAAGGCAACCTTAAAATTTGGGTCAAAGTTGTCCTTAACAACGTTGACAGTTTTTTAATTGAGAGTCTGAACCAGTGACCAATATTTTTTATTTTTTTCTCTCTTTTATTTTTTTTAATAAATAAATTTTTAATCTTAATTGAAATTTAATTTTCTTATATATGATAAAAAAGAAAAAATAAATAAAAAAAATAGAAATGCACATATCAATCGGACTCCCTGTTGAAGAAGGAGAAGGAAAATGACAATACTTTAGCAAACCAAAAATTTCTGTTTTAGCATTTTATTAATTAAAATAAAGTATTAAGTAGCAGACAGAGACAGAGACAGAGACAGAGACAGAGACATTGACTGCACCCCTTTTTCCCACCATAAATGAAGCCACCAATACGAATCGTCGCCGGGATTCTTTAATAAAAAAAAAAAAAAATGCTTTCATAACTTACAGTAAACAGCCCCCGATTCATATAAACTTTATATTAAAATCTCCCTCCTGTCTTTGTGTCCGGGTGGAGGCTTTGACCATATTTAGAACTTGGTGTGCCTTAGATCTTGAATATTGGCATCGCCAGAACGTTTAATTAATTTATTTATTTACGAGATTTTTTCTATTTTAAAGATCTTTGAATCGGGTGTTTGAATTGGAGATCTGGTTTTCAGTCTTGTTTTTTTCTTTTTGCGGCATCAACCTTTGTTTCTCAGGTATTCGCTTCTTATTTTGTTCACTTTCTTGGTTGTTTTTGAATCTGTTTTTTCGGGTTTTATGTTTTTTTTTTTCTTTTCTTTGATAAGGGCGTTTCTTGATGTTTGGATTCCGGGAGTGGACATAATGTGGTAATTTGTTCTTCAAAAATCGAAGTTGGGCCTTGTTTGGATCCAAGAATGTAATTCTTCCTTTTTTTTATTTTTATTTTTTATTTTTTTTCCTATTTCGTTTTCTTGGAAGGCAAACAACGGTCAATTTGGTGTTAGGAGGCGTTGACTTTAAGGTGCAATTCGTACGTGGGTTTTGGATTGGGATTTTGATTGGGTCTTGAGGTTGGTGTCGCTGGGAGAGGCTGTTGGATTGGATTGGTTTTGATTTTTAATGTTAATTCTAGTGTTGAACAGCAAGAAACATGTGTTTGGTTTTAGTAGTTGGGAATCTTTAGTAATCTGCATCACAGCGTTTGCTTATTCAACTTACTATTCTTTCTTAGAGTTTCTTGATTTTTCTCCTCCCTTTTTTCGTTCTTTCTCCTAATTTCTGGGAAATTGGTTGATTTTTGTGCCTGTTTGGTTACTGAGAAAAGATAGGAACTTTAGCAAATTTGGAATGTCACCCACATGATCTTTGATTCCACCATAAAGATTCTTTCATCTTGATATCCTTTTTTTATTTTTTTTATTTTTTCATTTGTATTTCCCCCTAATTTCTGCAACGGAAATGCAACTGTTTCTTTCTTTGCGTTCTTAATCAATGTCTGAGGATTGAAGAAGCTTGTGGCTAGATGTTTAACATTTCACTTTCTCAGACTTTGCCTCGCAGGCCAATTGAAGAATCTCTTTGTGGCTGCTAAACACTGATTCTTATTGGGGGAAGAGTGGTGGGTGTGGATGGCTGCAAGATATGTATTACCTTAAGATAAGCTTCTTATGTCAGTATTCTAGATGAAGGCAAATCAGGTGTGGCGTGTAGGCATGGGTGATGTGCAGATCTTGCCTGGTGCTCGTCACCGGCCTCCTTTGAAGAGGCCAATATGGATCATTGTATTAGTGTCAATGGTCAGCCTGTTTCTAGTTTGTGCTTATATCTATCCACCTCAAAGCAGCACTGCTTGTTATTTATTTTCTTCTAGAGGTTGCAAGGCTCTTACTGATTGGCTTCCACCTGCTCCTGCAAGGGAATATACAGATGATGAGATGCAATCTCATATTGTGATTAAGGAAATTTTGCATTCACCTCCTGTTCAAACAAAAAATGCTAAAATTGCTTTTATGTTCTTGACTCCCGGTTCATTACCTTTTGAGAAGCTGTGGGACAAGTTTTTCGATGTAAGACTTCTTTCTTAATTTTGTGCTAAATGCAATTACCTCCTGCAGTTATTTAATAACTTGTTTAGTTGATATATTAATTTCAGTCAACTATTACTTTTTGTCATATTGTATAGAAGAAGCTAAGTTTACTATTATGAATGTATAGACCCTGTATGGGCATGGATGGAGCTCCTGCCTTCGAAAAAGCCATTTGTTTGAGCCCTGTATGCTTGCGTCTGAATGACTTCTATTTGATGATTCAGCTTTCTGAAACATCATCCAACTTGGACTTGTGTCTTATATATTGGTCGACAACGGTTTATTGGCAGCTTTAACTTCTTTGGAAATTATGTCAATATTGTGTCAAGTCTGTAAGATAGAAAGTTGCATTTTTAATTCTTTACCACTCGCACAAGATTGGTATGGATCCTTATTGAACATATAATTGAGTTTTGCTGAGTGAAAAAAATCGGTGTAAGGGAGTTAGGTTTGTGGGAAAATTTTTTCTTGCATCCATATTTTGAGAAAAACCTACAAGATGAGAAAATTTCTTTTTAACGGATGAAGAATAAAAGACATGAACCCACTTTGTACTAAAACAAAAAATGCAAATAAATTAATCTAATTGGTATAATCTAGAATGTTATGTCTCTTGGTCACTTAGTTAACGGTGCTTTATTCTGGCATATATTAGGAAGCTCATTTTGTATCCTTTTTGCTTTTCTTTTTGGGTTTTCTGCATGTGTCCCATGTACTATGCTAATTCCCTTCCCTGCAAAACCACATATCTACATCAATTTGGGGCAAGCTATTGAGTACTAATATTCCTTTACTTTTGCTATAAATGAATGAGATAACAATATGTATCTCCATGGATCATTTACATATTCCATGTCTATATGATGGGTAACTAGTTGAAAGACAGGATATCACAAATGTGGGGGCTTTTCTGAGTTTTTTGTGATGCCCATTAAACTATGGATATTTCAAATCCAAGTATTTTTCATTCACTCATGCCTTTGGCTGAAGCCAATTCATCTTTCCTGGCAGGGTCATGAGGGCAGATTCTCTGTTTATGTTCATGCATCCCAGGAAAAACCAGTCCATTTGAGCCGCTACTTTGCACATCAAGACATACACAGTGATGAGGTTGATAAATTTAATTTCAATAAGTCATCTCATTTTATTCAATCATTGACATGCTTGTAATTTTTTTAATCTATTTTTCATGTTTCACTCTTATTTTACTCTTCAGTGTAGCTTATCCATTTTTTTGTGGTTGTCTATTTGCCTGTCCTATGTTCTATCACTTGGGAAGATAAGAGATTTTTGATCTTTTCTAGCTTCAGGTTATGGTTTAGTGCAAATATATGGTTGGCCAATGATTTATTGAAATGCTTCAAACAAGTTACTTGATCTTTTCCTCCCTTCTCTACCCTCCAACCCAATAGAAATGAAAAAAGAACAAGCAACATCAGACAACAATGAGAGAATTTGATAGATTATTTTTGATGCAGTGAGGCCATCACCATTTTTTGGTTCTATAAGTTGCCAGCTTCCATTGGGAAATGTTTTCTTGTTTCTTTTGTGTGTGTTTGTGTTTGATTGACCTTTTGCCATTGCTGGATGATAAGGACAAGTTTCAACCATACGACTAGGAAATTGATGATCAAGCTTTAATGTATTCTTGATGAGAACCTCTGCAGTAGTTTTGGTCTTCTCTGTTGATGATCAGTGAGGCAATTTATGTTGCAATATTCCACTACAGTTTTTTCATAAATGAAGCAACATGCAGATACCAAAACATATTTAGATACTGCTGCAGTTACAGTTGGACTAAGATAAAATACTTATGAATAGTGAAAAAAAAAAGGTGTTTTTATGTTAGACAGATATCATGATAGAAAACACCAAATACCTGGAAACAAGGTGCGCAAGGAAAAGGAAAAAAGAGAGAACAAAAATGATTTTTGAAAAACACTGGTAAAGGAAGGGATGAGATGAAAGAGATAGGAGCTATATCCCTTGTTTGGTAAGATTCTGAAGGTTGACCAGGTTGAAAAAAGGTAAAAGATATTTTGCTTGAGGCATTAACACTGTATTAGGCTCCACACAGATACATTTTAATGAAAAACTGGCATCTGCATTTCAATGAGAAATTGAGCATCTTTGGAAAAAGACTACACCTTGTGCACAATTCATTAACGTTCTTAGAATTAAGAGCTATTTTTCTTGATTTTCACTTTATCATAATAGCCTACACATTACCTATAGAGTAACTAACACTGTTGATGTCAGTAGCTTGCAGCAAAGTCTGAACTTCTATATCATAGGTAGGAATATCAGCATCTAGGATAAGATCAATTTTCACGAAGAAAAACAATTAAACTGTTCACTGATGGGTCAATTCTAACAATTACTAAAGGGTTTCCTGGTGTATGTGACTCACCCACTGTGGAATCTGAAAGAGTCAAATGAATGCGGTATCCCCTGTATTTGTAGAGAGGACTGTTTCTGCAACCTGAACCAGTCACTTTTAAATCACAATGGAGTAACCTTATTATTATACAAAGGCTTACACTTCTTCCTTAAAATACTTTATCTTGTATATGTAGGCATACCCCTGGAATAAAAAATAACTCCTATGAATGGAATTGATAATGTTGCTAATTATATTACATTGAAAGATAGAAATCCTAAACCTAGTTTGATTCCTTGGATTTTAGTGAATGACGATTTCTTCACTACGCATACACTGTACTGGGGAGTTGCAGCTACTTTAGATGCATCTGTATCCATTAGTTGCTTAATGATCAATCAATCCAACAATTTCCAGAAAACATGCAAACTCTTGTTTGAAAGTTTTAGTGACAGTTCTTATGGCTTTGGATTTTATTACATCCTTCTAAATCTTAGCCTTGGGTGGGTAAATCAGTTGAATACCTAATCAATTTTACTTGAACGAAATTCGCAGGTGGTATGGGGAAAGATTTCAATGGTTGATGCTGAGAGACGACTTCTGGCAAATGCTCTTCAAGATCCTGATAACCAGCATTTTGTGCTGCTCTCTGATAGGTAACATGAAAAGATCTGGTCTTATCAATTATTTTTTTGAACTATATAAGATTTTGCCATTATTAATTAGTGATAAATTGTCCTCTGATATTGCAGTTGTGTTCCATTGTATAAATTCGACTATGTCTACAACTATTTGATGTACTCAAATATCAGCTACGTTGATTGGTATGTGTCAAAATATAAATGCCTTTTGTCATATATTTTGGGGCATGTGGCCTTGCTTATCACATGATTAGTAATTTTCTGGAGGACCGGTGACCAATCATCCAAACAGAAATACATTTAAGTTGAATATTTCAAAAATTTTTTTGGTCCTATTTACCTGTGTTGATGAATGTGTTCTTTTCAGCTTTTATGATCCTGGTCCACATGGGAATGGCAGATATTCGGATCACATGTCACCTGAAATTGAGAAGAAAGACTTTAGAAAGGGTGCACAGGTATATCTTCATTAGTTTCCTGTAGGCATTTAAGTTATTTTCTGCATTATTCACTTCTCTAATAGTACCTTTGACTTTTTCATGGCAATCCTTCCCCTGCTATTTATGGCACTGTAAAAACATTATGCAGATTTTTGTTTATATATCAATTTGTATTGTTCCAATTTTTAATTAGCGAATTCTGTTCAGTGGTTCTCAATGAAGAGACAGCATGCTTTGATAGTTATAGCTGACAGTCTCTACTACTCAAAATTCCGTGAATACTGCAAGGTAGTTATCCTCGCAATTGCTTAATTTATGACATTTTATTTTGGCATCAAAATCCTAGCAGCCTCTGTGATGCTGAAACTTTTGTTCCTGATACTTACTTCCCTTGACACTTGGTCTTTTCTTTAAATTTCAGCTTTATGTTGTAATTTGAATCGAAATTTCTATTTTTGAATTGTACCTCTTGCATAAAACAGGGCAAAGGCTGCAATATTTTTTGGGGCTTACTTCTGTTCCTTTTAAAGTCATCTTTGGCTTGCAATTTTTCTTACATTCAGCTTTTCTCATTTTCCTCCTCAATATAATATGTGATCTTCTGTTTATCAAATTCCCATATGTTATAAGAGCTTATGTTATTTCCTTTTAATATGACCACCATGATAACTTAGAGCAATATTATATCTCCTATAAAGCTTTTCTCTAAGGAACACAAAGGATTGTTGCTGTCAGCATCTGCATATAAATGTATAATGGTTTAGATTAATGTATTTTGTGTCACCTTCGTCAGTGTGGTTAAGGTCAAGGAAGGGTCAAGGGAGTCATCTTACACCATCCAAGTGATGGTCCAAGCCTATTTCATTATTATGTGTCCAGATCTTGTATGTTTTGATTTTTGTGTATGATATTGAGACCTCGGCAATATTGACATGGGATCTTTTTCATAATTACAGCCTGGTCTGGAAGGAAAAAATTGTATTGCTGATGAGCATTACTTGCCAACATTTTTCCACGTGAGCATCTTCCTCAACATTCCATTCTTAAAGCTCTACAGTTTCCAGCTTCTCTTGAAAACTCATCTTTATATGTAACTTCAGATGGTCGATCCTGGTGGAATTGCCAATTGGTCGGTAACTCATGTTGATTGGTCTGAAAGAAAATGGCATCCCAAGTCATACAAGGCTGAGGATATAACTGATGAGCTTCTGACAAATATTACGGTAGGGTTTTGCTCTTTTATTGCCTTAGTCTTGGGTATATTGCTTTTTAGAGGTGATTGCTATAATCCTCCTAACGCCTACTCCTTCCCTTGATGACACTGTTTGGAAATATTTCTTCTACTTTCTCCATGGTAATGTGGACTGGTGATAAGAACTTTGGGTTATGTCATTGACCTACGGAATCTAGGTCACCATGGTGGTCTTTGCCAAAATTATTACATTTCTTTTCTTAAGTTGCTGTTTATATAATTCTCCTTGACCTTTTCTCTATGTGATGTTTCACCGTGCAGTCAATTGATCTGAGTATACATGTGACAAGCAATGAAAAGGTACAATATTTGCACATTACTCCTACAATCTTTCAGAAGTTAGCTAAATTCAATGCTATAAACATGTAATTTTTCCTTCCTATGGTTGTCTGCAGAGGGAAGAGCAGATTCAGCCTTGCTTGTGGAATGGTATCAGACGGCCATGTTACTTGTTTGCGAGGAAATTTTATCCAGAAGCTCTTGATAACTTGTTGCCACTTTTCTCCAATTAGACGTAACCATTTTGATGACTTTAAATTCTTTGGTCGGATCCGTGGTTGCTTTCGACCCACCCCCCCTTCCCTTGGCTCCGCATATATCTGACAAATTTGTAAATGTTGTGTCATCAAGGCGTGAATGTTCCCAGACGCATTCCTTGCGTGGAGGAACATCGGGGGGGCAGTTAGGGTGACTTAGTAGGGCTGGAGGCTAATCAGTTGTTAGCGTTGCTTCCATAGGGGTGAGCAATATGTTGGCCATTTTTTCCTTCCATTTTTGCTGTTTGTGTTCTACTTTGGTATAGAAAATTTTGGGGGATTTATTGCAGTGTATTCAATGACTGGATCTTTTGTAAAAGAACACGCCCTCGGTTCACCTCTATTTATTGTAAATTGGAAAACATGACAATGTATCTTGTCCTTCGCGTATGCTATTTTAAAGTTCTAGTTGGCGGGGATCGTCTGTACAAACCATCAAACATTTCATGGCTCTATTAGAATTTGGAAGGTTTTCCATTCGCCACTGGAGAATAGAGGTGTAAATTGGTGAAGGCCTCACCACAGCATGGTCTTTGCCTCCCACGATGGCCCGACTATTTATTTTGTGCTGCTCGGTGGGTTAAGCCGAAATTTTCCTTTCTACGTGGTCACTATCCTTTTTATATGGGAACTTCGCCGCGTAGGCACGTTGTTTTGGTTCCACATAAGTGGGTCTTAATTAAATTGTGTTCATCGTGTCGACTAAACTGTACTTCTACCCGGAAAAAACAACAGCGGGCAGAAACTTGAGACTTCCTTACGTTCAGATCATTTAATCAAAGATGAGACTGTTCTCAAGTCATGAAACGAGCCGAAAAAGATAAAAACAGAGAGAGAGAGAGAGAGAGATAAACCACTTGGGAGGGAGACTTCGCGTAGAAATGGAAATGGACATAGGACAATGTCACTGAATTGGATCGCACTAATGGGGTTGTGCACCGCTGTCGTTTCCTATTTGACAAGTTGTAGACCAGACTAAAAGGAAAAAAACGAAAGCCAACGGGAGCCGTGTGCCAGGCGTCTCCCCATTTAAACGGCAAGAGCATTTAAACCAGTAACGGAGTCCATGCGCCTGGATATTGAGCTGGTCAAACACGTTTGATAAAACAACAAGCGCAATGACCACATTAAAAGTGGAGAAACTGTGGGCTGTATTACCCCCCATAAAAAAAAAAGTCATGTACTCTGTGTATTTTTCACATCTAAAACCAATTTTAATTTGTAACAGTTTTGACTTTCAGGGAAATTCATATAAACACACTTATCTTGGAGAGCATGGCCTCGCCTGCCATGGTATGTTGTTCGCGATAATCTCACCGCTTTTGTTGAAACTGAGAGGCTTGTCGTCAGCAAAAGCGACTGCTCAACTCTAATTGAAAGACACGGCCAGGAATTAGTAAACACGCATGCGGCTAGCATACGTAGTCGCCTGGCAGGTCCACCGACCTTGAAGTAAAAGTACGACAGTCACACTACATTGGACCGTGCTAGACTGTCGACGCGCATTTGAAAAAGATATAAAAAAAAAGTGGCAGAACACAAACTAAAATGGAAATTCAAAATGCATCCTTCAAATGAAAAATTATTTCAATCGTCATCGAGAGTCTCTTGCCCCATGTCTCACTCCGCCGGCCAAGGCCAAGCATAATCATCTCCCGTGGACCAAGAAAGCCAATGCCACCTATGCGGGGGCGGCGAGAATATGTTTCCGATCGCACACTCAAAAAGTTTTAAATAATAGACAATGATCCACGTATTATATACTAGGATTGTTTCTTATATATTTTTAATCATTTAATAAATGAGACAAATATTCAACAAATAATCGTAGTGGTGCAATGTAAGTCTGCAACTGTGGTCAAATTGTATGACTCCATGTGATGTTACTCTTGAAACTTGATTTATTCAAGTCGTTGGCAATCCGACCCCACACGTTCGACGGTGTGTGATGAGTTGAAATAAATATTAGAAAGGGAAACGTAATGAATTGTGGAAAGATGAAAGCTGCCGATTGGTTGGCCTCGAAAAAATGGAAAAAAACAAAAGTCCTTCCGCGTACTTGGAACTATTGTATATACCAAACCCGCACTTCCCTCTTGGTCCCTGGAAATTATATGTAATGTTTTATACACGCCCGTAATCACATTCAGAGAAGAGAGAGAGAGAGAGATAAACAGAGATGGGTGCTTGTTTCTCTTGCAGATCATCCCATGAAGAATTCAAGAACATTATTCGTGTAGTTCACCTGGATGGTTACGTAGAAGACTTTGAGTATCCAGTTTCGGTGCGTGAAGTCACAGGGAAGTCCCAAAAGCGTTATGTGTGCACGGCAGCTGAGCTTCTTTCACTGGGACCAAAGCCACTCAAGCCAGACGCCCAGCTGGAGCGAGGCCGAATCTACTTCTTGCTGCCACGCTCAACCCTTGAAGGTGATACTTCTCCCATGGAATTTGCTCCTATGGTGCGCAGGCTCACTTCCATTGCAAAATCAAGTCACTTTCAGGCTAAGTCTCCTGGGACTGGCAGTCCTTTATCGACCCACCAGTGCCTGAGTCCGTTGTCAGCGAGTTGTCCTAACCAATTCATGGAGACGGCTGGGGCAAGTCCTATGACATATGGCGGTAGGTCATGGAAACCAGTTTTGGACACAATTAGAGAGAGATCGTTCAATCGCAGGAGCGAATCAGAAATGCTGGAAATCCATTTGGAAACACTTAAAGAAGATTGAATTGCATGGATAGAACAAAATTGAATCCAAGATCGGTTCTTGATGTCCACTGTCATGGCTGAAAGTGGCCACCAAAGGGTCCTCAGATTCATGTAATTAGGCTTGTTATAGACTATTTGTAGTTACCTGAGTTGAACCGATTCTTGACAGATATGCATTGAATGATCATCAAACACGTTCATGTCTCCCAAAAGAAGAAACAAATGATTGAATTGCCTGCTTTGGTAGCAAGATTTTCAGAACTATGGCAGAAAATCTTGCATTCTTTACTGACCCGTAAAAAAGCGTCATCGCATTGAGAGCGAGCGTCCCGTCGTGATGCAGATTCACACGTTATACTGTTAAGAATCGATCTTACATTTTACTCCATAATGTATGAAAAATTTAAAATGTTTTTGTAAAAAAAAAAAAAAATTATATGGGTTACGGCATATTATTTAACCTTAATTCGGAATTTACTTTGCCTTGTTTCGAGCACGCGCCACTAGCCTTTTTCCATTTTTTTTTTTTCCAACTTTGATCCGCCTGCGATGCAGAAGTTAGGCAGCCTTGGCAGATTTAGACGGGTTGTACGGTGCAATTTATTTATTTATTTTGTAAATATAAAACATATAATAAATAATATAAAATATGTAATAATTATCATTCAATATAAGATATATAATAATTATATGTAAATATACAATAAATGTAGTTACATATTGTATATTAATTGTTACACATTTTATTTAATTTTATTGCATAATAAGTATTTCTGTCAAAAAATTTTTTTTTTTTTTAAAAAGGTGACTTTCGGATGCCAGAGCTTACAAAATTCCCATCTACCTCAACCGATCATATGATTGGGTCCATGGAGAAAAAACGATAGGTTAGAATTCGCCTATCCAACTAATGTTGGACCTCTGAATCCTTGTCTGGATAAGACGGAATTGTCTTTGAGAGAGACGGTCCCTACAGTCTGGAGTTCCCATTTCAGAAGAGAAGATTCTCTTGTCCATTTTTCAAATAATTTACATTATCAATGTATGAAAAAACTCTCGTTTCGTGTCAAAATTTAAAATATCTCAGGTTATATTTATAAGACTAATTTGACAGACTATTCAAAACACTTTCAGTTTGTTTAACCACTCGATCGAAGGTTGTCTGACCAGCTAACTTTGAAAAAAAAAAAAAACACAAAAACCTTGAAAACCCAAGTGGGTGGTTCTGTTGTATGAGCAATTCTCTTTAGGCTAACAAAAACGAAGCCTGTCGGCACCGGAGTAGCAAGCAATTGATACAGTCCACTCACCGTCAAATAGGCCGCAAATTTGCAATTATTCTAGTAATTTGTAAACGCACCGTTGAAAAAGTCTTCTTTTAATTAATTATACAAAAAGGTCTTGCTTTAATTATTGCCCCCACCCCCCCTCCCCTTTTTTTTTTTAATCCCAAAATCCACTTGCGCAAGGTGCTGTCGTTTTAATGGCTGAGCTTAAACTTTTAATAAATTTCCTTGTCCACATCTTGGTCTAGCCCACCGATTATTTAGTCATTAAGCTTCAACTTTTAACATATACTCGAAAATATGCAAAAAAAAAAAAAAAAAAAGCATCCTTTTGTTCCCCCTTCAGATGTATATTTTGGGGCATCGGAATGACCTCTTCAGACAAATTTCTTTTTAGTAGTCAATACCCAATAGTTAATTGAATCCAACCCAAAAAGAAAGAAAGAAAGAAAAGGAGTAAGGAGATACAAAAGTGCATTAAGATTTAACAGTGAACCTCCTATGGGACCCCAAAAAAATTTTGAATTATGGGGGTTCTTGCTTGATATAGTTTTCGTTTTCTGTCTTTTATTTATTTATTTATGGTTAAACAATAATTGAGTGCAAAAGGAGAATGAATCAACCCTCGAGATGTAGATGTCCCTATAACTAATGAATTGCAGCTCATAATAGTAGAGTCGCTTTTAAATTTAAAAATTTCAAATTTTAATCCTAACTAATTAATTATATATATATATATATATAATGCCCATCTGAAAAGGTGGCAAATCCATACGGAAAGCCAAAATGTTTCCTCTTCCATAGTTTCAGTCCACCGTATAGTTGCAAGCGCACACACACATTCATAAAGGTTACCTTTTTGTTAACTGTGAACCTCACACAAAACTCAAAAAAAAAAAAAGGAAAACAGGATTGAGTTATTGGGAGAATAATTTTTTTTTTTTTTTTTTTTGAGCAAAATTTAGGAACGCAACAAATCCCTTCACTTGGCGACTGATTCAACATAATATTAGGCAATGTCGCTTTGGGTCTCGCGAAGGACGTTCTGAGCTTTGAGGCAGTCAAGCAGAAAGCCCAAGTTGTTAAGAGCAGATTGCAGTTAATGGGCTTTGTTGAAAATGGAGGTTGTCGCAATAAAAGCATTGCGCTACTCTCGTTCTTTTTAGGCCCGAGACCCATTTTCGGATCTTTCTCTGTTTGCCGGGTTGCATTTTTTTTGTTTTCTTTTCCTCGCTATTTCAAACAAAAATCTGACCCTATCAATTTAGCTTGGGTTCCATTACATGACAAGAAAATTTAACATTGGAATAGTCTCAAACAATTAAATATATATATATATAATATTTTATTTTAAAAATTTTAAATTTTTATTAAAAATAAATAAAAATACTATTTAAATAAAAAAATATATAACAAACAATATAAAATATACAATAAATTATGACAACGAGAATTTATCATTTTTTTATTTCTTTTTTGTTTATTGCTTACGGTAAGTTCAGTTTTTTTTTTTTTTTCATTTATGCGAACAATTTTTTTTTTTCTAAAATTAAAAGAGAAACATGTTACACGGTGAGATTATTTGATTATTTATAAATACAAAATACAGATTATCAATGTATATATATATATATAAAAGGGTCTTGGAAAAATATCTTGATGTTGTTGTTTAGTGTTGAACATTAATCATCTAAATTCCTTAAAGGGGGACAACAATGGGTGCTGGGGGAACCACATTTTCAATGGGTAAGCCGTTCCAACCATTTTCCTTGCTGTAAGATACATGGAAATGCTTGGGAACCCAGGTTTCTCCCGTCATGGCCCTTGCCTTGGCAATTTCCCTTTGCTTTCCCTCCACGGCTCTCTTTGCTTCACTTGCTTCATCCCAGTTCTTGCTGAGGATGCTTTTGCTAAGCTTACTCCACACTACAACTGACTCAGTCTGCCGAAGCCCCTAACAGAACAAGACGGCAATATAACTATTATGGCAGAGTCGTGAAAGGGTTCATTTTGCTGCCTGTTCTTTCAAACAAAAAGCTAAGCAAAAGAAAACAAAAAAAAAGCGCTTCATACGCAATACCTGCAAGTCCCTTATCTCAGGAGTTTTCGCACCCCTTATTGCTTCTTTCGCATTGTATAGAATCATCTCTTTCCCATTGTTGATGTCTTTCACTGTGACAATGCTGCTCAAAGGAGGAACAAGAAAAAGAAAAAACAAAAAAACGGAGAGAGTGAGAGGAAGAGAGCACACAATATCACATGTTAAAGAATATTAAAATCTAGTAAATTGGAACAGAACATATTTCCATTGCAGGATCTTGAGAGAGAAAGTAAAAGGGTATTATAACTAAGTGATGAAAAGCAATGCATTTGTACTGAATTCTTAATTCCTTAGTTCTTAGTGCGTCCTTAACATGGTTCTGTAGGTGATCATAATGCCAGTAAGCTTGAAGTTGAGGAAGGCAGCTCGAATTCTTCTGGCAGTGGAAGAACGATATGTATGGAGATATTTGGTTTGGTAGCCATTGCAGCCTGTATTCTCATCTATGAGGGTGACTTTTTGCTGCATTTTGGGTTGGCATTCCTTTGGTCATGTTCTTGGTCTATGGGGTAGTTCACACATGTTGTGGTCTATACCTCTTGTTTTCAACAATACAAGCAATTAGCCAAAGCAAAACCAAGAATAGAGAGCATTTAGACGAGACTAGTAGAGCATTATGATACCCGTTCCAATGTCCACCAATCTCATAAAGAGTCTTTTGGGATGTTCTGTCATAAATTTTTCCTTTGATGGAGTGCTTTCCTTTACGGCTAAGAAATGAACTGCTTGTGTAACATAGTTCAGCTTCAAGGCCAGTCTCGTGGCAGCTGATACTAACATTGCCGAACCAATCATTCTCAAGAGAAAGGAATTTTACCAAGAGCTTTGGTGTGTCAATCACATAGGTTTCCCCATAGTTCAGGAGCTTAAGCTGTCTTTTTCCATGCACCTCTACTTCTACTTTAGTACCTACATATGCATAATGCATTTGCTTTTGCAGAAGACACCAGGTCAGGTTATCAACGGACACAAGAATGAACAATGATATCTGGGCACCGATAAATGTACAAGTAAAGAGATCAGCAATTTTCAAACATTGATATAAAATACAGCAGGTGTTTATCCTCATTTTACAAGCCACTTTATACTCTTACAGGTTTATGTGAAACACGTGAAATTAAATAACGTACCACAGAATTTGGCAACTGGATGTTGGCACCAAGTTATGTCGATATTTTCCTCCTCATCCGTGGCGTGAAAGCATGCAACTGGTGGATGATGAGAAACCTGCAACCATGTGAAGCACAAGCTGTTGCTAAAATCCAATTTGAGCTGACCAAGTTGAGCTCTCTTGCATCCAATCCCATTTGACGGGAGTCATGAACCAAAATTTTCCTCAGTTATACCTTATGCTGAATGTCAATTTAATAACAAAATAATCACGCAGCACAACGAAAATAAATATTGGATGTCTTGCTATATTATCTTAACCCAAAAGCTTGAGCTAGGTGAGACTATTAACTGAAACCCCATAATTAGTTTTATATCCCTACTGATGTAAAAATTAACCCATTGTTTCTTTTTTTTTTGGGTGGTTAAAATTTCATCGTCAATTTTCAGTTTTCTAGTTTTGGCTATTAAACATAGATAAAAGTTGGAAAATCAACGACAGAAATATAGATTCAAATTAAAAAAAATTATAATTAACATAAATTATGATTCTCTCCTTAAAGATTAAAAATATATAATAAAAATTATTTAATATTGTTTTCTTAAAAATTACTCTAATAAGATTTAATTTTTCTGGCTAAAAATTATCCTAAACAGGTAATCGAGTTGAATATTACCATGCATAACAAGAAACTTGTCTCGATCGAGTACCTGCTCTAGTATGACGTTGAGGCTTCCTCTGGAGACATGGTGAGTCTCGCCGAGAATAGGGTTGTAAGGAGCAACTCCAAAACGAACGGGAACTTTGCTGGACATGGCCCACGCCACCACGGCTAAGAACCTATCCAGTGAGCTCTTGGGATTGTTGCATTCATGCAACAATTCTTTGCTGGAGCAATAAATTGGCTCGCCAAGCCATTGCAGCTGTGACTTTGGAGCGTTGAATGTCGGTGGTACCTGAACTTTCACAAAACCTATCAATCGACACCATCGTTATAGTATTGTTGTGAAGTACGCACGCGAAATGATTTTATTGTGAGCTTCTCGACTTGCCTGAAAGCGGGCGAGATCTGATCCGGGCCGTACAGTCTTAAGCAAACTTAAAATGCGCTGAAGAACATTAGGAGCCTTGCAATCAAAGCCAAAATCTCCATCCAATGACAGGGGTTTGGCCAGGACAAACTCACCTTGGGAGGCCTACGTTATGCAACACCCACAACATAAAACAAGCAAAATAAATTAACAGTTCAATCTATAAACGAATTGGTTAATGAAATTTTCATGCACATGGCTGTGTATATGTGCGTCATTTAGGAACATCTATAGAGACAGATACATGCTTACGCACCATCAAGCCCAATGATGTGTAGAGGGAACCAAGAGATAAAAAAAAACAAAGTGGAGACCGAAGAGTTGCAAATAGATTAGTGGAGATGCAATTAGACTCTGTGTCGTTTTATGGGATGTCTCCGAAGGAACAAATGCAAACAGACCCCTGCTAATATCCAAGAGAAATGGGAATTGTGTAGTGCTAATGCGTAGGAGAGGGAAGGAGATATAGGGAGCCAGGGCGAGAGAGGAGGAAAGTAAAATTTAATAGACCCTTTGCTGTTCAACAAAAGAAAAAGATAGAAAATGATTAAAATAACTTATGATGGGGTGTTTCAACCACTTGGTTGCGGTATGGCCGATGGAGTTAATGAGACCACGATGGATACAGACCGGCTTGTCTTGTATATTTTATACATGCAGCTAATAAATATAAATTAAGGTCCGCCCATTTTGACTACTTATATTCAATGAAATAATACCAGCGCCAGCGATCTTTAATAATAATAAAAATCAATTTACTTAAATACTTTCAATCCAAATTTCTAGACAGAAAAAAAAAAAAGAAACTTCACTGCTCGCTGCTACGCAAATATACTCAGGAGAGTGAAAAAAAGTTTCCGTCAGGTACACTAAATCCCCGGGACTTCCCCCTGCACAAAGTACCCTCTAATGCAGCGGAGAAAACGAAGGATTGGAAAGAGGCCAACTCAGATTCGGCCACAGGTTTTGTGCATTTCCACACGTGAATGGACGGAGGAGACATCGAGATGCATTTAGTTCGGAGGGCCCATTTAGGTGGCAAACGCCGTCCGGGGCCCACGCACAATTACTCTTGATTTTAATGGCTTCGTGGCTCCAACTGTATCTTTGGGAATTAATGGGTCCAAACCAATCCAATATTTAGTTGTCAGATGGAAATTGTAACCGGTCATAAGTACCGTCCAACGGATACTCACTCTTCAATGAGTTGGGGAGGAGATTTAATTGTATGATAATTTAGATTGGAATCTTAAATCTGACTCTAAATTTCAAATTTGATGGACAGCTCATGTACAATCTTCAATGTATATATATATATATATATATTTTTTTTTTTTTTCATTAGAAAAGGAGGTATAAGGTTAAGAAAAAAAAAGAGGAAGAAGTACTAACAAACTAACACACAAGATCAACAGGTCCGTATCAAATTTTGTTAGAATAACGCTGCCACAATAAGAGGTGAATCATCGATGATATGTATTCTTTTACTTAATAAAAATATATAGCGAGCCATCTAATATGTCATTTAGTTTCTTTCACAATAAATATGAAAACAAGTAAATTTTTAATCTTTTAAAATTATATTACAATAATTATAAGTAAAATTTACGTGTTGATACATGGGAGAGACCTTTTGAGTATGCTTTTTAATTCTACCTCAGAGTTCACTTCCAGTCATACATTACAAAACACATGTAACTAAGCAAATTTCAAACTCGTAAATATTTCTCATGGTTATGTAGTAAACGTTAAGAACGCACCCATGCTTTGGGCAAAACCCACCCATCGTCAATCACATTGATCTCTAATGACTATTCAATTGGGTTGCCCCATCAATATTTAACTTGACTTTAAATCCAATAGGTGGCTGCCACCCAATTAACTCGAGACAAATGGTATATAGTATCTCTTGTCAAAGACTTTCTCACCATTTCCAAGCCCAATGAAGAGTGCAAACAAAAGTCATGGGTCAATCATCTACCCTAGGACTATGACTTGTACTTAAATTGGAGAGAAACTAATCACGAAAATTATATTAAAAAAAAAAAAAGAAGGCCGTAAGGATGGTTTGAGGAAAGACAATCATAGACAAACAATTGTCTTTACAATCGTGAAAAAAGAAATACAATAAGCTTTCATTAAAACAACTACAAATAGAACAAGAATTGGAAAGGGAAAAATTATGTCTTAAACGCTCAAAATTTGTCATGAGGAGCCTATGAGCCATTTGCAATGGGATGGATCAGATAGGTTTAGGGACTTTAAGTTTCCCAATAGATATAAAACCAAAAACCCCATCATTGTCTCAGCACGAGAGTAATACTGCAACATAAGCTGCTTTAATAGAGAAGGATCCAACCATCAAAGCCCGTCTTGATTTCCTTCTTTTTGCCTTGGCCACCCTATTACCAAGAGGGTACAAGCGTGACCGGCCGGTAGAGTTTGTAAAAGTGACCGGTCCCAACCAATCCCTACAATCCAAAACTTGCCTACTATTAGTAAGAGCTCGTGCGAGGATAAAGGCCGCGAGGCAAACTGACTCAACAGTCCATCAATCAACTAATTATTTAGATAGAAGTATATTCTAAAGTCGTCCCCCACTCACCATCGACTTCCCTTTTACAACTCATGCGTGATACAAGGCAGCTCTTCGTGTGTGGGAGGCAATGCCTTAGTGAGTAAGAGATACCACGAAACACCTTTGACCATTGACTCTTTGGCACCCTCGACATACTTCCATTCGAGGAAGAGAAAGTGGACAGCTCATGTTCTCGACTACCCGTGATGGCCCTGCCCGCTTATTTTATGGGCCTAAGTATTCTTCACAGCCCACCTTGCGCACCGACATGCAACGATGATTTTAATGATTTTTGTTTTTTAATTTTAGAGTGGGCTAGTGGCCCTTCATTAGATTTTGGGCCTATGAAACACCATTTAAAAAAGAAGAAGAAGAAGAAGAAAAACCTTTATCTGCTACTGCTGGACCCTGGCTGGATTGTATTTGTAGACGAATATGCTTTTGGTGTACTGAAGCATCATCCCAAACTTGTATCATACACAAAAGTTTTCTTTTTTGTTCTTTCAAGAAAAATGGGGTGTTAATAAATCATTCAACCAAAAATATATTACAAGTAAAAGTAAAACTTAAAAATACATTAGATATCAAATTTTAAAAAATAATTAATAGATTTATTATTTAATAAATACAGTAAATATAATATAATTTATAAAAAAAATTATATATTACTAAATATTATTTATATAACATTAAATTATATTTTATGTATAAATTATATTGTATTTATTTATCCAAATAATGAGATTATATAATATAATTTTTAAATTTTAATACTTTTTTTTCATATGAAAATTTATTAAATTAAAATATGAATAAAACACAAATCATAATAATAAAAAAATTATAATTAAATATAAAAATAATATAATTTAAATATAATATTTTGATCTTAAACTTTATAAGAAAAAATTATTTAAATCAAAAATTTTAAAAGTAACGTGATTTTTATTTGATGAGATGGTTCATAAATGCAGCATACAGTTGATGGATACTTAAAGTGGAACAACAATGGGTGCTTCCATGACCTTTTCTTCAGTAGGCGAGCAGCACCAACCGCTTTCTGCGCAGTAAGACAGAATGAAGTGCCTAGGAACCCAAATTTCTCCTCTAGACTCCCTGTCTCTATCAAGTTTCCTGTGCCTTTCCTCCACCATGTTCTTTGCTTCTTTTGCTTCGGCCCAATTCTTGCTGAGGATCGCTTTGCTAACCTCACTCCACACTACAGCTGATTCACTCGGCCATATTCCCTTTACAAAATAATATCATCAAAATAAGATTAGAATAATCTTGATTATCAATATTCATGGCAGAAGAGGTTCATTCTCTTGAATTTTCTTTCACCAGTGTATTATAAATTGTCAAAGCACCAACTTTCTTATTATACTTAACAACACTGTTGATATAATTGGAGTGGAAGGAAATTAAAGTTTTGAAGCAATGTGAAGTGTTTATAAAGTACCTGTAAATCCTTTATCTCGGGAGATTTTAACCCCGTAATTGCTTCATTTGCATTGTATATGATCGTCTCTTTCCCATTGTTGATATCCTTCGCTGTTACGACACTGTTCAAGTAAGGAAGAAGGTGAAACGAAAAAAAAGAGTGGGGAAGATAGATAAAAATTCATATTTTAATATTAAGATATGAAGGTGGTTCATTTTGATTGCAGGATCTCAAGATACCAAGTAGAAGGATCTAACGAATGAAAAGCAATAGATTTAACACTAGATGAATCAATACAGTTAGCACTCTATGGAGAAATTAAACCTGTTCCAGTGTCCATTTATTGCATAAAGAGTCTTCCCGGATGATGTCTGGTAAATCTTCCCTTGAACGGAATGGTTTCCTCTAGGGCTGATGAGTAAGGAACCGGTTGTGTAACATAACTCGGCTTCAAGGCCAGTCTCTTGGCAGCGGATGCTGACTTTGCCTACCCAATCAACACCAGGAGGAAAGAATCGTATCAGGAGATTGGGTGAGTTCATCACATAAGTTTCTCCATGGTTTAAGAGCTTAAGCTGCCTTTTTCCTTTTACCTTGGCTTCTACTTTAGTACCTACACGTATACATATATACATTGTGCTTTTGCAATTAGATCTCCTGCAAGCACCCATTCCATGCATATTATATTAACCATCCATGATCAACTTATACAGATGTGTAACTAATTTTTCAAGAGCTAGTTCGAATTATGGGGTCCTTAGTTCACATTTTAATTTGCTACAACCGTGATTTTTTTTTTTCCCCTTTATTTTACTTTGTTCTTTCCCATTATAAAATTTCTCTCAAACTTTGATCTTTTGCAAAATCATGCGACATCATATATGGGAAAAGAGTAAAAAGGTGAATAATTATTTTTGGTGTCACGGCTGGATGATATCTAAGGGTCAGTTTGCATAGAGCAAAAGACGCACCATAGAATTTGGGTACAGGATGTTGGCACCAAGTTACGTCGATATTTTCTCTCTCATCCGTTGCATGAAGGCCAGAAACTGGCGGGTGGTGAGAAACCTGTAACCATGGAAAGCATCGACCGCCAATTAAATCCAAATCATATCCAGTTGAGGTAATCCAATGCTCAATTTGAATCTGAGTTATTATGTGAAGTCCTGTGTATATATATACATGATTGGTTATATATGTCTAATTAACATGCGCCACGTATAACGGCCCACCGGAATTAAATGTAATTATGAAGTCAGCGTGGTGGTGCAGGTTGCAACCGTAGCGGTCGGATTGGAAAAATTATGGACCGGTGGGGTCTTCAATTCGGTTCAGTCATAAGACCAATCTAGATCAGACCAAATTTGGTTCAACCAGTGAAAAAAGAATGACAAAGGCCGGACTAGTTTTGACATAAGATGTCCCAAATTACAATTTCACTCGTAAACTTCCTTTAATTTATAATTTGGTACTTAAATTTTACATAATCTTGCAATTGGACTTATAAACACCGTGTAAATTTACTAAAAAGTACCTGCTCTAGTAGAACATTGAGGCTTCCCCTGGAGACATGGTGGGTCTCACCAAGAATAGGGTTGTAAGGAGACGCTCCAAACGTGCAAGGACGCGTGGTGGATATGCTCCATGCAACAACCGCTATGAACCTGTCCAGCGGGCTCTTTCGATTGTTGCATTCTTGCAACAGGTCTTTGCTGGTGCAATAGAGTGACTCACCAAAACACTGCAGCTGTGACTTTGGAAAGTTGAATAGTGGCGGCAGCTGAACTTTCGCAAGTCAGTCAACGTCAAATTTGTTTTGTTGTTGAGGACATGAAAATGATTTTTGTTGAATTGTTTGCAGATGATAATGTGGAGTTACTTGCCTGAAAATGAGTGAGGTCCGATCCAGGCCACACGTTCTTAAATAGGCTCGTAATGCGCTGAAGAAGATTAGGAGCTCTATAATCAGAGCCGGAATCTCCCTCCAGCGACATGGGTTTAGTCAGGACAACCTTTTCTTGGACGGCCTACGCAGCACGCCCCAATTGCATTCAGTTAAACATAAATCATTAATTTTGGAACTTTCACAAGTTGCAAGGGAAAGAAAAAGCAATAGAAGTACAGTTCTGTTCTAGTTGTGCTGCTCAAGCACAAGATCATCGATAATTAAATGGGTTTGCTAATGCCTATTGATCCAAATGCTATACTGATCGACCTCATGAGCATAATTAAATTATTTATATAGATAGCCTAGGAAGAAAGGGGAAAAAAAAATTGCGATTAAATAAATTGGTGAGAAGCCAAATTCAGCAAAAAGAGGAAAATCAATTGTATTTTCAGGTTTTCTGTTTCGAGTGAACGATTGCGCCTTATCTCGCAATCGTTGGATAAAGTGATATTACGCGTAAGGCACAAGATTGGCGTTCTAATGGTACACCCTTTTGCATTTGCAGCAAATCATTCCACAAAGTTTACATTAGGCCCACAGGACCCAACCGGCATCCAAGCTCCACACAAGTTACAACAGGAAAGGGCAATCGTGTAAGGAGGAAAAAGCAAACATAACAAAAATAACAAAAAGATATAAACGAGGGAAGAGGAGAACGATAAATATATATATATAACAAAAAATAAAAGTAACAGATGCTTTTGTTTGGACCCTTCAAGACAAAATTAGCAGGGATCGTCTTGTGCTTTACGGAATTAATTCTACCTAATCCATTGAAGTTTATGCGCTTTTACTTACCTCTCTAAATAGAAAGAAAAAGAAAAAAAAAAAGTTACTCTTTGACCTAAATGTTGTTGAAGTTTAAATTCTGTCGCACAAGCATCTCCACCCTTGTCGCCTTAAAAAAGAACCAAACAGGTACAAAGATGCTATGCCGGCCGGAGAACAAACTCAAATTGAAACCTTTTTTTTTTTTAATAATGAAATAAAACGAAAACAATTAGGATGAAAGAAGTAAATAAAAATTTAAAAAAAAAAAAAAAAAAACAAAGCAAAACAAATTACACACCATACATACGCATGTCTGAACATTGAATCAGGTAAGCATAAAGTACACAGTCGCATTGCAGTCATTAGCACGGAATAGTTATCCAAAAACAAAAAAGGATGAGTGAAATCATAGTTCTTGCAGATTAAAGCCAAAAGCTTCTCACAAACTCACGACCATATGCATGTATTTATTATATATGTAAAATTTAAGAGCGTTTGAATTGAAGAGAGATGTATGCATGCACACCATTTGAAGAGAAGCCAGCTGGTGCGGCGGAGAGAAAGAGAAGAAAGGTATATCGAATCGACGAGACACGAGCGACCTGTTATACACTCACACAACCGTGGATATATATAGTAGACTTTCCTAATTGCTCAGCCTGACCAGTTGGACCGGTAATCCAATTACTGGACCGGTCTGCATCGAATTGAATGAAACTCTCTTGGGCACTAAAAACAGAGAAGGTCAGTTGATTTGGTCAGCTTTTTGCTGAGTCGGGTAATTTCTTTTTCTTTTTTTTTTTATTTTGTTTAATGAATTTCAAATTTGTATTTAAAAAAAAAAAAAAAAAAGAACTTACGGCTCTTTGTTTCAATTGTATTTTTAGTACAAAGTTTTAAGACCAAACGAAAGGTACCTAAGAGTCCACGGTATACCTGCACTATTGCATATATCGCTCTCTCCCGCTTGGCACGGAGCGATAGGGATTGTTCACAGTGTCTTTATGTCTGCATTTATCTCCTGTTCCCTTTTCTTGCGGCACTTGATTGTGATTGTGATTGCGATTGCGATTGCGATTGCGATTGTTAACGATGTTTAAAACATTAATCACTGTCTCTTGATTGTAGCTAAAAGCGAGGCTGTCAGGACAGATAGAGCTTCTTCGGCAGCACTGGATACACGTTTGATGTTCCTAGGCAATCAGATCTAATGACGTTTTGTTTGTTTCTGGCGATGGTGATTATGATGTTGGAACTGACCAAAAATCTTCTGTGCCTGCTGGAATCTGGGCTTAGCATCCCCATTTAAATTTTAATGCTGGTGGGGAAATAAAATATGCGTAAAATGCTAATTCTGCGATTATATATGGATAAGGTCACATCACAGCGTCCAATCCTTGTCGTTGTCGGCAAGCACATGGATCCTAAGTTCAGACTCAGCGGTTTTTAACGTTGTGTACAATCTGGGTGGTTCGGTTTTGCTTTCACCAATCATAAGCATCGAGTCTCAGCGGAGGTTGTCCATTCAAAGATTGAATTTTTGAATAATTTTAATAGAAATCGGCCGTTGGATGTCCGGTGTCCGCGAACGATTTAAACGGCTCCAAGCTTCCAATCGTCTCTTTCTGCATATTGGTCCAGTCCAGTAGATTATTTAGTTGACTACATGTCAACCGTCGTAATTACGATCCAATGTACACTACAGTGAGATAAATATATTTTTATCCTAAATTTTTTAATTTTTTTAATATAATCTTTTTTATTAAGTCAAATTAATAAGACAGTCAATTATGTATATTAATTAATAAAAGAAATAATAAAATAAATTATATATATATAAATTATATTTTCAATTCAAAATAATTTCAATACAAATAATCACTATTATCACTATTTTATGCTAATAAAAGAGAAAGAAGAGGAGGAAGAGATGATTTTGGGAGCCAAGAAGAGGAGGAGGAGGAGGATAATATGGCGGTGGGGCAATAATTTTTATTTAAGATAAAAAAATATATGTGTGTAATATATATTTTAATTATTTTATTTTCTTCATTTATCTAATATATACATTTAATGATTTAATTATTTTTTTATTATTTATATTTAATTAAAAAATAATTATAATATTTAAAATTTAATTAAAATAGATAAATTATATAGAATTATACTTAAAAGAATATTTAAAATAAAAAAATATATTTATTATATATTAAAATTAGTTTTTATTTGAAAAAAAAATAGTTAATATTTTTTTGATATTATTAAAATAAAAAATTAATAATTTCTTTTAAATTGATTCAAATTAAAATATTTTTATAATATTTATTTTCGATAATTTATTTTAAAGTGTATTATATATTTAAATTTAATAATATTTAATTAAATAATAAATAAAATAAAAATATTAAAAAATAAAATTTAATTTTAACTTATAAATATAATAATTAATATTTTTATAATATATTTATTTTTATATTAAAATAAATATTTTTTAACGACTCATTTATTTATAAATTATATAATAAAAATAATTTTTTATTATTAAAAATTTTATATTTTTATTTAAGATTAAAAATAAAATTTTAATGATAAAAATATAAATTATTATTATTATTATTTTTTTTTTTTTTGAGTGGACAGCTAATATCCTTGTTCACCTGTGTCGATGTGCTTATTTTCTGGGCGTTAGCTTTTGGGCCTTCATATTTTTCACAGCTTACCATCAGCACTGATCCAAGAAATGCTTAATGGCATAGACGGGGTGAGTAACCCAAGGACGTAGTTTAGACTAGCCGATGGCCTTGAATTGATTTTAGGTCTATATAGACATTTTAATTTAATAGGATGAAAATGAAATTCTTGTTTGAGCACTGTCATGTTAAACAATGGTCGCGGCGCTTTCGCGCTTTGTTGTTTAGACTCCATCACATGCGCCTGAATTAAATGCGGTGTGATTTCATCGGTGGTGAGGAACTTCAGTGATTTTTGGTTTCTTGCGCCCGTGTGTGTGTGTCCGCGCGGTTCTGCTTTGACCCCCGACCATGTCTCAGTTTCTCCTCAAGCAACAACGAATCACCCAATCAAAACTCGTTTCATTTGTTGTTTCGATTTTGGCAGCAGGGGAAGGAGAGAATTCTCCGGAACTTGTATTTAGTAAATTCTAAAATTTTTTTTCTTTTAAAACACTCCTAATTACTACTATATTATATTTGCCAACAACAAATTTCGAAACTATCAATTTACTAATTACAACATCAAAATACAACCACGGCCCCTAAACAAATTGGTGAAACTTTCACCTGGCGGAGACTAGAAGTTTTCGTTACGCTGGTTGCTTATGTGCGAGGGGTTAGAGAAGAAATTGGCTTTGAAAAAGACAGACTTCATTTCGGAGGACCCATTTAGGTGGCCGTCGCTGTCAGGTGTCCAATAGATTGTTTGGTTGATTAGACTGAAATTGTCAACCGTCGTGATTAGGTTCCAATGTATAATACTACAGTGAGATAAGTATATTTTTATCCTAAATTTTTTTAAATTTTTTACTTGTTTCAATTTAGTCAAATAAATTATTAATTTTTTTAATATAATCTTTTTTATTGAGTCTAATTAATAACCAAAATTAATAACATGGGCAATAATGTACATTAGTCCAATAAAAAATATATATATATATAAACCATATACATATTAAAAATGCGCTGAAGAACATTAGGAGCCAGCCTTACAATCACAGCCAGACTTGATCGAAGATGCAGCTAGGCTCTATATTGTTACAATTATTTTATTGGATGTCTCCGAAGAAACAAATACAAACGGACCCTCGCTAACAGCTAAGAGAAATGGGCATTGTGTAGTTATAATGGGCAGGAGAGGGAAGGAGACGTAGGGAGCCAGGGCGACAGGGGAGGAAAGTAAAATTTAATAGACCCTCTGCTATTCAACAAAAGAAAAAGAAAAAGATAGAAAATGATTAAAATAACTTATGATGGGGTGTTTCAACCACTTGTTTGCGGTATGGCTGATGGAGTTAATAAGACCCACGATGGACACATACCGGCTTGTCTTATATATTTTAGACATGCAGGTAATAAATATAAATTAAAGTCCGCCTATTTTGACTACTTATATTTAATGAAGTTTAATAATAATAAAAAAAATAAATTTACTTAAATACTTTCAATCCAAATTTCTAGACAGAAAAATAAAAATAAAAAGAAAGATTGGAAGAGGCCAATTCAAATTCGACCATATGTCGTGTGTATTTCCATACGTGAATGGACGGAGGAGACATCGGCACTGAGAGAGATGCATTTACTTCTGAGGGCCCATTTAGGTGGCAAACGCCTTCCAGGGCCCACGCACGATTACTCTTGATTTTTAATGGCTTCGTGCCTCCAACCGTATCCATGTGAATTAATGGGTCCAAACCAATCCGCGATTTGGTTGTCAGATTGAAATTGTAACCCGTCATAATTACCATCCAACCTATACTCTTCAATCAGTTGGGGAGAAGATTCAAGTGTAAGTATAATTTAGATTGGAATCTTAAACCTGACTCTTAATATCAAGTTTGATGGACGGCTAATGTATAATCTTCAACGTGTACCCTTGATGGCCCTGACCGCTTATTTTTATGGGCCTTCGTATTCTTCTCAGCCCACCTTGCGCATAATGACATTGACGGGGTGAGCCGTGCAAGGATGATTTTAATGATTTTTGTTTTTCAGTTTAGACTGGGCTAGTGGCCCTCCATTAGATTTTCGGCCCGCGAAATACCATTTAAAAAGTAAGAAGAAGAAAAACCTTTATCTGCTACTGCTGGACCCTGGCTGGCTTGTAGTTGTACACGAACGTGAGTTTGATTGCAAAGACATTCGCAATGGTCAATCTTGTCCCTGGTTGTACTGAAGCATCATTCATTCATTCCAAACTTCTATCATACACAAAAGTTTCTTTTTCGTTTTTTCAAGCAAAACGGGGTGTTTAGAAATCATTCAACTAAAAATATACCAATAATAAAAGTAAATCTCAGAAATACATTATATATTAAATTTTAAAAAATAATTAATAAATTTATTATTTAATAAATATAATATAATTTATAAAGGTCTTAAATATAAATAAGATTAATTTTTATGTAAATTTTATATATTACTAAATATTATTTATTTTTTATGTAACAATAAATTGTATTATATATATAAATTATATTGTATTTGTTTATCAAAATAATGTGTTTATATTATATAGTTTTTAGACATTAATACTTTTTTTATATAAAAATTTATTAAATTGAAAATATAAATAAAACAAAATTTATATTAATAATAACAATTTATGATTAAATAAAATATAACATAATTCAAATATAATACCCTAATTATAAGTTTAGGAGAAGGAATTGTTTAAATCAAAAACATAAAAGTTAACATAATTTTTATTTGACGAGATGGTTCATAAATGCAGCAGATGGATTACTTAAAGTGGAACGACAATGGGTGCTTCCATGACCTTTTCTTCGGTAGGCGAGCAGCACCAACCGCTTTCTGCGCAGTAAGACAGAATGAAGTGCCTAGGAACCCAAATTTCTCCTCTAGGCTCCCTGTCTCTGGCAAGTTTCCTTTGCCTTTCCTCCACCATGTTCTTTGCTTCTTTTGCTTCGGCCCAATTCTTGCCGAGGATCGCTTTGCTAACCTCACTGCACACTACAGCTGATTCACTCGGCCATATTCCCTTTACAAAATAATATCATCAAAATAAGATCAGGAGAATCTTGATTATCAATATTCATCGCAGAAGAGGTTCATTCTCTTGAATTTTCTTTCACCAGTGTATTATAAATTGTCAAAGCACCAACTTTCTTATTATACTTTACAACACTGTTGATATAATTGGAGTGGAAGGAAATAAAAGTTTTGAAGCGATGTGAAGCGTTTATAAAGTACCTGTAAGTCCTTTATCTCGGGAGATTTTAACCCCGTAATTGCTTCTTTTGCATTGTATATGATCGTCTCTTTCCCATTGTTGATATCCTTCGCTATTACGGCACTGTTCAAGTAAGGAAGAAAGTGAAACGAACAAAAAAAAGGAGGGGGGAAGATAGATAAAAATTCATATTTTAATATTAAGATATGAAGGTGGTTCATTTTTATTGCAGGATCTCAAGATACCAAGTGCAAGCGTCTAACGAATGAAAAGCAATAGATTTAACACTAGATGAATCAATACAGTTAACACTCTATGGAGAAATTAAACCTGTTCCAATGTCCATTTATTGCATAAAGAGTCTTCCTGGATGATGTCTGGTAAATCTTCCCTTGAACGGAATGGTTTCCTCTAGGGCTGATGAGTAAGGAACCGGTTGTGTAACATAACTCGGCTTCAAGGCCAGTCTCTTGGCAGCGGATGCTAACTTTGCCGACCCAATCAACACCAGGAGGAAAGAATCGTATCAGGAGATTGGGTGAGTTCATCACATAAGTTTCTCCATGGTTTAAGAGCTTAAGCTGCCTTTTTCCTTTTATTTTAACTTCTACTTTAATACCAACATATTTTAATTATTTAATTTTCTTCATTTACTCAATATATATATTTAAAAATTTAATTATTTTTTTATTATTTATACTCAATTAAAAAATAATTATAATATTTAAAATTTAATTAAAATAGATAAATTGTATAAAATTACGTTTAAAAAAATATTTAAAACAAAAAATTATATATATTATGTATTAAAATTAGTTTCTATTGAAAAAAAAAATAAATAATTAATATTTTTTTTAATATTATTAAAATAAGAGGTTCATAATTTTTGTTATGATTCAAATTCAAATATTTTTATTAATACCTACTCCCTAATAAATGATAATTTATTTTATACTTTTAAAATATTGTCTATTTAAATTTAATAATATCTAATTAATGTAATAAATAAAATAAAGATATTAATAAATAAATTTTAATTTTAATTTATAGATATAATAATTAATATTTTTATAATATATCTATTTTTATATTAAAATAAATATTTTTTAATAATTTATTTATTTATAAATTATATAATAAAAATAATTTTTTATTATTAAAAAAAAATAAAATTAAAAGTAAAATTTGAAAGGTAGAGATATAAATTATTAATTAAAATTTTTTTTTCTTTTTATGAGTGGACAGCTAATATTCTTGTTCACCTGTGTCGTTGTGCTTATTTTCTGGGCTTTAGCTTTTGGGCCCTCATATTTTTCACAGCTTACCATCAGCACTGATCCAAGAAATGCTTAATGGCATAGACGGGGTGAGTAACCCAAGGACGTAGTTTAGACTAGCCGATGGCCTTGAATTGATTTTAGGTCTATATAGACATTTTAATTTATTTTAAAAAAATAAAAAATAATAATAATAAAACAAAAACAAAAATGGAGCCATCAGCCGGAGTAGATGAATTCTTTGTTACATCAATCAGGATTGTACGGGCAGACAAAATAAACTTGCCGGTGTATCGCAACAAATACAAGTTAGAAATAACTGTCCAACAGGATCAAGGTCATCCTGATTTGCAGTAGACTTTCAAACCAATTATGATTGCAAAGACATTCACAATTGTCACCAGTCTCATTCCTAGTATGCCTTTGGTGTATTGAAGCATCATCCTAAACTCTTACCATACACAAAAGTTTCTTTTGAGGGGACGAGATCCTTTGTAAATGCAACCTACAGATGATGGATTTACTTAAAGGGGAACAACAATGGGTGCTGCCGGGACCTTTTCTTCAATAGGCGAGCAGCTCCAACCGCTTTCTTTGGTGCAAGACAAATTAAAATGCTCTTGAACCCAAGTTTCTCCCCTGGACTCCCTGTCTCTCGCAAGTTCCCTTTGCTTTTCCTCCACCGCTTTCTTTGCTTCTCTTGCTTCACCCCATTTCTTGCCGAGGATCCCTTTGCTAACCTCACTCCACACTACAGCTGATTCACTGGGCCAAATTCCCTTTACAAAACAATGCATCAAAACATGATTTTGGAGAATCATGTTTATCGATATGCACCCCCTTGCTGGCGCATGTCGTAGGTCTATGTTTATTGCAGAAAGAGTCCATTTCATTCTGTTGTCTTTTCTTTCACCATTGTAATGTAATTTGGAAAAACACCAACTTTCTTACACATATTATATCACATGAGACGCTCAAAAATATAATTAAAAATATACACTATTGTTATGGTTTGAATGGAAGGCAAGAAATGTTTTGAAGCAATTAGCAGTGTGTGTAATTACAGTACCTGTAAATCCTCTATCACAGGAGTTTTTAACCCCGTAATTGCTTCTTTTGCGTTGTAAATGATCGTCTCTTTCCCATTCTCGACATCCTTCGCTGTTACGGCGCTGGTCAAGGAAAGAAGTAAAAATGGAAAAAAGAAGACAAATGTAAACTCGTATCTTATAAGATTAAAAGCAATAGAAGTCAACTGACCTATGCTAAGTTTTCATATATAATCTTTCCAATCCTGTTTGAATATATGTTTGTTCTTGTTTTCAGAAGGCTTAGATGTCAAAAACACTTCTAGAGTTTTCTCAATGTGCAATTATGACCTTAAATTTATATTGCTTGCAATTAAACCCCCAACTCTATTAGAAATGAGAAAGTAAATTTTGCTAAGCAGGCATTCTCAGGGCCGGAAGGATTTGTAGCATGGTTTTTAAGCTTTAACATTGTTATGTATTTGATCATTCCGGCTGCTGAGCTTGAAGCTGGAGATAACGGGTGGGCATGGAAGGGCCTCCAACGCCAAGACAAGCTAGGGTGTCTTCAACAATACAAGCAATAAATAGCACAGTACACCCAGTTTGGAGAAATTATTTGGGTCGTTGTGATTTACCTGTTCCAATGTCCTTTTATTGTATAAAGAGTTTTCCTGGATGATGTCTGGTAAATCTTCCCTTGAACGGAATGATTTCCCCTAGGACTGATGAGTAAGGAACCGGTTGTGTAAAATAACTCGGCTTCAAGGCCAGTCTCTTGGCAGCAGATGCTAACTTTGCCGACCCAATCAACACCAGGAGGAATGAATCGTATCAGGAGATTGGGTGAGTTCATCACGTAAGTTTCTCCATGGTTTAAGAGCTTAAGCTGCCTTTTTCCTTTTATTTTAGCTTCAACTTTAGTACCTACACGTATACATATATACGTTGTGCTTTTGCAATTAGATCTCCAGGAAGCATTCATTCCATGCTTATTATATTAACCATCCATGATCAACTTATACAAGTTTGCAACTAATTTTAATTTGCTACAACCGTGATTTTTTTTTCCCTTTGTTCTACTTTGCTCTTTCCCATTATAAAATTTCTTTCAAACTTTGATCTTTTGCGAAATCATGCGACACCATATACGGGAAAAGAGTAGAAGGTGAACAATTATTTTGGGGTCATGGCTGGACGATGCCTAAGGATCAGTTTGCATAAAGCAAAAGACGTACCATAGAATTTGGATACAGGATGTTGGCACCAGGTTATGTCGATATTTGCTTTCTCATCCGTTGCATGAAGGCCAGAAACTGGTGGATGATGAGAAACCTGTAACCATGGGAAGCATGGTTAAAAATTGCAATCATGGCTGTCAGAATATTACCGGACGGTGCGGTCGATTGGGAAAATGATGGACAGGTGGGGTCTTTAATTGGGTTCAGTCATAAACTCGGTCTAGATTAGGTCAGACCTGGGTTCAACCAGTAAAAAGACAAGGTCGGACCAGTTCTGTCAGAAAATGTCAGAAGTTACGCTTTTACACTCATAAATTTTGTTTAACTCATAATAATTTAGTACTTAAATTTCACATAAACCTGCAATCTGACTTCTAAATTTCGTCGGAACATTTAAAAAAAGTACCTGCTCTAGTAGAACATGGAGGCTTCCCCTAGAAACATGGTGGGTCTCACCGAGAATAGGGTTGTAAGGAGCAACTCCAAAAGGGCAAGGACGTGTGGTGGACATGCTCAATGCCACCACAGCTATGAACCTGTCCAGCGGGCCCTTTCGATTGTTGCATTCATGCAACATATCTTTGCTGGAAGAGTAAAGTGACTCCCCGAAACACTGCAGCTGTGACTTCGGGAGGTTGAATTGCGGCGGCAGCTGAACTTTCACAAACCGGTCGACAATCATATTGTTAGAATGCAATTACAGGAACCAACACAAAAGTGACAAATACAGCTCGTTATAATTAATAAAATAATAATTTGATTAATTGTATCCAACTGTACATATCAATTATTTATCTTAAAAGGGTTGTCCATACATATTGCATCGCTGTTAAGCACATAAAAACGAATTTTGTTTGAGTTGAATGCGATTTGTGAAGGGACTTGCCTGAAAATGACTGAGGTCCGACCCCTGCCGTACATTCTTAAATAGGCTTAAAATGCGCTGAAGTAGATTGGGAGCCCTATAATCAGAGTCAGAATCTGCCTCTAACGATACGGGTTTTGTCAGCACAACGTTTTCTTGGATAGCCTACGCAGCACCCCGAAATTGCATTTATTCCAAAATCCATAAATTAATTTTTTAACTAATGAAGTTTTCGGGGAAAGTAAAAAAGCAATAAAAGAATAGTTTTGTGGTAGTTGCAAATCCACGAAAATCAAAAGTTATCTAGCTTACTCACCTGATCGATTATTTAACACACATATCTTAATCTCTAAATTCAAAAAGGAATAATTACAATAAACTAAATTACAATAAGAATATTGCAAAAAAAAAAAAAGAATAATCCATAAATTCAAGAAACTACAATATAAAAAAGAGAAATGCATACGAACATACACAATCAAAATTGACCAATACATGTTGTTGATCAATGCAAGTTAGGTCGATGGTAAATGTCAACATACGCATAAACAAAAATAAATAAATAAATTAATTAAAGAACAAAGAAATCAGGTAAAGAAAAATCAATTGTATTTTCATGTTTCATTTTGCTGTGAACGACTACACTCTAAAGTCTATCTCGCAATCGTTCGATCGAATAATCCTAGACATTTCAATGGTCGGTCGAATGGTCCACACGTTAGCACCAAATCATTTTACAAAGTTTATCATCCCTCCACATGACGCAACCGGCATCCAAAATCGACAGCAGTTACAACGGGAAACCACAATCATGTAAGAAAAAAAAAAAAAAAAAAAAAAAAACGAGGGAGGTGGAAAACGATTAATAAATAAATAAAGTGAAAATACGGGGCTCTAGATTTCAGAAAACGACTCACAAGTGGCAACTTAGGGGTTTGTTTAAACCCTTCAAGACAAAATTAGTAGGTACCGTCTTGTGCTTTACGGAATTAATTCCCCCTAATACATTAAAGTTTATGTCCTTTTACTTATCCCTAAAGTTTAAATTAGAAGTAAGACAATCTTCAAGTACTATCCAATGAAAGAAAGTTCTTTGTGTTGAAAGTAACTCATCTTAATTAATCATTAAAAGCCATAATAATCAAATAAAAGTCTTAATATTATAATTAAAGAGAGTCAAATTAGTTTAATACCAAATATAATAGTAAAAAAATTAAATCTAATTAATTAAAAAAAATTAGTTACGTCAAATATAAAATTTACACATAATACATTAATTAAAATAGATGAATTATATTAAAATTATTTTAAAAAAATCTTTAAAGTATTCATAATATTTTTAATGGTGAATTAATTAGTGTGACCAATATTATCGTATGAATCAATTATTTCATCATTTAGACAACTAAGACCGTCGCACAGCATCTCCACTAAGCAATCGCATGACACGTGTGAACATATTGGAACGAACGAACGGACGAAACATCTTCTCCACTTCTTTTTTCGGTCCGGAGAACAACTTAAAATTGTACTTTTATTAAACATATACAGAAGAGATGAAATTAAAAAAGAAAAATGATAAGAGAAATTTGATTAAAAAAAAAAAAAGAACAAATTACACACCATGGGAACGCATCTATGAACCAATCAGGTAAGCATAGTAGTGCACAATCGCATTGCAGCCGTTGGCATGGAATTGATATCCAAAAGCGAAAAGGATGAACCAAAAATCAAGGTTCTTGCAAATTAAAACCAGTAGCTTGACAAAAAAAAAAAACACACACACGATCATATGCCTGTATGTACGTAAATGGAACAGAGATGTATGCATACTCACCATCTGAAGAGAAGCCAGCTGAAGCAGAGAGAGAGAGAGAGAGGGAGAGAGGTATATAGCGAACTGTTGCTTTTTTTGTTGAGAGAAGCAAGCGATCCTCGAAGGATTTGCATTCATATGAGATAATGAAAGCAAATTGCTTTCTGAGTTTTCAAAATTGAAGGTATCAAGAAATTGAATGGCTGAATGCATTATTAAATTGGGGAGACAAAGTCAAAAGTCTCGCGCAAGAGGTCGGAGGAAAGTTTCCCTTAAATATGAAACGTGATGACTAAAATGTTTTTTGATTAGGAATCTATCAATATATATATATGTGGTACCGCGTAAGCGGGCTGACTTTAATTAATATTCGAGAGAAGTTTACAAGCAAACAAGCAGTCCAAATCCAATGATGTTTTCTGATGGTTAAAATGAGACAATATAATCAATACTATCTTGTCCAGTTAAGTTATATTATAAAGGTAATTAATTTAATATGTCATAAATTTGGATAAATTTTATCATTATATATTTTTAATATTTTCATTTATAATGGATTAAAAATGCAAAATATCTTGTTGTATTTTGGATACTTTTGTTTCGTTGAGAAAAGAAACGGCAGAGAAAGACAATATTATTGTCTACAAGCGACTGGATGTTCAGACGGTTCGGTTTGGCTTTCGGGCTGCTCCATTCAATACTAACCGCCCGTTGTTGGGGCTTCCACCGTTGGATATTTCGTCAAAAACAAAATCGTGAAATTGTTTTCTCCAAAATTCAGAAAAGCCAAATAAATTCTCCATCGTTGAACTAATCTAATGAAACAAGAGAGAGTTCGCAATGAATTAAACGATAAGACTTCTAGAATTTAAGCAGGATCTTCAAGCCAAATATGATACAACACTACTTCTGGGTTTTTCAACCAGCGTTTAAAACTCCAACGTTATTCTTACTCTATTGAATTTGAGCCAATCTTGTGGTTTCTTGTTTTCCTGATACATGTGTGCGCGTGTCTTAGAAAGATATTTTGAAAGACAAAGTGGCAGAAACATCTTCTTGTTAAGGGTAATTTTTCCTCTCTCTCTCTCTCTCTATATATATATTATTTAATTTAAAAAAGTGAAAGTACCCAAAATTACTCAACTTGGTTGCAACACCATAACCAAACACCCATAAGGTGCTAAAACAATTAGACTAGAAAATTTCGTATTGTTTTTATTTCAATTCAAAAGGTTGATAAAAGGAACTTGGACATGGGCCTTTATTTTCCGGTGTGTGCCCGCCTGGTTCTGGTTCTGGTTCTGGTTCTGCTTCGACAAGTCACCTCGTCTCAATATCTCATCAAGCAAACATTAATCACCAATCACAGTTGGTTTAAATTGTCGATTCAATTTTTGCAGGAGGTGAATGAAAAATACTTTAGAATAAGAGTTTATTAAATGACTAAACAAATTAGTAAAACTTTCAACTGGAGGAGGCCAAAAGTCTCCCTCACACGATTTACTCTACACACAAATAGATACCTAACCTTGTATCTTATTACCATAGGTTGCAAAGAATATAAATATATTAAGACTGTCAAACGTACTTTGGATGACCAATCAACTCACTCTATCGCCAGTATCCCATAGCAACCACTGGGATCCTTACCAGATGGCCCCGACTGCCTTTCATGATAATTTCCCCAAAACTATATGTTCCAGTAACTGATCGAACAGTTAGACTCACGGTGAACTTCCGTGAGGCACCCCGTTTCAGAGTCATTGCTGGAGGGTTAGCATCAATGGCAATGGCTGGTTGCATTCGAGAGGTGATCACATAGGTCTCTTCATTGGCGACATTTGTGACTGTGCGAGTAACTATTTGGGTTTTCACCAAATGAGAGATTGTAATGGATGGGGTATTGAGATTCCATGGGTGGCCCATGGTGGAGTTACAGGGTGAGTTTGTATGGTTCCTTATCTCGTGGACATCAATGCCAGGTGTTGTGCACAAGAAACCCAAGTAATCTTCGTAGCCTGAACAAAGATTGGAGGAATGAATGTCAGAGAAGTCATTCAATTGCATAGAGTGGGGCACCTAGTAAGCACATATAAAATCACACCTTTCATGAAACACATGGGCCTTGGAACATTTAGTTGGCAGCCTTCTGCCAAATCCAAATTTAGGTTGTACTTGCATATGGGTGCAAATATAGTTGCTGCTAGTGCATTATCCATGGCTTACCAAGTAGATAAGTCAGCAATCAAGAAATGTTTTATTGCTTTAATTCCCAGCTAATTAGCAAAATTTTTGCTATGGTGATAAACTTTGCCTATTACAACACTTTTCTGGCAATGAAAATTTATCTGCAATGGTAAGTGTTATCAGGCTGATGGTTAATTTTTCATTCTGCTTCTTGCTGTATAAGCACAGTATGCCAATCTGATTTGAGAGCTTTAGTTAGGTGTTAATCAAGCTGGTTTTTTTTCTTTTCTTTTACCAGTTCCCAGTGATGCTATGAATTAACTATTACTAGTTCCACAAACATGGAATGCAGATGCACACTTCCATATGTCATGACAAGTGAGATATAAAAGAACCTGCATCAAAGATGAGTCCAGGATCAAGAGCAGCCCTTGGGTTAACATGACCACTTCCATAGTCAAAAGGTGTAGCTGTGACTAGCTTCATGGCTTCAGTTTCAGAATACTGTTGTGCTCGAAGTGGATTTCCTGCTCTATCCAGTGTTGTGGATGTTGTCATTAAGGCAGATTTTATTGTGGCAGGACTCCAGTTAGGATGCTTTTGCTTTACCAGTGCAGCTATCCCTGCAATATGTGGTGCAGCCATGCTGGTTCCAGATATCATGGCAAATGCTTCTCCTGCTCAAAACAAATAAATACTAAGATGCCACTACATCATTTCCAGTAGTATTACAACTTCTTAATTCTCTCTGCATGCCATTTAAGAATTTGTACCCAACTATCTGAAAAGACAAGGAAAACTAGGAAAAAAAAAAAAATCTTTCTGAATATTGACTCATTCTAGTCCCCAACTTAACATCACCCCAGGTGGCAGAAAAGTTCAGCAAACTCCAGCGCTGAAGCAACCAAGTTTAATAAGAAACCAGATATTTACTTTACACAAAAGTTTTGAAGATCCACAATTGTATAGAATCTATCTGGATCTGTTAAATTAATTTACCAACATAATTTGCCTCATCCGTTCCATTTGGAGACCAAGCAGCCCAAATGAGAGAACCAGGAGCCAGGATGTCTGGTTTGAGTAGATCGGCATCTTGAAAGCTGAAATCCTTTATGTTAGGCCCTCGAGCAGAGAATAATGCAACTTGTGGTGCAGATTTATGGAGTATAGGCGTCAAGCCGTCTCCAATGCTTCCTGTAGCTTTGAAGCTCTTCACTCGTCCGGTCCAATCTCTTGGTGTAGAAATGTTGTAATAATCTATAAGATCCTACAATAACAATGAAGCACTAAATGACTTGTTATCAGAAACAAAGGCAAGCAAAAACCAACATGGCTGTATTAAGAGGAAGCCAGAAATAACCAGTGAGAGTGGCTTAACTGAATATAAACAGAATAAGGGAAGCAATAGTGCTTTTATCATTTCTCATTTCTCATCAAATTTCTAGCCTTGGTTCATTTCACTTTAGAAATTAGACATGCTCGTTTTGGCGATTAGTCTATCCAACAAGAGTCATTGGAGTTTTGAAAATCAAGAAGTTAATGGCAAAAATGCATGAAAATAAGTCAAGAGGATTACCATTGATTTGGTTACTTCAGTGATAAGAATCCCTGGAAGGTTGACAGGGACAGGGTCAAACTTTGTTCCTGGAGAAACATTTTCCACAGCAAGAACAAATCCAACTGCACCAAGACTCTTGGCTGTTTCTGAAACTTTCTTGACAGATGAGGTACCAACCACAAAATTGAAGGAATAACCACAAAGAAGAATGTTCCCCTCAACCAAGTTCTTATTCAAAACTTCTGGTCTCTGACAGTCAGAAGGATTGTATTTCATTGCCGAAGAATCCAACACTACATCATTTGCCGCAACCAGGGTATATGTGTGATTTAAACGTGTCGAGGCTGCAGTACAATTGGACCATTTCAGCTTTCTAAAGCCACAGGTAAGCCAAGGTTTGATAGAGAAACTTTTGGCAGGAACATAATTATGCTGTACCACATGCTTCAAACACATGCAATCATTACTGTTGAGTTTATTGAACTGTTTACTGCAGATTAAGTAGCATTTCTTCCAAAAGACAATCAGATCAGAAGAAACAGATACTCAAGCTTGTAGACTTACGTGATAAACCAATTCCAGGTAAGATCTTTCCATTCCCCAAGGTTAGATGGTTCTTATATCTACGGTCGTCGATTGCAGCTGCTACAGATGTTATCCAAGGACTATAGGTAACCATGGTTTTTGGAAAAGGACCTCCATTCCCAGCTGCTTGGGCAACAAATACACCAGCTTTTACAGCAGCAAGAAGCGTAGCATCAAAGGGGTTTAAAAATGTGGTCTTAGTAGTTGCTGGAGGACTATTTGGACCCACAGAAAGGCTAAGTATATCCACCCCATCATGAACAGCCTGCTCAGAAAACGTTCTTTAGCCATAGAAAGATGTTAAAATTGATTAGAGAAGTGGCCATTCTCCATATTAAATGAGGAGTTCAATGCAGCAACTATGATAACTTGTCTGATAATCTTTGGCATCTTTGCATTTACAAACAAGATGACATCAAATAAGATTCTGAACTACTACTATTGCTGTAAGACAAAACAACAACATAAACTGGTAGTAGTTGACAGCAAACCATGACATGAGATTAGAGTAAAAATTTAGTAGTGAAATGTACTCTTATAATGTTGTTGTGTACTATTAATTCAGAGAAAACAGCACACCTGATCAATGGCAGCTACAACATCTGCAACAAAGCCTCCAAAGAGTCTGTAGAGTGCTTTGTACACAGCAATCCTGAACATAAGCAATCTCTCAGGTCACATTGAAACTTAAAAAGGGTTCCCAATTGAATAAGACCATTGACAATATTATTCTCACCTAGCACGGGGTGCCATCCCACTTGCTTTCCCAAATTCATGGCCATGCATTCTCACAGGAATGCCATTGTTTCCAGCTGCAATAGCTGCCGTATGACTAGCATCAATCAAAACAGAAAAAGAAGACAGGGTATCAGATACCAATCATTGTTTGATTAACTTCAATTCAATGTCTGAATTGATTATAGAGAGCAAACATAAGCTCAAATTTGAGGACTAAATTTTGGAAATAGAAGATAGCATTCATCAAAACAATGATTACAGGGGTTAGCGGCAGGCAAAGTCAAATCTTGGTGTGTGTTAGATCTCTTTTCCCTTTTGGTTTTTATAGGGGTGACAGAAGAAATTCTGTAAATGCACCAGCACTGTCCTGTTGTCATATAATATTGTTACTTTTGTTCTTTCACATTTTGCTCCATCAGCTCTTAGTCAATTTCATAGATTTGAGCGTTGGTTTTCTATGTTTAGGGTGGCATAATTTGCATTAGCCGAGATTCTTATAATTACAATCACAAAACATTGAATGTGGGAAAAGAATATGCAACTGAGATGGATTTCTACAAAGGGTATTGTGATACTGGTGAAGTGGAAAATAGTGACAATGCAAACAGAGAAAGTGATATCATGAGGCACAATGTGATAACTATCACCATCAAAGCAGACACTATGACAGCACAAAATCAAAGCAAACTGTCATTCTATAATCTTTTTGCAAAAGATTATAGAATAGCAATTTTTTTTTTTTTTCACTTTCTCAAATTGATTAGTACAAATCAGAACATGACAGCACAAAAAAGCACTGAAATCTGTAATTTTAATAGCATGGAATCTAACCTTCCATGTCCATCACCATCCATGGGAGAAGCAAAATCAATAGAAGGATTGAAGGCCCCAGCAGCTTTAGCAGCTTCAGCAAAATGTTGGGCTCCAACAATTTTGCCATTGCAAAAGTTTCTCTTGGTATTGGCATCAATTTCACATTTTCCTCTGTATGTTGGGAGAGGCCCATAGGGGTCATTGCTGTGTGCTGCAAAGCTTGGATGGTGTGGATAAATTCCCGAGTCTACAAATCCTATGATAATGTCCTCCCCAGCCCTATCAAAGCCACCTCCAGTGGGCCAAACTTCGGTAGGAAGCCCCAAAAATTGTGGGGTGTGTGTTGTAAGTCTCCTAACTTTCCAATCTCTCTCCACAGATTTTACACCTGAGGCACACCTTAAGGTTTCTGCCTACTAATGTATTTCAAAAATGTCAGGCAATAAGATTGCAAAATGAGAACCATACATTAACAACAAGAGGAACATAGCACTGAGAAATTTCCAAAGAAGGGTGATGTAAGGCTTCACCTGTTCAGGTGATATATGAACTGCGAAACCATTGATAAGATGATGATAGCTGTAGAGTTTCTTGTAGGTCCCATTGTTAAACAGCAAACCAAGAAGCGTATCATGTTTCTCTTCAAGGTGCTTGGCATAAGATGTCACCAATTCACTGTTACAAGGGAAAAAGAGAGGGTATGAGCAAGCAGGCAGGAGCTTCCAAAAGCTTAAGTTTGACACTTCCGACCAACTGCACAGGATCAATCCAACAAATCCATTGCCTAACAGCGCATATTATCAGAGGTATAGTTACTACTATTGATATGATATCTGACAAGTGGATTTTAGAAACTTGTAGTTCAACATAAAAAAGTCAAGACCAATCCAAAAAAACTACAAAAAAAGAAAGTCAACAGTGGGCATCAAAGTACAATAAACTGCCATCGAGATACTACCCCTTTATGAGCTAAAAGAATAGCACATATCTATGCAATTAGATGCACCCTTTCTCCATACTCAGATGTGAACCTGCAAATGTGACTTGATATATAGCTACATAAACAAATTAAAAATGATACAAATTCAAAGGAAAAGTAACCCAATTACCTGCTGACATCAATCTTCTCATCAGATTTGGGGGCAGTGGCTGCAAAGCCAGGAACACCTCCCCTATAACTGAATACAGGCTCTTCTTCCATTGTCACAATATAAATCTCTGCTTTCCCAATAATGAAGAGGGCCGACAAGACAAGAATTGGAACCCACATTTTCAATGACAATGTAAGACCTGCTGCCACCCAGAACATTCCATTCCAATAAAATAAAAAGCGGTTAGCTATATGCAGAAAATCATACAAATAATGCCATAAATTACATAACCATGCTAATCAGAATCACAGAAAGGAGAGAAAACAAATTTAACGAAAATGAAGCTAGAGTTCCTACAAGCTCAACACCAACTGATAGAAACTAACAAAAGCAGTTAAAAGAACTTCATTTTTCCACACACAGAAATTCATTGAAAAAGAAATGCAAAATTGACTAGAAATAACACAAATCCCCACTCCATCACAGGAAGGACTTCAAGTTCAAGAAATCATGCATAACAAAATACTCAACAAGATTGGGGAAAAAAAAAAAAAATATATATATATATATATATATATATATACACACACACACACACACACAACCAAAGAAAAAAAAAAAAAAAAAACTTCATACACAGATCGGGTGAAGAAATATATTTCAATAGGATAAACAAAAACAAAAACTAAAGAAAACGTAAACTGATAAAAACAGTTCCAAGATAGCACAGTGTTTTCAGGAGTTAAAAAAAAAAAAAAAGAAAGAGCATTGATGACCAGATTAAAGAAATTTCAAACCTTCAATTACTGAACTCAACAGCAAAGCATAGCTTTAGCTTACCAGTCACTGTCTTAGAAAAAGATCCAAAAATGAAAACCAAAAAGAAAATAATAGAAAAATCAAATGATACGTAAGGTACCAATGAGAAAATGAAAGAGACTTTTGAGGCAGCGATCCGACCAGTGAATCACGTATTTTACATTGACGAAACAAAGCACATAAATCTGAAATCAAAAGGAAAAAGTTAAAAATATAATCATCAAAACATTAAAAAAAAGAAAAAAAGAAAAAGCGAAAAAAGCAATTGCATTCATCTATACAAGAATGGTAGCGAGGAATTTTTCTTTTTTTTTTTAAGAAACTTTTTTCCACATTTCGGCTACTAAAGAAGAAGGAAGATCTCGTCAAAAAATTAAAAAACTTAACATCAAGCATTTGCTACTTACAGAAACGAAAATGTACGCAAAAGCAAAGCAGAGCAACGAAGCAAATCAAGAAAGTAACCTAATAAAATCAGATGCAATATATAATTTTCCTTTTTTTTTTCTTTATTTTTGCAGAAGCATGAAGAAACAATACTAAGCAAAGAGAAGAAGAAAGGCAAAAGCAAATTATTGTTGGTGCTACAAATAAGAAGAATGTGAAGTAAGGAAAGTAAAGTAAGAAAAGTTTGTTGCCGTCAGTAGCCTTGCTGGTGCTTACTGTTTAGCAGCACAGAGCGGATTGGAGAGTGAGCTTTATTTAGCTTGATTTAAACCCGCACAATTTTTCAAATAAATTTAATATATATATATATATATATAATTAAAAAATAAAATTAAAAATAAACACCGATTAACTGTAGAATACAATCAACGCAATTTTTTTTTTTAATTAATAAGTGTCACCCCTATGAAATATGGAATAAAAAAAAAAAGAATTTTTTTATATTGATATTGGAGTTCATTGCAACTTTCGAGACCTTTTTTGACTAGCAAATCGAGAAGGCAGACGCAGAGAGGAGCGAGAAGATTCGCGCGCGTCGGTGGAAGTAGAAAGACTTCGTACGCTGGTGGGATTGTGAATTATAATCAGATGCAGGCAGAGCAGCGACACCTCGGAGAATTGGCATAATTGTTTCACCAATCTCCATTCGCCGCGTGTCCAAATTAATATTATCACAGATTCAATTCCCACCCAACTTTAATTCTTTTTTTTTTTTTAATACTTTCTTTTTGACCGATAATAATTCATAATTCCCACTAGTAAATTAAGTACTTGTACGACTTTCGCATTTAATTTTCTTTCACTGGTTATATAATTCATAATTGCATTTAATTTTCATTTATCTGCTTGAAGACGCGCCGAGCGAAGAGCCATTTTTCCTGAACAACCATGCGAGGGTAGGGTCAAGTAACCTATTGATTGCCATTATTTTATCTCATTTTATCGGATGAAACCCTACCCTGTATCCTGCTTAATTATTGCTGTCTTCTCATTTAAAATATATATATATATATATATATAAAATAAATGAATGAATGAATTCTTTTGCAAAGTAAAAATAAGAAAAAATATATGAAATAATAATACATATGCATATTTAGATATCCATATGCTTTCAATTAGTCTCATATTTGAATAATTCAATACAGATTACATAAAAATTAATAACATAAATAAAAAAATTATAATTATTTATCATTTTGTCTAAATTCATATACCTTTCAAACCTCCAAAAAAATAAAAAATAAATAAATAAAAACCTAAGCTAAAAGTGTTACCGTGCATCATATCATAATAAGATACAAAAATTTGTACCTTAATAATGTGAGTTATATTGTACTTTATTGTATAAAAATACTTTACTGTTTAGGTTTTTTTTTTTTTATTTTATAAATTTTGATATGGCGCGAATACATACACTTTATGAATATAACTACAACGATGACACCATCAGATCCCTTGATACCTTGATCACAACCCATTTATACGATACACATGCTTGTACCAGATTAAGAATTTCTATTTTTTAACATATTTCATGCACTTCTTGGTTTCCCTAAAGTAGGCAATAGACGATAGAGTTTAGGCTTTGGAGCTTTCCGGATCGTTGCTATACCAAGCGCATGTGAGGGTCGTCCCCACCAAGCTTTGTCGTGGTTCATAAACACAACATGTGCTTTTGTGACTTCTAACTGTGACCATTTTTCAGTGGCCAAAGCCGACCCCAACATATCAATCAAGCGAATGGTATTATATGGGTTTGTTTACGTAGAAGAGAAGTGCATATCCTTCACATAACAATTCATGTCACCGCTCAATTCATTTTGTTTTCATTGACATTTTTTCATAATGTTGAAATGATGTTGACTGTTGGCCAAGGCAATTAATTTGTTTAATAAGGGTCGGACAAGAGAAGGATAATTTCTTAAAAATTCTTTAACTTTGGCACGTATAACTCACTTAGATCTAATGAATTCAAAAGGTAAATTTAGTTCGGTACCTTTGAATTGGTTCAAAATTGAGACACAGATGTCACCCACCTGAAACACAAATACACACAAAAAGTTGTAGGAAAATATAGTGAATGTTCAAGAATCACAAGGACCGCAATCAAGTTTAATGATTGGAGTTTTTGAACTTTGCTTCCATGTAGGTAAAAAATTCAACGCGTTATTGCTGTTAAGCTGGAGGGCAGTAAGGTGAAAAGATTGAGATGGACAGTACTGTCACCTCCTGATGCGGTCAATCTCAAAGAAAAAGAAGAAATGGAATATTAGAGGACAACAGAAAAGACAAAAGGATAAATTGGTGAAAGGGAACAGAGGTTGTTGTCAATGGGACAAAAAGTCGGACCCTTTTTGGGGTGATTTCATCCCTTTCCGGGATTTGCTGAATCACAAACATGGTCACCGCGTTGAACCTCCGACAAGGTTGTTTGGGTTCATGTGAGAAAATGGGGTAATGGTTTGATGGATGGTTTCTTTGATCGATGCATCCAATGATGTTGCCAAGGCTCGACTGGTACGACTGTAACGAGTTTCCTTTTTGCCCTTCGTTTAGAAGCATGGCAAATGGTTGTAGTTTTTCTAGTTGGTGTGTATTTGATGACTGAAGTATCTTTCTTGTCTATGACAGAAAGCAAAATCTAAAGCATCAATGGACTGCATGTAAAATCACCTTGACAAATTTCCTATCATCAACAAGAAAGGGAAAGAACTAAAACAAGTTCCATCAATGTGCCTATCTGATAAACATCCTGTGCAGCATGAGACATGATTCATATTGAAGTGAAAAAAAGGGAAATTCTTTACCATATTTGGGTCCAGCCCCGGAGTATTGTTCTTCACCTGTCAAGATAGAGACAATCTTCAGACGAACTCAAGATACTTGGAAACACAACAACTTTAATCGTAGCCACAATTCTTTAACCCTGTGTCAATCTTAATGCAGGTGTGCATACAGGAATACTGACAATATGTTCATTTAAATGTTAACACAACCCATTTGTGTCCTTGGTTTTGTGGTTGAACTGCCTTTCCTAAGGCAGAGCTATTTTGTCCCAAATATAAGTCTGAAAAAGCCAAAAATCTACTGAAATCATAAGTAGAGTATTTCATATTTGAAGTTTCACATACCAGAATTTCTGAATGCAGCCAGAAAATGCGAGATGCTTCTTGGTTCTTGTGGTTTGCCAAGGTTCCAGGGTGGTTCTTCTCTTTCTCTTGTGTTGTTTGACAAATAATTATAAACAAACTGCAGTCCATACCATTTTAGACAGAAAAAGGAGAGCAAAGATGGTTGAACAAAAGGGATTCTACTCCTAATGTCAGTTACTGTAAAATCAGTTTATGAGAAATGACAATTTGCAGGGATTCATGGGTAGGTAATGATAATTTATCAATATCAGAAGAATAGAGTGAAAGAGTGCCAATCATATCATGTGCTCCAAGTCGCTATTAATGACAAAGGAATGCTAGATATGCATAATTGTTACCTCTTCGAATGCAGAAACAAAAAAAAAGAACAAGTGTGAGAACAACTGGCAAGAACATTTCCTTTTTTTTTTTAATGACAAAGCTACCTACCCTCTTTGTTGACCAAGCCAAAATATTAGAGTTCATCATCATAAAGTAAAAATTATGGAGTAAATGTAATTTTCTGTTATAATGAATGATGCTCTTATAAGCTATGCTTTAATCCCATGGGGGTATCGAATTGAAAACACATAGCTATACCAGCAACTGCATTCTGCCATTGTTTACAGCTTTCTGTGTGGATTGTAGCACATCATCAAAAAAATAGTTATTGATTTCTCTGGAATGAAGAATATTATTTAATCTCATGGGAATTCCTCTCCATTTATTCCTGTAAAGAGCTAAAGAAAGGTAAGAACAAATGAATAATAGGATTACTTCTTGAGGCTTTTATCAGAACCAAAAAAGTTTAGGGTAAATAAAATGGAATCCTTACTTCTATGGCATATATCTTAATCATGTACCTGGATACGTGAGACCTGACTGCAATGACTTTTGTGTTATGGTAAATAGATTGCAAGGTTGGAAAACTTGAGAATTTGACAATGTCTAAGATACAAAGCCATGTATCTGTAAAGTTCATGTCTAAGAGAAACTTATCATATACAAAACAGTCATCAGATTATTGGAGCACACTAAGCTCTAAGCTACAAACTTGATCATGAGCTTGTAATCACAAATCTTTGGACATGTTATGAACAACTGATTTTGTGATGGTAAATTCAAATCCATGAAGAAGACCATCAAAGTGACATACATATTCCAAATTTAGGGTGATTCATGTGCCCTGAAAAGAGATGCCCATAGAAGAAATAAGCTAAATAAAACATGCATAATTCTTATCAGAACATGAAAACACTAACCAAACTTGATTGGTTTTACTTTATCTTTCTTCACTAGAGAGAGCAATGAATCAACTTCTTGGAATACTACTTCTTTTTGGCGATTTCCCATTAGTCTGCGTAAAAATGATATAAGGCAATGAAAAAAAAATATGAACAGAAGAGTCACATGAAAAATGACTGAAGAAGCCAATAGGAAGTAAAAACTTGTCTTCTTCATTATGTTTGAGTAACTGGACAAGATGGCTTCTGCATTTTGTTTGTATACTTCAAGACTGCCCTGGATTTATCTCTGGTTGTAATTATGCTAATGACGGAGAGCAACAGATGAAGATGTGATTTCCCATTCCTATGCCTCGATAGTCAGATAGGAAACTAAGATTTCCAAATGTAATGGTAAGAAAAGAATACTGCTTACTCAAAAGGACTATGAAGAAGTCATATCCTAATTGGTTAAGTCAAAGGTACCTATCTCGTGCAAATATACCTAAGAGCTCGCATGACAGGATATTAGCTCCTGCATAATAAATTAGCTAGAAGAAGCAGCATACTCCAATTTCTTGCCCTGACCCACTGTCTGAAGGAAGTAGACTAGTTAAAAAAGCAATTAACTCTTAATAGTATTGGATACTTTAGCTTCATGTTATTCCACTTACTTGCATGATGCCACTTGAGCAAGGTAAGTACTGCATTTGAAGAGATACAAAAGGGATATATTATAGATGCATATATAAATCAGCCAAAGTATATATATATATATATATGTGTATAAAACTACAATAAGTGGACGGTCAACCAAGACACCCATGTATCATAAATTGTGAAAGAAAAAGATTTTAGAAAGTTATACAGGCTTCTGATTTTGATGCTGAAAGGAGCTACTGACATTTTTCATGGTAACTTAGATTCAAAGAGCTTAAACACAGTAACAATGACTTTTGTTTATTGCAAAGCCTATTCATTTCCATAGAAAAATATTTAGACTAAAGAATTTCATTCCTTGGGAGCTGGAATTGGAAATAGAAAAAAAATAAATAATATTAAAATTTAAGTGTGACTTTGTAGAAAAATTCATGCCTGGGGAAGGCAGTGGTATCATGATGAGTGATATTGAATGAAATAGCTAAATCTTATATTCATGAAATGATAAGTTTTATGACAAATAATAATAAGACAGGTTCCCAACCTTCAACCTTTGATTGACAAGAATGACAGGTCAATTTCCAGCTCTATCAGCCATGGCTCTTAGATCCCTGTATGTTTAGATGTGATGGTTAGTAAAAAGAAAAGGGAAAACAAAGACTAAAACAATCTCCAGTGACAGCAATTAATAAAAGTGCTATAAATCTTTTTTTGTCTCCTTTGCTCATTAAATCCATAGTGCAATTACCCGCAGTGTTTTGAGGAGCTACTAAGACAAAAATGTTATCTTGTTCATCGACTACTTCTGCACCTGCATTTAAAGGAAAGAAGGAATGAAGTAAGCCAATGAGATAAGACTGAAATATAGCATACACCATGAAGGACATTCATACTGCTGGAACCTTTTGCGTACCAAATTTAAAATTTGAAGAACACTGCTGCAAAAGACTAGAAACTATAGATTATGGAACTTTAATATTTCACCATATAACCCTTGGATCTTATGAAAAAGAACTCTAATAACTATTTTAATTTCTCAGAAGAAGTCAAGCAACAGATTAGACGCGTGACACAGGGACAGTGTCTTCACAAGCATATGCAATTTTTTACTCATAAGAATGAGATACCATTCTTTAATATAGAAAACTGACATTTCTATCATTTGAATGATAGCAGTAGAGAAAGTAGTTTCTTTGTATTTGAATATTTTTTTTTCTCTGTGACTGTGAGATCATTTCTAAGTTGCTAAACTCAAATTTTTCTTTATGTTTGAATCAATTATAAATGGAGGAAATTTCCACAATCTGTGGTCATTTTTAGGTGGTTAAAGCTCATTGTCTAGTAGAGGAGCAAGGTGGTTTTCTTACTAGAGTTCTCAATAATTCCAAAGTTGGGCTGAAAACTATGCAAGGTTGTGCTCAAAACTTTCAACAATTTCAAGCGTATGCTGGTAAGGGTTTCATGGTGAATAATACATCTTCATTACCTAAGAAGCATTACCCTAATACCTTTAGTCAATGGAATAAGCAGAGACAAAAAATGAAAATGAGATATGGTGAAATATGAAGCATGATAATCAGGGTAAATCTCGGTTCGATTTCTTACCTATATAACCAATGTTACTAAAGCTACCCAACGTACCATAATTGCCTTCATCCATGAATTCCAAGATCTTTTGACTAACAGCAAGTTGCAATGGCATTCTAGCAAGTGCACTGTTACTCATTGACCCTCAACTGGATATAGCAAGTAAATTCTACAACATCAATGTACTACAAATAAAATCACCTTGACACATTTCCCATCATCAACAAATGAAAGGGCAAGAACTCAAACATGTTCCATCTATGTAACAATTCAATAAACAGCATAAGACATGATTAATTTCAATAAAAGTTACAGTCAATGAAAAAATGAAAATTCCATTACCATCTCTGGGTTCAACTCTGGAATATTGATCTGCACCTGTCAAAATAGGGACAATTTTCAGATAAACTAAAGTGCCTTTCTTAAAACAGAGTTATTTTGTACCAAATATGAGTTTCAGAAAGCAGAATTTCTTAATGTGGCTAAAAAATCCGAGATACCCCTTGGTTTTGCCAAATGGTAAGAACAACATAGGTTGAGATGCAGTTCAAGGGCTGTTCTTTTCTTTCTGTTTTTGTTTGATGGAGAATTATAAACAAACAGCAGTCCATGTCATTTTAGCCAGCAAAAAGAAAGCTAAGATAGGTGAACAAAAAAGATTCTACTCCTAATGTCAGTCATTGTGACATCAGCTTCTGAAGAATGAAATTTTGCAGAGATTTACACCTAGTTAATGATGAATTATAAATACCAGATGCATAGAGTGAAAGAGTATGAATCATATCCTGTGCTCCATGTCACTATCAATGAAAAAGAAACTCTAGATATGTGTAATTGTTACCTTCCCTGATGCAGAAACAAAGAAAAGGAACTAGTGTAAAAAGACTTTCCCTTTTTTGCCTGATGACATATCTGCCTACCATCCTTGTCCATCCCCATAAAGTAAAATTTCCTTGGTAAAAATAGATGATGCTCCTATATGCTATGATTTAACCACAGGGGTTTCAAAGTGAAAACATATAGCTATACCTGCAACCACATTCTACTATCATTTAGAGCTCTCTGTGTGGCTTGTAGCCCATCGATATGAAAATAGTTCCTGATTTTCCTAGAATGATGAACAGTATTTAATATAGTGAAAATTTCCCTCTATAAAGAGCTAAAGAAAAGTAAGAGTGAATGAATAAGAGGATTGCTTCTTGAAACTTCTGTCAAAACCCAGAAAAAAGTTTTGGATAAAGAAAATGTAATCCTTACATCTTTGATATATAGATTAATCATATTCCTGGATATGTGACGCCTGACAAGAACAATTCTCACTTTTGGCCAATGACTTTTCCATGATGCTAAACAGAATGTAAGGCTTGAAAACTCAAAAATTTGAAGCTGTCTAAGACACAAAGCCACGTGTCTATAAAGTTCATTTCTGATGGCAAAACTTATCATTTACAATACGGTCATCAAATTATTAGACCACACGAAACATTGAGCTGCAAAATCAATTATGAGCTTATAATCACTAATCATTGAAAATGTTATGAAAATCCACGAAGAAGATCATCAAAGTGCCATATATATATCCAAATCTGGGATGGTTGATGCAACCCAGAAAGTAATGCCCATGGAAGCAATGAGCAAGATAAAACATGCAATATTCTTATCACAACATGAAAACACCAACCAACCAGACTTGACTGATTTTACTTTATCCTTCCACATTTGGAAGAGTAAACAATCAATTTTGAGGAATACTACTTTTGGGCATTTCCCATTGATCTACACAAAAAATTATTGTGCAATAAATAAAAATATTAACATCAGATTTCCATAAAAAATGACTTAAGAAGACAATAGATTATTAAAATGACCTTCTTCACCATGTGTGAGTGACTTGAAAAGATGGCTTCTGCATTTTGTTTGTATATTTCAAGACGTCTCGCCTAAACACAAATTCAAGAAACAACACTTGCAGAAATATATGAGAGATGATACACAGGTTTTAAGTTTTCAAAGAGATGGCTCATACTACCATGTCATGACAAACAACATTTTGTAATGCCAAAAAGATGGAAAATTAGGAAGGTATGCATACATACGTCTGTGTGTGTTTGTGCCTAAGATTATGCACGCAGATTGGTCATCCCTTTTCTCATGTGTGTGCTTTAACTTACTCAGACTGGGGAGGGCAATTTGCAATGTGGTAAATTTTCCCTGTCACCAGTTCTATCCTTCTACCAACGCATGTCAATCAATTTCAGACAAAAAATAAATAATATTAAAATTTTGTAGATGTAGAAGCTAAGAAATATCAGACAATAGTCAAATCATAATGGAAGGCAGCATATATACATTATCTCACTTACATCTAATACTAGGTTTATATCTGGTCTGATCTTTAACTTTTCCATGCTTTCTGCTTATGCAACTCCAAGGATACCCATCAAGACAATCTTGCCATCAACATGTGCGAATTACAACTTTATTTATGAAGTACTTAAGCAAGACAAAAAAGACATATAGGCGAAAAAAAAAAAAAAAAAAAAAGCAAATGTCAAGTTTGTTACAGCTGTCACACTTTGGTCACGAACCAGACAGCCAAAATTCATGAACTCTTTTGCTTTATTCCCGTTCTCTGTCTCAGAAACGCCTCGGCTTTCAATAGATCACCATTTGATAAATGTACCGATTGAATTATGGAATGAAACGGCAAATTTGTTTTTTTTTTTAAAAAAAAGAAGAAGAAGAAGAAAACGAACAACAACGAATGCCAATAAATGCTTTAAATTCAATAGACGAAAAGCAGTGACTTAAATCAAATTTTCCCCTGAACATAATTTGAGTACAAAAATCAAGATTCAGCAAAATTTTGATAAAGGAACAATTTTAATTGATTGAAAACGAAAAGGACGAAACTTTCTTAGTCACAGGCTGTTCTTGCACTGAAAACCAATTAATTCGCTCCATTGCAACAGAGGAGCCGTCCTAGTTCACCACTTACCCGCTTCCTCTTCAAAAAACCCAAAAGAAAAGAAAGACAACAGTAACTCAAAAAGGAAACAGAATGAAACGTGCAATATAACTAAAGCAGAGACAAGATATACCTTCTTGACAATAAATTGACATTGAGTGCCTTTGTCGGACGTCGGCCGGTGCACCGGATATCATAGTCTTGAAGGGCTCACTTGAAGAACAATTCACTCGGATTCTCCTGACCAGAAAAAGAAAGAAACACCAGAGATTAAAGAAAACAAGACAAGAACTGTATTCTTGAGCCATCATAACACTAAACCACAGACATTGAAATGCACAATATAACCAGAATGGAGACAAGATTCACTTTCTTGACAATAAGTTGACATTGAGTGCCTTTGCTGGACGCCCGCCGGTTCACCTGATATCATAACGCTCAAGGGCTCACTTGAAGAACAATTCACTCTCAGTCCCTGACCAGAAAAAGAAAGAACAGAGATAAAAATAATTTAAAAAAAAAACTAAGACAAGAACTGTCTTCTTGAGAAAGAACAGACCCTGGGTCTTGATTGTAATCTTCAAGAGGAGACAAGACGACGACGATGATAATGAAAAGATCGTCGGAAAGAAGAAGAAGAAGAAGAAGAAGATTGAAAGGGAGGAGAGAGCGAAGAAGAAGAAGAAGAATCCTGAAAGGGAGGAAAGAGCGTCTGGAATGGAAACAACTCAGAAGAACGTTGAATGTGAGAAGAAGATGAAGAAGAACGTTGAAAAGGGAGTAGAGAGCGTCTGGAAGACTTGGGACAAGAAGAAGAAACTGAAGTGGGCATCATTGTTAATACGTTTATAGAGAGAGAGAGAGGAGGAGGAGGAGGAGGAGGAGAGACAGAAAGGAAGCAGTCTGGCGCCTTGGATGTTTCCGGAAATGGAGGGAGTGGGTTTCCGTACAAGGATATTTGACTGACGCCGCAGGGTTTTTTTTTTTTGAATTAGTAAAGAAAAGTAGCCGTTAGGAATTCCACGCCACACTGTAATAGGATTTATTCCAAGAAAGCTCTTGTGTACGTTATAATGTTTGTGTTTATATTAAAAGAAAAAAATCAAGGGAAAATAAGAAATGAAAATCAGAAAACATGACTCAAGAAAAAGAAGAAGAAGAAGAAGAAGATCAGCAGACCACAGATAGTTTATGCTAATTTCCACAGCTACCCCTTCTGTTTGATTAGAAATGGTGATGTGGCGGTGGAGAGCGTGGGTGTTTTGGTCCAATTAGTTTCGTGGGATGCGGTCCGTAAAATGCAAAAGAGGGTAATCCCGTAATGTGACACTAAACGAGAATCCCGCCTTTTCCAAGACTCCTTCCACAAAAATCACTGTTTTACGTCTGCTTAATTCTTGTTTTTTTTTTTTTTTGTGGAAGACTGTACACAAATTGAGAAACTATAGTTTTGGTATTCTTTTTTCAAAAAAAATGATTAATTTTTTACCATCCGTTATCAAAGTCACAGAGGGTGAAACTGAAACTACAATGTTATTCTAGCGCGGGTCGTTTTCGATGAGTCAACCACATGATTTTAATTGACGTATAATAATAGTTAATAATAAAAATAATAAATGCACAATTCAAAATTAGCTTCGTTCCACATAAAGAAACTAAAATAAAAAATAAAATAAATCAAAAAAACTTTTTTTGTTATAATAATTTTTCATCAAAAGATTTTTATTTTTTAAAATTACTATACATTAAAAATTTTTTTATTTAAATATTTTTTAAAATAAAATTTAATATTAATATTATTAATTAAAATTACCTTCTATTTTTTTTTCTTAAATTTATCCATAACTTTTAAATATAAATATTTCTTAATATTTTTTAATAATTTATTTTAAAAAAATATAAAAATCTTATTTTTATTATTAAAAATATATATTTAAAATATTTTAATAATTTTTTAAAAAATTAATAATTAAAAAAATATTTATTTCAATCAAAATTTTAAATTTCATGTAATATTTAACTAAAAATAGCATAATTAATTTAATAAAAAAAAGAGTGTTGAGATTGTCTGTAATTAATAATATGTGAGAGAGTAATTTTGAAAAAAAAAATTAAAAATTTGCATAATTTAGAAAATAATTTTAAAAATTATAAAGATAAAAATTTTTAGATAAAAATTTTTTTTGTAATTAGAGGAAATAAATTTTGATTCAATGAAAAAAAAAAAAAACCCGCATGGGGCTTGAAGCGTAGTTACGTTTGGACGGGACCATAAAGTAGGCCCAGTGGTACAAGCTCTAACTCGGAAGCGCCTGTTGGTGCGGCGCAGTTTCCGCCAGCGAGATGAAATAGAAAACCTTTTGGCTTCGAAAATCAAATGGTAGCAGAAAGCATCGGCTACTTGTTGCACCAGTGCACAAAACTCAAGGCAGTTAGTCAAGGTCTCGCCCTTCATGCATTGGCCTTGAAGACAGGCATGCAATCGGACATCATTGTCTCTAACCATGTCGTTAACATGCATGCAAAATGCGGCAATATCGTCTTCGCTCGCCGAGTGTTCGACGAAATGTCTGAACGAAATCTTGTCTCCTGGTCTGCAATGATTTCTGGGTACGAACAAGCTGGGGAGCCTCTATTGGCAATTCAGCTTTTTTCCCGATTACCATTTCTTCCCAATGAGTTTGTTTTTGGCAGCGTTATTAGCGCATGTGCCAGTCTTCCAGCACTGCTTGAAGGGCAACAAATTCATGCTCAGTCTTTGAAGTCGGGGTGTGCTTCCATTTCTTTCGTTTCCAATGCGCTCATTACTATGTATGTAAAATGTGGTAGGTGTAGCGATGCCTTGTTGGTTCATGCTGGGCTTTCAGAAGCAAATGTGGTGTCTTATAATGCTTTGATTTCTGGGTATGCTCAAAGCCAACAATTTGGTGCAGGAATTGAAATGTTCAAACTGATGCAGTGGCAGGGTTTTGTGCCTGACAAGTATACTTTTGCAGGAGTGTTGGGTATTTGCACTAATTCAAATGATTTGCATATGGGTTTACTGTTGCATTGCCAAACAATTAAGTTTAAGCTTCATGACTCTGCTTTTGTTGGTAATGTGATTGTAATGATGTACTCAAAGTTCCATCTCATAAAAGAGGCAGAGAAGGCCTTTAGAAGGATTGAAGAGAAAGATCTGATTTCTTGGAACACTTATATAACTGCTTGTTCTCATTGCAATGATCATGAAAGGGCTTTGAGTGTCTTTAAAGAGATGTCAAGTGAACATGGTATCAAGCTGGACGATTTCACTTTTGCCAGTGCACTTGCTGCTGCTGCAGGGCTAGCATCGATATGCCATGGGAAGCAGATTCATGCCTATCTAATCCGGACAAGGCTGTTTCAAGATGTTGGAGTTAGTAATGCACTTGTCAACATGTATGCTAAGTGTGGTTCTATCGAAAATGCATATCATATATTCAGCCAGATGCTCCATCGCAATCTTGTCTCATGGAACACCATCATTGCTGGGTTTGGAAATCATGGGTTTGGACAGAAGGCCATTGAACTTTTTGAAAAGATGAAGGAAACAGGAGTAAAGCCAGATTCTGTAACATTTGTTGGACTTTTAGCAGCCTGCAATCATGCAGGGCTTGTGGACAAGGGTCAAGTTTACTTTAATTCTATGGAACAGAGTTATGGAATTTCCCCTGACATGGAACATTTTTCTTGTCTTATTGATCTGCTAGGACGAGCTGGGAGATTGCAGAGAGCAGAAGAGTACATGAAGAAATTTCCTTATGGTCACGATCCCATTGTTTTAGGAAGTTTGCTTGCTGCTTGCAGACTGCATGGAGATGTTGCTATTGGGGAGCGTTTGGCTAGAGAGCTTCTGAAAATGCAACCTGTGACTACTTCACCCTATGTTTTATTGTCAAACCTTTATGCTTCAGATGAGATGTGGCATTGTGTTTCAGAGACAAGAAAGATGCTGCAGGGAAGTGGATTGAAGAAACAGCCAGCCTGTAGCATGATTGAAGTGAAAGGAAAATTTGTGAAGTTTGCTATGGGTGATCTTTCACATTCAAAGATTAAAGAGATCAAGTACATGCTAAAATTTGTTAGTTGGGCTGTTTATGAAGTTTCTCCAGGTCATTTATTTTAAGCAGAAGAGACTTGAGAAGGAAGTGACATTTTGGTTGTGCCAAGGCCAGTCATGTCCTTGGCACCATTGGCAAGACCTTCCAGGAGGAATGTTGCCCACTTGTGCCACAAATGAAGAGCTAATTAGGCACCGCAACCACCCTACCAGGATTCGATCTATCTGTAGATTGAATTGATACAACATCCTAATCAAGCTCTCCTGCTGTGGCATTGCCTGTTGCAGTGTTATCTGGGGTAATTCCACTTGTAATATTGTTGCATCATGTCTTGGGTGGAGAATAACACTCAGGGATGCAACTCTTTGACCTGGGAAGTACAGGATTATAGGAAGATGAGACACGGCCTTGGCCACAGTAAACCCAGGCTCTGCCACCAAGGTCAAGAGTATTAAAGGCTTGATGAATTTATTGATGCTGGAAGGACAAGTGCTTTTGGCCGCCTGAATGATGTCTGTGCTGTGGATGGGTACCTGACTAGAAGAAGAATATAAGAGAAAATGAAAATTATCAGTCAGAAAGTGGATATAATAAGAATTTTGTGGATCTGACATGAATTTTTAAACACTCGTAGATAATTAAATTCATAGACTCGTTGGTCTGCTACGCAGTTAATTTATATGCGACAGGCAGCGTCAAGAATGACAGCTCTTGACAAAGAGATCTTGAACCAGCGTATCAAACGAACATGTGACACTGACATTTCTTTAGCTTATCTCCGGTATCAATTTATTATTATTATTATTATTTTTTAAAATGTTGCCTCCTTCTGCTGGTACAGGGAAATGGGTTGTTGAAGATTGTAGCAGGCAGGAGAAAAATGGAAGCCCAAACAGATCAATAAAGAACAGGGTTGTGGGTACTAAATTACAGAATACTAAAATGAACATTATCAAGATGGGAATAGATTAGAGGTGGGTTTTCCTTTCCCCATTCGATTGTGCAGACTCCTTTTCATAGTTTGGCACCCCTGTTTATTCCCTCAATAAATTAAGCCAATTTGTGAGAGCTTGTGTAGTCTATGCTTCCACCATTTTCCTGCTCTCTTTGTTAATTGTTAATCCTATTGTGGTGTTTGTACCTTGTTGTGTCAGATAAGCAACACGAACACATCACATGCTATTCAGGCGGCTACAGAAAGTATCTTATTCAAACATAAAGCACTACAAGGCATATGGCCATATGCCATGATTTTCAAAGCATTAGCCAACTTTTCCTAAAGAAAATGCAAGCCCCTTTTTCCTTTTGGTACAAAAATACAGACCTTTAAAAACATTTATTGATTCAGCCGCTTGCATTTAGGTATCATAGCAGACATAATAGTTCACAAGCGTGTCTAAGAATTCAGAATATTCTTGAGTCTTTAGAGGTGAAGTTGAAGTTGGCACAAGTTGTTTGTCTAAACAACAAGGAAGAGCTGAACCCAAGCCTTGAAGTGGCAAGATCAAACTGCAGAAGATTGTCCTCCAACTGATGACCTCCAATGACTATGGATGTAACGGGACGGATTCCAGCATCCACAAAACCAAGGCACAACACATCGTTTCTAACTTGAACCATGGAGTTTGCACCAAAAATTCTCCAGTAAACGCTATCACTTTGCAGGACAAGATCAATGGGAGGCACGGCTGGCCCAACGCGTGTGCTGCCTATGTGGGTGGAGTTATAACATGCCCCAAATGGTGCAACAGGTGCCACTCTAGGGATGTTAGCTAACTCTTTAATAAAAGTGCTAGTGAAAGCATTGTAGATTGATGTTTCCATCTCTGTGTAAGGATTTATAGTGCTGATCTTGGTTCCACCATAGCCTTCTTTGTCAATTGATAGCAATTGTGTATTCAATGAGACAGGTTTTCCATTGATCTTGATTGATTTGACTCCAATGAAGTAGTCAGAGGAAGGTTCACCGTTATAGTGAGTAGATGCTGTGCTGACACGGTTGACGATCAGCCGGGTGTAAATAAGGGAGTTAGAGACATCAATATTTGGAAGCAAAACATAAGGCCCATTACCAAAGAACACAACACCATTAGCATTTGTTGACGAGCTCAGACAAACGGAGAACTTCCTGTCAAAACTAAAAGCGGAAGAGAATTGAGAAGGAAGTGATATCTTGGTCCTGCCAAGACCAGCCATGCCCTTAACACCATCGGCAAGTTCTCTCAGAAGCGATGTCGTCCCGCAACCAAAGAGCCAATTAGGCAACGAAACAACCTTACCAGGATTGGACCCATCTGTAGATTGAATTGATATAACATCCTGACCAAGCTCCCCTTCAACGGCAGTTCGTGTCAGAGTATTGTCTGGGAAAAACATGCATGTATTATTGTTGCAGCCCGGCTTGGGTGCAGAATAGCACACAGGCATGCAATCCTTTGCCTTGGCAAGCGAGCATTGCGCAGATTTGCAGCGTTGAGGTTTGTAGGAGGATGAGACATAGCCTTGTTCACAGTCAACCCAGAGAAATTGGCCACCAAGATCAAGGGTCAACTTGACGGGCACTAATGGAGTTCTTTGGCGGATTTGGGTAAGGTATTGGAGGGTTGATGCATCTTTTGACACTGGAAGGACAAGTGCTTTTGGCCTGAATGACGTTTGTGCCGTGGAAGTGAATGCGAAGAATAAGAGAACATAGCTAAACAAAATGAACACTATCGGTGAGAAAGCCATCTTTGTTCTTTAAGGTTGAGGAACTGAATGCATTGATAAGTACTAGATTTTAATTGTTATTTATAAGAATTTCTAAGAGTTAGACGACGTTCCCATCTATAAGTTTTTCTCCTAAAATCAAATGGCTCCACGTTAATCTCTCTGTGGATCTCCAATGAGTTGTTACCCAAGGAACCCAATGGATAATAAAATAGAATATTTGACTGTGACTTTGCTTTGGCTCATCTTCTTTTGTCAATTTATTTTATTTTTAAGGTTGCTAGATTTTGATCATATCCTCTAAGTCTTTTGCCTTTTGAGGACTGGTTTCCTGGTTTCCACAAGAACCCGCAGATTTAGACTAAAAACAAGAGACAACTGTGTGCAGTCGAGAACATGGTCTATCCATATCGAGGTTTTGAAAACGGGACCCGACCAGCCGGTCGGATCAATAAAAGTGGAAATCGGACATTATTAATTCTAAAAGTGGGTCATCACACCCACAAATTACGCCTATGATTACAGTTTTTTCAATTTAATTAATTATAAAGAAATTAAAATAATTTTTTTAAAATTTCAATCTTTTAAAAATAAAAATTATATTATTAATTTTTATATATATTATTATTAAATAATAAAATTTAATTTTTATTAAATTAATTAAATTATGAATATCGGTTTAGTTGTGAAAACTTTGATGTAAATAAAAAAGTGCGAAAATTTATGAAGAAAAAAATAAGGGGGAGAGGATCTCTCATCTCATATCCCAACAGCCTGAATAGCAGAAAAAGAATAAAAAAGCATGAGTGGGCCACAAAAGGAGGCCTCACCTGTGAGAAAAGGCCCAACAAGTGTTAATTCTTTAAAAAAGCCCAAAGAAGTTGGATAAGTATATATACCACTATATACGCTGACAAGCTTGCAGTGCCGTCCATACCTCAACGCTTTGGGTCAGCTATTCGGCCTGAAAATTCCCCACAAAAAGACACTCTTCACAAATGATTAGCCGCCGCACCGCGCGGAGGGAGTCCTCATTCTTCGGTAAAATAGCAAAAAATACAAACTGAGCGTCGGAGGGCGGTTAATGTGCCAGTTGATGGCAGCTTAAGGGTCTCTTTTATATTGCAATTAAGTTTTTGATGTGGCGATTTATAAATCGATAATTATAAAAAAAAAATATTGTTAATAAATACAATTAATTATTTATAGTATTAAAAAATTTTAACAAAATAAAAAATATTCATTGGAAAAAAAAACTCTTTTATAGTGTTAAATTTTAATTTTCTTATGTAATATTACCTTGAAAATTTATTAAATTGCGGGGCATTATGACTAAGTAATGAAACTCGCGAGTCAAAAAAGTTTTTAGCAAACTGAACATTGGGATTCCTCCACGTAATATGAATCATACTGAACACAAATAAAAATAAAAATAGGTCAACTTGGTCGTCATGGACCATTAAACTAAACCTTCTTCGGTGGTCTTAAATCAATTGCCGGTGATATGCAAATATATATCAGCTGTAGTTGTTGTTGTTGTCGTCGTCGTCATCCCTGTTAGCTTTTGCAACAAATGGGGGTAGAGAGAGCTACTTTAACTACTAAAATACCCAGTGATGTGTAAAATTGACAATTAAGACCACAAATACATGGCGCTGAGCACGAGTTTTTTTCTTTTTTTTTTTTTTCAATTGTTTGATTTCTTTTAGTTCTTTGTGGTCTCATTAGATGATTCGACCACTTTCGTGGGCCAACTGCATGTTAAAGTGATATTTCATCAACAGATTTTTGTTTTCTCATTGAAAAATTTTGGTGATTTTCATGTGCCTGCGACCCCCCAAAAATTCCACGCCTCACCAAATCGGAGACAAAATGATAATAAAGGGGTGCGAGGGGTATTGCGCAACCCCACCGGCTGTTTCTCCATTCTCGACCATTCTAATAGCAGGGTGCCGGTGGAGAAGGCTGCAGGATTGGAAAGCGTGCTTAAATGAATGATTTCATTTTAGATCTTGACTAAATTTTTTTGCTTAATAGGTAAAACAGAAACCTGAGGCACTGTTTATTTACGTTAAAAAAATTCGATTATGACTGGCTTTCCAAATCATGCTTATATATATATATATGTGTGTGTGTGTGTATGTATGTACGTATCATGACCCATATGTATAATAATTAATAAATTTTTTTAGGCATCTGGTTTCTTTTATCTTGGATTTTGCATCTGTACTGTGTTACCAAAACCAAACAATATTCGCATATTGATGGTAATCCGAGAGGTAAAGCACCAAAGAGAGCTCACGTTAATCAGAAAAGACCAAGGTGAACCATATTCTGGGAGGGCCCGCTAAACCATGCTTACAAGGGATTAGCATGCTAAGTTTGATGATTAAATAAAATTTTTCAATTACACAATTCAAACTTAAAATTTTTAACATGTTTTTCTTACCGAACAATCTCTTCTTAATGAGTCGGTGAGATGTCTCTATCAATTGGGTGGGTAACAAAGATTACAAAATACACGCTTGCAATCAATCGATTGGAATCCCAAAATAAAGGAAAAAGACAGAAGATGGTGTCTTGTGTGTAGGAAAAGATGTTATTAACTTTGGACACACGCATCATCGCCTATTCCCCTTTTTTGACTAATGATCGATAGCTTGACCCTGACCCAAGGCGCAAGGTGAATGGCATTCCTACGTTGATACGGATGAAAGACACAGCATGAATTGCAAAGGAAGGCAAGTTAACCACGTTTCATAATCATATTGCCTTTGTTTTTTTTTTACGTTTGTCTCAACTAAAATTTTTATTGTCCCTACTCAATTTTTTTCTCTGTTTTTTTTTTTTTTTTCTATCCCTAATGCTAGAAATTCTTGTACTATTGGTTCAAAGATGTATCCAAAATACGTACCAATAATGCATGGATTGATCTATGGTATGGCTATTTCTAAAGGCTCATTTTGCATTGACATTCAAGCCTACCAAAGAATCCCAGTTAAACGCAGTCTCTCTCTCTCTCTCTCTCTCTCTCTCCTCATGTTTCACTCCTTTGGTGAGCCGGGTTATATATTATTTGAATAAATAAAATATGTTCCATAGAAAAAAAATATAAATAATGAACAATAAACGACAAAAAATAGAGAATAATGTCAACGACGTTCCTATAAATTTTTTACAGGGCGAAAAGAGGAAGGGATTGAGCCCCCAATATTTCAAAAAGAAAAAAAAAAAAAAGTCTCCCATGCTTAGAAATATGCAAACATAATCCCTTCTTTTAATCTTTAATCAATCAAGTCTAATTGGAGAAAGAATCGGGTAGTTGTGAAGTAGTGTTTTTTGTTACCAATTTTGAGAAATTTTCTTTTTATTAAGTCAAAATTGCTCCAAAGAAAGTCTGATTTGTTAGCACAACCCCATCAGGAGATTAGACCCAAAACCATCCAAAACTCTACGATTGCTTCTCACTACACCATTAGGCTAACCCCCACAACGTTTCATCTCCTTAATCTTTGACAGACTCTCCATCCTAAATCAAATGTTCCCATTATGCCTACAATAAGGGCCCCAATGCCACAGAACATGCTTCCACACTCTAGCATCGATCTGTCTATTGTTCTCTACGGTTTTTCCACTAATTGCACGGTATATAAAATGAACGCACTTTTTATTGACCCTATCAGCTTATTTTATTTTTTATTTTTTTTTTTTCTCCAAACATACTTGCATACCAAGAGAGTGGCACCAATTTTATTTAACAATACAATGCAAAATTAATTTTAACCAAAAACTCAAATTTTGGTAAAATTTTTTATTTAAAATCCATCGCTTCTCCCCCACTTAAATTTTGTCATCCATCTCTTGCGTGTTGAACGCAATAGATAATCCCATTACCATGTATCAGCCTCGGATTGCTATTTTTCGAGGACAATGCGTTCTTTTGCTAGGCATAGAGATAGATACAAAGCAACTAGATCGCAACTAATTGTTAAATACGGAAAAAAAAAAAAAAACTACTTGCCAAAAAAGAAATTCTTGGACAAGGAAATTGAAAATGCATAATATTATTTATATTATATGGCAAAATGTTTGATATAATATTGGGGTGGTTATTATCAACTTGGAATAATATAACTTTGAAAATGACAAATTCAACCACTTTGGCCATCAAAGCTTTGTGCGTTGGAAGAACTTCGGAGATTAAATTCCTTCTTTTTCCTTGTCTTCTCACGTTACGTGCGTTTCAGTTGGGACCCTCTTATAGTTTTTTCATGCTTACGACTTTCTTCTTCTTCTTCTTTTTTTTTTTCTAATATCTAACAATTAATGGCAAATTATTATTGTGTTTTTTTTTTTAAAAAATGAAGATGACACGCTCAAGCTATGTTCCCCTTCCAATCGCACACCACACAGACGGGTCAATCGCGAATTCTCCAACTCTCATTACTCATTTAGTCTAATATATATATATATATATTAAAAAAAAAAAAAAACAGTGCATCTCAAAACAGAAACAAAAATCATAATCCCACATTTTCTCCTTTGTCTAATTCTCTTTGATGTAAAAGTCGAGAAAGTCCCCAAGAATGAATACAACAAAATGGTAATGACTTTTTTTTTTTTCTTTTACATTAAATTAAGAAGGAGATGTAAGTGTGGCGCACGCAGGCAATTCCATAAAATTTTAGACTAATTAATTAGTTGCAAGTGATCACCTTTCTTTTTATCATGTGACTCGTGAATAAAGTTGAAGGTTTGTATTATTTATATGTATTTTTTAATCACTATTATATGATATTTTTAAATTTTAAAAAATTGAAAAATTACATAATTATTTAACAATAATATTAAAAATAATTAAAACTTAACAATAATGTCAAAACTTACAGAATCCGAGGGCATCGTCAAAACCCGGGAAATCCATTAAAAGGCAACACTCAATCTAGGACTTATGTAAGAAGTAGTTTGCTTTAAAAGACAAAAGAGTTAATTGTCTTTAATTAACATTTTTAACTAAATAAATATTTTCATAGTCCTTGTCCTCTGTGTAATTCCAATCTCTCTCTGGTTAGCAACAAAAATTACATTTGTATTTGCCCATTAGCTTCTCTCTTTTATATATGGAGCTATAATTCCTGGGGTTTTGCTTGGTTTTTAGTGGGGTCTTGTTCAATATCATTTTTTTTTAAACTAAAGTTAATTTTGATCATCATGTCGCCGGCTGCAATTGAGAAGGAGTTGCCGGAGTCGTCATGTTCAAAGCCCGGCAGCGACGAGAACAGGCGTCGTTTTCCTAATCTACGAGGCGTTCAATGGCGTATAGATCTTGGGATTCTTCCTTCTTCCTCTTCTTCTTCTTCTTCTTCTTCTTCAATTGATGATCTTCGGAGAGTCACCGCCGATTCTCGCCGGAGGTTTCTTTTCTGCCTTCTTTTTGTTCCTCTTTTGTTTGTTTTCTCCTCTGGGACTTTGTTGTTTTTTTTTAAAGAAAAATCATATACATTCGCAATCTTTTACATTGCTACTATCGGAAATTTAGGTTCTTGATGTTGATTTTGTCTTGCAGACTGTTGGCTTTTTGTTTCCTGAAGTCTTATGTTGCTTTTCCCTACTATCTCGAGGCGGTTTTCAATGCAATTTCTTATAAGGAAAAAAAATATTTAAAAAAAAAAAATTTTAAGATAATTCATCATGACATTGTTTTGATGTTCGTGCTGGTTGTTCTGCCTCGTTTAGAGTGATGGCTATATCTTAGCAATCTAAAACATGCGTTCCATCTCATGGTTTTTGTTAGATATGCTGCTCTAAGGAGAAGTCTCCTGATTGATCCTCCTATTCAAAAGGATGGAAGCAGTTCACCTGATCTTGCTATTGACAATCCGCTTTCACAAAACCCAGGTAACTCCTCTTTTGTTGCTGGCCGCTCTACTGTGTTAGTCCGGGTATTTGATATTTGCAACTTGAGATTTCATTTGGTTTGGGATATATAGAATCTTTTTCCATGGAAGATTTGTCTGGTGTTCCCACGGGCAACAAGCTTGGAAATTGGTAACCATGTGTTCAATTGTAAATGCAGATAGTACGTGGGGACGCTTCTTTCGAAATGCTGAACTGGAGAAAAAAGTTGACCAGGATTTGTCTCGTTTATATCCGGAACATGGGAGCTATTTCCAGACACCTAGATGCCAAGGAATGCTGAGAAGAATCTTGTTACTTTGGTGCCTTAGAAATCCTGAGTGTGGTTATAGACAAGGTAATGTGTATACTCTTGTGACTGCTGTTTAGCTTTGCATGCTCCTTTGAAATTTTTCATTGCAATTGAGGCATGGAAATGTGCAAGTAACAAGTCAAAAGTTGATTTTTATATTGATATTTTAAATGAGATAGTATATGTTGAAGTTTGTTCACATAAAACTGGGGAATAAAACTTCATCAAAGTAACAAAATCACAAGCATGCTGATGCTGCAAAGAAGTGAAATCATGACCAATAGTACACCAACATTCTGTTGCCCATAATTGTTCTTCACCAATTTAGGCAAATGTCTCGTAGAAATTGCTTATTGATTTTTTTCTCCCTCTCTGTCTTTCTCCTTTCCTTAACAGGTATGCATGAACTCTTGGCTCCTTTATTATATGTTCTTCATGTTGATGTGGAACATCTCTCTGAAGTGCGGAAGCAATATGAAGAGCATTTTACCGACAAATTTGATGACTTACCATTGCATGAAAGTGATCTTACATACAATTTTGATTTCAAAAAATTTTTGGATTCCATGAAAGAGGAGATTGGTTCCCGGGGTAATGCCATAAAAGTTAGGAGTCTGCTGCATCTGGATCCTGAGATTCAAACCATTATGCTGCTATCTGATCCTTATGGGGCTGAAGGTGAACTGGGCATTGTCTTATCCGAGAAATTCATGGAACATGATGGTTACTATATGTTCGATGCTTTGATGAATGGTTGTCATGGTTCTGTTGCCATGGCCGATTTTTTCTCTCCTTCCTCTGTTGTTGGATCCCATTCTGCTTTACCTCCTGTGATTGAAGCTTCTACTGCATTGTATCATTTGCTGTCCGTTGTAGATCCATCTTTATACAGCCACCTAGTTGAGCTAGGTGTTGAACCCCAGTATTTTGCACTTCGTTGGTTGCGGGTTTTGTTTGGACGAGAATTTCCTCTCAAAAGCCTCTTGTTGATCTGGGATGAAATATTTGCTGCAGATAATAATAATTTTGAGAACAGTTCTAAATATGATCCCGGCTCACAATTTAGAATTTTTAACTCGCCTCAAGGAGCATTGATCTCAGCTATGGCTGTCTCTATGATACTTAAGTTGAGATCTTCTCTGCTTGCCACTGAGAATGCAACTACCTGTCTTCAGAGACTACTGAATTTTCCTGAAAATGTAGATTTGGAGAAACTGATAGATAAAGCAAAGTCTTTACAGGTTCTTCCATTGGAGACTAACATCCCTCCCTTGCCTCCTTTATTTGATGCGGGCTATCACAACCGAAGTAAATCATTGGTGACAAGAAGTCAGAGCATTTCATCCGACGTTCTTTCTCCAAAAAATCCTTTAAACATGGTTTGTGACAGCTATTGGGAAGAGAAATGGAGAGATTTGCACAGAGCTGAAGAACTCAGTCAAGGCAGTTCGGAAAAGAAAACTCCAAGCCAGAAAAATGGATGGTTGGGAAAAGCAGGATTGATCCTATCTGGAACAGAACCTGACCCCTCCCCAGCCAAACTTGGGAGTCACAAGGATGACCAAGGGCTATCTGTTGGGCACAGTTTGCTGGATGATTTATCCCATGAGCTTCAACTTGATGCAGATACTGAGAAAGCAGGCTGCCATGAGGTTTCAAGCAAGAACAGTCTGCTTGCCGGGGTTGGGATGGAAGGACAAGATGGCATTAATAACAAGTATCCTTGCACAGCTGATGAGAGATGTCTAAGTGGCAATTGTAGCAGTGAGAATTCATCTGTATTCTCAGAACCATCTAGTCCTCATAGTTATGCTAATGACCACGAAAATGACTCGGATAAAAGTAGTGTTGCCTCAAATTTGTCCATGAACATAAATGAGGGCCATGTCGAGTCTATCCAAGAAGATTCAACACTGCCTGTTTCTCATTCCCCTGGCATTCCTTCTCTTAATTCTGAGGGCAGCAGAGAGCCTAGTGTAAAACCAGTGATAGGTTCAAAAGATCGGAAGCTTCTTTCAGGTAAGTTCCAATGGGTCTGGAAGTTTGGACGCAATACTGCTGGTGTAGGGACTTCTGAAGAAGGTAGTGGGCCACCTGAAGCTGTATTATCTGCCAATGATGGTAATCAAATCAGTACTACAGGCTCTTCTTCTGCCAATGGATGTTTTAATTCAAACACTAGTGGCAAAGGAGATGCTGTGGATCAGAACGTCATGGATACTCTGAAGAATCTTGGCCAGTCTATGCTTGAACATATTCAGGTAACATACACAATGTTTTTGGAATAGACATTTTTTATGCCTTAACTATATCAATGGGTCATCTGGATGGAAAGTAGCTTTCCCTTGGAAGTTCTTGGGGGCAGAAAAAAAAACTTGAGAGCAAAATGTTGTCTTTGATGCTAAGCCTTTTCTGGTTATTGATTTTGCAGGTAATTGAATCTGTTTTCCAGCAAGAACGGGGTCAGGTTGGTTCATTGGAGAATTTCTCCAGAAATGTTCTGGTTGGAAAAGGACAGGTCACTGCTATGACAGCTCTTAAAGAGCTCCGGAAAATAAGCAATCTTTTATCGGAGATGTGAGTTGAACTTTGATTATATATACATAATCTCTATATGTTTTTTTAATTATTATTCTTTTAATGCAAAATAAAGCGAGTGCTTGGCCTTGGCATTTTGTTTTCCTGTTTTTTTTCCCCAAAAAAGTGATTTTGTGTAAGTTTCAGAGTCATGATTGTAAATATGAGTCTCTGTTATGAACTTGCATTTGCTTCTCTTTGTATGTAGTTTAGGCAGCTCAGTGGACCCTGGTTGGCTTACGACCCCATAGTTATACCCTACATTTTCTTTGATCTGTCTGCTCTTTTTCTTTTATCTATCAGGTTATGTCCCATAAATCTTGAAATTTACTTTACTATGCTACATCAATCCTTTCAAGTAGACGCCCCAAAATTGACTCTACCGGCCAATTCAACTTCGATAAACCTGAATACTTTGCCTTGCATTTACGACTTTATAACTTGAACCAAAACAACTTGACCCCAAAAGTTGCAAAAGTTTTGAAATTGGATCAAACTGGATCCTGAAATAGCCAAACCGGATGTTCTGAAGTTAGTGCAGGTCTTCATAAATCAAACTGAACAGTAACTTAACCCGAATCCTGAAATAGCCAAAATCCATCTACCTAGACTCATTTGAAAGCTTGACATTTTCACCACTAGGATGAAAGTTGGGCTACAGACGGCAATCTTTGTGCAGAATAACATGTTCCAATCAATCATTAAAAGACCCAAACACTGGGATTGAATTGAATCATCAAGAGCTCAAATGAATTATTATGTGGTTTTCAAGGCTTCTACAAGGTTGAAATGCTGGTGAGAGAAGAAGACCGGGGGGTGAGGGGGAAGGGGGGAGAGTGTGGGCCACTTATTGGGGGTGGTGGGTTGCGGCGATAAGCCATATTTATGCTTTCGTTTCTGGATGATGCCATGGCCGTCAAAGGATATCCGGCAAACAAAGGAGTTCCTGAGAGGTTGCATTTTGTGGACAAGAAATCTCCTTTTGTGCCAACGAGTTCCCCCCGGTCATCCGCCCGGTTGGCTAAAATGATATATACTCTCAGTCACAGATGCATCAGATTTCTTATAATTTTAAGACCACCTTCATATTTCCCTGTGCCCTGTACATCACTCTTCAAAATAAAGGAATAAGAATACCAGTTTACATTGATGGGTTGTGCATTGAAAAACTAACAAGAAACTATATAAGGCATAAGACGGCAAACTAACATTTTGCAACTATAAATTCCATGCGCCTTATACAAACCTTACACAAAACAAACATATTGACAACTTGGAGTTCTGGTCAGAAAGTACAGCACTTACTTCAGTCAGTCAGACACATGAGACGAGCTCAAACTCCATTAAAGTGCAGGAACTAATGCTTACTGAGTGCATTAACCAATTTGTTGTAAATCTCATCTTTAGCAGCTTCCCTACTACTTGGGCTTATGTAGACCAGGTTGGCCTCAGGGTGGTTCCTCAACCTTGCAACTGCAGCAATTAAAACAGCTTAATCACATCCAAATGGGGAATCAACTGCAAAAACTCCCATGCTTCTGTTCTATTTCATCCAAAACAAATATTGCTGTTAAGAGGAATAACAATGATATCATTTTGAGGAGCCTCTCAAGCATTTTTCTATTGCATTCCATAAGCAAATAATACACGCTAAAGGACATAAAACAGGAAACAAAGACAGATAGAGAAGAAGACCACTGATAGCATGAGAAGCTAAATGTATTGAGCAAGTCTACCTATGGGCACATCACCGGCATGTCTCTGGTCAGGGATGGTAGCCAAAACTGGAACATCTGATTCCAGAACATTTTGAACAGCATCGATGAATGGTTTACTAAACAATTCCATTCTGCCAACTTCATCGATGATGAAGAGACCAGTGTCGTCTCTGACCTAATAACAGAACAGCACCATGTACAAAATAAAAAATGAAGGCAAACATATATACAAAGGGTTTTGCATAATCAATTTTGTGTCTTGCAAACAAAAAGTCGCAGCCAAGAAAGCCCCCAATTCATGTGAAATTATAGGGATGATGTCACAGACATCTTAATATGTTTGCTAATCAAGATCTATATTTCAAAACTTGGGCAAGCAACTCAGAGAACAATATGCCATAAATAAACTCCAATTATATAATCATAGCACCGGGTGGGGGGAGGGCATCACTAACAGAGTGGGCACAAACTTTTGTTTACAAAATCAACGGCAAACATGTGTATAGTGTTTTCCGATAATCGAGTTCAGATATTGTAAACAAAAGTTTGGAGGTAAGAAGAGCCCCAATTCATGTGAAAATGCAGGAACATAGCTGACAAATGCTGCTTAATACGTGCATTAATAAAGTTCTATATTGCCAAACTTCCACTTTACTCACGAAGCAAATCAGAGAACAAAATGCCAAAGTTGACATGGACAAACGTCCACAAAAAGGTGTGATTGACCTGCAACTCAGGCAATGCCAATGACTCAAAGGACCTGACGTCCACTTTATACTTGGACACAGTTGGCCATCTGTAAGATTCTGGACTGCAATTTCAATTAAGCATATACATTAATTAGATCACAGCCTTTTTTTCTATTTTTTTTGGGGGGGGGGGGAAGGAAAAATCAAAATTAGAATCAAATTATTCAAAAAGAGAGAGAGAGAGGAAAGAAAGTAAAGTAGTAACTGAGAAATGGGTTTGGAAGAGGCGAGTGGGGCTTTACGGCCATCCAGAGTTACAACTTCGAAGCCAACCCTCCCACTTCCTTCTCTAATTTCACCTATCAAGATTTATTTAAATACATATATGTCAGGACAAATCAAGATTTGTGTTACTGTAATGTAATGACCGACATATCTATAAAGGAATTGAGAGAAAGATAAAGAGAGAGAGAGAGAAAGGGGACAGGACATTACGGGTAAAGAAACCCTGAACCTTCAAGTTGGGGTTGGACAATTTGAGGGACTCAAACACTCTGATAATTAGAGTGGTTTTGCCCACTCCCTGCATTCAAATATCGCAATTTCAGATATTCTTCATCATCATCCAATGTTGTGCATACTGCATACGATATCTATGTAACTTGAAAGAGAGAGAGACTCACAGGACGGCCTGAGACGAGGAATAATCTTGCTGTTGCAGGACTTGCCGCCATCAGTTTCGCTTTTCACCATAAAATTGAAATTGAATGCTGTTATTGTTACTTATCAACAGAAGGATCGAGACAGCCGAGGCCGTGTAGAATGTTAAGGTAAGTGAGAGACAGGATTTTTACAAAACGTCTTTGGCAAAAGTCGACCCCCTTGTTTTGTCTGATTCTATCGGGAGGGAATTGAAAATCGATTTTATTTTTTATTTTATTTGTTTTTTTTTTTTTTCGGCCTATGATAAAAAGTGGCTAGGCCAATAGCGGGAGTAGGCCCACCCAAGCCAATCTAACTGATTTTTCTGAAACCTGGAGCCCAAGTCTAGCCCGGTTCCCTCGTGGTAATTATCGGAATATACCTCTAAAGGAGTGCTATACTCTTAAACTTATTCCAACGGGGACAGAAAAAGAAAGAAAAGAAAAGAAAAGAAAGCTCTTTCCTGCTTCTAGTTGATTCAACAGGTTCGGGTCTGCTTTTGGGCTTGGGTATGTTCTTCTAGTCTAAGATAGTGGAAGCCAGGGAGAAGAGAAGTGATAAAACCAAAGACAATCATCTGAATCTCCTCCACAATGCCTCACCAATGATTACTACATTTTCTCCACCTTGGTCCCTAACATTTTCATTCTCAATTGCCTGGTCGCCATCCTCTGCGGGCTGATTCCCATTCTCTGCCCCAGCTTGTCGCTCTGCAACAATTTGTCGCGGCAAGTAATCAGGAAATAGTTTTTAAGTTTCTATTGGCAGGGAACAGTGGAACGAAATCATGTACTGGCTTGGTTCAATGGCAATATGCAATTAATGAAAAGGGAGAAAAGAAAAAAAAAGTGTATCCTACATGTGTAGAAGTTAGATCGTTCTCTCGCCAACATTGCTGCAAAATGATTAATCTTACTTACATTCTTGCCAAATGTCGAAAGAAATGCGCCGTTTACTGCAGAGAGTAGATAATTTGAAATTGGGATATCTGCAACCATCCACATTTAGAGTATTCAGCTTCCCCGCTTAGACTAAACAATGCAGCTTAGCGGGAAGGATACGAGGCCTAAAGCTTGCAGCTGCATCATCTTTTAATGTAGTGGGTGCTGTTGGAATGAAAAAGAGTAAATGACAGAGAAAGAAAATCATATGAGCTACAGCTTTTCTTTTGGGTCTTGTTCTCCCAGTGCATGTCTTCGGATTCGAGTTACTCTTTCCTCAATAAGAAGGTCAAATCCTTCAGACAATACATAAAACTCTGAATTTGGTGATTTTCTAAAATATCCCATTCGTTATCACGTTAACGCAAATGATTCTGTATAGTTATTAATGTTTACATATATGGGTAAAAACTACATGTATTCGAATAAGCACATTGAATTTCAAAAGGCCAAAGATTCACTATCCTCCCCTTTATCTTCCAAACAGAAACCCATAAATTGAACATATATTACGAGAGTCTTGAAAGCCAGTACCAGGATCCTAAAAGCAACTGATATTTTAAGTGGTCCAGATTAAGATTGTACCATAAATCGAATCCGTATTGCTTCTTGAAGAAAAAGATTTCAAGAAGAACAGACATAATCACAATTGAGTAGCCAAATGGGGACAATTCTTGAACAGCCGTGAAGTCAAGAACTCGAGTAGGGAGCAATTCATAACTAACCCCCTTTGCCAGCATTCTGCACATAAATCATGCATTGCACAATATCCAGTGGATCTTCTCCTGACTGACATATCAAAGCCACGTGATTTTCTTGGAGAAGAGAAAAAACACTAGGAAAGTTTTGAGCACTCAGAAAGTCAGAATCGAAATAATAACCAACAATCAAGAAAAGAAAAGGAAAATAATAACCATTCAGAACTCTCCGCTTTACCTTTAAATAGTAAGAGACGATACTTCGAAAGGAATCGCCAGAATCTTGAAAGCCGATCATATTTACCGAACAAGATTCCACCATGAATCGAGTCTCTTCCATTCCTTAAAATTTTGAAACTAAAAAAAAATAAAAAGCTTCCAAGAAGAACAAACGATAATACCATCGGTAAACAATGGCCAAGCAAAGAAATTCTTGCCAGTAAAAGGAGAGTGGCCGCCATTTCTTTTCTTCTTCTTTCTTTTGCCTCTCTTTCTTGGTTTCAGTTTTCCCACTCTGAAAAGTACCGGAAACCGAAATGGTGTAACGGGCAAATGGAGGGCAAAGCCTTTTTATAAAGAGAGGCGCGGGGTCGGGGGCTTCTCATAAGTTTTTTTTTTTGGGTAAATTCAATCGAATGTACCCTTGTGTAACGGCATTATTTAATCATCTGAAAATTATCTCTCGAAGTAATAGTTTAATTAATAATATAATATTTTTTTTAATAAATTTAAATTTAAATTTTGTTATTTTTATTTATTTTTTAATAAATAAAAATTTATATTAAAAATACTATTCATATTTCTGCCAAGAATCCTACAAGGAGACTCCCGAAAAGAGCAGCATCCCAGATGCAAATTAACCACTGGGATTGAAAGTGCCTACGGTGATCATTAAAGTTTGGTCAGTTTGCTTATGCTCCAAGAAACGTTTCTACCAGTAAATTGATATTACTTGACATTAGCTAGACTCGGTTTGAACAATAGATTTAATTTATACAAATTAACGTGACTAATAAAAATAAGTTGAAAACAAGGTAATAAATAGGAAAAAAAAAAGGATACAATATTAATCTATTAGATTTAGAAGGATTTATGTTGGTTTTTTAATTAATTAATAAAAAGAGGGAGGAGATGAGAGAAAAAAAAAAAAAAATGGAATGGAGAGTTATTAAGAGTATTTATATCTAATATTTTGAGTATATTTTGAGAAATAGATATTAGAGACGCAGAAAACTTTTAACAATTTCCACATGAATTTCAACCATTGCGTTTCATCAAACATGAAAAGAGAACTTTTGAAGTAATGCATCAGTTGACTGGTACATACACTTGGCAAACAGTGTCCAATTCTTTTGTCAGATGATAGAATGGATCAAACGTACCCCAATGCAAAACCACTTGAGTTTATTACATACCCAATGAACAAATAATGGGTTTAAAAAAAAAAAAAAGGAAAAATTTTGCCTATTCCAAAGGACCAAAGATTTAAAGAATATGTTGAACCCACAAAAATCAAGGAAATTGACCCCTAAAGTAGCATGTGATTGATGTGGTTTCCCTGCTGGGGCACTGAACTTTGAGGGGTTGTTGGAAATTGATACCCAAAGGGATTGGAAGAATCCATCTGCTGCATCTGCTGTGGAGGATAATGAGGTTGATATTGATAAGGAACCATACTCATTGGTTGGTGTTGTTGCTGTTGCTGCATCATCTGCATTTGTTGGTATTGGTGCTGCTGTTGAGCCATCATCGCCATTTGCACGTTGGTAGGTGGCGCTATGCTGTTGGACACTGCAAATGGGTCCTGCTGTTCAAACGGATTTTGAACTGCCATCCCACCATATCCATACCCTGCATTCTGCAATTGCAATTGTCTCCTTGCACCTTCATCTTCATACAGGCTATCAAGCAATAGCCGGTCAAACCCACCAGCCTGCACACAAAATAACCAAAACAAGATCCTGAGTAAGAGGAGAAACGTTGAAAATGTGCTCATACAATGTGGGAGCACAATGATCCACTAATCAAAAGTAAACCATGGATCAAAATGGCCTCAGGTTTGGTTCCTTTGTACCTGCAGCTTACATGATTGAAAGTTCAATGCCAGATCACACCAAGCAGAAGATAACAAATGAATGCACTTAACCAAAGTCCAAACGCAACATTTGTAATGGAACTAATCAGTAATAGACCAGCCTGATTTCTTGGTCTTGAAAACCCAACCAAGATGCAGACAAACCCAAAATCCAAAGATCAATCTGTTTCAATATCTTTCTTAGAGCTCAAATTCAACCAATTCATCTTTGCTTATGTAACCAAAAAGAACACCATAAATTGAAGGTCCTGGGAAGTAAAAGAAAGCTAACCAATTTGCTTTGAACTGGTGTGCTTGTATTGTTGCTTGGCGTAGTTACAAGTGCTAGTTCCCATCCTGTTGCATTAGGCATACCAAGCTCACTTAATGCAGGATATGATGAAGCCTCATTATTGTGGCCTGTAATGCAAAGTATGTCAACATACACAAATGGAATGGCCAAGGGTTGCAGTGATTAATGAAATGCCTAGTTGAAAAGAAAATAAATGGAAGGGAAAAAGAAAAAGAAAACTGTTAATGAGTCACAGGATCATCAAAAGTTTGCATAAGACATAAAGTGAAAACTGAAAACTATAGAGGTTTACCTTTCCAGACATTTGTGCCTAGCTACACAAGGGCTGCTTCAAATGGGAGCAGTGATCCCTATGAAAATTCTATACCCTAATAAAGCAGGATTCCTAACTAAAAGTTGCAATTAAAATCAGTAGTATGCAGCTTTTCATTACAGTAGAGTTGACAAACACGTTCCCCAGAAAAGAATAAATCCAAAAGTATGTGGCCTACCAGGTGGAATAATTGCAAGGGCCAATGCATTGCTTTCCTCAAGCTCCGCAGCTTTTGGATTCACTTCATTTAGACCCTGCAACAAAACCATTATGAAACCAATATTTGAAACAGAACCCCAGCAACCAATTTCAAAAAGACACAACAGATGTAAATCTTACAAGCAGATCAATATCATCAGTTGATAGCAACGGTGGAGGCTCTTCCATCACTTCTTTAGGCTGAGCTTCTTCCTCTGCCTCTATTAGCATTTCATTATCATCAACTTTTTCAATTTGTTCTGCAGGTTCTGGAGGCTCTTCAGGTTTCTCAGGCACTTCCTCTCTCTCTTGATACTCCTATCATAGAAACAGCAGATTTGTCACAAATTCAAACATCTTTATGCAACACCATGGCCTACACTAAAGCAACATAGCTATACATGTTTAACTTTTTCTCTCCATGTCACATATGGAGAGTTACAAATCAGAGGACTGGATGATGTAAATATCCTACACTTGTTACCCCTAGTTACTATTATGCTGAGAGGAGATTAAGCCTTATATTCAAAAGCAACATAGTTATTCTACATACATTCAGGTTTATGCAGACATATAAAACACGAGTTAGCTACTCATCTATTTGATTACCAATTTTCTATGATATTGACTGCATAACCAAGAATTACAGAAGCACAACAATAAATTTATAGTCAGTCCCATGGTCAAGCCAGATGAGTCTGTTCAAGGAAAAGCAGTAGTTTTACAATGGGAAAACTGGCTATGGCACCTCAAGGACACCTTCTACTGACAAGATTTTTCTTCACAAGTAGTCTCTACTTAAACAACATGAGGAATACATAGTCTCATACTGGGGAGGCTTTTATCCTGGTCATATTTCAAAATGTGCTGTATATGGCTGCCTTCTTTACTTGGGATGTGATTAGAAACAAATTCAGTTTCATACGCACTTGCAAACATTGCACACAAAAATTTAAGCTCTAATCCTCAACACATTGCTATTGGACAAAAATAAACTAATTTTCACTCACAACTAGGTAACAGTAAAAGTACATTGAAAAACCACAATCACAGAGATAAAAACTCTCACCAGCCTTTTTTGGACAGAACCTGCATGAGGTGCTTCCTTGATATATTCTTCCATTGTTGCAAGAAAAGATGGAGGAGGCTGCTCAATTTAAAGCCATTGGTAAGAATAAGTTGTTAAAATTCTCTGAATATATCCAGTATAATGAAAAAAAGAAACCTGTCTCAATATTGGAAACTGGAAGTTCCTAGCAAGATCCAAACCTTTGCAATAATCATAAAATTCAGCAAGGTTTTCAGCCTGAACAAACGAAATAGGACCATCTACAATTAGCACAAAAAGTAAGTTGACTGACCCCTGTTGGCTTACATCAATGAGACAAGGATAGAGTAGCAAAACTGTAAAACCTGTTGACCAGCTCTTTTATAAATACTAAGTGCTTTAACTGCATCATGTCTTGACATATCAAAAAACTGCACAAATGTTTGGAAATATGAACCATAGGATGAAATAAAAATGCTCTTAAGCTACAAGCAATATGTCCAAAAGAAGCTCAGGAATGTAAACAGGTCATTACCATGTCCACAAGATTGATTATTCCATCATTTATTGCACAATATATTTTAAAGCTCTCTTTCAAAACCTGCATAAATAGCAGAGAATGAACAAGAAAAGGATTGCACATATAAGGCTTTCTATTTGAAACTTTGTAAAATATAAAACAAAATGGAATGCACCATTACATACTTTGATGAACGTGCAACAAAATGAATAAAAAAACAGAAAGATTGCAATCTAAATCAAATATTTTTTCTGGCAAGTGATGCCACAACATATTTGTGCAGAAAACATTTGGAAGACAAAATTGTAAGACATCACATGCAAGTGTATGGTCCATACCAGTGCCAGGGCATACTGTATGAGATAATTGCCATAAGCTGCTCCTTCAGGCTGTAAGTGTTAGGAAAATATGAAAAAGAAGGTAATTAAACTGGACAAAGATATTAGAAAGCTACACACAAAGAAACCTTTTCAAAGACCACAATAAGATTCTGAATCCATGACAAGTAAACCTTACGTGGCAACCAATTAGGCGGTAGAGAAGCTGTTGCAATGCAGGTAACTGATCCAAGAGCTCTTCTCCACTCATAAGTCGGGTTCTACTCTGTGCCTATTAGAATAAAGAGGTACATGATGTCGCCCCCAACAACCAAAAATAGTCTGACGTTGACATGAAATATGATTCCAAATTAACAAAGAGATAACCTTGGGTACCACAGGTGATGATTTTGCCATGCGCTCAGTCTCAATATCGTATTTCAAAACCTTGAAACACTCCAATCTCTCCTCTAGAAAAAGAGCATATGTGCGAACCCATGCAGAGCAATCCCAGGCTGCACATAGAAAAATCCATCCAAAATGCACTAGCAATACTCAAAATCTATAATTCAAAATAAAGTAGATAATCAATCAGGGATAACAGGATCCAAGGACATCACAGATAAGCTACATATTTCATACCCATTGGACTTGAGTCATCTTTGAAATTGGATATTTGGAGAATGCTTCCTCTATGTGAATAATTCAACAGTTCCTCACGGAAGGTAGGATCTCCCTCTCTCAATGTCCTATGAAACACAATCAGTGTCTTTATGGCAACCTGCAAGAAGCTAGAATTTGAGAAACCAAGCACCCTCAATGACCCGTCATGCTACAACTAAAGCTAGAGAAGCCTTATGGTAATGATATGGCCTTCCTAACAGCCTTTTGATGGTAGTTCGACCAAAGGCATGCTCACTTCTGAGTATGAATCATAATCATCCTAATCTTTTTTTTTTTTTTTCTTCCAAAATTTTCAAAATCATAAATCCACCTTTCTTTTGATTTGGCCAAAGTCCTACCCCAATTCATATTGCGCATGTATAATGTTCATTAGTTCATTGAAGTCCATTACAAACAGATACTGGCCCTGCTTATATGATTTTCCACTGCCATAACAAGTATGTGCTAAAAGATATATATATAATCCAAGGAAAAACAGCACAATTACTCTCGCTGTCTGTGTTGCAGTACTCATTGCATAAGTTTTGCACACAAGACAGTAACTTCATAAAAAATTCAAGATTCAATTGCTGCAAATAATAATTACACAAAAAGATAAACAATAAACAAAAATAATATAGAAGGAAGGAAGGAAGCAATTACAATCCAATTTCGCGTCTTGGATAATCTCTTGGAAAGTGCATAAATGCAGTATGCCACATCTGCCCGTGGACGTATTGCTGATGTCGCTGAAAAGATTTCTAAAGGTAACACAGCAAGACAAAAACAATAAAATGAGACCACAACGAAACAGATTAAAAAAAAAAAAAAAAAACCCACATCAAATTCAACCCAACCATCCCATCCCCACATTAAAATTTCGTATCCTTATTAATTAAACCAAAAAAAGAAAGAAAAGATAAGAAAAGAAAAGGACCCAAGAATCAAGAAACAAAATTACGTGCAGATCAAAAGTTCAGAGCAATCCAAGACTGCATTCATTGACATTGGGCATATATAACAAAACAAATGAATGGATAAACAATAATATGAATGGAATTTGGCAAACTTACTACGAACATGGCGCTCTTTGGGAGGGCACTCGACGTGATTGGTCGCCTTCACAATGGCAATGTCCAATTCCTATTTGTATCATCATCATCAACACGAAAAACGTACGCCGAAATGCCAAAAGAAAACAAGCAGAGAAAAACACATAAAAAAAAAGAAAGAAAAAAGAAGAAAAGAAACGTTCGTCATCCACGTACGTACCTTGAACTCGCTATTGACCTTGGCTAGCCCAACCGTTGTGCTATCCTTAAGCGCGCCATAGGCTTTCCGAAAGCTCGTAAACGTTCCCATTGCATTGCCTATTTGTGTGTTGCCTACCAAAAGAAACAAGAAACCATGCACGCTGACATTCCCGTCTCAGAGACAGAGAGAATGGGAGGGCCACACATAGACAAAGACAGAGACTCGGAGAGAGATTTTCATTTGTCCTTTTATTTGAGCTACGTGTTTCCAACAAAGAACACAAAAAAAAAAAAAAAACGCTTTTTCTGACCGTTGGATTCAATCTTTCAAGAACGGCTTTCTATTAAAACCTGACTGCCACATTATGGACACACGAGCACTGAACAATTTCTCATCATGTCTTTCATTATTGTTATTATTATTATTATTATAGAAAAGGGAATAATTTCGGGAGTAAGTAACAAATTTGAGTCATTTTGATTAAAAGTGAATCCTAATAATATATAAAATTTTGAGATTTAATTAGTGAACTCATTTTTAATGTAATTATTTGTTTTGTTAATGCTGCAAAAAGAAGGAGCTAATGTTATAGAAAAAATTAAATATTTTTATAATTTTAATAATAATTAATATATAATTATTAATGTGATATGACAGCTTTTAAAATTTTATATTATATAATTATATATATATATATATATAATTAATATTATAAAATTTTAAATATTTAAATATTTAATAATTTTTAATATCAATCAAATTATAATTTTAAAAAAATATTTTTTATAAATTTTTATTTTCATTATAAACCCAGTAGTATTCCATGAAAATTGAGTACCGCAAAAATTTCCCATAAAAATTTGGCGAGAGGTTAGGCTGGGTTGGGCCGGGCCAGGGTCTTTTGGTTCCATTGCATTCCAGAATTGAGAGTTGGAACAGCTGGAGGTTAATCCAAAGGTGAACAAATTTTCTCTTTTTCCTGAAAAAAAAAAAAGATAAAAAAAAACAGCAATGAATTGAACTTAAATATTTTTTTTAAATTTTAATATTAAATATTTATATTAAAATATAATAATATAATTTAAAATTATTAATATTAAAATTAAATATTAAAAAAATCTTCAAATTAATTAAAATAACAAATTCTATTTTTGATGTTAGTTGGATAAGAATTAAGATTTAATTGAGTGCATTAGTAAAAATATAAAAGACAGGAAAAATAATAATTTTTTTAAAAAATTATATATATATATATATATATATATAACCTTTTTTGATTGTTGACAGGCTCTCCGTCACTGATTCATTTCGAGCCAATCCCTAGACAGAAATACGAAACAGAATTGAAAAAAAAAAGGAAAGAAAGTAAGGAACTAAGAGGCAGGAAATGGCGTTGAGGAGATTCTACAGCGAGATGAAGGGGTTGAAGTTGAAGGAGCTCCCAAACCACATCAAGCCGATGCTGTCGATAGAGACGGTGAAGAAGGCAGTCGAGAGAGGCATGGACAACTACCACGCCAAGTACATCCAGACAAGCTCCGTCGAACCTCTTTATCATGTCTGCTTCGGAGGCATGATCTTATCGTACCTTGTCGCCCTCCCCGAGGAACGCCGCCATCTGGAGCACAAGCAGCACGCCAAGGACCACGCCCACTGATTCTCCTTGCCCTTCATTTGCAGGTCACGCGTCTTATCTATGGTTTTTTTTTTTTTTTTTTGGAATTTTTCTGATGATTTTGTTGTTGGGTTTTGGTTGTTTTTAGCGCTCGTTTGGTTTTTGATTAATGGGTGTGTTTTCTGATTATCTCCTTGGGCAATTGTGGGGCAGTCAAATTCTGTTGATCCGTTTTTTGTTCTCTTCTTGGTTTGATTGTTTGGTTTTATCTGTTAGATAGGAGTCTTCAATAATGGGCTTGATTGATTTGGAAATTGGATTGATGCAAATATATCTATAGTGGGATAACTTGAGATTACATTGGTGGAGTTTCTGATTTTTTTTTTTTCCCTTGGAATTTGGTAACTATTTTGTGGAAACTAAATCTGATGGCCCAAAGAAGGGTATTGGCTTCTTAATTTTCTGGATGTTTCACAGTTGTGATCAGTCAGCTTCGTTTGTTTGGTTTGTTTGAATTGGCTAGGGAAGTTTTGGTGGCAAATTTTGAACAACACAATTGCTTGATGTTATCATTCATCATTGTTAATCACATGGATGTTTGACCCACTGCCAGATAGCAGGGTGGGATTGGATAGGAGGGTGCATTTCAAGTGTTCTGGTTGGATCAGCTTGTCCCAGTTTCAATACAAAAACTGCAAGTAATCAGATGATTAACACGGAATCTGTCATGCTACTTTTATAAGTAGATTTTGGTAACTAGATGGGTAAATTACATGGGTGATATTTGTCTCTTTCTTTGAGCATGGGGAGAGTGCACATGCACTCTAGGAGAATTTGTTGTGTTGCCATTTTGGGATCTCTGGCTTAGAGCTCAAAGTTTCTTGTGATGTCCTTCATGGCATAGGTTTTCTTGATCCTCGATTTTACAATGTGCCGCTCTCACGTAACAGTTGCAGCCCTTGGTCTTTTAGTGCAATTATTGTGTTAAAAAAAAAAAAAAATTCTATCCAGCATGCATCAATAGTTATTCAGGAGATTCAATGCAACTATTTGATCATAGCATACGATATGCTCTTCTCGGAGAAATATGCCTAAGGTCAAGTGATTGACGATCTTTCCTCTTTTTGCAGGAATTGGTGGACAATGATGGGTGAATTTGGTGCACCATTTAATTTTCTTTATGTTCGTTTTGATATTTCTGGATCTTTTAGGCAGGGACATACTTGTCTTGGCCAATCATGGCAACATGACCTGATGAAATAAAGAACAATTAGAGGACGTCCAATGGACATTTATTTACCTTGTGATGTGGCGTTTTACATTCCTGAGATATTGTTGAAATTCCCCATACTTCTAGACTTTCAGTGTTGTGCCAAGTGATGGGCTTTGGTCTCATGTTTGTTGACCTGGATTTGCTGGTTCGGTGAGTGTAACTTCTTTGCTCTAGCCTTCACGGTTCTTCAGTTTCAGCATTCTTTTGGGTTAAAAACTTATCCAAAGAAAAAAAAAAAAAACAGCCGACCTGGCGGCTATTAGAGGATGTAGCCTACGATCGACTGGTGGACGTAATCAAGATATTGAAACCCTGAAAGTATTAAAGCATATGACCTTGACTGTCAAATTCTATCTTAAACTCTTGTAAAGTGTTGTGCATAAGCCTGATTAAAATAGATTATCATCTATATTACCGGTTTACAGGGATGTCTTCGAGTGATGATAAGAAAGGTCCTAATCTCTAAAAGATTGAAGGATTTTTTGGCTGTTCTCCATTCACAGAGTTCTCAACTACTTTAAACAAAAACTCTAAGCAGTCAATCGTGTGCTATGACATTAAAAAACATATAGTAATCGGACCTCTCTCTTCGGTGCAGAATGGACAAACTTTGTTAGGTACCACACGAGAGTCGCAAGATCGTCTGTAGAGTTCAATACGATGACACCAAAATCTTTGTTTGCAAAATTTATTTTTATTACGGAAAATCCTTTTTGAGTTGATTTGTTTTTGAAGTTTACTTAAATGTACGTTGCTACGTGGTATCATCAATTTATCTTTAACTGGATACTCCAAAATTATTTTAATAATCAAAAATTTAAATTTTTATTTAAAAATTTTGAATTTTGAAAAAAAAAAAAAATAATTTATAATAATAAACTTAAAGTTAAATGGGTCTCTCGACAAAAACAATTATTGTTACTCTAATTAGGAGGGTATTCCTAAACTTATGGGAATTTGTTTTTAACATTTTCCGATGGCTTCAATTAATTACTTAAAAATTCCCCTCTCTCCCAGGTGCATGCAATGAAACGAAAACTTGGTTTATGCCTTCTTTGAAATTTTCTACGGGGCCGAGTAAAGGAAGTATCAACGGGGTGAAAGATCCCAATGCCCCAATTTGTAAAAGAAAGAAAAGAGTAAGTAGTACAGAAAGAGAGAGCAAGCAATAAAATAAGATTCAATTATGAATTTTCGTTTGAAACTTTGCGTGATAGTACAGGACAGGCAGAGGCAAATAAAATCACAATTAGTATAAGTTACTTTTTGTTAATAGATGAAATTGTAGGAATTGAACAAGAAAATAGGGAGAGGCAAAGCCATTGCCGTTGGGGTGGCGCTTCAAGAATAGCTCATTTAGCTAAACAAAACTATAAAGACTCCCTTTTTCTTGTTTTTCAATCTCTTTGTCAAATCTTTCAATCATCTCTCATTCGTCTTGAAATCTTTACAAAAATCCCAGATTTCCAATTCGAATCTTGGAGGCATTGGTAGCTACAAATCGAACCAATCTTTCCCCTTGGCATATACGCATACCCGATCGCTGATATTGCAGCAGCAGCAGCTGCTCCGCTAATACTTTCAAGTTATACAAAGATCTTGTTTCTCTCATTCTCTAGTTTCTGAGGTACCCTTTTCTTTGGTCATTCTGTTGAGCCTGGTCTTGAGTGGATTTTTTGCTTGCTTATCACTCTTTATTTTGTCTTTGATCATAGTTGGTTTTGTATGTGACAGAGTTGGTTTTGAATTCTGGGGTTTTGATTATCTTCCGTGTGCCCTCATTCGTTTACCTAGTTTAGGCCATTCTTGAATGCAATGCAAGAAATGGATTGGGTGATCACGGTTGATTTGTGTGATTCTTTAGATAGATATTTTTCTGTTTAGCTTGCTTTCAGGTTCAAATTAGACTTCCATTGAATGTTAGATTACTGATTGGTTTCTTGAATTGTTGAAAGTTTTGCAATTAGTAATCATACATCCTATGGCCTGTGTTTCATTTGTAGTGAACGAGAGAGGTCAATATGCGAGGGACTGGAAAGAAAGCAAGACATCAAGAATCTAGAAAATCCTCTCTCTCTAATAAAGAGAGTGGGTCTATATTAATAGCATCTCTAAAAAAGAAAAAGGGCAACAAGAAGATATCTCGTGGGGATAAACGCAATTCTGGTTCAAAATCACGTAACAAACTGTCCAAGAAAATGTTTGCCGATCCTTCGAGCATTGGAAAATTGATACATCGCAAACGGTCTCTAATTGTTGGTGCCAGAGGAAATGGACAAGGTGCCAATGAGGATGGCTTGATTGGGAAACTTAAGAATAGGAAGAACAAGAGAAGGAAAGGGAGTAAAGTGGAGCTTGATGAACCATTGCGCTTGCAGAGGAGAACAAGGTACCTAATGATTAAAATGAAGCTGGAGCAGAACCTTATAGATGCTTACTCTGGGGAAGGCTGGAAGGGCCAAAGGTAAAACTGTAAAGAACAGTAGAAATCCTTCTTGCTAACTTTAGTCTTTAAATTTCTCATCAGTTACTGAAATGGGTTTTTCAACACCTGCGCCCTGCCGTTGTGCAAATAATACTTCAATATGAACAATTTATAGAAGGAACTATCATTTACTTAACCTCCTCTTAAAGCATGGGATCATGTATTTAGTTCTTGTAAACAAGGGAAGCCTAGTAAGAAGTTGTATGATAGTACCAACTTTTTTCAGATCTTCATCTTGTTATACTATCACTGCACTGTCCTTGTATGGAACTTGCAAAACTTTCCTTTACCAGAGCTTTGACTTTGGCTCACTCAAAGGAAATATTATGAGAGAGTTGAGGTTTATACTGTACTAGTTGTATTAATTTATAACCTGATTTTCCATTCAAACAAATTCATTGAGATTAAGTACTGTTGGCCTGTGCATTGAGCAGGTTATTTAATATCAATTTTCTGCAAAAAAGAGTACTTTTAAATTTCTTATGTCAGCATTTATGCCATATATCAAAAAAAAAGTGTACAATACCCTTTCATGACTTCTATGGGATAAAGCATCCTCCTCTAAACTCCTCAGCTTTACCCATTACTTCTTTTAAAATCATATAATTTTGGCATAAGAATACATTTTGTAATTGTACCTTTATAGGAGATAATACATGACTTTAAAAGTAGGCTAGCATGATTGTTGAAACCTTTGTCTGATTTTACTGGTTTCCTGGATTCTGCCACAGTCGAGAGAAGATCAAGCCAGAAAAGGAACTAATAAGAGCAAAGAAACAGATTTTGAAGTGTAAACTTGGACTACGTGATGCAATTCGCCAGCTGGACAATCTCAGCACTGTAGGATGCATTGAAGACTCGGTTATTGCTCCAGATGGATCAGTTTCCCATGAACATGTAAACATGGCTAACCAGTATCAATTTTGAAAATATATTAAGATAAAACTATGAATGCCAATTAATTTTTTCATATAAAGAGTGGCTAACTAGAAATTCCCTAGTTTCTGCTGGGCTTTTCAAGGGGCATACTTTCTATTTGCTTCTCATTTTTGTGAAGAAAAAGAAAATGGTATGTTCATATAATAACTGTGCTGCGACATTGGTTACAGGCCATGAGGAAATTGCTAGTCTGAAGTAAAGTGTATTTTTTGTCAGACTACAATTCTCTGGTTTTCCATGGATAGTTGGCATTTTCTGTTTTTCAAACAACTCATAATCCTGCACAACAAGCAAAATGCAGGAGTTGTACAAAGCCCTAAAGATTAGGACTTGCTTGACTAAATGATTTTGCCCTTATATTTTTTTCTTGCTTTTCATTTTATATTTGTAGATATTCTGTGCAAAGTGCAAATTGAATGAAGTTTTACCAGATAATGATATTATACTATGTGACGGGACATGCAATTGTGCCTTCCACCAAAAATGCCTTGATCCTCCATTGGACACTGAAAACAGTATGTTCTACTAACTTCACTGGAAACTTTGTTTAAATCATGAATCAAATGGCTCCTTTGTAATTCTATGATGTTGAATAATCTGCAGTTCCTCCTGGGGACCAAGGATGGTTTTGTAAGTTCTGTGAATGTAGGATGGACATTATAGAAGCCATGAATGCACATCTGGGGACCCATTTCTCAGTGGAAAGCAATTGGCAGGTGTCTTTCTTTTGGTCATTTTAAAGCTTTTTGTTAGCAAACAAAAATGAGCAGCAGACAAGGACCTGAATTTTCTGTTCTGTTGTCAAAACTGGTATTATAATATTTCTTTCTGAAAATAGGATATTTTTCAACAAGAAGCAGCTTATCCTGATGGTGGAAGCATGTTATTGAATCCAGAAGAGGAATGGCCCTCAGATGATTCCGAAGATGATGATTATGATCCGGAGAGGAGAGAGAACATAAGTGGTGCAGGCACTGACGATGATGCATCTGATGATGGCACTTCAACTAGCTTGGGTTGGTCTTCAGATAATGAAGTTTCTTCTGAGACCAGGAGGTGGCAGGTGGAGGGCAGGGACCTTGGAAACCCATCTATTTATAGCAGTTTAGATTCTGGTGAAACCAGTGATGGGGAAGTTATGTATGGCCGTAGGCAGCGAAGAGCAGTTGACTACAAGAAGTTATATGATGTGAGTAAAAAACATCCAATTTTCTGAGCATTTGATAGTTATGGACATCTAATCTTCCTGGGGAAAAAACTTGGTTTTCGAGCTCAAACTGTGTTCAAGTTGAGATCCAACTTTTATTTTTAATCTTCAAACTGTGTGTAGAGGCTAATGCCAAGATAGGAAGGTTATATTACATTTAGCAGCCTTTGCTTAAGTTATTGTGTCTTGTGATGATAGTTTCTTAGTGTTGTTCTTGGTGAGTTTCCAAGGTATTCTTCCTTGAAGCAGTGCATGGAAATGCATCTTTGTGTTCAGATGGTTGCCTGTATGAGAGGCACATTGCATATGCCCATTGTATATCTGGCATGTGACTTGCTGTCAATATGAGTGTAGAACAAAGGATTAAAGATTCAGCGCTATTTTAATTCATTTCTTAAATATAGAAACTAATTGTTTGTGATTTTGCAATTAATTTCTGTGACAAAAACAATTTTAATCTTTGCTTCCTCTTTTTAATAGTGTTATGTGGATTTTGTTGCACATAGGAGATGTTTGGAAAGGATGCAACTGCTCATGAGCAAGTTAGTGAAGATGAAGACTGGGGTCCTGCAAAAAGAAGGCGAAGAGAAAAGGAGTCAGATGCAGCCGACACTCTTATGACTCTCTATGAAAGTAAGAAAACTGGTAAGGAAACTGAAGCTATGGATTTAGAAAGGAAACTTCCTCGAGACCCACGATCAAGAAGGCAATGTTATAGACTTCCCCCTGATGCAGTTGAGGTAGTGATTGTTCTCTGCATGAAATTCTTTTCAGAAAATTTCTTTGTTCTGCTTCTTGATCCCTAAAGGGAATTGTTATGATGTGTGCTGTATCAGAAACTTAGGCAAGTATTTGCTGAAAATGAACTTCCTTCTAGACCAGTCAAGGAGAACCTTTCAAAAGAATTGGGTCTCGAACCACACACGGTAAGTCACAACATCAGATGACAAGAATTCTATAAAGTAACATATAACTGCAATGAGATCTGATGCACAAAGAATGGAAATTAATTTGAGATCAATCTCATTAGCTTTAAGCTGGGAAATCAGATTTTTATTGTTCACCATATGAGCCAATCCTGTGCAAATGGAAGCTCAAGCTTTAGGTTGAAGAGCTAGTTAACCCTTATATTTTCTTTAAAAGAAATGGCTCCATACTCTCTCTATCATCTTGTTACCTGTGACTACAATTAGTTGCACATTGATCATCCAAGTAAAACAGTTTTGCTTCTTCTTTCTAATATTGTTTTCCTTGGCTCATAAATGGAAGTTGACATGATTCGAATAGACTAACTATTGGATGTATAAGGGCTGTATAACTTAGCTAGATGGGAAGCTGCCTTTTAATCTAGCATCTTGTTAAATTTTCATTTCTTCTGTCTCCAGTTTTACATGTCATTTGCAATTTCAGGTTGGCAAGTGGTTCAAGAATGCTCGTTACTTAGCCCTAAAATCCAGAAAGGTAAGCTGGTACTGTCCACTAGCTACATCTTAGTATGTGCGTTACTTAGCCCTAACATTTGTGGTCACCCTTTTATCTTTTGGTTTTCAGAATTAATGTTTTTGTGTATGAGAATCAATGGAAAATTCTATGTTAGTCTTTCAGTTTACCTGTCGCAAAAGGATATTCTGATTTACAAAGCCATATTTCTGTAGATGATGAAAGATGTATGTCTTCTGCATGTCCATTGCTAATTATAATTTTACAATTTTGTGTTGAGATAGGTTTGTCTTTTTTTTTTTTGTGTTGGTTCAAATGATTTGAAGTTTTGAAACTTGTGAATTTTTTCTTTGGCCATAATATATGTTTAGATTTTAAGTTTCATGATTCTCTGGTAGAACAGGCAGGAAAAGCAACACGCCACTATTCCAGAGCTAAAATCTCTGGGGAATGTAGACTTGATACCGTGAACAATAAAACGACATCGAAGGACTCCTCCTTGGAAACTGGTTCAGCTAGCCCAGAGAATTTGAGGAAAGTCATCCGAAGGAAGAAACCTAAGTCAATAATGGGTGCGAAGACAAATGAGCTGAAAAGAGGTTCCCCTGGATCACCTGCCAAATTTAATGAGGTTTATTATTGCTCAACATCTAACTTCCTATCTTATTTTGTCTACTGTTTTTTAACGAGGTTGTTGCTTCCATATTATTTTGGACAGAGTTAATTGTTTTATGGCACTGCTAATGTCTTGCCCCATGTTCTATATTTTATTGTTTAGACATTCAAAACTGCATCCGTTATCATAGCTTAGTACTCTGTTGGGTCTTTTGCATACGGTAAGTGAAAAGTCAACCTCTAAATTTAGCTAACTGAATTAAAGACAGAAATATCGGCTTTGCCAAGGACATATTTATGCACAAGGCTTTTGGGAATTTATACGTCAGCTCGTGCAAATCTTATATCTAGTTCGATATACTTTGCACAAGCGACCAAACTTAAAGCCTTGAGTGGTGAAGTCTTTTTAATCATTTAGGGTCCATATTTAACAGCCACATAAAGATATGCCAATGGGGTGTCTCGACAGAGCAAGGGTTTGGTTATTTGTGCCTGCAAATGCGTTCACTTTGGCACCGAAGTCATGATAATATCGTCATTTTTCTTAACTACTCTATCCTATGCAGGCCAATGGTGAACACAGTGATGATGTGAGCTTAAACGAGCTGTTAAAAGCGAAAACAAAGAGAGGGAGGAGCAGGGTTGACTCTGATTCAACTGAGGCATCCCTGGCAGCTGAGGCTGAGTTGGAAAGGATTTGTGGAGCCAAGGTTAGACTAGATAATATGAAGCAGACATTGATGAAATTACAACTACATAATGGCAAGGCAAGGAATTCAAACAGAAGAACACATTTGTCTGAAGAGTCTGTCATTTATGTTCCCATCGCAGAGCTACGGGAGAAATTTTAATCTCTGTGCAGCTCATTGATCTCCTGCTTATCTTTTTATTTTGTACACATCTGGCGGGTATTACTGATTGGTGGTAATATCTTTTGTTTCTGATCCGTCTTGTCTGGTCCTGGTCGGGGCATGTTAAATCATCCACCACTAAAATTAACAGTTACGTGACGATATGCCAATTGGTTGAGTTTTGATTCAGGTTATTGAGTAAAAATGGAATTTTTTTTTGTATAATCAACTATTTAAAATTAAATCCAATTTTACATTATAAATTAAATATAAAAATGATTAAAGTTGTGCATATTTTGTGAAAATTTAATTCACTTTTGGCTCTCTTGGTTTACTGTGCTGCAGACCCGGAAATGAAATTGAACCCTTTTAAATCTCAATGTTATAAACATTAAATTCAAATTGAATCATATTGGATTTTAATGTAAGTTTCATAACAATTAGGTTTAAACACGTCTAAATAAAACAAGGACTCCATTTTGAAATCCACCCCTAGCATATCAGCATGGGCCAAGCTTTCAGTATCATTGGATTTTTTTTATTCTCTCAAAAAAAAAAAAAAAAGAAAAGAAAAGAAAAGGAAAAGAAAATGATCCTTGGATTTGGGTTTTGGTAGGTGAGATTAGATCAGATATATTGTTTGTGTTTTCGTTTTCCTTTTCCTATTCTTTTCCATTTTTTATTCTTTTTTCTTCTTTTTGGGACCTTTAGTTATCCAAAATACTTAAAGAAATTTGTTTTCAAAAACTGATTTTTTTTTTTTTTTAAATATAGCTTGATTCATTACACACCGTCATCCATTTACGAGGGTCTATCATGAACCTTGTAAACTATTTAGGGGAAAAAAAAAAACAAAAAACAAATAATGGTCTTTCTACCGTAATTTTTCATATATTTGTTCAAAAGTGATTATTTATGATTATTTATGTACACACATTCACAGCATCAATAATGCAACAACGAGAAAGATTTCGTTATCGTCCAGGAAAATTGGAGATCCTACAGAATAGTGACATGGAGCGGGGGTCCCAATTGTCAGTTTTCTCTCCTTTTTTTTTTTAGTTAGTGCTAAGATTTAAATTTAAATGGCAAAAAATTAAGAGTTCAATCATTTTGTTATTAGACCCTATGAGTGGTGGTGACTGTCTTCTCGTCTTTGATTACTTCCTCTTAATCATCCCAAAAAATTTTAATAGACTTAAATTAGAATAAAATGTAAATTATATTATATATCTTATCGTTTGTTTACTCGAATAATTTTTAAGAAAATAGTTAATATTTTTTTCTTAATAATATACATAAAGTATAATAATGCTTATAATTACATATCAATAAATGGATGTAATGGATCTTTTCACCTAATCTCTTTTTGTGGTTAGAATAAAAGAAAATGAAAGGAAAGGAATGGCTTGCAGAAAAGGCTATCTTCATTCTGGGCCGTTGATTAGCGCACGTCGCTTTTCCTTGCAGCACAACGCGCTGGCTTCTCTCACCCCACCAACTCGACCTGCCCCGGAAATTTCCAAAACACGAAAATGTGAGAAATTATTTAATTTTAATTTTACAGTTAAACTCGCCGATTTTTCTCGGGAATTAACGTTTATGACCAACTTTCTGTCGCGTTGTTAAAATAGTTTTTAAATCCGAAATTGCTCCCAGATTTAGCAAGTTACAACTTTGATTGTTTCACTCACTAGTATTAAAATTATTTTTAATATTAAAAATTTAAATTTAAATATTAATTAAAATTAACTAAAAATAAACTATTTCGCAATAAAAAAAATCTGAAAAAAAAAAAAAGAGTTCAAACGGCTAATAATTACGCGTGCGTATATATATATATATACAAAAGAGAAAAAGTACATAATATACGACCACAAAAACCAGAATTCCGTGCCAGCACGGATAAATTGAAACTAAAAGAATATAAGGGAAAAAAAAAAAAAAAAAAGAACGTGGAGGGTCCACAAGCAAAATACAAAAGCTAAAAGGCATACGCATCAGGCCCATTCATGACTAAAACAAAAAAAACAAAAATCTTTAGAAAATCCCTTTTTCCACAACGATAAAAAAGGTGAGTTGAAATATTCTTTATCATTTGATAGAACAATTAAATATTTAAAACGTTGCAGAATGGGAATAGTTAAACGGAAGGGACACAAAATCAAATTACTTTCCTCGTTATTTCTAAAAGGTCCAGATAAATTTCAGTGTAGTACTATATTAAATTAATTAAAATACAACACATGAATGTAAATATTTAAATTAGAAGAAAGCATTATTATTTTAATCAATACTATTATTTGTTAAAATAAAGTCGGGCAGTAAACAAAAGTAATTGATTAATAAAATTTAATCATATGACGAAACTGTTTTTCCAAGCGTCGGCGACATTTAGAATTGCAACCCAAAGTTCATTTCCCGGCGACAGCCGAGAGACATAAAGAGACATCATTTCCTTCTGACCCCAAAACATCATCGGAAAACGGCGGCCCACGGTCGGACCAGGCATTTAAGACCTCGTCATAATTTAATTTCAATAGCAACCCAGATGTTGGCGCCGGAGCCGGATTATCTTCCCCTTTGGCCAATTCCAAATTCTTGAATTCAGGTCTCTCCACAGCCTTCTTTTGCTTCTTGTCGGCGGAATTGGATTTGGGATTAGGCTTAGATTTCAACTTGGTATCCGAATTCGTTGAGCTCAACTTGGCGGCTCTGGAAGTCGAATTTGGAGTCTTGTTGTTGAGTCTTGGCGAGATTTGGAGCATATCGACGATAGGGAAATTCCACCAGTTTGCTTCATCGGCGTTTCTGAATGCTCTCACCCCACTTCTCCTTCCAAGTCCGATCCCACCGAAGTTGAATCCTATGGGATTCCCATACCAAGAAGGATTACTGGAGCCACCGTAGGCAGTTTCATTACAAACACTTAGATTCCCCATGATGCTGTCTATACCCTCTTCGATTTCCTCGTCAAGAATCGACTCAGCGTCGATTTGAGGCTCGTACCCTTCACATAATTCCATGGAATTCTGGCAAGACTTGTCACTGGAACCACTAAAATTTGTATCTTTAAACTTGTTTGAAAAAGTGGGCTTTTGTCGAACGGGTTGGTGGAGCGGGAGACCAGAGTTGTCAAACACTCGAAAAGGCAAGAGCAATTCTGCAGGCTTGTCAAGGATAAGAGAACCTTGGGGTTTGGTGAACTTGCCGGGTTTGGTGGAGAATATGTTGGGGTAAACAGTGGAAAGAAGGGCAGCTGCTTCGTAGTAGTTTTGGTTGGGCCGTTTACGTGGGGTGCGTGGTTTTCTTGTGGAGATAGCCAATGGGGAATTGTTGGATTCGGTGAGAGTTGAAGATTGAGATGATGTGTGTGAGTTTCTTGTTGAGGTAGATTGGGACTTCACTATTTCTAATTCCAATCTGTAGGTCCCGCCACCGCCACTTAAACATGAAGAAGACATTTGGAGAATGATGATGAGGAGGAGAAGGAGCTGAAACTTGAAGAACTGGGAAGGAAGTTCTCGGATGCAATTAAAAAAGAAAGCTCAAGTTTTCAATTTTTTGGTTGCGAATCGGGAAAGAGGACAGAGTGACTCTACAGAAAATAGCAAAACCCTAAACCCTGAGATAGTACAACCAAGAAAAAGTTCAAACTTTTACAGCAATAACTTAAGAAAAGAAGAAAAGGCCAAGAATTTGCGAAAATTTTACAAAGAGGGAAAACCTAGAAATAAAAAATTTTCCAGGAAAAGAGAACTTTTGAGGTATAAAACCTACATAAACCCTTCACCCCAACAATTCCTTCTCAAAGGCGAGGATTTTGGAAAGGAGAAAACTTTACTACTCCCATCACAAAGTAGAAGGGAATTCCACAACCCCAGAAGATTTATAATTGCAGATCAATACGAGACTGAGCTGAGACCGTAAAAGAAAAGGAAAATATCTGAGAGAAGAAAGTCTCCAATGAGAGAAAAGCGAGAACCAGCAGTCTATAACATGCTCAAGTACAACTGTAGAAGTGACTAGTGGGCAGGCATTCAATTTTTATTTTAAGTGGTTTAAAATAATTTAATAAAAAAATAAATAATAATAAATATAATTTATAATAAATTATTTTAACACCGTCCAAAAAATAATAATTAAAATAAGAAACACTCTCTGTAGTCTCTCCTTGCCTGCCTGGCGTAGAGAAAGAAGGGGTAACAAGGGAGACGTGAGATACCGAGACAATGGGGGGCTTTGCAGTAATGTTGTGGCGACCAGCTGTAGTGCTCGTTGCTTCTCTGTCCTCTCTCTCTTGGCCGTTCAATTATTTTAACCCGCTCATTTACCGGTTTGGCCCTCTGCTTTGCTAAATTGTTTGCATTTTTAGCTTCTTAATTAACATTATATATATATATATATATATTATTGGAATATTTAAAATGAAAAAACAAGAGGGATTAATGGTTTGATAAGCTATTTACAAAAAGTATGTTATGATTCATAAATGATCGCCTTGAACTGTAGAGGTCCAGCAACAATCAAAATGACTCGAAATAACAAATTTCTGAATATGTCTCTTATTTAGAAATAAATTTGGCAGAATGTAGGGGCACACCGGTAAATAGAAAAAATCAAATCCCAATCGTGGCCAAGCATGGTTGTCCCGATTTGGAATATCCCTGGTTTTTGCAACCCATGCCACCTGCAGCCTTCCTTGAGATTTCTTATCCGCTGATGTGGCCGAGTCTCATTGGTCAGCTGGGATTTTTTAATGGCCATGTTTTCATTGGTTGGAGAAATTATCACGTGTATTCAGGCAAACCTGTGGGTTTGATACTTTTTTGGATGGCTCAACTAATTTGGAGCCTTTTTGTTGTCATTTCCGTTCTGTGTGGCAGATGGCAATCATACGCTGGGCTGGCTTATTAGGTTCAATAGCTTTTTAAAAAAATCAAACCATTATTCAAGTTCCTTTCAACTTTTTTTTTTTTTTAAATACAATAGTTATATTTATTGTATATTATTTATTTATTTATTTTTTAAAATATAATATTTAAATATTATTAAATTTAAATAATATTTAATATTAATTTTAATAAATTTAAAATTTAATATTTTAAATTGATAAAAAAAATTTTAAATTTACTAAAATGAATATCAATGAAAGAAATTTATACTAATTTAAAAAAAAAAAAACTAAATTACCGACCTCAAATGATGATAAGTTGTATTTAACACCAACTTTACTGTATAATTATATTACGTAAAAGCATAAATATGAGAAATAAATATCAAAATTATGCGATTAACTAGGTCCTTAAACTCGTGATTGTGCATAAAAGCGCCCTCCCATTTCATCTTTGATGTTCTTTTGGAGTACACGACTGCACTGTGAGCATTAGAAATATAGCAACGCTGATAAATAGCAAGTTTTTAGTGGGGTCATCGTGAATTTAGATATATATATATATATGGTTTCTCGTATTAATGGTACCAGGCCATTGTTGTGTGTGGGACCCAAACATTTTCTGTTCAAAGCGAATTTTATGTACTACATATGCACTTGTCGTAACGACTTCTCCCGTTTTACAGGATTGTTTCTCAAAAATATCGAGAGTTGTCCCGACACGAATGAACCAATGTTGATATTTTCAATTTTATAGTGCCCTTTTCTTTTCTTTTTTTTTTTAAATAACTGTATTCTATTGATTCTTTTATTCCCCAAATACCGTCTAAATTTTGACAAATAGAAATTTTGTACTTTTTAAATTTCTCATATTTAAAATTTCATTACCATTTGTGACATAGAGTAATCTTTTTTTTTTTTTTCAAATTAAACGAAGATGAAAACCAAAACATGATCGTATTAAGTGTAAGCAACAACACAAAAAAAAAAAAAAAAAACTCAAATTTTGGTATGAAATGCGGAGGACAAGATTTTTTTTTTTTTTCTCTTCATTTTCCTTTTTGTTTATAACCAATATTTCCATCTAGTTCAACGAGACTAGTTCCCTATTATTCAATTAAGTGGCTGTAAAGTTTCAACGTTGTATTTTTAATTTGGAAGTTTATAAATCTTCATCTACTAGAGTGCATTCTGCAATACTAACCCAGATTTCTAATATATTCTTTCATAATAAACAACCTCGTTTGATTGTTCAATTAGAAAGAAGTTGTCATCATAGAGGTTTTTTTTAACAAAAAAGTAAAAAATTTTAAAGTATATCTATAATTAAATTCGTAAATCAAAATCAAATTTTTTATTTATTTATTTACCTTATTTAACAAACACATAAAAAAGTTTACTATTTTAAAAAAATTAGATTGAAATAATTTTTTTCTATTCTTTTTTGTTTTAGCGTTGATGAATATAAATTTTCAATATGGATAAAGCATTCGAACTTTATTTTCAGGTTGTCTGTTTTATTTATTTTTTATTTTACTTCAACTTTTTTTTTTTTTTTTTCACGCGACAAATACTTCTGTGAAATTTGAAGTCCTCTCTGATTCTTGTTGCTGAGGGAGTCATACCGCGTGAACCCCCCACGTGTGAATCCATTTCCTTCGCAATCATTACGAACACACTACTTTTTAAACCTTCTCCCAAAATAAACCCCATTTTCCGAGTCTCAAAACCCTCTCCCTAATTTCTCTTCGCTTCCTCCCCAATCTCTAATGGCCACCGCAGAAGCAGAGTCCAACTCCAACAGTGGTATTACGAGTCCTTTAGAATCTAACAACCCCCAAGATTCCACGAATCCTCAAGAATTGGATCCGCAACCCGCCACAGTGCCCCCAACGGTAGCGATGGCTATGGAGTCTGAACAGTTATCCCAAAACGTCGAGGCTGAGTCCAACTCCGCCAACGCCGTTGCGACGGCTAGGTGGCCGGGATGGCCAGGGGACTGCGTGTTCAGGCTGATAGTGCCGGTGCTGAAAGTGGGTAGCATTATTGGCCGCAAGGGAGACCTCATCAAAAAGATGTGTGAGAATACTAGGGCTCGCATCCGCGTTCTTGATGCCCCTGTTGGCATTGCTGACCGTGTTGTATGTGTTTCTTGTGTTTTTTCTTGCTTTCTTTTTTCTCTTCTTCTTTACTGTTTGCTTTCTTTTCTTCGTTTTCGTTATAACAATTTATGATTACTTGGAATAATTATCGGGGATTGGCTTCTTTTCAAGAAAATGAATGTTTGACCATACGGATAATGTATTTATAGTCGAATGTACTTGGCTTCCGCAGAAGAAGGCTGGCACAATGGAATTGAAGTTTACTTGCCTCTTTTATATATGGGTTCATTTTCTCAAATTTTAGGTCTTGATGTCTGGAAAAGAAGAGCCAGAGATTCCTTTATCCCCTGCAATGGATGCTACAATTAGAATTTTTAAACGTGTTTCTGGATTGCCCGAGGGAGATGATCATGCCTATGGAACTGCTGGAATTGCATTATGTTCAATCCGGTTATTGGTGGCATCCACACAAGCCATTAATTTGATTGGAAAACAAGGCTCATTAATCAGGTCAATACAGGAAAGCACCGGTGCATCTGTCAGGGTACTGTCAGAAGGTGTGCTTTTGTTGTTATGTAATGTGTTATTGTTAAGTTAAAGTTTAAATGTGGGCTTGTGTTGCTGTTCTTGACGAGTTCTGGTCCATTGTGAATTCAACAAATCTCAATGTTTGCCAATTTCTTGCGGTAATTTTCAACTGTCTTCGAACTTGTTTTTCTGTCATTTGAACCTGTGCTTGTTGTCTCACAAATAATGATATGCTGCCTCTTTTTAACCCATTTGAAGCTATAACAGATTTTTTCTTTACAAATGCCCCCAGGCTATTATTGTCCTTTGTTTGGGCTTGTCTTAGTTCTTAATATCTTTTCCTAACCCTTAATAAAATCAAAGTTTCTGTTGCCAGATGAATCACCATTTTATGTTGCTGATGATGAGAGGATTGTTGAGTTGCAAGGAGAAGCCTTAAAAGTTCTTAGAGCTCTAGAAGCAATAGTGAGCCATTTGAGGAAGTTTTTGGTTGATCACAGTGTTCTTCCTCTTTTTGAGAAGAATGTAAGTATGGTGTCTACATTGACAGATGATGTTAGCTGGAAAACTTCACTAAGTGTCGCTTGTGTTTTTTGCAGTATAATGCATTAATCTCCCAAGAACGCCAAGTGGAGCCTGTGCCTGACAAGTTATTGTATGGCGATAGTTCTCAGAATGGGATTGATATTGATTATCCTCTCTCAGCTAAGAGAGAGGCTTTGTTCCTTGAATGGGAAACTCAACTGGAGTCACAGATTCCTCCTTCTAGAGTATCACTTTATGGACAAGATCCTGCACTTCCATCAGTTCGTTCTTCATTACTCAGTCATGCTAGTGGTCCCATTGTCACTCAGGTTGGTAATTTGACTTGTTTGAACATTTCTCTTTTTTGGTATTTATCTATATAATGTGTGTTTGTACTCAGTTTCTCAGTTTTGACTGTTGTTGTTTGTATATGTTAGCAGAAATAAGGTGTAAAAAGCAAGGAAAAAAGATATTTGTTATACTTTTTTATTTTATATCTCTATATATATTTACATTTTTAAATGTATGGGGAAGTTCATTTGCATAAGCTTTTCTATTTGACTTGTTCAAAATTTGTATTTTTGGAAAAGGAAAAAAATTATGCCCTACCGCATAATCTAAAGAAAATTTTGTTGAACAATACTGCAAACTCTTCTTAATTAATGGCTCAACATTTACTGTATTTCTCATTGAATTATTGTTAGACCTAGCATCACAGCTTATTTGGCGCTTCATCTGAACAGATGACGCAAAAAATGCAAGTACCAATTTCTTATGCTGAGGAAATTATTGGGATTCGAGGGAATAACATTGCGTACATCCGTCACACTAGTGGAGCTGTTATAACTATTCAAGAAACAAGGGGTCAACCTGATGAAATTACTATAGAGATAAAAGGTACTGCATCTCAGGTTCAGACAGCTCAACAACTAATTCAGGTAGGACATTTCTCCTCTCAGGTTTCTTCATTCTTGTGTTCCGAATATCATACAATCCATTGTTTACAACTTTGTTCAGGATGGTGATTTGCAGAAATATCTTTTTCTTTAAGAAAATTGTTTCTGATTTAAAGCTGATCGCCTGTTATGTAAGTCATGCTATTGAGTGAAAATACAGTTTTTAACAACAGAATTTGGAATCAGTCAATGCTTTTTACTGCAAGAATTTAAGATATGAAAAACTTGGGGGCCAAAGAGTACATATAGACTGTTAACTTTACACCATATCCTTCTTTAGATCTTGATCTTTATTTTTCTTCACTTTGTGTCTTCATGTTTGAATTTTGTTCTCCGTCAAAAGTTGTTTCCCCCCCCCCCCCCTTTTTTTTTCAGGAATTAGCTGTTGAATTTGCATTTTAAGTTGAGTTGCATTTAACTAAAAACTTTAAATTTAGATTTGACTTAATCCTGAAAGGAATATTTTGTATATATAATTTGTTTTTATGTTTAAGCAAGAAAGGTGGATTTAGAAAGTAATAGTTTCTGTTCATTGTCATCCTCTTTCAATTCGGAAAGAACTTTTTCCAGCCAATTTCTTTACCCTCAATTTCACTTTTAGCCATCAAATGAACTGTATTTTTCTTCCTATCGATTTGTTTTTTGTTCCCCTGTTTCCTTTCTTGCGTCTTTGTGTAAATACCTCTATCAGCCATGCCTTCAAAGCATTGTACATTGTGGGTCAAGGTTCATGCAAATTTGGTCAAAATTAATGTAAAGAAGTCAAAGCAACAGAAAAATATTTACATTGCAAGTTAATTTATAGATCTTCTAAGGATTACAGAAAAATATCTACATTGCAAGTTAATTTACAGATCTAAGGATCACAGAAAATTACCTACATTGCTAGTTAATTTACAGATCAGTGATCTACTGAGCATAAGAAGCAAGTTCAATACTTAAATTTTACATATCATTTAACCTATTAGCTATAAGCCCCATTGGAAGCAACATAATTCCTCAGACACCTAATCGATACCAAGGGGTAAAATCTTCTTGTGCTTCAGGACCCCACAGAAGCAATGAAGAATGTGCTAAACTAAAAGCTGAAAGTGAAAACAGTAGAAAATTTCAGGTCAAAATAAAGGTTTTTGCCAAAATCTGGCCACTGAAAGTAGATTTGTGCTAGCAAAATGTTTCTTTTAGAGCATTAGACACAATTACTCATGCATTGTGAGGCACTATTTTGTTATGCAAAAGAATTTGGAGGCAATTGCTTGGTGCACTGGCGCAGGTTTCGGGCTTTGGCCTACAAGTGTGTGAATTGGAAATCGAATTGGATGGAAGTATTCCCTGTTTTTGTTTGCAAATCTTGTGGATCTTCTCAGAAGTCCCATGATACTGTGCCTTCTCCTTTTTCTTTCCTTTTTTAACTAGGAATGGTCATGTGTATTAATAAAGTTCTGTCAGTATGCAGAAGAACTGGTTTTATTTTTTATTTTTTTTCCAAGAAACGTGAATGAGTCAAATCCTTTTTTTTTTTTTTTTTTCCTTTTTTCCCTTTTGAGGGAAGTGAAAGAGTCTGAAACTTGTTATGTTTTGATTTCTCTTTCCAGGACTTCTTAAGCAATCACAAAGATTCAGTGCCGAGCAGCTATGGCAAGTTTGAAAGCAGTTTGAGGTCTGTATACTCCCAGTTGGATAATGCTTCTTATCCCTCATCTTCATTTTCTGGACAGCCCTATGGTGGCTATGGTTATTCTAGTATAGGGGGCTACAGTAGCTATAGAATTTAAGTAACTCAAACCATGCCACAGTTAATGTTTTTGACTAAATTTTCCATCTTTCATAATTCAGGGCAAACAAAAAAAAAAAAAGAGAAACTATTGGGATGTAATATTTAAGTCACCAAAAGTAGATGCAGTCTTGTTTATCTGGTAGGATGGCAATTTTTTTGAGCTAGTTAATCTTTGAAAATAATGAGAAAATGGGATTTAAACAGTGACTTAAATGTGGAAGCCGAGCTAAAATGCAATAAAATTCTGTAGAATCTTTTTTTTTTTTTTTTTTTTAATTAACTTGGAAGGCACTTGCGTTTAGCCCATTTATCAGAAAAGCATTGGTGTACAGGGTAACATCATTTAAATATATAGCGCAAAAAGTTATATTATTTGAGGACATGCATTATTAGTTTTTTTTTTTTTTTATTTGTTTAAATCAATGTATTTACTTGGGTCGAAATTCAACAAAAATGAGTGGCCGATGTCAAAGCGAATAAAAAAATGTCTCTAAATCAAGAGAATTGCTGAAGAGTACTGTTAAGTAAATATGAAATGTGAGTTGAAACTTGAATCTGATTGTTGTGTTATTTTATATTTTTAACTATTACTTTTTCAGTCATTAGTTTTATAAGTGGTCATGTGTTTTTAATTAAATGAATGACCTTAATTAATTAGGAATTTATGTAATCAAGTGTTAAAATTTATCTTTTATTATAATTTTAGAATAAATAGAGTTGTTAGATTCGTCATGCAGGCATTTTGTTAGTTTTTAATTATTTTTCAAGTCATGATAAATCAATTAACTTTTAACTTCAATTTTGATTCTAAATTTATAAAAATCTGTAATTTGTAAACAAGCATTATTTGTAACTATAAATATTCTGCAGCAACTATCAAAACAAAGCATCCTTTCTCAATAGTAATTTTTTTTTTTTCTCTAATTTAAAATGCATTGAGAAAACTGAAACAAACAATGAGAACAAAGAGATACATCACGTATCGATAATGTGAGGTAGTTTCCATACCAGAGAAAAGTGAAGGAATAAGTTAATTCTAGTGAGAGCCCGTCATGGAATGTTCTAAAAGATTTCAGAAGAATTTAGAATGTTTTAAAAGATTTTGAAATGTTTTGGAAGTTTTTAAAATGTTACAAAAGACTCAGAATTTTAATAAAAAGCCATTCACGAATGTTTTAAAAGATTTTAAAAGAATTTAGAATACTCTAAAAAAGTTTTGAAATGCTTAGAAAACTTTTGGAATGTTGCCGAAGACTTTGGAATGACTTATTGATGGAGTACCCTGATGAGTTCAAGGAAAGAAAGTAAGCAACTAGATGAAACAATCTGAACCGTTCATTAAAAAGGTTGAGACCCATAAATACCCTGTCCCTTTTTACTTCTAAAACATTGTTAATGTACAAATGATGTGATAGAGGTTATATAATAAAATATATAAATATAAAAATAAATAAATAAATAAATAAATAAATATATTTAATTATGATGTAGCAGAGAGGTAGGTAGTTATTAGGTTGGATCTAGTTCCCAGAACAGAACCTTCATTCCCAAAAGAAAAACCATAAACAGTACCAATTAAACTGTTATATCATAAACATAATGTTCTACCACAGAAAATGAGAGGGAAATGCCATTTTTATACAAATGTTTCGGTAGTTTCAGTGACCTTCAATATCCTTAAAAAATGCCACCAAAGCTGTTACTAAAATTATGGGCAGACTTAGCTGTTAAATTATTGGCAAACCTAAACAACGTCTTAGGATAAATTTATCTCTCTCATGTAACCGAAGAACAAGTCTATTTCTTTCTCTTTTCTCCCAAATTCTCTCTTTCTCCATCTCTCAATTTCTGCCTTTTTCTCACCCAAATTTCTACCCTCTTTTCATTCCAATCCAAATACTCTGCTGACCTTTCCAATAACAATTTCAAGCCCATATTTTATAAGCTGCATTGGATTCCTCTAAGCAGAGTATATGCCATGAAACATTTGCTGGCAAAAATGAAGAGGGAAACAAATTACTTAAAGAAGGAAATCAAGTGAAAGTGTGTCTGGTGGGTGATTTGATGGAAGTCTAAACAAATCAATTTTATCCTTCTGATTTGCTTCTGCTATTAGCTAGTTATGATGGAGGGAATAGTTATGTGGAGACTATGAACTTAGATGTGAGACAAACTTAAAGATAAGAAAAGCTGTGGATGTTTTACTTGAAGTATTCTGTGTCTCTCTGCAGCAAACTATAACTAGCAAGGGATGTCCTCTTCCTAATGAGCCACAGATGCTTGATTTTTTGAGAGGGTCTCCAAACGGAGCAGAAAGTTTGAGGTCCAAAAGATTGATTGCTTCCAATCATCTTGCGACGGAGAAATTTGATATACGGCCTATGCAGAGACCAATGTTATCATTTGGTTGCAAAGCATCTATAAAGCTCAAGATCTGTTCACTCAAGGTTTGCAAGGAAACGAGATTGTATTCTGTTCTGAGATCCACACCTCAACGATCAATGCATTAGCACATGCAAGGCTTCTCCAACACCTTCAAGCAATTCAAGGATACGGAGTGGCCACTTATGCTCCTAAGGTAGTGGAAAAGAGGTTTTTATCTGTTTCAAAGTGGTGCAATGGAAGTCAAGTATGGAGTCTCTCTTCTGCCATCAAAAGGTTATTGCAACCTCTCTTATTGAGAATTGGGTTGCAAACTTCCAAAGGCTACAACAACCTTATTCAAAAAATATCCTTAAAGATGCCACCAAAACTGTTGCTAAAATCATTGGCATACCTGAATTAGTTGAGTTTCTCGCTTTACTGCCTGCCAACCTGCTGTTCAACTAAATTAGTATGTGAACTCATCATTTCCCAACTAATAATTATAATTCAGTTGATGTGTTGGATAATGGAGGGGTTGCCACTGCATTTGCCGACATTGAAGCTGGCTACATAGGGCGAATTGATATGCATTGGAAGTTCCATGGATAGCTTCAGATCTTCTATCAAATTTTATTATGTTTAGGTAATTTGTTTCACTTTCATCTTTCTTATCTTTGGATGGAAAGGTGCAATGCATTTTTTAGGTTGAAATCAAACAGTTGTTCTTGGTGGGAATGCGAGGCTTGCCATGATGCATTTGTTATCCAAATACTCTGTTAATACTAAAGATTTTCACTTTTAGTTGTCTTCTGGCGCTCATCCACTACGCTCAACGGCTCAAAACAGGTTTGAGAGCACATCACCGCATCTATATAGCAATTGGTGCACAGTTTTATTAAAGATATGGAATAATTCCGGCTGGTTGTATCTTTTGGTATAAATTGTTATTATTTTCCCAAAAATGCAATGTACAATGATTTGATGGTGTACAGTATTGTATTCATACAATTTGGTATCCTTGAACTGTTTGATCTGTATCCCTTCTGCAATCAATTTATTGATTTTGTGCTTTGAAGCTTCTTTCATATCATTCTTGGACTTCAGTTAAGAATCAAATTCAAGGGTGCACTGCCATCGAGTTGGGATTTTTTTTTTTTTTTTGAAATAAAGTGTTATTACTTATATATGCTTTGGGGGTTAAATTTAATATTTTTTTTTTTTTTTTGTTTTTTTACAGAAACTGTTTGTGGTTTCGACTGGCCGCCCTATAGATTTTATTTTTAAACTTCTTCAATCATTTCCCTCAATTAAAAGTTGATTGTAACACTCTTGATATTCAGATCCTTAATATTCCTACATTGTTCATAATAGCAATAATTTAAAATCTTTGTTTTTAAATAATACTATTGTTTTCGTATTTACTTATTTCCATAAAAAATAATGTCTACTAAAATAATTTGAAAATTTAAAAAACACGAAAATTTTAAGATCAGATTAAAGTCTCAAATCACTGTCACAGGAGTTCAGGGTCGTCCGTATCACATGATCAGTATTAGACCACTCATCATTATGATGTAATGTAATGGTTTAAAGTATTTTTTTTATTATTATAAAATTATAAATTTGAAATTCTTACGTTTGTAATGATTAAATATTTATTTAATTTTATAAAATATTAGAGTAATTTTATGATATGTGTATCTGCAAAACTCTTTCACCAAATAACAGTTTTGTCAAAAAAAAAAAAAAAAAAACCGTTCTTCGGGTGAAAAAAAAGAAAAAAGAAAGAAAGAAAGCATAAAACCCCCCAAAAACCCTAGCCTCCTTCTCAATGGCTCAATCTTCCTGTATCATTTCATTCTCTCTGTGAGCGCCAAAAGGCGACTAAGGACAAAGCCCAAAAGAAAGAAAAATTAAATGAACACAACACAAGGGTCTGAAAATGCGTATTAGTCTCTTCATGTTTTCTTCCTCGTCTTCTCATTCTTGTTCTTCTTCTTCTTCTTCTCTGCGTTGTTATCCTTTCATGGCCAAGGTTTCTGCGTTTTCCTCCCTCTCTCTGTAATCTATATATATATATATATATATAATTTTTGTTTTGAAAAGAAAATAAAAAGTGTATCGCTTTGAAAATTAAATTGATTTTTATTTTATAGTTGCAGTGTCAGGCAGGGCTGCAAAATCATGCCGGAGTTCTCTTGCATTCTTCTTCCTCCTTCTCGTCGGCATTTCGTACTTCCCATGGATATGGAAAACGTTCCGGGCTGAAACTAAGGGAAGCTTCAATGGCGCCGTTAACCTTCCATTCAATGGTTTCGCACAGCGGTCATTACGCTTTGGCGCTTCTTCGTCCCTGCTTCAGACCCGGAAATTTCACTTCTTCAACATTTAATTCTGGAGATGTGCTGAATTACTGGCCCTTGCGTGCCAGTCTGGCGCGGAGTTCACTTGATTATGGAGATATCACCAAGAGGCATTTTTCCCAAGTCTTGGGAGGATCCGAAGAGGACAAAAGCTTAGGCGGTTTTAGCAATCATGGGAAGAAGGAAAAAAAGAAAAAAGCAAAGCCCTTGGCAGCTTCCTGTGCTGAAAATGGAGTCACCGATTCGAGTACTTCATCGGCCTCCAATAAGAAGGTTGAGCATGTCACCAATAGTAACATAAATTCCAAAGGCAATGCGACAGAGAAGAAGCAATCAAAGAGCAAGAAAGGTGCGGAACAATCCTCAAGCACCGGTACTTCCCAATCAAAGAAGTGCATTGCTAGTAAAAGTGGCCAGAGTCCAAAAAAGGAGGTCAGTAGTCTCTAAATATTAGAATAGACAGGATAACAGGATTTACTCTTTCCCCGGTTGTTTTATCTTATCTGATTCTCTAGTTTTTCAGAAGACATCAACTGGAAATGTGATCAATGAAATGTCTGATGATTCTGCTTCTACAACAACTCAGTCCAACAAGAGAAGTGGTGGCTCCAGTAAAAAGGGAAAATCTGGGACTGCCCAAAAGATGGGACAATTGGAAAATGTTGGACAAGGCAAGCTGAAGCAGCTGTATCCCCCAAGCGGGAAATCTGTTGTTGTAGTCGAGTCTGTTACAAAGGCAAAGGTCATTCAGGGGTATCTTGGTGATATGTTTGAAGTTTTGCCAAGCTATGGTCACGTGAGGGATTTAGCTGCAAGGTCTGGATCTGTGCGGCCAGATGATGATTTTAGCATGGTTTGGGAGGTTCCTGCTCCTGCTTGGACTCATCTTAAGAGCATCAAAGTTGCACTAAGCGGGTGCGCTCTTTCTTTCCTTTTCATTTTTGTCATTAATGGGGAGTGGTAATGGTTGTGAGCCTACATAATGGTCAACCTAATATGCTTCTCCAGGATTATTTGTGCTCCATTACTAACACCTGGACTTCTTGTCATATTTTGCTTCTTCTTTTCTCTGTTAGTTGCAAAGGTTCTAAATTATCTCATCATTTTGGCTCTGTGTCTCAGAGCAGAAAATCTTATTCTGGCATCAGATCCTGATCGTGAAGGAGAGGCCATTGCTTGGCATATCATTGAGATGTTGAAACAACAGGATGCCTTACACCAGGATATTATTGTAGCAAGAGTTGTCTTTCATGAAATAACGGAGTCATCCATTAAAAGTGCTTTGCAAGCTCCAAGGAAAATTGATGTGAATTTGGTTCATGCTTACCTTGCCCGCCGTGCCCTTGATTATTTGATTGGCTTCAATATCTCACCATTATTATGGAGGAAGTTACCAGGTTGCCAGTCAGCTGGACGGGTCCAGTCTGCTGCACTATCTCTCATATGTGACAGAGAAATGGAAGTCGACGATTTCAAGCCACAGGAATATTGGACTATTGAGGCTGAGTTAAGCAGAAAGGAATCAGGCTATGCAGTAAATGCAAACTTGACTCATGTTGATTCCAGGAAGTTAAATCAGTTGTCAATTAGCTCTCACACAGAAGCAAAGGATATTCAAAAAAAGATTGAATCCATAAATTTTCAAGTAGTTGAAATTAAAAAAAGCAAAGTGCGAAAAAATGCCCCTACTCCATATATAACATCGACACTCCAGCAGGATGCAGCAAACAAATTACATTTTAGCTCAACATACACAATGAAGGTATGATGGAATTTCCATTTTGTAAATTATACTTATTAACATTCTGCCAGATTTTGTTATATCTGCTTTAAAGATTCACGTTTGATACTTTTTTTTTTTTTTTTATCTGATATTCATTGGCAAAGATGGGATTGAAACGAGTTTATGTGTATGAATATGTATTATGAACCTTTTTTCTTTGCATTGGCCTTATCAATATTCATTGTTATTTTAATAGTCTATTGCCTTATTGCTTGCAGTGTTCTATATGATGTTGATTAGGAGGATAAGATTTTGGTGATCTATTAAGAATGATGTTAAACTCTTATGGATGCAGTTGGCACAGAAACTCTATGAAGGGATTCAGTTAACAGATGGGAAGGCAACTGGTTTGATAACATACCACAGAACTGATGGACTGCATGTGAGTATGAATTGACATTCCTTGCATGATACTGGAGCTTGTCATCTGCCTTTGTGTGAGCAGTGTAGGATTGGAGAGAAGCAGTGTAGGAATGGAGAGAGACTGTTTAGAAAGTCTTTCTAAGGCTTGGGCTAGTATCTCTTTTGTGGTTTGGTTGCTCATGTCAAATCTCTGGAGGTAGCCATGTTTGTCTTTACAGATGTGATTTAGATACAGATAAGTGGCGAGGACAATTTAATTGCATAATTGTTGACATTATAAAGTACCAAAAATTCAAATAAGAAGAAGAATAAACTGTTTATGTTGGTATTGAGACTTTGAGTGGGTGCTCATTAGTTAGAGGTTTCAAAATTCTGCCATTAACTAACAAAGTATTTTCATTTTTGTTTTTGTTTGAATAATATTCTTCATGAAATTTAAGCCAAGAATTATTGTTAAAGACTTAATGGTTAGGCTACTTTGTTGAGGGAGAATTATCTCATATTTCTATTGTGGTCCTCCCACTTGGATTTCTTATAACTCTTCCCATCCTTGTCTCATTCTGTTGGATTTTCCTTGCAGGTTTCTGATGAAGCTGTTCAAGCTATACGCACCATGGTCATTGAAAGGTAACTTATATAGGTTTCTGCAACTAAAAAATTAGCAAGGGGATTTTGCGAATGCTCTGTATGCTTGTTAAAAGTCCAACATGTTATAAATGTCTCAACTGCAAAACCTTTGCAAGGAATTTAAGAGATGCCCAATTCATTTTTATTCATTTAATGAATTAAAATCTTCCTGAGAATTCAATGCTATCCTCACAACTTGGTGTTTTGGTAGAGCCTAGGCTTTAAGAGTTCTATTTATGTTCTAGAGGCTTGAGCCAGCTTCAGAAGTCCTTTGCAGACTGCACATTAAAGGAAATCAGTCTCCTCAGGTTTAGGAGGAACAAGAGTGCTTGGCAGAGTACAATGTTACATGTATGAGGTTAAGATGATTTGGTCATGTTTGGCTTTTGCTGCTTTCTCTTAGCTGTGCTCTTATTGTAGGCTTTTGTAGTTATTAGATTACCTAGGTGTTCTTCTTATAGTTTTGTACTTCTTTCCTCCATTCTGAATGAGTGGCTCTTGCTTGCTTAGCTTTCATAAAAAATGATTATGTCTGCTGGGTTCTTTGCTCTTCTTTCAAGTATATTAATTTGGAAAAAATGAAGGCTCATGGCTATCTCTGTTATTGGCACTCTCTTTCAGTCTCATGCATCTTTTTTTTTTTATTTTTTCCCTAATTACATTTATACAATAAGCAGCTTTTCTGATTGCTTGGTATATTACTCTTGTACAGATATGGCCTGGATTTTGCATCTTCTGGTGCACGCAAATTTTTTAAGAAAGTGAAGAATGCTCAAGAGGCCCATGAAGCAATTAGACCCACTAATATTCATGTCTTACCATGTAAACTTCTCTTGCAAACTATATAATATAGAAAATTTTTAGTTTTGCAAGGTGCCTCTCATATTCATAGAAGTAAGAGTAACAGGACAGATTTTCTTATTAAATTGTAGCGACGATGGTTGAAGTACTTGATGAAGATTCCTTGAAGTTGTACACTCTTATCTGGTCTCGGACAGTGGCATGCCAAATGGAACCTGCTACCAATGAACAGGTTAGGGTACATCTTTATGATATTAGGGAATACAGAACCCCTTGCGGGGAATTTGGCATTAGTCTGAGTAAGTTGCTTTATATGAATTTTCACTTCATTCTGCAAAACTTTAGGTGGCCGCAATGATATTTATTTCAGCACAATGAACCTTGATACTTATAATTTTAACACATTTTGTCTTATTGTTCACTTACTTTTGGGGTATTCCATTGTTGTGATTTCTCTTCTGTGATCTGTTTAGAAGGAGATGATAGAGTGTGCCATGCTCTTTGTTTACTGAGAATGCTACTGTTTATACCTTTGATGGTTTAATTCACATCTAATAGAAGAATATTGGTCCATACTGGTAGTGTTTGTAGGAAATTACTTGTACAAAGCTTGTGTGCCCTTATAATTTTTTTTTATTTGTGTTCATTTTCCTATAGTATAGAATTTTTTTTTTTTTCCTATTTCTTAATTTTTTAAAAAATTTAGTTGATGCAACCATTAGGTAGAGTTTAGCATGGAGTTTTGGGCCCAAGCTCTGCCAGAATTACAGCTTACTTTTATTTAAGGTGATTTCCATATATATATATATATATATACAACTGAAGCAACAGTTATTAGGAGATGTGGTATTTGCGGCCCAATATTGACTTCTTATACTCATGCATGTTTATGATAGAAATCAATGCACTCAGTTTTCTTCTTCTCTCCCTGCTTCCCTTCTTTGGGTCCAGGGGAACGGGATGCTGCTTGGCAACTTGTTATGTTCTTGCTTTTTGCCATGCCCATGATCTTTGTAGTTCTGGGATTTCTTATTATGTGCTTTACCTGACACTCCTCTCCTCAAATTAGATTGTAGTTGAGATCGGGGATGCTAGCAAGTCCCTTGTTTTCAGATCTGCATGCTCAAGAGTCAACTTTCTGGGATACCAGGCAGTTTATGAGGTATGATGTTATTCAACTTTAAGGCCTACCATTCTGTGGATTATTTTTTGTCCTATTTGATTGTCACTGAAATCCAGGTTACTAGTGTATGCAACTCTTTGATGTTATACTTGTGGCATCATCAAATTTTCTTCTAGGATGTTGAAGCTGGAGCAGTTAGATCCAAGGAAAATGAAGCGTATAATCGTCAGAAATCTTTTGAGGACCTCAAGTCTCTAAAGGTAGCATTTTCTTATACAGTAATCATTAATTGCATGAAAGAGGACAAGACATTGATTCTTTTGATTGATTTTAAGTTTCAAAGGCAGTTCCTTTAATGTGTGCCATAGAATGTGCCTTCTTTAACTTTGTGGTTGTAGCTAGGGGAACCTTTGAATCTTGGTGAAGCGGAACTCAAGCAGCACTTCACACAGCCTCCTTCACGCTACTCTGAGGGAACATTGGTAAGGCAATATTATTTGCCTTTATGACCATCTATTTTTCTCTTGTTTTATTGCTATTAATATGGACTTTGAGTACCTTTCACATTTTATTTTCAACAGGTTAAGAAGCTGGAAGAACTTGGGATTGGAAGACCTTCAACTTACGCAAGTACATTGAAAGTTTTGCAGGTAACTGCACAGATGGTTCCTTTCCACCTCAAACTCATAAGCACAGTATCATTTAGGCTGTGAACTGACCATTCTTCCAGGCTTAAACCCTGAGGTAGTAGCTCAAAAATTCATGTGAAAGAAAAGGTGGTAGCAAGGCTTACACACTAAGGTTAAAGTAGCTCAAAGGCTCATATGAGACACAAAATAGTAGCACTTAATATTCTTTGCCAAATATTGGCTAGTTGATTTTGCTTGATGTAAAATTAGCAAGTACGTATTGTGAGATCTGTGTGGCATTGGTTTTGGATATCCAAGTCATAATACTTTTTCAGATTTATACTCTTGCAATTGGGGCAGTATTTTGCTGTTATTTGTATTTTGCGTTCAATCTTCAATGTATTGACATCTCATTTGTTTCTGGTTTCAGGATAGGAACTATGTGACGATAAAAAATCGTGTACTGCATCCAGAATTTCGTGGCCGCATGGTATGTTCTAGGACATTTATGATTTGTAGTAACTGCTCTTTTGCTCAGCTTATTGTTCAAAATGTACTTGTCAATATGTTCTCAGAGAAGAAATCTGGATAATCCATTGAAGTGGAAAGTATTCAATGCTCCCACTTTTGATTATTCAGAAATTTCAGTCTGCAATTGCTCATTGCAAGTGAATTAACTCTGCCAAAAAACAGTTGGATGGACTTGGAAGTCAGTTTTAATTTACTGTCCAAATAAAGTTTCAAAGTTTTCTTATTAGGTTCAAACAAAATTATTAACCACTAACAGGCATTCATCCCAACAAGTTGGATAAATTCTTCAAGCAGCAATTCCTAATATTGTCCTATTATCTGAATGGCTATAAGATCAACTTAAGGAGTGTATGATCTGTTTTAATTTGCTCATGGGGACAATAAACTAGTAATTATGACAAATTATAACATAAAATTGATAAAAATTTAATAAATTTTAAAAATTAAAAATTAAATAATAATATAACAAATAATAAATAAAAGGGATCATTCTTATCTTATTCAAATTGCCTTGTTATCTTCAAAATATAATTTTGACACTCTGGTGGCCTAAAGCCCAAAAATTTGCTAAGTTTTTGTGACCTTACATTGACCCATGAAGTGAGAACAATATGTATCAATCACCTGGTTGGAAATTGCTGAAGCACCATCTTCTGCAACGACTCCACTCCTTATTGTGTTAAAGCAGTGGTTTGTTAATTTTAGGCAACCTCTTCTAATATCTTTTTTTTAATGATATTAGGTGTCTGCTTTTCTCTCCCATCATTTTACTGAAGTTACAGATTACAGCTTTACTGCTGATATGGAGACTGAGGTAATTTTATGAAGTTGCATTCAGAAGTTTGGTTCTCATTATTCCAAATCTGCCTACTTTTATAGATGAGAAGTAGATTGATTTCACTACTTTTTTAATTATTGTCTCAATGTGTTTGGCTTCCTTTATTTGTAACCATGTTTGATGCTGGATGGAAGCATGTAAAAGATAACATAAGGCTGCCTTCTTAGAATTCTGGAATCTAGTGGAGAAGAGATGAAAAGTCTCAAAATGAGAGTTTATTTTATTAATAACTGACTATAAAAAGAAAGCCTAAGGCCCTATTTGTTCTAGTTTTCTAACCTTTGCAAGGACTAACTAATAAGGTAACAAGTAAATTAATTAAATACCTAAACTTGCTCCTAAAGTTATTCCCTCAAAAAATCTTAGCTACAACTCTTAATTAGGCTAGAATAATGTAAAACAGAACTAAATGAACTATAGAATAAGAATAATCAAAATTACAGCATAAATTACAGCAAAACAACCTTTGTATCTCGTCTTACGTCTTTTTTTTTTTTTCGGTTGTTTCTTTGGCATTTTATTTTTTATTTTTGTTTCTGGTTTATGTTTTTTTATTCATCTTTTGCTCTACTTTGGTCTCGATGGTGGTTACTGATTTTCTATCCTACCTACAGCTTGATAATGTTTCTGCAGGCCTAACTGAATGGAAAGGCCTTCTTTCGGATTACTGGACAAGATTCAGCTCACATTGTAAACAAGCTGAATCCATCCATATTCACCAGGTATTCTTACTGTGCCGAATGTCACAAAGGACATTGTCGAGTTTGGAGTAAATTTGCTGTGGCAGCTCTCTGGTTTTCCAGAAATATTTTAAAGAAGCCAGTGTCCTTAGAAAAACATGGTTGCTACTTATGAAGCCAGAATTTCTGCATTTTCTTTCATTTTAGCCTTTGAAATTCTATTAATTGTGTTACTTATAAAATTTTTTACAGGTGGAGAAAATGTTGGAGAAGACATTTGGGGCCATGTTGTTTGGTTCACTACCTGATAACAATAGGGCATGCCCAAGGTTGGTACACTAACCTCTAACGTTGTTAATAATGTAAACATAGGACTTGTGAAGGAATGTAGTATCTGTTTTGTTTCCTATTAGCAAGTTCAATTTTGTCTTTGTAACTGATTTATATAATGGGAGCATTTCATATCCTACATACTATGTAAATATTGTTCCAGTTTACATGGTATACCATGTATGCACTACATACATAACAAGAAATCATCTCAGTCTTGAATAATTGTTAGGGACTTAATTATAAACCTTGGAAATGCTTTGTAGCTTCTGAAGCTTGTACTGAGATCAGTGAGATGTCCCTATATATAGTCATGAACAATAACAATAACAACAACAACAAAGCATTAATCTCAAAATCAATTGGGTTCTGCTACATAAATCTTTTCTTGCCATTTCATTCTATTATGAACTAAGTTTGGCATGAGATCTAATTGTTTTATTTTGTCATGAACAATGTTTGAGAAATATAGGGATTGTGCAAACATGGATAAGTTGTCAAATGGTCTCATAGCCCAGCTGAATTTGGTTTTAAAGACATAATTCTCCTTTTTTTTTTTTCTTCACTGTGCATGCTAATGGATCATGTAATTACATATATGATGTTGCAGTGAGATTTGATTGTGCTATTGTCCTGGGTAGTGGCAGAAGTTTTAGTGCTTACATTGGTTGTAAGCTATTTGAAAATTGGCTTCTATTGCAAGTAAACTGGAAGAAATCAAGTTTGCTAAAATGGGATAATGGAGGTTCCTGGAGTATTCAGATGTTTTCTTAGGTTTTCTCCATTCTCAGATGGGGAAATTATGGCTTGCAAAACCTTTACTTCACAAATATGACACTGATCTATCACTTCATTTCTTGGATGAGTAGTTTCTTTTTTCATCTATTTAATCTAAAAATAATTTCATGTGCCCCTTTTTTTTCAGTTGTATGGAAGGCAATTTGATCTTCAAAGTAAGTAGGTATGGAGCAGGGTACTTTATAGGCTGCGATCAACACCCAAAGTGCAGGTGAATGCGGTATTAATGTTCGATAAATGCCCTTAAGCATTCTGTGTTTAATATTATCACAAAATTTTGTGTTAGTGCTTGACTTAAACCATAGTTGTTGTTTGTCTATGCTAATAACAAGATATAGGAGTTGGATATCTAATGTTAGTTACTCTAGACAGGAAAATTTTGGCTTAAGGAGAAATTTCCTATCTGCTGCAAAGATTCTTGCTCTTCTTAACTTTATGTGCGAGTGGTGACTCAAAAATCTGTTCTGAAGTTGGTTATTAACTTATAGTCCCATATCTCTTTGCTAAAGATGGTAGCAGCTGGAGTCATAAAAGTTTCATGTCCAAATGATGGCATGCTAGAAATGCTTTGTTTTGTTAAAACCATGGAGATATTAAGCTCAGAAGACAGGCATTCTGTAACAAAATAAATGGGCATGTCATAGTTTTTAAGTTTCAACAAAAAATTGCGTGCTAGTATTAACTATTAGGTTCAAAAGGTTCCCACTTTTTTTCTTTTTCTTCTTAATTTCTATTTTTAACCACTCAACAGGAAGCTTGCTTAATTGACTGGAGAGTTGCTTTGTTGAAATTTCATCTGGCTTTTGCTCTTGATCTTCGTGGGTCGATCTGCAGGTACATTGCAAAGTCACTATACGGTGAAGAAGAAGATGATGATGATGTTCCCCAGAAAAAACACCCAGTGGAGGAACCTAAATTACTAGGTCTTCATCCAGTTTCCAATGAAAAGGTTTGGGCCAAGTCTGTAATTTGTATCTGTTGACCTGCTAACTGGTGAATCTTTTACTTCTGAATAAAGTTGTTCTTGCTGTAAATTGACAAAAAATTGTTATCCTCTTCCAGATTCTTTTGAAGAGTGGTCCTTATGGATTTTATGTACAGCTTGGTGAAGATAGGAAGGGTTACTTACCTAAAAGAGCCTCTGTTTCCCATGTATGTTTGGTTTCGTTGCCTGGTACACCTAATTTCCTTTTGAAATGTAATATCCTGGGTCCTTGAGGTTTGATCCTCTAAGTCTTCCACTTTTAGCTGTCTCTTTGTGCAAATGTATAAACATCATCCTCTAATTGTCCATTTAATACATTGTTGTCATGTTTTTTGAGTGTTGGTTTATCATTTGATGCAATTGTATCTCAATTGATTGTTGATTTGTTTTATTTTGATCTTAATTGATTGGGGTCTTGAAATACACATATTTTTATTTGTGTGCATCCAAATGCATTTATTTGTTTGTTTTGTTGAACCTATCATGAATATGGCTGCTGATCAGATGTGCTTTCAAATGATGTTTGCTAAATCTGGGTAAACCTGCTCTTTCAGTTTAAAGATGTGGATGCAATAACACTCGAAAATGCTTTGGAATGGCTACGTTACCCTGTGACATTGGTATGGTAGCCAAAAAGTCTGTCTACTTACATTTATGCATGCTTTTTCATTATGCTCAATTCTTTTTAACATCTCGTTAGGGTAACCACCCAAAGGATGGGCAGCCTGTGATAATAAAGCTAGGAAATGCTGGTTTTTCCGTTAGACATCGACGCTCCATTGTTCCTGTTCCTAAGGTATGCCTTATTTAGCATTCTTTGCATCCTCCTGATTAGATGAAAGCCCTATTTAGTTCCAATCCTTGTTAAGTTAGAATGGCATTTTGCCTTGTTCATGAAGATGTTAGCAAAAAATTGGAAGGAAAGACAAGTAAGCATGCATCTTTATATATTTTTTCAATTGGGATCTGAGACTATGATTGTAAGTTTGTGAATAGAAGATTAATCATTTTTGTATTAATGTCAATTTGTTCCTTCTGTCCTAAGAGCCATTGCCTTGTGATCACACTGGAATTAGGTTCTTGGAAAGAGCAGTAGAAATTCATAAATTTTTGTGGGTAGCAAAAAATTTTTCCCCATTTTTTCACTGGCAATATTAGCACTTTTGTGGTTCCCTCATCTTTCCAATGAATTTTGCAAGTGGCAATTTGTCTTGGGTAACTTAAGTTTACGACAATGTTCAGTACTGCTGTACACAAGCTGATGTGCTGTTTGAAATGCATGTGCAGAATACGAAGCCAGAAGATATTACCATGGACAAAGCTTTGAAACTTTTGTCCAGCAATAATGTTAGACTATGTGGCCGGCCTAAGGCAAAACCAAAGCTTGAAGAAGCACTGGAGGCCATGTAGCCTCGTCGGATGTAAATAAATGCAAGCTTTTCCGGCGAGTCCTAATTTGATTCCGTCATTAGTCCAACACAGCTTTCAATAACATCCTTGAGGAGCTTACCAAGAAAATATTTTAGAATCTACCCGGACCTGTGGCAAATTACCTTTACAAGAAGAAGAGTTGCGGTTCGGAAGAATAAAGTGCGAAAGCAAGAAATTTTGTTGTGAAATTATGTCAGCTTCTCTGTTGACTATAATTTATGGCTGAAAAGGGGAAGGAAATTAGGGTTGGATTTTGTACACATTTATTTCATTGTAGAGACAATGTTCTCAGATAGTCAGATGTCACATTTATTTCATAATGAAGCTAAAAGTTTATACAGGCGCGTAAGCATTCTTTTGGTGTTACATTGTTATTTAGAATTACATCTTTCTTGGGGTTATTTCTTGCTGGGGGCATTATTCAAAATGGAGTTCTTTTTGTGACCGTTGGGATATTTTCGTGATGCCGAGATTGCCCTTGAGATAGTTGGCCGTTACCTATAAGTATCTTCCAGTCTTAGCGGTGTTAGGAACCACGTCCCATTCCTTCAATTTCATTCTCTCTTTCTGCTGCTCAACTTCGTCTCTGTCCATGTTCCTCTCCCACCTCTGCGGAACTACAGCGCTGCCATCGCTACAGGCACCCACAGCCTCCTACCTTGTATGTGTCAAACTCCGGCTACCCTGCAAACCCTCGCGTCCTCTGCTGCCCTTCAAACAAGAAACTGCCCTACGCCCAATGATGGTGTCCAGCAGGAGGTAAATATCTTGTCTTTCATAGAATCTTGATAAGTTTCACAAAGAATACATACCAAAACGACAGTGAAATTGAGAGGAATGTGGAAAGAAACTGGCTGTTCAGTTTTTTAACTTTCTTTTGCGGTTTTGTGGTGTTGGTGGGTTTTGCGTTTGGTTGGGCATATCTTTACCCAGGCCAGCCACCGAGCAGGTCATTCATTCCCTTTGTCTTGTATTGTATTGCCTTTTGGTGCTTTTGGTGTTTTTCTCTCTTTTTTTTCTTTTCTCTCTGTTTCTTGATTTCGAGTTCTCTGATTTCTTTTGCAAGAACCCTACAAATGGTTGACACTTGAGGTTTCAAGGCACAATCCAGTCCTTCATTGTACTTTAGAAGGTTAGGATTCTTAAACAGTTTAATCGATGTTTTTTGCGATTCTTGTCTGTCATTTGAGCAGGTCACTTGGGTTGAATCCCCCCCCCCCTTTTTTTTTTTCTTTCTCTTTTTTCTTGGACAGGATTGAAGATGATGGCAGCGAGGATGAGGCAAAAAGATTTCTTCTTCTCCACGGCCTAAGAGGACTAAGTTTCCTGATTTTAAGCTTCTTTTTCCTTTTCTTTGAGTGATTTTTTGAGGCTATTTTGAGATTTGGTAGAAGAACTTGCATTGTATGTGGGTGGGATCAATGTTCCAAGAAGCCATGAAAACCCAACTGTTGATGTCTCTATTGTTTCAGGTACCGAACAGGCAAATGCCATGAAAACCAAGTCCAAGAAGCCATAACATCCCAAGAAAATGTTGAAGCCGGCCAAGAACAGAATTTTATCCAGAGGGAAAATTCTTCTTGTCAATCAAGCATCTTTGCAATCATCATGAGGCCTGGACAAAACCGAATTTTGATCAGACTGCATCACGTGATCGCTTCTCTTGTAGTAATCTTGATTTCTGAGATTGACCAAAGCTGTTTGCTTGCCCGAAACACCTCGATCTCGTCGTCGCTACAAGCAAAAGAAGCAATCCATCCATCAACCTCTTCGATCGGTACTGTTACTATTAGTGACAAAGGCAATTCCAGTAGTCCCAGTATACATTTACTGGAAACTTGAAATACCCAGTTGCTCAATATCCTCCTTTGTCAGAACTAGTTACAGCACTTTCAACAGTTTCGTCATCATGCATGTGCATCTGCGGGTTGCTGGGAGTTCTCAAAGTGGTAATTTGGCTAAAAGCTCCATGTTTGTTTCGTTGCGTGACCAAAGAAAACAAGAGAAAAGGTATGGATAGAACTCAAATCGGTGAAATATTATAATTGCATTAATTTGAAGTACTATTATTGTTATTAGTCCTCTTTTATAATTTTGATATTCTATTTGTTTCCGTCTCAAAATTAATATGGGTATAGTTGCTTGCCTTTAATTCTCTCTCTCTCTCTCTCTCTCTCTCTCTCTAGGAACTCTATTTTTTTTTTTTTTTTTATGTCTCATGCTATTTATATGTTGTGGTTTTGAATTTTCAAACTAAGAATTCAACTCTTTAATGTTAAAAAAAAAAAAAAAGAGAAAAAAAAGACAAATCCACGCTGGAGGGGGAAAAGGAGAAAAAGGTCATTTTGTGTAAACTTACAAACACTTTGCTTTGCCTATAAAACCCTACCGTCTCTTGGTTCTCCGCTTTTAAAAAAAAAAATGTAACGGTAAAAAATTGTGACTCTAAAATGGCGGAAAGACCGGCGAGGTGCGCCCGAAGACAGGTCCGGTGGAGGCAACGACAGGGAAGAATGCAAAGGAGAGTAATGATACTTCTGGTTTTCATAACGGTTCGTTCTTTTGTCTTTTGTCCTTTTTTTTTAATAATTCAACTTTCTTCTTTTTCTATGTTTCTGCTTCTTCTTGGGTTTATTTTTCCTACTTTTGATTTCCAAGAATCAATTAAAATTCAACGATCTTGGGAGTTTGGCCAAAAAGATCCGATTTCTAGCAAGGAATAAAGAACTGTTGAATTCTGTTTACTTTTTTGGTAATGGTTCTTGTATTTGATTTTCTTTTTTACCTTTTTGTTTTTTTCCCTTTTATAACATTTGACTTGTGGGTTTAATACTGTGGTCTGTGGCAATCCTACTCTTGTTCTTTCTGTTTGGCAGGATGCAACACATATGGTGGTGGCATTGATGGTGCTGTTCAAGAAAGAGATTTGAGAATTACATATTATTACGAAGCATGTCAAAGGCACGTATTTACTTGACATCAAGTGCGTGCCATTGGTGGTAACTTGCAAGTGAACTCGTATCCTCCTCTTGCTGCAATTCTTGATTTGAACCCCAAAACACTGGACCAGCCTCAAATTCTCTCTTCTGACTCCAATTCTTGGTTTGGGTTCTCTTTCCTCTTGCTTCTTGTTTGGTCACACCCATTTTTTCTTTTTTAATTTTATGTCAGTTTTTCTCTCAATCTTTTGTGCAAAACACACACACTCCCCGCCTATCTCTTGCACCCCACCCTGGTATAGCCTTTAGCTCCAAAGCAAACATTTATAGCAAGAGTCACCAATTGAGAAAGTGGGAGATTGGGAGGGGTAGCTTCTCTTTCTTCAGTTTGAATGAGATTAATCCAGACTGCATCAAGGAATGATATATAGAAAGGCATCCTATATATCTATCAGGGTTTACTTGCGTTTGCTTCTTGATTGTTGGAGAAAATGAATTTTTACTGTGGAAAGGAAAATTTTTAGTTTACAGTTGTCACTGCTCCTCCTTGTTTATTGTGGAAAATGAATTTTGTTTTTCAATTTCTAAGTCTCTTGGGCCAACAAATAGAAGGATGTGAACTTTTTTCCAGCTGGTGTTAGTTCCCACAAATGTTTCCACAGAACAGTAAGGTTGTATTATTTGCTTCTCTTGTATTTCATTTCAATAATACAAATTTGAAACATTATGTTCTTGTTCCTCCTTGCTCCACGGAGCTGGATCTTCCCACTGCTGTTAATTTTTTGATCCAATAATTTTCTTCATCTATGGACTCTAGTCTGCATTTGTTCATACATATTCATCCATTGGTTTTTCGAATTCTGCCATGGCAAGTTTCATATAAAGTATGGCTGGTAGAAAAATTTAAATATCTTGTCTTTGAGGTGCCTTACAGCAACATAAGTTGCTTGTTTATGATGCCTCTTGGTTTTGATTATAGCCACACCATTGGCCTGAAGGTGATAGCTGCATCTTTGCTATTATAGTAAAGTCACTCTTATCTTAAATCTAATGATGAATACCATTTTTTTCCTTGTAAATTTTGTTATTGATGAATCCTGTTAACTATAAACGGCATCATGATTGTTATATGTGCTTGACTAATTATAGTTTCTCACAGTGTTATGCAGAATGCTCCAAGCAATGGGACAAAAGCACAGCGAATGATGCTTGTTTTGATGTTGTTATCTGAATAATCATTTGAAGTGATGATCAGAGTGACTTTCAGGTTAAATCCTTTCAACATATGCAATAAGCACCTTCCAATTATTGTATAATATATGTAAAATAAAATGATTTCTGCTTTGCTGTGTCATTGACCAGAATGCCACCAAATGTTTGGCTGCTTTTATGGCTGGCCCTAAGACAAGAAATTCTAGCTAGGGCTTTTGCTGATTCTGGATACATAATTAGAAGTTTGCTTGATGCAGCTTTGTGGTTAGTTTCCCCCTTATCAGTTTCTAGAAGTTGCACCAACTTTGTTCTATATTTCTTCTTGGGCTCTAGCAAGCTGGATGGCTGGCCACTCATGTCTTTACTTATGATACATTACTATTTTTCTGATTATCTGATACCATTTTCAGACTCTGGGGCTAGCCAGAATCAATTTAGAAAACCTTATAGAGCAATTGAACACCGAAATATGTTGAAGCAGGTCTTTGCAGCCTTTCTTTCTTCATTCTTTGTTTTTTCTTGTTGACTTGATTATTAATTGGACATGACACATTCTTTATGTGGTGTAGGGATGCATGATTACCAGGTGACTCGAAATTTCCCTAGTGTCCTCTTGGTTGTCTGTTTTTTAAACAATTTCTTACAACACTTTTAGTAATCAAGATCAGCCATGGATTTATCAAGCATTGCCTTCAAGGCTGTTGGCATGGATGGTGTAGGCCTAGCCAGTTGTCTTGTGAAGCACACCTGACTTGTCAAGAATGATGAAAATATTATGAAGTGGAGTTTTGACATCAAGTGAGTGCCCATGGCAGTAACTTGTAAGTGAATTCTTATCCTCCTCTTACTGCAATTCTTGATTTGAACCCCAAAAAAACCAGAGCAGCCACAAATCCCTTTTGATGTTGAGACCCCAATTCTTGGGTTTGGGCCTGTTTCCTCTTGCTTCTTGTTTGGTCACACTCATTTATTCTTTTTCTATTTTATGTCATTTTTTCTCTCAGTGTGCAACTCTCTCTCTCTCTCTCTCTGTGCCTCTCTTTGTGCTGCATTGAGTCCCAAAGCAAACATTTATAGCAAGAGTCACCAATTGAGAAAGTGGGAGATCGGGAGGGGTAACTTCTCTTTCTTAAGTTTGAGTGAGATCAATCCAGACTACATAAAGGAATAATGCACAGAAAGGCATCCTGTATATCTGTCACGGTTCAGTTGCTTTTGCTTCTTGAATGTTGAAGAAAATGATTTTTTTACTATGGAAAGGAATATTTTTAGTTGTGGGATTGTCACTGCTCCTTCTTGTTCATTGTGGAAAATGTTTTTTTCATTTTTTTTTTAATTTCTAGTCTCTTGAGCTGACAAGTAGAAGGATGTGATCTTTTTCCAGCTGTTGTCCATTCACATGCATGTTTCCACAGAATGGTGAGGTTGGATAATTTCTTTCTCTTGTATTTCATTTGAATAACACAAATGTGAAACATTACGGTCTTGTTCCTCCTTGGCCCATGGAGCTAGATCTTCCCACTGTAGGTAAATTTAAATCCAATCACTTTCTTCTTCTTCAATGGACTCTAGTCTGCTGCATTTCTTCTTACATATTGATCCATTGGTTTTTCAAATTCTGCATGAGGCATCTCTTGGTGGCTTTTTAACTTGAATACAATCCCTATTTTGCAGTTGCTCCTGAAAAATTAGCATCTCAACCAAAGCTTCAGTGCTTCTGTCACCTAGATATGGTATCTATTTCTTATATCCTTTCAGACTTGGCATGCCGGGAAGGTGTGGGTAGTAGAATTTTGGTATCCTCTTGTCAGCTGTTGAGAGTGATCTTTGTTTAGCATCAAAGCCTTGCAATACATGTGGGTTTCATTTAATGGGTTCTGAATGTTTGTCATTTTAATTGCAGGTCCATGTGCATCCTCTAACTAGGACACCAAATTATCAAGTATGGCAGCATCTTAAAGTTCGCTGGATGTCCATGTTTAAAGTTTCCATTGGTGGGTAAAAATTTTGCACCTCCAAACTATAAGTATGAAACCCCACTATCGTTTGTTTCTAACAAAATTTACAAACATGTGTGGCAAAATTTTTTCAATCATGTTAGAAATATTGTGCAGAGGGCTGTGCTGAATACAGGTCTATTCTATGCTCTTGAGTTCTTGGAGGAGGAGCAATGATGCTGAACTTAATGACGGTTTGTATAATGTATTTTTTTAGTTTTTTATTTTTATTTTTTTTTATTTCCTCTTCAATTTTGGTTAATTCTTCCAAATGTTGATTTTCAAGAACCAATCAAGATTCAATGATCTTTTATTCTGTTTGTGATATAGAACCTAATAATTTACTCTTTGTTCTTTTTCTTTCTGGATTATCTCATAAAAGACTGATCATTCACAAAGCAAAAGGGTGTTATTTCGGTGCTTTTTCTTCTTTGGATTCTTTCAAGAATGAGAGTTGAAAGAGAACAACATAGTTTTGGTGTAATGGCTTGTGTATTTGACTCACTAATTCACTCTATTTCTTTCTGTTTCCAGTTTATTTCACAGAATTACATTAGAAACTTGGTGGCGCAGATGGTGCTGTTGGCTAAAAGAGACTTTAATCTACAATCAATTACAAATGATGCCTTCACTCCACATCATTGCAGGACCAACACATTCCAACATCATTGACTATTATGGTAAAGGAAAGTCTGAGGAGGCTGCTCCAAAAAGCCCTTAAATTGCAATCATCTGTTGTTACAATTGGGTCATCTAAGTTGGGCTCACAATTCATTTGAATTCAATCAGGTCCTATTAATCCAAAATACAAAGCTTGGCCTGAAATAAAAAAAATTCGTGGATGCCAAGTGGAAGTGTGAAAGCATACACACAAGGAGAGCAGGAATTATAGTTCTTCGAGGACGCAGAGTGACAGTGACGATGATACTGATTTTCATGATCCAGGTTCTTGCAATGTATTTTCTCTCTCTGTTTTTTTTTTTTTTTTTTACAAATTCAACATTCTTCCTCCTTTGGTTAATTTTTTCACTTTTGATTTCCAAGAATCTATCAACATTCAAAAAGGTTCAATTTTCCCATTGTATTCAGTTTAATTTCTCGGTAATGGTTCTTGTGTCTGATTTTCTTTTTGACTTTTCTTTTTTTTTTCAAATATTTCTTTTATAACATTTAAGTCATGGTTTGATACTCTTGAAGAAAGAGATTTGAGAATTACATATTTATCACCATCAGGTTCAAAGTGTGTATTTACTTGACATCATTTCATGAGATACATTTCTCCCATATTTTTCTTCCCATCAGGTTTTCTGTATTTTTTATTTCTTTTCAGGAGAAACATTCTCCTTTTTTTCTTTCTTGCTGGGAGTTTCTTTTACATTATTTCTTTTTCACCAATAAAGCTAGGCTATGGTTCTGAGCATTTCTCATTCCATAAGCCCATTTCTTTCTGCCTTCTTCTGTTTGTTCATTTTAACTTTATTTTGGCTCTTTCAGTGGCAACCAGCTTACTGCAGCCATATGACTTTCCATTGTCTAATAAAGTTATCTCGGATTTGAGCATTTGTTTTCACTTCATAAGCCTGCCTTCTGCCTTTATCTGTCTTGTTTGCCAGTCACATTTGGTGAAATTTTAATGCTGTCCCTCCCACTTAAGAAAAATAAATGGTTTCTTTGGTTTACATTCTATGTATTTTTATCTGAAATGTTTGAATACTGCTGTAATTCATTAATAATTTTGATACCTAGTATTGCATGAGAAAGAAATATGATCTGTACATTTTTTGAATCTTTACATCATGGAGCAGTTCATCCAAAACATTTTTGGCCATGAAATTGATTATGTAATCCAGAAAATGTAATGTCTTCAAGAGTTTGTCCATCTCATCCCCTACACAATTACACCCACACAACTTTCTACCAATATTTTTAATGTATATGTTGCTTGCTAGTTCTCCTCATTTGACTTCCTCAAAGGCTAATATAGTGGAAATAATCCCTAGAAAATGATCCCATGCTATTTCACATTCTCCATGGCAGAACTACATGATGGTAAAGAAGTTCATGTTTTTTTCATGGTTGGGTTTTTAATTTTTGATTGGTGTTGGCTTATTAGTATTGTCTACAGTTTCTGTTCTGTTTGTGTTAATATTGTAGAGAATGCATAAATGCTATCATGGTGCTTTAGTCTGCATGATGGAACTGTGTGATCATGGTCTAGTTTGTGGGGTCACTCTTAGTCTTGGTTATGATTATTATATTTTTGCCAAGCTGCTCTACTTAAAAATTTCTTTTCACGTCTTCAATAGTGACTTGCTCTTCTGGGTTTGCTGTCTATGGCCCTCATCAGTTTCTTCAATTTGCAATTTGCTTAAGATTATGTTTTCATTCATCCAAATTTGATTTAATTGAGGTGTCTTGGATTGCTGACACAGATATGATGATGAGTCACCAGAGCCTAAGATTGAAGTAAGAAGTCATTCCCTTGTATTTTCTTCCCATTATTTTTTCAAAACCTCTTGAATAGTGTATTAAGTGTTTGCAGATTGATTGGACAGGAAGGAGTAGAGGAGGATGTTGATACTGAGACAGAGTAAGGGAGCCAGATAAATGACTTCATATTGTGCTCTTTCCTCTTTGTCTGGCAATTTTATCTCTTGTCTGAGCATTTCTCATTCCTTTTGCTGCCTGTTCGTGCCTTTTTCTGTCTTGTTTACTTCAACACTATTCTGTTTTTATAAAATTTCATCCCTATATATGTGTTTGTGTAGTATATAGTCAGTATTCAGTGAGGCCCATGTAAACCGTGTTCTTTCGTCTTCTTAGGCGATTCTTTAATCTTTTCAAAAAAAAAAAGTTGAACTGTATTTTCACTTTTTGGATATCCATTATTTCTTGGCTTGGATTAGGGTTTTGTCATCTAGATATATATATTTTTTATTTATTGAGCATATGAGGATCATGTAATCAATGTTATTCTTTTTGAAAGTTTTTTTTGGAGTGTTTTTGAGTTATTTGTCAATATTCCATGTTTTTTAGTAGTATTGGTTTCTCTCTTTCTCTCTTCTTTCAGTTAAGTAAGCCAATAATGTAACTAATACAAATATTTGGGATCAAAGTCAAAGGCATAAATGCCAGGTGTGCTGCAAATAAATGCATTTTTCTCAATCTAGTGAAACCTTTTATCCATTATATGAGAATCTGAAATTCTTCATGTTGGTTTCTTTTTGTCTATTATCTGCATACATGTGATTCATCCAATTTGTTGAGGTGCAAGTCCTATGTTTGTGTGTTAAGGGTCTATTCTAGTTGGTGTTTGCAGGTACCATGCATGGTATATATAATTTAAGAGACTGTACTATCATTCAAACAAGTTTCAAGAGCTTAATGAGTGATGTAAAAGATTTCATAGTACCAAGATTTTAAATAATGAATTTGAACTTGAGTAACAGTAATCATTTTTAAGATTATATTATGGAAGGGAAGCAGGTATTTATTAGTTGCTGAAACATTAATTTGGCTGTTGGTTATTGGCAATTAATTAATTTTTGCCTCTTTGCTGGTCTTGCTTACAAGAAGCCTTGCAGACTAATGAAAAGGAACTATTATTTTTTCATTACCTCTCAGGATATCGAAGTTGGAAATGCTGTTTGCCAACAACTAACTGTGAGAGATAATGATGCACATGTGGCATGGAAAAAGGTTCTGTTCCAGCATTGTTTTTTATCTGCTCTGATCTCTTATGCCCAACACATTTCAAACATTTTAAACATTTCAAGATTGTCCCAGTTGTAATCTCCAGGAGAAGAAACTTCAAGTGCCTCAACATTGTGGCTTGATGCATTCTCACATTGAAGCCTCAATAGTTAGCTTTACCTTCATATGATTGCCTAGATGTTGCCTTTGATATCTTTATGTCAGAAAATCCAGTGTCATTCACTAAAGCTTGAAAAAAAGGCATGAGATTCTCAGGAAAGTTGTGAAGCCTTTGAAGGGTCGTCCAGAGGTCTTAATGCTCATCGTCTTCCTGGTAAAGATTTTATTTATGTCCTATTTCACACACCTAATAATCTTCTAATGCACTCACCAAAAATCATTTCAGATGGTTGATGGTGCTTTCTTTTAAATAATTTCAACTGATTATTTTGCTTGATACTACTGTGATTGTGATGACCTTAGCACTAATTATGCTCAGATTTCTGCAGCATTGAGCTTAATCAGTGTCCATGAATGATCCATTATTTAAAGGGTGTGTCAGGTAATAGAGCAATAAGGTCATTTTAATCTGATTCGTTGGTTTTGTTCAGTTGGAAATGTGTTGGGCAAATGAAGTCAGGCGAACTGATTTCACTAATATGGTCCAGAAATCACTAGGGAAGGAAAATTATCTCTCTGGACTTGGCAATTGATACCGGGCTGAAATTTAATTTGTTTATCATTCAAGAAAAGACAGTAGAACTATGGTTGGCCATTTGGAAGTTGTGGCCCTAATGACAGAGGAATTTACACATTTTTTTCACTTAATAACTCTTACACTGGACTGCTAAGAACAAGCTAATTTAGAACACACTTTATCTAATTGGATAAAATTATGAAAACCAAAATGAGAATTACAGCCAAACTCCAAACAACCAAGTAAAGCCAATAACTCTGCTGTTTATAGGCAGCCAGAAAGATTATCATCAGCGGAGAAATGGGAAGAGTAAGAATACCGCCATATAAAGCTTGCTTCAGTGATGTTCCAGCATATCAAGGCTTGAGATTTTTTGTTTGCACTTTTTTGTTTTTTTGTTTCTACTTTACACTTTGAGTTTAGTTCTATTGTCGATGCATGTATTGTTATCATATTGCTTGGTGTATTCCCCTCAGCCTCAGCCCCATCTCTTTACAACATTGTTGTGGGTTTTTTGTGATGTTAAATTGGCATCTGTGCAAATCATGCGGGAGAACCCTTCTGGTCACTTACTGCTCACAATGTGGGTATGCTGAGACATTTTCTAGGAGACCATCAAGAACAGGTTGATTGTTTTTCTTTTAATGCATGGCTGAATGTGTCATAATTGACATTCAGTGGTCATAAGGTTTCCTTGTTTCTTATTTTTTTTATCTTGCTTTTTCTCTTTCTTTTTCCCCTTACTTATCAACTTATTATCCCATTGCACACACACTTGCATTTTTGGGTCTGCTTTGATGAAATATGTCTATCCTTCAGTCGTCACAAGGTTTTTGTTCTTTTTTTATCCTGCTCTCTTTTTTCACCTTTCACCTTTCACCTATCGTCTTATTTACTCTCTGCATAACACTAATTTATAATTGTGGTCTGTTTTTTGAGCAATACTGACTCAACATCATCCACAAAAAATTTAATAATTGATACTGGTGAAAACTGACAGCAATCCTTAAGTCTGCATCTGATACATTATGCATGAAGCTTGGCTAGACACAAATTGATTGAAATTTGAGGTAGCACATGTAAATAAATCTGAGGGCAGAAAGTCGGGTGTGCACCCGGGCGCCCACCTCTTTGGGGGAGGGCAGGATCGGTGAAGACATACGTGAAAAGGTATGTACACATGTGGGGTCTGTGTGTTGAGGCTACCACTATTTGATGTATGTTTTCATGTAATCAGATTAATGCTACCCTCAAAACCTTCAGTGAAACTTCTTTTGTCAAATTGCATTTATGATCTTAAGAATCAGTACAACAAATTACAATATGTGGAAACTGTTGCATCTTTTCTGTTAGAATAGTTAATATGCATGTGTTTAATGTTTATACTGTGTATTCTGGAAGTTGTTTTGTTTATACGACATTTTCAGCGCTGAAGGTATCATGTTAAAGATCCTTCGTTTCAAATGGGAGCCTAGTGATCGGAGTGGAAGGTGGTCAAAAACTGAAGCCCCACTACATTCGTACTGGTTCCGACTTAGATGTAATCGCCATAGGTATGCAATTCAAAGCCTGTGAAAACGAAGAAAGTCAGCTGCAAGGATGCAGCTGATGAGCTGCTCTACTAGAACTTTGCAGGTGACCTAGCCTTGTACTCCTTACGTTGGATGCCAGTTTTCTGCATATTCTAAATAATTATAAACACAATACCTTTTCATTTATCCAGCTTTATATGGTCTATATTGTATATCTATTGATATGGCCTATGTATAAATTTCTGTCACTTTTAAACGAGGAGTAATTCTGGTTCAAATTGATTAATTGAACATTGACACGACATGCGTCAACCTAATTTAAGAGCGAGGTGCCTTCGTTTCACGAAATAACTTAAATCTACCCGCGATGTGTTCGGGCGGAGTGGCGAGGTCATCTGTGGCAATTTATTTATTTTAATTTTCCTTGGGCGCGATCCCAGGAGCACGATCAAGCTTTGCCTGAGATTCATAGAGATTATTATATTGGGGTTAAAAATAATACAGCATTGAGCGCGACAGCTGCTTGAGATCAATCGAGAGTGAAGATCGTGATAGATTGATTGGCAGGCTGACAAGATGTGGTTTCAAAAGAAACCAAAAGCTTAACATAATATTTTTTAACGTGCGACCGACCTCCTCTTTAATTTTCATTCGAGTCGTGTGAACGAGATGCCAAAGTTCTGTTGTGCATTTTAAGCGAGATATTTATTATTTGTGAGCATCGCGACATCGGGCCATTGATAGAACCTGCACTTGGAACTTGGCATTGTGGTTTTAAGTTATACAGTATTAACATCATACAGGGGGTAACGCTTCAATGTTGGACGGTACAACAAAACTCCAATCTTTTAGAGTAAATCAACACAATGAAGACTATTACACTAGCGGAGAAGCACAGAGCACAGAGTCACCATCCATATTTGCCCTGAGTTTGAGCTTTTGTGAGCAAGCCTCTAGCTCGCCTCTCCGTCATCTCCATCTCCTTTTGTTTCATGTCAAAGTACAACGAGCCAATTTGATGCTTCCTCTTGTGAAGCTTTGAAGGCTTGCCTTTTGTAGAAGTGGGCTACGGTAAAAAATACAATATATGGTTATATACAGCACAGTAAATATTACTTCAAATAGTCAGACACTACTTAAGTTCCAGGTTCATAGATCAGCTAACTGAGAACTTCGATAATTATTATGGATCAAGTTGAAATTCTAGCTGCATAATATGCCAAGAACATTCTAAGCATTGTGCATAAAATTACGAATACCTTTAGAATACCTTAAACAAGGTTAGATAGGATTAAATTGTGGGAATAAATTAATTAATCAACATCTCTATATGAGAGAATTTGTGAAATCCCACCCCCTTAGGGTTTTTACTTCCCTCCAAAATGAGATTTCGATGCTTATCTCTCATTTGACCAGACAAACTAAATGAAGGCTTTCTTCAATTCCAGGGAATTTGAGGAATTCCATCCCCTCAATATCATCATGCCAAACATACTCTTGGTTCCAATTTCAAGACCAGAAACAATGGTCACAATATTTCTTACCCACGCATAGACAAAACCAATATTCCTTCCACACTAATTATCACGTTCAATCCTTCATATCTAAGTAAAAAGAGACCCCCCATCTCTGCCATTTTCTTCCATATCTCTACAAGCACAAAATCAAAAGACTTCCTCCCTGTAGCTACAAAATCAGAGTCAGAGAACTCAGTCCCATTCTCTTTGAAACCCAATTACACTACTTTGACAAGAACAAGACAAGCACATAAGCAAAAGGAAACAATATAGGAGAATAGTAAAAATGAGCAAACACCTCAACTTCTGAGTGGATAAAAATGGCAAGCTTGAGTTCCGGTGATATGCATAGAAGAAATTAATGTACAGTGCTCATAGGAGAAAATCCACGCCCAAAAAGAATCATCACACAAATTTGTAGGGGCAATCAAATTCAATGAGCCAGTAACACCATAAGTATCTACTATCCGGAGTTCAGCTGCACTGGTTTATCATTTATGCAAGGAACATATAAATTGCAATTTTCACAAAAGTAAACTTATCTTCACTAAGCAGATATAAAATAAGCACCAAATTATACCATACATGTACCTGATAAGATGGTCCAAAAGCAATTCCAGTTAGTTTGACCTGATCCTCCCTTGGTCGATTCTTCATCAATTCATCCTGCTTCACCTCAACAACTTCAGTTGGTATCTCATCCCTTCCTCGCTTCCCCATCCTTCTCACCACAATTTCACTTGACCCTGCTGGCTCAGGAATTAAGGATGCCATTGAACCATCACTTGAATTGTAATCACCGTAATTGGCATAACTACCATAACCCGAACCATCAACCCCACCAACGTTTTGATGAATGTGTTCACCAATTCCCAATTCATTACTCGCATAACTACCATAACTCTCATAATTTCCTCCATTTTGACCTAAACCCAATTCATACCGTGGATAATTATCCTCATAGTTTTGGTAATTACCCACCTTTCCAGCAGCACCGGACACGTCCTCCTGTGCAAGCCCATCCGAAGTGGACAAGGACGGCGAGGGCGCTCCAGTCTCGAGGGCTGACCTGCGGCCGGACCCAGCAGCGGACAGCAGAACGCCGAGCGTGGAGGACTGCCGGGGTGCCGGAATACTCGACAAGAATGATTTCACAGATGAAGACTGAGTTAAAGATTCAGATTGTTTTACCCGCTTCCGCCGCTCGCTTTCCTCTCCATCTTCGTCTTCTTCGTCGAGATTGGATGGATTTACGGGAGGCTTAAATTGGACGACCCTTTTGGGATTAGGGTTCGAGATGGGTGTTAGGGTGGTTTTCGAAGGCCGAGGAAGAGAAGCAAAGAGAGATGAATTTTGATTATCTTCTTCTTCAATAACAAAATTTTGGCTATAGGAGTGTTTGGAGGTTTGGGGTTGGGGAAGGGAAGAGAAAAGAGAAGCTGAAGGTGGTTCGGGCTGCTGCGGCGGCAGACAGGAAGACGTTGGTTTTGGAGAATCCGTCGAGCTAAGATGGTGCTCGCGGTGGTCGTGGTGGCGGTGTGCCTCTTCCTCCTCGTCCGAAGATGCGTAGTTGGCTACCAAAGACTCCATTGCCTTCAAAATCCAACCTAAGAAACTGGGAAAATCATATGTCGGTTTTTGGGAGCGGAATTGTTTCTTTGTCTTCATAAAAATAAATAAATAGAGAGAGAGAAATATCAATGAAACGGCGTCATTTTATTTGTTGATGAAATAAGGTTCGTTTCCGCACTTGGACGTGGTTGCTCGTGTGATTTTTGTGTTCCAAACCAAAGGGGGAATAAGTGGTCCGCATTACATAATTAGGAGAAGAATCAATTAATCAATTAAAGCACAATTAGAACTTTAATCCCAAGTAGTCCTAATCCAAACCCAAGTTTACTTTTGATTAGGAGATGAAAACAAGCGAAGCAACCCTTATTCGTGTGAAATCACAATTCACAATTCACAATTCCAAGTCGTAGAAGGATTTTACCTGCTTGGCGGCTGGACGTGTGTGTGTATATAATGCACATACACAGATGGGAATTGGGATATAATGCATATTGTTAACCAAGAAATCAGACAAAGCAAGAGCTTCAGAATTTCTCTCCCTATTGCCGAACATTTAAAAAAAAAAAAAAAAAAAGGGAAAAAAGAAACTTTCAATCTTCTTCTAACACCATATTTCACAAGTTTCGAGTCCTTAAACTTGATTGAGATGGCAACAATGGCAATCTGTACGGACCCCCGCATTCCTGACTTTCGCACGTATGTCTCTGCTTGGCAAATTGGTCCTCCTATAAAAGACGACACCTTGGATACTTCTCACCTCTTAGTTAAATCTAAGATTGAGGTCACGTACCAATCAGTAACAGAAGCTGCAAAATCAAGCGGCGGCCACAACAGGAGAGCCATATTTTCTAGTACTAAAATCGTTCCTGGAAGATTTATGGAACTTGAAACCACACAATCATTCAAATTTCCTTGCCATTCGTTCACGTCTGACGGCTATAAAGTCCTGTCCGCGATGATTTCTGACATGAGCATCCCATTCTCACTAGAGAAGGTGCAATGGAGGCCACAAATAAACATGCCATGTACTGCCTTGGTGGATCAGAATGACCTGATAAATCACATATTTGAGGTAGCCAATTCCATGGTTAAAAATAAAAGCAACAGCGATTTCGTAGAGTTTCGGATGTGTGTTATCATTGAGAAGAGGATAATTCTACCGGACCAAGATTATGAAACAATGGTTCGAATTAGAGCGGATCAAGAAAGTACCACCGTGGCCATAGCCGGAACAATTCAAGAGTTGATCGAGTACCAAGCTGCTTCAGGTAGGAAGCTGTCAAGAACCGAATTGCAGCACAAGGTTGGCAACTCGGTAAGAGAGAAGAGGATGATGAAATTAAACCAAAATCGGATTGATGCAATCGTCCAACAGATTCAGAGATCGGAGCCGAACCGAGGAAGATTGTTGTCAATGTCATCGTTAAAGAATGCATTAGCGGACGTGAGAATTGACGGTCAGCATCTTAAGTTGATGGATACGTGTTCGATCTGCCTGCAAGAAGTGGAATTGAAGTCACTTGTCACTCGTTTGCCTTGCTCTCACATGTTCCATCGAGATTGCACCATAGAATGGCTCAGGAAGAATCCCTGCTGCCCTCTTTGTCGCTCTAGTTTGCCTGGTTCACCTCCAAACTGAGTACCCACCATGCAATGCAAGATCACTCTCCTTAGGTTCCACTTTTTTGTCTTATGATCGTTATTTTTGCTAGTAATTAATGAACCTATGCGCATGGATTATATGGGATATCTAATCTGTGTATTTTGAATTATCACCAAGAATCCAAAGATGCTTTTGAGGACAATGAATGGTTAATACTTTAGAAGAAAATGGTCGCCCAATTGACATACCTGCATTGTTTTTTCATTTTTTTTTTTTTTTTTTCCTTTGTCTCGTGACAAGTCCCCTCGCACAGCAATTTCACCTGGCCTTTGCCGTCTCAGGAGAATTAGCGCTGCCATTGATCCATCACTCGGATTGTAATCACCATAATTCGCATAACCACCATAACCCGAACCGTCAGCCCCACCAACGTTTGGATCAATGTGTTCACCATTTCCCAGTTCATTACTCGCATAATTACCATAACTCCTATAATTCCTTTCGTTTTGATCTAAACCAAGTGTCTCCAGTCAAAGACACGAGGAAGACAGTTTCTTTGTCGGAGATTTTCATGGAAAAAAACAAGGGAAAATGTTTTAAGGCAATCAAAATTACAGTACTTTTCCCAAAAGTAAACAATGGGAATTAAAAGACCTCAACAAGCAAGAAATGCGTAAAAAAATTGGGAAAAAAGAAAAGGGGGGGGGGGGAGACCGGCAGCATGCACCTCAAGCCACAGGTAGGCTATAAGCAAGATTTGTGTAAGCCTATACGGTTGGTTTGTTGCCCATCGGTTTAGTTTACATGCTCATTGGACTTTCTGGATCTTTAAGGGCTGCAATGGCTGTTTCTATTTTCATCTTCAAATGGTCATTCTCTTCTTCATCGGCCTGCAAAACAATATATGCAGCATCTCTTTGTAAAATGAATCGACAACAAAACAAATAAAAGTTCTTTTTTTTTTTTTTTTTTTTGTCTCCCTTTCTGGGGTCTACAAAAACAAATAAGTTTTTGGATCTAAATTCTCCCACTCTCTTCTCTAGACGCATGAAGTATTATTCCTAGACAACACAGTTCCTAATCGTAGTATTGAGATTGTTGAAATTGCGTCACTGCTGCTTAAACAATTTGCCAACTAATTTTACTTTTTTTTTTCTTTTTCTTTTTTTTTTTTTTTTAACAAATGTCACCACTTTATCAGTATCATCTATCATTGTTATGTTTATTCTGACGTCTTTTTTAGCAGGGGAGGCAGGGACCTTAGCTTTTATCATAAGATAACCTTGCCAAGTCCCGACCCTGGTTGACTACCTTTTTTTACGGGCACTTCGCAATGGAAATCATACCCAGCAGGACCTCACGCTCTCTCTTTTAACTTACGTATCATAATAATGATAATTTAATCCGAAGATTCCCCTCATTTGCACCAAAATATTATAACTCCTAAGCTAAACTCTTCTTTTGAGAGACTAATGGTCGAGCAGAATTAGATGCCACAGAAAAATGTTTAAGCATAAAATAATCCATTGCATTAAAAGACAGTCAGCAAAGGCCACTAATCAATTGATTAATAAATACACTTCTTTCAAATGGTCCACATCTTTCATGATTTCCGTCAGGTACTGAATCAGTGCAAAAATAAACTATTCCACTCATAGACAACTTGGGAAAGATAAGCCTTAGCATGCTTCAGCAAGGTTTTTCGATAAATAAAGAAAGAAACAAAAGAAAAGAGACCCCCGTGACCCCTGGATGTTGGCAGTTGATGCTTTGTTTTGTGCAACCCATAGATTGTAAAATTTAATTATACCCATATACATTGGCATCTAACGTTTTGCAACCATTATGAAAATGTTGGTGGAAGTTGGTGTGTGATCAAAATACGTTGGTGCTGATGTTCAGGGGGGTTTTTATCTCTTTTGGAGAGAGCTAACATATATAGTTAAATAAAGAATGACGACATTAAAAAGAAAAAAAAAATTCCTGTTATCTTAGTTGATACATATTTAATTCTAACCTAGGGCACCTAACTATGACAAAATATGATTTAATTTGTGGGGTTTCACATGCTCTTCTATTGGACTTGCGTGAAAAAAAGGAAAAAATAAAAACTAAAACAATTTTTTTAGTGACTTAGAACGAGTTCTAAGGATAAAACTTAAACAACATGATATTTTTATATCGTTGATTGACTCAGGACGAGACTTTTTTTTTTCTTTTTTTCTTTTTTTTTTGAGTTTTGAGTACTAGAGATGACTATTGAACTAAACCTCTCGTTGGTAAAATCAATGCTAGGCTTTCAGTTTCATGTGCTCAAAATTTCACGGACACATGTTGAAAAAGGGGCTGCACGTAATTGAAAATAATAATAATGGAGACGCGTGAGAGATAATTCCAAGATGGACTCCCAATTAGAGAATCTAAGACACGTTTCTAATATGCATTTCCTCTCGTGGCCCACGAGATTCAAGTGTCTTTATTGTTGAAGTGACCCGCGTTTTTCTATACAGTAGTATAAAATGTTAAGTCAACTTAAGGGGGCTCTTCATGCAATGCATGAAATGTCAATCTCTCTAATTTAACGATGTGAAAAATGGATATTCTTTACCAGTTAGATGGAGACTTGACACCCAAGGAGGACAAGTACAATGAAGAGTGCTACAGGTTGCAAGAAAGGGACAGGAACTGTGCTTTTGTAAAGCGAAAATTTTAATGGGGTCCTTATTTAACTTTGTTTTTTTCCCCTACTGATTTTGTTTGAACTTCTAGATTACAATATTAACTTTTTCTTTAACAGGATAAAGGAACTAAAAAAAAAATACATATTATTGAATACCAAACCAATTAATTTGAGTTAATACAGAATCTTTATGAGACGTCTGTTGTTGTAATGCTATTGCCTAAGTTTTATTTCATAAAAATTCACTTTTCTTAAAATGCTCCATCAGACTGCAATTTTATTGTGAGTTTTTCATTTAAGACTATGCAAGTTTTTTCCAGCCAAGTTTACCGTGTTATCTGACCTCCAAAACCCAAAATTTAGAAAAGTCAAAAAAAAAAAAAAAAAAAAAAGGTCTCATTCTTCTAGTTGATCGGAACATTCTTATTAGAATTTCTTGATTTTATGTTCAAATTTCCTAATAATTCTATCTTTCTTTTTTAGCCTTCTGGACTCCTTGTAACCAAATTTTTTTTTAAAAAAAAAAAAAATCATATACAGGAGGCCTCTAGTCTGGCTCAAAACGATCACTTATTTTTGCAGTCAAGTGAAAGATGTCTCGGGAAATTAAGAAAATAAAAACAAAAACAAAAACAAAACAAAACAAAAGTTGTGAGCTAAAGTCTTCAAGGGCAGCAGCCGTGTGACCCTTATGATATTGGCTGGTCATTGGGAGGGGCCGGGGGGGAGAGAGAGCGAGAGAGAGAGAAAGAGAGACTAACCTCAATAAGTACAGTTTTGAAGAGTCTGCCGGAGACAGATGTGATATTGGCTGTGATAATCTTGAGCTCTAAAGATTCGAACACCTCGCAGAGTTTCACAATTGTGTCTGTTCTTTTACTGCATGTCAAGCTCACTAGCATTGTTTTCTCCCCCATGTAGGCAATTCTCAGCTGCAAATTTAACTTAGATATTAGATTAACATCCCACCAACCAGGCAACCAATAATATTAATTAATTAATGTTAGTTGCCACTTCATTATCCTACTAATCATCAATCCTTGATCATGAACGTCAAGAGAGAAGAGAGAAAAGAGAGAGAGAGAGAGACAGAAGGGGGGGTGGGGAAAGTGACAATTACTTCAAGAACTTCAATTGGAGAGTTTCTTGATTCCCCAGAAGAATCGGAGAATTGCCCAATTTTCTTTTTCTTGGATCTCATCAAGGCTGGCAGCTGTTGTTCCAAGTGGCTATCAGGATTTTTGTTCAACTTCCTGGATTCAAGTTCCATAATCTCAGCTTGGATCCTTCTCTCTTGGTCATGCAACTCTTGAATGTAATCTATGGCATCTTTGATTATGGAAGCTTTGTCCATCTACAAAAGATCATCAAAGAAATTAAGAAAAACAATATTAGAAAAAGAAAAGGGAAGATTCCCAGTTTTCCATGGGGGGATACGCATTGCCCCCCTTTTTTGTTCTTTTGTTTTCAGAGTCAAATAGAAATGATAAAAATTAATGTATAATGCAATCATGGAGCTACATGCGTCACCTTGCTAATATTGGGGACCACTGATCTAAGTGCAAACAGCCTTTCATTAAGCTTCTTCCTTCTATTCCTTTCTGAAACTATGTTCTTCGAGGCCGCCGACGAAGCTGCTCCGTCCGGCGAACTGGAGTCATAGTACATGCGGGAAAGGGTCTCGTCCATTGCCCAACTGCTCAAAATTAAGTAACCAAAAAAACGCCTTGTAAGTTGCCTTGCCTACTCCAAAAAACCGATTAGCCTCAGAATTAGAAATAGAAAAGAAAAAGTTGGGGATCGGGGAGGAGGAGGGAACGAAATCCAAGTAGGCCAAACAATCTATTTACCTATCAAGCTCTTCATTTTGGAGAAACATTTTGGTTTCCCAGTAATTTTGGTACTCATCGCCAATATTTTCAATAGGTTCCATGGAGATTGAATTATGACGCAAGGCAGGTTGAGGGACTAGAGAGACACAGAGAGAAATATGAAGCCAAGAAAACGCTTGAGCCGTTGAGTGTCTTGTGCGTCAATTGTCCTCCTTTTATCGCAGGGAAATTTTGTTTCTGTACCCAAAATTTATAATTTATTATATATATATAATATTTAATTCATATTATATATTTATGAAAATATATTTATATAATTTTTTTTTTATATGGTATAAAAATATTATTAGTAAGATAAAAAATTAAAAGAGTTAAATTTATTTAATTTTAAATTTTAAAAAAAATAATAAGATAAATAATAATTAAATAATTAAATAAAAAATATATAATAATAATAAAATAAATAATTTTAATAACTAAAATTAAAAAAATAAAAAAAATATAAAAAATATATAATAATTTATAATAATTCAATTTAAATTAAAAATTTACATTTATTTTTCAAAAATTTATCTAAAAACATTTCATTTCAATTAACCTTTTTTTATTTGTCAACCAAAGACAATTTTTTATATTATATCATTTTGACTTTAATTACAACAAAATTTTTATAAGAATATAATAATTTTAAATAATTAAAATACTTATATTTTATTATTATTTAATAAAATATAATATCAACTTTTAACTCTTAATATATATAATAATTTATAATAATTCAATTTAAATTAAAAATTTATATCTACTTCTTAAAATTTATTTACGAAAATTTCATCTTAACTAACTCTTTTTTATTGTCAACTAATGACAACTTTTTATATTATGTCATTTTAATTTTAATTATAACAAAATTTTCATGATAATACAATAATTTTAAATAATTAAAATATTCATATTTTATTATTATTCAATAGAATATAATATTAATTTTTATTTTTTAAAATTTTGATTCTTAATTTTTACTTTTAATTACATCTTTTTTTTATATATATATTCTATTAAATAAAATACAATTTTTCACAATTCTTTTCTTTTATTTTATAAAAGAGTTTTATAAGTTTTATATAAATAAAAACAAAAAACTAACAATTTGATATTAATTTCTTTCTAATAAAAAAATTAATTTTAAATAAAAATATTTTATTTATGAGATATTAATTAATTGTAATATTTAAATTAATGAGTTAAAATAGTTAATCAGGTCAATAAACTTAAATTTTTTATAATTTTTGTGATGTTGTAATTTTTAATTTTTATATTTTTTTTAATCGACTGTAACTATTAATTAAATTGATTAGTTTAAAATTTTTATAATTTTTCTTTTATAACTTAAAATTTTATTAGTATCTAATCAATGACATGTATTAATTTAGTTAATTAATCTAATCTTTGTTTCTGTAGTGTTTGATTAACTATAGATACTAATTCAGTCAATTAACTCTATCTTTATGTTACTTCTCTTTCCTTTTTTATTGGATAACTAATTGATAATATAGGTTAAATAATATAAATTCTTTATTTTTTATTTTTTTAACTTATCTTATGAATGAAATAAATTGATTAATTTTAAATTTTTATTAATTTTAAATTTTTACTATTTTTTAAATTTTTTAAATTATTCACAATTTTATTTAATATTTTTTTATAAATAGAGTTATGATAAAAAATAAAATTTTTACATAATTATTAATAAAATTTAAATTTAAATTTTATATAATAAATATAACTAAAATAAAATAATATTTATTTAACAAATAATTACATAAATTATATAAAAAAATAATAAATAAAATATTATTTTATTAAATTTAATAATTTCTCATTAATTATACCAATTTCAATAATTTTACTGTTACTTTGCATGTTGTATGATTTTTTATTTTCCAATAAATTTACCAAATTGTCGGTGAACTATAGCAGAAGGATGGGGGTAATAAGGAGGGGGGCCGCGGCTGGGCAGGGTGGCTTTGAGACCCAGTTGGCGGGATTGGCACGAGCCCGACCCATCATCTTTGCAATGCTTGCACGTACGCGGGTTGCGTTTCTTAATCGGGCGATTTTTATTTTTATTTTCTAAAAACAAAAGTAATTAATTTCACAAAGTATACATAATCGCCAAAGAAATAAATAGGGGCGTATATATCATAAATAAAAATAAACAACTTAATACAAAATACAATAATAATAATAATAATAATAAATTATTTATTGAGAAGATAACTAACTCTTTACGTCCTAATGATAATTTATGTGTAAAAAAAGAAAAAAATTATTCACGTTAATAAGGATGATGCATTCCTCATAAATCTTATAAAAAACACAGGGTGGAAGTGCAGGCGCATCGTGGGATCCAGTTTCAACGTGCAAAATCTATAATTGCGAAAAGAAAAAGGGACAAATTTAAAATAAGATTATTGATTGATACGCTCGTCGTATTCAAATCACTGATTTGTGCGTCGCGTACAGGAGGGGGGGGGATAGCGGGCCATTGTTGAATTCAAAGGCTAAGGGAGAGAACTACTTTTGAATCCCTCGGATCACCCGAGGAGCCACCGACTCTTGGAGCTAAGGAGGAGGTAAGGGTTGGTTCGCCGAGATTTGAGGGGCCCTGTCTCACTATTATTGTGTTAAAGTGAGTGAGTGAGTGAGAGAGAAAAGAGAGGACTTTCAAACGTCGAGGTGTTTGGATTCCTTGACATAAAATGCGGGCGGGTGGCCTTACACTCCCTCGTGTTCTTTTTTTTTTTTTTTTTGCAAAAAATTTATTGAGTTGAAAATTATAAAAAAAATTAATAATAATTTCAAATTTTTAATTACTGGGGTCGCACGAATCAGACATTAAAAAGACATGTATGTGCACGGTCCTAACAAAACATGTGTAATATAGTCACGCTGAGTCTCAAGAAATCAGGATCTCCTCGCTCGATGGGTACAAGAACATTTTGCCATATTTTGGATGGTAAAAGTGGGACAGGAATCTGACCAAGAACCTACGAGGCAGCCGAGCTAGCTTGGAGGGTTGCGCCGGGGGCGGGGGGGGGGGGGGGGGTTGGGGGGTGGTTGTCAAGAATCAAGATTGGAAAGGTTGATAAAGAGGGATGATGTATCCGAACTGTTCAGGAGAATGGACAGCACAACCATATTGATTGCCGGAATTGACTTACCGATTAGAGATTTTACGGCTGGGGTACTTTGGTCCACCCGTCCACACTTGGCCGTTGGACATTCCTTGGACTTGTGCGCGGCGAGGAAAATTGCAAGGACTTTTTGGCACTGCGACGGGAGCATACCGACCGTGACGGAACTTAATTGACTCCCATGCACAGTGTATGAGAGTTTTGTTGTTGTTAAGGAAAGTCTTATTAATAAATAACACAATTGTTCTAGAGTTTTGTTGCAGATTTTGTCTCCCTCTACGCTAAGCTTTTTCCTAAGCGTTGACGGATTTTTGTTTTTCGGATATTTGGGAGGGCTTTGCCCATGGAGGGGTTTGAGAAGTCCGGAGATGTCCTGGCTCAAGAATCAGGTGGCCGATGTTTTTGCTTTTTTATTTTTATTTCAACGGTGAAGACTGAAGAGAATCGTGCTGCACGCGATTGTACGATGGTATCTTTTGACGTTTATTGCTGCTTTGCAACTTACAATATACTATATATTTCTCGAATTGAGTTGGACTGGACTTGGGCTTGGCCTTTTGGCTTCTTTGGCCCAAAATGTTTATTATCCTTTTCATCTTACTTACATTCCTTCCAATTGAAATATACAGTGTAACGAGGCATTTCTTTCAGGTTCGACGATTGTGCAATTAGAGAGACTTCTTTTTTTTTTTTTTTTTTTTTTGGGTTTTCGGTTCATCTTAATTAACATCATTAATTATTTTCTTGAAAATTTTCCTCGGCACGTAGTCTCAAAGAGACCATTACAATTTTTTTTTTTTTTTTTGGCTTGTAAAATTAGAAATCAGACCTTAAATCTATAACTAATAATTCATATGACTATCACTACTACACATTGGGGCAAATGACACAGGATTACATTTTAATGGGCTATATTTTAGTGGTTAAGAGGCACTGAGGCCTAATAGCCCCATAACCCCGACTTTGGGCTCTCCAAGGCTCGCTCGGTCAGGCCTGCCGAGGATTTTCTTCAGGCACTTGGTTTTAATCCTGTCGAAAAACACAAGATTCTGATACGGTTTTATTACCATAAAAACTAATCAATGTAACATCTGGAGGCATGCAATTAACTATTTTTTTTTTTTTTTTTAAATAAATGAAGCAGTTTCATTGATCAAATAAAAAAATAAAACTGATGAATAAATTAGATCAACTTCCCTCTAAATGTCATTGCAAACTGAAGAAAAATATTCATACTCTAAGCAACAGAAGACCCTTCATGAAGCTTTGCATTTCACTACCTCCAAATCCAATATTGAACAGCACACCATGCAAGCCTAAAGGCAACACCATGAAGTTTTCCAATTGTTATTATTACTTGATTACTTTCGCAATGGGTAAAAGCTTAACAACGTGACCCTTATTAGTTCAAATGTAGAAACTACACACAACTATGGAAGACTACAATGGCCGGTTTCTAGTTTATACGAGAGCAATCTCGCCGTATTTCGCCTCTTCTTCCAGTCAAAATCCCCACTCTGCCAAGCTTAGTGATAGCAGCAACAAAAGCTCGTCGGAAAGCTGCATTGTTTGATGCAAAAAGGTTGACAGTGGGTCGTGATCTCGGATCCGAAAACAACACCTGATCAGAGGTGAACAAGCCCTTTCCTTGCTGAAGGTTTTTGTAATACGCGTTGTCAAACTTCTGGGGTGTGGTTGGGTCCATGTTGATGGCAATTCTGGGATCAACTTTTACGGGGCACATTTGTCTCAGCTTCATTGCATATTGCAGGCTTAGTGTCGGATCAATTCTGTTTCTTGGACTGAAGTTGTAAATCCGATTGGAGAAGCGCCCGCAGTGAGAAAAGCCAATTGTATGTGCCCCTGGATTTGACACAATATAATTAGTTCCTGTAAGCCTTCCAACAAAAATCTGACTTGTTGGGCTAGCAAATGGTTGGTTCTGTCCCAAATTTTTTCAGCTTACGAAAAGTTTCTATGTAACACATAGTCCATTAACATGGTCACTAATGGAACAAGAGATAGATTTTAGATACCAGACAATGCAATCATGTCAGTTTGGCTGAGGCCGTGCCGCCTAAACATGGCATTGAGCTGATCTAATTTGGAACTAGGTTGAGGGATACTGTGCTGGACACTAGCAATAGTAGATATCCTCCCGTCACGCCTTCCCAATTCGACTTTATAAAATGGGCCTCCGGTCTGCAAATTACCATATAATAAAAGGATATAACGAAATACCAAAAAAGAAAAAAAAAGGACATAATAAGGCCAAAAATGGTGGAGTTGTTAAGCGATAACATGATTGTTTTAAAACGGGTTGTTTATATGAATTTGTTGGAGATAGTATACGCATGCAGTGATGTGGAAAGAATACTGATCAAGACAAATTGAATAATACCAAGGCCACAACATCTCGGGTGGCAAGAGCTAATATGTCAGCACATGAAACTCTGTTTCTGCATCGAGGGTCCCTGTCAACAGCTGCCTTGGCCTTGACCACAGTGTCAAATCCATCCCCAGCAAGCGAAAGATCATCCGGGTGATTCCTCTCTGCCTTGTTTGTGGGGGATGTCAGCAGCACAGAAGCGTCACATCCCTAACAGCAAGAGAAGCGAACAACAAGCACTAAATAAAACTTCTGTCCTAAATGAAAAATTGCGATAAATAGGCAGACCAAAACTTGTAATTCAGACAAGTATATTGCACTTACCCGGACAAAGCAATCATGGAAGAAGAGCCGGAGAGTTCCCGGGGCGGTCACAATGGTCTGCTGGAACTTCTTTTGAACTGCAGAACGGACCAGTGATTCCACGTTGGGACAGGTTTTGCTGTAGAAGTTATAGCTTAGTTGTGCGGAAGCAGACGGTGTCAGAAGGAGAGCCAAAAGGAACATTAACACAACAGTACTACTAGTGCTGTGGTTTTCCATAATTTTGTTCATGGTCTGTGATTGAGAGTTAATCTTTTCATTTGCTGTCCCGAAGCCCGGAATCAATGGCCAATTTATATAGACCATCTACAGGAGGAGAATATAAAAATACAAATTATAAAAGGCCGATTGGAACACGATGAAACATGCCAGCAAAGTTCGGCAATTTACAGTCTGGCTAATGGCAATTCTTCCGGATTGACGATTGAATGAAGTGACACCCGTATTATTAATTAACTAATGGAAAAAATTAAGTTTATAGAAGCTACAACTTGTGGGGTTGGGACCCTCGTGCAAATAATTGAACTGCATTTAGCTAAGTATTCCCGGAGGCCAAAAGATTATTCCGTGGAAGAGACTGGTAGACCAGCCCCGGTTGTGGGTCGGACCGGAATCGGAGCGAAACGTAACTGGACCATGAACCGGCTGGGGTCCACGGATATGTTTGAACTGTAACCGAAAAAGGGTCTGGTCTGGTTACAGTTGTGGTTTTACGAACTGGTCCGATGTGGTAAACGGATCGGATTAAAATTGTAAACCACCTGTTCGAACTGGCAACTCACAATTACTTTGAAAAAACTCACAAAAGTGATTTAGGCATTTCGCAAACCATGGGTTCAAACCGGCAAAAGGGAGAAAAGAACCAGAAATTTAAAACAGCACTAAGTCTTAACCTGGCTTAATTCATTGCTGCTTTATCTCAATAACGCCAATAGTCATTTTGGCCGTATCTTTGCTAGGAGACATGGCTTAAATTTTTTTTTTTTTTTTAAAATTTGTAAAGATTAGACATCAAAATTTAAATTTAAAACTAACAATTCAGACATCTCTATTATTAAATTTTATCACAGTGACACATGGCTTAGTTTCTTTCGTTAGGTCCAAATATTAAATATAGCCGGAACAGTGGTCACATGTACAAGGCGCCAAAGGCAAGCACGCTTGTTTCCTTGGGTTGAAATTTCTCTTTGGCTGCGTTATTTTTCAACTAGGCAAATTTAGGGGGACAACATGCAATTGGAATATGCTCGAAAGAAGAAGCCACTTTACCTCTTACTTAACCTACCAAAAGCAGTCACTGCACGCTCACGTGTCTTTTGGTCCGGAGTTCTTTGTTTGGTAACCATGAATTGTGTTTTGCAGATAACTTTTTACAATCAAGGAACCGATCCTGTACGGCTGTAACGTTTAAAACTCATGAGATCTCATAATCGAATCATGTGCAATCTTTTATGGGTAGAATTCAATTAGGACGATGGAGTTTCCCCTCTACCGATAGAACCACAAAAGTCCTGCCTGGAATCCCACAAATTACGACCATTATGATACAAGAGTCACTCTATCAAGGAGCCAGAAATTGTTGAACCGACATAGATGGCCTGTTGCTTCGCCGCGTAAAACTCTATTATTGAACCATTTCTCAGGGAGGAAAATAAAAAAAGAACACTTTTGAAGAATATTGGGAGAAAATTTAAATAAATAATGAATTTGTGAATTTAATATTATATTTTTTTCATTAAAATCTTAATTTAAAAATATTAAATTCAAAAATCTTTCAAATGTTCATATTATTTACTCATTCATGTCACTCTCACAACAAAAGATTTTTTGTGCACACACATATATTTAAAATTCCAACGCAATTGTTGCATGTTAGACAATTTCCTTGGTTCTTTCACATGGCACGCCCATGGCCGCAGGTCACGCTCAGCGAAAAAGAAGTCAAATGTAAGAGCTTCCTTTTAATTTTTTTATTTACACAGAAAAGTGTCTTCATCGAAATTAATAACGTTTAGACACATCCCGTGACAAAAAGGACAAAAAACATAAGGCAGCTAAAGAGAAAAAGATAACTTACGCAACCTACCTCTTCGGATTCATGCTGTTGACGTTGAGATGGGATCCAAAGATGGTTAACGTCAATTTTTGTAGATGGCACATTGAGGGTTGTTCTCAAGCTTCCTCTCATTTGACGCACTAAGTATCATCAATTTAGGCAAAAATGTAAGTACAAGTTGTTTGTTATGAATGATACCCAAATGAAGAACATTCAGCTAAGTGTTTTTATCGAATGATTTACATCCATTTTTACATTCTTGAGTTCATGTAACAAATGAAATCTGCCTACCTTAACAGGAAGGGGTTTTTGCAGCACATAATGCTTTTATAGTAAAAGGTGAAATGGACGTCGTACCTTAGTAACTTAAAGAAATAGGCCTGTTTAGTTATCCCCGCAGCCCACAGGCAGCGAAGCGGAAACCCTGTCACCATTAGCCAAACTATTCGCTTCGTAACCTCCCTTACGGGTACAGTCTTCCCCAGCAAATCATGATATCAACAGCACATCTATTGCAAACTTTGACAATCTTACTTCTTGCCACTACGGCGGGCCACATGTGATTTCCTCCTATCCTCTTCTGAGTACATGCAATTTCCGGCCGAAAATCCACGTGCTTTGATTGCAGCGAACACCATTTTCTTGTTTCGTATTATCTACAATTATCGAACCAAAAAATCACCGACAAAAACACAGTTTAATTAACAGTTCAAAATTCATAGTGACGCAGAAATGCCTTACCAGGTTTCATACATCATCATCGGGGACTAGGTTCCCCAGATTCGCTGCAAAACCCTCCTCTTTCTCTTTTTACATCACTTCATCCTCTTTTCATACTAAATCGAAGAGCACACTTCCTGATCCCGGCAGTAGAGTTACAATCAACACCACATGGAGGGAAAAAGCATTTATTGGGCAGTGCACATGTTTAAGCTTGAATTCAATTGGTTCCCTAATGCAATTGGAAACTACAGGACGTTCTTTGGAATGAAAAAAACCATCTCATTCACAGTAGTGTTTGTACAAGAATTACAAGCATCCAAAGATCATCGTCTGCCCAGGCAAAGCATATACTCGATACATCATCATCATTGTGAAATACCAGTTCATGAATGGAATCCTTACGGCTGCTTGATTATACTTTCAGCCAATGTAGCTATACAGAATTTATAGACCAAAACAAATGGATCTCTCAGCTGCCTAGAACTCTCCGAGGATCAAGTTGTCCACTGCAGTAACTAGAAGGAACAGCAGAGAGTTCCAGTCTTCCTTTCCACTCCTCACCAGGTTTTAGCGTGATGGGTTTTTCAACAGCAGCTGCCTCCACACAGAGCATGTGCTTGTACTCATCATCACCAAAATCAGGCATAGCCTTTGCCTTCTTATCCCATGGGTTCCACACCACTGCATGCAAGTAAGAAAAAAAAAAATGATGAATGAACACTTAAGTACCATCTTAAGGAAAGGTACTTCAGGCACAATCAACTCAAAATTCATTATTTCCCCTAGAACACTAAAAAGGAGACTTCATATATGGGACACTGGACAGGAGAGTTCATAATTCTGAGTACAATGCAAAGGTGTCTTGGCAAACCACTCCACCTTGACAGTTTAGATCAAGGCACAGAACCAACAAGAGTCCAAAAGTGATATTATTCTCCCCATTATCCAAATCATGGTACTTCAAGATAATATGGCATGTTATGCATTATGCTAAACATTCAAAGCTAACCCACAGAGATGGATTTGATATTATATAGGTACAGGTCAATTCAAATGTTTTCCCTGGCTTAAAAAAGAAAAGATTGATAGGTTCCAGTCCATATAAAAACTAGTGATACTTAGAGAGCAACCAGGGCATAAAATTATGAAAGCACACCGGATGAAAGTAAAATAAAAAATAAAAAGGAATGAGTTTCATGTGACACGTAAAAGGAAAATTTTCATTACATGACAATTTCACCTGATGGTCCAAACAAGGTTCATCATCACAATTGTGAGAATCTCATGTTTATAACATAGATACAAACCAGATGACTACTAAAAAGAAGCTTCCAAGGATTGTGAAACAAGACTCCACTTATTTATGCAGAAACAATAATACAAAGTGTCAATCTCACCAGCATCAGGAAGCCCATCTTTGCGTAGGACAAAAGTCTGCTTCTTCTCATGATCCAAGATCGCAATCTTTGTTGGAGTACTGAGGTATATCTTGTCAAACTATATGATGAAAAAAAAAAAAAACAAGAAATGTTATCATTTTAAATTTTTTTTGGGTTACTTGGTACCCTTAGATAAGCAGATGTGCAAGCACCTAGCATCCTTAACTCACTTCTGACTCGAATGTTATTGCATCCCCTTGTTCAGTGAAACGTTCTTTATTCTGTAAATTGTCAAGATAATCCAGTGTCTCCAACCCTTCAACCCGAACTTCACTGAAAAGAGGAAAATACATAAGAAAAAAGTAAAGCAAGCCTTCAGAATCTGACTATTTCAAACAATAACCTAGTTTACCTAAGCATTAAACATTTGAGATGGAGTGAAGGCACTAAATTAAAGCCCCTCCCTTCAAAAATCTAATTGTTATTAATATTAAAGGATTGTGGATGTAATATCACAAATAGCTTATTCCTATTATATGATGAATCAGAAATTCCTTCCAATAGTTCCTTGACCAAGCAGAAGACAGTGTTTGTACCAAATACAAAATAATAAACTATTATGAGATTCTGTCATCACCAAAACTATAACAAAAATATTTACACCATGTTATCTGTTCTCAAATCATGGTTGTAAAAAGCACTCAGAAGTACATATTGCATCTGAAATGAAAGAATGATATGAAACTAGATGAATTGACAAACACAGTTATCTGAGAAAACATGCAACTTCTATAAAAGAAGCAAGATTAAGGCTGCACATTAAGCATTTAAACAGTAGAATGACCTTAGTAACACTGGAAAAGCAAATGAGAATACAGAAAAAAAAAAAAAAAAATGCATAAACCAAGTTTATTAATTATCACCTGATGTCTGAAACTGAAAAGTATGTGTGATATGCAAATGTGAAGGAAAATGGCTTTCCATCAGTGTTGGTATTCCTGATCCGAGATGTCAACATCAGATCGCCTCCAGGTCCCAATGCTACCCTCAAACGGAATTCAAAGCTAAAGGCAAAAGAAAAAGAAAAAAAACAGATGACATAGTATGCTGTCTTTCAATGACCTTCCTGAAAGATTAAAACTATGAGAGTAAAAAGCATCAAGCATTCCACCTGTGAGGCCAGATCTTCAAGTCATCTTCGGTGGGCCTAAGGATCAAATCAATGAAGGTCCTACTGGTAGAAACTACAGGAAAAGGAGGTGGGTCATTATCAATGCTCCAAAGTCTATTCCTAGCAAATCCATGCTGCTCAAGGGAACCATGACTTGCAAACTGCACATGGAGAGAGAGCTTTCTTGGCAAAAGGTAAACTTCAATCAACCAAAAAACAATGAAATTGTTGAAGAAATATATACTTGAGGAAAACATATTGGAATGCCTCCACGGATTGCCTTTGGGGGTTTAAAGATGGCCTGCACAAGGCACTAAAAAAGTAAGAAAAAAGTCCCCACAGAACACAACCAATCCTTACAACCTTAAGGAAAGAAATAGAGAACATACCCCTACACCTGTTCATGTATGCACACCCAAATAGTTTAAGGCAAATGTTACTGAGGCTAAACCTATTATTCCATTGAGATGAAAGTGCAAAATACTTTTCAAAGGTAAGCCTTAGTGTAATGATAAAATTACTCCAATCTGAGCAATGATGGGCTTAAAGCATGGAAAGATCCTCCCTGTAAGAGGAGGTCAAGGGCTTTACATGAATCTAACCCTCCACAAACCCCGTAATAACAGTGACTTGTGTGAGGGGATGCCCATTTGTTTCACATATTGCAGAAGACTTTTCATGGTGGAATACTACGCAATATATATATATATATATATATATATAGAGAGAGAGAGAGAGAGAGGGTTTTATTAAAGTGAAAACAACACAAAACAATTTGAATATCGCATAGCACCTTGTTGCTGAGAAAAAGCAACTCCTCTCCATTGTCATTCTTCCAAGATGTGACATGGGCCCCATACAAATAGACCTTGCAAAACCAGATGTGAATAAGTATTGTTAAACTCACCAAATGTGTAAAGTTTTACACAGTAAGTGAATAATTATCTGCAGGGAATTCATAATAGGAGTATGTCTGTGATCTCAAGCATTTAAATGATAAAGGAAACAAACAAAAAGACTATTGATGCAAGTATAATCAGAAAATGCTTTTGTACAAATAAATGAACTTCAAATAAGCAATCAGTAAGTCTATCACAAAGCACCTTATTTAAACATGACTAGTATATGCTGTGCTAACAGTGGTTGGAGCAGCCATAAGTGTAAACAAAATCTCTCTTAAAGTTGAATCAAATCATAGTTATTCTTCAACAAACTCATCCAATCTATCGTAATCTGATAGCTATAACAGATCCACCTCGAAATGCACACAAGCTCATTTACACTATGAAATACCAGTATACACTGATAAAGAAATACTTGGAAATTAAATATGGCACCCACAGGCAAAACCCGTACAAAAATTTCTCGGAATATAGAATGCAAAAGGCCTTCTAAATCATTCAATATTGAAGCATTAAATAATGAATTAATTATTGCCGTTCAAAAAAATAAAAAATATGCAAGCATCTAAAATGTTATCAGGCAACCAATCAACGGCTACAAACTTGACTAGCCGCACAAAAGAAAGAAAGAAAAAGCCTAATCCCCCCCCCAAAAAAAGGAAACAGAACCAGAAGAAGAAAGCTAGAGAGAATCTAAACAAATCCAGCAAGAGATCTGGAATTTTCCAAGAATACGTGTGTTTACAAAAAAAAAAAAAAAAAAAAAGGAAAAGGAAATTGAAAACCCTAGGAGCAGAAATTTCAAGTAGGTTAAACCAAAGATCAATAATGACGAGATCGTGCGTCGTTTTCAACGAATTACAGCGACATGAAACCGAAATCGCATGCTGAAAAGAGGAAATGACGGTACGGTGGCGAACGAAAGGACGTGTCGTACAAGAGACACAGAGCGAGAGAGAGAGAGAGAGAGAGAGATGGAAAGAAAGAGAGAGGACGGGGATTACCTCCACGGATCTTCCGCGCGCCTCCCGGAGAACCACCTTGTCGAGGCCGTTGACGCCTTTGCAAACCTCAACCGCTATCCTATCGCTGCCCGTCGCCATCTCTCTCTCTCTCTCTCCCTCTCTCTCCCTCTCTCCCACTGTTTGGCTATTACTATTAGCCGTTACTCTTTCTTCTTCTTGCTTGCTTCTTGAATATTCTCACAATAAAATTTTTCTTCTTCCCTCTTCATTACAATGAAAATCTCGCTCCTTTTTTCTTTTTCTCTCCAGTTGAATATTAATATTTTTCTTGTTACTTTTTTTTTTCATAAAATTTCATTATTTTTATTTTTATTTTATCCATATATAATTATTCTTGGTACTTTTACTGTTGCGGACGTTGCAGCATTCGGTCCAACGGCTAGTCAGCGAGTGGTCGTACCCCATGGGCTTTATGGGCCAACCAGAAATCCTGGAACCGGCCCCAACTACCAAAACAGACAGAGGGTCCTTGTTGTGGCCCTACCAACAAATGAACAATTAATTATACAATCTTTTAAAATAATTAGACCAAAATAAATAAATAAATAATTTTAGACTATGCTGATCTTATGTAATTTTCAGGTTTGATTTTCAAAACTAAAAACTCTGCATTGCCATCACAGGAACAGATAGGATCAAGGAAAATAATGATAGCTGGTGCTCTTTTATTTTGCTTTATCATTCATTTTAGATAAAAAAAAAAAAGGGAGGGGGGGGGGGAATAAGATAGGTCACAAAAGAACCAGAGTCTACAAAGAAAATGAAATCACACATTTTATTCAAAACAAATCACAAATGGATTGTCTGCTGTACACACTTTGATCATCAATTTTACAATTCAATCCTAAAACTGTGCCTGTTTTGCAGGCCCTCCTAATCACTCCTAAAATCAATTTCCAATCAAAAAAGGAAAAGGGAATAATGTTAATGATGCACTCCCTCACAACAAACCTGTAACTTAAAGCAACAAAAAAAAAAAGAAGAAAACACCCTGCAAAAAAATGGGGAAAAAAACTTGGAAAACTACAAGACATCCAAACTACCAGATGGAAAAAGGAAATATGGGGAAAATCTCTCCTTTTGTTCGTCGAATGTCAAAAAAGGAAGCTTCTTGGGGGCAGAAGCAGCAAAAAATGCACTGGTGCTGTCCCTTTCATGTCTGAGAAACTGGCTTTTGTACTGCAGGAAGGAAAGTGGAGCAATTAGAATACTTTCTTAGCAAGCAACAAAATGAGGGAAAACAAAACATAAAAACCATAGTTAGAAAACAATTTGTACGGTATCACAAGCAACCTTTTTAACACATGCAGCCTCAAATGCAAAGAGCCAAAGGAAAAGGCATGGGCATGCTAGAGACGTTAAAACAACTGAAGGGTCATTTTAAGCTTGTTTTGTTTCCATTTGGGCAACTTATAGAATGCAGCCTTTGCCATCCCAAATTTCTCCTTAAACTCTGCCGAGGACAGGTAAGTCTGCAAACATTAATAAGAAAAAGTCCTTAGAATGGAGCCAAAAAAAAAGGAAAATAAACATGTTAAGAAAGATAATGTATTGCTAATCACTATGGTTCACCTCTCTCTTTGTCACGTCAATTTCAGTAATAGGATCTGCTGAGTTAACCTTAACACGTTCGTATGGATGGATAGGGAGACCCTCCTCATCTTCAGCTTCATCCTCTTTCACATCTTCCTTTATGGTGAGGGATTCCATTCTGGTGCTCATAGGAGAATCCTTTGAGTTTGAATTGGGAGGTGATTTTGGGACTTTAGGGCTCACTTGGAAATGACAAGCAAATTATGTTAGGTTTGAGCAACCAAAGAGATCCTAAGTAGGCAGTAACTCACTAGCCTTCAAGGAAGCCGGAATATACCTTTGACTGATCGAGGCATAATAACTTGGCGTGCTGGAGGGGGTTGTTCAAAACTTGCACTAATTGCTGCTATAGCAGAAGATTGCGAAGCCAGCGTTGATGAGTCTGGACTCACAGATTTTCGATAAAGCTTTCTAACAACAGGTGGTGGAGTTGAAAGATTTCTAGCATTAGGGTTCTCAAAATTAGCAGCCAGTGTGTTGAAAGCTGGAGACCTGCCCCTGACACGAACTCGGTCAGGACTGAAAGACACACTCCTAGAACGCTGTGATTTGTCAGGTATAACAGATCTTCCTCCATAAGATACAGGTGTTCTCCGTTTGGGTTTCTGTTCATGCATCACATCATGTTTAGAACTAATGCTATAGCAGGCTTAGAGTATGGTTGTCCATCTAAAAAGCTAATAGAATCAAATTTCACGAGAATTTACTAAGACCAAGTTTTGATGGTTTACAAACGTATGTTATTTTTTTTAAACCTTTAATCACAATCCTGTGCACTCATCCCTTGCATGACTAACAATGAGCTTTTAAATCACAACACTGAATTTTGCAATACCTTCCCAATGGTATGAATTATATTTCAATGTAAGCCTTTCCAAAAGATCCCAAAAACCAACAGGATAGATAGAGGAATGGGTACAGAATATTTACCAAGAGGTGCATCATGTGAACATAAAACTTGAAACGCAAGTATAAAAAAGAAATTTGAGAAACTTTAGCAATTCTGACAGAATTAAACACATCTTACATCTAAAATTGGAATTCCCCCACTTTTCACAATTGCAAGTTTCCTCTGAAATGAGTTTCCAAGCATCTGCACGTGAAGGAAAATGTTAGGGCCTTTTGCAGATATCTAAACTTAAACCTATTGCTATGAAGCAAGTATAAACTTACTGCAGATTTGGCAGAATCCCACTCAAAGAAACGTATGAAAAAGGGCGGCTCACTGCCTTCTGTAATAATATATATCGGGGCTTCATGAGATAATTTTTCCAACAGAAAATCATGCTCAAGGAATTTCTGTTCAGAGAAAGAAGAAAATTAGATTTAAACTACAGTTGAACTGTGCTGTCAATAACCATAACCTAACAACAACAGTAATCGAGGGGGGAAGACAAGTCAAATCTCCTTGAGGTTTAACTGTTTTAATTAACATAATTATATGACAAGGGGAATGCCAATAATCAAATAACTATCAGGCTGACTCATTGGTAGTGTAGTAATTCCACAGCCAGCTTTAAACTTAGAAGTGATTCCTCCAAATAGCCAGAGGATAGGAAAGTAGTATGGTACCGTGCCAATGGTTAATGCGTTCATTTTGTTCTTGGAGTCCACCTGTTGGCCCACCCATACAAAAATCTCAGAATGACAATTCAGGATGAATATATCTTCAGTCATCAGATCATCTTGGTTGAAGTTGTATATCTCTGTCACCTGCAATAAAAAGTTCCATTATGCTATAGTGGCTTTTATATGAAATCCAAGAAATCTTGTATACTATAAAGCATCTGAAAATAGTCTAGTGTGCCTCCAAAATTTATTGAAGGTTTGGCATTAAAATATGCAAACAATTGGCAATGAACACTCCTTCAGAACACAAGAGCAAGGAATGTCATTTAGGATAAAATAGAATTCTGAAAGGTTGGTTGGAGAGCACATACCTTCAAACTCCCTGTAGATCAGCATGCAGTTTGGTGGAAATCAAGCCCATCAGAAGAAAAGGGAAACAGATCAGATTTTCAAAAACTATATATCCAGATGAAAAAGAACACAGGAAAGAAAGGTGATGAAAATAAATGATTAGCTGGAAGTGTCACAAGTCCTTTACCATTTGTAAATACACAAGAGAAGAGATGGGGATCACTTTCAGGTTCCCTTCCAATCTTTTGGCTGCAATATTCAGATTTTCCACCTAATAGATCCCAAAATTGCTCAGACTCTGAACCTTCCTTTTGTGCCTTGACCTGTACATTTGGCTGTAGAAATTTCATGAATACACAAAAGTGAGCAATCGCTAACTGAAGGGCCCAAATCCAAAACAAGAAAATCAAGGGGAAATCTTTATCTGCTTAAGCAAATTACCGAAAACACATATCAAACCTTTATCAGATCCAACTGCCTTTCAACAAGTTCCTGGTCTTCTGAGGTTGTAAGGTTTCCAGACCATGTAAAGACAGAAGAGTCACTATGTAGTATGTAACAGTAGGAGGAGTTCAATGATGACGCAACCTGATAGACATTCAGCAAGAGAAATCAAACATAAGAAAAAGAACCGAGATATTATCTGATTTACTACAGCAACCAACGAAAGCTGCATATTAAATCAAATTTGGATCCATATTGACTACAAAACAATATCAATTAAATACATTATAAACACATGAAATGTTAACCAGGACATAGAAAGACATTATTATACTAATCTCTAACAATATTGGTCTTATCCTCGTTCGTCAACTTCCTTATTGTCTCCCTCCAAATATGGACAACAAATGGAGGTCAGACAGTTTTCAATTCATCATCGGAAATAATTTGATGGTCATGGGCATTGCTACTGCCATGTACATGACTACCCTGTTAATGATCAAACTAGCTGAGCATAGAGCAATCATCAAGAGTCATGTAAAAATTCCATTCCCTTGTCTTGAGTGTAACTTGAATATTTAAAGCAACACAACAACTTCTAGCATTGATAATACTGAAGGTAAGTCATACTGGTTCAACTTGTATTGCTTGCATATTATCAGGTCCAGAGCCCTGAACCCGGAATAATGCAATGCCATTCTCTTTATATGTCTCATCTGGACGTTCCTTCTCTGCAATATAGTTCTTGTAACCAGAGCTCAGGCCACCCTGTTAAATTTCAATCCAGATGATTTAGTAGAAGTCAAAATACAAAAAATACAATCACAACTAAATTATTTACACTGCATGAATACAAATAAGAAGTTGTTTCTGTAGTACCTTGAAATCCCACATACCTTAAAGACAATAAAGCTCTGAAAGATTGAAAAGAATTGAACTGGTTCATTTCCTTCATATATGCGTGCCTAGGAATTAGTCAACATTTAGAATCAGAAAAGAAGTCATCAAGGAATACAACACTTCAATCAGTGCAAAAACAGATTCACAGACAGAAAGAAATCACCTGTGCAGGCAAAAACTTTAGTGACTCAACCATCTTGCTTGCCAATGAAATAGCAGAAGCTCTTTCATCCTGTTTCCATGAGAGCTTATCATTACTAAGTTGGAAGGTACCAAATGCCAATAAATAAACATCATTAGTAGTACATTTATAATACTAGCACCAAAGCTAGTCAACAACAACAATAAAACAAGTTCACTGCAGTGACCAAACTTAACAAACATTAAATTTTTAACAAGTAAAAACCACATGACACTCAATAATATAACATTTAGACAGAGCCTTCTGAACGCTCAAAAGCATATAATGAGTTAATTGTCCTTATAAGAGGGGAAAATGGCAGTTATTGTTCATCATTCCAATGAATAAAATTGGAGAAATATTTTGCAAAGAAACATGAAGCCCAAAAATTTCCATAGACATGTGGCTATACCAAAGTAATAAGAACATCAATAAAAATCTCAACTCGAATTATTTAAGCACAAGCAAACAAAATCAAAACCAGAAAATATTGTCAATTGTTCACTGATCACTTGATAGACTACTCAAGATTAAAGTGATAGAAATTTGGAAAGTACTTCACAATAGAGTAGTTTCACGTATCGAAAGACAACTACCGTCAAAAAGAAAAACAAAGACAGGTATAAAGGACACAGAATTAGAATCGTAACTGTAGGCAGCCATTTCTTTTGGCATATTTCAGAACAAAGTTGTTAGAAAACCCTAAGCTCTACTTTTGCCACCCCAGTCCTCTCTCATTGATTTTTCTAAGTATAAGGGAGGATGTGCAGGGAGAGCTGAGGAGCTATCATGATGCTTTGAATTTACCTCCACACTATTCTTGCCCAACCATGTTCCTATAAGATATTCCTCCTTATCTTCTCCTGGATATGAATATTCAAAAATATAGCAATCTCCACTATAAAATTTAGACTGATCTGAAGCTGGAATGAGAACCTTCTCTTGCCTGCTTACACGCCAAACCTGTGCAAACCAATAGAGTTACAATCAACAAAATGAACACAACAGGGCAGCAAAATAGTTGCTGTATTTTGCAAAGCTATATTTCAATTTAGAGAGGAAGTACACTCAAAGATGCACCTCAAAGAATCCTCAGAAACCTTCTAGATGCAATGGAGAATGTGTCATGCTCACTCATGAAACTCCTGTAGTTTCAAACATTTGCTAACTTATCTCTGGAAATGACAGTTCCTTGTCGGATACATGCCCACCTAATGTTGTTAAAAAGTAGATAATCTTTTAAGTGGCTCTATTCATTCCATAGAATGCAGGAAGTCCCTTCTGGTGCAATGAGCAGTATATCCAGAATGTTATAGTACCTTCTGATTATGATCAATGTTCAACAGAAAAACATATCTTTTCATTTCACCACCATTTTTTCCATTCATCCATATTAATTTTGGAGCATTCCAAATTCCAGAATCTCATATGTCTTTTAGCCACATTTCTTGCTTCTGCTTCCCATGTCAGGACAAGTGGCTATGTTGTGTTCAAAGTAGGTATGTTTAACAAATGTCTGGTAAAAAAGAACTTGTGAAAGATAAGTCCTTGGGCTATCCTATAAAGACTCTCCTTCATATGTGGGAATGTGACATCCAAAAGGTCAGAAAAATAAAAAGCATGCATACTGTCAGACATAATGCCAGGACAAATAGCTTGTAGACATGAAGAAAAACATACAGCACCTGCAGATTTCCCGTAACATCAATATAAGGTTGAGGTTCTTCCTTCACAGGAGCAGCTTTCAACAGACCCTTGACATTGACCCCCTGACGTCTTAGAAGAGCTAGAAAATATTGGAAAACAAGAATCTTAAGACTCTTAAAATAGCATTGCATCAACAGAGACAATGGTTTTTAAACAAAAACAAAAATGATGAAGATGGTGAGATAGAAACTTCCAGGATGAAGCAAGGCACAGCAATTAGAAAAGCACCAAATAATCAGTTACTGACCTGCAACTTTGCTTCTACCATCCTCAGACACAGGTACATCAGTAGTCTGGGGCCATGCTTCAAACTTTGATCTGAACATCACGGTCTCAAATCCCTCAATTACACGTATAATGTGGGATTTGGGCTCTTCACCAGCACGAACTAACTCCTGCTCAATGAAATCAATAATATTCAAGGATATTAAGTATTGACATCAAAGCAGACTTCCAACAATGCCAATAGGGAGCAAGTGAGGACAAAGAATTACTTCTGCAGCTCCACTTGCGCTCTTTCTTTCATCAAGAGAAGTACTTCTCCCCATCCATACAAACACCTCCACTCCACAATCTAGAATATAGCACTTATTTGTGTCCAATAACTCCCTTGTCAAAGAATCAGCCTCAAGGGGTTCTGCCTGCCCCTTCTCAACTCTTGAAAGAAAAAATATGTCTGTTAGAATTATAACAGTTCACAATTTCATGATTTGAATTATCACAGTTTTTAATTTCATAAATCTGAAATTAGTGAAGAAAACAAGCAACAACAGACTCTGTTTCCACTTCTAAAAACCTTGAAAGAAAAACACACATTCATTTAAACAAAATAACTGCCCATTACAAGAATACAATCCTAGGATCCAATAATTTAGTGTCTCCATGAAAACCTGACTGAATGCAGAATACAAAAACATATATATAGATTTCTAGTCTTTTATGGGCATTTTTTTTTCTATATAAGGAGAAACAAAAGCAAGAAGATCAAAAACAAATTTATACTGGCTACTGTGCTCAAGTTGGAAATAGAAAACCTCAGATGCCATTGAAGGAAATCAAAGAGAGTGAAGAATTCAAGGTAAATATGCATAAGGATGACACCATTTCTTGGTACTGTAAAAAAAGCACCTATAAGAGGTAAAAACATAAAACAAGCTGAGACAATATATTACCTAAAAATCTTAGTAGTATGAGTTTCAATGGTCTTGTCCTCATCAGTGATTGTTTTCCTCGGTAGTGGAGCAAAGCCACCAAAAAAACCCCAAAACTCTCCGGTTTCAGCATCAGCCATCAATTTCCCATCCTCTATTACCAAAGAAAAAGTAATTAGACCTAAAGAGACAATCATTCTACAATTTCTGGAGTTCTCAAACATAATCCTCCACTTACCAATGGCAGCTATATCACATTTTCCATTGTGGTAAGTATCTTTAATATACTGGACCACTTCTAAAGCTTTGGCTCTCTCTTGGATGGATGAGTTAGATCCATTGAATTGAAAAATCTTTGACTTGGTGTCAAGAATAAAAATATCATCATGGTTGAGTGATGACCGAGCAAAAGAAACCTGTCTTCAGCACCAGAAAATAGGAAGTTGAACAAAAGACAACATCAACATAATAACTTGAGACAATAATTCATCATTTAAGAGTTGGATTGGTTGGCATAGGTCATAAGAGTAAAGTTGTTCATAAGGCTCTAGGGATAGGAGCATAAGTCTTGGCTTTGATTCAAATTAAGTACATATAATCTCATTAAAGAGCCAATGTCATGGACTTGCCTCTTTTACGTGAACAACACGTTTTCCTTTGCATACAAACAATCGTGTTTGGTGTTCTTTGGGCTCAGCATGTTTAAACCCCGACGAAACTCCACCTTCTTGAGGTATGATACATGGTTTGAAATAAGACAGGAACTTTTCTGTTTCATGGCCCTGTACTTCACGATACTGTACAGCACGGCCTCCAAGAGCTGCATCAAGTTCCACTGTTTTAATGGCTGCCGTACCTGCTTCATCCTATGGAAAGGAAATTCGATCATAAGAACAAAAGCAAGATACTGGTATTGTTGAGTATCAACTAAGAAAGGCAAAAATTGACCTGAGAAGTATCTTTACCAAGCCAGTAATGAATATCATGGCGGAAAGCACCACTTTTTAGGGAAATTGTCTGCAGAGAAAGTAACATCAAGTCACAAAACCAAACATGCTAGATGTAGATCAATTGCTATGTAACAGATGAAGTAAAAAAAACAGGCATTACTTTGGATCCAGGAGAAGACTGCTAACCTTTAAAATCACATAGGAGTCCCCCGTGAAAAACTTGCCATAAGAGGACTTTGGGACTGGGACAGGGCGAAAGTTCTCAATCCGCCAAATTTCAAGTCCACTATTTTTTTTCATTTTTTGGTGGGTCAAGGAAAGTACCATGCTAATAAAACCAGGGGAAACTTTATGCATCTAAAAACAACATAATAGTCAAAATAAATTGCAAAAAGCATTTCATTTTCTGACTAGCATAGCTCAAAGAGCTGCATATTTCATCAAATCATCAAATAGAGGATACGCTTTCTGTCCAGCTCCTTGGAAAGCTGCATCTAAATCCCTCATTGAAACTGCCATGCTGTTTCTGCAGCTAGATTATACGGATATCCAGAAATTTGGAACTGAGCGTAGAAAAAAAAGAACCTGAAAGGCTGAAACAGCATTGGCACCAACAGTCAATTGTTAACCATCACAATCATCGTGCATCATAACGATTTTCCCACAATTTAACTGTCAGGGCATTTTTCAAATTATGCAGTTGTGTAAAATTGTCTGCAAATATCTTTGTTCAAATCCCAAATCATCTTGTGTTTAAGTACCACTACATAATTTGAACATTGTGCATCACAACCTGTATGGTAACTTTCAACATCAGAACTTTCACAAAGTTGTGTGGTCGTCTAAAGTCGGTCTCTGAATATCTCCGAAAAGACAACAGGCAAAAATCTCATATTTACACCATATGTTTTATCCTAAACCTTCATAGATTATTATACAGCATCAAATCATTCAAATACGAGCATTCAAAAAACAGTAACCCTTCAATTCAAATATGAGGATTGGCGGTGACATGACTTGCCAATGCCATTCAGATTAGCCAATAGCAATACACAATCAACCTAGATGGTAAAGCCTGGCATCAACCTCAAAAACGCCGAGGTATGCCCCAACTAATTGTCCCGCCAATGCCCATAAAGACCCATTTTCCTGCCCATCTAGTCGGGAAATTTTGCGTCGGATAGGATTTTTGCCCACAAAACTCACGTCAAGTAATCAATAAATGACGTAGAACCCAAGACAATTGGTAGTCCAAAGCCAACAGATTGCAGATATTCTATTTGAAATTCATGGAACTTGCATTAAAACACAAAGTAACACAAAGAAAGCGTTTGGCACACTAACCAATAATGCTACCCAGTAGAAAATAGTAAAAAAAACACAATCAGATGCTTCGATTTCCAACATATCGAAAAAAAGAAAAAAAAAAAAGGTATTAGATTTCCAAGACATGGAAACTCAATGCCACCGTAGGCACAGCTCAAAAAGAACAACACTTTACTAACATTCATGTCAAAAAATATGAAATCTAAGCACCATACGTGCTCACCGCTTCCTCCCCAGGCTAAATAAAAGATAAAACCGAGCGAGTACAGCCAGTATGGATCAGAAACGCACTTCCACAAGACCAATCTGAAAATCAGATCGAACCCCACTACGGGACACGCGCCAAGAAAAAGCATGAAGAATCAAAATTTAATGCTTTCAATAAATTTTCTTCAAAAAAAAAGAAAAAAAGGAGCCCCACATATCAAATCCTCAAGAACCAAACATTTTTCTAGTGATTATCATCGTTGGAAAAATAGATGTTAATTCAAAATGCCCAGATGCTAAAAACATCAAAAGTGAACGAAATTCACGCTATCTCGAAATAAGAGCACCTGTTTTCTAGGTTCTTAGAGCACCCGTTTTCTGGTGAAGATAGTTCTATCAAGAAGCACCCAGATCCAATCCAATGACCAAGGATTACAGGAGAATTATTGAATTACAATTTTTTTTTTTGGTAGAAGCGGAGACAGAGCGAGATTGAAAGAGGTAAAATGAACGAAGGGTAGGAGAGAGAGAGAGAGTGTGTGTGTGATAGTAAGGGGGGCCAAAAGAGAAATTGGCGAATGAGAGCATAGAGAGAGAGCGGAAGGAAAAAAAGCTAGAGAGAGAAAGAGGGAAAAATGCTGAGAGAGAGAAGGTCAATGTCGAATCTTTGGAAGGAATGATGACTGCCAGGCGTGCTCATCTCTAACTAACTGCTGCAACACCAAGAATCCGCACAAACCGCATGTTATGGTTTGCATTAAAAAAAATAAAAAGACATACAAAACCAGACATGTATTTTCAATGTTTCAGCAATAAATTTATTAAAAACCATGACTATCCGGCCATCTGTCTTTTGTCGGATCAAGAATCAAAGAACGAATTATCTTTCTTACCGTTAAAATTTTATTAACCATTTTTGTTGGGTTTTTGGGTAAATTTCTCCTTTTCTTTTCTTCTTGTTTTTTTTTTCTTTTGGAGTGTCTGCTCCACTTTTGTTAAAGCCTTTGAATTTAATCCTATCAAAACAGGGAATACAAAACATGGCGAGGAAACCCCATGATTACAGTTAACAGCAAAGTTAACCAAACAACTGTAAAAGAGCGAGCAAAGTCATTACTCGAGAGCCTTTATCCTTCTTCCATCAATCTTGTTTAGAACAAACAGTCATTCTTGATACACAGAGAAATAATTAAACGGCGGAAGTTAAAATTGTGAAAAAAGAAAAAAAGGGGAAGCGATTGGAAAAGTTGGTGCACCTTTTTTTCACTTTTATGAGTTCATTAATCGTTTACAGGCGGGATTTGCTGTAATCAGAATCTTTTTTTGTGCGTGGGATGCATATAGAATGTACGGATCTCGTTTGGATGTTTCCGTTGGTTTAAACTTAACAGTAACGATTTTAAAAAAAAAAAAAGAAATAATATCGAAAATCTTGAAATAATATTATTATGAATTAAATTAAAAAATCAATTTTATCTTATAATAATTTTCAATTAAAATATTTTTTAAAAAATTATTCATTACAAAATTTTTTTTATTTGAGAATTTTATTTTTTAAATTATTCTTTATATTAATATTATTAATTAAAATTTGCTATTATTTTGTTAAATTTGTCTTTTGATTCTTAGTTAAATATTAAAATTATATTAATTAATACTTTATATTTTAAATAATGTCTTATATAATGAAAATATAAAAAATAATTTTAATTAATATAATCAATGTAAAACAATAATTTTAAAAATATATCTAAATTAAAAATTTTTATAATATAAAAAAATAATTTTAAAAAATTAATTAAAAATTATTATGATTTGTGATAGTAATCTTTAATTTAATCGCATTATTATCGACGTGGAATATTAGAAGAAACGGAAAGGGAAAGGGAAGCAGATGGTACTAGAATTTTTGTGCAGTTGATGGGATGGGTAACGGGATGGTTCTGATTTCCGCTTCGTGACAAAGACAGCGGAAAACAGCTGAAAGAGAAGGTCGGTCACCGCCCATCATTCATGCGTTTGCCAAAAAAGTCCAAAGGCGGTGCGCTGGGAGCCAATTCCCTCGCGCCTTTGTAGAAAATTGCAACATGGTTTTGCCTTTACAATAGAAATATTGTAGTTTTAGCTTAATAGACGTCGAATTGAAATCTCAATACTAATTATTAAACAAAAGGGTTATTCGATTCTTTTGGAATATATATATATATATTTTTTTTTTTCAATTGGATTATTATATTTTAAATTTGTTCAATTGAGTCTTTACACACTCTTAATACTACGAGATAGATCAAGTCCAATTAAACAAAATAATTTATTACACCAGCCTTCTGGGAATTAATGGGTCTTTCCCTTTTTTTTTTTTTTTTTTCTGAGGCTTTTTTTTGGCCCAAATTTAATGTAAAAAGAGCACATTCGATGTTTCACTTGGGGCCCAGATGAGAATGCTAAAAGCCGCCGTGGCCACTCTTTAATATGGGTCATACCTTGTTCTTCCAAATCGCGGTTTGATCAGTTTCTGGCGGTCCTTTGTATAGATTTCACCCCCTTTTTAAGTTCATTTCCTTCGGAATTAGTAGCCCAAAAGTGTCATCAGCCCAGATCCTTCCCCCGGTGGAACATTAACATGGGCTTAAGAATCATAATTTCACCCCCAACATACGATTTGTTGAAATTGATTTCGGGATGTAATCCAACGAACTGCAACACCCACTTCCAATAACAACCAACTGGACACCACCTGACAGCCCAATGGTTCATCGCTGGATTTGAGCTTCCTGCGAGGCTCAAATCCATTATTGATAGAGTGATGCATGTTCTGCCACCAGAGTCAGTCTCGTAACTAAATGTCTCAAATTTGAATTTTAGCCGAACCAATTAAACAGTATGGAGAAAAGAGAAAAAAAAAAAAAAAAAAGAAGGAAAAATTCATATTCTGGGGTTCTACTTTACAGTGATGGCTTGACCGTGCCCCAAGACTAAGCAATTTTAGGCGTTGAGTCTCATTTTTGTATGATCCGTCAATACAGTGAGTTTTAAGGGAATTCAACCCACTGTGTGTAAGTGTAATTCTCTTGATGACGACCCTGTTATTATTATTTTTTTAATCTTTGTGTTAATGCATCCGTTGTAGTTTTATATCACATTTCAAATATATGTGTTGACATTAAATTTGTCAAGATAAATTAGGTGCATAGAATGATGTTCGAATCTTTCTAATTGCATTTAGTGATTTAAACGGAGCGGCGGCGGTGCGCCTGACTAGTAAGCCGGGTTTTGGGGGACGGATTCATGATCATTTGGAAAAATACATCTTCAATTGGAAGTAGAGGCCAAATACGTGTGGCAAAGCAAATACACCAGGCCAGGGAGTTTGCGTAGCGAATGTTTGTAAATGTTGTATTCACGATCATGCACACGGGCGGACCTTTAATCCCATTTATTAGAGATTCAGAAGACAACTGCGTTTCGAAAATCTCACTCCAAGGAACAGTGTAGCTTTGAATTTAATGCTCTCCAACTCAAGCGGAGGCATACAATACAAGTCAAAGTCAGTGGTTTCATGTCCTATTTATGCTTAAGCCTTGAAAAAGCCAATGGGGGCCTTTCCTTTTCTGATCAAAAGTTGCACTCGAGCTGCTCATGGCTGTGGCAGGCCCACTGTAACAATCCTTTCCACTGTGGGATTCTAAGTGCGCAGCAGGAGAATGATCGAGAAGATCCTTCATGTCCTTATGATCATGCATTGTCTCAGGGAATCCAAATTCTTGAAAATGATCAAGAGAACGGCAGTTCTTGTACATCTTCTTGTTTGTGCCACCCCCAATGCTCAACGTCAGCTCCACCTCATCTTCAACTTCAGTGCCAATGTTATTACTTTTCTGGGGCATGCACAGGCTGGGGCTGGGTCCTGCTTGGTGATGATCATCAATGTCACTAAGGCAAACCCCAGTTGACAGGTAATCTTCCTCGGTAGGCAGTCTTTCGAGATCGAATGCCCTTGCCGTTTTGACGGTACCATCAAACCAACTGCCACTTCTTTCCCTGGAGCTGAATTCATCTCTTGAAAGTTGATCGTTGTGAGCATACGCCCAAGTGGTTTGCAGGAGTGTTGAATTGTGCCGGTCAGTCAATGGAGTTCTGCTAATATCTGGACTCGAAGTGATGGGATTCCAATGTTTCTTATCGTTTTGTTTGATTTCATTTTTCAGCTCGTCCATCATCATCCTCTGAACACTGTATAGCCGGTGGAGTTCCACTACCTGCAAGTTTTGCAAAAAGATTAAACACCGATGAAGGTTGCAGCCAGGGTTGGCTGTGGTGTTGCAAAAAATTGAACATTTTTAAATGGTGGATTTGAATAACAAGTTTACCTGGTGTTTAAAGATATCTTCATGCATCTGCATTGTCCTTTTGATGGCATCCATGTTGTGATTATCGGGCATCTTGCTTCTAAACTTGTCTAACCCTGTCACTTGAAGGTCCTTACTAAGCACTACCCTGGTATGCAAATAGTCCGGAACATCCACAAATTGCTCGCCAAAGATGCTGCTATTTGTTGATGCTGCTAGAGCATTGATGGAATATTCAAGCTTGGTTCCCATCCCTGAAACAATAAATTGATTTCTGATGTGCTCAAAAATACCAAATGTACAGCAGCTCCAGTTTTACCCACAAATAATTCTAATCAAAATGATGTCAAATATAATTGCAAAAGTGAATGAACAAAGCAGTGCAAGAAGAGGTGGATGGCTTTGGTGTGAATTATCAATAGTCACTAACTGGATACGTGGAGATAGCTAGAACAGGTTAGCTGACCTCAAACTATCCCTTTGCAGCATTTGGGGATAACAAAGACTAATGGAAAAATCTAACATGCTCGGCTCACATCCTATCCTGCCGCAGGGAAACTTTTTTGAAACACATCTGCAACTTGAATCTTTTCTTCAATTTACATCATATCTTCCTAAATGATAATTGTTCCTTTGCTTGGTCGGTTGGTCCATGGAGACAAGTTTAGGCAAAGAAATGATATTTTTCCATGAAGCATCACACCACAATTGTTTTGCTTCAGATAGTTAAAAATTAGGATATTGAACAAACGGGTGTGGATAAAAGAAACTGCTCAAAATGCATCGGGAGCTTCTTAAAGTGATGCAAACAGTTGCCACACAGTGAACAATGCTGTCAAGGGAATACGGGGTGTGAGCACTAGTGAGACCAAAGATTCTCTCTCTTGCGGACTGTGACCTTTTTCTGATACATGTTAGATAAAAAAGCAGTGATCTTCATCTTTAGAAAATAGTTCTAGAAAAGGGATCACTTCTTTCTGCTTCCCTCTACAGTCAAGCCTTTTTGATAAACACATGATGGGATCTGATACTGGCTGCAATTATCCTTATGATGAATTTCACTTATCAGGCAATCCAAGAAAACAGATCATCAACAAGGCAGACTATGAGAGAGAGAGAGAGAGAGAGAGAGAGAGAGAGAGAGATGTAAGCAGTACACTTCTTATATGTCTATGCATGAATATCAATGTTAAAATGAAACTTACAGTAGAACTTCAAGATGCAATGATGCAAACTTCTTTTTAATAGGTAGAGATATAATGGCACATGCAATAAGTCAACAATAATAACACCAAGACTATCACAGAAGCGCAAGAAGAAAAAAAAAAAAAACTTTTACAATTGCCTTTGTTGTATTACCTGCAACAGATTGTGACCAGATCGCAAAAATTTCCCAGAAGGCTCATTGAACATCTTCTTCCTTCATGCCAGCGGCCGTTCTCGTTAATAGACCAAACTGACAAATCTTCAATCCCTCCATGAATCGCTTCCAATGCTCATGTTTATTACAACATGGGTCCGAGCTTCCTTTGCGGTAAACAAGCTCTTTTGAACACCAAAGAGATCAGCAAACACCAGCAAGCTCTTCTCTTTGTTTGACAAGGCCAAGAATCAGTCTCTCTCTGGATCCTTAACTTGGAGAAACAACAAAGGCAACCCTTTACTTAAAAAAATATAATCGTGATCTTAATAATTCAAATATGACAGGCTGTGAAGGTAGGGGGCAAGAAAAGAGCCGGCAGTGTGTTCCCAAGTAATATTTTGATAATGAAGGCAAGAGAAAGATTGAATGTTCATAGTATTTATTCCTTGGTATTCATATATTCTTGGGAAACTTCCCGACGACTGCTCACATTAATAAATTATTAAAAAACGTTAATAACCTAACCTTTTGTATGTTACAAGTTATTAAATATGAGGTATAGATTTATTTTGAATATCGTTAAAAGTATAAATATCTATTTTGAATTTTATTTTATTTTTTTTGGTATCCAAGTGTATCTAAAAAAAGAAAAAAAAAAAGAAAAAGAAATGATGGTTACACTTGGATACAAATAATAAAATAATATATATTTTAAAAATTTTCTCCATTTTTATTAACTCACTTCTTGCATTATTATAGAGACATTTTTATTATTTTGTCAATCTTATTTAATTATGTCTATCCTTTCTATGTTTCTTTCGGGATGAAAAAGTGAAATTTAAGAAAAAAAAAAAAAAAAAAGTTACCCCTTATTGTGTATCTCACGACACAATTGTCCAACGCATATATCGATTTGTTTTAGACTTATTTATGTATAATCAATTGTCAATTTTAGCGTACATGACAGGGTGTGATTCACCGAGGAAGAAGACGAAAGAAGTGGGGACCACAAAATTTGGTATTTGATTAGACAAATATGGTACTCCTAGAAAAGTAAACATGAGCCTATGCTAACGAAGGCCAGTGAACAAGATATTCCATGTAACGTCTTTGTGAGAAATCAAGATATACATGAAATCATGGAAAGTTGGTGCTTCTTTAGTACTATAACAACTAATCCTCTTTCAAGTTTTTTTTTTTTTTTTTTTTGAGTTTTTCTTCTTTAATTTCTCTCTTTTTTTTTTTTTTTTGACTCTTTGGGTGAACGTACGCAATGATTTTCACTTGATTATTGAATAATGCTTTGGAATGATCACATTTTTAACTAATTATGTATGACCTTCTGTCCAAATTCACCAGCAGTGTTTGTATGGGACCATGTTAATTCAGCTAACAAAAATTAGAAGAAACACATTTCTAAGTCTTTGATTATTCTTTCCTTGTATGCACTGGACACCCAGATTCAGATTTTCTTTTTCATTTTTTCCCTGTATATTGGAATTTCCACACTTATCTTTCAGTAATTTTCTTCTGCCAAAAGGAAATTCGGGCTGGATCAGTATGGTAGTTGGAAATGATGGAAAAGATGCATAAAGGGTTTTAACTAATCTGAAATTTAAAGGCTCTATGTAGCTACTTTCCAGGAATCGATAAAACAAAACAAAAAAAGTAAACTAGATGTATACATAGGATTTAACAACCATTGTTTAGATATCTACGTCATTTATCTGTGTTTCTGCTTATCTTAAGAACACCAAGAACCAAGATTCTTAATATGCTGTACGTGTCCCACAACCATAACTGAAGCATCAAATTAAACATTTAAAAAAAAAGAAAAAAACACAACAAGTTTACTAATGGGTAATTAAGATAGGAATAAAATTGAGATGAGATGGGATACATCGCTTTCTTCCAAAACCATAGGCTTGTCCCTCCTTAATTGGAAATTATCTCAAGGTTATGTTAATAACAATGCTTGTAATGCTCGATTACATTTCCCAATGGATCTACCAACAGGCATTAAAGAAAATGACGGCATGGACCCAATTACTATTGAAGTAAAAATAAGGTGACAACATCGAAAATTTTCAATTTTGGGTTAGGTCAAGTGGGGTCGAGCGTGATAAGGGGTTTTTTTTTTCTTTCTTTCTTTTTTGGCTTGATTCCTCTATTTAAGTCTGCTCCCAGTTCATAAATGTCAAATGTCATTGGTTATCGCATAAAAATCAACTAAGATTGGCTCCACCCCATCTGGTACACAGTGATGATAGCTATCAATACGAAATTGGCCAAGGCCTGAAAGTTGAACCGAGAGATTCTACTATGAAATCCAATCCGGAGCAAGGCATGCATATACTGTTATACGGGCGAATTTGGGAAGGAAGAAATTCTTGATCCCCATGTAAAAGCGAAGAATCGAAAAGACATCATCTTCCACGGCTCCAAGAGAATGGAATCAAATCATAACAAGAAAATGGGTGTTTTGGTTTACTTGTGTGCTTTCGAGTTCCCTAGTTTCAATCAGTCTATCATGGTCTCTTATATTTCGTGAATTCCGCGGAAAGGTTCAGCTTTGTAGACTATAACAAGCTCAAACCGTTGGTTTTAACAAATTGGTAGCATCGATGACTTGTTTACAAGAACGGTGGAAAATGGCTAAAATCTCGCGTAGCTCTCAACGCAGGGAGTAGCACTAGAATTGGTTCTTATAGTAGTCATTAATTTCTAAAGTGATTCTACCTCTATATGGAGAATAAGATACCAAGAGAGCAGAGAATCTTGTACTGCTGTATCCATCCATGGATGATCGATGTTGATATTTGTGTTAAACAAGGAGATGCGAATATGAATCAATATGGACGTGATTAAACTAAATTTAGCATTGCATAAAAGGGGTATACTCTAGGTCACGAAATTGATCAAAATCATGGTTACATGCATTGTTTTTGACCGATTAACCACTTTTCCCTATAATTTATGCGCTAAATTAATTCATCTAATAATCTTTTCTCAAAGATGATGGGGTTGTTCTCATCCATGGCAAGTGGATGAGTGTATTTCTCGTGGGTCTCTTGACGTAGACCCTCAAATCTCTAACACTTTGTGATCTAAAATGTCCCACGAATGTTCTTATCTCGATGCATATGTATAATTTAATAGCACGGACATGGACAATTATGGGGGAAAGAGGACGAGGGAGGTTACGGCATCTCCAAGTAAAGGGAAAAGAGAGCTGGAATAATATTTTTTTTTTTGATTGATTGGGATTGTTGGAAGAAGCACGCCTTGTAGCCTATTCGAGGCACAAGCCGCAAAGATTGTGGGGCCGATCTTCCCCCCACCACCCCTGCGCCCCTTTTTAGCGCGGAGTCACTGTCCACCGTGGCCAGAATCATAAAAACAAACCCCTGGTCACGTGCCATAAAATCATTCTTCCTCCTCTGAGGGCCCATTAAACTCAGGCACTGTGCCTGGTTGATGCGATAACATCGTGTTTTTGTTAGTTTCAATTATGTGTACACAGCAAGTTAATATTGTATAACGATTACAATGTTATCATCTGATATTTTTCCTGAGCTCTCATTATTCTTACATCATTTGTGTTGTGTAACATTACTAAACTCCCAGTTAATATTCCATGGTTATTCCGATAGCCTGGCAGTACTCTGAATGTGGGATTTTCAGTCCATTTTATTGGCTAATAGATTTTGATTAGGCAAGTGAATTACTTTAAAAGGTCAATTGTTTTGAATCTGATGAAACAAACTAACAAATATTATTTAATCTTACAAGGAAAAGCCTCGAGACTGAAAGATTCCCTGAAATCAACAAAAACATGATTGGGCACATGTTAACTTAAACTAAACATGCACTTAATTATCAGTCAACTAGTTGTTCGCAATCCCGCTTGTCTCGGACTTTTGTTATACCGACACATCCCCAATCGCAGCAATTGGGACGCACTCTACCCCATTTTTTCTTATTTAGGCATGCAACGGACGGATTCTCATAACTCGAAGCACGTGAATGCGACCACTATGGCACGTCTAAGCAAGGTCATTTAACGAAGTCGTGGATAATCAGGGTCATTTAATTAAGTAATTAGAGTGGGGTGGGTTCATTACTGCACTTTTTGTCCATTGTGTAAACTAAATTCCCTCCGGGGGAATGCATGCGACGAGAAGTTTTGCAATCCCCTTTGAATAATTGTGTGTGAATATCTAGAAAATATGAATCGCTAGTAGCCACGTATTGTCAAGAAGAGGGTGACAGCCGGATTGTGATCCGATGCAATTAACGATAGCGACGTATTGGTAGAAACGTCCAGAATTGAACTATCTAAACGACGCATGCCCACATATCATGCATGCCGCCATAGAAATTAGTGCACTAGGCTACTTACCAAAGTTCTCACCTTTTTTTTATTGTTTGTAAAGTTCTCGCTTTTCTTATTGTTTGTGGTGCATCTGATCTCTTTTTCTATATGAACAGCAACGAGAAGGGATCTCTTTTGTTCTCTCTTTACACGACGAGGACCCACCATCGCGACTCTATTGAGAGCCTGAGGCCACGAGTGTAACCCACAAAATCCTGAATTCACCCTTGGTTATAAATTATACAAACATTTTTTCTGATAACATGTTAGGGTTAGTATAATTGCGGATCCATTGTTACAATGACAGAACTCATTCATTAGTGTCAAATGTTTTTATAAGATTTATTTGTAAATCAACCATTTTTCTTTTTTTTATTTGAGCTGTGAACATATTCAATGAAAGTGTATCTATTCGGGTGTACTTATCCGGGTCTGTCAAACCATTGATATCTATCAATCGACATAAAGAAGTAAATATTCCTATGTAGACGTCTAACAGAAAAAGATTGGACAATTTATCTTCATACTCTCTCTCTCTCTCTCTCTCTCTCTCTCTCTCTCTCTCTTTCTTGCTTTTAATTTCACCGGTTCAAATTTTCAACTCTTTTGCATTGTCATTTGAATTTTATTTTTTAAAATTTATTTTTTTGACGAAAAAATAGTCAAATTTTTAATAATTTTTATTTAATTAATATACAATTTTTTAATAATTTTGATTCTTTTTTGTCCAACGATAATTCATTTGAAACAAATTAAAAAAGTATGAAATTTAAATAAAAATACAAAAATTGTTTAGAACCAAAACACAAGAAAATTTGGATAGGCATTACTTTTAACAAATAATAGTTTTTTTGTCCTTACGTTACGGATGTTTTCGAATCAGCTTTTAAATCAACGGAGACCAAGTCTTTTCCTATACAATTTAAAGGGCACATCAGGTTTTGTGCATCTTGAACTGTACTCTTGAAATAGGTCTCCAGTGATTCTTCCATGTGTATAAGGACGGGGGATACCGGCTGCTACAAATGTACACGCGCTTGAAGGCAGTACCTTTTTCCTTTAAAAATGGGACCGTCCCGTCAGGAGAAACTGCGCACTATTAAAAACTCAATTTTGGGGAGTCTATATTTAACTTTATTAAGTATCTTAGCGAAGATTCAATGATCTTTGATATGGTAACAAATGATATCTCCATCACTAAATTACAAGGTTCGGTAATGCATTTTAAGGCTGACATTGTGAGCACATGCCGGTGTACAATGTGACAGAAATGTAATGGACAATTCCATTTACATTTTCTTTTGTTTGGTAAATGAAAGCACTCATCCTTGGCGGGTCTGCCCCATGTGAAAAATCTGAAAGACAACAACTGGTCATCTGGGACACCGCGGTTGCCTTTTGCTCAGGTAGAAAGGGATGCCTCCTATTGATGCTGTTCTATTATCATTAATTATACAAATAAATTATGAAACCATTTCTTGTAGTCAAAATCAAAAGAAATTTCCTTAGTTATCGAATTCGTTGTCTTCTAAGCAAAAAAAAAAAAAAAAGTCTATGTATTCACTATTTCACAAGTTTCTATTGAAAGATGAAGAAAATGGCATATCCAAGGAACGAACTTTATAAACATTTGCGTACTAAAAAAAAAAGATTTAATCAATAAATTAGAGGAATATGTACCAGAAAAATAAATTAATTGAATGTAGCTTATATTTTATAAAAGCATAGAGACAAGGATAGAATTGACCACTTTGCTATTTAGGCTAGTTCGCTAAAATACAACTGGAATGTAATTGTCGTATTTGAAAAGAGTTGATAAAACAGATAAGAATTTTCTTGTAGTGAATCCAGAAAGAGAGAGTGAGAGAGAGAGAGGGAAATTCTAGCAAGCCAGTCACATTCGAGCATTATTGAGATCAAGAAAATATCCTTTGCATCTTCTGACAGTTGCCACATTCACTGTATGTATCGCTGGACGGCGACTCGTCATTCTCAACCAACCAATTTTAAAAGAAACAAATTACTCATTATTTTAAAAACAATTAAAGTATATTGATTTGCTTTTTTTTCTTTTTTCCTTTTTTTTTTTTTCAAAGAAGGAATCAAAGGAATCTCTCTATTTTCGTGCCAATGTCCAGGTTCTGTGGATCCAATTCCCCCCCCCCCCCCTCAATTTACAACAATATCATCGTCCCATGTCTGCTCCTCCTTTTTTTTTTTTTTTTTCTTTTTCATATATTAATTAACTTCTACTATTAGGGGGTGAATTTGAGAGTTTCAGTGTTGGGGGTGTTTCTTTCTCCCGACCTAAGGCCACGGTGATGTTTTTGGTTTTTTAGTAATTTGATCTCTCACGCAAGCAGATGAGTTGAAGAAGACCAATGGCATTGGAAGTATCATTCGGGCTGATAGAAATCAATTCGTACGAGGGCTTTCGGCCCCGTGTAATTATGATGTGGAAGATGGGCTGAAATAAAAATAAAAATAAAAATAACTTAGCAAGTAGCAAAGAATCCCAGAAGGCAAATGTTTGGGTTGGTCCATTTCTTACAAAGGCCTTTTTGGAGAAGAGGCCCATGAGTAAATCACTTTGTCAGCAGTTCAGGAGCTTGAATTCTATCCACAAACTTCAGAACTGTCTGTCACCATATTTTTCTCCTATCATCACCATTGCCAACCAATCAAATGCTTTCTGCCAAAATTCCCACCATTGTTGCTGCACCAACAAGTACCAGAAAACAATATCAAAAGAAAAAGAGAACCAAAAAAAAAACCCACTTGAAGGAAATAAGAAGAGGAAGAAACACAGAGTAAATTACCCTTTTCAATGGGCTGAGTAAATTGTTCAGTTTGATTCAACCTGATCGGATGGGATTTGAAGGTCTTTAATCTTAGAGGCAATTAAAAGAGAGAAAAATGAGTGCACTCTCAACCCGACCCCATGGTGTCAAAGCAACTTCATCAGCTGCTTCAATCTTGGGCCTGCCTCTCTCTTCATCTAAAAGTACCCACTTCCTGTCTTTCAGGGTACTTACAGTCAACTATTCTCCATTTCCATTATTGTTCTTTCCGAGATGTTTCCCCATTTCAGATTCATGTCTGGTTTCTTTCATACAGAATGATTTTCTCAGAAGAAAATATCTCAGTAGACACTTTCTTCAGCTTAAGTTTAATCGAAGACCAGGGAAACGTGCAGGTAATTCTAACGTGAATTTCTTTTTACAAATGGTCTGTGTTATCAAAATTTCATGTAATCCCTTTATTCAAGAATGCATATGCAAAGTTCAATGAATTGTGAATAAGTTGTGCGCTTTTCTGGTTCGTTAAAATTTGAAGGATTTGTGGTTTCACCAAGCTGCGTCCTTCCATTGACTGAAGAGAATGTGGAGAGAGTTTTAGACGAGGTGAGGCCTGGCCTGATGGCTGATGGGGGCAATGTGGCTTTAAGTGAAATAGACGGTCTTGTTGTAGTATTGAAGCTGCAAGGAGCGTGTGGATCATGTCCAAGCTCTACAATGACTTTGAAGATGGGAATTGAAACTCGGCTAAGAGATAAAATACCAGAAATCATGGCTGTGGAGCAGATTCTGGACACTGAGACTGGACTAGAGCTAAATGAAGAAAATGTCGATAAGGTTACAAAGTTACAGGTTTTAATTGATTCTGGTGTTGCATTTGTTGGCGTTTGTGTGTTTCATGCTCATATTTGTTCTGCATCTGCTGCCAAGTGCATACATGAGGCATTTGAAGTGCTGCATTCTGATTTTGAAAGCTGATACTTTTCAGTGTCGGTTATTGCAGAAGCCTCCGCTTTGTGGAGGCTGGTGGCAAATCAATTCATCAGTTTTTCAGTGTTTGCCCTGAACTTTTGCTTAATGAGCAATCCCCATTTTGGATGATTTATGCTTGTGTTACCTAACTGGTCCTTCTAGAGCATCATAAGATTGGTAATTGGCTCTGATTTAAGAAATGCCTGGGTGCCTAAAGAGATTTACATCTCGTGACTGCAACTCTCATCTCTGTTTGCTGTTGATGTTTGGTTTATGAAACTGAACTTTATTTTAGCCTGCATTGATGATGATCTTCTTTACTAATTCTGCATGCGTGGTGAAGTTACTTGTTGGGAGACAGTTGGCACCTTAAGCAATTAAGGAACAAATTGTTTAACCTTGCAGGTTCTTGCTGAAATTAGACCATACCTTTCTGGAACCGGGGGTGGAGTACTTGAACTTCTACAAATCAATGACTACATTGTCAAGGTTCGGCTCAGCGGACCTGCTGCTGCAGTTATGACTGTCCGCGTCGCTTTAACTCAAAAGTTGAGAGAAAAGATACCTGCCATTGCAGCTGTCCAGCTAGTAGAATGACAACCAGATACTTGGAAACATCATTTACGGCAAAGTGAAAACAGAAAATTCTGTATCTATATCCATCATAACAAAAAGTGCGTAAGAATGATGAATTGTAGCCTAGGAAACCATAATTTCTAGACATAAGAAGATCCATGCCAATGAAGTTAAACAATGTGAACTATGAGAAACTGAGCAGTGGCTTCATGAATGATTTCTTGCTATTTAGTTGTTGCTGTGGCAACACTAGGATTGTGCATTGACTTAAAAAAGGGCATGTTCCTTTATATGCGGAGACAGGCTGCTTTCTATCCTCTTGCCCCAAGCCATCGTTCTACCCACAGCAACTTTTCTGATCATAACAGTATAAAGGTGTGTAACTTATCAAAGACAATTTATTACTGTACAATAAGAGTCATCCCAAGATTGTTTACAGGAAATGGTGTATATCCCACAATTCATACTACTATTGATTACAATGACCAGCTCAACACAACTCCTGCCCACTTAAGTCAAAACATTTATATTGTTTGATCCATCCATCAAAAAAGTCCATTGTGCTATTAATATTCATCTTCATCTTCATTTTTTGCTCCAAAGAATCTCCTGACGACAGCTGCAGCAGCACCAAGAAACAAAAAGAGAGCCAAGGTGTCAAATCCTCCTCCAACTCCAATGGCAACACTAGGACCTGGCGTGAAGAATGAAAAGGGTGACCAGCCCCAGCCACCAAAGAATGGCACACCATAACCATATCCGTATCCGCCAATCAAAGGTGGAGCCACTGGTGGATTGACGTATATATTGGTCCTACATAATAACCAATTTACATAACTTGCATCATAATATAGTACCAAAGGAAGTAATAGCAGAAAATGGAGCTACCCAAAGAGAGAAAATTGAGGTTTTTGTCCAGTCTACCAATCCATAGGAAGCACTGGCTGAATTTCAGTACCATCATTGCATGAAAAGAGTGACATTTACATCCACTAATTATGCAGGAGGGCATCATGATAGTTGCCTTTGAATCTCCTTTCAATTCTAGTAAAAAGCTAATCACAGTTGTGTGATTTCCTAGTAGCCTAGAAGTTCAGCTTTTATCATTTCCCATGCGCACCCCCCCCCCAACAAAAAAAAAAGAAGTTCAGATTGTGGGGACTAACTAAGAGGATTCTAAATATGCTATTCAAATCAGTATCAAGTTCCCAAAGGGGTTAAGGTCTGCAAATCATTCACAGCGTTTCGATTGTTTGAAGTAATTCAAGAACAAATGAAGTTTAAAACCAAGTTTACATCTTTTATCAAAGTTTGCATCTCGATGTTTCTCTTTGAAATGCAATACGCAGGATAGAGAATTAGTTCAAATTCCCACAAGTTGTTCTCAATATCACGCCCAAGAACTTGAAAAGAGTTTGTAGAAGAGATCCTTACTTTACAGTTTCCAATAGGCAATGTTTTATCTATACATTTACTCCCATTTCAGTAACTAGAAACCAACTTATTCACACACAGACGCACATAGTTTCTGGTTGATAAAAATAGTTATATTTCGAAGGGAGGTATCACACTGCGATTCAAAGCTGCATGGACTAGTACCTTGAGTTGTTGTTCAATCTAGGGGATGAACGGGGGGCCGATGACCGGAATGCCTGACCGCCAACTCTGCCTCCAGTTTTGGCGGCTGACGCGTCACTAACAGATCCCAGTGTCAGCACCCCAGCGGCCAGTGTCACTATGGCTAGCTTAGCCACTAGGTTCTCCTTTGTCCTAGTAAATTGAATGGCCCCAAAAATACAATTTTCAGACACAACATATACATAATTGCGATATGAACCAAAAAAAAAAAAAAAAAAACAAAAGACAAAAGCTTTCAAAATTCAAGCGAACTATGTCCAAGTCGAGAGTTCACCTGTAGGAATCCTTGGCGTTTTCATCTTGCGAGTACCTGCTGCAAGAAATGGTGGCAACAGAAGTGGGTCCTCTTGTCCTGGTTTTGTTATGGGTTAGTTGTGTGAGAGTGTTGGCTACGAAGCTTTGTTGAGAAAAAGCCATGGACATTTTGTCGTTGCTTTAGCTTAAACCAGTGCTAAGAACAGCTTGGAAGCGTCCTTGATTTCTAAGCCACGTCTCTCAGATTTTTCTTATGCTTTGTTGCTTGCAGAGCAGAAGTTTATCCTTTTCATGGTTTGCAAATCTCCACGTGGCATGATTGCAATGGCTGGACAGAAGTCTCGGGCATGACACGTAGCTCCTCCTTTCTTGTTTTGTTCAAAAAAAAAAGCCTGTGAAAATTGAAAACAAAAAATGAGAGAGCGAATTTTTTTTTTTTAAAAAACAACCAAATGTCAATAATACCCTCCTGCTAACCCGTTCCCCGTCCCCCCGGCACAGGTTCCGGCGCTGGCATGGGAACTCGCCGGTGATGGTCGCTGAAACTCTCCAATGACATCTCATTTGTTTTTCCCACTTTCCCTCTCTAAAGGAAACTGTAAAATCATCGGATAAAAGAAAGCAAGAGACGGCGCCACTGTCGTTGCCGTGGCGGCTGCCAGAGACTAAAGAGAAAAAGGGCTAGATCTGGGGATTGCATGCCTCTTTCGATGTGGCCCGAGCTGCGACACTCCGGCGGCTGTAGCCAGCGATCCTAGATCTTAAAATTTTTTGGGTTTTCTTTCTAATGATGATTTTTATTTGAGAAATTACGTAAAATATGAGAGAACGATGGTCGAGGTAGTTACGGTCACCGGAGAGGTGCTCCAGCAACTTGACCATGAAAAAAGGGTCGTGAGATACGGGCACCGGATCGAGAGCGAGGCGTAAGGGAAGACATAAGGGTTGTTTTGTCTTTTCGTAATTATTAATAAAATAAAAATATATTTTTACTTACTAAATTTAATTTAAAATTTTTTTATTTTAATTTTAAAAAATTGATTATTAAATTAAAAAATTTTGAAAATTAAATTAAATATTAAATATTAAATATATAAAATATTTTAATATTTTATATAAAAATATTAATAAATATATTTTAAAATTTTTATAATTTATAATTTATAATTTTAAAAAATATAAAATAATGTAATTTTTTTAAAAAAAATAAAATATTAAAATATATGTTTAAATTTATTTTTATAAATTTTTAATTTAATTAAAAGAATTATAATTAATTCAATTAGATGAATTATTTTTAAAATTAAAATTTTTAAAATAAAATAAAATAAATTAAATTATATTTTAATTCTTAATTTTATTTATTTAATTGATTAATTAATGTAATTTAATTTTAAAAATGTTGTACCCGGGAATTCCTCTTTCTTATAATTTTGTTATATAAAGTCAATTATGAAAATTTTTTATTTTTTTTTCGAAAAAAAAAAAGAAATATAAGTATATTAGACATTATATTTGCGGTACATGAGTTTGAATTAATATCACTCGTTAATATCTTTATTATTCGAATATTAGTACGGAAGTTTTTATAGAGATAACTCAATATATAAACACTAAAGTAAATTATTTCTATAAAAATGACTTATCATATGAGCACTAATGGGATAGCCATGGCCGTTCTGAAAATGACGATCAGATTATAACATGCACGACTGACTGCATGCCAATCGATATTTGATAACCAAAAAAATTGATTCAAGAAAGATCAGCTTCAGAGAATGTTAAAGCTTGTGTAGGGTGTCAGTGTCAAATAATTAAATAAATAATTAATTAATTGAATCGCGAAAATTTCAGTTAATCAAATCGACTTTTAAGAATTCATACTAATGCTAATCCTTGTCACTCACCAGGACATAGTCATTATCGTTTTCGAAATCAAGCATGTTAAAGACCATGCTAACTGGTGGGAATCCACATTTACTAAAGCCGCTCAAAGCAGGCCATAAAATAAGCAGAACAGTAGAATCAAAACAATCGGACTCTATCTCAAAGATCATATCAAAACCAGCGAACTCTATAAAAAGGTCACATTGCTTTGCTCTTTACAAAGCAAGCAGAAGGCAGGTAAACACAGCCCTTTTGTTATTTTCTTCTAGTAGTTCAAGTACAGAAGAAACAAAAAGAAACAGATTAGAAGGAAAATAGCATGGGAACTCTCCCTATCTAGAAAAGCTTTTAACTACTTGTGCATTTTTAGCTCTCCTGGCCTGACTGCAGATCTCCCTTTCTGCGCTACGTTTTTTGACCTTTATTATACGGTATAGTGCTGCTGAATCGTGTCGATGTCCAAGCCTTTAAGCTTCACCACGGACTCAACATGTCCCTTCAGTGTGTTGAGCTCCCGAAGCCTAATAACACAAAGTTAAAGGAGAATGTTCTTAGTTTGATGATTCGCGAAGGAAAAAAAAAAACTCTCTTGAATACTTCCAGATTATAGCTTAAAATTAGCGAAGTCGATATCACGGTGACGTACCTGGCAACTTCAGCTCGTCGCTTGGCCTGCTCAGCAATCTCGGACAACTCCCTATAGCTGCTCTTTTCACTGATCATGCTAGCAGTTTCTGGTGGTTGAAGCCCATGCAAGGTCCTTTGTGCAAGAGCCCATTGAGCCTCTCTCTCCTCTTTACCATAATCTTTCTTGGTTGTAAATGCAGTCTGTCAAGGGTGGACAAAGGATATCAGGACCTAGTTCCAATTGCTAAATGCACGAGTCTAACTTCTGAAACAAAATATTCAAGCGAACAGATATACCTTGTTCTCAAGCAAGTTGAGCCATGCCTTTCCACTCAAGATGTAACGGGTGGCAAATTTCATTAGGTCAAGAGGGACATAGAAAACAACACTGTAAATCCAGATGACACCGGCCCATCCCCAGCCGATTCCCTTAATCTTTGCAAAACCCCAGTCGGCATATACAGCAATCAAGGTTGCAACCTGCAAGCCAGAGCCGCTTAGCCTCTTGAAGCATGAATTGAACCTCTCCTTGAAATAGGTAAGGAGCCATGTGTATCAAAAGAATTCATACCAGTTGCGCAACTGTGAATGCAGACAGTAGTAGCAGACCAGGGCGTTCGACATAAGACCAGCTGCGTGACCGAGTCACAAAGATGAGAGCTTGGCTCACAATACTGACTTGAAGGTATAAAGCAGCCATCATTTCATCTTCTTTATCCTTCAAAGATCTTACATGGAATTTTTCCTGCAGTGGTTAAGAGTCAAAATTATAAGCCATAAACAACAAATTGGGTAATCATAAAATTTGCAGTAAGTATGAGTTAGCAAGCAAATGATGCTCTTACCGAAAAGAAGTCAGTATCATGCATTGCCCAGAAGAATATAACTGTCATTAGAGCCAAGTAACCACCAAGTGCAACACCGGTGGCAAATATCTCTTTTAATTTCCAGCTGTCAGGCAAGGGCGATGGCTTCACTCTATCCTTTGAGATAGTCATAATTGTACCTAAGAATTGTGATAAAAACATGAAATAAGTCACCAATATTGTCCTCCTGCATCAATGCATGCACAATTACACCTGCTAAACAACTCACCATCATTCAGAATGGCAATGATTAGAACCATGAAGGGAGAGAAGTCGAATTTCCATATCAGAGCAATAAGCATGAAACCTAGCTGCAAAATTGGAGAGTTGAAAATTATTTGTCTTCGCTAATAATAGCCTACCACATAATTCCCATTTGACGGATCAATCACTATTGACTTACCACAATACGGATGGTAATGGAGACAGCGTAGATCTGCAAAATAAAAGGAATTTAAGTCTACTGCTACCAGAGAAAAGAATAAATTGTAATTGTGTTAAAAGAAGAGAGCAACTAACAGTATAGTTCTTCATCCTCTGGAAAATTGCTCTGCTGGTTAGCACAGCACTAATGATGACACTCAATCCAGGTTCTGTCAGAACAATGTCAGAAGCACTTCGTGCAGCATCCGTGGCATCAGCAACTGCAATCCCAATATCTGCCTTCTTCAATGCAGGGGCGTCGTTAACACCATCACCAGTCATTCCAACGATGTGCTTCTTCTCTTGCAACTTCTTCACAATTTCATATTTGTGCTCTACATAGAAGATGTATAAAAGGAGTTAAAAAAAATTTCCAACTAAGTCATTATGTGCAAAATTTCATGTCTATCATTAAACAGCATACCACCTGTCCCGAAAAATTCACCCGTCAAAAATAATTAGCTAGGGCATGAACGACACCCACCTGGAAACACGCCAGCAAAGCCATCTGCCTTCTCAATCAACTCATCTACAGGAAGAGCATCTATGCTTGAGTCCTTGTGCTGCCCAAGTAACGATGCAGATGGATACATGTTTGTTCCCATTCCAAGTCTTCGGCCAGTCTCTTTTGCAATGGCAAGTTGATCGCCTGGAAAGTACCATAGCTGTGAGTAAGCTGATTACATAAAAATTACGAAAAAAGAAGCTCTATTCTCTAGGCAGATGAACAACTAAATTACCAGTAATCATCTTGACATTGACACCAAGATGGAGAGCTCTGCGGATAGTTTCTGCACTGTCATGCCTCGGAGGATCAAAAAGGTTCAACAGGCCAACAAACTCCCACGGACTTCCGGCACTTTCCTTTGTTTTCTCAGGCACCATCTGCAGGCATACCAGTATAGCATAGTAAGAGTGTGTGGTCCTTTCAAATGACACAGAAGATAATGAAACTGCGAAGCATAAAAGCTGGGTATCAAAACCTGTCGGCAAACAGCCAATGACCGAAGTCCACGTTCAGCAAACTTGTCAATGACAGAATGAACCTTCCTCCTAAGATCTTCCCTGGCATTGCAGAGATTAAGAATCTATTCATGGAAACAACACAGTTCAGACAATTGAAATAGGCAAAGTCTCTGATTAATTATATGATTTTTGCAACAAAAAAATGCGAACAGCAAGTTACCTGCTCAGGGGCACCTTTACTTGATCGATGCCAGTTTCCATCAGCATCAATGTAGGTCAAAGCAGTTCTTTTGTCCACTGGATTGAAGGGAAAGAAGTGTACCTCTCTTATACCAGCCCTTGCCTGCATTCGTTTACATGGATCATAGGGTCAGAAAGCATTCATTAACTTCCTTCACTCTCAGAATATGCAGGGAAAAGAATTTTACCTCCTTTGGGTCACCAAGCATTCCAACCATGGCAGCATCAATGGCATCCTGGTTCTCGACCCTAGAAGCCCTAGCAGCTAGCAGGACCACGTGATCTTTATCCACACCCTTTGTAAACACTTCAATCAAGTTTTTGTCCACACTCAGCTTGTTAAGGGTGAGCGTCCCAGTTTTATCACTGCAGAGGACATCCATACCAGCCATCTCTTCAATGGCAGTCATACGCTTAGTGATGGCCCCCTGTTGAGACAACTTGTGAGATCCAATAGCCATTGTCACAGACAAGACTGTAGGCATAGCAATGGGGATGCCTCCAATCAATAGAACCAAAAGATTGTCAATTCCATCCCTGTACTTGCGCTTCTGAATTGGGTACATGACAATGATCTCAACGACCATTCCAACTGCTATAGAGCAGATACAGAAGTTCCCAATGGCAGTGAGCACCTTCTGGAAGTGCCCAACTTGGTTGGTGCTGTCCACGAGATGTGCAGCCTTACCAAAGAAGGTGTGAACACCAGTGGCGATAACAACAGCCTCAATTTCTCCTTGTTTGCAGGTGGAACCAGAGAAAATTTCATCCCCAGGGTTCTTGGTCACTGGAAGTGATTCTCCAGTAAGAGCAGATTGATCAACTTTCAAAGGATCGCCATCAAGAAGTCGGGCATCTGCTGGGATGACATCTCCTAATTTTATACTTATTATGTCTCCCGGAACCAGGATTGCTGCATCCTGCTCAGTCCATCTAGCATCTCTAAGCACCTGCAAACATTACAAGTAATGTGAAGAATCTTATAAATGCACAATCAGCCAACATAACTACTCTATCATTCTTCAATATCTTCAATTAACAAAGAATTACAGCATCTTAAAACTGTTAAAAGCATGTGACCTTTGTTTTTCAACTCTTAGTTTTCCACTAGGGAATTCAGTAACCACTTGGCTCATCCATTGATATCCAAAAACACACATGACTTTACGTGACGATAATTCAGAGTCATAAAGTTCCACATGTGAAGGCTATTCATAATCTTGGCATCATCAAACAAGAAGAATACTACATACTAGCACCAACTCAAATGCTGGCAAAAGAATCAGAATCTGATTTTCAAGTTCCAACATAAAATGGCCACCTTCCAAGATTAACACCTGGTCCTTAAACCAGTTCAGATTCTTTTGGAAAAAAATTAATTACCTTAGTCTTGGGAGCCAGGCCAGCCATAAGTGCAGCAGCAGCATTGCCAGCATTGTTTTCTTCAATGAAACTAATGGTGGAGTTAATCACCAGCAAGCAAATAATACCCACAAAGTCTTGCCAATCTGGGGGCTTCCCGCCACCATTTGCCATTGCAATTGCCATTACAGCTGCAGATTCCATAACCCATGAAAGCGGATTCCACATGAAGCCCAGAAACTTGAGAATTTTGCTTTCCTGTTGATTGAAACATTCGTAGTATTAGCATATCTTTGGTGTTTACGTGCAACATAATCCCTTCTGCATGTTAACCATCATATCAATAAGCACCTTTTTCTCTTCTAGTTTATTGGGGCCAAAGATTTGAAGCCGGTTGGCTCCTTCTTCCGAAGACAAACCTTCTCTGGTACATTTCAATTGCTCAAAAACTTCCGCCACAGGAATGCGTTCCTGTAAGCAAATTCATAAATTAAGATATATATCTAGTCAAAAATTTTGGTCAACCCACTAAAACTAATTTTCTTCAATTAAGGAACCTGTATGCAACTCCACTCAGATTTCACCAATCAGTTATGTTACGATTGTCCCATCAACTCAATAATAAATTTTGCCACTTGAACCTAATGAAATGCAGCATATGAATAATAGAGCTTATAAAAGTACATCAGTATAACCCTGAATTCAGGAGTCCAAATTTTTGAGTTACTGTACGCAATTTAATGTAAAGTTGACTGCAATTTGTCCATCAAATATGGCCTAAGGGGTGTTGAAGAAGATAAAAACAATCTAATCTTGAATTTATCTTTTGAATATTTCCTAAATTTTATGCCTTTTATTATCCTTTCCAACTATAAATCCGAAAGTTTTGAAATTGGATGGTTGACCATATCAAACAATAATCATTTCCCTTTTTGAATATAAAGAGATGGCCGAGTCGTGGACTCTCCGACTCGTGACTCGGTTGGGGGAACTCGGCGTCCTTGGTGTCCTGGAAGCGTTGACTCAAGATTGGAAAGTGGTCTTGTGGTCCCCCCACATGGGACTCTCTCTCACCATTTACCATGTGAATGTGGCGTGCAGATCACGCGCCACATGGTTTAAAATTCTCGTCTGTGCGAATCACGAGACACTCAAGGCCAAACTTGTCAAATAAAATATTTTATAGGTTTTGCAATTATTATTAAATCCCGAGAAAAATCAAGAGACCATAAAGAGTCATTCTCCCAAGAAAAAAAAAAAAACCATAAAGAGCCCATCTCTGTCAGCGCCGTTGATTTGTTTCTGCGTTGTGCGAAACGACTAAAAACAAAAAGGGCAAGCAAAAATTTCTCCATTTTATTTGAAAATAGACACAAACTTATTAGAATAGGAAGAATCAAAGTACCACGGAAAGTACAGGAAATTCCAATTTTCCACTAAAATAAAAAAAAAAAAACAGAGTAGAAATGGCACAGAAATGAGGGAGAGTACTGGCCTACTGGAGGTCTCTTATTATTATTAATAATATTATTGTTATTACTATATTTTTTAATTCTTAATTGCTTGATTTGGGAATAAAAAAAATTCTGGGGGCGATGAAAATGATAAAACATAATCAACCCAGCCGTTGTATATGTATTACTCCGTTCCGTTTCACTTGTTTGAGATCTGGTTGTAGAGAACCAGACATAGGAAAATACAATGGCCTGTTGGAGAAGAACAATGAAAGAAACGTGTAATTTAAAAAAAAAATAAAAATTTTAAAAAAAAAAAAAAACTACGGGTTATGACTTTTTGATCAATTGAAAGGAAATAAAAAAACAAAAAAAGAAATTGAGTTTTTTAAGACCAGGTGGCACCTACCGAGTTAATGCTGGCAGGCTTTTGCAGATCAAAACAAATGAAATGAAAGAGCACAAAACCCAGAAAAAGGGTTCAAAGTGACTAAAATCCTTAAAACCCATGTAACTCATCAGAGATCTTACTACTCAGATACAAAACAAAAACATGCACAAACCAAATGCCAAACAATCCATATCTTTTTAATGAGGCAAGAAAGTAAAATACTATAGAAAAATTAAAAGAAATAATCAAAGAAGGCGAAAAAGGAATACCAAATCAACAGTCTCGTTCTTGATTTCCTCAAGGGGGTTATTGGCCTTCGCCATCTTTCTCCTCCACTATCCCAGTCCAACCCACCGCCGAAAAAGGAGAACACTTTCACTCTTTAAATAAGAAAAAAGAAGATTCTCAAGAACAGGTTTGAACAGTCAGCGAAGAAGAGAAAAAAACAGAAAAGGGAGATAAGGTCCAATCAATGGGAATCACCGTTGCCAATCCCAAGAGGGGCCATAGAAGGGGAAAAAATGAGAGCGAATTAATTACAGAGATATGGAGAGGTCCCCTCACGCCGTCCATCCCTACGTCTCCTCTTATATTCGTGTGCATCGGACCACGGCTCGTGGGTGTGTGCAGCATGCGCGTGTCTGTGCGAAAACCCACCGTTGAACCCCACCCCAACGGTGGGCCCCTGTCTTCTCACGCGTCACTTTTTAACCCCACTTCCTCTTCTTACCATCTGATGTGTCGGCTAATGTTGTTTTGTCGTCCGAAAAACTTCCCGTAATTTTTATTCCTTTCTACATGTCAGTCTTTTTAAAAAATTTATTAGACCTTCTAGACACGTAGTAGTCCCAACCAACTCAAAAAGAATAAAAGAATATTAATAAAAGAAAAAAAAAAAGGTCCCCGCCACCAGAATTCCGCGCGGCGGTCAATGGCCGCCACCAATGGCCATTGGCACGGGCAAAGATGTGAGAGTAAAAGGAAATAAATAGATTTTTTTGGGTCAATATTGAAATTTTCTTTTTTGTCTAAAAGGATATTTTTGTTATGATTTATTCGAGATCAAGAAAATTGACGAGATAAAATTAGTTTATCTTATTCTATCTCGTATATCAGACGCTTGTGGTTATGGCAAATTTGGTTCCTTTGTAAGCAAGAACTACTTTGTAAAAATTGGGGAATCCATTGTTTTCAAGCATTTATGCTTCTTTTATTCATATTGCTTCCTTTTGTTTTTTTCTTAAGGCCCACTCTATATGCCAAAGGCGAAAGGCTAACATTTTTTACAATAGATTCCCACAACTATATGAATAATAATACAGAAATCTCAACTAGAACAAAAGATTCGTGGATTTATGAAACTTACAGATATTTGTATTAATTGCATACAGCTTAAGTCAATGTCAATTGCATTAAGTTTTTATTTAGTAGTAACTAGTTAAATATTAGGTATAACTTAATAGTTATTTAAATAAAAAATTTGTAGAAAAAATTGGGCTCGAAACTGAGAGACTCTGTTGATAGTAAAATTCTATTGTCTACCCCAATTGAACCAAAGAAAAAGAAATAATTAATCGTGGAAAAGAAAAGAAAATTGTAGAAAAAAATAAAAAAAGAAAAAGAAAATGACCCTCAGCTCATTAATCAAACAAAATGCAAATCAAATCTAGGGTCTTAAATATATTGTTGATATCTACGGAGTTTAAATTCACGTTCTCGTGAGCTTTTTTTTTTACTCACAACAGTGACAAGCTTACCGTCGTTAAGTCGCTCTACATGTTCCTGCTTAAGACCGACGCAAACAATGGGGCCCTTTGGATATATGCGACAATTATAGCAGAATCTGAAGAAATACGCGACACGACTTCCTCTAAAAAAAATGAGGAAATTGAAGAAAAGTGATTCTGTGTGCACGGCTGTATCGAACAATCCTACTATATGGTGAAGTGATCCAAGCCATCAACGATTACCAATTTGCCACACCAGCCCTCGTTGGGCAAAAATAAAAAAGAGAGAGAGAGAGAGAGAGAGAGAAATGTTGTATTTATTTATATAAAAATTGAGGGATTGACTTTAATCATGATAGGGCCTCCGGTGATGCGAAGCCATCACGCCTAGACTACCAATTCAATTAGTCAGAGAAAAATAAAAAAGGAAAATAAAATATGGGAAAGAATCACAACCGCCCACCCAAGCCCAATTCCTCAATTATCTTTATAAAAAAATAAATAAGTAAAAAGAAAAAACAAAAAGGAAGTAAAGGAAAATAGAAGGTAAATGAATTTTTTATGAAAATAATTGAAGCTTCCTTTTTGGACCAGATTCTCCCTAAAAGAGAGTGCCAGATAGAGAGATGGAAGCCGTTACTCGGCGAGGTGAATTCCTGATCGTTGGATTCCTTACATAGTGTTCAGAGCCATGAAATCCGGGACCCTTTATTCTTAAATTTTCTAATTGTTTGTCAGACTAGCTCGAGGGTATGAAGCATGTTTGTTCAATAATTATAAGAGGAACGCTTTGATTTCCTAATTAATTGTCCCTGGGCTGGCATAAATACGATTTTCGTTGTCAATGACCCACTTGTCTAGGCTTTGTGCGATGGAATTTGATACCCAACATTCTTAAGTACCCCAAATTTGTACGGAAAAATTCCAGCAAACACAGACCGGCTGCTGGGGCATGCCTGGGGTGCGCTGGCCCTCCAAACTATTTGTGAGGTCGAACAACATCTTCTAACTAGACACCACTTTGGATTTAAAAAAAACACTAGACACCGATTTGTTGTGAAAATGATTAAATGAAGTTGACAATTACTTTGAAGATGATAATTAAAGAGTAATATCAATTAATATAAACTAAAATGCAATTGATTGAGATGTGTGTTAAAAATTGAGCGATGATGCTCTTCCTTACTTATTTACATGACTAAATTATTTAACTAAATGATAAATTGATTAATAAAATTTTTATTAAACAAAATTCAAAGAATAGGCTTTCATTTCTAGCCATGTCTTGTTTTTCTACATTATCATCTAGTTGAGTAAACAACTTGAGAAGATTATCATTACTCTTAAAAATTAGCTAATTAGGCTAATGAGACACACTTGCTGATTTAATTTCAACTACTTTTTTATTTTTTTTCCTTTGTCAAACACAAAATAGAAGGAAAACAATGAATTAAATAATAACAATCAAAAAAAAATAAAAAAAGAGAAAGAAAGAAACCATCAATGCAATAATAAAGAACAAGACAAATATATTTTGCAAAAAGTCAAATGTAATAATGTATCAAATGTATGTTGGGTCTTACCTAATAGTAACGTAATCTAAGTAATTTTTGTATTATTATTCAATTGAGTAATTTATAAAGGGTAAAAAATAGTAATGTACTAAGAGCATTGTGTGAGTTCATTTAAGTTTGTTTAATATTTTTTTTATATTTTGATAAGATATATTATAAAAATTATTTTTTATTATCTTATAAATTATATTATAATTATTATTTTATAATTTATTTATTTATTTTATAATATTTTAATATAATTAATAATTTTAATTAAATTATTTTAGAATAGTATACTAATTATTTGAATATTTTATAATATTTTTTAATTAGTCATTATATATTTTTGTATTTAAATTAAATTATTTTTTAATTAGTTAAATATTTTTTAAATTATAAATATGTATATATAAAAGTTAAAATATTTTATAAATTATAAAATTACAATATTTTAATATATAATATTCATTTTTTAAGTTATTATATTATTTGATAAATTTCATAAATATTTTAAAAAATTCATTTTGAGTGTTAATCTTTTAATATAATTATTTTTTTAAAATGTTTTTATCCTGTATTAAGTGGTATCAAAATACTTGGCTACAAAAAACATTACATTACAACCCTTAGCTGCATATTTGTAATATGTTAATATATAATTATAATATATGAAGAAGACCACAAATATATAATTAATAGTTATGATAAAGTTACCCTATTTACATTTGTTTCATGAGAAGATGTAGATTATGAAACAACTAATTTATCACAGTATCCTCTCTCATTTTTTAAATCAAACTCACCTGCTTCTTCAACCTCCACATGCGGTTCTTTTCTTAGATTGAAAGAGACCAAAAAAAAAAAAAAAAGAGGTGAATTGAGGGAAAATATTAAAAAGGATATGAAGAATCATTTCAATATTCTTACCCGTTTACCTTTTTTTTTTTTTTTAAAAAAAAAAAGACCGCCAATAATTAAGTAATTTTATATAATTTATCGAAATAAGATGGAGTCATCATCGCAACGAACGATATAACTATTTTTATCCTAAGTTTGACCTTTTTTTTTTTTTTCTTCTTGCGTAACTTGACTTCTATTTCGCTAGATAATTTTTTTTTTTTAAAAAAAAGATAAGTTTCATTTTCACAAATCCAAATGATCTTTTCAGTATTAGGCCAAAAAGAGGAAGTTAATTATTTTCCAATTTTTTGACTTTTGAGAACGGACAGGATCATATCCAAAACGTAAAAACGGAACTTAATTATTAAAATGAATTAATCAACATATCTTTAAAAATCGAATATTAATGGTTTAGAAAGAGTTTCCATTATTTGCATGCCTTTTTCTTTTTTCTTCAAGACAATCATATTATCAAAAAATAAAAATAAAAATTAGAGAGATACAAACAACTATAAATGAGTAAATATGAATCCACAAATTTAAACCCATAATTGTCAATTATAGTTAATATATTTTTTCAAATATATAATAATTTATAATAATTATAATTGAGGGACAATCACCTAAGTCCTCGCATAATTGAACTCAACACATAACCGTTGACCGGCACGGATACCCGAGTTTCTGTATTACTGAGGAGCAGGAAGCCGTTACTAACTTACGACTACGGCACATGTGCGGCCATGCGGCCAATTAATATTTGTTCTCAACATTTCAAAACGTCCCAAATCTGCCCGAGTGCATGTACCCGATATTCCTATTATTGCACCTGAAGCGCGAGAAGCTCCCTTTATTGAAAAAGCAAAAAAGTTCGGATAAAAAGGGCGAAATTGCAAAAGGAGTTGCAAAAATAAGTAGTACTTAAAAAAAAAAAGTACAACTATATTACTGAATGTTATAATTTAATAATAAAAAAATTTGTTCATTGTCATATAAAATATCACGAATTTAAATATTTATTAAAATCTTTGATGTGATTAAATATCCGTCTCACGTGGGATGCAATGGAGTTAGACACCATCGAAATAAATAATAAATCAGAAAAAAAGAAAAAGGAAAGAAACAAGAAAAAGAAGAAAAGGGTGCAAATTAATGGAGAATACAAAGATCCACTGCACCCACTTCTGTGTTAATTTCACCGGGGAGTGTGCCAGTGGACGGTGTGAATGCAGTGAATCTGAAGTACAAGATAGATACGGGGCAGCCTTTCCAAGGGTCGTTGTGGTGGTCCGAAATCGTTAAAACTGTCAGTTGTCGGTCGCTCATAATTAAATAATAACATAAATTACAAATGATTCCCCGAGATTGAATGCAGGGCACGAGAGTGTTTATGACCATTAGATCGGTAGATTATATACTCTATGGTCAATTTCATTCATCGTATTATACATTTGTCTGCATAAGATTACCTTTTTTTTTTTTTCCTTGAATCTAAGAGCCTAAAGGCTGAATATTAATTAATGTGTTTGATCTTATGGATCTGTGTGTCCAGATGAAACATGAAAACAGGACATGTTGGCACCGGCTGTGGCTGGACTGCTAAGATACTAACGTTAGGTTTTACTTCAGTTTTTTTTTTTTTTTTTTTCATTTAGATCTTGCTACATATGTCAAGTTAATTTAATATTATATGTGGGAAAAAATAAAAAAAATTAAAAAAACTCAATTGATATTAAAAACAATATATTTCTTATATTATATATATATGTATAGGAAAGACTTTTTTTTTTTAGTTGCTTTAGTCAATTTCGATCCCCTAAAGGCATGAGCGCTTTACTTCCAATTCGAAGGAAGCGACAACTGGGGGGGCCATTTCATGACTTGATCGTAAAATACAGAGAGGCTGCAAGAATCTAGCATTAAAGCCGAGTGGGTTTATGAGCAAATGTTTGTGTCGCATGTACCATGTGAAGTTGCCAAATTGGGCGCTCGATAGTTGGGAAAAAAAAAAAAAGAAAAACGAAAAAAGCCTACGACTGCAAGATATGTTCAATGAATCATCTTGATGTCAACTTCTTCAACATGCATGAATATTTAATAATCCGTGTTCAAGAGAAGTGAGTCCAAGTGGGCGATTTTTTATTATCATCATAGGCAATATTCTCTCTAAACAAGCAATTAGTGTCAGCCACGCAACTTCTATTAGGCAAGAGAAAAAAGCGACAGCAAGGTTTTGTTATCCGGGAAGAATCGATAAAAAAAAAAAAAAAACTACGCAATGATCCAATTTTTCTGATGTAATTTTCGTCTGGGGAAAATTTTATTTAGTTAATCTAACGGGGCCATTTAACATTTTTTTTTTTTTTGTTATTTTAAATATTTTCCAAGATCCATCGCCCACTCGGATGTAGTCACACGAGAAATTCTTTTCTTTTGGGTTTGGAATTTATGCTCAGGAATTGATTAAATAGAGACATTTATTCATGCCATTTTGTTATTGGAACATACATAGCGTACGAAGATTCTGTGCAATAATTTATTCATTAACCTTGTGTATTCGCTCCTTTCCAAAAAAAAAAAAGTGACAAAGAGAGAACAACAAAATCTGGATATAGCGTTAGCAAAAGACAGAGAATAAGAAGAACCTGCTGCCAAGAGTAGTCTTGTTTGTCCCAGTGTATTGAAGTTGTTGTTTGTTATAGTCAATCCCCAAACGTGGATCAACGTCTCTTTTTCTCAATAATGTTCGGTATATGTATACGTATTTGCATGATTGTCTGAATGCTTGGTTGCCGGTGACTTATTCGAGAAATGTGTAGACAATTGTCAAAAAGGCGAATAAAAAAAAATAAAAAATGTAGGCATATCAAATAACATGTCAACATGTGACGTTGATTGAGACTCTATTTTTTTTGTTTTTTTTTTGGAACAACCATTGATTGAGTCTAAGAACTCTGCCCAAGCATTCACTCATATTCGTGCTTTGTGGCATTCAATTGTCAAGGTACAGTTTGGCATTATCACCGTCCCACCAACTAGACAAACATGCACGAGCACAACTATGCACCATGTGCTCTCTTGAATTATTGGGGCCCTTGGGGCCTCCATAGACTAATACCCATATTTTACTTTTATTAATTTACAATTTTCCTTTTTTTTTTTTTTTTTAACATCTTGAGTCCTATCCTGGAAAAATTATATTTTCATTTATATAAAAAATTGAACTCTTCTTTGCTACATATGATCAAACACAAGAGAATCTTGAGATACATGTACAGGTGAACTTGGCTCAAATGGACCATGAACTCTCCACTTCAAGGCCACTTGGGTTCTTCACCGGACAATTGCACTTTCCAATCCAAATATTGTCCCACCAAGCTGCTCTGAGTCTTGACTCTGCAAAAAAGAGGTTTTGGTCCCGACTTGTGACGTTCATTGATATTAAAAAAGAAAAAAAATCACCGTGACAATGAATGAGGAACGACTGGAAGAAAAGGCCACTGGAATTATTGACAATGTGGCACTAAAGCAGCAATTACATCTCCCCCAGACACTGCCAGTGATTAGACCCACAAGCTTCTCTCCACCAACGCTTTTTCGGTAGTGCACTTGTGGTACTATTCCGTCCTCAATACGTGGGGATTCTTGAAAATGGGCATGTCTTGTTTCAAGCATAACAATAAATATACAGGCGAAAGTTTTAAGATTTAAAAAAAAATAAAAATTATATGAATTTATATACAGGCGAAAGTGTGATACACACTCTTACCAAATAGGTCAATACATGGAGTTATGAATTTATATGACACCATATTCCATAAACTAAGAAATAAAAACACAGCGATTCAATTCCATCATGTAGTTGGCAACTAGCAAAGTTTTAACATTGTACCATTAAAGAAAATGCAATCAGCACTAGAACTCTGACTTGAGTTCCCCTTTTGTCTCTTAGTTTCTCGGATGGCCGCCTAACACGGTTGAGGCCTATGACGAGAATCCCACGTCCATTTTGACATCACCATCATTAGTCAACGTTTGTGACATTGAATGATAATTACTCTTACATCCCCAGAATGCCAACTGCCAAGTTATCTATTATTTCTGTGTTCTAAGAACGATTTTTGCCTTTTATTGCAATTAAGAAGTGGGGTTTCATTTTAATCCTAATCGGGGGTAGAAATCAAATGAATTTGTTGTTACAATGATGCAGGACGTCTTCGCACGCCTTGATCTCTTGGCTGATTAATGCCATGGAAAATCGGTAAAACATATAATTAATAAACAAAACTTGCTTAAGTCAATGTGGGTTCACGAAATACAAATTACTTAATTCTTGTTTATATAGTCTTAGTCTACCAGCAAACAATCCTGCACAGATTAAACTACCTATATAATTTTACTTACTGTTGGTTAGTATAAAACGTTATGGGTCTGCGGACAGTCGGGTCTATAGGATTTGAGCCATGGATTTTAGTGAGGGAGAGTGCGATCCGACTTTGAGCTGTGATTCTTCAGTCAGCTAAGCCGCACCAGATATAGTATTATTGTTGAATGGGCTCTCCCACACATGTTAATGGGCTTGTTAAACGATGTTCTCTTGGGTTGCCTTTGAATCCTTTTCAATTAAATGGGTGTGGGCTCAAAAATTGGTATCTTGAGTTGGACTTACCATCCACCACTGTTGGACTCATAACTGAGTAAGCCTGGCCACAAGCCCCTTTTTTTTTTAACAAGTCGTTCATACTTCAAAAAACCTCTTAATAGAAAGAAAAAAAAAAAAAAAGGATTCTTACGTTTGCAGCTCACACCCAGTCCTTAAATTGATTTGCCCAGTGAATCAAGATGCCACCTTAGCTTCAGCTTTTATTTATAGCATAAAAAGTTAACAACAAGAAGGGAATATAAGACTATTACACAGACCAAGATCATTGCGGATTGATCAAGGAACTCATCTGACTATTACAAACTTGGTAGAACTAACCACCTGACTCTCTATGATTTTCTGCACGGAGCACAAACTCATCTCACAAATGGTATGAGCAAGTATTCAGCATAAAACAGCTGCGAAAGATCCAAGAGAAACCGTTAAAATGAATCAAATCAATTTCAAGGAAAATGAGCACGTCACCATCATGTATATATGTCATACGTATGTACGTGCATGAACATCAATCCTACACACATGCATTCGTGCACACAAGATGAATGTTTACACTCAGATTTGTAAAGGTTTGTGAGTCTTTTGCTGCTACATTTATTTACCAGGAATCAGGGACGACAGATTTTTACCTTCCAAATGTACATGTAGCACGAAGTTATTGCAGCTTTGCTTTTCAGATCAGCAGATTTTGCGCGATTCCATAGTAAGGAAGCCAAGACGACATGGCCCAAAACCTAAACCATGCAAGGTAAAAAGGTTGAAAGTAAAGTATAATTAAATTTCACTGTTCTTGACAGTAAAGTCCTTTGCAATGAATTATATCTATAATCTGAATTTAACTTTTAGAACCTCCTTTGGAATGCTTGAAATATCTACCATTTTTGTGTAAGTGTCGGCCTAGAACATAAATGATTCTCCTTGTTGCTAATAATTTCAGTTGTGATAAACCAGGTTGGCAAAATAGGAAGGAAAAACAGTGTCATGATTGGTAATCATGGATGCCAGCAGGAGTTAGCTAGAGATGTACAAGTAAAAACAATCAAACACATTACCGTGATCACTTTGCTCCAGGCATAGGAAGATCCGGCTCCAACGAAAATGGCAACACCATATGCCACTTCTAGTAGTGCAATGCAGGTCCAAAATACCTGAGCAAGTATAGAAAGTAAACAAGCAGTCAAAGGAAATTACTCTTGTTGAGAGAAGGTGTACAAGTAGAAAACTAACCCGCTTTTGACCCAGCCTGACAGTAAATGTTTGGATGCCATATATGTTATCTCCTTCCATATCAGGTATATCCTACAAATAATCCAATTTCAGGTCAAATAAGATTGTATACAAAAACCAAGAATAAAATCTACCAAAAGCTAGATTCCAAACTTTTCCCTCTTCATGACCATGAAATCAGCAGCAACAAAGCCCAAAGCCCAAATTCCAAATCTAATTGGGTCAACTACATAAATCTTTTTCCATTATTCCATTTTCAATGACCATGCTTATCATTAAAATGAGATGTGTACAACATTTACCTTAAATAATGCTATAACAACTGAAAAGAAGCTCATGAATGCAGTAGCAAAGATAACAGGCCTTGAAAAGACAGCAGGTCTTCCATACACATGCATCTGCAAAGAGTTAACACGAGTATCAAATCACTCAAAGCTTATTCCATCAAAAACCTGTATTTGTGTGTGTGTGTGTGTGTCTATATAAACAGAAGCCTTATGCATTTAAAGCCTACCCAGCAATCTAATGATAGATTAATAAGCAGAATATGTGTTCATGTGTCGGAAGCTATTTTGGGCCCCCACACCACTTCATAGCAATTTAATTCTCTTTTTAGGCTCTCAATGACATGAAGAAACAGAGCAGGACCATCAATTTAACAATAACCCTTTTTATGACATTGAGTCCATGTATGTCAACCACTAAGGCAACAGCAACAAAGTTAATGCTACAATTTCTATATGTTTGGAGGCTGCTTCTCAATTCTCAGCATAGCACACAAAAGCAAAAATGTTTTATGGGCTCTAGTTTTCAATAGATTTAGCATGTCTGAGCCATGCCACTTACCTGTATGTGTAGATAAAAGGCAATCTGAACAATCACCGCCCTAACAGCTAGGATGCACATTGCTGCAATGAATGCAAACCTTTTCCATCTCAGTAGTGGCAACTGAAATGGAAAGGAAAAAACAAAGAATACCATAGGTTAGAAACATGACTTTGTATGCTTACATTACTTTCCCATGCAAGTGACCAATTATTGAAGCCGCAAAAAGATCCAATAGCCATGGAAGACAAAAAATTTCTGTTGCATTTAAATTCCTAACCTAACAAGGAGTAACCTGATTCAACCAACAGTAAACCATTTTTGTGGGCTGAACCACTGGAAAAAATGCAGTACTAGTTTAAATTATTCTGTATGAGGCACTTTTCCCACAGTAATGTGTTTTGTACAACTGCTTGATGGGTAGGAAAATCTAAAGTCGTTTAAACCAACTAACATTGATAGAATATGCTGTTCCAAGAACAAAACTGATGAAAAGAGCCCAAAACAATGGCCATGAACCAGCAATCCATCCAAGCCAGAAACTCTGTACAGAGAAAAAGTAAAAAGGTCAGCAATTCTCAACTAATGAATTCAAATCCAAGATTAAATTTTTAAACTGCAGAAAATACATCATCAGCACAATTAATTATCAGTTAATCACCCGTTGTGTGGTGAACTTTAGCATATAATAGTAACAAAAAAACAAGACTATTGTGACAGTTTGCTGCAACCTACAAAAGCAAAATAAATTCCACGACTATAACTATATCCTTGGCGACCATTTTTCCTTTTTTGGATAAATAGCCAGCAATTGAAATATTGCTGAATACATGTACCATGATGGAGAAAGATGCAATAATTGCAACACCAGTTCCCATGGAATACTCCCCTGATGCCAATGGAAGATATGGCTTGTTAACCTGTAATGAAACAAGTGCACTGCAGTTATGAAATCCATGTTATGAAATCCAAGCTAGCAAGTTTTCTAGTTTGACATTTTGTTATTGTTCCAGCTACCTAAGATAGAAACAGGTCCCACAAGGAACTGCCACTGTAATGGCTAAAGAGATTTGGGGTTGACAGAATCGTCATGGTTCTGTTCAACTAACACAAGAAAAGGAATAATGCAAAGGGAATTTCATCATTTTCACATCAAAGTATATTAGAAGATTCAAACTTTGAGGTAATTCCTTCCATTTTCAGCAGCTGAAAAAGACACAGGCCCACAGGGTTAGGATCAAGCGCTTGCCATCACACCAAAAGCTTAAGCTGTTGGTTGAGGTGCAACTTTATTTCCTTAAAACTTTCCAAAAACGCATCTAGCATTGAGAGGCTGAACCTATTACAAGCACCATGGGCTGGGATGTTAAGCCCAGAGTTCAAAAGGAATGCTGATGATATTAGCCAACATATAGAAGGTACTGTATTACAAAGCTGAATCAGTAAAGCTACCTTGTCTATTTCAACATCAGTTATCTGATTTAATCCAACAATATAAATATTCATCATGAGCGCAGCAGCCAAAGCCTGAAGTACCACAATAGACTAAATAAATACATGACAACAAAATGACTTGAAAGAAGAACTGATGAGCTCTTTCAAATGATTTGACATGTTCAGGTATCACCTCTAGCAACCCCGTGAAAAATAATGGAGAAAAATCAGAAAGCTTCTTTACTGCAAGGAGAGAAACTGATACGATGCTTAAAGCCTGTACTAGATAGAAAAGTCCAATAAGCATGATGAAAATTAAATTAAATGGCAAACTTTACTAGAATTTTGGAAGCTGGTATGCCACATATAAACCATTAACCTCTTCCAGCTTCATATGAAAGATTTTGACTTAACTGTGCCAATAACAGTGTGGGGCCGTGAAAATTTGTAGAAAGCATGCAATGAACTTAAAACGGTTCTCTTGGGATCATAAGCACCAGGGTCAGATTCAAATGGTTGCCCAGAGGCAGCATGCACTGAGAATTTTGTATCACTTCCATGATTAATTGTAAATCTTTTGACAATGCTTCCAATGGGATGCTTCAAACGATGCTGCTGAACCCTCACAGTACAGTGTCCTTCTAAGACGTTCACTGGGGTGCAACACAAAGCTTCAATTTCTCCTATTGAACCTATAAACACAGTGACAAGAATTATCATAAACTGCAGCTACATGAAAGCAAAATAAGATTATGACATTAACAGTAAAATGTCTACTTGTCTACATCAGAAACCTGGAAACACCAATAAGGGACACAAGAACAATCAACCCAGCATCATTAAATACACACAATTTCACTCGCAACACCGTATCGACATAAGAAATGGCATTTTGGTTACCCATTATACTTGTATTCAAGAAAGGAAACATAAGAACAAATTTACTGGGGAGATGGAGAAAGAACGAGAGAGAAGGCAATGAGAAGGAGAACATAATTGGAAAATGACGGACTTTGAAGTCGCCACTCCTCCGAGAACTTCCACCTATCAATATTTCTTTGATCAGACAAAGAACATACACCAGCCAATTCTAAGTTGAATGTAATTAAAAAAAAAAAAAAAAGTACCAAAGAACAGTGTATCACACGCAGCAGCTTACAACAAATAAAAACTCAAAAAGATCGCTTAGTGAATAGAGATGCAAAATATGAACTTTACCACAAAGAAGCCAAGACTGCAAGCGAAGGGTTTAGAGAGACAGATGAAACACAGACCAACAAGAAGGTGAGTGAACAATCGATTAAAGCAAAACACCCTTTTGAAGCAAATATGTAAAAATTCAATTTAACATGCAACGAAAAGAGAAAAAGGCCATACCTGAAGTGAAGCAAGAAGAGAAAGGAAAAGAAGAAAGTTTTGGATTTGACCCAAGAAGCAGAGGATCCATTTGAGCTTGAATCTCCAATAATTGAAGAAATGTTTATGCTTTCAATTCATTCAACCAACTGTTTCACACACCGTAGCCCACTTGTACAAGTCGAAGGCTCCTTGTCAAATCACCATTTACCTGTCTCCTCCTATTTATTTCTGTATTCCCCACCCTCTTGTGACTCTGACTAACTGCAAGAAGTACCTCTGGAGTGGGGGCGAGGAAACTGTAATTGCCAAAATAAGCGAAGTGGTCTATTTTGGAGGCACGGAAACTCGCTGCTATCTGGGCACAGCGTCGCCTTCCGGTCCTCCTCTGTCGAGTAAGTAGCCAACTCTTCATGGTATATATATATATATATATTGGCATTTCTTTGTTACATTTTTATAATAATAAAATAAAAAAATGTAAACTTATTATTTAAAAATATGAATTCCACTCCATAATACACTTTAAATCAAAATTATTAGAAATCAAAATTTTGAAATATTCAACCACATCAATGAATAAAATAAACATTACTATATAAATATAAATTTTTAATATAAAAATATTACAAAATTATAACATAATTATTGTCATATGAAAATAAAATTATAAATACATAAATTAATGATTACAAATATACTATTTTATAAATTTTTATTACTCCCGCTTTGAAAAGAATTCTTGCACTTAATATTTCTCAATAGAATGTCTACAGTGAATGGATGGCAACAAATAGAAATGATACGTGGCGTCACCACGAATAGGCAGCAGGGAGTTTTGATGGTTTCTTTAGTTGTACCAAATAAATCTCCTGTTTTTCTTTTTCTCCCTCTCTTTTTCTCGAGAATCCCATTGGCCAGGGAAGCATAGATAATTAGAGCATGTGGACCAATCGGTTCTGACGTTTTGTTCTGTGAAAACCACCTTGTTTTGGGTGTTTCCGGGGTGCCGACTCGCGCCAAACACTGTGCTACTGAAGATGCGAACTTATTAAATCGTGTAGTTTTGTTTTTTTTCCCTTTTTTAAGGGAAAAAAAACAAATTAATGCATGGCCCAACATCCATTAATTGAAAATATAATATAATTAATTATTTAAAATTTAGTAGTAAAAATTTTGTATAAATATATATTTTTAAATTTTTTTAAAAAAAGTATATATATAAATATATATATGTTCAAAAAATTTAGAAAAGAGAGACAAGCCGTCGGTTGCAGACATGAACGAGCAGTCATATATTTTTTTTTTTATGTATTTATATTTTTATTTAAGGAAAAAGGATGTGGGGCATAACTGGAAATGTGAAAATCAGAAAGAGAACCCATTCACCTTTAATCGAGCGGTACTAGAGATCGTTTCTCAAGACATATTGGAACGAATTCTTAGAAAAGGAAATTAAAATTGGAAAAACAGTGAACACTTGGATGTTTCCTTTTTCTTTTTATTTTTCTTTTTAGAAGGTGTTTGTTTTTGGTTTTGAAAGGTACTGTTGCTGTTAAATTTTAAAAAGTAAAGTGTTTGATATTTAGCAAAATTTTTCAAATGTTGCCGTTTGCTAATAGATGTTTAAAAAAATAATTAAATAAAAAAATTAATTCTAAACATAGTAACTAATAAATGAAACTTAACTTAAATATTTTAAATACTCTTTTATATATATATATATATATATATATATATATATATTTTTTTTTTTTTTAATTAATTATTTTAATAATTAATAATGTGACAAAAGTGAATGATGTGTCATTATCTTATTAGTTTGCATTATGAATGATATACTAGGTCGGATGCATCTAATAATTTCTCTCTAAAGCATCTAGCCGTAGAAACTAGAAAAGGAAGAAGAAAATGACAATAAAATAAAAAGAAAAGAAAAAGAAAGAAAAGGCAGAAGAAATTATCTTCTTTTTAGAACCCAAAACCTCAGTTTACCCACTCTCTGGTCCCGTCATTGCATTTCAATGGAAGGTATGCTCTTTCCAATCAAGCCAGTCTATCCAATCTCCACAAACTTGCCACCAAGCCCACACCCAAACACACCGCTGAAATTCAGCTCCGCCACGCTGCCTCCGCCGCCTCCTCCGCCGCGAGAATCTTCGACTCCTCCCACTTGCCATTTGGACTCTGTTCTCCAACACCTCCTTCATCTGTCTTCTCATGCCAATAAAATAAGCAATACCCATATCTCTTGTCTTCGTATTTCTGGTAATTCTACCAAGAAACAGTTCCGGCCAACTCCAAGTGGAAAACCCACATCGGTTTCTGTCCTGGAATTTGATATTACAAAAGAAGAGGGTGTTTCGAATGATGGGTCTCTTGATTTTTTGTCACCAAAGGGTAAATCTTTGCTTAATTCAATCATCAAACAGCCTTTGGATAGCTTGGATGCCTTCTTTGATTATTGCAAATTTGATTTGCTTCGAGTTGATTTGATTGGTTTGTTGAAAGCTCTAGACTTTTCTGGCAACTGGGAAAGAGCCCTTTTGTTGTTTGAATGGGCAGTTGTGAATCTAGGTGTTAATAATGTGAAATTGGACAATCAGATTATTGAAACTATGATTAGAATTCTTGGTAAAGAAGCTCAGCATGTAACTGCATCCAGACTATTTGATGTCATTCCTCTTGATGAGTATTCACTGGATGTCAAGGCTTACACAACTATCCTTCACGCATATTCTTATACCGGCAAGTATGAAAGAGCAATAGCTCTGTTCCAGAAAATGAATGAGTCAGGCGTGTTGCCAACTCTGGTCACTTATAATGTCATGCTTGATGTGTATGGCAAGATGGGTAGGTCTTGGAATAAAATTGTAGCTCTCTTAGATGAGATGAAAAGCAAAGGACTTGAATATGATGAGTTTACTTGTAGCACCGTTATATCTGCTTGTGGGAGAGATGGCTTAGTAAATGAAGCAAAAGAGTTCTTTCTTGGATTGAGATCTCAAGGCTATGTACCAGGTACGGTTACATATAATGCCTTACTTCAAGTGTTTGGGAAGGCAGGGATTTACTCGGAGGCTTTGAGCATCTTGAAAGAGATGGAGGATAATAATTGTACAGCTGATGCTGTAACGTATAATGAGCTTGTGGCTACTTATGTAAGGGCAGGGTTCTATGAGGAAGGGGCCACTGTCATAGATGCAATGACTCATAGGGGAGTTATGCCTGATGCCGTTACTTATACTACTGTGATAAATGCTTATGGCAGAGCAGGGAAGGTGGACAAGGCTTTAAGCTTGTTTGGCCAAATGAAGGAATTGGGCTGTGTTCCTAATGTGTTCACTTACAATGTTGTCCTTGGGATGCTAGGAAAGAAGTCACGGTCAGAGGACATGATGGAGATACTTCATGATATGAAATTAAATGGATGTGCTCCTAACCGTATTACATGGAATACGATGCTTTCCATGTGCGGTCACAAGAGCATGCACAAATATGTGAATCATGTTTTTCAGGAAATGAGGAATTGTGGTTTTGAAGCTGGCAGAGACACGTTTAATACATTGATCACTGCATATGGTAGGTGTGGTTCAAATGTGGATGCCACAAATATGCATGAAGAGATTATTAAAGCAGGGTTTACCCCATGTGTTGCCACTTATAATGCATTTCTAAATACTTTGGCTCGACAAGGAAATTGGAGGGCTGCAGAATTGGCCCTCACAGACATGAAGAATAAGGGTTTCATGCCCCGTGATACTTCATACTCAATGTTACTCCATGCTTATGCAAAGGGAGGTAATGTGAAGGGGATAGAGAGGGTTGAGAAAGAAATTTATGATGGTCATATCTTTCCTAGCTGGATGTTGTTGAGAACCCTTGTTCTTGTCTATTTCAAGTGTAGAGTGCTGGCAGGGATGGATCGAGCATTTCAGGCGTTGCAAAAGCAGGGATACAAACCAGATTTGATTTTGTTCAATATAATGCTTTCAATGCTTGCTAAGAACAACTTATATGACCGAGCCCATGAGATGCTGAATCTGATTCGCCAGAGTGGGTTACAACCAGATCTGGTCACCTACAATAGCTTGATGGACATGCATGCTAGACGAGGAGAGTGTTGGAAAGCAGAAGAAATTCTCAAGGGGCTACAAGGATCTGGTAGTACACCTGACCTTGTTTCTTATAACACTGTCATCAAAGGGTTCTGCAGGCAAGGGCTCATGCAGGAGGCTCTAAGAATACTATCTGAAATGATATGCAGAGGAATTCGGCCCTGTATTTTCACATACAACACTTTCGTTAGTGGTTATGCAGCGCAGGGAATGTTTACAGAAATAAATGACGTGATTGGCTACATGATGGAGCATGATTGCAGGCCAAACGAGCTAACCTACAAGATCGTGGTGGATGCTTATTGTAAAGCAAGAAATTATAAAGAAGCCATGGACTTTGTATCAAAGATTAAGGATACGGATGATTCTTTTCACGATCAGTCTGTTAAAAGGCTTGCGTCTCTCGTTCAGGAAAGGTTGGAGTCCTAGTTTCATACCGCAGTCCAAGTAGATCATTTTATTCATCACTTGGTAACTTCAACGGTGTATTATGAAACAATTGCCAATTTCTTTAGCAGCTTTGTACTTTTCTCGCAATATGCCTTCCTGACATTGGTAATAACTTTGTATCTTTTTGAAAAAGATTTACGATGTGTTCCCTTTCTACTCGGCCTTGTACCATTCAATGTGACATGATCCCTTGCATTGGCTCCACGAGCCCCGGCTATGAATCAACAGGGAGAGAGAAGGAAAAAATCAAAAGAAGAAAATCATCTAAGGCTTCTAGTAGGCCATTTTTATATTCCCAAATGGGAGAGTTCTGTACCTGTCACCATCCCATTTTCACTCAGATTCGAGGTTGAATAACGTTTCAGAAATTGCCAATGATTAAAGTTCCGGTTGGAAACTAAATTCTGGTCCAGGGGGCGCTAAAATACTGAACCAGACACAAACCCTGGTCAAAGAGTTCAGTCGGTCCCTAAGCTCCTGCTCCAAATCCTAATGTGGTTTTGATTTATTTATTTATTATTTGTATATAAATCCTTTGGTTGTTATTATTATTATTGTCGTCGTCGTCGTCGCCTGAAATGAGTTTTTTGTCGATTTCCATCTGAAATTCACTGCCACCTAACTCAGCGCACGAAGATTTAGCCAACAATTTTTAGGACCACTTCGTGTATGTACAAAAAAGGAGTCTTTAATAGTTTATGACACTCTCGTAGTCTGTAGAAATGTTGGCCTATACCAAGGACGACAACCACACTCCTAGCGTAGATTTCTACCTAGTTCATCGGATTTTAGGAGTAAAACCCAATTTTCCAAAATTGGAAAAAACGCAACCAAAAAAAAAAAAAGAAGAAAAAAAAATAAAAACGCAAACCTAATTAACCCCAAAAAAACTGAAAGTTGAGAGTAAACGAAAAAAAAAAAAAAGTTATAAAACTGTGAGTTCTTCTGTAATAAGTTTAAATTTTTATTTTAAAAATTTTGGATATTAATTATTCATAAGAGTATAAAATTTATATATAAAAAAATTACTTTTAATGTGTCGCGTACAAAAGAAAAAAAGGAAGGGGCAGCGTGTGGAAAAACCTAAATTGATTAGGTTTATGCGAGAAAAATAAGAAATCAAAAAAAAAAAAAAAAATACCTGACGACCAACAGGTGCAATTCCAAACTGTCTCCAATTTTCATTTTCTGTTTTGAGAAGGGAAAATAAATTGCCCACCACTCATTTTCTTCCTTTCTCCACCGCCTACCTTTGGCTTTCTTTAAACTGAAAAAAAAAAAAAAAAAAAAGAAAACAAAAATAAACAGAGAATCGAAAACATTTTTGGTCTGGGTTTCTTGTGCGATTTTGATCTTCAAGAACTTTAATTTCTCGTTCCCATTTTGTAATTGCTGAGTTTAATGGGCTAGGTTAGTTTTTTCTACCGGGTAGATGGAGTGGGATAGCAATTCGGATCTGAGCGGCGAGGAGGAGGAGGAGGAGGAAGAGGAGTTCACTCTCAGCGACGCCTTGGGCGGTGGCGGAGGCCCTGGCGGCCCCTTCCCTTTCCCCGTCGAGGACTTGCTCCAAACGGCGCCGTGTGGGTTTGTCGTTACTGATGCCCTGGAGCCCGACCATCCCATCATTTATGTTAACACCGTTTTCGAGATGGTTACCGGTTATCGTGCCGAGGAAGTGCTTGGGCACAATTGGTCAGTACTTAATATTTTTTTTCTCTTCTTTTGTACTTTTTTTTTTTTCTCTTCTGTTTATTGTTTATTGGAAATTGGAGGGTTTTGTTGTTTGTACGAGAAATGAGAAATTTGAATTTCTAGTGTTTGAGTATGTAATGAGAGAGAATTTCTTGAACTTGTCCGGAAAGAGGCCGGCTATTATTAGAATTAGGGTTTTGTGTTTGGGTAGGTAAAATCTTTAGAATTTCTAGTGTTTGGCAGGTAATGAGAGGGAATCACTTGAACTTGCTTGGGAAAGAAGTTGGCATCTTTCAGAATCTGCGTTTTGTGTTTGAAGAGCAAATCGAGAATTAACCTTCGGTATTTGCTACTGAATGTTATAGGCATGTGGGTGTAGTCTGTATCCCATGAAAACGCAATACATGACCTGCTTTCTGTGGGTAATTTGGGAATTTTTGATGGAGTGTGAGGTTTGATTTACTTGAAATTTTTTTTTACAACATCGTCAATTTTTCATGAATTTAGTTTTTTTTTTTTTTTTTAAATTTTTTAATTTTGGGTCTTTAACAATTCTTTCTTTATAAAACTGCTTAACTTTTCATTCATGTGTTGCAAAGTATACGATAGTTATGGACAAGTAGGACATTGAAGTTTCTTCAAGTCACTGGCTGTAGCTTGATGATGTATATTACTTAACTGCATCTGATTTTTTTTTTCCTCTTTAAGAGTACAATATGTGGAAATGCATCAGCTTTGATTTGTTTACTGAGTTTTGCAAGACCTCAGAGGTTATAATTTGTGTATGCCCTGACTACAGATTATTGGCTATTGGTTGGTGGTTCTGATAGTGGTCTTTGTCTTTTTTGTTCCTCTTCAGCCGTTTCTTGCAATGTAGGGGACCTTTTGCAAAAAGAAGGCATCCATTGGTAGACTCCACAGTAGTTTCAGAAATAAGGAGATGCCTTGAAGAGGGCATTGAATACCAAGGAGAGTTGTTGAACTTCCGAAAAGATGGATCACCATTGATGAACAGGTTGCGGCTCACTCCTATATATGGAAATGATGATACGATCACTCATGTAATTGGAATCCAATTTTTCTCCGAAGTAAATATTGATCTAGGCCCAGTATCTGGCCCTTCGGTCAAGGAGTATGCAAAATCTGTTGATCGGTTTCACTCTGCCTTTTCCACCTACCATCCCATACCAGTTGGGGACCGCAATGTGTGTCGTGGGCTTTGTGGGATCCTGCAATTGAGTGATGAGGTTATATCCCTCAAAATTCTTTCACGATTGACTCCAAGAGATATTGCATCAATTGGTTCTGTCTGCAGACAGCTTTATGAGCTGACAAAAAATGAGGACCTTTGGAGAATAGTTTGTCAGAATGCATGGGGAAGTGAGACAACTCGTGTTTTAGAGACTGTACCAGGTGCAAAAAGACTTGGGTGGGGACGGCTTGCAAGGGAGTTAACAACTCTTGAAGCAGCAGCATGGAGAAAGCTTACTGTTGGAGGTGCTGTTGAGCCCTCAAGGTGCAACTTCAGTGCTTGTGCAGTGGGCAATAGGGTTGTCCTTTTTGGCGGGGAAGGTGTTAATATGCAACCGATGAATGACACCTTTGTATTGGATCTCAACTCGAGTAACCCAGAGTGGCAACATGTCCAAGTGAGCTCACCTCCTCCTGGACGATGGGGTCATACACTTTCTTGTGTTAATGGGTCCCGTTTAGTGGTCTTTGGAGGTTGTGGAAGGCAGGGGCTGCTGAATGATGTCTTCGTTTTGGATTTGGATGCCAAGCCTCCAACTTGGCGTGAGATTTCTGGAATAGCTCCTCCACTTCCCCGATCATGGCACAGCTCTTGCACCCTTGACGGTACCAAGTTGATAGTCTCCGGTGGGTGTGCAGATTCTGGAGTACTTCTTAGTGACACATTTCTGCTTGATCTATCAATGGAGAAACCTGTCTGGAGAGAAATACCAGTAGCTTGGACTCCACCTTCTCGGCTGGGTCACACTCTCTCAGTTTATGGTGGCCGAAAAATACTGATGTTTGGGGGTCTAGCTAAGAGTGGTCCCCTTCGGTTCCGTTCTAGTGATGTGTTCACCCTGGACCTGAGTGAGGAAGAACCTTGTTGGAGATGTGTGACTGGGAGTGGAATGCCTGGTACTGGAAATCCTGAAGGCCTAGCTCCTCCTCCTAGACTTGATCATGTTGCTGTCAACCTCCCGGGTGGTAGAATTCTCATCTTCGGTGGCTCTGTAGCTGGTCTTCACTCTGCATCACGGCTCTATCTTCTAGACCCAACTGACGAGAAGCCTACATGGAGGATTCTAAATGTACCCGGCCGACCCCCCGGAGTTGCTTGGGGACACAGCACCTGTGTTGTTGGAGGGACAAGGGCTATAGTCCTTGGGGGTCAAACCGGGGAGGAGTGGATGCTAAGCGAGCTCCATGAATTGTCCTTGGCAAGTTCAGTCATATGATTCTGGAGCCGTAGACCACCCTATCTCAGCAAAGAGATTATCATAAGCCAGAAAAACCTGTCCTGGAAATTAAGATGGAGCTATTGTTCGGGTCACCACCAAGTAACTCCTGCAAAACATTGCAAGAGTGACTTTTTTACTAGGAGATTGTACATTAATGCATTTTCTTGTACAAGGCAGTTCTGGCATGGGATGGACTGTTCATAAGGTGACTTGAAACTCTTTATACGTTTTTCCATGTGGTTTGTGTGAGACCACCTTTCGCCACACATGGCTGACGATTCTTCCTTGTTAGGTTTGTAGTTATATGATAGCTAGGTAGACAGTCTTACGTGTAGGCTCCGTTTCTTTCGTGCTCATGCTTTGTTTTAAGTTGCCTGTAATTCTAGCAGAAGTTGAAAAAAAGGTGCATGTTTATAAAAGGTTTAACTTATTGCCTGAGTTGGTATATGAAATCAGACGATTGCATATGTCTTTTGGATTTTGAAGGTTTTTCTCGAGTTGTTGCTGCTTTCTTTTTATGTTTGGTTGATTGGTTCCTCGATCGAAGTTCTAGGCTACAGAATCTATTTCTACACGGCGCATGCAAGTTTTTCTCCAGAAGTGGCAGGTTCCGGTATTGGTTCCATTTTTCTTGTTCAAGTGTAGAATTTTGCTTTGAAGATTATTTATTGACGTAAAGTCTGCAGAAGAAAGTTGCCTTTTGCTAATTCTCAATTGAATTACTCGAACTAGAAGGTCAAATCCTCGACAGTGACAAATGCCAAATGGAGTTGAGTGTGGGACCCGTAGCTATGAAAATTTGATTGCACCGCAAAACTTGAGCGAGCAGCGATTCCAAGTCAATTCCAGTTTTTGACTTCAACCTCTCGATCATTAACGACCATGTAGCCAATGCCTGAAGAACAACTCCAAAAAACAGAAAAAAAAAAAAAAGGCTTGAGGGAAGGGACAGACGACTCGTCCGTAAAACGAAATTCACTCTGTTCACGGACAAGTCGGCCAGCCTCAGTCATTTTGTTGTTGTTTTTTCTTTTAATATGAGAAAACTTGCTTTCTTCCCCGTGGAGCCCGGCAATCCACATGGTCATTCCTGACTTCCCATGGGCGGGTGCCAGTTGGTTACTTTCTTTTTTAACGAAACAATCTAGACTTTTTTGAAAGAATAATTGTTAAATTTATTTAAATAAAAAGAATTAATCTATTGTGTGTTTTAAACTCTAATAAGTTTTTTAATGAATAAAAAAATATTTATCTAATATATAAATTTAAAATTTTTAATTATTTTTAAAATTATAATGTAAAGATTAAAAAAAGTAAACGTTTAAAGTCTAATTAAAATAAATTAATAATAATAATTATTAATATATATATATATATATATATGTATTATATTTAAAAAAAATAAGTAAACAAAAATAATAAGTAAGCACCGAATGATGTGGGCCATCAAAAGGGATGTGTTTGGAGGGAGACTGTTCAGTTTACTGAACAACAAAAAGCACACCAACCAAAGCATTCAGATTCGCAGTCTCTGCACTTTTCTCACTCTCGAACTCTCTTTATTCTTTTCACCCTTTACTTGCAAGCGAACCCACCAACATAAATCCCTTACTTTCCCTTCCATTTTCCCCCACTTTCCTCTCATTTTTAGTTTTTTGTTTTGTGTTTGTTTTCTGTGTGTTGGAGTGACGATGTCAATCAACAAGGACCCTTCTGTTCCCCTACCCACCATCGCCAAAATGGGGCCCTACACGGTCTTCATGACCCCTCCTTCCACCCCTAAGCCCGAGGGACCACCGGTCTTCGATCCACCTAAGAAGGCGGTTTCTCCGCCTCCGGTGCTGGCTCCTCCTCAGCAGATTGATAAGTCTGCTTATGCTCGGCCCGTCTCGGATGGGTCTGTTACTGGATTCTTCAGAAATGCTGTCACTAAAGTTCAAAATGGTGAGTATCTGTTACTTACTCGATGCTTCTCTTGTGTTGGGCTTTTTCGTCAAATGGGACAAAGTGATTTTCTTTTTTTCTTCTTCTTTTTTTTTTTTCAATTCTTTGTGCTGTTGTCTGCAAATTTTAAGGTTACAAGAGTAGTGCAATTGAGCTTGAATTTTTACGCAAAAAAAAGAAAAAAGAAAAAAGAATGGCCTTGAATTTTGGACATGAAAATGTTATATATCAGTGGTTTTGGATTGCTGGCTACTTGCTGAATTTTTGAGAGGGTGTCTTTTCTTTGGGTTTCGTTGCAGTGCATTCAAGCTTGGATGACCATTTGGCACGCTGGTTCGGGTTGGATCAGTCCAAGTATCAGTGGGCACTGGATGACTATTATGAGAGCAAAGGATTGGTAAGCTTTATTGCTTCTGTCGCACTGCATTGTTGTTCATCATCGCTTTACTGTTTTCTCGAACTTTATTAGATAATTCTCAGTTAGTTCCAACCATACTTGTCCCAAGAAACGGCATAGCATAAACACTCAGTTAATCTCTCTTGAATGAACTGAAAAGTTAAGTTGAGGCCTATAATTTACTTCTGTTAAAGACTAACTTTGTAAATCAGATGACCAAGGTGGCAAGTTTTTCACCTGCATTGTCACCAGACTCAAGTGCCCCTGATCACTTATCCCATGTTGAGAGTTCATATTGGTGTTTGTTTGGGTGGCTTCTTTATGCACGGCTTGATAGAGGAAAACATTTCTTTGGGCTAATAATATAGTAATGAAATGGTTTTGTTTGAAGGAAGATTGGGTTCTTGTTGTTATGATATATAAAGTTTAGCATTGCTGGCACTAGCCACAAGGTCTAATGATAGAATGACTGGAGCTCTTGGTTTCAGGGGTCACACCCCTGAGATTGTCCATGGATACATCCCTACGATAAACTGGTTTTTGAAATCAGCACTGAATCCCATATAATTTTAATTTTTCTTAATGTTAAATTCAAACTGGTGTCACATCTGATTAAAGCTACTGATGCATCATTAATCATAGTGTATATTTACTCAAAGCAAACATATACCAGGTCATTCTTTGCTCCATGACAGTTATACAAAGAGGGTAGGAAGAAATAGTTAATCAATTATTGATCTCAATCCATCCATTAATTGTTACCAATTTAATTGGATAAATTGGCCTGGGGTTCTCTTTGGGCAAAAATTGGCCTGGCTTTTTAGTATAAATGTTTTGGATTTTTGAATTACAATAACACATTGTGTAGGACTTGTAGAATTACTACAAATCAAATATTCTATGGATTCTCAAGGGAGCATGGTTTCTAGATTTTTTTTTTTTCTGCTGGTTGTTTGTGCTTTTATGTTCTTGATGCTTTCACTTTGTCATTTAGATGATAATGGGCTTATATCTTTCATTGTTTGAGATCATACTTTCACTGACTGCAGGAAAAGGAAGATTCAAAAGCTAAAGAAATATCAAGAAAACTGCAGAGTGTGTAGCATGTTTGGGCTGGTGATCTGATATTTCAATTCAATGTACACTATATCTATGTACCAAATGTGAAAGTTATCAAAACCCATCTGGGTGCTTGAAGGGATCATTGTCCAAGTTTCTGGGAATCTTCATTTTTGTGTCCTAGACTGCTGTAGCGGCTAATCAAGTTTGGCTGCGCATGGGCTAGGAGTTAATATAATCTCCTTGTGAATCAAATACTTCCACGGTAAGATTTTTGATGTATTGCATTGAACTGTCGTCTAACTACCATAGCCAATATCTGAGGGTGTGTCATTGATTGAGCACCCGCACCCGAGACATTAGATTGTAATGAATCTGTTGTGCTCAAAGAATCTCCAATTGGTTTCATGCATTGTTGGCTGAATGGTGAATGTTTGAAGTAGCCATGGAACGAGTTTGTGCTGCCAAAGTGATGATACTCAAAAGTCATCATAAGGGCACTTGTCCTTCCCAGTGTTGTATGTCTTAAATTTTGGCTTCTATTAAAATCCCAAGTCGCCTATCTGCCAAATAAGAGAAATAAATTCGTTTTATATATGGATAAACACTGTTCTATCCTGGACTTCTTGAGCTTCATAATGGACAACAGAAAAATGAAATAAAATAAAATCAGAGAGGAGTTATCTGTTAAAAATTATAATCATTAAGAAACAGTCAAGGATGAAATTGCCCAGGAAATTGGGCTCAGGAGGCCTTCAGGAGTTTGGGCTAATTGTCCACATTCTTCGGGAGTTTGGGCTAATTGTCCACATTAAGTTGAATGAGTTGCGAGTCCATTGGGCTCAACAATCCACCCGACGCGTCACTATTTTTTCCAAGATCTCGGTCGGCTGACTTTCCGGTTGGAGGAGATATCTCGGCTTTGATTCTTGATCCTGTTTTTCCCAAGCAGCAACTCAGCAGATGCAAAGAATCAAGATCCATATTTTGAATGGAAAAAGTCGGAAAATAAACCAAAAAGAAGCGTTTGTGAGAAGTTAGAAACGATTCAAGAAACCCCTAATGAAGTAAATCAAATTAAAAACTGGAGCTCTTACACAGGGATCAAACGAATTGTATTAAATTGCTCAAAATTCTCGGGGCAGTGTTATAACCCATGTTGGAGCAGAATTTTCTTAGTCCTCAGTTTTCTTCTTCTTTTTCTTTTCTTTTTTCTTGCTCGGCATTTCAGTTTCATTTTCATCTTGTTCAGCATGCTTCCGCTTCCTTTTCTTTCTTTCTCCTGCTTCATTGTTGGTTGTGTCATTCTGCCCACTGCTGGCCTTCTCTTTCTTTTTCTTCTTCTTTTCCTTCTTTTTCGATTCTTGACCTTCTAGTTGAGAAGGGTCATTGTCATTGATCATCACAGCTGACTCCTCCACATCGCTTTTCTTCTTCTTCTTCTTCTTTTCCTTTGTCTTTTCAACTACAACGACTGCCACCTCTTCGGCTGAGTTTTGAGTCTTGTAAGTTTCTAGCTCAGCCTTCTTCTTTTGTATTGTTTCTTCCTCATTTTCAGCATTGGAGATTGCCATTTGCCCAATAATTGAATCAGCAGAAGGATTATAAGTCTGTACACAAGGAGTCAATATTCATTCCCAACAAAGAAGCCAAAAAGGGAAAATATTTGGGAAATGAAACACATACCTTTGCAGCAGTTATCAATGCCCCAGCTCCCTTCTTTTTGTCTCTGTCGTAGGCTTCTATTTTGGGTTTGCCCTTAGCTGATCCCGCTGATCGACCCAACTCTCTTCCTTCAAGATTTCTCAAGCGAGTCTCAAGCTACAAAAATAGCGTAAGGTGATGATTCCCTTTCAGGGGTTGCAAAAGACAAGTTGGTAGTTGGAAAGGAGGGCTAAACAACGGGCACAGTACCTTCAACCTATTCTCGAGTCCCATGGAGTTATCTTGGCCATCTCCAAGAGCATCGCATCGAATTGCCAATGCAGCTTTTGCAGCAAGAGACCGAGAAATTTTTCCTTTCATCTTGGGGCCTGCTTGACCAACCAATGATGCATGGTAAAGTAGCCCATATTTTGGTGTGGCATGCTTTGTCTTTAGAGCTCTGAAGAGAGCTTTTTCTGCACCAAGAATCTGAACTGTGCTCCCAGGCTGCTTTGCAAGATTCAGAAGGCTACCCCCATGTGCAATGAGGCGAGCTCCAACCAGCTCTCCAACAAGAACGGTCAAATTTGGCGCAACAGTGTTCATTCGACTTTTCAAGTAATCATACAGTTGAGCTCTGTACTCGGAAAGAGACAAAACTTGATCACAGAGTTCTTTAATGTTAGCTAAATCGACATCACTAACTTCTGTTCCCATGGATATCACAGATGCCTCCTTCAATTCAGTCTCAACCTCTTCTGGGAGTATCTGTAAAATAATAAGGCGAGAAAAGAGAGGAGGTGCAAAATTGAATAGGAGACTCCTCTCTTGCACAGATAAAAACAAGAAAATAATATACAAAGAAACACTTTGATGTATAATTGCCATGCCTCTGTTAGTTCCAGTGACACATACCACTTACATCAAAGGGCATGATATAGTCAACTAAAAATGCCAAGAAAACAGGATGGAGTTTGCTCCATAAAGCCCACATCCAAACACAGCAGGTATCACCCAACAACCAAAGTGAAATCTGAAGTCTACCTCAGAAAAGTCAAGCTTGGCAGCATTATCACGGCTACCCATCAGTTTCACTGCCTTGGCATAAAGAATGTTGTCTTGTACAATCTTAGCAAGCTCAGGAAAATGCCAACCATACCATTCTCTCACCCGCATTGCATATGTATTGAGCTCTTTGTCAAGATCATCAAGCAAACCAATTGCCTGAATGATCATTGTGTCAACCTACAACAAAGAAGAACAAATCCCACATCATGTCATGCAAGACTTCTTGTACCTTATACTAACAGACACGATTGACATGACAGAAGTTCTTTTCACAACATCACTGCAAAATTAAACAGATATGAAAGAAATTGGGCATGAAGTAGTACTACACAGGCTACAGGGTAAAGGCAAGTTCAAGTTGAGCAATGACAGGAGATGGCATCAGTTTAAGCACAGGTACCTTGTCAGGACTGAACTTCAATTTGTATCTAGACAGGCTATGAGATAAACCCAAGCTCATTGGAGCCAAATCTTGTGTAGCTAGGCCAGATATGAGCTCAGTTAACTGACTTCTCAAACCTCTCATCAACTCCATAACAGCATGGTTGTGAACACATTCTATTTTCTGCAAGACAGAATGCCTCCAACCTCAATCAAATGAAACTAGAAGCCACTTCAGAATAAGCAGAATAAAACCAAAGACATAAGAACACTAGCATACCAATTTATCCTTAATTGCATTTCCAAGCTTTGAATCAGCAACAGCCAAACTTTCGCCCTCACAGTGAGCTTGCAAGAATTTACGCAGACCTTTGCTGGGTGAGCTATCAATTAATTTGGTTACTGCTTCCAAAGCTTCTGATGTATTCTCAAACTTGGAAAAAGCTTTCAGCTTCACCACCTGCAATACCGTTTTAATTCTTAAAACTAGTAGCATGCATGATAGATAGTCCCCAGCATTACACGCCCATATTGATACAAAAAGAAATCATATGGCTTAATCCTTCAAAAAAGCAAACAAAAATGTTAGAAGAGAGTGAGAGTGTGTGTGAGAAAGAGAGAGAGAGAGAGAGATGACCTTTCTTGCCGAGTCTGCACTGGAAAACTCCTTAGATAAGCCCTGCAACATGAAATCAAATCTTCAATCTTCGCATAGACTTGGACATAAAAGAAACTGATACAATTTTTCTTTTTTTAAAAAAGAAAATTTTCTTTATCTGCATTTTTTCCGCTCAAACTGACTTGAACTTGCAACACGAGAGAACTTAATTCTGTAAACTCAAACCCGACACCATTGGATGTGCACAACGCAAGAAAACTAACACAGTATCAAAGACACCAAACACAGACTCACCCAACAGGCAGAGCCCAAGCAAATGCTTTACAGTTGAAACCAAGCGTTTTCTCTTCATTTGAAACAAGTATTTCCAACAAACAGGGAATAACAAAAAATTATTCTTATCATTACCTCAACTTTCGAGAGCTTCCCTTCATCCAATACTTTAAAAAGGGCAAAGCCCGCAGGCGTCTCAAATAAAACAAGCATCTTTCGCTATCACACCTGCAAGAAAATAATAATAATAAAAAAAAGAAAGATCATCAAGATCAACTTCCAAGATGACCCACTTCGTTTTCTTAACAGCAACTCTTGCACAACTTGGAAACATCAACGAAAACTATACAAAGGTAGAAACTTTAATGGGGTTTACCACTTCTATGCTGAGTACAACGAAATGTGAGGGAAGGGAAGAAGATGGGTGGGTATGGCCTTAGCACGTTTTCTGCTGGTTGCAGTGCAGGGTTGCTGCGATACAACGGGCACTTCACTCTTCGTAGGGTTTTTGCCCGTAGGCTATGGCGGACTGGCGGAGCTGCTCTAATTCCAGTGGCGAACTTATAGAACTTTTGGGCTAGTGTTTAAAAAGGAGACAACTCGAAAAAGAGAGTCATTGGACTCCACATTTTCAATTTCTTTCCATGGGTTGGTCACTTCTTGCAAAAGTGGACCGAGACATTAACTCTTTTTTTTTTTTTTGTTTTTTTTCCTGTGAATGTCTGATTGTTATGGGCCTCCAATCGTTGGATTACCCACGTTATCAGTATTAAGACTTGTTTCTTTTGATACCAAAAAAAAAAAAAAATCAATTTCATTACAAAAATATAAAAAATAGACGAAAACACAAATTTATTATAATTATTATTTATAATTAATATATTTTATTTTATATAATAATTAATTATAAATAACGATTATAATAAATTTATACCTAATTTTACTTTTTTTCTTATTATATCTTCATATTGATTGGATCCAAAAGGTGGCTTTCATGGTCTATTCTTCAAATTGGAATTTCAACTAACAAAAGGGCCCAAACCGAAACATTGATTTAAGTCTTCGATTCGGTCAAAGGCCCAACGGCTCACTTTTACCAAAAAAAAAAAAAAATGAAAATAGAGGGGACTTCAGTTGACTATAACGGTCATATCTTTTAAACCAATCAGAAAGCTGCTTAGGCAGGACCCCGTCGCAACGTGGAATGTCGTTAATTATCAGAGAAATTTATAACGGCTGTAAATATGAATGGCCTTTTCTCCCATTGCACTTCCTTTCAATTCTCCTCATCTAGCCATCTCTCTCTCAAGCCTCCTTCTTTCCCTTTCTCTCTCTCTCCGTGGCCTCCACTATCTTCTGTATTCTTCGCCGGCTCAAGCGCCAGAGTGCTTCTTTAATTATTTTTTTTTAATCAAGATTTGGCGCTCTTTATATCTATTATAATCTTGCGATTCTTGAATTCTGCTGATGGCGTTGTTGCATTTTCTGTAGTGGTAATTCTTTGATTCTTTTTTTCTCCTCAAGTGTTTGCATTCTTGTTTTCGTTTGATTCTGTTCTTTATGACAACTCTAATCTTAACCCAGTCTTGGTGGCGAAAAGGAGAAGGACGCACTGGTTCTTGAGATCCAGAGTGAACTTTGACCGGCGGAAGGAGATTCTGGACCTTGAAGATACAGGGCACCGCCTTGAATTTTGGGGTTATGGTTTCTATTTGTCCTTGTGTTACTCTATTGATCGTCAGTTGATTTTTTTTATTACTTTTTAATTTCAGTTTTTGAAGCATTCTAGATATGGGAGGAACGGAAGTGCATGAAAGCAAGACATAAGGTGCTTCAAGTCGAAGAAAAGTCGCTTGACTGTTGATGCTTGTAATGTGTTTGATTATGATTATGATTTGTATGCCAAGATTGTTAGTTACCCACTTTCACGTTTTGGCCATTTTCGATTTTGCTTCAATGGGATAATGTGAGTTTGGTCAAAGTTTTGTTAGAGAAGCAGGAAAAATCTAACCTCTTAGATTTTTCCTTTTCTTGGTTTTCAATTAGGCGTTGTCATTTTTTTTTTGTTTTTCCTTTTTGGTTTCTGATCTTTTAGTTGCTTGATTATGACAAATAGCATATTCCTTTGGTTCGATGTAGAGAAGATGGTGTCTTTGAAGGAAGATTATTCTGGGTGCAGTTCCAGAATACCGGAGATCAGGGAACCGATGTCTAGATGCCTTCTTTGTGGATATCTCTCTGACCCCATTATCGTGAATAGAGGTAGCTGCAGTGAGCTACTTGTTGTCTATACTGCACTTTTAATATCTGTCTAAGGCTGATTCTTTTGGATGAATGTAGTATTTTTTTGGTTGGCTATTTTAGACTTTCAGAATGGATAGCTGAACCTAAAGCTTGCTTGAAAGAGGAATGTCTTACTGGGAACTCCAGGACAATAGTCATAAATCATGATCAGTGCAGGTAAAATCCATCTTCATTTTCATTTGCTTTGCCAAATGTCTAAGACTTGCGTTCTCCCTGTCTATGCTTCATATCTGGACTACTTGATGTTTACATGCATACTTATTGATTGATTTGCTAAATTTTCATCTATTTGATGTATGTTGGTAAGATAAACATAAATTTGAAACTGCTACTAGTTGAACTATTATCAAACCATGGCAAAATAAGACAAGCTCGATAATTGAGTTGATAACACATTAACATCTGAAAGACGAGGAAAGAGTAGAATTTATGAAAGAAATTGATAAAATCATTTTCCTAAGAAATTATTTGTGGATTTATGAAAATAACAACATGGTTGCTGGGAATTATATTCATAGTAAACAGTCCTGCTTCCAAATCAGGTTTGTTGATAGGTGGATTGAGAGGGTTGAGGAGAAACTTCATGAAATCCATGGAGGAGGAACACCATATGCAGAGAGCTTACTGGTGCATGACAAGCTGATGGATGCTAGAAAGCCGTGTGACAAGGTTGCATGAGACAGTGAGATTGATGCACGATATCATCCAAAACAATTCCAGACACTTGTGTGTGTTGCATTAAGGTGATTCTTTCCAAGGCACAGGAATTTATAGAGCTACACATGTTAGAATTGGCCAATATAGAGAACTGTGAAATTTATATCCAGGGCTTGTATTGATGTCTTTCTCCACTCAATGGGATGAAGAAACTTAAAACACATAAGGGATAATGTGGTTTTGATTATAATGGTTTTTCTTTTTCTGTTTTGATTGCTGATTTACATGTCCTCCGTATGAAGAAAATTTACAAAGTCATGAATTCTGGCAGAAGACCTGTGGAAGTTGATACTAACATGATTGTAAGGTTGTAGCAGGGGTATTCGTTCGTCAATTTCCCGATTAGTGGTTGCTATTACTAGATTACTCTGATCATGATGGTTTTTCAGGTTTGATTTCATGTCCTTGATCCCTGGCAAGGCCAACGAGCAGACAGACAGGTGGCTTACCAAGCAAGTTGTTTCATTTCACTTCGAGAATCCTGAGGTCTCGTGAATTCTGGTAAACCCTTCTCGTTCCGGGGCCTGTCATTGGTGGTAGCTCATAAATTGCCTCAGATATATGCTCATTGCTCCTAAACATATTCACCCTCAGTTATCAGATGGACTATGTATACGTACACACACACTCTTTTTACATTTAATTGGCGTCCTCAAAATTAAAGTGTTTTGTGCAATTTTACGTTCCTCAAGTCAAGTAATGGACCCCCAGTCACGCTCACATCCAAGTACTTGAAGCCCAAACATTACAGTAGGCCCAGAACATTTTACAAGTTCAGTCCATTTATTTGTATTATTTTGATGGATACATGCTCGTTGTGCTTAATTGTTAAGAACAAATCTGCAGGATGTTTGACAATGGCGAATGATACACCAAACTCAAATAGAGTAAATGAGGATGATTGCAAGGAAACAAACTTGATGGCGGTGGCAATGCTCATCAACGCCAGATAAGTGAATATGAATTGGCTCCAAGATGCAACTCTCTGAGATGTAAGTAAATTAATGGTCCTCTGAATATTATAAAATTGACTGTTGACTAACGTGAAAGTACAGGAGGTGGTACCCAAAACAGAAATGTAGGGGGTATATCAAATCGACGGTAGCTACCATTTGAATGGTGATCATATCAATCCTTTAAAGAAGATTTGAGGAGAATGAGACAGGATTTAAAGATTTTGAATTCAAATCTCAATTTGAGTGAATTAAAACAAAAGACACGTCACATCATTAGCAAATAAATAATAATTCTATGATAATGACATTGTAGAAAACTTTGTGCAATTTAATTAGATGTTCTCATGTGACCCCAATTATCAAGGAATAAATGGATGCCATTTAGCGTCCACCCATGAGTTAGCTTGTAGTTTTAAAAATCAAATTGAACTAATAATGGAATTAAAAAATTAATAATATGATCATTAGTCTAATTTGATTTATTAGAAAAATTGAATAAAATTAAAAATTTAAAAAAAAAATTAATTTGATTTATCTAACAGTTTGACTATTTCAACTCAATGGATTTTTGTTAAAGAAATTATTATTGTTTTTTAAACGTACATAATTATTTTATTTTATAAAGAATACTTATTTATATACTTAAATTTTATTTTTAACAATATTATATTTATTTTTATACAATATAAAAATATTAATTATTTTTTTTAAAGAATAATTGACGCGTTCATTTGACTTGTGGGATCAAGAATAGGACCAATGACTCACTGAACCAAACCCTTCTTTGGATCGGAGTCTGATTTTTGGATTACTATAACTATTAGTTAACATGTTGGACTAGAGTGGTAGGCTGGTAAATTCCATGTGACACAGCTAAATGTCCCCTTTTATACACTTCTTTGTCTCCTTTTTATTTTCTTTTCAGGGATACGGCACACTCAAGGACCAAAGCTGGGACTTAGCTAATCATTCAACACCAAAACATAAGCGGTGAAAGCAGGCCTATTTATTTTACATAGTTTCCAGGCTTTACCACCTTTCCTTGCCGAATTTCCTCAGCCTTCCATAGAACATGACAATAATAAGGATCAACTTTCCCGTGTTACTCCACCTCCCTACGAACCCATAATATGCATCCTTGCAGGCAGCGTCTGGGTCAAGCTGTCTTTTACAAGAGTAGCCAGTGCTGAAACCAACATTCCCATATGCACTGCAGGTGAAGATGCATGACAAAAATCCCCGTTAATACTCATTGTGATGATATAAAGGGCAAACTTTGCTGGAACACCTAAAATTCATGGAACTGAAAAATTCAGTTTTCATTTAATATAGTTAGTTGTCACCTGAAGGATAGAATTCTAATTTAATACTAAATTTTAAAGAGAGCCCCAGATCACAACTTTTTTTGGATAAATATTTTTAGGCTACATTTGGGAATTATATCTTTTATTGTTTTGTTTTTTTTTCAATTTTGTCCCTTAACACAATTTCAATCACTAGGGTGAAAATGCTGGATCATAATCCTCTATCGTTGTGGGTAAATCAATTTTAAATTTGTTAAAATTGGGATTACAGTTTAATTCCTCTGTTAACTTATGATATGTTAAAATTGGAACTATAATTTAATTCTTGCTCTAACTCCTTGGCCTAAATTTTTTTGTTTGTTTTTTTTTTTTTAAGTCAGTTGATCCAACCGGGGTCTGGTTGACCCTAATAGATTAGTGTATAAAGATATTGTCTATACCTAGGTTAAATAGGAAAAGTTGCTGCATAGCCTGTCTATCTTTTAGTGTGGCACTTCCTGGAGAGGAAGATTTGCCTTCTTTTTGCCTTTTTCCTGATCTCAACTCTAACTTTATGGCTAATGAATAGGCCCACTCTAATATTTAATTCATATACACCACATATAATCGATTTTGCCCGAGTGATTCTTCGGAATGATTTAATGCTTAATTGGAGCAATCAGCACAGGAAAATGTTAAAAGCAAGGCCTTACCTTATCACTTCCAGTGTAATGTTGAACGCACTAAAGTTGAGGGGATCTTTCTTCATCTTATCTCTCTCCGTGATGCAGATGAGAATAATAAAGATGACTAGATAAGATAGCTTGGAGAATAATATGCAGTCCCCAAATGTCTTCCGTTGGCTTTTTCTTGGAACATCTTCATGGGGTTCTACTGGCAAAATTGAAGCGTATGGTGGGGGATACCTGTGGAATAATCCACATTCGAACTCTGAATGATTAAAGAATTAATCTGGAAAATTATAAAGGGCTAGTCATAAGATTCTAACACAAAAAATTTTAAGCTATTGAATGGGAAGACTGGAATATCGTTGAGTCATACCATTACACAAAAATTCACTGCTTCTAACAGAACATGTAGAAGAAGAACAAAAATCACTATGACAAAACGAACAAGTGCAAAAGCTTTCGATGAAGGGACAGCAAGCCTTTCAGCCTTGGGGATCTATACTACAGTCATATGGAGAACAAGAATCCAATGTATTGGGGATCTATACTCGCGATGAGATGCTTTATTTATTTACTTATTTATTTATTTTATCCCGTCTTTTCGCCGAAATTAGAAATTTCCTTTTGCTAGCATAATTTTTTTTGTCGGAGACCAATCTGTGCAAAATCATATCCATGGCGATGATATGGAAAATAAGTATAAATTAAAAGAGCACCAATCAGTCGAAAATGAAAACTTTTCTTTTACAATCTACCAATGAATGGAATAAACGTTTGTGGGGGTGCAATCTAATGGGATAACTAAAGAAGCAGAACACAATCTTTGATGAGTTCAATTTCTACCTAAGTCAACTCGAGAAATATATTCCAACAGTCACTCGTATATATATATAAAGAAAGAAAAAAGAAAAAGAAAGATATTGAGCAGTTACTAGATACGCAATGACAAAATTCAGAGACCAACCATGTAACGAGATCCACATCTCTAAGCTGCTCATGATGACCCTAAAATGACACGAGGCATTATGGCAAAACACGTGGAGTGGATACGCGCAACCACCGACCGGATATTCTCGGCACATGACATGTGGTTGATGGGACCCGCGGCATTCAATACACAACCCCTCCCCAGTCCAAACCCAAAACGCAAAACAATTATTCTGGCCCACATCAACACCATGATTGAAAGCGAGCAGACAATAATCGAGCAATCATGTTCCAAACATCAGACCGCCACGATACGTCTTTAATCGCCAATTTCCAAACATTATGCACAAGATCTGACGTCACGTTTGGGTAGAACAAATTGAAGTGAGAGAGGCAAGGCAAGTCGTGGGAGGAATGAACACGCAACGGCCCAAATCCAAAGCAAGTTTCTCTTCTTCCCTCATCTTCTCGCACTCAAACAAAACCGTCCATGCGTGCACAAATTGGTTCGCTATGCTTAAAACAACAAAATTACATCAATTAATCCGTTAAAGGAAAGTTGCACGCTGTTCTCCAAAAAAAAAAAAAAAAAAGAGAAAAGAAAAGAAAAGTCCGTTCAATGTCTTGGCTTCTAGCTATTATATTTTGTTCTCGCAAATTAATGGGTATTACAGTTCACTTGACTTTTATTTTGTTTGACAGCGTTTGATCTCATTTACTAAGACCCGCTACCTTTTATTAGGTTTGACCAAAAAAGGGCAAAACCAAAAAGGGGTTTTCTTTTCTTTTCTTTTCTTTTTTTTTTTTTTTTTTAAAAGAGGACCAATGGATTCTTCACACACAATATAAAACATTCAAAGGTAGAATTTTCCAAAGATTATGAGTCAGTGGTCTGCGTGTGAATAACGAGTGTACAACAACGTGTGGACCCAATATGCACGGATTCGAACCAAAGCAGACGGTCTTTTTAAGATTTTGATTACGTGGCTTAATAGCCACCCCAACCCATTATATAATAATAATAAATTTGTTGCCGTGGAAATAACTCAAGTATCCAACTCTGGTTGAGTGTCATCCTTTAATGTGGTGCCAATTCCATGTACCACTTGCCTTATCATTTAGAATCATATGTGCCTGACGTTGACTAGGCTAAGCATATAAAACTATGTATGGCAAAGTAAGCGTGAACTTGTCAGGTTAAAAGCAAAAAACAAGAATAAAAAAAAAAAAGAAAGAAAAAAGCAGCTTGGAAAGGAGAGTTTATGCCTCACTTCGAGTGTGATGTGAGTTTAACGGAGTCTAAATTTATAATTAATAAAATGATTAAGATTTGTTAACATATAATTGTTTGCTTATAACCAAAATCTTACTTTCTATATCATCTGTCGTTTTTTCCAACAACTCACTTGAGGTTATTTCTAATTAGTTTAAGTGTTAAAAATGTGATGTTTATTATGTTTATTTAATTTTTTAAATATAATTTATTTATAATTTTATATTATAAAAATTTATTTTTATTATAAATAGATATTATTTATTATTTGATATAATTAATTATTATATAATATAAAATTATCGATAAATTATATTAAATAAAAATAAAAAAATAAAAATATACCATGTTTTCCAGCGTCGGCCTAAAATATTTAACTGGCATGTACTAATACGTCACATCATGACAAGGATCTATTCACGATACCTGACGGGCCGCGTAAATGATATATAGCCCTTCAACTCTTACTTCAAGGTAAAAGAAAATGACATTGGCGTCGGCATCGGTGACGGTGAATCATGTAATGCGAGCACAATGTACATAAATGCATGTGAAATGTGAAATGGGAAGTTAATAAATAATTAGAGCGGAGAATTGAATCAGAGATTGCTTACATTAAAACCACGAAGAGGATCAGGACCGCCGGAGAAATGATGGAGAGGTCAAACACAGATTCGCCAGCATGCCTCGAATTGACCACTTGGAAGAGCGCAGCCACCAGCTTCTGATACGAGTTTAACCCTTCCATGGCCTCCGAATCCCACTCCATTGCACAAAACAGTGTAAGCTGGACCAATATGGACCCCAAAACTGTAATGATCACAAGACAACAATGGCGGCTAGAGAGCAAATGGCCATTGCCCAACTCTTCATGGTTGGTCAAAATGTATCTGAACTCCACTCGTTTTGTGATTTTCTCCAATACCCATATTAGAAATCGTAGGAACGGAGCGTATAATGTGTTTCCTAGGAGGACTTGAGGGATGAGAAGGAGTAGTAGACCTGAATTCTTCTTGAACACCATCATGTTCTCGTTTGTGGGCACGAATCCTCCGTTGGCAAATGTGGAGACTGTGAGGAAAGCAGAAAATGTCTCCACGTGAAGGTGCTTTTGGTTGAGCACTTCCTTAGCACTTGGAGTCAAGCTTACGTACGAAGCAACTAGACTACAACCCACTACATGGACTAGCAAAATGTAATTCAAAACCACGTAACCAAGGCACTTAAAAGAGCTATTTTTTACACTATCATCACCCACGGAGATGTTGTTTTTGGTGGGGATGGATTCAAGGACCACTGTAATGGGTTTTTTGTTCTCTAACCTTGGAAGGCTGGCCAATCCCAATTCGATGTGGTCTTCAATGAAAGTGCCTTTGTGGTTGTTATTATTATTATTATTATTATTGAAAGTTTGGTGTTTACAGAATTTGAACCTTGCCATTTGAATCCCAGCTTCAAGCAGGGAATTGAAGACCTCTCCACCCAGCAGCATCAAGGTTGTCATAATGATGAGCTGGAAGTTGGAGAAGACCTCCATGTCCACCGTTGACATGCTAGAAACGGTTGCTGCAGACACAGACATAAAAAAGGTATCCAGGTCTTTTGGCCTCAAAGAGGCTTTCCCTGGCTTTGATTCTCTCAAAGCCAAAAACCCGGCAATAGACAAGGTAACAAAATATGAAAGGTGAATCCAGAATGGGTTTGCCTGGAAAAACATGAATAGGAAGGAGGAGTTGATAAAGGTGCGACAGGTTTTCAAGAACCAAACTGCTTTTGTGCATAGGAAAGTGAGGAAGTGCCCTAATTTTCTACCAAAACAACCAAAACGCCTCATTGTTTGCTGGGCGCGAAAGAAAGAGAGAGAGAGAGAGCAGATGCTGGGACTAATAGCAAATTGCTTGATTATTGTCCAAGTGGGCATGGGTCATTTTTTTGCTAGGCGCGCGCTAGCGCTAGAGAGAGAGAGAGAGAGAGAGAGAGAGCAGACACTAGGACTAATAGCAAATTACTCGATTGTTGCTCAATGGGGCATGCGTGCGGCCTTTTAAAGGGTCAGGATCCTTTGATCCTCCCTTCCTACTTCTCCGGTGGGCCTAACCATGCAATTATGATTCTTTGAGGGGTCATCACGCTATGCGGGGAGTTGTGCCATTCAGACGACCTTAGTGGCAGAGTGGCGTTGCCGGGAGCAGAAACATCGAGAAATATTCGCTGTCCACTTGTCAATCAAAGCTCCAATTCTTTGCCTGGCCAATGATGCCTCCTAACGGTCACAGGTTACCAGGGCATACTGTTCCTTGTACACGCTGCTCCAGCTCATTAAAAAAGAAATCAGTTTGATTTGACAAATTAAATACCCATTTCTTTCTATTTAGTTCACCTGATTTTTCAAGTGTCATGAATGTACGGATGCACATTTATATGATTAATGTCATGTCATGAACAAATAGTACAATGTAATTAACATGAATTGACTTTGCTTTGGCAATAATGGCAGAGATGCTGTGGCATGCTTCACGCTACTCTGTTTATGTGCGGTACATGAGTTTCACAATTTAGCCAAAAAATTCTATAAGTTGAATTGTGTTGTTAGCTGTAGCCCAACAATCAGACAGTGCTTAGAGCTGGCTGGGGACGAAAACAGAACGTTTTCGGCAAAGTCTGCCCATTCATTCTGCTAGCAGGCCGAACACGATTCCGAAAAACTTCTAAACCAATAAGACAAGTTCAGCCAAATATTCACCATCTTTCCAATGGTAGCTGAGCTGCTGCTTGGAAAGGCTAAAAAAAAAAACAAGGAAAAAAAAGGATACACCCACTTCACATGTCGGCTGCACTGCTCCATCATTGGTGCGTCCAGAGTCCAATCATGTCCATTGCACTACCGTTATCCCAACACACAACTTCCACCTGGCTTCTACTTCTCGTCCCAGTCTTCAAAAAACCATTAAAACCTAAATGACGATTTTGGCCTATAATTTGAGAAAGATGGAGCTAACCAGATATTTGTTCGTGTTAGACAAGATAACCCCATAATTAGATTCTGATCAAAGAAAAATTTTAGTATTTAATTATCACTAAAAAAATATATAGATTTTAGTATTATTGCAGTATAAATGTTATCTATATATATAACGCGATTTCGGTTTGTAATTTATTAAAGAAAATTTGAGAATGAAACCAACGTAAATCGCACCAATACCCATACCAATAACTCTCGGTTTTTCAAACACTTAAGAGAATTAGCCGGGGGTGGGGGTGGGGGAGGGGGAACGTGACCAAATTAATCGAGCTGAAAACAATGGCAAAATAATTGGACCAGATGCAACTCATGGCCGATTAGTGACAAATGCGTGAACGCGTAGTCAAACGGAATTTTGATTTCATTCCAACAAGGTAAATATTGCAAGGAACCAATCGTGTTCCAAGAAATGATTGTGGTTGTTGGGGCCCGTACAAAGGGGCGACGGGCCCTTTGTTTGTTTGATTGGTGTTGGTTTCTTTGGCGTAGTGGAAGATAGGGACAACGTTCGGCCTAATGGGACATTTCCATGTGTTTATGTTCGGCTTAAATATACCGAAATTGTTTGGTTGATCGGACTTTGATTGCGTGGGGGACTTACGGGGCCGACCACGATTGTGGTTCATAGGTTAGTTGCGGTTTTAAGGCCGAAAGTTGGGGTGCCAATTCCAGTCATTGGGCCCAAATTCTAATTTTTATTTGGAGTTCTAAGTGTTCTATATATATATATATAACTCAGGGTACGCGGTAAATTTTTTTTCATCGGTAAAAATGGAGGATTATAGAACCTAGAAAACTAGGCCACTGCAGCTCTGGGTGGACTAACCTCAGCATCATCATCCTGCAAAGTCCTTGGGGAGGCCCGAGGGCGGTTGGTCAAAGAAAAATAATCCAGGAGGTTGCCGCAACGCATAGCTAGCCAACCAGCCCGCGGCTCTCTCTCTCTTGTACGCTTGAAAAAACCGCACTTCCTAGTTTCGTGTCAATAAATGAAAAAAAAAAAATTAGTCGGACTTAAATTTTAGTAAAATAATAAATATCAATATATTTTTTTGTATTTATATAATATTATTTATACAACATAAAATATTTTATATTTAATATAAAATTATTTTAAATGTATTTGAGTTCAAAAAATTTTGAACCCGTATAGTCAAATCTTAAAATATATATATATATATATATATATATACTTGTTTTAAGTTCATTTTTGGCGAGAATATCCAAGCACATGCGAGAACTTTATAACTTCTTGGTAATTGCTTTCTTTAATTAATCAAAATACCAAAAGGAAGAGAGAGACTCATCACTGTCAAGAACATTTTTATTTTCCTTTTTCGTAGTGCTTCCAGAGGGTGAACCCATCTTCAGAATCCAACAAAACGGCCATCTTTTCGAAGAATAGTACGGATACCTATGTAAATATTTATTTAAAAAATAAACTGTTCTTGTCAAATCTAAGTGTGCTTTTTTATTTTTATTATCATAGATTCAATGGGTCAAATTGTTCAAATTCTACGCGCCTCAATGTAATTTGCCACACATACAAACTTCTAGCATTTGTTTCTATTAGGATCTTAAGGTGCGGTGTATTAGGAATATGAAAAGATGCTAGTTTGACTATTTCATTAAGAGTTGCAATATATTATTATTATATAAGCAATTCCTGGACATATATTCTATTTAAATCAATATCTTTACAATTTTATTCCTTTTTGTTGACGGATGTCCGCTAAATGTGGCTGATTTTGCTGTGTGTGAGAAGAATGTGTAGGCCTTTAATTTTCCTCTCAAAAAAATACCTTAAATATTTAATGGTTAAGTCCATATAACTAGCTAGCGATGGCTATTTTTAACTAACTTTTTTATTATTATTTTTTAGAGATAGTGCTATTGTAAAAAATTTCAAATATGTCACTATCATATTAAAAAAAATAAAAAATAAAAAAAATTAAGGCTGAACTATAAGCATTTAAATCTTATAGGCATATTTGTAGAGAACAATTCGCTAATATCATAAAAAATAATAAATTGAAATTTGAGAGTGCTACCAAAAAGCGAGTTAAAGTTATAGAAAATATTAAATATTTTTATAATTATGTGTTCATGAGAATTAAGGGAAAAAAAAAAAAGAAAATAGAAAAAGTAAAAGTTTAAACCTTCTACAACTCCGTCACGATTTAAAGTCAATAACGAATGTGTCCGGCCTCCGTTGTGGAGGCTGAATTTGTGGGGCGGCCAATAGGAGGAAAAGTTGTAATGGATTGTGGAGACAAAGGGAAGTGAGTGAGGGTCATTGATGAGCATTGGAGCCATAAACCGGAAGACTTTTTGAAGCATACATTTTGGAGTTGCAAAAGTTAATTTGATACGAGTAACTTGATTTAACATGTATCGTTCCAATTCAAAACATTGATATAGGCTTGATTATTTCCTTGTAACTTGTTATGAAGCTTCCGAATAATTCCAATCTCCCTTTTGGAGCCAGAAATGTTAGAAATTTTTTTGTTATCCAATCCGTAAACCTGTAAATAAACTTGACTTCTATGCTCCTATGCCGTACGTGGTTGCAAGCATCCTTAGGCGCAGAAGGGTGGTCCTCAGTTTGTTATCTATTGTCATGAATAGCCGGTATCAGGCTGGTATTGTGCCATGGAAAATTTTGCCAACGCCCTTTTGGTCACGTCTCCCTCTATTTTCCATTCTGGGCACAACACCACTACAACCAGTTTATTTTGTCACGACCACATCAATTGCAAATATAATGTTGACATTGAAACTGAAAAAAAGAGAAGAAAAATTGGCATTTGATCGAAACGATTCTGTTTACATCTCTCTGCCAATCTCGCTGGTCCCTCTGCAACCTTGGTCCATTCATTTCTTGAGAATCACCCAAGTTGGTCCTACTTGGACCAATTATTGTCAGGCATGCATACTTAATTATTGGTTTTGGTGGACTCATCACTTGAATTATTGAAGCACCAACAAGCCATTTTTGCTTTTGTTGTTGGCTATAGCCTAAAACTAATGATTCAAACGTGCATGAGTCCTCGAATGCTGCGATATACAACCTTTACACCTTGGATTTGCCGGACACGACTTTGGTACTGCGAACTAGCAGATGCGTTCTACTTTCTGGATCTGTTTTCTAGTCTTATCGCGATATAACATTGTTTCACGATCACGATGGAATAAAAATATGTGCAATCGAACGCGCTTCGCACGGCATCATTTTTTTATAACCTCGTTGGCGAACTGTCTAATCGCATATCGAAGCATGGCGCAAATTTCATGCCTGTGTGTCAATGTGCAATTGTACAGAAAAAATGAGATCCCGCTCAACCCACTCTCACTTGTCTTCGGCTTTGACATTGTGTCAATAATGGAATGTATCTTAAATCTACCGGCGTATCTTTAAAAAGCTAAACCGGAGTGTCCCCAGGAAAGTAAACGTATTGAATTTGTTATAATAAAAATTCTATAATTAAATTCAATTTAAATTTAATTATTTTAATAAATTTAATTATTTATTATTATATAAACATACTATATATATATATATATATTAATTATTATATATAATATTTTTATTAAATTAATAAAATTATAATTTTTTTTTTTTTTTAACAATTTTTAATAGTATTATTAAAATATATATTTTTATTTGAATTAAAAAAATAATATAAATTTTACTGTAATTATTAGAGTAATTATAGAGCCATCATAAAAATTATCAAAGTTATAATAGTTATAGAAACCATTGCTCGTCATTGTTGCAGCTTCATCGTGGTCTGCAACATGTCGTCGTATGCTTCATTAAAAGTTTCTGTTTTTGTCATTGGAGGACATCTCTTACATCACTAGATGCAGATATTCCCAAATTCAGCCACCACGTACTTTAGAGAAACTCTAAATGTCGAAGAATTAAAGAAACTCAGAAGGTTCACTATTATCTTCTATCACTAATTAGGTTGTCACTGTTTGTTGTTGTCATCCCAAACCCAATGATCTCTACTATGAGATTGCTACTTTATCTTCTCAGCCCACCAATGCGCCATTATCTAGTCGAAAAAAATTGCTCTTCCTTCCCATTATGTCAAAGTTGAGGGTCCTTGTTAAAAATAAAAAAAGTATATAAGCCTAATTAAAAAACAAAAAGAAAACAAAAGTTAAGATGTCATATAAATAATAACAAAAGTTTAAGAGCAAATTGCAAATAACTAAAGTTTGGAGGTTAAATCAAAAAATCATGAATTTTAATATAAACGACATAAATCCCAATTTCAATTCTTGATTTAGATAGAAAAAAATCACAATTGATAATCTGTATAAATAAAAATTTCATTTGACTATAATAAATTAATAAATATTTTAGGAAATTAAGTTACAAAACTCATAACAAATGTTCTTAAAACACAAAGAGTTACTCATAAAAAGTTACAAAAAAAGGATAAAAAGACACTCTATTTTATTCATTAAGGGGTAAATAATGAAATTTTTGAAAAGTTTGCAAAAGTAATCTCATTAAAGCAAGTATAGGATAACATGATGTCACTTTAAGGTGTGGAGAAAGTTAAAAAGGTGAAATTTCAAATCTTATGATGTTAATTTGAGCTTTTGTAAATAGAATCTTTTGAACTAATTTTAGTTGATATAAGTAGAATTTTTTGCATTAACAAATCAAATGAAAATTTATAAAGAATAGTTAAATGATCAGGTGAAAGTTGAAATGATCATATAATTACTTATATCACGGTATAAGCATATTAAAGTTACTCAAGAAGAAGCATACAAATTGTCCCTAATATTACTTGATGTACTAATGGGCATATTGCAAGCTCATGAATAGCACATGAAATGTGGTAGTAATATTACAGTGATCAATTAAAGTAGAAGTAAGGTTCATCTCGAAGTAAAGGACAAGGACATTATAATAATTATTAAATAATAGAAATAAAAAAGGTCACTATAATAATTATAGAGATAGTGACAATCAATATAATGACTAAAGGAGATCCAATTAAATGTACAAAGGTCAAGGTTAAGACTAAGGCTGAAGAAGAGATCGTGGTAGAGAAAGGTATGACAAATTATGTTAAGTGTTACTAAAGTCACAAGTATGACCATTACGTTAATGAGTACAGTTATGAAGAATATAATTAGACAACTCATTATGTATAAAAGGAAGATTTAGATGATGAAAATCAAGCCCTCATGATGGTTACTATAGTTACTAAAACACTAAACAATAATATCTGATTCCTTAACACTAGTTACTAAAGTCACAAGTATGACCATTATGTTAACGAGTACAGTTATGAAGAACATAATTAGACAACTCATTATGCATAAAAGGAATATTTAGATGATGAAAATCAAGCCCTCATGATGGTTACTATAGTTATTAAAATACCAAACTATAATATCTGATTCCTTAACGCTATGTGTACTAATCATATATGTAGAAAAAAAAGAGCTATTTATTGATCTTGACAAGTCAATCCACTCCACAATCAAGTTTGTTTATGATAACAATGTTCTAATGATGGAAAAAAAAAAGAAGCAAATTCTCATCAAGTTAAAGATTAGGGATTATAATTACATTTCATATGTATTTATGTATCGAACATAAAGAGTAACCTATTCAATTGGGACCAATTGTTTAAAAGGGGTACAACATACAATTATGTGATAAATGTCTTTTAATTTTTGATTGAAGAGGTACACTAATTTTTAAATCCCTTTTAACAAAAAAAAACTAAATGTTTTGAGTCAATATTACTACTAACACTTATATTGTCTTAAAGTTATTAGCAAAGAAGAGGCTTAATAGTAGCATCTTTGTTTCAGTCATCTAAATTTTTGTAATTTAAAGTTACTTACACAAAGAAATATGGTGCAAACTTATCAAGGATATATCAACCTAATCAGATTTGTGAAATATGCATTCTTACAAAATAAAACAGACAACCCTTTGTAATAGAGAATTGGTGTGTAAGACAATTACTCCAACTTATTTATTATAATATTTATGACTAAATGAGTGTTTCATCACATAGTAACAATAGGTATTATTTTACCTTTACAATAAAGATATGAGTTTATTTCATATAAATAAAATTTAAGATGTTTCATTGTTTTAGGAAGTTTAAGACTTATGTTGAAAGATATAATGAATATTATGTTAAAATTCTAAGAATTGATAAAAGTGGTAAGTATATTTCTAATAAGTTTAAAGAGTATTATGAAGTATAAGGAATAAATGTGAAGTTATAATTTCTTATATTTTACAGTGTAATAAAGCTTTTAAAAGAATGAATAAATCAATTATGAATATGATGAAAAACTTGTTAAATGTCAAAGGAGTTCTTAATTCATTTTAAGTAAAAGTTATTTTGTATTTTATTTACTTGTTGAATATATCTATAATAATAAGTATTTATAATGTTACTCTTAAAAAAATATGGAGCAGATTTAAACCTAGTGTAAGACATTTTAAGATATTTAATTCTATTATTTATTTTCATGTTCCATTAGAAATAAGGATAAAGTTAGATGATTGAGAAGTGAAAAAAAATCTTTTTATATTATATAAAAAGAGGATATAAGTTATTTAAACTTGTGACAAAAAAGGTGATATGAACTTTTACTGAAAATTAAATTTAAAACTTCGATGTTAAATAGTAAAATAACTCTTACAAATGTATAATTACTATTTTAGGAAAAAAAAGAGAAAACTTAAGTTGCAATCTCCATTATAAATGGAGAAGTCTCATTAGTTGGTGCATTAAATCCTATGACATAAGTTACATAAAAGAATGGAAGACCAAGGAAAAATTGTCAATAATCAATTAAATTGTAAGATTATGAGGTAATCTATGATAATATTATTGATAATGGTGGGAATTTGTTGCATTTTGTCATATTTGTAAATTATGAACTAATGTCATTTAATGAGATGATTTAAGATATAAAATGAATAAATATTATGAATGAAAAAATTACGGTAATCGAGTAGAATAATATATGAAACTTTACTACTATTTTAAGAGGTCAAAAAATTATTGATGTAAAATAAATCTTTAAAACAAAAAAAAAAAAATCTAATAGAGATGTAGATGATTGTAAAAATATTTCTAAATAATATTTCAACTTTAAAACTATTATTTGTTTATAATTATTTAAGAAATAATTTATTTTTATACTTTTAACTTGTAAAGTATTTTGTTAAGTGAGATATATACTTTGATTGAAGTTTTTATAAAAATATTTATTAATAATATTTTTATAATTAATTTAGTTAAAAATTTAATAACATATAAAAAAAGTAAATATATTGATTTTTATTTTTATTTTTTAAGAAATCAAATTGATAAAAAAAAAAATTTAATTGATTTATATTAAATTTGAAGATTAAATGACTAATATTATCACGAAACTATTAAAAAATAAAATATTTATCAAATTACAGTAAATATTAAAATTAAAAATATTATTAAATTAAAATTAAAAAAATATTAATATTAATTTAAATTAAAAATTTATTATAATAAAAAATATTTTAAATAAATTAAATTTAAATTTAATTATTTAAATAAATTTAAATATTTATAATTATATAAAAATAAATTATATATATAATTTTTAATAATATTTTTAACAAATTAATAAAATTATAATATTTTTGTGATTTTTTTAATCAAACTTAAATTTTAGTCAAAACTAATATATATATATAAAAGTAATGGGTATTTACCTTTCAATTCAAACTTTTATGACAAGGTTGTTATTTTTAGGATCATTAGGGACAAACAGATAATTGAATATTGAGGAATTGGTCCGGGACTCACCTCAGTTTAACTTTCAAGTAGTCTGGCTCTTGTTGGCGTAGAAATCAGATCTCCGTTTCTTTAACCAAACTATATTCTGGGCGAATCCAAATTTCTATTATTAATCATTAATTCCAATGCCATACGTTGGGCCATACAATATAAAGAAATAGCCCCTTCCCTCTTGGGCTTTTCATTCAGAAGAAGGCCATACGAATTGCATTTGCTTTTTAAATTCAATAATGAGCCATCCGGCACCAGTATCTCCCTCCTTTTCTTTTTCTTTATCTCCCCCTTTAATGGATGGGTTTGCTGGTATACCAGAAACGCAATATTAATTGAAATCGTTTTTTTAACGGAAAGATTTCTATTTTGATTTCTTGTTTTTTTTTTTTAGTATAATTTATTTATAATTTTATATTATATTTAAAATACTTTTTTTTAAAATAACAATAACAAAATAAATTTATATGATATATATATATATATATATATATAAAGTATCTTTAATTGAATATATTGAAGATCTCAGTACTGCGTGTATTCAAGTTTGGTACAAACGCACCTACCTTAACGTAAACAAGAGGTTTGGATGGCCTATATTTCTTGGGCATTCTACTTCAGGAATTGAAAAACCATTCATTAACCGACCAAAACCAGCCTCCAATTCGTGCATATCTGTAAATTCGTGTGTGGGTATGAAAGCGTTTGCAAGTTGTTCACTTACCACAACTCATAAATTTGATTTATGATTGATGTTTATAAATTATATCCCTGCCACTGCCATCATTGACCAGCGCAGCCCTCGCCACCTCAGCGCATGACTGATAGTTATTGTCGTTGCACTGCCAGCCCACCAAGAGTCATTTCAAGTTTAAAAACCACTTGTTCCCACTAATCAAATGGTGGTGTCGAGCGATGGTTTTAACTAATACATATCAAAACACGTGTCCCAAATATGTATGGTCCTATATGGAGCAGATAGATGCGCCGACCCCATTGCAACAATGATGGCAAGTGCATCTCTTTCATTCAACTGCCTTGTCTGTTTCCTTGCCTGATTGGTATTGTATAATATCTCTGTTGATAAACTTAAATGGGTCCAGGAATGCATCATTGTCCAAGAATGATGATTTACCTTTCACATTAGTATGTTTCAGCAGGCACGAATTGTCTTCGTACGTCCCTTTCCTTCCTCTATTGTACAGTATGCTTAACACATTTTAACATTGATTTTTGTTTTTCACTTTGTTAATTGGCTTCAACAAGAACTTGAATTCTAAACCTTCATTCTTCAGTAACTTTGGTTGAAGTTAATTGAGATGAAATTGTCACAAAAGAGCGCAACTCCACTTTGTACATTTTCCCACTTGCGCTTTCAAAAGTGCGCGGCCTATACGTTCACATTTTCAATGAAGAAGTGGAAGTGCCTACTAAATTATGCATTGGTTTTCCTGCCACTTGGTGAAGAGTTGATCGTAAAAGTCCTTGGAAGATGAAATTCTATGGCCTGTTGGGTCAAACTGCGACCCTTTCTCCCTCCTCCCAAACGACAAAAGAAAGAAGGTGTTGTTTGTTGGGAAAAAAAAAAAAAAAAAATGGCGCATACAATAATATATATCCACAAGCAACACAGTATGAACCATTATTTGAAGCTCACATGATCGACTCGGGACCAACTCTCTCTCTCTTGGGACATCACACATGCTGGCATGACAGGGCATGGACAAATTTGATTTTAGATCCTGTCCCTCCATCGTTAGCCCCGTCATTGGCTATTATTCTCCACGAGAAAGTCTCGGTTGTGGTGAAAGGCTGACTTAGTCACGAAATCATGGATTAACTAACAACTTGAAAGCCTAATCACTGTTAAATATAAGGGAATTACATTATGCAGCCGATTTTGCTTAAGATGAAAGAGAGAGTAATTACAGTTGTTGTAGTTAAGTCAAGCTGCTAGCTATCATCCTCAGAAGTCAGAATTAGAACATGTGGTGCATGACTGAAATTTTGTTTTGTATCTGAGATGTCAGTTCTTTTAAACTGAATTGTCAGTTCTTCCTGCTGAAGGAAATCTACTGTTGTTTGGCATATATTGCGCATTCATGTCAAGTGAATAGCAGCAACACGGCATGCCAGCAGAGCAGTGTCAATGACAGGTAATCCGCCAAGCCGCCCGCTTATCTTTATTAGATTCCAGCGGATGAATTCTGAACATATCATCAGATTGTTGGTAACTGGACCACAAAAGCATTTCAACAACCTTTTTTCGCTCCACGTTAATTGCCATTTACACAAAATCTGCTGTATTCGTCAGCTTTTTTGCTGTTCATATTTCCTTGGTCAATATTTTTCCAACGCCAGAATGTGATAAGCAGCCCAACTGCAAAACATCTCGTGATTACATTGATTGGAAGTGCTGATGAATTGATGAGCCCTCCCTAGCATGCATTGCAACTTATAGCATACATATTTACATGTCTAGAAGGCAGTGGTCAGGATTTACCTAAACAACTCATGCTAGCTTTGTGACCAGAAAACTTTGTGAAGAGATGGAATCTTGGGGTGAGATTGAGAAGGAGGAGGTGACACATTCGTAATCTAGATCCTCGAATCCCCAGAATTCATCCTGTTCTTCTTCCTTTGGCATCTTCCATCTTTCATTATCCATCCCACCCTCTACTAGAATTACTTCTAATACCTGTCAATGAACAGGAAAGACGTCAACATCAAGAGACAATTATTAGGTGTGTCCAACATTTTGACTTTATAAAATGGTTCTACAATTTTAAACTAGCATCAATGCATAAGAAGATTACTTAATGTTGAAGCAAATACTGTATCTCCCACCATACTTGATTCTTTTAACAAAACGACAGAAAGAAAAGATTTGTAATTGAATATAAAGATTAGTTTCTTGCTTGTAATGCCACAACAAAGGTAGATTAAAAAAATAAAATCACTTGACGTTTTGCCCTTCAATGTTTTTTTTTACTTTTTTTTTTCGTTTGAAGGATACCTAGAAAAGCTACTTTAGGTTATATGACTACATTAAAATAATAATCAGGACGACGAAGGATATTGCAACTTGGTCTAGAAAATTTTTCCCTTCAAGAACTTTCATGCAATCAATTCAATAGGGTGGAAAGTACCATTGTCTCATTCAACAATAACACGACATGTATACAGGGCATACTTGTCGCAGTAATGAGTCTAAAACAGGACCCGTCTTCCCGATCATTTTGATAATCACATTGGAGAAACAATATAGTATTGTCTGGCTTAGCTTAAAATTTAGTTTAGGTTAGGATTGAACAACGTCTGACTATTTGGCATGGCGTGAAAAAACGAAAAGCTCTATCAATACCTAAACTGCGAAATCTTAGTTCACGTGTTGCCTTCTTCTCAACAGGTGAAAAGGATGTGCAAAGTCATCTGCTTTAGATGTTTTATGAAATGAAATCATTACCTAACGAGTGGTAATGCCATTTTGTGGATAAACCCCTGCCTGTTCACAGGACACCAAAATGCTCTTTTCTATTGACAATTTGACATAAAAAGGTCATCGTTGTGACATGAAATAATGGTAGAGAATCACAAGTAGATACCTCGTTCATGGTTGGACGCCAAAGTGAAGATGCCCGAATGCAAAGAGATGCAGCAAAGGCAAGTCTTTTCATCTGTGTAACATCATAGGCCCCTCCAAGCCTCGGATCCACCAGCTTTTCAATCTCCCCTTGGTTAAATATTGGTTTAGCCTGTTAAATTCAACTTTAAAATTTAGTGCAAGCAAAAGATTCACGTGAATTATCTAATTAATTATATCACTTTCATTAGATCCAAGCATCATGACTAAAAAGAGAAAAAATATGTGGGAATTCCAAGTTTCTCAACAGATTTGAGAGGGGTGCCATTACCCAGCTGTGCAAGCTTTGGTGAGAACCATCCACTGGTTTCCTGCCAGAAATGATCTCCAGTAGAAAGACTCCAAAGGCAAACACATCAGTCTTCTCATCAACAATTCCGTGCATAAAGTACTCAGGTGCTAAGTGCCTATAAAAACAAGCAACACTTCATCTCAATCAAAACTATAATATAAAACAAGAAGAATCAGACTTCATAAAAGCTTGCTACACACCCGAATGTTCCTTCAATTGGACCAATTGAGTGGTGACTCCACTGAGATGGAAGCCATTTTGCTAACCCGAAATCAGATATCTGCGACAAATGAAAAGAAACAACACTAGATATCAAACCAATGATAGCAAAATAGATTTGACTAGGCAATGGTTTCAGGAAAGGCAAAAGAGGAAAAAAAAAAAAAAGAAAAAAAAACAAAAAAAGCCCGGATGATACCTTACCATAGGCTCAAAATCTGCTGTCAACAGAATATTTGAAGATTTGATATCCCGGTGAATTATCCTTCTTTGACATCCCTTGTGCAAGTAATGCAGTCCTCTGGCAGTCCCAATGGCAATCCTGTACCTTATTTGCCAACCCATAACGGGAAAATTTTCACCTTCAGGGAATTCGAAAAACATGAAGGTAAGATATCGAGATGTTAAAACTCCAGAAACACCCAGGTACGAAGCGACTAACTGTCGTCTAATTTTCATTTTTCAGCTACCGTTATGTGAAATCAGAAGGATGATCATGTTATGTTTCTTTGTGTACCATGGAGAAGGGAAGCGACAGAGCCTCTAGAGGAGAAATGGAAGATGAGATAAAGCCCATTGTCAATGCAACAACCCAACAGAGGCAACACATTAGGATGGCAAACATGGCCAATAGTCCCTATTTCTGTCAAGAAGTCTTTCTCCTTCCTCTCATCAAAACAAGTTTTTGTTAACCTCTTCACAGCTATTTCCTCTCCCTTCCTTGACATTCCCTTGTATACTTCTGCATGGCCTCCTTTGCCCACCAAGTTCTCTATACCAACCAAAAAAACATCACTCTAACATTACAAGAAAAGGAACAAAACAAAAGAAAAGAACATAAACAAAGCAAACACAAGCACACGCAGAGAGCAATGGGCATATATAAAAAGCCCCTTCAATGTATGCAAGTGAGCCAAAACCTGGGCTGAAGCCATTGGTGGCATCAAAGATTTCTTCATAAGAGAAGCATCTCCACGTGGGTCTGGGAGGATGCTTTGGTTCTTGATCATCCTTGGAGATTCCCTTCTTGTCTTCTTCAGTATTCCGTCCTTTTAAGGACAACAGCCTTTTCAAGCTGTTAGGTCTCATGTATTTCATTGTAACAGTTTCAAAATCAGGCAGAGCACCCTGTTTCGTGCAGACAAAAAAGAGAGGAAAACAAAGAGCTGTGTTCGCTCTCTTTGTTGATTAATGTATTTAAGGAAACATAGATTTCAAGACTCGAGGAAAGGGTGGAGGAGTAGTCAAAGGACCTTCGTGTTTTTATTGCTTCTAGGTGGAGAGGACAGTGGACTTGGGAGAGGCAACCTAAATATGTGTGCGTGTAATAATTTGCTTATACGAATTTGTTAGAAGTTGGATTAGTTGTGCTTAAATGCTTATTGCCTAATATAATCTTGTGCTACCGTCCTTCTTGCACATTTATGGAATTTTTACTCAAGAGGACAGGCAAAATTTGATTGAACAATGTGGCTGTTGACCTGATTTGAAATGGAGCAGACTGAAGGACAATGGTAGGAAGCTACCGGTGTACTTGTGTTCTTTGTGGACCCATGTTTGCATTGGCAACCCTCCATGGAGGACTACAATATTTATCATCTCTCCAAGCATATAGAGAAATATATAACCTAGTGGTTTTCAAGATAACACGTATGCGTGAAATAGATAAACAAACTTTCAAAGTCTGCAGGAATGCTAAACGTTTCCATATGCATCAGTGGCTTAACATTGCAATTTTGGTTGCTGTAATTTATTTTTGAGGTTTAATAGTTTCTTTACATGTTGTCAAAGTTTCCATGAATGAGAAGAACTCAATCAGAATATTAAGTTTCGAGTTGAATATGTTTTTTTTTTCTCTTGATCTTTTTGCATTAAAAATTGAACCACATATCACGCAATTTTCGCCATTTTTTTTTCTTTTCCTGCTGTGAGAAGTGGAGGCACATGGTGATAGAAAAAGTCCAAAACATGGGCTCCGCGATTACATTATTAGTCATATAATTAGGTTATGTTCGGATTTTTGTGTTTTTAAACACCAGCTGTTATTAAACAATACCCTAAAGTGTTCAACATTGCATCCCGGACGAGGCAGGTCGATGTCACCGAGAAAAAAATTTAAAAAAAAAAAAAAATGGAGGGGCTGTTGTCCAATAAAGTACAAGAAAAGAAGAACCTGGTATAGATCTGAGCACCATTTTTCTGTGACAAAAAAAAAAGAGCTATAATATATCGTTTTATCCTTTTCGTGTAACCAAAATCAGCGGCATCTGCTAGAATCTTCCTTCAAAAATTTATTGCTTTCATAATAAGCCCAAGCACGAAACTTGCCTGCACAGGGCTGGACGAGACCTCGTCGACCTCAGTTCTGTCGCTCAACGATGCCTTCCAGAGTTCCAGTGTCCAGTTAGACAGCATGTCTTTAATAGAATGAAACCCACCTTTGATTAATACGCAAAACCAAATGTTAATATGTTTATAATTAACTTGATATCGAAGCATAATTTTAGCTTCTTAAAATCGACCCACGTTAACTCCTACTTCGACTGTGCCAACTGCCCAACAGCATCACGTACTTCTTAAATAAAAATGAAAAAAGAGACTCAACAGTTCTCGTCTAGCCTTTTTGCAACCTTTCATGGGCTCAAGAAATTCTGGTAAAAAGAAACAGGCACTTTCGGGAGACTTGTGGTCCTGTGCTGTGTTTAGGCTACTAGAGTTGCGTGGTGCCCCGACTCACTCCGGGAAGTACGTCACCGATGAGTACATCGGTTCCCATTAAACAAGCCAAATGGAAAAGTATAAAGCTACGATGTCTTAAGGATGGTAGGTGTAACTTCTACCTAGAACATTGTCTTTTCGTTCCATACGTAAAGAATAGTTGTAATTTACATTAAATACGTGGCATTGGCGATCAAGAGATAACGCTTCATCAGTTATTGCCGAGTTTGCAATCAATTTACACCCCGAATCCATGTAAGATGTTAATGAAATAAAAAAGACATGGAATATACAAAATCACACGTTGCACGAAGCATCCAATCTTTTTATTTTTTTTTCTTTTCTTGGTTGTTGTTACCGTTGTTGCTACCGGCCCTCGAACTCCTGACATTAAAAAATGGTTCTCGCATCCGATCGCAATGGTCATCCCTCGAAAGACTGGCTGTCCTCCAAAGTCAAAACCAAATAAAGGCCCAACAAGACCAAAAATTTGAGCATCAAAATTTTCAAGCGAGGCCACGTGGGCCCAAACCATGTATTGCATCAAATCTAGCCCAATATATAATCGGGCCATAACACCACGGCCCAATCCAGAGTATTTGGATGTACATGGGCCCCTCTTCGGGGAACAACCGAGTAAAAACTTCTCAGGTGAAAATCTCCACTGCGCTTTCGCCGTTTTCTTGGGTTTCCGGCAGCCATGGCGGACAGACATCGCGACAACGACAAAGAGCAGGAGCTGGACCGCGACAGAGAAAGACGCCTAGAGTAAGAGGATCGTGAACGAGATCGGGGAAAGGATCGTGACCGCCCCTGCAGCAGGCGTTCCTGCCACACCCGCTCGCCCCGGAATCTGGACGGAAAGCACAAAAGAGATAACGACGGGCAAAAGGCGGCGGGTTCGCGATTTGGTGGGAAGAGTTATTATTAATAAATTAATATTATTAATTATTTTATTTAATATTTATTTTTATTATTTTTAATTAATAAAAAAATTATATTTATAATTATAATTAGTTAAATTTATTATTCTTAATATTTTTTATTTTTAAAATTAAATAATTAATAATATTATCAAAATATTTAATTAATTTAATTAATTAAAAATTAATTCTTAAAAAAATTAATTATATTTTTTTTTCTTATTTTAATCTTTAAATTTTAATTTTTATTTATAAATTTTTAATTACAAAATTTTAAATTTTCAACCTTTAGTATTAGAGCGGTATTTTTAAGAATTTTACTTCTACTCTCATTCGAAAAAACAAAAATTGTTTATGTCTCTCGACAGCAAAAAAAAAATTTAGATATCACTAATTTGCGATCTTATAGTATATTTTCACACAACTCTTCTGGGTAAGAGTTTTTCAAGAGACTCGAATAGATAATACTTTCTATAGCATAAAAAGGGTCAGGAGACAATACTTTCGGATCTACTAGCAAACAAAAAGAACCAATGGAGTCTTGTGGAGGTACCAATCGTGACTATATCCAACCACACACAAGGGTAGATTTTCCTCGCTGGGATGATAGTGATCCTATAGGTTGGATTTTCCGAGCTAAAAAATATTTTCACTTCCATCGTATGCCCGAACTCTCTAAAGTTGAAATTGTACGATTAGTATGATTGGTGATGCAATCTAATGGTACGATTGAGTTGAAACATGTAGTGGAGTTCCAATGTTAACTGAATTCACTAAAAGCTTTCTTGTGCGCTTTGGACTCTCAGAATATTACAATGTTGATAGAGAGCTTGCAAAGATTTGTCAAACGTTCACCATCCTAGAATATTTTGAGCGACTTGCCAATTGAGCTAAATATTGGTCCGAAAGGTAATTGGTATAAACTTTCATTGAAGAGCTTACTCCTAACATTCGATGTGAAGTCAAAGCTTGACAACCATGAACAATGATATAGCAAACTCCTTTGCTCGCATTCAAGAAGAAAAGCTGGGTGCAAAAATTTATCACCCAGCCATTACTAAAAGTTTCAGCAAATTTACTGAGAATAATATCAACTCATACTCTTTTATACGTCCTTTTAAATGTCTGACTCAAGAACAAGTAAGAGAGCGAATGACAAAAGGATTATGTTGGCACTGCGATAAGAAGTGGCACAAAGAACATCGATGTAAGTAAGGGAAGTTCTCAATGATTGAGCCTGTGGAGAAAGTTAAAGAAGCATATAATGATAATAAATATCTAGATGCTAGTGACATTTTTGTTAAATATACAGTCAAACCCACAATGCATGCTTTGGTAAGATATTTTACTCTACAAACTACTATGAGAATATAAGGATCCCTTAAAAGACAATTAATAATAGTGTTAATTGACTTAAATAGTACTAATAATTTTATAGATAATAAAATTGTCAAAAAATTTACTTTGCTAACAGAGGACTGTGACAAGTTTGATGTAAATATTGTAGATAGAAGAAATCTAATATGCTAAAGAGAGTGTACAAAAGTAAAACTTTAGTTATAGGGTTAATTTGTTTATATTAATCTTTTCATATTATTTTTAGAAAATTATAAAATTGTTTTTAGTATTAATTAATTACGAATTTTAAGAGAAATTACTTGAAATTTTTTTAAATTAAAAATAAAATTTTTATTGAATAAACACACAATATAATTACAAGAGAGATATAGTGATAAAAAAATCTACTATTACTAATTATTAGATAGAGTGAGTGCTACAAGAAACAAACAGGAGAAAGGTTCATTATGAAGAATCAGTTAATAAAGATTTATTATTATAAAATATTTTATAAAATATTTCAAATAAAAATTATGGTATTAAAACTAATATAACACTTAAACACTATTTAAAAAAATTTTATAAAAAAAAATAAATTAAAAACAAATCATTAATAAATAAAAATATTATGAAAAATAAAAAAAATAATAAATTTTTTTTAATTATAAAATTATTATTATTAATTATTTTATTTAATATTTTTTTATTATTTTTAAATTAATAAATACAATTATATTTATAATAATAATTTATAAAATTTATTTATTATAATATTTTATAAATTTTAAAATTAAATAATTAATAATATTATTAAAATATTTAATTTATTAAAAATTAATTTCTTAAAAAAATCAACCCACCACTTTTTTTTGTTTTAAATTTTCAAATCTCAGTACTTACTTTTAAACCCCTAACGACAATAAGTTCTCAATAGAATCAATTGAACGGCGATGTCAGCGATGGTGATGGAGATGGAGATGGAGACGGAGAGTGAGCGGGAGGAGCTGGGATGGATGAGGGCGTAATTGAAATGATGAAGAAGTTAGGCATTCCGATAGGGTTCGATTCCACGAAGGGGAGGGGAAACCGGTGGCCGGCGCCGACGTGAGCGGAGTCGGGGGCTGTTAGAAAGCGACAGCGCAGGCAATATTATGAACCGCAAGGGAGGATTTAATAGACCTTTATCTACAAAGCGCAGTCGTTAAAGTTTCTTGAACCATCCCAGTTACTCCGTCATGGTCAAGTATTAAGACTTACTGGAGCATAGCCTTTTGCCGTTATATAATTGACCTTTGTCTGCAGTGCAGCCTTTTGCCGTTATATAATTTGATCGTCGGTACAATACGGCAGCTATCTGGAGCATTATTTTTGCATATGAATAATGAATTGATCTTAATGGACATCGCTCTTGTGTTGATTTGTGAGTTAAATGGTAGTAGTAGCAGTATTTGTTTCTCTTGCCCTTGCCCAATCCTCATCTTTGTTTCTTGGGGATGGGGGCTGCGTTCGGAAGGGATTCACCTGACACACCCGCCCGTTTATTGGCACCGCGAGAGGGGAGTCGGCAGAAAAACTGTCTAAATTGTCTTCTTTGGGTGTATTGGGTTTTGAGTAACAAAAGGCCATGCACTGGACCTGCTGCTTGTCGTCAAGACCCTAGCAGCGAATATAAGCATTTGGGTATGTCTTCTCGCACGGTGTCCAGTACCTCCCATCGTAGAAATCTGGAATCCTGCTGTCCTGTGCACATACCCCACCTAGCATTGAACACTAAATTTGGCACAAGAAACAAAAGTAACGATCTTTTTGTTTTTCTTTTCCTTTCCTCTTGTAATTTAGTAAGCAAGTTATAGGTGGCAAAATAAATAAATAAATGGTACTTGAAATTCAAATGGATATGTGGCATTTGACATGCACACATACTATAATACAATTGCAATATCCAGTCGAGGAATGCTGCCAGCAAAATTCCAAAGTTTGCGATTCTTTTAAGTTAAACTCGATTAGATCATTCAACTTTAATCTTTTTCCAGACACTAATGAAATATGGTAAAATGAACAATATTTTTAGCACCTTAAGAAAATGAAGTGCACTTTTGATGGGACATATAAATGGTATTTAAGCATATCAACAATCTTACCTCAAGGATCCATGTATTTTTCAGCGTGTAGTCAATTTCCCTTGCAATCAACTCATGAGAAAGAGGAGGGAAGTAGGACAGAGTCTCAAACTTCTTGTTATTGATTGGGTTCCATGTCTGTTTGATCAAATACCCCGTGCAAGATATAAACCGCGCGCACGAAATGGACAAGATAGATATCAAACATATGAGCATTCGGGCAGCATTGAATCATTTGTCAGGTCACTTACCTTCATGCAATGAGTTTTAGAACCATTGGAGACAGTTTTGTGGCTCCATGCAATGATGCAATGGAATCCTTAGCAGGGAAAAAATGCTTTGTTAGGTTGGCTTTTAAGCCATGTGTCACGGGGCCATTACCCTCTCCCCAAAAGGCTAACCTATTGGGGTGTGCAGCGCCTACACTTATAAGGCCCAAGGATCCCCTTCTCCTTTCCGATGTGGGACTCCGTCACATTCTCCCCCACCGATTCCATCGACGTCCTCGTCGTGGACCGGGGCCCCCCTGCCTACTCCCCTACTCTTGGGCCTAGAGCGTTCGGCGGCGGACCTACTCCCCTTATTCTTGGGCCTAGAGCGCTCGGCGGCGGATATCGGATTCGGGACGGATCGGCTCTGATACCACTTGTCACGGGGCCATTACCCTCTCCCCAAAAGGCTAACCTATTGGGGTGTGCAGCGCCCACACTTATAAGGCCCAAGGATCCCCTTCTCCTTTCCGATGTGGGACTCCGTCACACATGGTAATCGGATCCAGCGACTGATGCTGTAAAGATTCTGGCAGACATGTTCTTGAAACTGAATCCTCGCACAAGATTGATGGGAATAAAAAAAAAAGAGAGGGAGAACAACACAGTGATTGTAGACCAGTGATAATAGTTTATTTTGCAAAGTGATAGAAACGGTTCAAGAACAGGACAAAGGAGCTGGCTTGGTTACATACTACAGATCATGTGTGGTTCCTTGGGAGACTGTAAGAGGGTGATGTCTACAAGGTGGTGGAAAGCTTTGTTAAGCACTTTACCCTGTTGAATAGGCAAAAGTAACAGTGTCAATTTAATGCGATGAGCAACCCATCCAATTTTCACATGTAACTAGTTGGCAAGGGCCTGTAACCAGTCTAGGCAGATTCTGCAATTAACGTCTTTTTCAATGTCGGATGACCAAGAAGGATGTCTATAGTAACATTTGCGCACGTGAAAGTCAGGTGATAAGTGAGTTTGAGCATTTTCATTTTTTAGTCCAATATGAAAATGGGACTCCCTATGAATATTTTCACTGCCGCTAATGAGCCATCATTTGCTTTTAACTCGTCACAATGGATCACAACTTGGACGAAATAGTTTCATCGTGTTGGAGAAATTCTTTAGGGAAGAATAAGCAAGAGTCTAAACAATTTAAGAATAAGAATTAAATCAAACAAAAAGCAATTAAGAAACTGAAATAAAAATAAATTGCAATCAAATAACTAAGATATTTACCAAAAGAAGTTTGAATATTTGGATTTAAAAAATCCCCAAAAAAAGAAAAAGAAAGAAGAAGAAATAACCATGTGATAAACAAAGAAACCACATACTTACTTAATAAAAGACGTATTGGATAAGAAGGTCACAAGGACTGACCGATTCCATGCACCATTTGGGCTAATCAGTTCAGCTACTATTAGTTCCAGGATGTTGTACAATGAAAAGGCAATACCAGTTAACTGAAATCTGGTACATGATGCAAGAACCCCTCTTTTTTGGCTCTAAATATATGACCATGCTTCGTCAGGAAACAAAACAATAACACAAAGGTGGACAAATGGAGTACAAAAATATATCAGGAGCCATTCAATTAGGTGGCACTATTCTTCCAATTAAACTTTTTTATAAGCTGAATTCAGTAATCACTAACCAAGGGAATAGACAAATGCTTCTCGCGCTGGCATTGATCATACTGAATTAATGTTGATATGAAGCATATGTCAAGAACTCACCCCGTACAAGGAATCTCGAGCCTTGAATATTTCTAGGAATGCAAGAGTAGCTAAGCTTGTATACCCACCGGCTGTGCTTCCAGTTATACAAAGTTGTTTTGCATCAGCCTTTGCACCATCTTCTGGTTATATCCAGCCTCAAATTTAATGTGCGCGGCAAGTCTAAACACAACAAGAATCATTTTTTTCCCTCAGCAACCCATCCAAAAATAAATCGTCAGCATCATTTGTTGAATAACACTGAGGTGATAAAATGCAGGGGGCCGTGGATCAAGTACAATCTAGATGTTAAATCAAAGAATGAGAATAAGATTTTCATTTTGTATGAATATAGTTCTACGATCCCAAGTAGAAGTGAAGATTGAATACAAACCAGTGCTCCCATCATGGTTTACATTCAAAAATGCCCAGCCTCAACTAGCACAGTAGGGGCCACTCAGGTTTAATAATCTATGTGTTTCACTTGTAGGCCCTCCTGAAAAACCTTACACACTGTAGATAAAATTGCCCATTAATGAAAGGCAAAAAAGCAGATCAATATTCAACGAGTTCAACAATTAGCCATGAAAACCCACCACATAAATTTTTATGTCTAGCTTAGTCTGCATTAGACAAAGTTCAACTGCTCAAGCTTCAGACTGAGACCGGTATCCCACTTTTTTGAACAAAAATAAAGAGTTATCCAACATGTTATGGTTCTCTCAAAAGAAGGAACACAGTTTTTAGCATCAAATACCTAGTCTTTGATGATAAGTTTTATTATTCTTGATGATCTCCTAGGATAAGTACGATGCCCAACTCTTGTTTTCAAACTCCATAGACAGCTTGGAACAGCCAGCCATGTATAAGAACTAAAAACATGTGGCACGTGCCTCAATCCCATGCTTAAGCCAGCAGCATAATATTTGCAAGTCCTAAATAAGGACAAAAACATGGACATTAATAACCAATTTAGGAAGAAACCAACCAATAAGACACCTAATATGGTAATGACTGTGACATTAATGGAGTGACTGACTGGAAATATAACTAGGATGTGTGCCCCCTGCATCCTACTTTCCTACACTCGCAATATGAGATACTCTTTCTGGTTCTGTCAGTGTCAAGTGACAAGTGTTCACAATTCTTATTTTTAGTATTATGCTAACAATTTACATATTTACTCAACTTTCCTTTTCATTTTTGTTTCTACCAATTCCCAGTCTAATAGCTTAATACATCATTAATTCATTTCCTTGTTTGGAGAAACCCCTAAGAGCAATCAGATGCTGTAGGGCTCATGATATAAATGAAACAAGATATAGTTTCTTTTAGGGACGCTAGTAGTCACTCTATATTGCCTTCTCATGAAACTAAACATCTCCAAGCAATCAATCATCACTATCGCTGGACATAAGCTTACAATAGTTTCAGATTGCCACCTAAAGCACATATCACGCAGGCAAACAAAAAACTGCAAAAAGTAGCCAAACCAATCTACAGTTGCAAATATAAGCTCAACAGACCATGGCTGTTCAATGACAAAGAAGGCCATCCTTCCTAACTACCTTCAAAATTGGAATTAGAATGTAGATATGAATATGAGTACGCTTCTTGACCGGGAAATTCTGTTGGAAATTCAATTCAACCATGGTAAGCCAAAGTAGGAAATAGGAACTAGCTGTAAATATCAGGTGAAGACAAGCAAAAGAATTTGGAAACCTACTAACATTGGATCCACAGTCATCTAGCATCACCTGAAAAGGCAGGAATAAATTGCTAACTTTGTTACTATCTCCTTGAATGAGTATCATGTGTGTTAATGGCTTAAGGAGAGTGATACAGAATAGGATATTATGCAGCACCTTACCATTAATGGTGGATGCACTGCAGATATTCCCTCTTAATATGGAAATGCTGACCTGGAGTCTGCATGAGCAAAGTTGCACATCTAAGAGAACTGCATGGACAGCTAGTTCAAGGATTTTCTTCCATGTTAACACCTAGGAAAGAGTAGTGTATTTGAAAGTACTGTATTACCATTATTAATATCTGTAAAAGGAATATCAAGCAGAGTTAATGATTTTGGACATCATCAAGGACACCATGATATGACCTTCCATGCTGCCTGCAAGCAGAAACCAGAGCTTCAGTCACACTGATCTTGGTCGTGCAGGTGTAAGCATCCATTAGAAATTGCAGAAACAACCTTCATACAAAGAAATAACCTTATTTCAAGTTTACCCATCCCCGCAAGAAATTAAGTTCTTTACTTCATCAATCTGAAAAAGTTCATGGAATTGATGCCAATAACCCGAAATGGTCTTTAGAACTCAGAGGTTCAATATGTTACAGAGTAGATATCGTGTGACCAATTCAATGAGTTCCCAAATGATTGCTACCCTGACAAGCGAATCCATCAATTAACAACTAATGATGGACAGTCAAGTTTTTCAAACAAAAAATAACAGTTCCCAAATTATTCTTATGGTTGCTTAATTGCCGTCTTATGCAAACAACAGGCTTATATCATTCGTCAATATCAGATAAGTTGTTCATGCTACTGTGCTCCAAATTCATCCTACCAAACTCCATGAAATGGTATAGTCAACAGAGCATTTTTAGTTTATTGGATTTGTCCCTTTCATGGCTCTAGTATGATGTTCGTTATCTTCACAAGTGGGTCTTATTGCCTACAACTAGAGTAAATGACATGTCATGACATGGTCAGACATATAGTAAATATCTCTTCTTTCCAGCTCTGCTACACCACAAATTTGAGGGAGACATAAGAAAATCTAAGTATATGACCAAGTAGCATAGACCATAAAAGGCTACTTCACAAGGTGTGATGGGCAGAGTGGAATACTCCAAGTAATAGGCCCCATGCAAAATCAAACTGCAATAAATGCTCTAAATAATGGCTCTGCAGCTTTGTAACATAATAAAAAAAAAAAAAAAATCACAAGTGCTGCAATTGAAGTCTAGAATAACAGATTGGAACTCCCTGAACATAAACTTCACCCATTTAAAGATTCCAAAATCCATTTTTTCTATGAGTAATAAAGAATGGCTCCACTTCATATATACAAGCAAAATCTTACAATTTGCAGCAAAAGAGTTTCCACCCAGAGTGACCTTTGTCTATCACAGTACCACAGTAGATTTCGGGAATTTGCCCAAGACTTAAAATTTGATGTTCATACCTTGGATATCCCATTCATCAAGATCCATCACACAAAATCATTGTCGTTGCACTAACTGCTTACATGATGATCTATCAAAATAAGAGGGAAAAAGACATGTATCAGGAAATTAATCTTTCTGAAAAGAAACAAATTCGTCTAACGGTCTTCCTGATTATATACCTTCCCTTACCACAACAAAATAGTTGAAGTGTAGATCAAACACTCAATCAGCGTAAGAGACAACTGGTCTGCCCTATTCTGATGCAAGTGGTGCAAAAGCAGAATCTGCCTTTACAAAAGTATCAACCTACTTTAACTGCTTGACATGTACCAACAATAACATCCCCCTAGTGGACAACTTATCCTTCATATGGTACACCATTGGATTTTACCAGATAATGCCTATGACAAAATCACAGCATAAGAAGTGGCAGTTTTTAAATAATCTCACACTAAAAAGTCCATGTTGCTCTAGATAGAATAAAAAAAATGTCGAAGTGAAAGCAATAATGAAACTAAATAGCAGCATAACTGAATTCATCATCTCAAATTAGATTGCTGTAGAGTCTTTGGTCTCAATAACAAGAGAAGATTATGGTGTCCCCGGTCCTTGAAGAATCCATTGTCCAGCAAACTACAATGTTTCTGCCTCTTAGGCAAAATGCTGCCAATGATTCTTGTATGGATAGGTCTCATCCACCAAAAAGCCTATGCTCTGAAAGATATTCTGATCTATCGGCAATAGACCACTTCCTTAATCTTTGAATTACCTTTCCTAAAGCAAATTGGCACAATAGAGATCAAAAGGAGCTGGGAAAAAAAAAAAAAAAACAAGAAAAAGAAATAGGGGCATAGACAGTAAAAATTTGAAACCCCTTACTGATCATAGAAAATCAGTTAAAAAGAAAAAAAAAACAGAAATATTGAATAATTCATAAGTCCTGGACTTCAAAGAAACAAAAAGATCAGTAAACAGTGAGGGTGTTTCTGATTCAAATATGAGACAAGGAGAAACCGGCGCCAATTTGGCAGACAAGGACACAGGCGGTGAAAAATTGAAACTTTGACTTATAAAAAGTTAACAACTTACAATATTGGTTGATTTAAAAAAAAAAAAAAAAGGTTAAAACATGCATAAACAGTAATAAAACTTTAAAAGAACAAAAAGAAAAATCCTCTTCAGAACAGGTAGCAAAAATTTCCTCAAACTGGAGTGAAATTGTCCCCTTCTCTTCTCTCTGTAGCCAAACAAAGAAAGATGACAACGGTAATCAAGATAAAGAGAGGTGAAAATTGCCGAGAGGAAGCTCAAATTTAAATAGAAGCAGTTAAAAGGAAAACGAGGCCCCAGTTGGGCTGCAACAGCCGGTTACTACTGAATTTCACTTCATTAGCAACATCGGAGTTGCCACGCCAAGGAGGGAATCTCGCCATCCTCTATTTCCCTCGGAAATAGGTCACCTCCTCTTTGACCCTTGAGTTACTTCGCCAACCAAAAAATAATTTCAGCAAATAGAGATAAAGAAGAGCAGAAAAATTGACGAGTTTTCTCAGTAACCAAAGAGAGACACCGAACACACACACACACAAAAAAGGACAAGTTGAACAATGTGTTCCAAGAAACATTTTCTCAGAGAAAATTCAGACCCTCGTAGATTGAACTATCAAAAAAGACGGATATTCCTTCGAGAAAATGGTTCAGAAAATTCATAATCCATGAATTTAAAGAAAAACGAAATGAGAAAAAGATTTGTTCGCCCCACTTCAGGACAAAGGGTACAGGGCACCAATGGCTGCAACAACCGGTTGCCACTGAAAAAGTCTAAAAAGGCTCTTCGGTGACCACCCAGGTCACCCCGCCACAAAAGGCACCTTCACCACCACCCTTAAAAGGACAAATTGGCTTTAGTAAAAAAAAAAAAAAATCAAAGTTGCCCAAAAACTTTTTTTGATCAATAGTTATGCTAAAGAATTAATAAATGTATTTACAGTCTCAAGCACTCTGAAGAAGCCTCAGAAAGAAACAAGAAGAACCCAAAAAAAAAACGAAAAACTAAAAGAAAGCCCACTAGGCAGATTGAGAACATGGCAATTAAACATCAACAAGAAACGGTGCATATCGAATATTAGTCACAGAGAATTTTCTTCTTTGAAAAAGAAAAAAATAACAAAGAAAGATTTAAACAAATAAGTCTCAAAACTCCAAGTATTAAGCAAAAAGAAACAATAAAGGAAGAATATAATAAAAAGGTATAAAAAGCGATAGTATCAGAAGAACCCCCAAATGCGTTTGACGATGCCTGTTGTTACACGTATGCCGTAACTTTCACGCAAAAGCTAAAGGGAAACACTCAACAGAATTGCCTCGACCGAAACCCTAAAAAACAAAAGGATACTGAATATCCAGACAGAAGATACCAAGAAACCTCGTAAACCAGACAGAAAGAAGAAAGGCCATGGCCGATAATCCTAAAAATCAAATGGACATTGAATACCCAGGCAAAAGATACCAAGAAACCTCGTAAACCGGCAAAGAAGAAGAAAGGCCATGGCCGATTAACCTAATGGAATCGGCCGATTACTGCGGCCAATGGAAACAAGAAAGTGCAACTAGAAGTAAAACTTTACCGCTGAGAGGAACTATTTATAGAGGACGTTAGCCGAGTTTATTTTTTAAACGTTTTAATTCAACCGCCTTTTAATTTTATTTTTTCTTTTTTTAAAAAAAAAATTAAAATGAAAACAGGCGCGGAGCAATTAATCTGTTAATTATTATTTTAAAAAAAGAATTTTACGGATTAGCTTCATTTTTGCGTAACGGAAGGCAGAACTTAACATTGTTTGCATAATCAATCAAAAAGGAAACAGTAAAATCCATTTGTGGAGGAGAAAACACTTAGAATTTCATGGCTTCAGCTCGAATCTGGCTGACAACGCGATAGATCGTATGCTTTAACAGCTGTTCGAGAGATATTTTGTCTGAAGTATTTCAAGATTCGTGAGCATTCAAGCGTTTAAAGGAATGAGGACACTATTTTATAAACAGAATGACCAAGCCCTTGCATGATAAGAATGTCAAGTTCTGACGACAAATGTAAGGATGACAGTTTGAATGAATAATGTTAAAATGGCGTCTAAAGAATTACTACTAGACACCCTCCATGGATCTGAATACAGAAATTATCTGATCTAGCGGTAAGACCCATAAAGAGATCATCATCAATGCCAGAGCTTCATGCAGAAGCCAGCCGGCACAACGGATAGCCCCCTGTTCAAGATACATTCTGAAAATGTGTCCATGAGCTGCTCCGCAAGAGATGCCGGATCTTCAATAAATGTATCAACAAATGCCTTCACAACCCTCATCTCTTGTGGAGTTGCTCTCAAGCTGTACCAAGTCAGGAATTTCTGCCTGAAGTTCTTTTCAATATGTCCCTCGCATTCCAGCCATCTGACTACTTTCACATAATACTCGAAATCTCTATCTGAATGACCATTTGCTGTGCACTCCTCGTCTCGGCTCTCCTCACTTCTCTTCTTGGATGTGCTGCCATTGTGAGGCCCTTCTCCTTTTGCAGTCCCATTTAATGAATCCTTGTTACTGAATTTGGATTTTGAATTTCTTCCTTGCACATCCTTAAGTATTTCCAACTTGCAAGGTGTGATAGGCAAGCTAGCATCTGAATTAGCCACAAATGGCACACATTCCATGCCAGTCTGAACTGGGATATCAGAACCATTATCGGTGCTCATCTCTTGAGTGATTGGGCCCTCTGATGACTGCTTGCGCTCAAGATTTCTCACATCAGCATTTGTTCTGCTGCCACCTAAGCACATATCCTGATCTAATGAGGGAATTGCACCAACTGGGGTTCTTCCTTCACCATTGACAGTACAGTTTATAGTACCAGTGGACATACTGGCAGCAATATTGTTATCACCACCCTTGCAATAATTGAGATAATTGTCTGTTGGGTTGACAATCTGGTCACTGCATGGAGTATGGTGATTAGTTTCATCTTCGACAGAAGATGGGTTAGAAAGGCTACTACAATTTGTTGCTGGGCTTAGACTTCTTTCTACCATGGAGCAGCTAGGGGCTTCATCCTGAGTAATAGTTGAGAACTGAAGTTCACAGGTTCCAAGTTCTCTTCTATCATCAAACGAAACAATTCTGAAATGGTATCTTGTGCCAGGAGATAGACCAGTGACAATAAACTTTGTATTTGGCACATATATTGTGCGAGTAGGTTCCAATGGATAAGCCATATCAATAGCTTGGCGATGCCACAAGTTATAACCAACAACAGCATCTGCTGAAGGATCTTCAGAACCCAAAACCACGGCAAGAGAATTTGCACATACATCTTCAAATCTCACTGTGCTTGGATTTATCACTTCCAAATCTGAAAATTTAGACATAAAGAAGAGGATTATTCATCTCCTCAAAAGTTAATCACTCAAGGAAACAACTATGAAGAAAAAAGAAAATGTTTCAGCTAGCAACAACCTAGTGAATTTCCAGGATTTAAGGTAACAACCATATGCCCCAAAGGGAAACTGGAAGGAGCCTGGGATTCCAGTTCTTGACAACTAAATTGGGCAGAAATTAACTTGTACAGCAAGTATATGCCACTTGCTCTATTTGTTAAGCAGGGCATGTACTGATTACCTTGTGTCATAGGACTGGGCAATGGAAGCAAAATGCTGCCTGAAAGCATTTTGTCCAGTGAATCCATAGCAGAAGCACAAAGTCTCTGAACCTCTGGTCCTGAAGAAAGCCTATTGACAATGCCCCTACCCATCTTTACAGGTAAACCAGTTAATGGACCCACTTCAGCTTCAAGCCTCTTTACAGCTTCTTCCACAATCTCATGAAGCTTTTTATACTTTACAGTCCTGTTCAGAAGTTTTTGGCTCAAGGACATGCGATAGCATAGTATGTCTACACGCCTGGTATCCTTTGCTATCATCAGTTGTTTTCTCCAGCACCTGAATGCATTTAGGACACCGACAACACATTAGTCAAACTTTATTCAACTCACAAAGAAGGTACCACTGTAGGCAACTAGAATCACAAAAAATTAGAAAAGACTCATTTCATAAGTTATTCCTTTTAAAATTTCAGTACGACAGGCACCTGATAAAGTCTCCATATCATTCACATACTATAACTTTCCACTCAAATCAAATTGTAACATATGATCATAAAGCATCAGTTCCCTAGTTCCTGATATGGGGACAATGAAATGAAAGAAAACTAACACATAAGACACTTTCCAACAGCCAAACAGGTTCAAAACATGAAATGATTTAGAATGTGGGGTACAACAGCACCAGAATAGAAGATTGCCTGTGATCCCATTAAGAGCATTATTTGACATATGTGTCAACTTAATGAAATTTAATTCCAAGAATATGTTAAATCTTAATCTCTTGTTGCTCATAAACTACATGGTGAGGAAAGAAATCAGACAACTCAATCATGAAGTAAATAATATACATTCTATTAATCATTCACCTATAAGTACACAGTGAATTCCTGAGAAAGCAGGCTAGAAAATAAAAAGAAAGCTGTGTACAATAACATAGACTTGGCACAGGTACGAGAAAGCATAACAAAAGTACATACAAGTAGAAAAAAGTTTGTGGAGATATTTACCCAAGCAAATCATTCACTTTTTCACAAGTGACACAACAGAAGGTTCCATCAAGTCTCCCAAAACACCCATCTTTTGCAATGCCAGAATTTTCATGTTTTAGAGCACAGTCTAGATGGCATGACATACCGCACGCGACACCTTGAAATGGAGGTTCTGAGCTGCAAATTAGCCACAGGCTGGGGTCCTTGTTGTCATCATATTGATAGCAGATGCAACATGAACACCTCCTACAGAATGAATCATCTTGCCTTAATGTAGCCCTACAAGCTGAGTTCTTACAGTACACAATGTTTCCCAGATCACCACCACTGTTGTTAGTTGCAGGACAGTTCAAGGAAGCAGGTAGCTGAGATGGGTTGTCAGCTTTCCTTTGCCTTTTGGAATTTTTCTGTGCAGCTGCAGGAGAAGATCCCTTGTCCTGGTCTGTGGCCTCAGAATCCCCTGATTTCTTTTCAGACACAATTTTCAAGAGCTGTTCTATGATTTTCAACTTAGTCAAGCCTGTGTATTTCCTTTCTTTTCCCATCTCTGCACATAGGATCTGTAAAATCTCATGACGGCTCCATGACTGTAAGATTTCAGTGGCACCCGAGCACTCTGATAATTGGTAGACAAGTTTTCTCTTTTCATCCATACTTAACTTACTGCATTTTGATGGATCAAGAGGACCTCCTGAAGCCAAGAAAAAGAAAAAGTATGTTACAATGTAGACTATACATGCTAAGAGGGATTTAAAAAGAGGAAACAAAAAACAACCAAAAGGAACAATCTTGATCAAGAATCGGTGCCTGCATAAATAAGCTACATGCACATTTTTATTTAAGGATGAAAAAAGTTTGGTAACTGGAATGATATGAGGGGAAAATGTAATAATCACAAATCAGACAAATCCATCAAAATCGATAAATCCAAAGCATTATCTATACTTATGTCAATAACCTTCTCTCTATCAGGACAGCCATGACCCAATGACCTTCACATGACAAAAAAGATCAAGTGTTCAAACCCCAAAACTCACTCGTAGTTATACTACCCTCCCCCATTCAGCTGACCAAAAGGGCAAAAAAAATAAAAATAAAAACGAAACAAGAGGGTTGAATGGCTAAGAGTACCAAACAAGCACAGTACCAAGGAAGAAGTCAACTGGCCACCTTTACCAGCCAGTTAGGAGACCAATTTCATTTCACTGACTAAAATATTATTAACTGATCACTAAAATGCGGCCACAGGTTAGATCAGGACATATGAATCAAATGGTTGACTTAATATGTTCCTAACATACCAAATAAATAATGTAATACTTTACAGATGGTTCTGATCTAATTAATTAAAGGATCAACAATCATACATGGCTTAGCTACTGAATTCACACAAAACCACGATTGACTTTGAATGCTTCGGCCCCAGCACTATCACAAGGGCCATCACATGAATAATTTCTGAAAGTGGCATGCCCAAGATGCAAAAATTCACCATATAGAATGGGATTGATTTTTCAGTCAGAATTCACACGAGTTCGACATAATGCCAGGGAAAAAATATGGACAGAAAGGGAAAAGAAAAAAGAAACACTGGAATGAGACAAAGTCAAGTTCATCAACCTCAAAAACTAACCCACCACAGTATTTCAACATTTGGCAAGAAGTTACCTCGAATTTAACTATCATTCTTTATAACCCAGAAACTGTCGGCAATTCAAAATTCATTCATGGTCACTGAGTTCGTAAAAAAAAAAAAAAGGCAAAGATGCATTTTCTTTCTGCATCAGAAGATTTCACCTCTGTCCCCCGAACAAATATTTAACGGCTTGCATGATAAATAACTTACAAATCTAAACAAGAAAAATAAAAAAAAAAAAAGTCCAAAAACAATTGAATCAAACAACTGAATCTAAAAAAAAAAGAAAAGAAAAGAAAGAATAGAAACTCACCCTCAAGAACTGAATCCATAGCAGAATTACAAAACGACAATAACCGACTAAGCACACCACATTACAATCAACAACCCAATCTGCAGAAAGAGCGAAAATTCTCACAACACGCAACACAAAAACGAAAAAACAGCGAAAAGGGTATTTGTCTACCCAATAAAAGAACGAGAATAAAATAAACCGTGAAACAGAAAAGGGCAGAGAAAGACAAGAGAGAAAGAGAAGGAGAGAGAGAAAGAGATTGAGAGTGAAAGGGGATGGAATAAGGGATACCCAACAAAGAGTGCCACCCACAAAACAAGCGAATCAAGGACTCAAGAGACTGGTTCTCCTCTCCCCTCTCTCTATTGCCATTGTCCTATATTAGAAAGATAGATGGATAGACACTCTGACTCTCTCTCCGCCCTAATGTATACAGGTATAGGTTAGTTTTTACTGTGTGCGCGCGTGAATGGGTCCTCTTGGAGACTTACGCAAAGTAAGGATTTTAAAATCAAATACGTCAGTAAAATAATAAATTTGATTGTAATACAGCCTAATTTAATTTTAAAAATTATTAATTTTAATATTTAATAATTAAATTAAAAAATTAATTTAAGAATTGATTATAATTTTTAAAATTAATTTTAAAATTTTATTAAAAATTTAAAAATAATTTTTTATATTTTTTAATTTATTTTATTTTATTTATATTAAATTATTTTATTTTTAATAAAAAAATCATATAAAATAAAATAAAATAAAAATATTATAAATTATAATATTTTTTAATTTAAATTTATTTAATTTAAACTATTTATATTTATAAATATATCATTATAATTTATTTTTAAAATTTTGTTATATATAAATCATAAATATATATAATTAAATTATTTAAATATTATAATATAGTATATAAAACTATTAAAAAAATTTTTATATTTATGTTAAATTTTTTAAATTTTAAAATTTTAAAATTTTGGTAAAAAAATTTTATATTATATATTTTTAGGAGAAAAAAATCTTTATTTTTGAATAAATTTAGCTTTTAATGAAATCTGAAAAGAAAATTGTTATTTAATCATGGACGTGCATAATCTATGGTGGAAGATGCAACGGTGGTAGTTCTAATTTTAATTTCTTCTGCTTTTCAGACGAATTGTGATTTTTTTATTATTTTATTTTTATGTTGTGATTTAGACTAGTTGACTTTTACTGACTGATGTATATTTTACCTCCAAGTGAAACACGCTACAACAAATCAGAACCTTGGGGCTACGTGATCGACGGAATGGAAACCCTTTGCATTGTACCACGGAGGTTCTGCATTGTAAAAATCAGCAGGATAGTAGTAGTAGTAGGCTACTACTTGTCAATATTTTTTCTTTTTTTTTTTTTAACAGCAAAGAGTTATTAAATATAATTTAAAGTTATATTTCTAATATAATTTAATATCTATAAAAAAGTAAATTAAATCAAATTATTGTATAAAATGATTATTACTTGTCACTCATTAGTCACCATTACTTACTTTCAAGTTATGTCCAAGTTCAATTCAACAAAAATTATTTCCATTTGGAAAGGGAAATAAGCGCAATTACTTCTTACCATAAGTTTTCGTTCATACCACAAGCAAAAGGCACACCTTTGTTTTTTTTTTTAATTATATTGCATACTCACAATGTCTTAGGCTTAGGGGAAAAACTGCATTAATTAATTAAAACAAGGCATATTATTAGATATCTCCTTCCTACTTATGTATCCTATCTACTTTGCGTTTTCCTTGGTATAACTACCACTACCAAATGTATCTCCCATCCACACGTTGATGTCCTTGCCACAAGCGTCACTGACGCGGACACTTCCACAATCTTTCCTTGAATAAAAAAAAAAAAAAAGGGGGGGGTGGCCAAAAGAAAAAAGTTGATTCATGTAATACTTATTATGTGTATTTATTTTTTATATTATATAAACTTATTTTATTTTTTATTTTAAATAAATTTTATTTATTATATAGTATTATAAAATTATAAGTAAATTGTATTTAAAAATTTGAAATGAAAATTCCCACTTGGAAAGCAGTCTGTTTCATTGAACAGAACAGTCATTTTCGACTACAGTAGTATGCTGAATTAACTAGCGCGGTTACAATAACTACATGCGGTACCTATTTGTTTTATGGTTCGACCTTACCAATAATAGTAGTGGTTTAAGGGGTAGATTAGGGAATAGAACTGCTCACTAAACCACAAAAAGGTCAAAGATTAGGTAAACAATTAAAAGGGTTGCACATGGGCGTTCAAAAGCTAGTTCTCTTATATCTTTGCACAAATGACGATAACGCTTCCCCATTTACCTAATCGAGTGCCTTGTCTTCCTGTACCGATAAGTACACTCCCCATTGTCGCTCGTCCCTTGCGTCTGCAAAACGAGTCAGCCCTTCCTTCCTTTTAACTTGGTTTGATTGATTTTGGTCATTGGAATACTTACTGACCATAAATTACCTGACTCGGTACTATTTTTAAATCTTACATATTTATAATTTTAATCTAAAACCTTCAAAGTAGATATTAATTTTTTTTATCTATTAAAAAATTTATTAAAATCAAATATTTTTAAATAAAGATTTAAATTCTTAATTATTAAAATATTTTTAAAAATAAATATATTAAATTTTTAAACTGACTGTGAAGCATTGCCTTATTTGTCATCTTTCTCCACACTAATTGCCTTGAGCTTTCTAAATTGACTGCATAACTTAACGAGCCTCCCACTGAACTCATAAAAAACCAATTCCCTTGTGTCGGAGTCTACAAGCCATACACATCATTGACGAGGGCCCCAAAATAATATTATTCGATGGAATTATTATATATCCTGAAAATGGAACTCATATGGCCTAACCAAATGACACAAACGCCCTTCAGGTCAATAATTAGGATATAGTCACGCTAGGCTAGGATAGATTTCTGACTAAAGAATTATATAAGAATTAATTATAAAAGATTCTAGATGGACATACAGATATAAATTTGGAGAACCGCTAAGCTCACACGAGCAACACATCCTACGCGACGGACTGGGGCAGGATTTCTACGTGGCAAATTATGACTGGATTAGCCTTGATTTTGGTGAAATTTAGATCTCTAAAACAATTTACCTTTTTAATTCATCTGAAAGAAAAATTCTATTATCGCAGAGAAAGTGACGTATGTCCAACGAACCATAAAAGACGATTTGTTGATTGGATGCAGACATTAATGAAACTTGTCGAGAAAAAGCTTGCATGCACATCAACAAAGCGATTTTTTTTTTTTTTTTTCTTCCACTGGGAGAGGGAAGCCCTGCTTTTTTGCAGCGTTTGGTGGCATTGGTCTCAAAACCAAAACTAATACTAGGAAAGTGTCCTGGCCAACTCTACTACCGGAGTTTGCTTTACATCAAAGCGATAAGTCATTTGATGGAAGGGACTTGTTCAATCATGGGATGCCAGTCAATGCCCCAAATTTGTAGCATTTTATCTTATAAAGAAAGAAACAAAAAATAAGATAAAATATAATATTGCTTGCTCCTTTGGAGGAAAAATGTGACTGTTGGATTTTCCTCCTTGAAATTTTCTTCTTCTTCTTCCTCATTAAAATCTTTGTTTGGCAAAGAAGTAACCAAGTTTAAAACTTTAAACGCTTATTTCATGATATTCACTTTCTGGAGAGGCAAATGGGAGAATTTCCAAAAATAATATAATAAATTAACCCATTGGAACCATGTTGACATGGAATCTTTAGACCAACATCCACATCCTTGCAAATAAGATCCAACCACTTGTGAGGTTGTGATATTGACAAAGAAAATGCTTGGTCACGGCGATAGACAAATTTCGAGATCAATGAATTGACAAAAGAAATTAAGCGGACTAGAATTGATGAAAAGCGAACACTAAAGGAAGATAAAGGAGGGGTCCCCCGGGGGGGGGGGGTCCATCGTCCCTAACCTAGACACCAACCCACCAAAATGTACAACGAAATTTCTCAAATTTTCAAGCATGGTCTCCCCCAATCCACAACATAGTTTCTGCCCTGGCAGTGTGGCCATCAAGAAATTAAGGTGAGAGAAACAATTGGTTCACGATAAAACAGCAAGAAAGTAGAAATCGAAATACAGAGATGGATGAGAAATGAAAAGCAAGTGACAACAAATAAAAATGGCTAAAATTGTTTTCTGACAAGATGCTTACATTTGTATGACGGGGCTTTAATCATGCGGTGTCAACGTCGGCTCGACTTCCAATCTTTATTTTGGACGGCAGATGCGTCCGATCCCCACCACCCATCTGCCCTCCGAAAGCAACCAGAAATGGAGGACATAAGACAACACAAACTTCAAGATATGGGCTGGCTGCTAACATCATAGGACAGGAGATGTTGTCTTATGTTTTAATTAGTTTGGCAAAACCTTTCCGGGGAACATAATTAACCAATTAAGTTTAATAATTACAATGTACGATTTTTATTAAAACCCTTTTTGTTTGTTGCGTAGGTTTTTTACTATCATTTCCCCCCTGGTTTCAGATATTACTGGTCACTAGTCAAGGGCGTTAAGCAATATTTTTTCTACGGCGTTAGTAATTTGTACGGTATCCTTGGGTCTCTGGGAGGTAGCTGCGGGAAAATTTTTAATATATTTGTTGTTAAATTCAAATTGATAAGTTAAAAAAAAAAAATCACAGCGGTTAATAGCAATAGGATGCTGACATTTTTACGTACACCTCTTTTTTTTTCAATCAATTGTTGGAAGAGAATGTTCGCTAGGCTCTGAGTTGCATGACACCTGGCAAGTCTTCCTTTTTGAATACGGTCCAAAACCTACGTGTAGAGTTTTGACGCGATGCATGGCGTTTAACAATTGAACGCAGGATGCCAAAGAATATAAATAGTAAAAGCGTGAGTACATTTGGCATATTTTATTAATTTTGCCCACTACGAAAAGGAAAAGTTCAGAATAAACAAAAAAAAGAAAAATCTTTTAAGGCAATTTGGTACTACCTACATGACTTCTCTAACTGAAAAATAATAGACGATTATACTGAATAAAATTTGTACACCAAAAATAGGATTTTTAAGGAAGTGATTTGAAAAGTTATGGCAGTCATACCGAGCAATTGTGGGACTACGTTCTACGTACCAGTTGGGCTGCGGCCGTTACTTTCTAACTAATCATAGGATATTCCGGTTTGGGAGAGATTAAAAAGAAAAAAATTAATGGAAGTACCTTGGGTAACGGACCTGTCGGGTGGCCTAGAAATCTTGGTTAGCCGGCCCGTTAAATGGACGAGATATCCCGGTTTTCTTCTGACGAGTCGGTTGTCCGATATTAAAATAAAGGTCTTCTCGGATTCTAAGGTCTGGAGCTGAAAATCAAGTAACATCTGAGTTGGTAACTCGCTTGCTGTTCAGATATATTATAGATTTATATTTGAATTTCTGTATTAACGTTTTTTAAGTAAAAGAAATTTTAACTTTTAACAGCAGTGATAAAGTTTAAAATTTATTAATATTAAATTAACTTTTAAATTTATTAACAATAAAATTAAATATAAAAAATTTGTTTAAATTTAATAATATTTAAATGATAATTTTTTATAAAAAAAATTCGAGTAAAAACGATAAGGAATAATCCGGGTCTCGCCCACGGCGCACATATCGAGATGCATTGCTTTTATCAAAAGAAAAACTAAAAGAAGTTGAAAATCCAAGGCGGTCTGACGATTATCAAAATGTTTAGGCTCCGGTATATTCTAGAAAGTCAGTCCAAAAGAATAATAATACTATTATTAGCATAGAGCTTTTGTACGGCAGCATGGGAAGCAAGTGTGTCGGTTTTGCGGTCTGGTTCGTACCAGTGCCGACGCCGAATGAGCGTCTCCTCAGTGCACTGAAACGACGTCGTCCCGATCGTATCAAAGTAGAACTCGAAGAAATTAGGGTTTGCACGAATCGGACATGTCGAAAGCAAGGATCACTGCAGATTCTGGAAATCTTGACGGGGCTCGCCCCTCCAAACGTCGCCGTCAAGCCATGCGGCTGCTTAGGCCGTTGTGGCTCCGGTCCCAACGCCGTCCTTCTGCCCGACGGCGTCCTCGCGAGCCATTGTGGAACCGCTGTTCGTGCTGCCCAGGTAATGTCCCCCGCAGCCGCTAATTACACCGGCGATGATGACGATGCCATTCGTCGGACGTTGGACGCGCTCGCTATCAGGAAGAGAGCTCAGCCTGAAATTGACCAGGCCAAGTTCTCCGAAGCCGAGCTTTTACTCTCGCAGGTAAATTTCAAAAATAAATAATCATTATGAGGACCAGATAGAACATTTCAATGGAAAGCGTGTAGAATTCGCTGACAACGACCTGTTTGTTGATGAATCAGGCAATAGACCTTAAGCCATTTGGCGGTCTCCACGTGATATATAGATACAGGTTCGTTAACTAGCTCAGGAGGAACTGGCTTCTACCTTAATGCAATGGTGTATGTCAATTCAGATGCGCACTTTACAGTTTTCATTGACAATGTCTCTGCCGCGTACTTTCACTTACCTTAATTGATGGCTGTTAATGTTGGTCTGCATTGGATTTCATATAATTAGGTCTGTTGCAAGATTGGGGGCAGGAAACTATTTGGGAGCTCTTGAGGATGCGAGAGAGGCATTGAAACTAGCTCCCAAATATCCCGAGGTGAGACTCATTCCTGTATCGAGTTATTTTAGACCCGCCACAGAAGCAATGCTTCCAATGCTCACGCACAAGTGTGAATTTGATGAAACTTCCTGGGAAAATGATTCCATAGATAGGTACATCTGATATATGAATGGCCATTCAGCAGGCTTATATCTGTAAAGGTGATGCTTTCATGGCAATGAAAGAATATGATGCAGCTGAGAAGTCATATACAATGTGTTTAGAGATTGATCCTTCCATTCGCCATTCTAGATCATTCAAGGTATCATCAATTTCTTAAGATTCTGTTGTGTCGTACTTCAGAACAGGCTGTATTTCCCTCATTTCCCCAGCTTTGCATTCTTGATCCCTTTTTTCTTCATGTTTGGTCCTAACTAATTTGTTGAGAGACATAAATTTTAAGTCCCTTTTTTAAGTTTGCTAGTCTTGTGTTTTTTTTTAACTCTTTTGCTTTATCACCTTAGATTCCGATGCAAAGGGAAGTTTGGATTTTTTTATCCCTTTGTTTCACAGGTTTGGAACACGGATAAGAAAGCTTATGCTACCAAGTGAATTGTGAAGCTATAGTCATCTTCTTGGCCTATTAGGAGGCTGCTTCTCTCATTTTCTCTTTATGTTGGTGTTTCTGTTTCTGTCTCTCTAGAAATCGTAACAAACTTCAGCTGCGTGTTTTGTCATACATCACTGTTTTTGTTGGTGGCTCTTCATTCAAATGGTTTTTTTTTTCTCTCCCCATTTCCATGCAGACTCAGGTTGCAAAGCTGCAGGAGAAATTAAGTGCTGATGTTCCTTGCAATCAACAATAACTGAGAGCTTATAGGCTTGCATATTCATCAAGAATTTGATGATTAAACTCCCAAAACTTTCCCTCTACGTGTTACCATTTGTAAATTGTAATATCTTCCCAAGTTACATTTCTATGCGTCTCTGCCTTGAGATGCTTGGGCACCTTTGCCAACCATTTTCTTCTTTGGCACGAGAAACACAATTTTGAGTTCCTAGTAAATCTTTGCTCTTAGAACTCCGTCGAAGTGCATAGTTCTGTCCTGATTGTTGCTCCATTAAACAAATATTACGAATTCTATGTTTTCGAGTGTACCATCAGTTTGCATATGATATGTCTGGTAGATTGTCATGAATTGCAATGCGAGGCACCTTTACCAAAAATCCAACAAGCATACATTTAGAACACGAGAACAGGGGAAGCCGGCAAAAATAGCAAATGTTGCCAATTTATAAAATTACTGTATCAGCAAGCGTTATATGAATTTAGGCAATTTAAGAACAGGTGATTCGAGTTCTCTAATATAATTCTCTAGAAGGCTGAAGCCGATAGCTATCCTTTCCCAGACCTTCTGCATCAAAAGTGGCTTTGGCGTGTTTACTCTGCCCCAGGGATTCTCTTCTCTTTATGTCATCATGAAATAGTTGAAGCGCATCTGTTTTAGAAACTTGAAAGAGAGCAAACGATGTCCAAGGAATACAAAGCTTCACTACAGCATTGCAAGCTAGACAATGCAAATAAATATAGTTTCTTTTCTTACAATTACAATTTGATTTACCTGGAAATACCTCTAACAAGACCCCATATCCGACAAGCACGGATTCCTTGAAACCAATGTTAATTCCCTCTTGAGAAGAGGCATCTATGCCTGCCGTGAGTTCGTCATGATAGCCAGTCTGAAAGCGTGAAGCCTCCACAATAAGATCAGAAAAAGGCTTGGAAACCAATTTATTGATGAGAGGTAAATTTTCAATTACCGTATGATGTACTTTACGTCTCTTTTACCGTGCATTGTCTGGACCAGATGGATTATCCAATTGCTCGTGGGGACAACATTACAAGGATTCACCCTCATCTGCACCAAAACAGGAAGTTAAAGTCATATTTCCTGATCTTTAGAAGGCCCAAAGAGACAACAATTATCCACCAATTGATTTTTTCTGGTCATTCCCGAGAGCAAAGTACATTATCTGCCATTAAGCAACCAAAAACCCATTAAAGATCACAAGTTCACCAAGCGGGTAAATTACATTTCTCAAAATTCGACTAAACACTTATTTTCATTTTCATTTCTCAACTTTAATTTAATGTAATTAAACCATTTAACTTCAACTTACTTTTCAATCACACCACTCCATTTATTTTACCAACAAAACCCTAATAAAATGATGATATATGTTAGATCAACGAGTCATTTATAACATCATAATTTTTGTACATGCCAATTTTTGGTAAAGAAAGACTCAATTTGTTGTGCCAAATCCTTTCACCAGAGGAATATTGTCTATTGGAAAGTAGTGAAATCAAAGTCTAGTCTTTACGGACCGAGAAAGTACCGTCATTTTTTAATGGAAAACACTTGGCAAATTTAGACATAGTGGTGAAATTGAAAAGAGAGTTAAAGTTTGGTGATTCAATTGTATAAAATTAAAATTCAGTGATAAAAATAGAAACAAGTAATAAATTTAATAATAAAAAATGTAATTTAGCTTACGGTTGGCGGTCGGCGGTTGGCGTGGCATCCGATCCCCCGCTTGATATATGGAAACTGGGAGTCTCCGAGTAAAGCTCTTCGGCAAGATTCCCATTTTCCATCTATTTAACTGCAAATTAAATAGAACGGGAGACAACGACAACAACAACTATTGAAAAGAAAATAAACGAGTTACGTTTTCTTTCTTCAAATTGAATTAGAAATTAGGTTCCTTAGTCGTGTCGATTTCGACTTCTCCGATTGGGTGTGATCGTCGGACGGTTGCCAAACCGGTGTCTGCAATTGGGAATCGACAAGAAAGAGTAGCAATATAGTCAAACACAGGCCTGTCAAAATTCTCAGACAGTTATTTAGAAAAACTTTTTTTTTTTTTTCCATTTTATACTGTTTTTGAAAGAACGTTCAGTCATTAATAAAGGGATAAGGATTTGAATCTTATCTTGTATATTTTTATATGGGTTGATCCTCTTTTCAAATAAAAATAAAAATAATAACTTGTAAGATTAAAATTTAAATTTTAAATCAAAAAAATAATTTACTTTTTTTTTTTTCCTTCTATAGCTGTAAGAATTGGTGAAGATGACCTAGTCGGCTCGCTCGGTTGCTTTCATTTGGGCCTCTGTTTCTCAAATTTTTGTCGGTTTGAGATGAGCATTGTCACGCGTTCCCAGGACTCGATTCAGCTGGGCTCGGCATAATGAAGAGTAATTCCATGAACGGGTCGGGCCTAATTGGTCATTTGCCAAATTTAAATATGCATAGATGTCATAGTGTGTATATATAGAGAGAGAGAGAGAGAGAGAGCGTAGTTCACGGGACTAACAACAAACTAATCACTGAAACTATATTTTAATTTTTAATTTTTAAAATTTTATTATAATGTATGCAATATATATATATATTGAACAACCATATACACAGTATCTTTTGGATGACTATCTACTTTGATAAGAATAATTTCTATAATTTGCTAATAGGCTGTCCAATTATATTCGGAGCACCCATCTTGGGTTATAAATATTATTTTTGAGTATATATTAATTATTTCTTAATATCCTCAATTATCACATAACTATATATTTTGTTAATTTAAATATCAAAAGTATTAACGATAAGTCTCAAAATTTGATTCTTTTTAGTCTCCAATCATCTTATATAGGTCGTGGATCTCTTCGGACCTAAACATTCGGATCCGGACCTGCTCCACTCATCTGATCCGGTTTTATCAAAGGTGCAAATCCAAAGCATTCTTTCGAATGAAGCGATAAGGAAGCAAGAGGGCGCACGCGTCGCCGATGCCTCTCCCAGTCAACGAGCACGTGCAAGCCCTTGTCACTCAATGATTAATAGAAAATGCAACCATGGGCGTCCATCGTTATAATTGCGCTAACAACTGGGATGCATACACAAGAAAGCGAAAGCTTAATTTATCGACTAACGAAGCATCTGTACGCTGCACACATCTGTGTCCTTGAATCACGCTTTCTTGCTCTCACCCAAGAAGACAGGACACTGTTCCATAATCATTAAATAATAAAAACACAAATACGTTGGTGTTTGCTGCTAAGATGTGGTGTTGAGTGTCTGCATTTAAAAAAATTTTCAGTACATTCTCCAAGAACACCCATTAATTAAAAATTTAGATTTTTATTGTTAAAATTTTGACTTTTAATTTTGAAAAAATAGTTGAAAATCTATAATAATAAAATAGCTATTTTAATCTTGTATAATTGGCAGAAAAAAAAAAAAATTCAGTCAAAAGTAGAAACAACCCATCAAGAAAAAGATTGAATAGTGTGTCTGCTAGTGTGGCCGACACCTATAGAGCACACAGGCAAAATCAAAAGGAAGAAAGGATTGAGACAAAACTCTGGCAGAAAAAGAGAAAAAAAAAAAAAAAAAGAAAGAAAGGAATTTCAAAGAAGTGGTTCCCCACATGTCTTAAAAGAGAGAAGGAATAAAGAAAAAGAAAAGGGAGGAACTTTTGCAGGGTTACATTTGACTAATACCCTTGTTCCGTTTCATGAACATACAAACCATTTTCAGGAACAAGCATGTGCCCGTGGACTTTGCTTCGGTAAGAAACCCAAGTGAGTCTAAACCTAATGACAATCTCAGATGTTTTTAAATTTGCTGTTTTCCCATTTGTTTTACCATGAATCGTGTAGTTCCCTCCCTCCCGAAGCACTGCCAGAAGCTTTAATTATGTGGGTATCAATTAGTTTTAATTAACATGAATTCAAAACGACCATGAGCATTGTTTAGGACCCAAAATGTTAAGCCTTCGGCCCTGTAATCTACGATGCGAGCTGATTTCAAAAAAGTCTTGTAGCTATAAACAAAAAGGAAGATGCCGCTAGTTAATGCCAAAACAAAGATTTCCCATCACATGCATCAAGCACATTCTTACATGGGTCTAACAATGCTATTAATTTTCTGTGAAGTTTATCTACTTCGGATGTCAGCACGATTATTAATAATCTAGTATCGGGCTTAAATGCCTCAATTATTAATAACATTACTTGCCAATGTATAATTTGCAACCAAACCTTTGGTCAAAAGAGGAGGAGGGTGGTGGGATAAGCGCCGAAAGGTGAATAGGACCGCCATAATCCAAAGAGGGATATAAGAGACAAGAAAGGACGGAATTTCTGGATTGAATCTTTCTGTGTGTCAAACACTGGGGAAGAGACACACCCTAAAAGCTCAGTCGTAGATGATGTTGCCAGGTTCTATGGTTTGATGCTTCTGTCCTGTTTTATATTTATTATGATCTCGTTAAAGTTTGTTAACACGCTTTTGGTTAGCTCATCAACCTTTTTGGTCCACGGAAATAATGACCTTTTTGATTGAGAGTTTTGACTAATTTTTTTTTTTTTTATTTTTATCTCTTGTTGGTGTAGGACACTGAAGAATTAATTACATATTTGTAACTTTAAATATTGTAATTTAATAATAAATAATAAGAAAGTTATTTGTTTTCATTTTAAAAATTATGAATTTGAATTTTTTTTATCAAAATATTTTGTGAATTTAAACGTATATTTATAAATGTATATTTTCAGTGAGACTACTAATAACTCGTTTTCGTTACATATTACACTTCAACAAAAGAGTAAATTTTTGTTAGTAAAGATAGATATATGTTTTAACATGATTCAATGGAATTCCTTTTATAGTTTGCCATAATCAAACATCTGGACTTGACTAGATAGCGAATGAGTACATGCTTGTTAAAATTTTCTTTTTCCCATAATACTACAAGGACTGGAAAAAGGATTCCTTTTTCATTTGTATCCACGTAAGTTCAGGTAAGTAAAGAGAAAAACGCAAAAGAGAATAGGAAGAACAGAGAAATCAACCCCAACAAAAAAGAAAAAGAAAAAAAAGAGCCACAAGAAAGAACTTCAGTTAGTACAGTCAGGTACTTTTAAATGCTTGTCACTTTGTCAGTCCTTACTCAACCTTATATTCCAAGCAAAAGTTGGAACCCACCTCATATATCTATGCATTTGCATGCTGGCACCAACAGGCCCTCATCAGTACCTTGCTTTGCAACAGAGTCCATGACTCGCATCTTTGCAGTTTGCACAGATTCTCAAATTCACTTCACGGTCTTTTGTGATCTCATTCCATGCCGAAAATTGGTGTCTGCAAGACTGAAAGATTGGGCTTTGCAGATTGGAGAGAATGAGAAGATTGTGGAATCCAGTTACCATAAATAGAATTACCCTCATAGCTGCTAGAACTACCACTTAAGGCAATGGGTGTGGCAAATTGGAGTGAACTTGAAGAAGAACTAGTATGATTACCACTGCCACTAACACCAGCACTTCCACTTCCACTCTGTTGCTGAATAAAGCTAGGATTGAAAAATAACCCAATGTTGTTGCCGCTGTCATTGCCTGGAGGATGATTTGTCTTGAGGTCAGCTCTGAGGAATGCCGCTGGGCTTTGAAATTGCAAGGCATACCCATTAATAGCTGAAGGCTGAAAAAAAGTGCTTGGGGCAACAGAGCCATCATTATTGTTCTTGTCATTCTGTAAAGAAGACGAGGCAGTATTGATTTGGTATCCAAGGATGCTAGACCAATAATCAGATGGGTCCTGCTTGATGGGTATTGCAAAGCTGAGAGTAGTAGAGGATGCAGGGTGCTGCTGGTGAGGTGCAAAGGTCACTGAGGATGCGGAAGAGAGATCGTCAGATCTGTTTCCATCAATGCTTTTGCCATCAGAAGCTGTTTCTGATGAATTTTTGGTCTTGGTAGATATTCCTCCTATGGGAAGATTGCTGTTAACTATGCTTTTGACGTCATAGCGGCTTATATCAAAGTTGGTCACAGCATTTAGGCCTCTAAATTTGATTGCTGCGATGTCATAAGCCTCAGCAGCTTCCTCTTGGGTGCCTGTTGGAGAAAGTGAAAATGTGACCTTGATTAAGTATCGCCATGGATACTAAAAATAGAAAAATAAAGGAATATTGCAACTAGAAACTCACTAAATGTGCCAAGATAGAGATCTTTGTTGCCAGCAACTCTTCCTATCCTTGCTTGCCATCGACCATGCTGATGGTGTCTAGAATGATCATCAAAATACACCGAAATAAATATGAATTTTATATGTTCACTAATCTTTTTGCCGTCGAAAGTAAAATAATTTATCAAGCTTCGATCAATAATAATATAGGATACGCATTTGTCAAAAGCAAGGCAGCAACCGGAAAAGATCGAGTTAAAGAGCTAAAAACCTGGTCACTCCTCTGTAAATTGAGGCTCCTCTAGAGAAACCGCTGCTTTTCCTGCATAAAACACGAATGGATAAAACAAACGCAAGTCAAACAAACACAAATAACAAAATGCAGATACGTTCCAAGATGACAGTCACCTTCTAAGTGAAGCAACAAACTCTTGCCTAGTCATGTTCTTCATCTCTTCCAGATCCTTCTCGTAGTTAGAAACCTAAGGCATGAACAGGATAAATTCGCAGACACTTAGATTCCGAACTCAGATGGAAAACCACTCGAATGTTAAGAGGGAGACCTAAAGATTCTAAGCTAAAAAGAAAAAAAAAAAAAACAGAGAGAGAAATACAATAAAGGGCTCACGGGGAAGTTTGTTGTAGTAGTAGGACCCCAGTACTTGAGAGCTGCTAGATCGTAAGCTCTAGCAGCTTTCTCCTCCTTATCATAGCCACCTAAATAACATACCCGGAGAAAAAAAAAAAAGAAAAGGATTAGATTCTAATGAGATTCCGAACTCAACGACCCATCCATGCAAAAGTGAAATGTTAAGCCAGACATTCAAGATATGATATGATGCATTCAAAGAAGAAAGAAGATTTGACGAGCAGTAAAACAAAATGATGATTTTAATCATAATTAATAACAGGCCAAACGGAAGAAGGCGAAAAGGAGCTTACCCAAATAGACTGTAAGACCCAATGATGATAATCGTGTAATCCATGGGGCAGCAATCATTCGTTATGTAAATGTTCCCCCCCCGGCCCCCAACCCACCCACCATGAATCAACAACAAAAGAGGAAGAGAAATCAGAAGAATCTTCATAAAAATACCTTCTACAGTGCATCCAAAAAAGAGCAAGTGAAACGGTCAAACAACATCTAATGCGCGCCTGCTGTATTCAAAAATAAAAAAATAAAAAATAAAAAAATAAAAAATAAAAAATAAAAAAACCCCCCAGAAGATCTAAGCCCTTGATCTCTATCTCTATTATCATCTTCTTGGGATTTACATTACATTTCCTTACATCCATTGCCTTAAACGTATTGTTTCACTAGCAGTCTTCCACACAGTATCTACTGCGTCTTGGAAGCATTCAAACTGATGTTCAGACCCAGATCTCGCAGACTTTACAAACCAAGGGCGCCCGTAGAATTACAAAAAAAAAAAAAGAAAAAACTCTAGAGAGAGAAAGAGATACAATAATTAGAGAGAAACTATACCTTGCCTTCCTTTTCTACTCTGGCCTTCTCTTCTGCAGCTATTATCCCACAAATGAGCTTCATATCTACCAGTCCACCTATGCCTGAAATGAAGTAAAAAATCACTTTTAAAAGGGTTGAGAGAATCAAAGTCCAAACCCTTTTGGGCCTTCCATCTATATTTCATGCGATTTTCGATGTTGTTATCTACCTGGTGACTCCTCTATAGACGGAAGTCCGTTGGCCAAAAGTATCAATACTTTTCTTCGGTGCAAGTTCGGTTTGAACCAGACTCTGTTGATGATACTGCTGTTTCTGCTGCTGTTGTTGCTTCTGGGTGTCGGTTTGTTCAGTGGGGGCGGAAAAGCCGCGAAAGAAGCTAGCGGCGATGGTTTTGAGCTCAGAGTCATAAGTGGAGTCAGACACAGCATTAGTAATATTAGAAGTCATGGGCATACGAATATGATCAGTAGATAAGTGACCACCACCCAGCGCCGCCTGTGCATGTCGTGGCGGAGCCACATCCGTCGTGCAGCCACCAAGGAAGTCCTCAAGCTTTGGGCCACAGCCACCGGTAAAAATACAGTGGTCTGCTGCTCTATCTGCATGTTCTTCGCCTTGCGCTGGAGTCCTCACAGCAGTGGCTGTTACGTAATGGGTTTGGGGAGAAAACATAAATAATAACAACAAGGTTTAAACTTTTAATGTAAAAAGATGTACTCCAAATAGAATAAAAGAAGCAAAGAAAAGACAAGAACCTGCAGGTGCAGACGAAGGGTGGTGAAAGACTTCAAAGAGACAGAGCCGATGGGTTGAATCAGCAGAGGAGGAGGAGGAGGAAGTGAGGCTGTTATTGTTAATTATGTGATTGTGGTCGGGGTTGGAAAGAGAGAAGCCGAGCAAGCTCTGTGTCGTCGGACCGGGAATTGAATCCATGTTCATCCTGAAAGAGTCCTACCTGGTTCTATCTCTCTTACTTTCTTGTGTCTTTGGAAATAACAAACTTTGGATTATTTGGGAATTTTTTTCTTTTTTATCTTTTGTATGCAATCTTTGGAAACGATAGAGAGAGAGGAAGAGAGAGTCAAAGGACAGATGGGTTTTCTCCGATGAAGAGTAATGTGGAAGGGCACAGATATAAACGCATAAGGGTAGTGAAAGAGGCGAACTGAGAAAAAGAGAGAGAGAGAAAGAGACGCAGGCTTGCGAGATAATACGGATTCTTTTTTCTTTTAAAGAAAAAAACAATTATTGCAAGGAAAAAGAATATAAATGACATAGAACAACGCAACGTAAATGGAACATTAATATAGAAAGAGAGGCGGAAGCATGTGGAAGCTTTCCATAAGAGAACTGTGGCGGTTTCTCTCTCTCTCTCTCTCTCTTTCTCTCTCTCACGTTTCTTGTCGCTTCTCGTCAAAGCTTGTGTGGCCAATAACCACATCCAGGTTTATTTATTATGACTATTTCCATCCCATTTCCCACCATATAATCCTTCCTCAGTTAAAGAATTTCTTAGGCTCATTAGACTTGTTTGAAAACCTGGCCCACCAGGCCTTTTTTTTTTTTTTTTTTGTTTTTTTATCTTTTTGTGTCTGATTGCCGAGGGGTGTGCTATTTAAAAAAAATACGAGGCTATTTCGAGAAAAGGATAGTGGAGTGCTATAACTATTTTGACATCTTAGTTAGAAGTTATTGCACAAGGATGTGTACATGTTAAGTACATCTATTGGTGGTAAACATTATTAAATATTTTTATCAAATTTAGGTTAATTTCTGGTTTTTTTTCTGAATAAATTGAAAAAATAAAATAAAAGATATATATCAGATTGTGAATAAAAGTGTTTGGTGTAAATAAATGGGAAGCAAGACGGGGCCAAAGGAGACACGGCGACCCATGACGGAAAGGGGGGGCACGTCCATCTTTCTTTGAGAGTGTCGAATTCCAAACGAATCATTACAAATGGTCCCTTTTCTCCAATTATATTAAAAAAAAAAAAAAAAAAAGAAAGGCCTCCCGAACTTCTTCATTTGTGTTTCTCCTTTTCTTTTTCGCCTTTCTTTTTTTTGACTAATCATTAAAAGGTTTAAAAAAAAAAAAAAAAACACAAACAACACGAAGAGATGAGACAGCTCGCGCCTCTCCGCCCCGGGGCGAAAATTGGTATTTCAAATTCGTGCGGTCTCGATGGCATTAGCATTTGTCCCTCTAGGTTGCATAAAGAGACATCCCGAACCTATTAAATTAATTGATATTACAGTATTTTTTATATTAATTTATAATAATAAATTTTTAAATTTATTAATATTAAAATTAAAAATAAAAATTTTATATATACATAAAATGATTAGATTATAAATTTTTTATAAAAAATTTTAAAAATAATAATAAATAATTTTAATTTTAATTTATGAATATAACGATGAATATATTATATAAATTATAGATGTTTAAAAAAAAACAAAAAACAAAAAGAAATTCAGGAGCGTGGCGAAGACGCAAGAAAACCAGCGCGTGGTAAGGGCTAGACGACAAGTTTAACTTAATTTGAGCATCCAAAGCAGGCTTGGGGGGCATGGGAAGATTTTGTTGGTATGTCGCCCAGGGGGACGCGTGTGAATGATTAATCTTTCTCAAAATATCATCGGCCACACGTGTCAGCTTGGTGGGAAAGATGACATGTTTGCCAGTAATCAGAGGGTGATTAGTACCTGTAAAAAAGAGCACGAGGCGCCTACAGCGTACCAGAGGTGTTGTGTGGTGGGGTACGGTCGCTAATTACGTGATCAGATATCGTGATATTATTATAATCAGAGAATTTTCAGCACAGTGCAGGTGGTGATTAGTAGTAACCAAGGGCCCAACCATATCAAGTTCAGCAATTTTGCTGTTTTTCTTTAGTTCAGGATTCATGTTTTGTCTTCGTTTTCGTAGATTCCTAATGGTACTATTTCAATATTTTTTATTAGAATAGGTGATTTTTTAAGTTAGGTAAGAACTCTATCAAAAAAGAGATTTTTAAAAGAACAAGATCGACGAGTTAGCCGCCAAGAATGCCATCAAAAAATGATTTCCAAGTGAGCATGATAGCATTGTGTTATGGTATTTCCTAATTGGGTCAAGCGTCATGCTAACAAATGGGCTAGGGGAGGAGAGAAAACCGGATCCCATCACTCGCAAAATTGCCACCTCCACTCGGCACGCCATGGCCACATGTCCCAAAGTGGCAACACCGAAAGGGTGTTGCCTCGTGGTGATTAGTTGGACACGACCAACAACTGCCCCCGATTGCAACCGAGCTACAAATGCGAGCAAAACCCACATGAGAGATGATTAGGTAATATCAGTAGATGAATGCCCCTTCAAAAATGCTTTTACACTAAGCAAACCAAGTCAAAAAGGGCTTTAAAAGCCACTAAAGCAGGTGCAAGGCAGAAAGGAGAGGGGCAGAGGGTTCGGCGGGAGTGTGCTTGAATGTTGGGTGGGGGTCCGATTGTGCCCGACTTAGAAGGTAACGGTGAAGCCTTAAAAAAGAATGTATAGATAATTGAGACGGGGCTGTCTTTTTTTTTTTTTTTTTTTTTTTTCTGAAGACTAAAATCCATTTTGCCTGTGGTCAAACTAAGATTAATGGATGTGGTCAAGATACTTTCATTTTTATTATTGCTTGAGAATCACTGTCCACACCAATGTTCTCAAAATCGAATGAGACCCATTTTGCGCAAACAATTTGTTTTGTTCTTTTCTTGTTTAGAATTTAGAAAGCGCGTCTTCCTGCGTGGACATATGGGGTCCAAGTAGTCCTTAATTTTATTTTTTTTTTTTTTTTTTATCTTGAATAGTTCTTAATTTTGATGCAACGTCTTTTGCAAATGAATGTACTTAATTAGATTGAAATACTTGATTTAATTTATATTAAATAATTCATAATTTAAAAATTGAAAAACTTTAATTTAATTGATTTAAAATTTAAATAATTTATAATTTTAATTTAAAAATTTATAATTTAAAACAGTTTGAAAAATTTTAACATTCAACATATAAAATTATTTTTATTTATTACCTCTAATCGAATATGTCATATAAAAATAAAAATAAAAATTTTCAAAAAATAAAATTACTCAATAATAACACATTTCTATTATAGACGATGGATCACTATTAAAAATTTTAATTTCCAACTTCCTCATCCTCTTTTTTACTTAAAAAAGAGAGAAAATTTGTTAACCTTTATTTCACGTAACCCAAATTAATTACATTTGTTTTTTTTTTTCTTTTAATTGGAGTGGAGAAAGAGACCTTTTTTATGAATGAAATTTGAAATTTGAATCACATGTTCCTAAATTTTTAAATTTAATAATCAATAAATTATACCTAATAATTAATTATGTAAATTTGTGGCCGTTGAAAGTTTTTATTTATTATAAATTATTACTAAAATTATATGCTTTAGCTATATATATCTCTCTCTCTCTCTGTGGAAAAGAGAAGGAATAAGCACATTTTTGGACTTTAAATTTTTTTATTGGTTAAGTCATTAAAAAATATTTTAATTAAATAAAAATTATTTTAAAAAATCAAATACAAACAAAAATCATTAAAAAAAAAAGAAGGGCAAAATACAATGATCTAATTCTCTCTCTCTTTTCGTCTTCCTTCTCCTCCTCCTCCTCCGTTTCCATTGATCTCCACTTTCACCTCATCATCCTTGTCTTTCTATCTGTTTTGGTGAAATGTAACAATTTTTTCTATGAATATTATTTTTTTTTTAATTTCTTTATTTAAAAATTATTTTTTATCCAAAGGAAGAAATATGTCTCGCATGCTTATTTATATAATTTTTTTTAAATACTTTTTATTTAACCAATGTAAAATTTTTTGCAATTCAATCAAATTTTGACATAAAAATAACAGATTTATAAAATATTATAAAAGTCTAAAACTTAAATAAAAATGTAAAAATTTCAAATTTAATTATAAAAACTTTAAAAAATCTAAGACAAAAAAATATACACGTCCAGTAAATGGTGTGCAAAAAGTTGTTTCATAATTTAATTAAGCCATGAAAACTGGCTACAACTGTAGAACTTCAGAATATCTTTTTACTGTGAAACTATGTTTCTGTAAGAACGAGCCTTAACCGTAAACCACGGCTGCGCCTGGCAGGAATCTATATCTACAGTGCGCGTCAAAGTCTTAAGGCTATGACACGTGCTGCTGCACGTGTCCTTCTCTTTCCATCCATAGCACTTGCACGCTTTACGAGACAAAACAGCGACGACAGAGGACGGGCGGTGGGTTTGCGAGATCACGTGACTTGCGAAAAACATAGTGAGCTTCTACGCGCTGCCTTAACGAAATTTAAATCAAAAAGCCCCTCGCACAAGAAAAAAGAAAATCGTGACGACTTCTCCGGGGAAAAAATGGAAAATCAATTCCTAAGAACGTTCCCCCGGGCTTTTTGAGCATCAATACTTAGAAAACGCACATAAGTTAGTTAACTTATGGGATAAACAAGCTATTATTATTGTAACATCAGTATCATGTTAAATAGACAGCACTTACAGGCTGAAGAAAAATGATAACCATTTTAAGGTGGGCTGGCTGGCATCAATAGAGAGATGAAATTATCTTTCAAGGGGTCGAGAGCTACAAGAGAGTGTCATGTGCGGTTCAAATTTATCTTTCATGGATCTAATATAACGGTCAAGGCTCAAGAAAGGAGTACGAAAAATGGATAACGAGAAAGCGAGGGTCATGGTTTAAGTCCAGAAGTGAGCTTACTGACTGGCCTCGCGACAAAACTTGTCAAGCGTTAACAGTGGACTTGTAGTGATCATCATCGATGGTCGAGTAGATAAACCCATTGTCAACAAGAGACTGTAATTCTTCCCTGTCAAAAGGCCAGACTCAATGTCATTCCTACAGGTGCGTGCTTGCATAAGTGCATGTGTGTCTGTGAGAGATAGAGAGAGAGAGAGGCCATACATGAGCTTGTTCATTGGAATATGTAGGTGCTGGGCAATGACATTACGATGTGCTCCATCCTCATTGGCACTGGAAACAATTAAAGATCTAAAATGTTAAAACTAGGAATCAGGAGTATTCAACAGTGGGTAAGGTGAAGAATGTAACTAAAAGAACGTGGATAAGGTGATTAAAGATCTAAAACGTTAAAGCTAGGAAGCAGAGGTATTTAACAGTGGGTAAGGTCAAGAATGGTACCTAAAAGAACGTAGGTAAGGTGTGAAATCAATATTGAAACATATACTTGGAAATGAAAGAAGTTAGGGCTCTCCGTAACAGAAACAGGGCCATGCAAAACAAAATGAGGCAACAGAATGCATTCAAGGACCAAAGATCCACAAAATGGCACTGTGCCAAGTCAGGTCCCCTGGTTTATAGAAAAATAATTTGTGCCTAAAGGAAACATGGATCATTTTCTACTGTTTCCCCAATACTCTGTAGAAAAATATTTGCTGCTGACCGGTCTTAGTGCAGTTAACTGCACTTATGAAACAACTGAGATTTCTCTTCCCCCATCTCTCTATCTCCCCCTTCTGGCTTGTTCCCCGCCTTTCCCTCTCTTGCTTGTGGTATACTCCGAACAGAAGTCATATGGCACAAAACCACAATTCCTTGAAGTTGAATGTTTGTGACGAACTACCTCTAATTCCAATGAAAATTATGAACCAACGCTATTTTTAAACACCATATCAGATGCGAATTCTACTTGCATCAGAGAAAAAAAAAAAAGGCCAGAAGACCAAAATAACTCACAGGTAGGCAGGCTGCTGCAGTAAATTTAATATCATCTGACCAATGTTGCTCACTCCATCAGTGCCAAAATGAGCAGAAAACTGAAAAAATAAATGACAAATAATTACAAAAAGCAAAAAAGAATCATCGGCAAAAGGAATATTTTCTCAAGTAATCCATCACTTGGTTTGGTGGGGCAGCTGGGTAACCCTTCAAAGTGTTATTCGTTGCTGAATGGGGCTGTGTGGCAAGGCCTTTCTGATTTAGCAATAAAAAATGAAAGGGGATAAATGAAAATTTACACGAAAGAGCAGAATAACTAAAACTTACTGTGTCACGTGATTAGATTATCATGCTTATAACTTAAAATTAGAAGGTAAATACCGTGATTAATATAACTAAACCAATACCCGTAACCTGTTATTGTAGAAATGGACATATATACACTCAACAAAGTGGCTTGTAATCTCATTAAAGTCTGTAACAGGCCTGAAAATCACAATCACATTTAAAGTTAAAACTCTAAAATAGCAGTCTTGAAAACTATCAGTAAGCAAGAATTTCAATAACACAAATCCCCTGAAAAGAAGTATCACCTCTAGGACATTGTGTCACCAAAAATAACCTGTTTTGTCAATATTAAGGTTATTGCTATCAAACTAAATGTTAAAAAGTATAAATCCGGTACCTCACCTTATGGGTGACAACATTAAATCATCAACAAAATCCTCCCCTAAGATCCTCTGATGTCTTTATCTTTTTGAGCTATCTTTACCATTTTTTTGGTGGCTGAAGCGGAGTTTGATAAAATCCAAAGGATGTCTCCTATTTTAACTAAAATGAAAACATAACTAATGCATTAAAGAGAATATCTGTAGCCATTTCAGCCACCAACAAAGACACAGAGAACTCAAAATTCTGAAACCTCCAAAGTAACATAATCATTCAACAATAATTTGTGCTTAATTTCTCAATGGCACTGAAAAATTCATTTCTCTTTAAAACTATTGAAAATCACCATGAGAAATCCCTATCAACTCCTTTAGGATTCAACTACAGAAAACATAGAGATTCCTGCTCTGCATCTCCTACCACCATTCAATTCATAAAAATGGTCTGATCTTCATCAATGTTTGGAGGCTGGAGACAGAGCCCATCAGACATGAAAACCATCCATCCTCAAAATGTTAGCTTGAATAGGTGTAAGCTTTGCTCAAGAAGAGTTAACTCAACTAAAAGGAATAAACTAATATTGGTCCTACTCAGGAAAGATCCTCATAAAGTGATCTAGAAATCCCTCTAATCATCCTACAAAGGCTGTCACAATATGGCAAAAGTGATTTAGATGAATCAAAGTGACAATCCACAACAACATGACGGTTGGATTTTTCTCTTTTCTGTTCCAAGAGGGAAAGGCTAGCGTTGATATAATGATAAGGTTATTTCATTGTAACATAGAGGTCACAGGTTTAAGTTATGTAAACAAACTCTATGTTTTGAGAAAAACAAAAGAGACTAAAACTACGTCTATCTGACTATTTCCTAAACCTTACAGCATAGATATCTTGTGAATTGGGATGCCCTTTTGATAAAAGGGGAAAGTTTTTGGAGCTAGTAGGGCAATCCTCATGACTATTTGTCAAATATTAACATTAGGAAAGTAACAGGCATATAATCCATACCTAACAGAGAAGATATTTATGAACCTTCTACCCTGTAGGCCTCTCAACTGCCCATGGACGCGAACGTACATTCCAATCCTATTAAATAAATAATGTCAATCAATATTATATGGTCAAAGCAAGAGAAGTAACATGCTTGAGCATTGAAGCACATCTTGGAATCAAAGAAAGAACTATCGCCAAAAACCCAAAGACCTATAATCAAATTCAATGCAGAGGAAGTGAAGAAATTTAAAAGAGAGATTGGAATTATACAATATAAATTTTGACATTTGGAGTAACTATCCCACATTTTCACTTCTTTCCTTGACTCCAAACAATCAATGAAATAAATACTATTTGAAAAAAAAAAAAATGTTTAAAAGAAATGAGAAACTCGTTAAATTGAGAAAAGGTAATAAAATAGAATACACAGATCAGATAATAATGCCGATTTTATCCAAAGATAGATGTATAAGTTAAGCTACAGACAAGGCATTGTATGGTGCTACTCAGAAACATACAAGATTGCAGCCAATTCATCCGCATCAACAGATTCCTGAATCCTATATGGGCAAAAAAATACATTGTTACCATAATAATTCAACTAATAGTTACACTGCACAGCTTGGTTTATAATTAGACACAAATCAGAAATCCAGAAATCTCAAAAAGACATACCATCTGTTACACTCAATCTGCCCTGTCCCATCATCTACTAAAAATGTGTACTCACTGGCTTTGTCTTCCTTTTGATATACCCTTCCCACAACTGTAACATTAGTAACTTCAACACCATCACTGATGAAATTCAATTCATCATTACTTGCCAGGTCATGTATCTGCTTTGCTGTCAGCGGAAGCAAGCACCTTGATTCACGATTCTGCAGCAACGGTAAGAAAACCTTGAAAACCAATATTGGCCGATGGAATTTCTTAATTTCTTCTTGATAGGCCTTAACACCATCAATCAAATTTCACCATGATTATCAACATTGAATTCTCAAAACTCAAAGCATCAGTAAATGACACAATACTCTATTAACGATCCAGATTCAATTAGGATGAAGATTCGACTATGCATCTACAGATTTTCCTTAGTTTTATAGCATCCAGAAGAAGAACAAAACCTCTATTTGGCCGCTATTGCAAGCTAAGTGGAGACCACAGCTATGTAAATCAGAGAGCCGAAAAATTCAAAAAATCCAACTCAACTCTAACACAATCATATCGTGCAATCCAACAATGAAATTCGGCAAGATCGCGAGCCATAACCCTAAACAAAAGTTAAATTCGCCGGAATACTTCACAAAACCCTAATCGCAAGTTGCGAAGAAGAAAAAAAAAACCTGTTGTTTCAGTCCGTTCATCTACAGGGACTATGATGAAGCGGGTTAAGAGCGAGCAAAAGAGAAGAAGAGAGGATAAAAAAATACTCTGGAATGAGAGAAAGAGGGCTCCGGAGCCTGGGTGGCCTGGGAGGGCATGAATCCGCCGCCCATGAAGGCGGCCGCACTGCCGTCGAATTCGCTGTTTCCGTACATGTTCCTTTTCTCTCTTTGCCCAGCGCCTATTTGTGATTTTGATCGCGAGTCCAGTCGATTTTGATTGATTTAGTTGATTCCTACGTGGGGCAAACTGGGCAGGCTTGCCGTTCCCGCCAAATTTTCTTCCATTCCCATATCCATTCGATCTTTCTCCGTGTAATCGGACGGACGGCGCACTTGCTGGATTATGCGTCGTCCATGACTTTTAATTATTAATTAATGCTTTTAATTTCTATGCAAATCATCAGATTAATATGCTATTTTACCAGAAATAACTTGTATTAAACATATAAAAATTTTTTTTTTTTTTTTTGAAAAAAAGTTAATATCTTTTCCCTTTTTCTCTGATTTTCCTCTCGCTCCCACTGTGTTTTCACTTTCATCACATTCTTTAATGTACCAAACATGATATGCGGAAAGAAAACAGTTTTTAAAAAGAAAAAAAACTTTTTTTTTTTTGGGTTGCCTTATGCGAGCTTGTACATTATTTAGTCACATTCATCATGTCTAAAAACATTTAAAATCATATCTTCCGACCGGAAGCCATGCTCTTTCAACGGGGCTTAGCTCCCAAAACCCTAAATCATTTGTAAGCAAGCCAATAATGGGTTCTTTGGGGCAGGCTTAGTAAACTAATATTTCACTTCATAACCCCCTGGCCGCCCTCTACAATTGTGATATTTGTAGTCATCCGGTAGCACACGATAAAGGAAGAGGATGGCAGTTTTTGACCAGAAGTAAACGATGAGATGATGTTTTGATTAGCCTGAAAATTCTTCCTTCTAGTCCCGGGGGTGTTTCCTTCAACTTTCTTGACAAAAATACGAACACCCTTCTTGATTTTCTCGACTCTCTGGCCAAGCCGAATGTTGTTCTTGATGATTTCCAATGATTTTTTTATGTTTATCGGGATATTGGCCTTAGCCCCCACCAAAGCAAGTTTTGGCTTAGGCACGCATGAACTGTGGAGGGTAGGTAGCTTGTTCAAGCCGTCGCGATGGTCCGCCGGGAAGCCACGTGGTGGTAACACCGGCTCAACCCTCGGGCTCGGTGAGTCTATAGGTTCTCCAGGCTGCGTTTCCCAATCGAAGGGAACATTTCCAGGGCTACAGTGAAAAGAATTCCACTTGGAGCCGTCCACGGAGGTGCTCCTGGAGACGATTTTCCTATAAAAGGCAGGATCAACTTGGTGTAGAGACATAGCTCTGTCTTCTTTCCTGCTTTTGAAGGAAAAGCTTTTGCGATCAAAGGCCATCGGCATTTTGCAAAATTGCAACAGATTTAAAAAAAAAAAAAAAAAAAGAAGGCACATTAAGCGATTCTATATGCATGTTGTGGTATATATCTACCATAGCATTATGGCAAGTATATCAAACAAAATCCGGTTGGATATGGATGGTCGACTAATAAATGCATCATTATTACCAACAAAATCCGGGTTGAATAAGTACGGGCAACTAATAAATACATACTAACGTATTTAGAATAAGACCAAACTTTTTCATTTATTTTACATATTTTATTTAATTAATTTTATATAAAAAATTTATCACTCAAATATTATTAAATTAGAGTAAATTTTTCTTCACACTCAACTTCAACTTCAATGTTAATAAATTTGAATTTTATTATCATATTTTTAATATAAATTTTTAATATCCAAAAGTAAACATAAAAAAAATTTAAACTTGTACTAATATAAAAAAATACAACTAAATATTATTAAACTATCACTTATTATTGAGTTAAAAGTAAATTTTTCTTCATGCTTAACTTTAATATTAATAAATCTGAATTTTATTATTATATTTTTAATATTCAAAAGTGAACATCAAAGGGAAAAAAAAAAAATCACATTTGTGTCAATATAAAAAAAATACAACTAAATATTATTAAACTATCAATTCTCATGATAGAATATTAATATTATTTTTCAAAAGTCATTGGTACGTGGATTCGCAATTTTCTTGCCAAATTTATATCTCTGATCTCAAATTTAGCAATTGACCAACAATTATCATCTTCATATTCCACGTATGTTAAATGGCCCAGATCTACCAAATTCAAAACTAGTCGAAACAATTAGTCATTCTCCGAACCCAAAAAACCAAAAGATTTATTTTTATTTTTGTTTTTAGAGTTATAACCTGAAACTAAAAATTTAAATAACTTACTATTATACTTTATCTTAATGTACCGGCCTGGATCCAATATTTTAACGCAATTTCGGGGAGTGGTTCATGGATGCAGAGAAATATACCGATGATACACTTGCAAGTCGGAGCATGAATATCACATTCCAAATCAAAAGAAATTCGAACATGGAACCTCTACGTCGGAACGAAGTAGTCAGCACAAGACTCGAAGGGTTCTACATAGCAGAAAAACAGAACGTACATACATGATGATATAATTTTAGATTCGTCTTGTAACCCGCACAAGAATTGAATGGAAATTCCAGGGACTGCAACCAGAAGGACCTCGCAGAAATTCCTTGAAAGAAGGACTTCCAATTTCGAGAATGGTCATTGGAGAGAGACGGGGGCGATGAATAGGACTTTCCATTTGTAATGACATTGCTCCGCCAAGAACTTTCTAGGGGGCTTCTCGGTTGCTCGAATTTTCTTGCTGATCATTTCCGTCAAGAACTTAAGATCTTGAACCCAACGAAGGCTTTGGTTCTTCAATTACAAAGCATGGCTTTGACAGCCTAATGCTAATTACCGCATGTGGTGGGCTAAGTGGTGGACTAATTTCTTCTTTTGGACTTTCCCATTGAAACAGCACTCCTTTGCTGCTCCGGTAATTGAATACATACGAAGAGCAACCCGCCGAACAATCTCTTGAAATAACCCTGTGGAAGAAGTTCTCATCTCATCGAAGAATTGAAACACTTTTCTTGGACATTTTGACCGCATCATGCTACAAATCCATACTCTGTCTACAGAAGTTTGTCGATTGTATTTTGGCTTTTATGTTTTCGTTTTTTTCATGTCTCTGTGGAACTGTAAGAATCAAGAGGTATACGTTGATGGACAGAGCCATAATGACCAAGAGGGTTTTTCGGTTCATTTATGAAGAGCTTTTCCTCCGTACACATGCATGGTTTTCGAGTCTTTGTTATCTATTGTAAGTTGAATAATCTTATTCGTTTGCATACTCCGTCACCTAATATGCATATGTGGTTTCTTGGAATGTACTGTCGGCACTTAGAAGTGTCAAAAATGCATGAAATACAAGCAAATTGCATCCATTTTTTGACAATAAGTGCAGCCATTTTCTCTTTGCCAAGGAGAAAATTGTTTTGATTGCCTTAATATTTAATAGAACATCAATATTAGTCAATTATAAGTTTAATTGACTTCTAAGGTTCTCTCTTCCTTCTTTGGTTACCAGGGCTAGTGGACATTATCATACTTGGAAATTGAAAGTTAGACAACCAACTCGTGGAAAGGAAATAGGAATAGACTCTCTTTTTTTATTTTATTTGATTTTTTATTTTGTTTGTTTAGAGAGAAACGAAATAGGCTCTTTCTCCTCTTTAGAATATTGCTTTTAGTATATCTAAAAAAGATAAAGAATTTGTTACATTTATTTTATTTTATTTTCTTAGTATAACAAACTCATTATTTTAAAGTGTGTGTGTATATATATATATATATATATATAATTTTTAGTAAATTTCACTTAAAATTTTTATTTTCTTACATATATAATATTAAGTTAACTTAAATAACTTTTTAAAATAAGATAAAATTAAAAATCTTTTGGAAAATAATTAAAACCTTAAATTTAAGGATTTCATCGTACCATTTCAACCGATTTTTAGATAAGACAAATAGCTAACCAAAATGTGGCGTATCATATAAGTCGAAGTAATAATTACATTAGGTTGATAAAAAAGTTTCACAGAATTTGAAGCGATATCTCGTACGACCCTTGAATAAATAAAATATTAACATTTAGAGAATGGGAACTATGTCCACGTTCAAAGTGCTTGCATTGATTTATTGACACTTTCTATAAGGATGCCATGTAGCAGTTACGCTCTTAATTGCTTCTTTTGTTTCTTTTTGGCTGGCTCCAAACGTTGGGCTAACCATTTTGGAACAATAATTCACGTTTGCACGTTGCACATGAATTTTGCTTGGCAGACGGAGCAATTTGCAGGGCGGGACCAAACGTTTTCGAGCTTCAGTAGGCGGCCGTGAGAAAAAACCGAGAGCAATGGAGAATAGGGTACTACACCATCAAATAAGCCAAATTTCGCCGGAGGAAGAGAGACTCCCTAGGAACGAAACAGAATTGATAGAAGAAACTAAACGCAACTGTTAGCGTACAACATAACCACACCTAGACATTGGTTACATTAAGACTACAGATTGCAGCTAAGGTTTCAAGCCTCTACACCATACAGAATACCTAGTTATCGAGGCAGTGAAACATCTGTTCTGGCCCCTTTGCTCAGTTACGCGAGACACGAGGATTACTGAAGCAAAAGACATCTGTTGTAGGCAGAATAACTACAACATCCGTTGTAGAAGGTTGCAAGACGTGTGGATTCCGACTCTGCATTGGAAGAATACTACAGGGCTCTGCATGCTTGCCAAGTTGCAATGCCTCTTGATAGAGAGGCAACTCCATTCTCACCATGCAGAAAAAGGAAAACAGCACCACCGGTCTTGTTAATCTCATACCTCCTAAAATATCAGGATGAAGTCAGAAAGACCATCAAAACAAAAAGTAAACTTTATCACAGTAAATTCTAAAATTCTTCCTATTCTATCTTGATAGGAAAAATATTGAACTCTTTCCAAGTGTGTCATGTTCAACAAATTTTATAGCATTGTTCCAGCTATCATGTTAATCATTAAAATGCAAGTAAACAATCAAAAATATTACTTTCATTTTGATGTGTTATTTTCTTCGATTGTTTTTCTTTGGGCACAGCAGAAGAAAATGGACACAACATCCAGCAGACAATTACTGCTCTCAACATTATATATATATATATATATATATATATATATATATATATATATATACACATATATTTAGTACCTCAGCTGATGATGAAATTATTGATTCCCTGCAAAATTTAAAATTTCATTCAGCATTTCAGTCTGCTGCATTAATTAAAGTTTGTTTAACGGATACGTCCTCTCTTAAAAAACGATAAATGTGGGGAATACCTTGGCCTCTCAGACTTCACAAGATGCTTAGACATTATTGATGCCTGCAAGAAAACCAAAAATTATGTTTATGTTTGTCCTTAAACCAAAAGCAATAAAAGCAAGAAGAATGACATTTCTGAACAAGAAATTATAGCTGCCCATGATATCTGGCTCAAAAAATAAAACCAGTAAAAAATTATTTTCTCAAATGTTTCAACTTATGAACATAATTCCATGAGAATCATTGTGAAGACAGTTCTCTCCAATCCATGATCCAGCAAAGTTGCCACCAAATGAGAAAATTAATAGAAAGAATGTGAGAAAAAAAATCTTTAAGCACAACTAAAATGATATAATCCAAAAATGGATGGCACTGGCAGAATGCAGCAAAATGAACATACATAACCAGTATTGTGTCCCTTTGGGATTAAAAAGGTTTAAATTGACAAAATGTTGCTTTAACATAGAAACTCTCTGAGTTCAGAACACAAAGCACATCAGATTATTGCATGGTAATATAATATATTAAGAACCTTCATATGCATTAAATTGAATAACGCTAGAGAGGAAATGAAACATAATGCAAATTTCTGATTTGCACAGTGGCAGAATCTCAATACCTGTTCTTGAATTATGCTCCTTGCCTCAACAAGTTGAGCTTCAAGCTCAAGCTCCCTCTCACTAGCTTCAGAAGTAACCTCTGCTCCTTTCTGTGCATCTTGTAATTGAATCATCCGTTCCTTCAAGTTTCAAACATCAGATGCATCAATAATTTATTGTAACAACATTCTTCAAAACAATGAAATGGAGATGAAAATAGAAGTACCTTTATGGATGCCATCTTAGTTCTGAGACTTTCTTCAATTTGGTCTCTAGCCATGTGAAAAGGCAGGTCAAAGACATCCTGTGGATGGTGATATGTCCATCACTTGCAACTAGCAAATGGACTGTTAACATTAAGCAAATTTAAGTAGTTGACATACCGTCCTCCCACCAAAGGGAGACTGTGAGTGCTCAGTTTCAAGTTTTTCATGGGAAACCAAAGACTGCTTGGTTGAACCATTTGGAGCATTCAAGAAATCACGCATATCACCCTGTAACCCGGGCATGTGAACAGAGGTCAGGGACCAATGCCAAAAATAAAAGCAGCTAGAAACAACATAGACAGTGAGCAAAACAGTGCCAAACGAATGTTAAGCATAGTACCTGCATTGACCGTAACAATGCCCTTAAATCAGCATTCTCTGCCATCAATTCTTGGTTTTTAGCCTCATAAGCATCCACCTGCCAACAGCATACGTCAAACAGAACCCCACCAGTGGGCAAAATATTCCTGTTAGTTAGAAAAACACATTCTAACTGTTCCCACATGCATAAATTCATCATACTCACAATTTTCTTATATAAGTCATCATACTCACAATTTTCTTATAGAAGTCATTATCAGCCTTCTTTCCATTCCATGTTCCACGTTGCCGCCCTTCTTTCTGTTTACAGAGATTGCAAAATCCATAGATACTCAATCTACCATTTCAATGTAGGCAAAGTCAATTGCTAAGAACAATTCAGTGAGTACCTGAAGCAAATTCATTATTTCCATCCCTGATTTTGATTCCTTCTTCTTCTCCATCAAAACTTGGTTCAGCCTTTCCTGCATTACCATTTTGAAAACAGTCACCTTGTCCACTCTTGTTATTATTCTCATAAGAATAACCAAAACCGAACATTGAGAGCCAACATGTTCTGCTAATAGTACTAAGACGCATGGGAAAAAAATATATTACCTGCAACTTTATGTATTCCTTCTCTTTTTTCTTCATTTCATGTATTTGTTGAGTCTTCACTTGCTTTAGCAGAATAAATATAGGCATCAGCAGCACTTTTCAGGTTTGGTAAATATTCCACAGAGGCCAGAACAGAGCCAAAAGAAAAAAAAAATAATAAATAATTCAAAATATGACAAGAATTTCCTAACCTGATTACCAATGACCATTCTTTGAAATTCATCTCGCTCTAGTTGAAGCTTTTCAATTTGAGCCTTAAAAGCCGCAGTAGATTTGGCTTCCTAATCATACAGCATTTCCACAAGTATCAACATAGTGATCAAACATCTGAGCTAACATGACTTCATTTAATGCAATTGAAATTTCCTAACCATTCGGGTAATTGTTGCTATTTCCCTATCCTTGGCTTGTAACTGCGACTCAAGCCTCTCAACTTTTGCTTCCAATCTTGATATATCTGATAGTAGTCTAAAAAAAAGGGAAGAATAAATGTTGACACATCCAAGGTAAATGGAAATATAAAACAAAACAGTCATGGTATGTGCTCCAAAGAATGAATACAAAATCTTTTGTTAAGACATGCACATAACCACAGGAAATATAAAACAAAACAGTCATGGTGTGTGTGTGCGCGCATGTTTGTGTGTGCATACGAGACGTTTCTCTGGATCATCATAGCGTACTTCCACATATCCACTCAGAGGAAGGACTTTTCGTAATGGATGCCCCTCGAAACCATAATCCGTTGATATACGGCATAGATCCGGATGATTGATGGAAGAAACACCAAACATATCCCAAACACTCAAAAATTACAAATATGTAGAGTGAGGCACACAATTGTAGTCACTATAAAATTTCCTTCCCTTAAAACATTGTTTTGGACAGTTCTATCAATACACAACCTAAGAAATCAAACCAAATCAGATGTAATTAAGACATTTACTTTGGCAAACAAAAACACAGCTAACATTACTACAGTGATTTAACTTTTGAAGCAAACACTAAGCAGACCATACCTCTGTCTCTGTTCATTAGCAGACTCTCTAAACTCAATGTCCCGCTGCCTTTGTTGAAGCAAAGAGTATATGCAATTGCAGGTCCTTGCGATTGAAACCTGTTCGCCAAATTTTCCAAAAAAGAAAAAACTCAAATAGGTTAAAAATTAAAAAGGAAAAAGAAAAAAGGGGAAAAAGAAAATAGAACAAAAATTTTGGAGGGGGGGGCTTGGGGAGAGAGAAACGGCACCGGATCAGAAGCAAAGAGATCAAGAGAAGCAGGAAATCCAAAGGTAACAAGCGTCTGGTTCAGGTACTTGGCGCAATGCTCCAGATTGTTTACATCCGCAAATGCATACTCTCTGCACCAAAAAAATTTAAAACTAATAATAATTAAAATAAAAAAAACAAGACGTTCCCATTTACACGCAAAATCAACAACTCAGTAAACACCAATTCAACTCAAAATTACAATACAAAAAAAAAAAAAGTCATAAAAAAACCCAATACACATTATCAAGAAGAGCAAGTTTATTAGGTTATAACAGTATAGAGAATGAAATGTAACTGTAAAAGAAAATGAACTAACTGACCCTGTTGAGAAAGCGGATGAAGAGGACGCCGGCGGCTGCCCAAACAGAGAGACAGAGTTAGAAAGAACCAGAGAGGGAGAGAGAGAGAGAGAGAGGGGCACGTACTCTGAGATCGAAATCTACATCAGTGGGTGGCATTGCGAAGGACTTTGATATAATGCGAGAGAGGAAGAGAGAAGGAGAGAGAGAGAGAGAGAGAGAGAAGGGGGGAAGATACACGGAGAGAGAGAGCGGACTGGTTAAATGATCATAAATGGCAGATAGAGCTAGTGAGTGATGCGGGGAGATACGTTAAGAAGGATGGGATCGGCGGTGGCGGAATGTGACGCTGCTTGTCTCACTCGCCGCCGATAGATCTGCAGAAAGAGAAGATCTTGAGTAAAGAAATTCAAAATTTCTTTGGCACCATGTAGAATCCTACGCTCCAGACGGACTCCTTTAGACTTTTGAGTTTTCCCTTTTGATTTGGAGAGCTTTTCATTTTTCCAAACAAAAAAAAATATAAAAAAAAAAAAAAACAAACAAACTGTTAAAATTAGAATCAACCTCTTTATTAAGTTTTTTTTTTTTTAATAATTAAAATTTATGGTTTAAATATTGTTAAAATTATGTAAATCTTTTTAAATTAATTATTATTAATTTTACATAAATAATCTAAAATAATAAACTTTTTTTACTAGATTTTTAATCCCGCCACAGTAGCCAACAGGGGAGCATATAAACCCAAATAAAATTCGGTGTTTCTGTTCTTCAAAATAAGATTGAAAAAACAAAGACCAAAAGATAGAAATTTGAACCGATAGCTCGTGAATCCTGATGACCTTTCTGTTAGGGGAAATTATGTCCTACCACGTGACTTCTGTAACAATAATGCAACCCAACCATCTCAATTTAGAGCGACCTCTGTGTTGGACTGTTGCAAATATTGAGCATGGAATCTATAAAATCAAAAATCGTAGACTTTTGGAGATATTTAAAGGCTGATTTTCTTCTTCTTTTTATTCAAAGGAAGGGCAAAACGAAACACTGGCGGAAAAGGCCCAGCCAGAATGCAAACTGCATTACATTTGTATTAGACTTACCAGGCCCAAGTTCTCTTGGGTCGATGATTAATAGCCTCGGGATGAAGTGAATTAAGTCCAAAGACAAAATTCAAACCGGGTCCACCGTGAGAGACCCGAATGCTGCAGGCCCATGTTCTGCTGGTCCAGGCCCTTTGGCTTAATTACACTTCTTGGAAAAATAATTCACAGTACCAGCATAATGATCACTTTCCTGCTTCTTGCCACGCCCCCGAGAAACCGCGGCGCCAAGCAGCCAGGCATATGTGGGGCAAACCTCTCTTTTCCATAGCTCTACCATATGACAACTATAATTTTTTTACTTTCACATAAATACTAATACCTGGACTCTTAAACACCAATTATCAATTTAAAATATTATAAATAATTACTAAAAATTAATTATATTTATTTACAATCAATTTTACAATTATTATTTTATTAATTTTAATAACAAAATTTAACTATAATGTTAAACGTATTCCTTGACAATTTCTAAGGCATAAAACATTTTGATCAAAGTTAGTGGGTTGAAGCAAAAATGATGTATTATCTTATTATTATTTTTTTCGGATAAATATAAACTTTTATTTTATTTTTTCATGGGGGAACTTTTATTTTCTAGAAATAATCTGAGAGTTCAGAATTCTAATTTTCAAAATATAACCTGAGAGTGAAAAGTGCTACCTTACAGAAGAGGATGGATTTGCTAAAAAGCATTTAAATATTTATTTCAATTGGCAGAAAACAGAGGGCGAGAAAAATAATTTTATTACAAGTAACTGAGAATATGCTTCCTGTCTGATAGGAAACAGGAAGGATAGTTTTCAAATTTATGACGTCAGCCATAAATACAATATTAAAATTAAACTTATTTAAATTGCGAATCCTCCTTATCCAACGCATTGAATGGGACTTGCATCCTTTTTCCTTGTCTGAAAAAAAATTTAAAAAAGAGTCAAAAGCGATTAACAATGGTTTATTCCCCCACATGTTTAAAGCTCGTGACTTTAAATCTCTTCGGCGTGGTAGGTGAGTTTGACGAGTCTGGTTTGGTGGGCATCTCCCTCTGTCCTTTCTCCCTATAAGGGGCTTAATCTTCTGTCGAATCTTCAGGATTCAGGACAAAGGCCTCTATCCTGCACCCACACCACACCAACCGCCAACCCCAAGAACCATACGTTTCGCACAAAAGAGGTGTCTTTCTGTACTCTTCTCCAATTGCCAGAAGCAAGAAAAAGCAAGAAAGCAAGAAAGTCCCGAAACTCTTTTGCTTAATCTTGGATTCTTGCTTTCTTGCGAAAAGATCCTTTCTTCCCTGTTGTTTTTGATTAAATCAAGAAAGAGGGAAATGGAACCGTCGTCCAGTTCAGTGAAGGGGATTTCGCCGCTGGGTCTCATGACGGCGATAATAAAGGGCGGCGGCAAGGTGTTGGATCCTCAAAACGTGTCGGCGGAGTCGTCGGACTTTGCGGAGGTGGCCACCTTGTTCTTGGAGAACCGGCAGTTCGTGATGATATTGACGACCTTGATAGCGGTTCTGATTGGGTGCGTGGTGGTGTTGCTGTGGAGAAGTTCTGGCTCGCAGAAGCTCAAGGCGGTGGAGCCACCCAAACGGTTGATCGTTAAAGAGCTGGAGGCGGAGGTCGAGGATGGCAAGAAGAAGGTCACCATCTTTTTCGGCACCCAAACTGGCACAGCCGAAGGATTTGCAAAGGTTGCTTAGTTACTCACTTGATCACTTGCTTAACCCATCAATTTTTCTTTGCATGGTTTAAGTTTATGATAGCTCAGATTTCTGACTTAGTAGTTGATTGGTCTTCTTGTAGGCTTTAGCTGAGGAGGCAATAGCACGCTATGACAAGGCAGTTTTTAAAGTTGTCGATTTGGTATGGAGCCATGGATTACTCTGCTCTCTTTCTTTACTTCTTTCTTTATTTTATTCATTTTTTTATTTCTCGTAAAGAACAAATTCTTTCTTTTGATAAATAACTTTATTTTTATTTTTAAATTTTGTTTCTTACGCGGTTTTTTATGTTTTATTTTGAAATTTTGCTGGGTATGAAAATTTTGTGGATTTTGGGTGGTTGACAGGACGAATATGCAGCGGATGATGATGAATACGAGGAGAAATTGAAGAAAGAATCATTGGCTTTCTTCTTTTTGGCTACGTTAGTATATTCTTTCTTTCTTCTTGGTTAGTTTTTGATTGACTGTTATGTAATATGGTTTGGTGGTTGGTGGTGCAGATATGGAGACGGCGAGCCAACAGATAACACGGCTAGATTCTATAAATGGTTTACAGAGGTCTGAATTTTGATTTTCCAATTGGAAGTTCTTTAGTTGAAATGTTGATTTGTGTAATTATGCAACATAATTTCATTAGTTTAATTGATTTTGTTGTTATGCTATGTAGGGTAAAGAGAAGTGGCTTCAAAACCTTAAATATGGAGTGTTTGGACTTGGCAACAGGCAGTATGAGCATTTTAATAAGGTGTGGTCTGTTAATCTAAAATTTTGATACTGTCCGTCTCAGTTTTCATCTCTCTCTCTCTAACTGGTTGGGTTTGCGATCCATGTTTTTACCGCCAAAAAATAGGTTGCCAAGGTGGTAGACGAGATTCTTGCTGAGCAGGGTATGCTTTATACTTTCCCTTTACTCCCTTTTGAATAGTTGTTATAAATTTGCTATTTTGAGATGGTTAAAAGGGTGAGGCTTTACTATAATGTGAGCCTTGTTCACTAGAACACTCTTTTTCTCAGATGATTTATTTACCCATGAGACATTTCCTTGGTAATTAACACAGTAGTTATTGTTGGTAGCTCTGGACATAGGTCTCCAAAATGAGATCGGCACATTGAAAGGCAGATTTTAGCATGAACCATCATCTATGTGTTGTTTATCACTGTCTTGTTATTGGCAGACCTTCAGTGGACTTGCAATAGATGTTTGTATGTCACATAGCCTCCAATAGCAAATGCACCAAATGATGGAGATTGTAGCCTGTTGATAGAAGGGGGGAAAAAGCTTTTGTAGTCGTGTGGCCTTTAAAGTTACTTCTTTTGAATTCTCCACCTAGAAAACAGGCTGATTTGTGCCTCAATCTCATATTTGTAGGGGGCATTTTGAACTGATAAGGTCACTTAAGTTTGATGTTTTGCTAACCTTCTTAGTTATTGCTTGCAAAATCTGCCATGTGAAAACGATGCATGTGGAGTTTTGTGTCCAAAAGTAGCAGTAAAGATCTATTCAATGTGTTAAATGAAATGAAAAGTTAATGAGCTATGTTATTGTTAAAGTGAAAAATTAGTTATGTTACCACAAATGTGCAAACTGATGAAACAACACTTTTATGTGGTGATAGTTGACCAGCATCTACCATCATATGTTTTTCTAGTCCAATTGTAACTTTATGCGGCCCAAAGTAGGTGAAACTCATATTCGTTATCAAGAAGGTTGAAAATAATTTTGTCGTCCAAAGGTTAAACATGAAATGATACCTATATGCACTAACGTTGTATTATGATCAAATGAATTACCCTTTCATTAAGAGGCTTTTCTCTTATTATCTGCAGGTGGGCAACGCCTTGTCTCAGTTGGCCTTGGAGATGATGATCAATGTATTGAAGATGACTTCAGTGCATGGTGTGTGTCACTTCACTTAATCAACAGCACAGACTCTGATATAAACTTCTCAATTTCATTTTTCACATCTCTTTTTTACTTGCTGTTATAGGCGAGAACTGGTGTGGCCCGAGTTGGATCAATTGCTTCTTGATGGAGAGGGTGCAACCACTGTTTCTACTCCCTATACTGCTGCTGTGCCAGAATATCGTGTTGTCTTCCATGATCCTGTGGATGCATTAGTAGAGGATAAAAATTGGAGTCATGCAAATGGTCATACTGTCTATGATTCTCAGCATCCATGCAGGTATTCAAACTAAGTTAATAATGGATTTGCCGGCAGTGGTTTAATAGCTTTCTTCTTCTTTCAATTTTGGGCTAATCTTAAAGGTTTCTTGCAATTTAATATGTATCCGGTTTACAACTGTAAGGGCTAATGTTGCTGTGAGAAAGGAGCTTCACACTCCTGCATCTGACCGCTCATGCACCCACTTGGAGTTTGACATATCTGGGACTGGACTTTTGTAAGTTGCTTTCAATTTAGTAGTTGATGAGCAATTTTATTCATAAAATGAAATCCAAGTAATTTTATCATGACAAAATTTTTGAAATGGTCTCTTGTTTTGTACTTATTGCGTCTCTTCCTCACAGATATGAAACTGGGGACCATGTTGGTGTGTACTGCACTAATCTGGATGAAATTGTGGATGAGGCTGTGCAGTTGTTAGGTTTGTCTCCAGACACCTGTTTCTCAATCCATACTGATAAAGAGGATGGTACATCACTTGGCGGAGGTTCCTTGTCACCTCCTTTCCCTCCATGCACCTTAAGAACTGCTTTGTCTAGATATGCAGACCTTTTGAGTTCACCCAAGAAGGTAAGATATTTTCTTCAAGTGAATGGCTTTGTACTTTTGCCCCATCTTTTATGGATTTTGTTTCTTCTGAATGATCAATTATGCCAACACATATGGTTTGCAGTCTGCTTTACTGGCTTTGGCAGCTCATGCTACTAATCCAACTGAAGCTGATCGATTAAGGCATCTTGCATCACCTGCTGGAAAGGTTTTGGATCATTTCAATGACTTAAACTTCAAGTTATTGTCTTTATGGCTTTACATTAAGAAATATAACTTTAGTGTTGCTGGTACAGGATGAATATGTACAATGGATTGTTGCAAGCCATAGGAGCCTCCTTGAGGTTATGGCTGAATTTCCATCGGCCAAGCCACCCCTTGGGGTTTTCTTTGCTGCAATTGCCCCTCGCCTGCAGCCTAGATACTATTCTATCTCATCATCTCCTAGGTAATTACAATATGAGTACCACTTTTCTAGCATTTGTGCCATATTTCCATAATTGTTTTCTCAGAGTTATTGGATGTAAAGAGTAAGTTGCCAAGATTTCCATACATTTTATGTTTTATGTGCTGCAATCATGAGGCTCAAGGTCTCCATCAAATATGGGAAAGCAAAAGAGAGTTATTTTCCTTTCTCTTGCTTTCAAGCACTATTTAGGACGGAAATCACCAGTTTCATTCTTGCTTTAGCATTCTCCATTACTGAGTTCATGTGTTTCCTGCTCCAATCTGTCTGCTTACTATATAATGTATTCTGCAGGATGGCACCATCTAGAATTCATGTTACATGTGCCCTTGTTCTTGAGAAAACACCAGCTGGACGGATTCACAAAGGAGTATGCTCAACTTGGATGAAGGTACAAATTAAAGTTTCTTTTCTATTTTTATCCTTTTCTTCCTTTTGAATGTTAGGGCAGAACTCTCAAAAACTCTGATGGGAAGAGTGTAAGCAAAAATTTCCCATATTGATTTCATGTTCAGAGATTATATATGCAACTTTGATGCAATTATCATTGTTTTCCAATAATTAACTCCCTTTGGCCTTGTGCAGAATTCTGTGCCTCTGGATAAAAGCCAAGAGTGCAGTTGTGCACCCATTTTTGTTAGGCAATCAAATTTCAAACTTCCTGCTGACACTAAAGTCCCCATCATTATGATTGGCCCTGGAACTGGCTTGGCTCCTTTCAGGGGTTTCCTGCAGGTTTTAACTGGCAGCCTTCTTGTTATTTTTTTCAACCCATGCATGTCATACTGAAGTACCTAAGGCTAATCATCTGTCTCTCATTCATCTGCTTTTGTAGGAAAGGTTAGCCCTGAAAGAAGCTGGAGCAGAATTGGGACCCTCTATATTATTCTTTGGTTGCAGGAACAGTAAGATGGTAAGTCATGCCCTCAATCCTTTCAGGAATGCTTCATGGTTTACAGATGGGTGGCTACTCATCTGCACACTTTAATAATTCCATTAATTGGACTTTAACAAGTCTAACTTTCCCAGGATTACATCTATGAAGAAGAGCTCAGAAACTTTGTGGAAAGTGGTGCACTTTCTGAGTTGACTGTTGCCTTCTCTCGTGAGGGACCTACCAAGGAATACGTGCAGCACAAAATGATGGAGAAGGTATTAGACATATTTCACGTGCCACCCGAATAAAGCTATCGCGAAATGCAGTGTAATTTTGTTTTGAATCAACTTGTCAACTACTAAATTGAAGCACTATGCACATTTTTTCTGTGTAGGCGACGGATATCTGGAACATGATTTCACAGGGAGGATATTTATACGTCTGCGGTGATGCCAAAGGCATGGCAAGGGATGTACATAAGACTCTTCATACCATTGTGCAAGAGCAGGTTTGTACTCAAATGAATTTTGTTGCTAATTAGTGAATAGTAATGATTGATATGAACCTGTGCGGATGTGATGGGAAAATAACACACCGTCCGATCTATCTATTGCAATCGGCTTTCCAGTGGTGCAAGCTATTTTCTGTCATCAGCTCATGGTGTCCTCTCCTAAAACATGTCCCTCTTTTAAATTTCCTTCCATTTAGTTTCTTCTTGTGCTAGTTATCCACCTATCACTGCCTCTTTCTTTCTTCTTATTTTAAAGAGTCACTTGGTGGGTCTACCTCGTTAATCTTACGATTTATTTGTATGTTGACTCAGGGATCCGTGGACAGCTCCAAGGCTGAAAGCATGATAAAGAACCTACAAATGAATGGCAGTTATCTGCGCGATGTATGGTAAACATTGGAGTAAAAGGGAAACATCAAACCGGCTGTGATTCTTTTGAAGGATCTGTTCTTATTTATTTTTATTTTTTGATAATGTAAGTTATACATAGTACCATAATTATGATCAGGCATAGCCTATGAATCTAATTTTGTATGAACCTACAAGAAAACTGGTTCAAAATAACAGACAAGTTCCGCTAGACTAATTCTTCTGCTCGGATAAAACATAAGGAAATTAAGAAGCATATCCCGTCGACCGAGTCAATTATTATGGGTTTAAGTCGATTAATTTGTATCATTACAAGTTAAATAATCAAGAACCCATTTGTTTACTTCCATGCAAACAAAGGATCAAGTCAAGCATAGATTGTTATATAAGGTTAAACTATAACCAACACTAAAGTAGCTTATGGCGCGGGAGCTTTGAATGGTTATATGAGTATTTTATTGCTATGAGAACGACGGTAAAGACGAAGAAATTAAATTCCAAGTATGCTGGTTGCCCTGTCAATCAATTTTACGTATTTTATAATAAAAATCTGAGGTAAACGAAGTCTCTATTATGTCACATAAATGGACAATCTAAAGCAACGGAAACTGGGTATGGGTTATTTATATGCCTTTGAGACTAAAAACTATGGTATGCTGAAGCAATACTCACAGGTTTGGTCTCAGGTTTCACTTGAAAAACAAGCAAACCAAAAACTGTGGGCTGTGGGCACCACAATCCACCTGGTTGTTGAGACTCGAGAGGGGTTGGTGAACCCGTTGAAACGTTCCAGGATGATTGGTAGCTGAGAATATATGGTTTCTTCGAAGTAGAGGTTAGGCTTTCCATGCCACAGTTTCTTCATGCAAAGGAAAAGAGGGCATTATTGAACGATTCATGGTTGTTGTAATGTTTTTTTTTTTTTTTTTTATCCTTCCCCAAACATGAATTTACAGTTTTTTAAGCCTTTTTTTTTTTTTTTATGTCGAAGTTGCCTGGTATGGATCCAGTAAATTGTCTTCAGAAAACATGGGCAGCCTGATGGCCACCAATCACCATTGTCACGCAAATTGCAGCATTAACGACACCCTTTTAGCACCATGTTTTTGTTTATAGTATCATTAAAGTTTCAAACTTCAAAATCTTTGTCTCGATTTAAGGGTTAAGGTTTATTATACAGATTTAATTGATTTAATCATAAAAAGGCTAGTTGCAGCTCTTTATTTTTTTTATTTTGGGGAAGTAGAAAGAAAACAAGTCGAGCCTTATACGGCTATGAAAAGAGTTAAGGAAACCCACAGGCACCATCAAGGATCAATTGCACGGCCCCTTTTGTTTTGTTTTGTGTTTTTTTTTAATGGTAAATGGGCAGGCTCCTTGAATTGTGGAATTGCGATGAGAAGACTGGAACGGGCTCAGACCAACAACAGTCGCGGCCATCCTGTGGAATAGAAAAGTGGAACATGGCTGGCAGGGCCCTGAAAACCGAACTGCTTGAGAATTAAAATAAGAAATCACACGAAAGGCCCATATTAGCCTAGTCTCAATCCTAGATAGTTTGGGTTTACCAAGGAGTTGTTTTGGGCTAGGATTTCAGACAAAGATTCTAGGGAGTCATAAACTTTCTGTTTTTTTTTTTATCCTTGGTTTTTACAAAAAAAAAAAAAAAAGAAAGAAAGCTGTGAATACATCGTAGATAAAATGGCAAAAACATACCCAAAATGAAGTGAACCCTCTTAACGACCCATTTACAAAGTTTTAATGGTAATGTGTTATATGAAAATGTCAATAAGTTTGATTGATTTATCGGGAGAATAAGCTTCAAGAGATGAATGTCATCATTACATTATGACAGTAGAAGGGAGATCAATTCGATCATTTGCCCCGGACATGGGGATAGGATCGTCTTTTTCGGAATACACACCATTGTGGCCAGCTAAAAGCGGAGGTGCCGACGTCCTGGGGGAGTCAAAGGCGCGAAGCGAAGCATTCGCCGAACGCAGCGCTGCCGTCTTCACGGCTTATGTATTTGAAATTTACAGGAATTTTATTTCTTTATTGTGTTACCTAATTATCTCCTTGTTATTTAATTTATTTTTATATTACGTCTCGAGTTTAGGGCTTGCTCTTTCTTCAAGCATTATATCACCATCCCCCGACCAACAAAAAAAAAAAAAAAAAACACAAATGTCAATTTAATGTTTTTTTATAATAATATTATAATACCAGAAATTTCAAAAAAAAAAAAAAAAGGGCAACAATATTTGGAGTCACAGCCCTCTTCTTCACATTGAAGCAAACATCCCCTTTCTCTCTAACTTTTTCTCTCGCTCAGCACATAGATTTGAGCACCTACAGAGTAATTTTTATTTCTTATTTTTTATCTAAGTTTTTTATTTCGTCAATGGGCTGGGGAGAGGTGGCGTTCAAGTGCTTCGAAAATGGTAAAAGGAAATCAAGAACCAAAAGCTATTATTTGTTTCAGACACCCACCTGACAATTCCTGACGTTTGTCTTCTCACGTAAATAATTTCTTTCATCCAAGACTAATATTTCAATATGCCAACGTGACAGTATATTTTTTTTTTCTTTATTAACTAGTTGGGATGTTCATTTTGACTAAATATTTCTAATATCAAGACTTCATTAATTTTTTTAAGTGCCATTTATGTAAAATTTATTGACCAATGTATCGTTGTAAATAAGAAGAATTTACATAAAAAAGAAAAAAAAAGATCACTGGACTTCTTATTTTTTCGGCCTAGTACGAGGGGATTTGTGAAGAACTGTTTTCTTGTGATTTGACATCATGAATCAAAATGTTAATTGACAAGATGAAAAACTAGACATATCAATTTTACCAAATTGACTAGACTAAACTAATCTTAACTTGGAGTTAATGCTGGTGCACTTAAACCAAACAATGTCAACCAGACACCCACAATCAAATGCCGCCGGTCCCCTACCTGTAGTTTCAGTACCAGACACTCCTCAGTCCCAACCCCACCAAGGACTCGACTGCTTTCACTATCTCACTTAAAACACCCACATACGTGTCTCCACATGCCCCCACCTCTCTCTCTCTCTCTCTCTCTCTCCTAACATAAATCCCAGAAAAGGACCAACCCTCTTAAGTTTGTTAGCTTGGAGTGTCTTCAAAAGACAAGCCTAACTATTCCTGCACACAGAATTCCCACATATTATAGAGGGAGGAAAGAGACCAAAAAGAAGACAGCTAAAAAAATGAACACTCCGCAAAGGCCAGACTCCTTGAAAGGGAGATGGCTAGAGATGACAAGGGTTCCAAGTATGACGAGCCCAACAAGGCCACCACCTTCTTCTCATCATCAACCACTCTTCATGGGCATGGTTAACCCTGCCACTTTCCCCCGTTTTTACGAAGATGATCTTGTCTCCAACGTGATCCCACTGGTGACTGTTGTGCTCGAGGGACGCTCGATCTGCCAGCGCATCAGCCTCCACAAACATGCAAGCTACCATAGCCTCGCTAAGGAGCTACGGCAAATGTTTGTAGATATTGGCACCGATGCAGCACTCAACTCATCGCCAGAGACTGATCTTGATCTCACCAATGCCATTCCGGGTCACCTCGTCGCCTATGAAGATATGGAAAACGATCTTCTTCTTGCTGGTGACCTCAACTGGAAGTACGCTTGCTATGTCTTTACACTACAGCTATTACAGATAAAAACATCTAACAATTATAGTTCTTACCTTTTCATCATGAACCTCTTTTTTTTTTTGTGTGCGTGTGTGTGTGTGAAATTCATTTTTTCTTTATTATTTTCTGTCGTACACATGTTCTCTTACATTTATCAAAGGTTTTTGTGTGAATTGGTTTTTTCCTTGGTTTCTTGGTTTACAGGGACTTTGTACGCGTGGCCAAGAGGATTAGAATACTGCCAGTGAAGGTGAACTCAAGGAAAGGAAGGGGAGGAACATAGGCTGCTCTATTTTTCTTTGGCTGTATGCGGAAGATGCCATGATAGTTCAATATAAATCTAGTTAATTTTGTCTTGCATTGGTCCCCGGACATCGAAGGATGCATGTGATTTTTCCCATTAGTGAAGTTGCTTGTCTTCCTATTTGTATGAACAAAAACTAAGATTAAGGTTGTGTGGTTATTGTTGTTGTTGTTGGTGTTGAATGAATATATCATCCAACGTTAACAAATATAATGTTGCCGTGCTATGTAATTGCAAAAAAATAAAAATAATAATTATAGTTTCCTTTATAAAGCTACGAGAATATAGATTTATTGAAAAATTAGAGTATATATATCCTGCATTTTCTCATAAATTCATCAATTCTAAGTTGTTATCAGGAACCAATTTAATAATCTTGCATATTGTGCTAAATTTCGCGTTTTCTGTGGCTACGATTATGTCGCATATCTTTCAATTTGCTGGTTGATCGAAAATATCTTTCCATATGGCCGTGTTCTGGGAACAAATGGAGCTAAATGACCGACCGAACTGATGTAAAACTTAAAAATTAACTTTCATTAGAGTTAATTCATCTTAAATCGAGATTAAATAATTTGTTTACAGCTTGTGTACCATGCAGTCCTTTGAAAATCACTCACTCGACAACTGTTCCTCACCTCTTCGTCATGTGAAAAATCTAAAAGACCTCGCTACAACGATAGATTCTGGAGATTGACGCAGCAGACGAAGTATGAATCTTTGATGTAAATTTTGTCCCCTTTTTTTTTTTTTTTTTTTGTTTAAAAAAATAATAATAACGCGCATAAAAGCAAAGCATATGTACAAACAAATATTAATTTTATATGTACAAAAAAATTTTTTTGATGATTATATATGCATTCTATCTTTGTATATTTATACATCATGCACATCACATATATATTTTAAAAATAAAGAGCAAAGTAACAGAGCATCCACGCCATCACTCTCTTTCAACCCATCGCCCTACCACCCGGTCCACTTTTTTCTGGAGTTGAACATGGGTGCGGTCCATGCCCTTAGGCTTTTTAATAAGTCGGTCCATTATCTGTCGGGATTCAACACGTAATTTTTCTCTTCGTACAACGAAGTTAATGCGAAATATAAATGTTATCGAGCTACCAGGATTTATATATCCTGCGTCCAGCAGCAAATTTTTACCTGTCCAAGACCCGAAGAGTTGCTTAATTGGAAAATTAATATCATTATTTACTGAGCTAGTGATTGACAGCCGAGGGAGAAATAAAATAATAATAATAAAACTGTGATCATTAATCGATGAACTGCTGTGAGACATTGCAAAATGGACTGAATCCGAATTCGACATGCCTCTTGAGGCCGTTTGGAATCTTTTTGAATTGTTGGGTTAGTTAAAGATATACGGACACTCCATTGGTGATGTTGGTTAATTTGTGCCCACAAAGCAAAGAACTGCTGGCATCAATTTGCATGAACAATTTCAGATTTGTGGTCCTGCTTACACTCCCTTGTTACCTTTCAACCTGTAACCAATTCACATTATTCTAGATTTGAGACCAAGATGACGAGGGGGCCTTTAAGTCAATTTAATTTCCTAAGAACGAAAATGGGCTTGGGTCATTTGGGATGCATAAACACCCAAAGGGTTTCAGTGGGCCTTTTTGCTTGGGCCCAAGTGTTTTCCTTTACTCTCCATTATCCACGCTATCCACACAGGAACCCGGTCTGCACTCTTCACCCGCCCGGCACCTGACCCGAGTATCACTTCGGCTTGGATCTTCACTGCCTCTGTCTCGGCCTCTACCTTTCGTCCACACCCCGAAATCTGAATTTCCGGCGACGTCAATGATGACCCATTGACCAGAATCAAACTTGAAAATAGAAGCCGGATCTGAATCATTATGGATCGGCTCCGATTATAGAGTGAGTATCAAATAAACCATGTCGTGCCTAGCCCTCGCCCTCCAGCCCTCCAATGGATCTGACATCCTCCTTCAGACCCGAGAATGGTTCCCTCCTGCCCGCGCTCTTACGGCCACCTCTGCCTTCCGCCAAACCCGGCTGGCCTTCGCGGCCACCAGGCAGAACAATAATACCAAATCCTCCGCCGCGGAGGATTCTAACCTTTCCAACGCCACCTCCGACTCCATCGCCTCCCTCGGGGACGATCCGCTCGCCGCCTTCAGCGGCCAGATCATCGTTGGCGTCGAGAGCCGTTACCGCGTGGTCTACCGTTTGGTCAATGGAATCTATGTTCTTGGCGTCACTATTGCCGATCACGACAACTCCATCAACGTGTTTGAGTGTATCAACATCGTGAATCAAGCCGTTAGCGTCCTCGTCACCGCCTGCCGTGGCGTGGATATCACGCCAGCAAAGCTTAGTCGTAAATACGCCGAGATTTACATGGCGCTGGACATCGTACTGCGTGGCGTAAGCAACATCAGGCTTGCGGCGATGCTGGGGGCCATGCACGGAGAAGGCATAGCAAAAATGGTGCACTCCACCTTGGACACGGAAAACAAAATACGCGGCGCCGAAAGTTGGGCTGGGGTGGAGGTGCACGCGATGGAGCACCAGGCGAGCATCGAGGCTTTTACAAATGAAAGGTTTGAGCTGCCACCGGAGACTATTGCAATAGGAGATGAGGTGGCGGCGAGTCTTGCTCCGGTGGCGAGTTATCAGCAGGACCAGAAGCAAGAAAAAATGTTGGAGCCGGAGGAGCCAAAGGACCCATTTGCCCCTAGTGATGCAGTAAACAAGCAAGAGGAACTGGTGGGTGAGTTTAAAAAGGATAAGACTCAATCTACAGATTTGACTGTTGCATTAGCAGGCCTGGAAGTAACTACGTTGCCGCCAGCGGAGGCAACGCAAGCCACACGAATAAGTGTGGAGGGATTTGAAGGGGATTATGGTGGGATTGAGTTTAGCAAAGAGGAGGCTTCACTGGGAGAAACGTTCGAAGGGTTCAGTGAGGCATGGGGAGGTGGATTGGATGCATCAGAGTTTGTGGGACCGAAGAAAATTCCAAAACAACAAGGTCTTGGTGGACTTGAGTTACTGCAAACTGTGGATAGTGGCGATGTTGCTGCTGCTGCCAAAGCTGCAAGTGGAGCTGCTGCAGGTACTCCTCTTGATAATCTTTTGGTTCAGAAAACTGAAATGAAGGGTCCTGAGATGTACATTGTTGAACAAATTAGTGCAGAGTTTAGGGAGTCTCTGCTTGCAAGGGTTGGATTAATAGGTGTAGTTTATTTGAGAACTTTGCCTACAAAAATTGCTGGTGATAAAGAAACTGAATTTTCATTCTGTGTGGATAACACAAATGCGGTTAAGAGGTTTGTTATGCAGAGTTCAAGGGTTAGTAGCCTAGGTAACAGTATGTTCCATGTGAGGACCGCACCTTCTGATGAGCCTCTGACAATATTGAAGTATAGTTTACTGCCTAGGTTAACCCCAGTGCCATTGAGGGTTCGCCTTATTCAAAGGCATAGTGGGACCTTACTTTCTGTAATGATCCAGTATACTTCAAACCCAGATTTGCTAGTGCCACTGAGGAATGTAACATTTACCCTGAAACTACCAGTTGATCCAACATTGTTAAAGGTTTCACCTAAAGCCGTATTGAATAGATCTGAGAGAGAATTGAAATGGCATGTGCCAGAGATTCCGCTTAGGGGTACCACCGGTCGATTGAGGGCAAGGATGCCTGTGGATTCTAGTGAGGGAGAGGATGATGAAGAGATAGAGGTTGTGGTTTATGTGAAATTTTCCATGCAAGGAACTACTTCATTATCTGGGGTCTGTCTGCGGCCTGCTTCTGAGGTGAAGACCGACTTTTATGAGGTTAGTCACAGCTATGAGAGTGGGGTATATATCTGCAATTAACCATTGATGAAAATGACTTTTACTCATAGATTGCTGTACTTCCTTTTCTATGTAATTGATCAATTTGGGGTCTGCTTGCTGTTTGCCTCCAGCATTCTTTAATGTTGAGGTTTGTTCTTGTTAAAGAAGATTGATGTACTTTGTGGCTTGATGTTGTCTGAAACTTTTGTTAATGAATACCACATTTTTGCCAATCCTTTTTTTTTCTTTTTTATTGTAATTTCATTAGTCGGTTGTTTGCTCAATGTTCATTTCAGCAAATTCTTGAATTCCAGATTTCTGATTAAGTAACGACCAAATTAATTGTGTCCAATTCCTTTAGGAGAACTTCATACATCTCATAGCACAACATGTGTTTTGAGATGCATGTAGCATGATTCTATTTTAGAATAAGTCCATCAATATCAAATAGTGCCATATGGTATTAAATTTTTCAAAGAAAAATAAGAAATTGTTTGCAATGGGAGATGGAGACACATTTTACAAGAGTGCTACTTGCATAGTGTGAGAGGCTTACGCACTGTGATATCCTTTCACATTTTCTTGTCTAAAATCTGTTGGCCTGCTTAATATTGTGCATGCTTCAGATTGTCGGTTCTTCCCAACGACTCCTTCAAAGTGACTGAGAACAGGCCCATCTCTATTTGCAACATAGTTATAATTGATGGCTAAATGCTGGTTTTGGTCGGCGATAATCCAAGATGTTTTTACTTTAGCCAGGACAGTTTCTGTACATTTCAATGGGTTTACAGTTGATTTATCATAATAACAGGAGATGTCAGGCATGTAGCTATTGGATTTGAACTGATCAGGGCCTTGTGGCCTGTATTAAATGTTGGGCACACGGTAAGCAGGTTGACACTTCCATTAAAATTAGCAGATCTTCTGTTGCTAAAATGCGAGCCGTTATGCTGCTTCATTGGTTTGTTCTCGTGGTCATGTTTCACCAGGGGGTCCTGCCTCGGTGGGTCTTATTGTCCTTGATGTCATGTGTTAGGTTTCACACGCTTGTGGCTTCATGACTGTTTTCTACTGTGTTAGATTCCTTAGAAGTTTTGCAGAGCGAACTTGAAACATTCAGTCAGTCCCATTATTCAGATTAAAAATTGAACAGCTTGTCCAGTCCCATCTACGTTCTTGTTTGTCTGATGCTAAACATCTATTCAAGGGATTAAAAGCTCTAAATTAATTTCATTTTTATCGTAAATTGGATATTGGTTGTAGATGGGTCAATCCACTCTATATCTTTATTCTTCGAGTCTCTTAAATGCTGGTGCTGGATTGCGATTGACTTGGGCTGCCGCCAATTTTTGATAAGTGGAGCCTAAGATCCATAGTTCTTCCCTAAGCGAGAAGAGGCTGCATTCACAATTCGATCCAAATCATTGGAATTTTTCCCCCTTAATACTAATCTTGTTATTGAATTAAATCCTTAAATTCAATTAAGTTTTTTATTTGTATAGAATGAAAAACCATTTTCTTTTCACACTTAGAGGGGGCTAAAAGAATATTTCTATTTTTCACTCATAAATAATCTTTTAAGGACTAAATTATCCCTTTTCCCTTTTTTTTTTGGGGGGGGGGGGGGGGGGGGGGGGGGGGGAGGGGGGTTACATGAACACTTCTTCTTTTGCTGAATTTGAGTATTTTCCGGCAGTATGATTGCTGACAACATAATTCGACGTTTGCCTGATGGTTTCGGTAATACAGGTGAGTTGACAATCCTTTGCTTCACAACGAGATTATAAGAATTTTCTTTTTTGTCGCATGGGCATTAAGAATGAGTAGGTAGCAAGATAACTTGTAGTCATCATGTTGCCTTTCTCATGCCTAATGAGTTGCACTTTCATCTAACATGAATTCCTTTTATTTTGAGAAAGAAAATGGTTTGAATTCCTTTTATTTTGAGAAAGAAAATGGTTTGAATTTTGCATAAGCATAAAACTTTTAATATGGTTATGGTATCATAGTTTACAAAATGTTTCACAGTAGTTCAACATCTAATTCAATCATTGAATACATTTTGTACAAATTTTGGAGGTGTTAAGTTAAGATACTGTTTTTTTCCAGGTTTTTTTTTTTTTTTTTTAAATCACAGGGAAAAAGAAGATATGGTACGTGATCTTTAATTTCACTCAACACAGTTTTGCATTAGTTTAGAATTCAATTTTTTTTTATTGTACCGTATTAGTTCTAAGAAATTAATTAGAAAATCCGCATTCCACCTATTTAATCAGTTTAGCACAAACAAGATTCATTCTAGATGGAAGTCAATACAATATATCGCGTCAATCACAAGCAAGATTCAAGCATCCAATTTTATATTATTAAGGATTGAACCACAAACGTGTATGTACGTATATATATATTGAATTTAATAAATCATTACGTTAATGTCCGTACCGTGAATTTCAGTTTTGATATGCAGGATTGGGAGAAATTAGCAGAAATCGAGCACATCATCCAACCAAATCAAGCAGACCATCAAACCAAATCCAATTAATTTTGAATATTGTAAGTCAATAAATAACACCTGATTTCAGTGTCTATCAGGCCATTTTTATAGGTGAGCACGTAATCAAGAAGTCGTCGTCTTCATTCAAATTTTGTATGCTTAGCATACTATTCAAAAAAAAAAAAAAAAAAAAACGAAAAAGAAAAAAATTGTATGCGTACCCAGTACTTGAAAATTTTGTATTTCAACTTCAGCGGCTTAAAAGCTAATATGATTTTCTATAAATTTGTATTGTTTATGATCAACCCAGAGTGGAGTTACTCATTATTAAAAAGGGATTTTTTTTTTTTTAAAAAAAAAAACTTCTTGTTGAAAGGAAAAGAAAAAAGTTACTATCATCATAGAATAATGCTCACTTATTGTCTTTCAATTTAAAACGTTAATGGCAACAAGCCTTACATGACAAGCTTTTTTTTTTTGTTTAAAATAAAGATTAGGTAATACAGTAATTGATAACCCATTGGATGTCAAGGCAAAGGTGACTTATCTTGTAGGGCATAATGTACGTCATCCGCCATGACCAACTTCGAAGTTAAAAGAACAGAGAAACAATTCGAAATGATAAATAATATATACACATACAATTTAATGTGGTTGTCGAGATTCTCGTGACCTTCATTCAATTTCTATCAACTACGATATAGTGGGGACACCCTCGATCGCCATCCCCCTTCTACGCAAGGACACTATTATATTTTCCTCGCTAGCAAGCCGGCTCCATTTTCCGAAAAGACGAATTTACCATCCAAGGCCACCCACACTTCAAATACAATGGTGGCAAAATTGTCCCAAATAAAAAAAAAAAGGTATATATATATATATATATATAACGCCGATATCCACGTGCATGACACGTGATCAGGGGGCCTCTTCGTCAAACTTTGATTCACGCCGTGGTCATCACAGCAACGCTTGCATGATCTCTGCAGCTCAGCACTTTGAGAAGCCAACAAGAGCCCTTGCCGGAATTTCGGTTAACCTGAATTTTACCGCGGCCATCCACCGGCGGTGGAAACATGGTGGAAGGAATGTTCCGCCGAACTTGCCTGCTTTTGATGTCTCTCAACTCCATCTCCGCCGGAGGCTTTACCATCCCAAACATTAGTACGAACCACCCCGGCCTGGCCGTCTTTTTGGCCACTGCATCTCCTTTTCCGGTACCATTTATCGATGAGTTAAGCTCCATATCGGAATCCCACGAATTCTTGGAGCCAGAGAATCTTTCTAGTCTATGATAATTTAGTGACCGACTGTTTCTCATGAGACCGGCCTTCGTGCTGTGAGAACGATTCACGTAGTTCTGAAAACCCGAAAAAGACTCCGATCGGCGATGTGAAGAGATTAGCTTTCCGTCTTCTTTAGAGTTATCAGGGAGCGGAAGGGTCTGCATTATTGAAGGAGAGTGTTCCGTGAAGGGAACCAACTTACCGCTGAAGATAATGTCTTCGGCTGAGCTCATCTGGCATGTTAGGTTGCTGAAGAACTCGAACAACTCCGGTGACTCAGAGGATGATTTCGGAGGATTGGTTACTGTCATGGTTGGCCTTTCCGGCTTGTTACCGTCTGTCAGAACCGGAAGATCAGATAGAGAGAGCGCCTCATCATTATCATCACTCATTTCCAAATTTTCTTCTTCTTGAACGTGGCAGCGACCGGTGTTCTCTTCTTCTTCCATTGATTTGATGGGTTTCGTAGTTTAATCACAGAGAGAGAGAGAGAGAGAGATAGAGATAGAGAGAGAGGGGGGTTCAAGTTGTGTCTGTATTGTATTTTGCGACTTTGGTAAGAGGCCGACAGATATATACAGGAGCTGAAGAATTACGAGCAATTATTATTATTATTTTCTCTCCTTTTTCTTATTGTCTTGTTTTCATTTTCATTTTTATTTTACCAATGCCTTTTCTCTTTTGTTGCCTTGCCCTTACGGATGCTTTTTATACAAGGGAGACCAAATGGGAAGGATTTGAAGAAACGGCACCTGAGAAAGGAAGTCAGCAAACGATTGTGGAGTTAGGCAGTCGGACACGTGTCTGAATGTTCCAACATGGTTTGGTGGATATGATCTCCCCGATATCGGCCGATATGATCCATTTAAAATTATTATTTGACTTTTTCTGGGGTCCATCTGCTTAATTTGTTCCCTTGGTGATTTATTTGCTGATTGGATTAATTGAATTGCCGCATAGAACCGTGCACAAATCTACAAAGAGTTCTATGGATTTGCCTTTCTAGACCTAAAACAAACACAAGATTATAGTTTTAAACCACACGTTTCCCTCTTAAAAAAGAACCAAATAAAAAGCAGAGAAAGGGACAAAACATGGGGTTTGCCAAGACACTCAAATTGCACAAGAACAAAGATTATTAAAATAGAATGTAACCGGGGGATTTTCAAATCAAACAAAAAATTCTGTTTCATTGTTTTTCTCTTGCATTCATGAATGAATGTACCTAATTTTCGTGTCCATCAAATATTTCTTCAATTAATATCTACAAAATTATTATTATTATTATTATTTGCATATTACATTTGAAATAATTTCACTTACAGGTTGAGACAGTTTATTTCATTGGAAAAAGAAAAAACTAAATAAATTTTCGTAGCCAACAAGAAACATTCATAACCAATAATGGTATGACATTTATTGTATGAATAAATGAAATCAATTAAACGATTCACTGGATGTACCGATGGTAAAGATTCTATAATCAACCCACCAAATCAGCTCATCAATGGCACCTGAAATTGGAAAATGCTATGATTATCACAAATAAATTTTTTTTTTGTTTTAGGGGGGGGGGACAATTTTAGCAGATAATTACCATTGCTTGTGCATTCCAGTGTGATTAACATTGCATCTGATCACTTTTAAATCAATCTGTTGTAAATCTCATCCTTTCATTCATAAATAAATTAAAAGATCACCTAATGAAGATTTAATGTGCTTCCTTTACATGAACTTTTGTTTGCGTGAAGAATACTTTGCATACAGCAGAATCGCAAACAATCAACGTACAGTGCATTGAGCATGTTGAAATTTGAAACCAAATTGTTGGAGAGGCTCTACGCTCTCAATTCTGGGCCTGATACTGAGTCGAGCAAGCCCTCTGCGGAGATTTGGATTGGGATTCTCTGGGCTCTCTCAATCTAAGGGAACGATGGAAATTGTAGAAAAGATTCCCTCTCATTTTGCCTAAATGGGCCACTGGAAAATGGGCCCTCTTATAAACCAACCCAGTCCCTATATATTAGTCGGCCTAATTTAGTATTTTCTTAAACAACTAACATGGGCCTTTATTTTGAGATGGGCGCTAACATAATCCAAAAAAAATTATCCCAACCTGAAAAAAATATTATCTTCACCTTTGATTTTATTTTTGAAAAAAAAAAAAAAAAAAGAGCCGTTGGCTTGTGCCCTAAGTTTCTTGGGGAGGGCAGTCAAGTAAATTCGCTTCTCCTTCTCCTTCTCCTCCTATGAGTGGGAGCGCAGAATTGCAACGGTCATAAATATATACCAATTCCCGCTCACAGAACATTATATTAAGAGGCCCCAACGTTCCCATGTTCCAAGAGCCTCTCCTTCACAAAATCTCTTCTGCCTGCAATGTTCTCTTCTACGCAAGAGAACTTCCATTCCGTATCTTCAAACCCTAACCCCGAACGCAACTCCCACCATCAAGCGATGCTCGCCGGTGCCAGAAAATCGTTCTCAATTTCTTGTTCGACGCCGGCGGTTTATTCATTCCAGGGACAATCGCTCCCAATCTTTTGTTCGGCGCTAGCGGCTAATTAATTTCAGAGACACAGACATTCAGGAAAAGATCGACATTCCTTTAATCCAGTCTCAATTTCCATTTATTTTTTCTTTTTTTTTTTTCTTTCACAGAAACAATTCGAATCTTGTATAGATTGAACATTAATCTCGCCTTTTCTGCTTTCTGTTCTTTTCTTCTGTTTTCTTTTCCTTTTTTACACAAGTTGATTTGTGTGTTTCTTTTTTTCTTTTTTCTTTTTTTTTTTCCTTTTTTTTTTTTTTCATTCCTCAGTTTCTTTATTCAGGTAAGAATTGACGCCGATTTGAGGGGAACGATTTGAGTTTCCCCTTCCATCTTCATTAGTTTTTTCTTTTAATTTACTCTACATTTCTTTTTGTTTCTTTTATATTGCCGTGGAAAGCTCCTTCGTAATTATAATTGCTTACAAAAAAATTACATTATAAGATTAAGAAAGATAAATAAATTTTTATTCTAATTATTAAAGCATTAATGGTTTTTACTTTTCTTTTTCAGGCTTCATGGGAAGTATGTAGATGGAATCACAGGTATGACCCACATGTGATGTTCTTTCAGTGGCCTGTAATTCAATTTCAATAACAGAGTTATCAATCTTCTTCTGTGGATGTGGGTTATTGTCATGTCCACTAGTCTTGCTAATTGTCTCTGAATGCAAGTTATGAAACAACAGATTGGTATGTCTTCCATGTATCTCGTGAATTTTGGAGTCTTTTGATTATGTAAGAAGGGTTTGATTGCATATGTTGATGGATGCTAATTTGTTGTGAAGGTGAACACGCAAATTGTTTTCTTCATTGTTCCCATATACTTCGTAGTGAGCTTTCCAAGTTATAAGCTGATCAAAAGTCTGTGCAATCATAGGCATGAAACAGGTCAAGGACCACAACAAGATGTAAGAAAGTTAGACTTTCCTTGATTTTTCAGCCCTCATTTATCAAATTAGGATTACCTCCCTACACTAGCAAAAACATAAAATCCAGTCATGAATTTGCTTTTACATAAGCCTGAACTGCTGGAATTTTGTTTCAGAACCAGGTTTCTCCCCTGCTTTGCCACTTCCTCCCTATGCTTCCTCTGCAAGATCACAGTCTCCATCACTCAAAGTTGCTGTGAAAAAACACAACCATGATAAGTGACAACAAGCATCAACTGGGTGAAGATGAATTCTCTTAGGTAAAAGTTGGAAAAAAAAAAAAAAAGATATATGCCTTGAGTTCTTTATGTTTGAATGTGTCTTTATGAAAAATTGCAGATGGGATGGAAAAGTGAAGTAGGTGTTTGTTGCAGATTGAAAGGAGGAAGCAGAGTTTGACTCTGTTTTGCAGGATTACTTTGATTTGATTTCGGGGAAACACACCTGTGGTGGGAAGAAAAAAGAAAGTCAAAGATATTTTGGTATGTGCTCAGAAAACTCAAAGGAAGGAGGAGTTAATTTTCATTCTGCAGTTTCTTTATGGACCGCTTTCTTTCTTCAAGATTGGGTTAGTTGATATGCATCTTTGCTTTTTTTTATTATTATTATTATTTTTTTGTTAAAAGGCCAAAGCTCCTAATATTTGTGATTGCTTACCAAGTATAATAAGTTTGTAATGAAACTATACAGGCACGTTGAAACCAGTCAAATCACCCAGGAAGATTAATAAAGGTCAATAAATTTCTCATTAATTGGTTAAATTTATGGAAAGTAAGCATTAATGATTTCTTCTTTTTGTGATTTTCAGGCATAACGGAATCATCATTGCACAAATGTAGATGTAAATTGAAAAAAACATTGATGAAGAATGGTGCCTTTTAAACTCAACTCAACATCTCTTTTCACATTTTTTTTGTGGGGGTTGGGGAAGGGGCTTTTTCCGTTTCTCTTATCTAAACTTTGCAAGTAAAATTCTACCTATGAGGAACCAAGATAAAGGATACTTACAGGTTCTAACTAAATGCAATTACTTAAAATACACAATGTCATCACTGTTTACATTTACTGTTTTTGCAGGACAAAGTTGTAGAATGTTAGAGGTCATCCATCACTTCAAAGGGCATGATGCTTATGATATTCAAGTTCTTGTGAAAGTTGTGGGGTTACTACATGTATGTGTCATGCTTTTCGACCTTTGGTAAAATGTGTTCTCGAGTGGCTCCACCTACTCCACATGTTAGAAGATTTTTTGGCTTTATTTGTCTGTATCTCCAAATAAATAATGAATTTTTAGCTTTTGAATTCTTCTCCTTCCTACTCCACAGGTTATAGGATTTTCTTTTTTTTTTTTTTTTTTTTTTTTTTTTTATTGTCTATATCCCAAATATTTCAGCCTGTCCATATTGTTCAGCCCATCTATGGCAGATGATGCACGGTTGATTTTCTCTCCATGCAGCTGTATAATTAATTAAGTCATTAGAGGAGCAGGTAGAAGTCCATATTTGTGCTTATTCCAGAGATGCATTCAGGTAAAAATCACAATTGATTTCTGTTTATCTTCTTTTTCATTAATTTTTTTTGTTTCCTAACTGAATGAATTCAGAAATTATATTGATTTTAGGCCTGTCATTATAATATCACATAATGTTAACCTCCGCTTTCTTGTTTTCTTTTCTTTCCTTTCGTTTTTTCTTTTTCATTATGCAGTTTCTTTGTTACCCTCTCTTTGCCAGATCGGTCAGTATATACATATGTCTACATTCCTTTTTTTTTTTGGTCTACATCTTAAACATTTCAGTCTGGCCTCGTTCAGCTCATTCATGGCAGATGATGCGCAGATGATCTTCTATCGATGCAGCCACATAATTAATCCAGTCATTTGAGGAGCACTGGAAAATAATAAAGAAAAACTAATGAGCCATTCTGTGGTGAGCCATTCTTATTCCAGGTGAAGCTCATTTGGTCTTGCAACCATCTGTTTAATCATAGATAAAAGGAAAACAAAGAATTCAAACAAATGTGAGCATTACATTATTTCTTTAAATATGTAAATAATATTTTATTGATACGCAGCTGCGTAGAAGTCACTGCTCGTGATGTTGACAGCGTGGATATTGAAGAAGATATATTGTCTTGTAAGTTAACAAAATTATGCATGTCTTTGACATAAAATGAATAACTTGTTTTATTTCTAAGTTGCTTTTCCTGTCCATCCATTGTTAAAAAATTGAACTTGGACAACCATGTGAATTTGATAGTCCCACAAACCATTTCAGGAAATGCCACGGGTAAATATTAAAGTTTTTGTACTGAATGAAGGTATTGTTCAGAGAGTCGTTGACTGTTCTTTGCCCAGCAAAGCAATATCTGCCAAAGATGCTTAAAGGACTTGGGAGGTCAGATTGATAAACAAAAAACTCATGGGAGAAGCACGAAGCTACTACTTCAGATGGTGAGTAACCTTTTCTACCAATTTTGTTCTTCTTGTACCGACTTATCTGGGCGCAATATCCTTGTTAAATTGTGATTTTGTTGCTGCAAACATGCACAAATTTTATTTGGACATGCATCATCTGAAAGTATATTTTATGGTTGGATCGTCGGTGGGGCTTAAAAAATGCTTTAAGAAGCAAATAATTCGTGGTAGTGATTTCCTACCTTATCGAATTATGCCACAGATTTTTAACTCGATGCTCAATTTTTATGCTTATTATTTATCTATTTTTGGTCAAGGCAATTAAATTTTTTATACTAGTAACAATATTGAAAGGTAGGATAGCATTATTTATTTTTATTTAACAACAACATTGCTTTTTCGTTGTAGACGATATATATATATTGATGGATCGTTGTAGCTGAATGTCTCTGTGTGAGTACTTGGTTGCCTCACGGAGTAGCATTCCATTTCCAGATATGTAAGCTCAGAATTCCTACAAACTTTCTAAAGTAGATAGACAATGCATAAGTACAAAAGTATTTCTAGGCAGAATTGTATTACATCGCTGATTGCCACAATGCAGGATGCAGGTTTGAATAATGAGTCTTGTTTCGGCCTGCTATGGGATCCGTCCCAATCTTTATTTATGTGAGGCTCGGTCTGTTGGATGAGCACTGACTTGCAACCCACGCCATGGACTGGGTTGCTTCGATATCCTATTTATTGAACTGTTGGTGTCATTTCGAACCAGCTGGGTGGATGAGATTTGGATCTAAAGAAACACCCCACAGTTCCAAGCCATGTTAGACGAGAGCTGTAGATATTGGGCTGCACTGTAGTTTTGGGCTAATAAAAAAGATATTAAATTAAATTATTCATATGAATATTTTTTTTTTCACATTTAACTTTTAATTATAGGACTTTTGTAAGGGTGAGCGGAACTTGAACTTGCGCCGGTGATACCCTTTTCAATTATTCATTTTATAATTTATATCAGGTTCATGAGGCACTGTTAACTCTTTTGATATTTTAGCCAAACGTAAACAAGCTTTATTGAAACTTTTGTAATTTTGATTTCTGTTGGCTGCTGAAAATTGGAACTCTGCCGTTCTCGGGCTGGGTGTTACTGAAGGATGCAATAGAACGATTGGAAATGTCCTTTACACGGTAAATTTTGTGAACACATTCGTGTTGTTTACGTTTGTCTAATACAGTAAGCTATGAGAAATAATTGCATGGACCCCTTCTGTTTTGTGGTTGACCAATTGTGAGAGTGCATTTCATTTGGACTGATCCACAACAACCACCGTGGGTGGATGAGCTTTGTGCTATAATTCTGCATTTTTAAGTACTGTTTCCTGCTATATATTTCACAGGCTGCCGCGAAGTACGCAGCAAATGCCCTTGTGCATCGACCACTGTGGGTTGGATACCTTGTCTCGTCAAAGGTCTGAAATGCTTTATCGGTGAATATTCATTATTGATATCATCGCTGCCCACTTTGATGCACTGGCATTGATTCATGAAATGATTTTGCTAGCCTAATAAATTATATTCAATATGTGCTTCGTGGTATTTATGTGTGAAAAATCCAATGTATTCTCACAGTTAAAGCGTTGCAGATTAAAACTCCAGCTCGGCTAGAAGCTGTGTTCTTGTTTTTATCTTGTATTGTTTCTGAGGGTCTTCAGTTGCCCAAATTTGAAGAAGCTTGTGGCGTTGGTAAACTATCTTCTTTAACTGAGGCATTGAGCTTTATTAGATGCTCCATAATTGCGCATAAAAGCTTAATCTGTGTTTCATTCTTGTTAGTAATGTAGGAAAATTTTTAGCTAGTGGACAGTTACTGTAATTGTTGAAGTAATTGCTGAAGTAACTCATCATCTGTTTGTGCTTTTTAACATACGCTTTTTGATCATTTAATATATATATATATAATTTTTTTTCGCTCTTATAAGCATTAGTTGAAGTATCTGTAGCGATACTGGATGGACTTTGAATGAAGTATTTGCACAGAATAAGGATTCAATGTTTGAAATATGTTACAGATGGACGGTTTTATATACCTTGTTTGCCAACACTATCTGCTTTTCCATTGTTTTTGCTATTAATCATCATTGTGATCTCAAGTGGGTTATGATCTCATTCAAGCAAATGTAGGGGCATATTTATGAAAACTGAGATCCAAAATTTGACTTCATTTGCAGGAAGCATTCTCTCTTTTTCTCTCTCATATATCGATGGGTGTGAGTGTGGGTGTGTGTATGCAATGCATTGTCTGTGTGTGGCTGTGCTCATGCCTTTGATCCTTGTTCCCTTCAATTATTTTCCCTTATTTTGTATTGTGGCCATACTGCATCATATGTTCTGACTGAAATTCATTTTGACAATCTAGTGCTTCATAGTTCACTGTGTATCTTTTGACTGCATTTTTTGTTAGAGTTTGTATGTTTTAATCCTTGCTTCTATGCTTGATGTCTCATGCTCATTGTAATCAATTATCTTGGTATACTATGATTTTGTTTGAAATGTGTGATCTAATTGGACATGTTCACAAAAAGTTTCTATGGTCTGACTGGCAAGGTAAAACTTCAGCTCAGTAAGATTAAATTATCCTCCCACAACTTTTTTTTATGACTCATCTAGCTATTTATTCTCTTGTTTGTCAGCAACAGATAGACACAAAACTCTGTGAATTGTTTGGTGACTGCAGCAGATAATAAGAAGCCCTCAAAATGGAAAAAGGAAAAGCCTGCTAAACTTGAGGTGAGGAATTAACATATTTTTCTTGGTGGCTCAATAAAAGAAACATTTAAGAAGAGAACATATGCATGTTCTGTATATATTTCAGCTTCACCTTTGTAAGTATAGGCATTTATTTCTCTTGCCATTTTTTTTATCCATATTGGGCTTTTGTAGGATATTAAAGTTGATGATAAGCCAGTTCAGCAATCTGAAGAAGACCTTAACCCCTTCTTGATATTTCCCAATCCTGAGGAGAACTCCAAGCTACTTGATTGCCTGATTTTGTGACATATCAATGTCAGTTTATTTCTTTTGATCTGTTGCACCCTCATGGTTTCTATATATTTCAGCTTCACCTTTGTAATTATAGGCATTTATTTCTCCTGCCCTTTTTCTCATCCATATCGGGCTTTTGTAGGATATTAAAGTTGATGATAAACCGGTACAGCAATCTGAAGGAGACCTTACCCCCTTCTTGATATTTCCCAACCCTGAGGAGAACTTCAAGCTACTTGATTGCCTGATTTTGTGACATATCAATATCAACATATTTCTTTTGATCTGTTGCACCCTTATGGCTTTATTCCCTTCCTATAGTTCTGTTGTAGACAATTTTTAAATAATTCTAGTTCAATTTAGGAAACAAAAATGGCTGTATGAGTCATGGCAGTATGTGATATGTTGAAAGGTTGATAGGATGAAATTCCATTAACTTCCTTTGAATCAGTGGCATTGATTAGTGATAATGCTGATGTTATAATATCTGCATGAAAGAAGTCACTCTTTTGATTGATTGGTCCATTTGTCTTAAATGACCTGATTTTCCGATGATTATACTAAGGCCTTATAGCAATACATTAAATTTTGCATGTTTAGATCTCAATTTGAAAATGAACACTAGACATGCTCCATAATATTTTAGGCATATCCTCTACAAACATGTCTTACTTGATCTTCGTTTCTTGACCTTTTTTCTTCTCATCTGCAGCTATGCACATAACCTGCTTGTGAACCATTAGGTCCATCCATAATCAAAGGAAATGCTTGATAAACATTTGAAAGCAATCTGGGGGAAGTCTTTGCTTGCTTTCCTCCTGAGCCAAAGCAGCCACAAATGAGGTTTGGAGCATGCCACTCACCCTTGCTTCTTATTTTGTTACCATCCATTAGGCAAAGTTTGTGAGCTTTCATCTGGCAAAAGAGGGAAGTGGAAGCTGCTACCTTAGGTGAGAATTGTTGCTATTTTCTTTTGTTGTATAACAAATCTTGCTTATCTTTTATGGTTTAGCTTATGGCATGCTCTTAATTTGGAACATTTCACTTGAGTCTTCATTAAATGTCCTTTTGATTGATGGGAAAAAAGAACTCAATTGTGCTTCCCCTGGCATAATTATAATATTAGATCATTCTAATTATGTTATTGAAGAATGGTTTTTGTTAGTTCTTGATCCTTGCTTAATAGGCCCTTAGTCAATGATATTATATGATGTCAAAGGTAATGTCTCTACAGTTTCAAAGGATTAAAAGATGGTCATGTTTAAGAACAGTAAAAGTATATCAAACTTGAATCTATGTGATAAAGAATGCATGGAGGATATCTTCAAATGCTGTTGGTTGTTTAAGGTCTTTTGTTTGGCAATTTTAGATATGTTGATACAAATCCTGAGGCTGAAAAGAAAAATATATTGCTCACATTGAAGAGGTTGCCCAGTGGATAGGTTGGAAACTGTTTAATGTGGTGTTTTCACATTGAAGAAGTTTTTGATCCATTAGAGTGATTTACATAAAGGGAAACTTCTCTATCTTAATTGATAAATTTCTTGTTTATTGAATTGAATACTTAATTTGATTGACATTGAATCCAAAGAATTGAGTTTGTTATTGTTGTTCTAGATGCCTGATCAGATTAAGAAGTACAGAAAAAAGAAAATGAACAGTCCTTTGGGCGATAGGCCTATTGCGGAATCTTTGAAGCTTTTTGATGAAATAGAAAGAGGCATGATTGAAGAAGAAATAACAAGCATAGGTTGAAGCAAGATTGTTTTGAATTGAATACTCAAGGCTGATTCTTCCAAACACTGTCATTTTAATACGTAAGGTTGGCAAACATACTGCATAAGTTTCTCAAAGAGCTCAAAGGTATCTTATTAAGCTGTTTTATGATAAATGTGATAATCTTTGAATACATTTTGCTATGCAGTTAAATTTCTTGGTGAGAAACAAGCAAGTTGATGGTTGGGATGATCCCTGGCATGTGATGCTGGCTTGTTCAAGGCATTGAGGTGTAGCTCTAACTGCAATCAATGCCGTTGTCCAAGGAATTGGAAGCACTAGAGCGTGAATTTTTTGTGTTTTGAGAATACTCAGAGAAGCAGCTGATTTTCTTGATTGTGCCTTCTTTTGAATGTGCATCATGCTGCACTGATTGTAGTATGATACGTTTGGATTGTCTCAAATATCATGTAAAGAGGAACTGAACAATACAGCTCCTCACACAATGCTTGTGCTGCTGCCACTGGGTGTGAATCTTGTCTGGTGTGCCTTCCTTTCATTTGTTTTATTTGATTTTGGATCTCATTGTGTTAATGCCTTCAGGTAGTCATTATCACTTTGGAATTAGGTTTATTATGGATCTATATATGAAGGAATGAACGGATGCTTAAAAAGAAGACGCACGTGCTTTTTAACAAAATATGGATTCCTGGGACAAAAGAAGAGTTGTCAAGCTCCCAGAGGAGTAGATGTTGTGCAGGACTTTTGAAATTTTATGCATTGTTATCAACGAAGTGCAACATAGGTAAAAGAAATTATTCCCAGCTTGTGGCTCAGCTCAAGTTTAGAGATCTGCCCATGCTTAATGTTTTATCTGGCACGCTCGTCGCGCGTCAGATTATAACTCTAAAATCAAAATTGGAGTAGCGGTGATTGTTTCAGAAGAGGAAATGTGTAGCCCTTCTGAATGAGAGTGATTACGATGAAGCTTTAGGTTTTCTTACAGGAACACGCGAAATGCACGCTTTAACCGTTTACCCATGTTAAGTCAGCTATTATTTTTGTACTGTTCCACAAACTACATCTAGATTCAAATCGTCGTTACTATTCTGCTTTTATTTTAGGTTGCTTACTCCACTGATTTGCGTTGAAATATAGCGAAGAATTCATGCCTTAGGCTGTCCTATTGTCCAAAGCCGGCGGCAAATTCAGGCTTCTTACAAATACACAACTCCAGGATTGGTTGAGAAGAGTTGTTTTCCATTTTCATTATTATTATTGTACAAGACCATATCGATATGTGAATGGGTTTTGAATTTCGATTGGGCAGTTACTTATGGTAGTCGGATTGGATCTTTGACTACGCCAAGGAATTGCCTTTCACTTCAATTGGACGTTGTCCACGCTGAGACAGGTAAAATTACCAAAAAGGTTGATTAACGTCATAAAGTAAAAGCAACAACAACAAAACAGAGGATATATTCGTCACAAAGTTACTAAGTCTCTCGAGTCAAGAAACCAGATATAATTATCACAGAATCACTAAAAAAAAACACAAAAAGAAACCCTAATAACAGGACCAAGCCTAACCTAACCTAACCACCAAAGCCGTAGAGGGTGCGGCCCTGCCTCTTCAAGGCGTAGACGACGTCCATAGCGGTGACAGTCTTGCGGCGAGCATGCTCGGTGTAGGTGACAGCATCGCGGATGACGTTCTCGAGAAAGATCTTGAGGACGCCTCTGGTCTCCTCGTAGATGAGGCCGCTGATACGCTTGACGCCGCCACGCCTCGCCAGACGGCGTATGGCAGGCTTGGTGATCCCCTGGATGTTATCGCGGAGGACCTTCCTGTGCCTCTTAGCACCTCCCTTTCCCAGCCCCTTTCCTCCCTTTCCTCTCCCTGACATTCTTAACTGCTTCGATTTCCTTTCCTACTCTCTCTCTCTCTCTCTCTCGATGTGACTGGACTATTTGGACCGCGGCAATATCGGTTCACTTTTATAGGGGAAGAAGTGGCGCGGTGGCCGTTGGATTTCCTTGTTATCCGCGTGAATTGTTGGGTTCGGAGACTAGCCGTTGGATTGAGGATCCTTTAATTTGATTGGTTAGATTGGGTGCGGGACGGATTGCGGAGATTTGGTTTTCACGTGGGATTTTCTAATTTCAAATGAATTAGCGGGATGCTTTTTTTTTTTTTTGGGGGTTTTGGAGGGAGTAGATTACAATCACAGTGAACGCAAAAATATTTTGTGTTAGCTTTGCCTTCCACCTAAAATTTTTTTCCTCCGGATTACTACTACTAATTTTACATCATTTTATATTATTATGTAGATAATTTTTTTCTTTTTATTATCTAATATAAAAAAATTTATAATAATTTAATATATTTTTAGGCACTTAATTCATATACAAATGTTTTCAACGCGAATTCCTTCTAAATAACCGAAGTGTGGGATGTAACAGAACTTTATTTGTAACCATCACTACTTCGGTGATATTTATTTTTTTCATTTGTTCAAAACGATTAAAAAAGGTTTCATTTTAAATGTTTATTCCAACCATCTACTTAAAAAGTTTTAGGTTTGCAGGTTAAAATAAATATAATTATACTCTTTTTTTTCAAGAACCTTAACTTGGACACATTTGGGCCTATGTTACATTTAAATTTATACATTAAGAGCAAACACATATTTTCTATTAGTTGTTTTTATTAAAATAAACATTTTTTTATCAATTTTATTTTATTTATAAAAATTTTTAAATTTTAATTATTTTTATTAATATCATAAAATTAAACAGTTCATTGCTGAGAAACTCTGAAACTTGATTTTGTTAGAAAGTTAAACTCGACTCGATGGTTAAACAAATCAAGTTTGCAGAGACTAAAACACGATCCAATTTGACTCATTTACAACCCGTGCCCATGGCATGCACCTTGCCGTACACCCAATTTGCTAGCTGGTCCATAGCCCTGTTACATTCACTTGCCCGTAAATTTCAAGCAAAAACTAAGTCGAGATTGCTGCTGTTTTGTTTTCTTCTGTTTTCGAAACCTTTGGGATGATTCACTGCTGAAAAATAACTGATGATTATTTACCACAAGCAAATAAAGTGCACGACTGTAAAATCGTCCAGGGAATTACGTCAGACTCTGGTTTTGGAGGCTGCTTCCACCCTAAACATTATCTCATGATCTCGTTTTCCCTTCATCTTAAACTTTCCAAGTGTAATTGATACGAATTTGTGTGCACTACCAAATTCCTGTAGGCACTTGTTTGAGACTACATGAATGCATGTACATATTGTGCATCTAGGAACAAATAAATTTACTATTTATGCACCCCACAACCTTGCCCCCTCCCCCACACCTGCCCCTTGCAGGGGGCAGAGAACAGCGGGTAAGATCGTCAAACTCATCGCCATCAGCATCTCCACAGACTTAGCTTCAATAGCCGCTGAAAAGATAACACCAACATTAAACGTGATCCTGTCAATTCCTGCCACCCCTGAATATTCACCATGTATTTACAACCTATTGAAATGAATTCAAGGAGTGAAGAAAAAGGAATTGCGACAGGGTCACGTCAGCTTAGACAATGAACTTCCAAGGTTATAGAATAATCTTACAACTTGGTCATGTAGGTTCCACATCCTCAAGCTGAATAAATTAAAAAAGGAACTGCAGGGAAATAATAGTGAGAAACCTTAGTTGACATGATGTTTTAGGTGACAAATTAACATATTGAGCCATACTAAAAAAAGGTTACCCTTGTTCTTAATGATCTATCAAAAGATGCGCCCAAATTTCAAGATTATTGGTTCACATTCATTATGCCAACAACCAAACCAAATAATTTGGAGGGAAAAGTTGCTTGCCAAGGGAAGAATATAGCACAACTTCCAACTTTCGACAGAGTAAGAGATGTGATGCAACCAATTGAAGAAAAAAGGTAATACGGTTCCTGTTATCATGACTATCCTAAAAAACTTGTGCTTAAAAAATTTTTGATGTGAAGATGCTGGTGTACATACTTCCTAGTAAATGTTGACAGTAGACACATGCTGATTTCTAGAGATATTATCTCAGCTATTGAAAATTTTGCTTCCAAAAGCATATAGACTCAATTTTGATTAATGTTCCAAACACAGAAAGTGCTTCCACATTCTAAGCAGATCTTCAAAGTAGAGAAGAAGGTTGAGAGCATTACAATCTTTTATCTTTTTCCGCAAAAGAATACAAGCAGTTCAAGCAAATCAAGAACTTTATTGTAAAACAAATCAGGAACTTACCTATTAAAAAAATACTTATCATTAAAGCAAGAGTAAGTTGAATAGAACAGCTGAACTGCAGGTGCAGTGGAGCTTGCAAGTGCCTTTGGAGTCCACCAGCCTGTCCAAATAATTGCAACACATTAAGTATCTAAAATTTTTTGAGATTTACCCAAAGAATACTATGTGCACTGTTAAGAAGTATACTCAGTGTTAGAAAGGGATTGCGAACCATAAAGTTAGAAATGACACTGTGCACTTCCAGTGCGTTGAAGCTCTTTGCTCTCACTTTTCTTAATATGCTTTAGTTCCAGTTAACCAATATATCAGTGCTTTCCTTACATTCATAATTATCTTACCTGATTGAATGCATTTTTCCCTGTGTTTGTTTGTGAATGTTCTCCACGCCTTAGCTTCCAAAAGGGTGGCTTGAACCCTTTTTCTTTAGGTGTGGCCTCAATTCTTGGCAATAGCTTGTTTTTCTGTTCATCTTCATCAGCAATTGTGATCTTTAAAGCACCAAAATTTTGCGAACTGCACATTCTCCTCGCGCCAATTGTTTTATCAGCTTGATAGCTTGTGTCATCTCTCTTTGCTGTAACCTCTTGTTCTTTTATATCCATGATTATTTTGCAACTTTTATTGCTTGCAGTACCATGAGAACCCTGCTCTCCAAAAATATCTGTGCTAAGAGAACCATTAAGTTTAAAGTCTCCATCCTTTCGTCTCAGAATCTTTTCCCTAAAAGTATCTTTCTTGGTAGCTACTGGTGCAGTGCAATCATCTTTCACAATTTGTAAGATTTGCGAAAATCCAGACAGAAACATGGCTAAATCCTCACATTCTTCTTTATTTAGATTCACCCATCGAAGAGGTTGCTGTCCTTCCTCACTAAAAGATTCCCTAAATGCAACTTCAACATGGGATATTTGGCTTCCAATGGCAGCAATAAATTGCTTGTGCCTTAATGATGTCATATCATCACAACAGTGGTCATGGCTCAATCGGACAGCTCTCTCAAACTCCTCCAACTGTTTCAAGATCCAATGTTCAGGAGAACAGAATGGTAATAGAAAATGGGAGGGGAAAAACATTTACAAAGGCGAAGTCAAAGTTTTAGACACTAACAGCATGCATGAAAAACAAGAATGAGAATATGTTGATTCTGTTTCCAACAACAATCAGATTTAAGAATGAAGAGGCTGCATTTTGTTTTCACAAGCAATGAAGTCAAAGTTGGATAACTTAAAATTAATTTTCCTTTAATGAAATAAACCATAGGATGGAACTAAAACTTCACTTAACCTAACATTTTTCTGAAGCCAAAAGCAAAGTTAAAATAACTAAGAAAAGCAAAACAGCCAGCCGGAGGAGAAAAGCGGGTAAATAGATTTGAGAGGGCACGTACTTGCCATTTTGCAGTGCCTAATGCAGTCTGTAGCTCTCTAGAGAGTTCATCCAAATCTTCTGCTTTTGTGCCCTCTCTCTTCTGTCTTGCCCACATCCTATATGTTGACTCCATTCTGATGAAAATTTAAATCAGCCAATAATACATCGGGATTAGCTGACCAAAACCAAGAAATCCAGAATTTCTAATAAATTTCATTGTTATGGTGTTTGCTGCAGAAGAAGTCACTCTCCGCCAGTAAAAACAAAAAAAAATAGAAAAAATGAAAGGCGATCTTGAAGTGTAAAGTGCGTTCTATTATTAGCATACATCAAACTTCAAACTGCAAACTGCAAACCTCTAAAGAACCTAAAAAATGAAGAACTCAAAGCATAGAAGTGCAGTTTCGTCACAATCTCCAAATGATAAAGATTTAACATAGCTAGACCATCAAATTGCCGACGAATATTCGATACAATCGACACAGTAAGCTAAAATTACAAACAACAGAGTCCCAAACCCATATGGCAAAAAAGAAATTAAATCAAACTGATGAACACCAATCCCAGCAAACCCAGAATCCACATATCAATAAAATGATCAAATAACTCCAAATTTAATACAAAAATGATCCAAAACGACATACCCGCCATTCCCATAAAGTATGAAAACTAAACAAACGCACACAAGAAAGACAAAGAGAAGAAGAAGAAGAAAAGCAAACCGACGAATTGAAGAAAAGGAACGTACACATCAGCAGATTCCTGGACCTCCTCGGCTGCAGAAAAGAAGGCATCTTTCCGCCACAGATCCAGACTGCTTGCTACCATCATCTTGAATCTTCAGCCCAACAAAGTAAAAGCTCAACAAAAGCAACCAACCCAAATGAAAAATATCAGTATATCCTCTCTTTCTTCTTTCCTTTTTATTTTTCTCTTCTCCTCTCTTCTTTGCTAAGAAGAAGCAACGCATACAATAGAGCGAGAAAGCAAAGAAAGCTACCAGAGAGAACAAGAAAAGGAGAGAGAGAGCCTTCACGTGTTTAATATTAAGTTTTTGATCAAAATAAATAAATAAATAAATTTTTGTTAACCTGAGAATTGTTTTAACTTTTTTTCTTTTTTCTTTTTCACTTTTTTCTCGTTCGAAAGTGTGCATTTAAAACGACAAAACAGATGGGTTGTTTTTTTTCTCACAGCCTTTCCTTCTGACGATAAGCGCAGCCCCAAGGTTGCGCCGTGTCGCTTCCTATTTAATAACGTGGAAAAGCACCATTTGGTTGAAGTAACGGACCACGTGGTCTTGTCGACAGCAGATTTTTAGCTGTAGGATGGATGCATTGCACTGTCACAACCTTACTTGTAATCCAATTATTAACTGCAAATATACAATTAATTATAATAACAATATTATTATAATGTGTAGATTTATATTTAAGACCGGTTTAATTTATCTGTCCATGTAATCTCGACGTCAACAAGACAATTAGGCAAAAAAAGATGGCAGAGGCGGAGGACCAAAAATCGCCGGGAAAGAAGCGGCGGCGGCTGCGTCGGCGGTGTTGGGGGTTATCCTATTCGGCCCACTCTGTGCATGCTGAGTAGGCCAGCCACTTCTGGTCTCAGGTTCGTCCCATCCAAGTGACCCCATCGTAATAAATCCCCAAACGTTATTTCCATAAATTTTAAAAATATTTTCTGCAGAAAAAAAAATATTTTTTAACTGAGTTCCTCGGCGATCTATAATAGGACAAAACATCACCTAGTAACGTGTTCCTAGTCACAACTTGACTTGATGTAATATTTTCACATCCCGAAAGCTAAAAAAAAAAAAAAGAAACAAAAAAGCCTTAATTTCAAAATTTGATCAATTATACGAAATTTTTTTTCTATACTTATTGTTTATTATAAATTAAATTTGATTTGAAATATAATTATTTTAAATAATTTTTAAACGCAAATTTAATTGATGTGTCATACCCTTTGTTTATTTTCCTCCAAATGCACAATTTAAGATTAAAGCAAAAGAATAAGTCTTGACGAGGCCAGACCGACCGACTCGCAAATTTGAACGGCAAGTAGAGAGAGGCTGAGAGGATTAGTAGGCTTGGTTTAAAAATAATCACATAGTCTATTTAGAAAAAAAGAAAAAAAAAGAAAAAAAAAAAGACGTTGGACAGGAAAGATAAAGGTGAAACGGTGAGTCGTAGGCTCGGGGGTGAGTTTGGTAGCGTGACAACTGACCATCGAGAGATAGATGCGAAAACGAAGGCGAGTGCAATTGGCAATACCAACTCTTAACATATTGAGTTTGCGGAGACAAAGCTGCACGTGACGTGGCGCTGTTTCACTTCGGCGTGGGTTTTTGGGCCACACCTCTCCGCGTTGGTTGCAGAGAGACCAGGGCGGAGGCTCAGCCCACTCTCTTCCGCTCTTTTGATACTCGTGCCTTTAATGATTACGAGCGAGTCCCCAAAATTTCTAGTTTTGTTGGGCTTGTCTTAACGATTTATGGGCCGGATGTGGGCCAATCATAGCAGTCCGGAGGCCGGAAAAAATGTAGTTTTTGGGCTTTTCTTGACGATGTATGAGTCTGTTTTGGGCCAGTCCGTTATTATAATTATTTGTTTTTTAAGACAAAACAGAATGGGAATTAGACAAAATTTAAGCAAATCCCACTATTCAAGGTCGGACATTAACAGTTTCATCGTTCCTTGGTCGTCGTCCAAAGGGCAAAAGAAGGGAAAAAACGAAAAAAAAAAAACAGAAGACAGAGAAAGGAAGAGTTGGAGGGTCCCTGACTGCCAGCGGCTGCTCTTCTCTCTTTCTATGCACTCTTGACAATCTTCGCCATGATTTCCGGCAAGTAAGAGTAAATTCTTCTCTCTTTCTCCCCCTCTCCCGATTTTCTGTTTGGTGTGCTGGAACTAGAAATTCCAAGAATCTGCCCAAAAAAAGAGGAACAGGATAAAGCTGGAACACTATCTGAGCTTTGAGACGTGCAGTCTCTGGAAACTACTTTGCATTTCTTTGTCTACTTCATTGCTAAATATTGTCCTGAAAAAAAAAAAAAAAAATTGTATACGGGGGCGAACTTTAAAAGGTTGGCGAAGAGAAATTTGACTGTTTGTCTGGAAGATAGTGTATTTGTGTCCGCGCACCTGCCTATTAAGATCTGCTTTCTTGGAGATTTTTTTCTTTTTTTCTGGTTTTTGGGTTTTTTTTTTTCTTTTTTGGTACATGGGAATTTGGAAGAAAATGAACAGTGCTGAAACTTTGAGCTTTGGGGTTTTTTGTTTTCCCCCTTGTCTAAGATTTAAATGAGACACTGAGTGTTAACCGAGCTTGGTATACAAAGCTCAAGATTTATTTTGACTTACAACGTTCAACAAGTTACGAATTTTGGAGGGTGATGTTACTGATCTTTTGAAAGTTATTCATAAGGACTGCTGCCTCAGTCATCCAGCATACTATCAAGTCTATCTTTTATTTTCTTAATTTGTTTGACAATGATGTGGCAGCTATCAACTTGTCTTCCGCTAAAAGACCCAAAATTTCCCAATTCAGAAGTCTTCATTTCATTGTCTTCTTGAGACGCTTCCCAGCTCTAGTCTGCCCTCTGCACTAAAGCCTCCAAAACTGCACACCAATAGAAATGAAGAGGAAAAAATGGTCAGAGCTTGAAGAGCAGACCCTTTTAACCAAGTACTCTGAGCTCATGTCCTCAGGAACTCTTTCAAAGCTCAAAACTCGAGAGAAAAAATTCCGACCCATTGCTGACCATGTTAATGCTGTCCACCATCTTCAAGACCCAGTCAGCTTCCCCTTCAAGTGGTCTTGGAGGGATGTCTCTATAAAAGTGCAGAACATGAGGCATCAGTATCTGGGTGTGAAACAAAAGATCAGAACCTCTAAGAATGAGTTCAATTGGAAAGATGGAGAGAACCATTGGGAGAATTTCTTGAAGTATAAAGAGGTTTTTGGGGATGTGGAGCTTGAAGTGAAGAACAAGAAGTTGAGTGATAGTTGTGGTACTGATTTTTTTAAGGATTGTGGGGATTTGAATTTTGGAATTGATAGTGAGGATTTGGATGAAGAGGAAGAGGATGATGAGGATGCAGAAGAAGAAGAAGAACAAGGGGATGATGATGATGATGCTGGCGAGGAAGATGGCAAATTTTTGAGAGAGAAGAGAAATGGGGAGATGAATGGTGTTCAAAAGGAAAAAGTGAAAAAGGGTTTTGGAAGAAAGAGGAGGTTGGGATTGCTTGGAGCTCAAGTGATGGAATTGAGAGATGCAATCATGAGGAGAGAGGACAAAAAGAGAGAACGGAGGTTTAATAGAGACAAGTGTATATTAGAGAGAGAAGTGAAAAGAAGAGAATTGGAGTTCAAGAGGAAGATGCAGCAAAATGAGGAGGAAGAGATGATGGAGAATTGGGAAATGGAGTTGGAAGCCAAGGAACTGATGCTTGCAAGAAGAGAATTTGAGAGACGGTTGAGGATAGAGAAGGAATTGGATGAGGAGAGGAGAAAAAGGAGGATGATAGAGGAGAAGCGGGAGGAGGAGGAAATGGAGTGGAGGGAGAGGATCTTGGGAATGCAGATTGAGCACGAGAAGGAAATGATACAGATGCATGCAGATGCTTGCCAAAACCAAATTCAGATCATGGGGATTTTTGCTAGGATTATCTGTCAGTTTTTTGGTTCAGCAAATGATGGATTGGGGGGTGGATTGGCAGGCTTGCCCCCTCAGGTTTTGCACAATTTGCAGCACCCTGGAGGATTAGGTGATGGTGGAAAGCCAGATTCCAATTCACCTTCTGAGTTCATGTAAAGAGTACTTCCCCTGTTCCCCACGCTTACATGGTAAAGCTCACTTTGTTGGACATTTTTGTATTTCGTATCCTCTTTGTTTGCGCAATAGGTTTTTGAATTCTCTTCATTTTGAAAGTGTGTCCAAGTTTGGAAACCTGTTAGTGTACTGTAGTTCAAGGATTGACTGGGCATTTTAATATGTGCAGAACGTGATTGTAAAACCAAAATCTTCATTTAATGATTTCAAATGCATAATGAATCTGCGTATAAAAGCAGAGGAAAAGTCGTCGTCCAAACACTAATTTGATTCTGATATATTGTGTTTCTCGACTACTACTAGATGTTCACAACGCTTCTTTCAGTAAAAGTCAGGGCAGCAGTCCAATGGTGACATATTTAGGCTTTAGAGAGTGATACAATGTTAATTGTTCTCTGGGAATGATACAGGATTTGATGAATATGGTCTACAGAGTTTAAAATTTAATTGTTATTTAGATGTAAGAGGCAATTGCTGTTGAAAAAGGAACCCCCCGGGGTAGTGTGTGGGGGACGATTATGGAGTCCTTAGCAAAGGACATTGCTGAAGATGTTAATGGAAAAACCTGTATGCTTTTTAATCTTAATCTGGTTACAATGGGGCTATGTTGCGTTGACACCACACTTTAACGTGCTTTAAAGCCCATGTTCTATGCGCTTTTCAGACATACCAACTGAATAATAATCAATCAAAGCTTTGCCGGCTTAGCGACAAGAAGACAGCTCCGGGAGGGTTGAAAGTTTAAACCTCAAACCCTCCCATATTTTCACAAAATGAGCGTTAATTCTGATGAAAAAGAGAAACAGAAGAAAATGAAAATATACAAAGGAGCAAATATGTTCCTTTTGGGCTATGGGTCTCTCTTCCCTCTCCTATTCCATTTCAAAGTCTGATATTGCTTAATAGTGAGCAGTTGTGGGGCACTAGATGAACACCCGGAAGAGAAAATTGTTGTAAGCCTGTTATCCATGAGCCTGCGGTGGAACGAGTGCAGATTGGTCAATAAATCAACAGACTGTTAGAGAGAGTGATCCAAGTAACTGTATACAACTTAGCCTAGCCCAGCCACAGACAAACATCAACTTAGCTCTTTCGACAGTACCGAAATTTTGCCAAAAAGAAGTATATGGGTCAAACTGCGAAAATAAAAATAAAAGTAAAAGTAATTGTGCCTCTGTGTCCATCAATAATGTGCTTGTGTAGTGGATTTTTTTTTTTTTTTTTTCAAATTTTCTAAGTAATGGAGGAGATGTCATCAAACAATTAATTTTTGTTTGTGATTAATATCTAATTTCCATTCAGATTTTGTTAGGCTTGGGGTCTGCAGAAAGTCCTGAAGGAGGGTTGGGGTCTTAATGGTTACCGTCCGCTTATTGCAGAATGCTTAAAGTTGCTGAATAATTCTTGGACTTGTCGAGTACAACACACTCTACATGAGGAGCATTTTTGCATATGCAACATGGCAAATCTTGGTGTTTCATCTGATCTTAATATCTAAATCTAGGACTCTCATTCGCCAAATCTCTTTACATATATAATAAGAGTGGCGTTTCAGACAAGCGGTGCGATCACCTAAGTTTTCTTTTAATTTTTGTTAATGTTGTTATTTTCTCGCTTTTGTTTTAATCCTCTTGTCATCAAAAAGAAGAAAATAAAGTTCCCAAGCGGTGGGACCTTTGGTATCTTGGAGCTTGGAGCGGAGCAATTGGGTCAAAAAGAAGCAATCTGCGATCTTTGCCTAATATTTATTTGTAAAGTGATTAGAAAGGAGGAGGAAAAGTAACACAGCGTGAATTTTCGAAAAAGGGTCTGCCTAATTTATTTCTCATATGCGGGACAAGAATCCAATCTTTAACATCCTGATGGAAAGTCGTGGCTATATCGGCCTTTTGGTCTAACATCCTGCGGCTTTGTGACGGTTGATAGATTTGTAACCTTATTATTTCATATTTCTCTAATTCCATTTAGAGTCGTTGTTCTTGTCAAATGACTTGGATCAATGTCTGCCATGATATGGGAGAGAGAAAAAAAAAAAAAAAAGAACAATAAGTGGATTTTTTTTTTTCTTTCTTTCCGCATCTGATACGTGTGCAGAGAACTTCGAGAATGCAAATATTTAATCCCGGAGGTGTTGTGGTTAGTTTATTGGAAAATAAAATACCTCTTTGATTAGGTCACAATGGTACAATGCACCTTCGTCCTTTCAGAAATTATAGCTTTTACCTTTTTGATTAATAACATAACGAGCATGATTACCAAAAAGTAAACTTTTTTGTAGCATCCTTCTGAAAATAATGGAAGATTGGCAAGGTCTGAGTCGGGGCATTCCAGCTCACGATTTGCCATTTTTGAAAAAAAAAGAAAAAAAGAAAAAAAGTAGTGATGTTTTAGGTCGTCCCAGTCATCGAAAGAGAGACTAAGTAACATTGACCAATCTCGCGGTCATTTATTCTGACAGGTTTTTGACGGAAAGTCAAATCAAATTTCATTCCAATGCATCGCAAATAAAGGTTTCAAGAATACAAGTCCCATTGCGTATTTTCGGGTCATAGGAACAAATGGGGTTCTGAATTCATGGACGAAGATTTAAGTTCCGACGGTTCGAACGTGGGAGAATTGAAGAAGAAAGAAAGAATTGGATTCTTATTTTGACCATTTGTTGACAATGAATGGTGACCCTTTTCTCATCATAGCATAATTTTTTTAAAAAAAAAAAAAAGGAAAAAGGAAAGAAATTCTGAAAGTTGATATTATGGGTTCCAGCAAATCCTGGATCACCACCCATTCCATGTGTTTATGTGCATACAGCGAAACTGGTCCAAGATCCTCTAACTTTATAAAATAAATAATCACCATAGTAAAAATAAATGACACCATTGAATTTATTCTTTGCCCATGGATGCACGGCAAATGGGCACCATTGTCGATAAGACCAATCACCAATAGTCGCACTCAATTTTTGGTTTTTTGTGGGACGTGTAAATGCTTTAATTGGGAACCATCAGAAAAAAGAGGTGCTACATTTAGGGCCAAGGACAGAAAGGAACAAAGAAGATGGAATTATTTGCCGTGTGCATGCATGGATGGAGATGGTTGGGGGGGGGGGGTGGTGGATTGAACTCAGCTATAGATCTCACATATGTCCCTGCTTTATTGCCCATTTAATTGTCAATTTCATTTCATATATAGCCTCTTTGTACTCGTGGAAGTGTTGTCGCTGTTGCTTGTTATAATTGAGGCTTCAGACCAGAAACACCTAAATGCAACAGCTAATAATTCTGGGCCTAAAGGTGTATGTATATATATATATATATATATGGCCATAAAATGCCAAAAGGGCAAAAGCTGTTTACAGCTTTTTTTACTGGCACTGTAGGGGAACGTGAAACCCCCAACTAGAAATTGATATTTCTCCACATTTACACATGCATTCCTTTTTCTAGTGTAGAATACTATCGTCATAATTTGAATTTCACAGTACATTGAGGCTAATATTTAAAAGATACTTTCATCATGTGCGTGAAAAAAATATGTATATAAAAATTAAACCCAAAAGGAAAGGAAAGCTTGAATCCATCCACAGCTTACCAGTGTTGTTAAATAATTAAAAAAAATAAAAAAAAAAAAGTGGATCGCCGCTCTGACTATTCATTAATGGTTCAATAATGCTTTAGGCTATATAGTTTGATTTTGAAAATGCTCAATAGTCTCTTTTATTTAGTGAGAGCATGCGAGACTCGTTTTACTTTTTAATGTGAATGAAACTCGTGTGTTACTACTAATGGTTACGTGTCAATTTCTTTCACCTTTAAAATATCTTTCATAAGATGTTTGAATTTATGCATCTAGAAAACTCAAAAGGCAAATATATTTTAGTGTGCATTGAAATCTCAGCCTCGTCGCCGTCCACGAGCAATTTGACGATTTTTTTTTTTTTTTTTTTATAAAAAAAAAGGGTTTAAGAAGTCTACGACCGTGGATTGAAAAGAAGTTTTGTGGGGTGCAACCCATGTTTACTTTTCTCGTCCTACTCCTATCTTAGTTACATCATTTGACAAGATGTTGGCCATTTGTGGAATCTCACAATGAAACTTTGGAGTGGTAGTCAGATAGAATTTCTTTAATTAATAGATAATAATGTCTTAGGAACTGAATTGCTAGAACTCTTACAATTCGAGTAATGTGAATTTCTCACAATAGACAATAATGAAGTCCTTTCAAGGTTGCATTTTTGCTTTATTTTCTTACGATGTGGTAATGTATATTCATGAATTTTCACGTACTACTTAGGGTCATAGGAGCCTTTATTCTAAGTGTGAATTGCAGAGAATTATTAATTCAATGTGGGGGCACCCACTAAGGAAAGAAAAGGCCAAAACCAGTAAAAAAAAAAAAAAAAATGGATTAATTAATCTTAGGTTTAAGGGATGCATTTCTATTTTATCTTTCTTAAAGAGTGGTAATATTCATGAATTGCCCCATACTTTATAGGGAACATTTGTTCTAAGTTTGAATTGAAGAAAATTTTCTAAAATCATACTTCAAAGTTTAGGCACCTGCAAATGAAAGAACAGCCGAGACCAATAGAATCTTGGATTAATCTTCAAGGTTGCCTAGCTTTCTTGCCGAAAAGTCTGAGCAACTCGGGACTTTTATTCCTTCACAGAAGTCATGTTTTTCGTGGGAGAATGTAGGGAGAAAATGTCAGCCAAAATCTAGGCTTTCCACCAAAAGGCCTTTCCACCTCAGTGCCCAAAATGAAATCAAACAACAATGGAAGTGTCCAACTTTTTGTGATTATAATAGACGACTTTCTGTTCAATTTCAGCTACTCAATCCTTCCTTTTACCAACATGAAATCTCGGGGTTGTTCACTTGTTTCCCTTTTCAAATACGTTATCCTTGGATTGCCCTTTCAATCCTATCCATACAGCCCACGACACTTCAGGAATGATATAACAGCATACGTTTCATCATTAGAACATGACAAAGCAAGGTACCCAAGTTGAAAAGTTTTCAAGAAAAACTCGAGAGATGGCAAAGAAAATTTTTCCCATTGTGTGTCCTCAATGATTTTGTACAGAGCCGGACCATCCCAAGATGAAGAGACAATTTTCATTTTTGTGTAGCAAAAAGGTGAATCAACCTGGACAAAAAGATATGAGAAATTTTATGATTATGATTACGTTACATTGACATAGTTTTCTCTATGCTTTTTTTTACGCTGTTACGCTTTTTATGTTAAACTTTAAGTTAGTCCATAATTTATTTTTATAAATTGTATTTATTCATGTTATATAAATGTTCCGCATTCAAGATATAATAATGTCGTCATATCACATGTGATAATGTTACTTTATTGTGAATAGCATCTGAAGATCAAATGAATTGCTTTCAAGATAACATTGTCAACATACGCTACCTAACACCATTTGCATTTGAATGCCTGAAAATTCTCCGAGCCGTCGCGTTTTACCTTTTTTCCCCTTTGTTTTTTTTTTTTTTTTGAATTCACCGCCGGGGTCAACATTGAGGCCATTGGATACCAAACAGGAAACCACCTAATTATCCAGCCAAATGTACCCAAAGTGAAACGAGTCGGCAATAAAAAATAGGGTTGAGGAAAAAGCTTGAAAAAGCAAAAAAGAGAGTGAATTTGTGTATGATGCACAACTTCCGTGGGCAAAGCCTGGCCAAGCAAGTAGCAGTCACAGCTAGTTGGCAATTGACACCAAGGCCTAGACTCGTAGCAATGGGCTCTACCAAAAATATGATATTTGCCAATGGGAGCATGTGCAGAGGAGTCGCAGAGGATGATAAGGAAAATTGTTGTTGTAATTCTCGAATTCCACGTGTGCCAACCAGATCACATGCAGATAAGCCAATCCATTGGTCATGGTCATGTAATGTAATACACATACACGCTATTATCAATTATTTAATCAAACACAAAGATTAGACACATATTAAACATTGAGAAAAATGGGCCGACCTAATATTATCCCCTCAACAGTTCCAGTTCCAGTTCCCACAGATTTCCACCAACATTTTTTATTTTATTTTATTTTAAGATTTAGTACGCCAGACACCATCAGCTTTATCAGCTTTTCTTTTTCTGCATCAGAAAAAGAAGAAAAAACGGAGAAACCAATTTTTTGCTGTGCTATTTGATCTTTCTCATCTCCCTCAACTCTGTCGCAATTCTCCTCTTCCAAAGCGCTCCGTTTACGACTTTTCAAGGCTCTCTTTAGGACTTTCCAAAGCTCTCTTCTCTTGCTCTTCCTCTTCCACATCATCCCGTTCCTTCTCTCTAACACATCCTTTCTTCGAATTCCTCTCCGCTCTTTCCTTCAATGCCTCGAGCAGATCACTCACTGCCTTGTCTTTGTTTCTCCTGTTCTTGATCAAAACCTCACTGACATCAGCAGGGGTCATCTCAGCCTTGTCAGTAATACTTTCCAATTCCTTCAAAACCCCTTCATTCAAATCACCTTCCTCGTAATCCAAATAATTCTTCAATAAAATCTTCAATGCAGGAAATGAACAGAAACTCATAAAGATATGCATGTCCATCCTGCCACTTCTCAGCAATGCAGGGTCAAGTTTTTCAACGTGGTTTGTGGTGAAGACAAAAATCTTCTCACTGCCACAACAGGACCATAACCCATCAGTAAAATTTAATAGCCCAGATAAAGTAATCGAATTTCCACCATCTTCACCACCACCACCGCCACCAGAACCAGGCCGCAATTCCGGGTCATAGTAACTCCTTCCCATGGAGCCACTGTTGGCATTACTCTTCTTCCTGTTGCTCAAGTTAATAGAACAATCGATATCCTCAATGACAATTATCGATTTGGAATTCGTTTTCATCAAAAGCTTCCGCAGTTCCGAGTTGTTATGAACCTCAGTCAATTCAAGATCATAGATATCATAACCAAGATAATTAGCCATGGCAGCAATCATGCTGGATTTACCCGTTCCGGGAGGTCCATACAGCAAATAGCCTCTCTTCCAAGCCCTTCCAGTCCTCTGATAAAACGACCGTCCGTTGGCAAAATCTGTCAAATCCTCCTTGATCTGGGCTTTCCTGACTGGGTCCATTGCCAGAGTATCAAAGGTACTTGGATGCTTAAAGGGCACGGATTCCCATGGATGCCCTCTGGAATCCAATGACCCACCTCGCGAATTTGTGTACAAAAGCCTGTCTTGATTGTTTCTTCTGATGTCATTAGCTTTCTCCACAATGTAATCAAGATAGGAATCAAGAATCAAGATCTTGTCTTTCTTCTTAATACGAAGAGTAAACCCTCTTTTCTCGTCAGGCAATGGCCGCCAGGAGAAGGTCTGGGCATGCCGTTGAGTCACCACGTGTTCCCAGAGCACCGTGACTCCATTGAAGGTATCAAGAATGGTGTCATTGTTTGTGAGACTGAAGGTTATGGCGCTGGAATTGAGAGCGCGAGTGAGGCTCAGACGGCTGCCGGATATCGAGACCAAGGAACTCAGGTAGAGCTGGACGGCGCTGTAGAGCTCGTTGGTGTTGACGCCGTCGATCTCGGTGATGTCAAAGTAGCACTCAGTGGAAAACATGTTGAGGAGCCGGTTGAAGAGCTTGAAAGTTGCGAAGCGGAGCTCTGGCGGGAATAACACTTGGAGGAGGCTCTGGAAAAAGGCCAAAGCACCTAGTAGCGATGCCAAGGACGTCCAGTGTTCCTTCATTTTCGACTGTTGTTAATGTTATGCCTTTGGGAGAAAGCCAGTTTTGTGTAAAAATTGAGAGTTTATTAATTGTTGATAGAAGAAGAATAGGGAAAGATAAATCGGTCTCTCTCCTTGGGTGTTTAGGGATGTGGGTTGTTGCTACATTTATAGAGGAGATGATGGGTCTTTGGGAATTTTGTGGGAACGGGAAAATTTGTGGAGAGAGAGAGAGAGAGAGAGAGAGAGAGAGAACAAAGGAAAAGGCACAAAAAGAGCCATGGGGTTTTGAGATTGGCTGGCCAAGAGTCATACAAGTACAAGAAAAACAGCAACCGAGAGAAGGAAAAAAAAAAAAATACAAAATGGGGTTTTGGATTTTTGGGTAGTGGAAGATCAGAATGGGGCCAAGGAGGGGTTTGAGAGGTTGGACTGCAGTGAGTATGGACTATTCTTGGACTTTTTCCCTCCACCCTATCCTGCATTAATTTGCTTTTATCTCTGCGGTCCGGATGTTTGATCCGTATGAGTATGGTCCCTTTTGGTAGAATTCTAACCAGACGTAACCTCAATATTTAATTTTAGTGGTGAGTTTGTCAATCGAGACTCTGATATGTTTCAAGATCCAAGGAAAGAGACAATAAAGTTGGCTGAACTTAAAAGGAGATTTACTGCCACACCCAGACCTGCAAAAGAAAAAGAAAAAAAAAAAAATCAAAAATCAAGCAATGTACATTTGGGTGAAAAGTTTATAAGTAGTAAGATTTTGTCCAGATTCTGCTTGATATGGGATTTATGGATGTGAATTGCCAGGAATTCAATTCAAGAAATTCATTTACCAACTTATCCAGCACAAAACACGACACTTTGTTCTAGGAAAAGTGATAATAAAGGTAATGTAATATAAGTATATATTTTCGAAAGTAAAGGAAATTTGAGTATCAATTATGAAGTGATTTCTCATAAATTTATAAATTAATAATATTAAAATATATTATATTTATAAATTTTTATAAATATAATTAAAATATAATTTATAAAATTTTATATTAATTTTATTTAAATTTTTATAATTATAAGATTTTTTTTGACAAAAATAAAAAAGAAAAAAAATTTGAATTCTCTTTTTAAGAAGGAAAAAAAATAGACTTGTTAAATAAAGATGGAAGAAAATCTTTCAAAGTTCTAATTTTTAAAATTAATTTTAAATTTTTTTTAAATTGATAAAATTACTTTAATATTTTTTTTTTACCTTTTGTTTTTTTAAAAAGGAAAAAAATGTTCTTTTTAATTCTTTAAAAAATATTTTTAAAAAATTTCTTAAAATTAATTTAATTGAACAAATTATACTTTTTCAAATCTAAATTTTCAATAAAATTTAAATTAATTTAATTAATTATAAAATTTTAAATTTTAATATTTTAATATTTTTAATTAAATATTCAAAATTTACATAATACGAAACTCAAATCTAATTTTTTAAATATATTATAAATATAAAAATTTAATTACGAGTACTATTATATAAATTAATTAATATAAATTTAATTATAATTAAATAAAAAATTAATTTATTTATAAAAATATATTTAAATAATAATTAAATTTTTATAATTATAAAATTAAAAAAAAATTCTTAAATAATCTTTTTTAAAAAATTACTCAAAAAATAAAAATATCTTAAATTTATTTATTTTATTTTTAAATAAATTATTTTAAAGTTTCATTAAAATAAAAAATACTCTAATAATTTTCTTTTTTTCTTTTTAAATTTTTTTAAAAAATTAAATTAATTTAATTAATATTTCAAAAATTTAAATTAATAAGTAAAAATAATTTAAATTAAATTTAATTAATTATAAAATTTTAAATTTTATTATTTAAATATTTTTAATAAAAGATTTAAAAATAAAATAATTTATAATTTAAATTATATATATATATATATATAAAAGCAACAAGTATGAATGGGAGGCTTTATCATAGGCCCACTCGACTTTTTAGACCCACTTGTCAAACATAATCAGGAAGAAATACATTCACACAAAAAATAAAGCTTTGTTTAATATTCAGCCGACCCCAACGCCAATTGATTGATTTAGTGGAGATTTGCTGTTAATTGTCAGGCATCATCAACCTCACGAGATATGCTGCTGATCCTCTGTTCATTCAACTCGATTGCTGGCCTTCTATCCATCTAGGCTCGAGTTGGAACCCAGCTTGGAGGCTTTAAAATTTTCGTCTGCTGCAATTACACGTGTCCGAATCTTGGTAGGCCTGCGGTGCTGACCCTTCATGTACTACATAAAGGGCATAAAGGCATAGGGTTGTTATGATGGGTTGTGTGCAGGAGGGCTTGTGTAACAGCCCCTGTCTGAATCCACCGAGACAGAAAATTTGTTCACGTCTTTTTATATTTTCTTTGACTAAAAATCTCTCCATTCCGGAAAAATTATCTAATATATGAAATAAAACTCAAAACCCAAAGTTCTTTTTCACAGAGAGAGAGAGAGAGGAGCGGAGGGAGACTTAAAACCTTGATTGTGACATTTGGTGTACGGCGATGGCAGTGAGATTTCTATGGGGATTATTATCACTGTTAAATCGTATTTAGGAGAGATCCCATAATTTTCAGTAATTCCTAAGTTGGTCCTCATGTTTTTAAATATTATTTTTTTTGACCCACAAAAATTTTATATCAAAGTCCACCCAAATTTTTCGTATTGGGAGAACGTGATTTGTTCTAATTGCTCTTTAGTGATATTTTGTCATTTACTGATAATTTTTGTTTTGTGATCATATGAGCCATCTACCCGCTTTGAATTCTATTTGTTATTTTAATAAATAGGAGGCAATATGATTACTCACCTCAAAAACTTTATAATTATTGTTTCATAAAAACTTCAAATAATAGTATTGATATTAAATAATAATAATAATAATAATAATAATAATAATAATGAGCTCAAGACATTGATGTAGGAACTGTTTCATTGAAATTCCTAATCGCGATACACAACTAATTTCTTTTTTCACTCAACGGGGTATAGATTGATTTATGACGTCATCTAATAGTTAAAAAAAAAACAAAAAGAGGGCAGAAAAAAAAGTGACGGAGTTCAGATCAGGGAGGACGATAGCTGATTAGTAGCAAATGACTGTTATCTCAACGTCACCGGTAATTTTTTTTTATTTTTTTTATTTTTTTTATTTTGTTGGTTTCCTTGCTGTGGTTTGGTTAAATTTGCACGAGTGACACTTTACACATTACACGGAGAGGGATCGGGGATTGATGACACCAGAGGCTCACTATCCCAAGATCTCTCTCTCTCTCTCCATGGCTGCATGTATGCATAGTTTTAAGTCCCAAGGAGAATCCTTTTGGGGTTAGTTTCTCTGACCCTTTAGCACCATCTGGTCACTTTGCATGCCAAAAGGGATAACAGCAACAAAAACTAATGCCCACTCTTGCAAGTAAAGCTAACCCAATAAGCAAACAACCTCTCTGTCTGTCTCTTTCTCTCTCTCGCTAGTAGTTTTGTCTCAGCATGGCCGTACAGGTACAAGATTCACGTCAACCAAATGATGGGTTGCCGACAAACAAAAAAGAAAAAGATTCAGAGATATAAGGTGGAATTTTGTGGACCGTAAAAAATTTCATCCAAGAATTAATGATGCAGGCGTACGTCGTCCAAACAGTGCAGTGCTTACCCCCCTCTATAATTTCCACTGCGCAATATGCCGGCCAAATGGTCCTTTTGACTCTCCTCCTGCCCTTCCTGCAGACTTCCATCGTGTACTGTACGTTGTTCAAGAAATCAAGTGGGGCAATTTTTTTTCCCTTTTTTTTTTTTTAATTTTTTGTGTTGCGGAGGTTAAAAAATAAAAAAAAAACATTGTAAATTAAGTCTCCTTCGCTACGGGCTGGACATTGAAATTGCTTTCGCAGAAAAATTCGATTTTGGGACGAGCCCAAAAAGAACTGTAACCGCTCAAGCGTCAACAGCTTTTTTTTTTTTTCATTTTCCCCCTAGATTTTACTGTTAGTTTTGATTGTTGTTGTCAGTTGTATAAGAGTATCTTTAGAATTTTTGCTACTAGGAAAATCATTAAAATGTGGAAGATTGTTGCCAGGTGTCCAAGATCATTCTGCTCTCTTGAAGTATTTCCAGCCACAGTGAGCTCTTTGCGGTAGTATTGGATTCTTGGCCTGGAACCTACCCGTCGAGCGAGTTTTTTATGGGGTCAGTTTCTTGGCGATGAATGGAGATAAACTGCTCTTGATTCTATTTGAAATTAACAAAAACAAAGAAAAAAAAAAAGAAAAGAGAAAAAGAGAAAAAGCGAAAAAAAAAAAAACCTTGGCTAATAGCTGGAAACTTTTTTTTTCTTTTGGGGGGAGAAGACGCCAACTTTTTAATGCAAGACTACACAAAAAGCTTTTTTTCATCACTCGATGATAAGCCGAGGCTATCGAAAGCTTAAAGCCAGAATTCTCAGAAATAATTGTTCCAAACGCCTTAAATCTTACAATCAGTATCCTTTTTCTAATTGCCGATGGTAAGTAGCAACTGGCTCGTCTTGGGAAAAGAAAATAGCAACTAACAACTTGTTCCTCTTGGGGAAAGGGATAAAAAAATGAAAACGCAGTCAAGAAATTGTTCGTTGGATATTCTCGGAATAACGTAGTACCTGCCAAAAAATTGTAAAATTCCCAACAGCGTCCGCACACATCAGGTTATCGCGATAATGGGCTTGCCGAAGGAATACATATCCGACCCTTTTCTTCTCGTTTAACCGAAGGAAGGGAGACTAACAATTGAAAAAAATAAACAAGAGTTCGGAATGTTTGCTGTAAATATTGTGTTGGCTAGGTGGATTTTATTTTTCATTTGAGACAAAAGAGCAGCGACCATTGCACTTGTATTGACTAGAATATAAACATTTGATCCAAGAAACCGTCAGGTAGGACAATGGAAGCGTAAATAAGACTGGAGGTAAATAAGGAAGTTCAAGATCACATTTGATGCAGATAAATCCGCGAGCCTCCATTTCCCAATGGAAGCGTACGATCTCCAAATTCACCCATTCAGGTCGGACAGTAAGACTGGAGTAGAATACACAGGCACACGAAAAGTTTCATGGAGGTTTACAATATTTGCAGTTTGTGTCTTCAGACATGACCAAAAATTTAGTAACAAGATCAAGAAGAAAATGGGAAAGTTCAGATAAAATTCCTATGTACTGAGAGTATCCACTGCTTATGGGATCCCACCACTTGGGCTTATTGATACACTAGTTAATCGCAATGATGAGAAAACCAACAGATACGTACATGAGAAAGACTGGGTAGAGAGCGAGAGCCTTTCTTCTGGGATTGACAGCTGAACTCATGAAAGGGTACGCAGCCCATGAGCTCCAAGCCAAAGTTACGCATACCACAATCACTTTCAGTATCACATTGTCCTTCAACATACAGAGAAGTGCACCAACATCTAGAGGGAAGAGGCAATATCCCAGAAGGCTCAGACTCTGGAAGAAAATTATATGCCCACCCTGAAACAAGAAAAGATGAAAGATAATTCAGCTTGTAAGTAGACATCTAAAATTCCCATAACTTTGGCTTAACCGAATCTCAGTATATGTGCAATTAGATTCTTTAACAATATCAGGGAAAAAAAAAAAAAAGATTTCCATTAGTTGGAATAATACATATGGCCAAAGCAGTTTAGAGCATGACTATGCGAGTGCACTGCTCAGGGGTGTGGAAGGCACGGTCATGAATAATTGTCTTTTCCTTTTTTCAAATTCAGTTCACAGGCAAACAAATTTCAGTGCATGGGCAAAAGATTCAATACATGAGTAAAAATTTCAGTATATTGAATATAAAATTTAATGCTCCAGTGCATCATACTTGTTTTGAGTACTACATCTTCAAAATAAAATCTGGCGGGCAATATTAGTTGCCAAAAATTTGTATTAATGATATATATTTAAATTGATTTTAAAAAGAAAAAAGAAAATAAAGACAGAGGGACATTATATATGTATGTGCAAAAAAATAGTTTTTATGGGTTTAGACTAAGAAAATTTTTAGAATAATAATTTATGATGAATAAATAATAATGTGACTAAAATTTAACCATTATTACACTGTAGAAGGCTAGGATTTAGTAGGCTTTAGAGGATCCTAATCCATGCATAAATGACTCTATGTGTGTGTGTTTGAGAGAGAGAGAGAGAGATGCCATTACCAGAAGCAGAACATTCAGCGTCAATATCACAGCACCAGCTGCCAGAAGTGCAAATGCTACAGCAAAAACCTCAGACTAGGAAAAGCAATAAGATAGTTGTTAGAAATCACCTGTTCAAACTTGATTAATATGTTCAAACTTAATGCAACTGCAATTCCAATGTACCCAAAAAAGAACTTGATGTAACCAAGAAAATGATTATTAAAAGTAATCCACTATTGAAATTTAAAACCAAAGCCACATCCAGTTTCACTTCATTCAACTTAAAATCTTACTTTTACAGTACTTATCATAAACAAATAGGCACAAGATTAGCCTTCGAACCAGATTTAATAATTCAGGCAGTGGTGTAAGTACCCTCAATGTGGCAGAAAGATTCCTCTGCAGTTCTAAAATCTCTCCCTCTGTTTTTTTTTTTTTTTAAATAAATTTTAGGCATATCAATATGTTATCCTACAGTTAGCCCAACATTCCAGCTTCATGAGTCTCTGGAAAAGATTATATCTTCCTGATGATGCCCAAGATCAGAAATTTATTGATACATCCTGCCTATTTCTATAAAGAAAGACTGTAGTATGAATTGCAAAGTCGTTAATCTCTGATCAAACTGACCTAATATAGTCACAGAAATCTCGTTACTTATGGCAAGAATCTTTGGCTTTTCTGTATAACATAGGTCTCCTCCAATGCATAATTTATTTTTCAACAGATCCTGAATTTACCCAGGACAAATGCATACTTGCAAAGCTTTCTGCCACACCTTATTTTCTCAAAAGAACCGAATTTACCCAGTACACATGCAAGCTTACACAGCTTTTCTAGTCTAATTTCAATGCAAAGTTAAACAATGAGTGAGAGCTAGTCTAAAAATGGAAACACCATCTAACCAATTTATTACCCCTCATATACTGCTGATGCTTTTTAACATATCTGGTTAACCATCTGAATCGAATTTGAAATCAAGCAACTTGTGCCCAAATCACAACCAAAACAAGGATTTACCAACTAGAACAAATCCACAAAACACACGCAAATCGAAGATACATATCAGCTAGAGACTAATAAGAAAAAAAGAAAGACGAACCAAAACAAAAAAGAGATAATCAAATGGCTAACCTTCTTCACAGAAGCGGACCATGAAAGAACAAGGCCCAAGAACACGATGAAGAAAAAGGGCCCCCATAGATCCCAATCGCGCAAAGCTTTTCCTGGGTCATCACGGTATGGATTCGGGAACACCACAAGCTTCAAATTATTAACGATCCTCGACAGATCTCTCTTCACCGTGTCCCAAACCGGCTCCGTCAACGTGTTTGGAGGCGACCCGAACCCGCTCGACGCGATGCTACCGCCGGCATTACTAGGAACCGGAGGCGGTGGAGGGGCAGAAGGGACGGACGGCGGAGGCTTCTGGCTAGTCGGCGGCAGCGTAGGGAGGTTAGATGTAACGAGGGGGGAAGAGGAGACAGGGATCCGGGGCGGGCTCGGAGGGCGAGCGGGTTGGACCGTGGCGGGGCCCGTTTGGACGCTGGCGTTAATTAGGTTCTCGATCTCGTCGATGTCGGATTGGGACGACGACTGGAGAGGGATCGTGTCGCTGTGCGACATTTTCTTTTATTTACTCGCCTTTTCTTTTCGTTTCCTTTCCTTTGGTTCTTTTAGCGGGAAAATTTTTCTGGATCTTGAGGGGCGAAGAGCAGAAGCCCGGAACCGAGCTGAGAGAGGAAGGAGGCCGCGGGTTTTTGGTTGACTTATGTATTTTTCCCCTATTAAGCAATATAGTTGTGTGTTTTTATTTTCAGAAAACTGAAACGCTGTCGTTTCTGGGCATGAGATAATGTTAGAAGGTGGAGCCGAGGAGGGTGAAGTGTAGTTGCATGCATCATTTTTAGACCCAATTCGGTCAGATGGATCACCGATTCAACCGTCAAGATTGATGGTTGGATCAATAAGTTAATTCCTGTTTTTCAAAAAATAATTAATATTTTTTATATTATATAAAAATAAATAAAATATTATTAAAATTAAATTAAATTATATATTCACAAATATTTACAATGAAATAATACAATTATATGAACTTTTTTCTTTTTCTCAAAAAAAACAAAGAAGAAATAAATTCTTTTAACAAAAACTCGTGTAAGCCATTGGTCTAACCGAATGTTTCGATTTTTTGAATCAACAAAAACTCGAATTGTTTTCTTGTTTGTATTAATAAATAAGATAATTAGATCAGTCTAAACTTAAGCTTCAGAATCATCTATTTACAGGTCTGACCGCTGGACCGGCCTATTTTACAAAACTATGGTTATGTGTGCCATTTTTGGACCGGTTTCAGGCGCTGCATAAGATCGAGCATATCTTAGATACCTAAATAAAGACAGCAGCAAGAAATCCTGGAAAAGAGATGATAAAGAGAACAGAAAAATACTCGTACATTCCAGGCATTGAGAGCATTGCCCACATGCGTATACATAGACTGAAAAACTTCTTTGGCAAGAGACAAGGACAAACAAGATTGAATTCTTTATAACGCGTTGCAAAGCTGAAGATTCCAAGGAAGACAAAATGCATCAACCTACATCACAACGTTCTGTAAAATTATGGTGACTTTTGAAAATTTTCCAAAACTGGGTTCAATTTGCCCAATAGCTGCTTGAGGAATCTCAGGCAGATCTTTTAGTCTTCGTAAAGTTGTAGGTAAAACATAACCCTCCATAGACTACGGGGCTTTGGATAAAAGGACAAGGAAGAAGTGTTGAATCCAAGTCGCTCGACATAACTGTAGCCATTCTACGCATCAAGGCTTAAGAGCAAGGGCAAGACCAAACTTGGGAGCCGCTGCTTTGGTGGTCTTTGTCTCGTACTCTGCTGAAACAGTTATCAGTGACTTCGGCCTCCATTCATGTTGGCAGAGCATGGCAATCTTTCCATTGTCAGAAAATCGTGTTTTTACTAATGTGAATGGATCCAGTACATGAGAGCTTCCAATAGTAAAACTATTCTCATAGCTGGAAAATCTATGAGTCATTTCTGCGCCAACTGAATGGAGGAGATTCACCGAATGAACATAAGATGCCTTCAGAGCCTGCCCTTTTTCCACCCTAAAATAAAAAACAGAGCAACAATTTCAAGATAATCTTTGTGAGGGGTAAAAGAAAAAACTGTTAAACAGTGATCTCCTTTATATAGAAGCTATTTACTTTCTTGGAGATAAAATTTTCTGGGTAATGCACATAGAAGGACATTGCTGACAATTATTCATCCATAGAAAGTCCAACTACTTAGTAACTGACAAAAACAGTTTCTTGTTTTGGCGTATCACATGCTGTTAAACAGTAATCCCCTGCCTCAACTTGCACTCAGCTTAGCAATTAGTAACCACATGGGGCACGTCATATTCAGCACATGGTCTTGATATTAGAAATCACATTCCATACCATGTACACATATGCAGTTGCAAAAGCCAGAATATTAGAATTGAGAGAATAAAGACTTCAGTTTTTCTAAGCAGAAAGAACAAGTTTCAACAAAACTTACAATAAAAGTGCAGCAGAAAAATCAGGCTTGTTCAAGCCAATCCCTGCATTGTACTTCAAGAATGATGCAGTGGCTGAATCAAACACAACCTCGCCACCTAAAGAAAGCTCTTTGCTTTCAATTGCTGCTGAAAGCTCCAAAAGAGGGGTTGCATTCAGGCCAATGCTGGAATCAATGGCAGCATGAGGGTGAAGATACTGAACATCCAGCTGAGACAAAAATGATAGAATTAGTCAGATGTGTTATTGTGCTTGTCATATACCTTTTAGATTCTCTGCAATTTGCCAGTATTTGTACAACAATAAACTAAGTCAGAGTTCCTATAATCATATGATATCATCTTCAAATGAGGTAAACATGAAACAGACTGTCCGGAAAAAATAAGATGACAGATGTTAGACAAAGAATATTTCGTGTCTGAATAAGCAAAACTGTTTCGTTCCATATTCTCACAGTCCATTATGCAGCAGAATTACTTCATTGACCATCATTTGAAGTCACCATGTAATAGCATTTTCTACATGCAAGAGTACTAACCAAGTGACAGTCAATCTGCCTTGCTAGCAAAGATCACAGAAACAACACCCATGAATAGGCCATTTTTTATGACTATTCTGCAAACAATATGTATAGAATGTATTTAATTATTTATGTCAAATCAATGCCACTGATATAGAAATCCACCATCGGTTTTGCTTGTATTAATACCTTTAGTCCCTTATGATTCCTGTTTTAGAGAATCAACACCAAATACAGTCACTGCACCAGTAGATAAGACACCAACAAAGATCCAGAGGAACATCATTCTCAGTAAGAGGTTGAAGAAAATTTTTGTTTTACAGTCAAGAAATATCGTTAAGCCATATGGGCCATAACAAGATTAGCACAGACCAGAAACAATGTAAACAAAGGACCACTCCCTCATATTTCTATGCAGCAAGACCATTTTTTGTGCAATAATCTAAAATGCACTAACCTTGCCCGACATATGATCAGGTACTTTGAAGCTTAGTGCTGCTCTTGTAGAAGGCAAGATGTCATTTATAATTACTTTTGTGGCCATCTGCATAGTGGTGCATATCTAAATAAGCTAGGCAAATAATAAAACATTGGCTATGAATCCAAAGAGCAAAACATGTAGATGAGTCAAATAGTCATTTGAGAGACAACATATTCGTTTCCATGGGCTTCCCCTTCTTACACTTGAATAAGTGTCAACTTTGACATCCACAGTAGTATTTCCACTCTTGTACAAGGTATTTATGTCACCAACAAATATTTGATCCTTCTTCAAACCTGTAGCTGTAAGTGCCTGCAACAAAATTTTAATTTCATATTGGACAGCATCAGAATCCATTCATTGGAACCCTTCAATCTGTTCTCAAAGGAATAAAGAAGCAGTCATTATGATTATTTATTTATGAACCTGCTTCGACAGCACAGCAGAGTAATCAAACATCATCACAATCATGGTTTACAAATCACACTCTAATATTTGGAAATTGAAAAGATCAACCATCCTCTGCATGTAATATTCATATATCTTTGATGGTAAGGATATTAGTGCACTTTCTTAAATCAGATATACTTGGAAGAGGAATACTTTGAGATGTCTGACAACCTTTATCTTTTCTCTTTATTGATTGCAAATAAATAAATAAGCTTCAGTGGATGGTGTAGGGCTTGATTCCTTTCGCCAACCACTCAGCATTACTTAAGACAGTCTAAACCATTGAAACATCACCATCTTTAGTAATTCTTAAAAAAAGCCCTCAATAGTAATTCTAGCAATAATCAGGCATCTACAGAAGTTGTTTACCAAATGACATTGCAGTCCCATGATTTATTTTGAGATACCAGCATTGGAGACCACAGTGTGCATGGGAAAGTGAATTTGTCACATAGATGAATAGAGTGAATCAGATTAGATAGAAGGAATTACTTAAAAAGAAATGTGCACAAGTGTTGGCATGAACATCAACATATTAACTTGCTTGATAATTTCTTGTTAAGTTGTCATTATAAAAGAAGCAATAATTGACCAACAGATCTAACAGAAGGTAAATCCAACAGTACCATTACAGTTGAGCTGAGGATTGACAAGGTGAACTTGTGGTCAAAGTTGTAATCTTTTGTTAGGAGGTCTGCAAAAGTAAGCAAGTTTGTGAAATGCATGCCCATGTAACTTTGCACTACTTTCTATTTTCGGAGAAATACTTTGTGTAGAAGATACCTTTGGCTCTTTTGCCAATCTCTGAAAATGGTGCTGGAGTGCTGCCCATTTCTAATTAGCAACAAATGATGGTCAACTACACCCTGTGCAGCAAGGATCATGCCAATGAGTTGTAGACATTGACTAGAGACCTTTAACTATTACCGATGAAAGCAAATTACACGAAGAGAGAGAGAGAGAGAAAAAAAGGTCATAAAAAGACAAGGTATAGGCAGTAAACATGCATGTTTGTGTACAGATAAGTGAGTAATTCAGCATTATAATCAAAAAGAAACAAAAATTCACTGAGCATGAGATCATTTGACTGTTATATCCTATGGTACAAGTGAGTATATTCTACATTATTTATCCAAAAGTTAATCCATGCCCTGCATTGCCAGAATAACATGGAAAATCTTTGCAAAGAGTTTCTAACACAACTATATATGCATACACACGTAGGGACAGCTGGATGAGAAAAATTACTACTGGCAAAAATAGAATGCACTGATCCAGCAGAAAACAACAGCTTATAGCGAAAGGGGTTTGTAATAAGATTCTACACAACGTTACAGGCCGCTCTCCAAGCTTCTAATCTTCTCCCTTGAACTGACCCGTCCCCAACACACAATCCCAAACGCCGAGATGAGCTCCTCTGGCTACAGTAAGAAACCCAAATAAAGTATTACTCAAAGCACGAAAATACCAAACGAAAGCTAAAAAAAAAACACTGACTACAAACGCCAGAAGGAAAGACGATCAGAAAATATAAAATGAATAATAATTAAGAGTAGAGCTTAAAGCAGAGAATAATATGTAACCATAAACAAAGTATAGTGAGGCTGTGGTGATGATTAGAGGGATTTTTGGTTCAGGATTTTTTTCGAACAGCTAGAGGGTGAGGCCTTAGAAATGACCAATTTTTGCAGGCCTGCTGAGAAAGTGTCAATGGTGAGATTATCAAATGGATGCTTGTGTGGTTGGCAGGTCAATGAGGGGCTAAAAGTTGCGTATTATCAATATTACCTACAGAAATGAGGTTGGCTTGAAGTCGTCCGGCTCAGTCGTGTTGTTTGGCGCTGCGTAGGGCTCAGGGGAAGAGACTTTGATAGCCTGTTTCAGGGGAGGCGCGGGGGAAGGTGCAGAACTGGGCCCTATCTGGTTTTTGAGGAGTTAGGACGCGTTGGCTGTGCCTGTGAATTGGTGGAGGTGCGCTCCTGGTGGAGATGTGTTTTGGGTCCCTTGTCAGGGCTTGCCTGCCAGAAGGGTCTCTACCTTTGGGCCTGAGATTATTGGGCTTTGTATTCGAATCAAGTGGATGCTTTCATTTATTGTTTTGCATTTTTGGTAAGGCTTACTGTCCAATGGACTTATACAATAGGATTATGTGATTCGCTTTGACTCTTGGATCCAACCCTTGCCTGGATATGGGCCATCAAAAGTTGCCCGGCCTGCTTTGGACTGTGCCGATAACTAATTGTGGAAAGAAAAGGCCAGTCCAGCCAGACTTTTAATTGATATGTTTCATACGTGCTCGTGTTTGCACCCCAGCCTTGGGCGAATGGGCCTAAATGATTATTGCCGGCAGACATGGTAATCAGCGCAGGACTGAAGCGTATCTATGGTTTGAATAAACCAATGAAATTTTGTATGATTTCATCTTTCCATAAACGGTAGATCCAATCCAGACTATGTTCTCAAGGAAAAAAAAAAACAGAGAGAGATTAAAATTTCGAAATTCAAGTGATATTGGTATGTTATATTGGAAATCTTGATCCGTTGACAAAGAATGAACAAAATAGATTCAGGTATAGCATCACCTAGGGTATATGGTACAATTTAGATGGCTTCAGATTACTCGTGACATTGAAGTACTTCAATGTCCGAATCCACTTCTCTTGATTCTTCAACAAGTGAACCGCAATTGTATCATGCCAGAGCTCATGTGTACACCTTGTTGGTGGCTCAGGAAAGTTGTACATAGACCACTTTGCATTATACCTATTCTTTGCACGATGCCCTTCTCGGATCCAATCGCCAAAAATTTTATCCTCAGGCCCTTCCGTATGGTTTCTTGGAATATCAGAATCTCTAATCCACTCCACAATATCCCAAGAAACCATATATCCCATTCCCGACATGTAATGCACAAAGGGGTCCATGCTGGGGCACGGAATAACAAAACCATAATACAAATCCTGTCTAGGCAATGGCTTCAGTGACTCTACCAGATTATCCAACCGAAAATAAGTATCATCATCAGCTTTCATTACATAATGATATGGAGGGTAAGGCTTACGGGAGTCACTGAACATTTCAGGCAAGCTAGAAAAATATGTGTAAGTCTTACCCTTGTTCATGTTCTCCTTGCAATTAAGGATAATGATATCGTCGTAACGCATGATCTCGAGTGCAACGAGTACTTTTTGATCTTCTTTTGTTAAATTGCAAAACACAAACTTCACATCAACTTGTACACCCACTAGGAATTGTGTGCCGTATACAAGACGTAAAAAATGACGACGATGATATTGATCAGGAAGTGTTAAGATGCCAATGAGTATACGAATATCACCAGAAGAAGAATTCGTAACAGGAAAATTGGTAGAAGAATAATCAGAACATTGAGGTGAAATTTTAGAAATAGCACACCTACCAAACTTCAATAGGCTATCCAATCTAACTTCATTCAGAGAAGCCAACACACAAAGGGCCAAGATGAAGAGCAAAGACAAGAGTATGAATCGATGCCGCTCTGGCTTTGTTGTCTTCATTGTCATTTGATCCTGAGTTGATCAAAGAAATATTGTTTGAGGTTGGCAAGTGGGCATATGAAGGGGAATTTGAATCTAAATTGACATTAAAATCTGTAACGCATAGCTTGGCAATTTCGTCCCATTCAGACTACCAATTTTGACTTTTAAACCTGTATGAGGAAGACCTTGCAGGAAGGAAAAAACCAAGCAGCGAATGGACATAGCATTATCTTCCGACGCATAAAAGGGGTAATGCCCAAGATTTTATATTGTGGGTCTTTTAGTCCATTTCAAAGCTTGTATTCCTCGTTTGTATTTCAATATTCTCTTAAATAAGGATTTTGCTTTCCATACGAGATTCAATGCACATACAAAAAAAAAAAACAAGGGTGGTCGGATGATGGGATTTTGCCTAACGTTGGCTACATTTAGTTGGTCTTCGCTTGCATAATGCCTAACCCATTTGGTTCTTAAGACCTTTAGCTGACTATTGCTTACCGCACTAAACAATAAAGCAAAAACGTGGCCCAAGAAATTTGTTCAAGTATACATCGTGACCTAGGAAACATGGGAGGTTTAGTCGCCCCCAAATTCGGTTTCCAACCGTGAATCTCAAGAGCACGGATCAATCAAAGCTATGAGTGGACGGAAATATGACTCTTTGTCTCGGAAAAGCTTAAGATCGGGGATCAACCAAAGGTAGTCATTTGGAGGAGGAGGCAGCCTATAATTCTACTTATTTTACATCCACTCTCAGTATGGGGGCCATTGAAGAAGAATAAAAATATGCTAAAAATAGAAATAGACAAAAATTAAGAAAATTGAAAAAAAAAAAAAAAGTGACGCGAAAAAGGAAATATATTGTGGCCGGGCCTCCCTAGCTGTTGCCTGTTGGGCCAAGCTAAAAAAGAAGCCATGTTGCTTCTCACGCAGCTTCATAACCACCAACCTGGCTTTGAATCGGGGGCATGAACAAGCCCATCCTGCTGATTGTCATTTATTGAAAATATTTTGGAATTAAGCAGGTAAAAATGGGCTTAATTGCTTCACTTCTATTCGACTAATAATTCAATTCCCTTGCTTGTATTATATTTATTTATCCTTTTTTCTCATTGAAACAGTATGTTGTAGCAATCTTCCCTTCCCCCGCCCTGCCCCGCGGCAAAACAGAGGGATGCAGTCAATAAAAATCAGGCTCACGTGTCACAAAGCAAGCTGACATCTTTCTTTTTTTTTTTTTTTTTTATAAGCGGCAAAAAGAAACAAAATTAGCTTCCTTCAAGGTAAAGGTCCCCAGCAATGATCTCGAAAGGTTCAGCGGCAGTGGAGCTGTACCAAACTGATTCCACATGTTCAAATGTTCAATAGTTGCATGGCACACCGGTACAGCAGCCGCCTAATTGATTTTATGAATTCCTTCTATAAATTTCTGATTACTGTAATCAGTCTGTTAAAAGCATTTCTTATGAATTCTTAATTTTCTTCCCGCAAGATGGTTTCTTTTTAAGAAGAAAAGAGGAACTTTGCCGCCATCTTTTGTTTCTTGAAGCAGACTATCTTGAATTCCGCATAGGAGCGCACACCCCATCCTAGGCCTCCGTAAGTGAAGGCCTTAGACGAAGATCCACTGTGGTAAAAAACGGATAAAAAGAAAAGAAAAAAAAAAGGCTGAGACATATTATCTCAACAAAATTATTAATGCCCTGTATATCATGGCTACATGCCAACTTCATTTCAATTTTTCTGTCCACACAAAAAGAACAAAAGAATGTTCATAAATGAAGAATCAAACCATCGCACACTGTTTAAGATGAAATACTCTCACAATCTGACCAAAAGTCAGATGACAAAAGAAGCTCAATATTAATATACCCAAAAGAGAAAAACCCCGCGAAAAACCTTCCAATCAACCATGTTCTCGGTTCGACTTCTGAAAAGACCACACATGAAAAGAAAGCTTCAAACCTTGTAGCCGCCTTCAGAACCTCAGGAAGTTGAAAGATTCCGTCTTTCTTATTCTTCCTATCGGCAGCCGAATCAAATCTTTGTATGCAAACTACGAAGAACTTATAATTACAAAGAGCAATAGAAAGCCTCTCATAAACACGAGCTCTCCATTGCTGCAAAATCATCAAGGAGACGTCGATCGGAGACCATTTGCCTGGAGGTACTTGAGCTCCAAGGAAATCTGCCTCTCAATCTGAAGCTGCCGGCGAAAGTTCTCAATAAACAATTCGGCCCTCTTATCAATATCATCTGCTAATGGATAACTGATAGTTCTATGAAGCCCCCTTGAGGAACCTGAATCCTCTGAGTCTGTATCCTCTGTGCAAGCCCTCAAGCCCGGCCTGTCCTTGAAGCTAAGCCTGCGTCTCTCTGAAGATTCACCACCAACCAACATTGAAGCTAGACGCCAGCGATTCAGTTCTAAATTAAGTATGACCTTTACCTTTTTTACGACCCTCCTGAAGCGGCTAACCAGAGACCGATCGTCCTCGCCCATGTTGAAGAATTGCACCTAACGACGGGGATCTACGGAATTGCAAAGTGGGGATTTCTTTGTTTTGTTGGGAAAACAAGTGGAATGTGTATTTAGATAAGGAGAAGGGTGGTCTATGGAATTTATATACTTGGGTAATGGGCATGAGTGTTCAGAAACTGGACGTTAGGCGAAACTGCCGAGTAATTTTTCAAAGCCATTAATGCGTATCAAATTGGTTCACCGTGTCCCGGTGACGGCAACAAGCAGGAATCTTAAAAGGCGAGAGATTGACATTCGATGTTGGTCAAACGTTTGAATGCTTCATTATAATCACTGCACTGTCATTGGATAAATACCCTGTTGTGCAAGGATTAACAAGCTAATTGCATTCAATCCAACGGAATGAAAAATAAATTGCAGGAAATTTTGTTGTAAACTAAATAAACAATGGACTGAGCAAAAACCTATACCCAAAAAAAGAAAGTAAAGTTACTAAAAGATTTTTCTTAAGCTTGTAACCACGTCTAGAAGAATCATTTTGAATGTGAAAAGGACCAAAAGGGAAGCGTACTGCTTGTTCATTTGACATTATCCTGGAGGTAAATGTACTGTCTATTGCACAGACATTACCTGCCCCACTTAAAAGCATTGGCTGCCACATGCGGAATAATCGAATCGTTTTCTTAATGAAAAAGGCAGATGGGATTAAAGTTCCCTGCGATCCGATTTAGGTGAATCCATTCGAGAATATTAATAAAATGTTGACAATCCACGTTTAGGACAATTTAAAGGTTCGTAGTGATCTTCCCTGTGCGAGGAAATGATTGCCGAATGATTTGACCCAGTCTAATTGATTGTAGTTGTTTGTAGATCCAATTACACCTGTGGACAAGAAAAATGAGACTTTTCACTAAATAAATAAACAGACTTCGTTTAGCCAGGATAGCATGCAATTCTTACTAATGGGATCTTTCCAATAAATCATATGAATGCCACCTATAGTCAATTAAATGATGATATATTTATGTTTTTTAGATTGATATCAAATACATTTTCGAAACTTTTTGGTCAATTGGCTAATACCATTTCACTATCCATTGGAAAAAGTCAGTCGGTGACAAAACTTCCCTTCCAAGCTTTAAAATGGCCAGAAAGCTTCGAGGCAGTAAGGTGCCAAATGCCTGGAACGTTCAACTAATACCACCGATTAGTAAAATCTTAAGGAAAAATAATTGAATACACAACACGAACGATTTGAGCCATGAGAGATCAACTACTTGGGTTGGGTTACGTTTAGTTGGGGTTCATTTAGTTGTTAATTAACCTGGTAGTGCCATGCCATGTATCTCATGTTGTGCTTCAATTAACTTCACGACCTGATAACGACTGACTAGCGAGTTTGTTGACCATATGCCCACCAGCCCAACCCAAGTAGTCGGAAGCAGAGTGAAATACCATTCAATCCAAATCACAGATCAGTCCAAGCTCTAAAGTTAGCGTCGTAGCAGATATAGCATGGGCCATCTTTGGAATTTGGATCGGATGCTATCGCGGATCATTCGTCAAAGTTAAACAGGACCCAATCCACACATTGATTCCTATCCAGTCCAGAGGTGCCAACTAGTGTAATCGAAGTAATAAAAATCTGAATTTTCCAATGTAGCCGAAAGAATGTATAACTAAAATCTAAATAATAAAAAAAAATATATAAAAAGCTAAGCATTTTTTTGGCCAATTGGAATTCTTCTGTCCAGGTCAGGTCAGGTTAGGGCACAGCTTCCATTCTTGGTATTAACCCTTAAAAACTCCTAATTAACTCCTAGAAGAGTCTCTGTGGTTAAACCCTAAAAGGTCTGGCCATATGCATCCCCTTAGGTACCCTAAGTAAGGGTTTTTTTTTTTTTTTTTTTTTTTTTGAAGAGAAAAAAATAAACACCCTAAGTATATTTTGGATTTAATTACATAAGTAATAATGATTTTGAATACGTTTTCTTATTGTATTCTATAAATTTAAATCTGTTAATAAATATCTATTTATCTAGGCCAATTTAGTAATTTGAATTTGAACTATGAAGCAGAAAACACGTCAAATTACTATGAAATTCGAGTGATTCCGAGCAAGGTAAAAATCCTTCGGTAATCATTTATATACACCCAAGGAAGTATGATAGACTGAAACAAGAGAAAGGAAGACAATGGGAATATATGGGAAACTCTTGAATCATGAATCGACCAGTCACAAGGTCGAAATCTGGGTTGCTGTCTGCGGGAGAGCCGGTTGCAGTGGTGGCAGGAGGGCCGGAGCTCGAAAGAGCCAAAAAGGTAAAATCTATTTGTTCAAGAAAATTCGCCGGCGGCAAGGCTAGAGCCGACAACGGCGGCGGGCGTCCATGAGACGACCGACGATGGAAGAAGAAGGAATCGTGAATCGCAGGCATTGGTGGTTAAATTTCGAACGACGTAGTTTCATTCGGGGATCTCCACGTTTTCTCGTCTGCTGGTGCTGGGTCAATGACGTGGATCATGATCTGTGTGATTTCCTCGGGCTTCGTGTCTGGATCCGTGGTTATCTTTACTATAGTCAAACCTGTGTCTACTGACAGAAGCACAAAAAATTAAAAAAAAAAATTGTATACAGACAAATCTTTGGAAGGACATTTAAAAGAATTTGGTAACCGGTCTTGTCGCAATTATAGACCTAAACTAATTAAACTATCCAGTATTCAGACAAATAGAGCATCGGGTTCGTTCGGACAGAAGTATCAGTTTCTTTAATAGTTTCTTGACAACTTGCGATATTTTAGCAGCTGGCACTTTTGCAGGGCGCAGTAGGTGAATGGATTCCCTTACCAGAATATGACCCAACCCCACCTTGTCGACGGCAGAAGGTAAGCAGCGTTAGGTGAAGTCTGACGTGGCATGTACAGTGGATTTCCAGTCAAATGTGACTTTTTTAATATATATATAATAATATTAACCATTATCTCGCAAATTACACCGAAGTTACCCGGTTACCATTTTAATTCAATCTCTTCATAATATCAAACAGTAATGATTTCCCCCCCTTTTTTTTTTTATATCTAATTACAATGTATCAAGTCTTAAACCTATCAAAAACACTCGCCTAAAAATCCGTACTTATTAGGGAGGGCACGACCTCATAAATTTAAACCCAAACCAATCCCACACGTTTAATTTTAACCAAATTTCTAAGATGGGGTGGTAGTCAAATGTGACATTCACGTACCCAAAGCACCCCCTGGATATTATATGCTATATCTCCACTTTGGATGGACGGCGTTACGCGTAGTGCCTGTGCAACCCCTAAATCACCAAGACGCCAATTCGTAGAACGCCCCTCACCAACCCCATGTAAACCAATCTATGAAATTGAAAGAGCGCGAATTAGGTCGACTAGACGACTACGCAAATAACCCAGTCAAACACGGGCTACAATTAGAATCAAACAGGGAAGATTGACCAAATCTGTTGACACAGAAACGTAGAAGTTACGTATCAGTATTACTATCAAATGCAACTCGGTTTGAGGAGGAAATTGTTCGAGGGATACCTTTTTTCTTTTTGGACACAATATAAACACAAAAATAAATAAATAAAGAATATATATATATATATATTAGAGTGAGTTATCCTGTAAGTGTATAAGTAGTAATCACTAAATACAATAAATAGAAAGAATATACTAAAATATACGTATGACTATGTTTAAGATGTATATAGTATCGTTGTGATAAGATTCAACGTGTAATTATAAACTGGGTGAAATTTATGTACGAGTATATGTTAAACAAATAAATTTTGGGTTCTATATTATGTATTTACATAAGCTTTTTAACTGATTTAACATACCAACTACAATACAGACTGAATGTATATATCTAATAATTTGATGCTATTAGGTCACGTTTGTGGTATGTTCAAAATGAATTTCATGGACAATTGGCGGTAGGTGGAATACATTTATTTATTTATTTGCGAACTGGGTGAGAGGATTAAACTAAAATTCCCATAACGATGGACCCTTCCCATTTGTTGGATCCTGTCCTTAACAATAACGAAAATTCCAATCAACTCCCCTTGGCCAGCCAACACCTACCGCTATATTTACCTGAATCGAAAACTCAAACAGGACAGGGAAGCAAAAGCAAACGCTTGCCTTCTTTTCTGCTGCCCAAAGAATCACACCCTCATTTCGTTTCTCTTGGCAACAATGGAGGCTAAAAATGATCAACAAGATTTCATTTTCAGGTCCAAACTACCCGATATCTATATCCCAAATCATCTACCTCTGCACAGTTATTGCTTCGAAAACATCTCCCAATTCAGGGATAATCCATGCTTGATCGATGGCGCCACCGGCGATATCTACACCTACGCTGACGTTGAACTCACCTCCCGCAAAGTCGCCTCCGGCCTCAGCAAGTTAGGAATTGGGCAAGGCGATGTCATAATGCTCTTGCTTCAGAACTCACCGGAATTTGTGTTCGCATTTCTTGGCGCGTCCTATCTCGGCGCCATGACCACGACAGCGAACCCGTTTTATACTCCGGCGGAGATCGCAAAGCAAGCAATGGCGTCAAAGTCAAAACTTATAATAACACAAGCCGTCTACTCCGAGAAAGTGAGGCAGTTCGCCAGGCAAAACAATGTCAAGCTAATGACCATCGATGCCCCACCTGAAGACTTCTTGCACTTCTCAGATTTGACAAAGGCTGACGAGACAGAAATCCCCGCCGTCAAAATCAATCCCGATAATGTCGTGGCGCTCCCCTATTCGTCGGGGACTACAGGTCTCCCTAAAGGCGTCATGTTAACACACAAAGGGCTTGTCACCAGCGTGGCACAGCAAGTAGACGGGGAGAATCCCAATCTTTATTTTCACGAGAAGGATGTTATTCTCTGCGTTCTGCCATTGTTTCACATATATTCACTCAATTCCGTCTTGCTTTGCGGGCTAAGAGTTGGGGCGGCAATCTTGATCATGCAAAAGTTCGAGATTATTACATTGATGGAGCTTGTGCAAAGGTATAAAGTGACAGTAGCACCCTTTGTCCCGCCGATCGTCCTGGCAATTGCGAAAAGTCCCGACGTTGATAAGTATGATCTTTCGTCCATCCGGACTGTGATGTCCGGCGCAGCTCCCATGGGAAAGGAACTTGAGGATACGGTGAGAGCCAAGCTGCCTAATGCCAAACTTGGACAGGTACTTGTTTACTACTACCCATTGCCTTAGCAATTATATGAATAAAAAAAAATTTGAAAAATAATCCGCAAAACAAATATAACTGATGGGAATTATTTCTTGATGAAGCACCGACTAAACTAGTCTGGTTCAGGGCAATGCCATTAAAGTATGTATTCGAATCAAATCACGGGGTTTCTATAGGGAAATAAGTTGTGATACCTAACAAGAAATTATAGTTGAACACACAAATTAATGTTGAGAGCCAACGTGATCCATAAATCAAGAAAATGGATTTTGATCACGGCAGGATTGCGGTGCCGGTATATTATAAGTGGACACCATGGAAGATTATCTGGTAGCCATAAGTAAATGGCCTGCCATACCATAGTGATAATCCGAAGCTTAAATTGGCGTCATATCCCAACTGCCACCTAAGAGATATTTTGTTGAACGGTGGAGACCGTGGAAGATTATCCGTTAGTCATAAATAAATGGGCCACCATACCATCTTAATAATCTGAAGCTTAGATTGACGACATATATGGACAGCCATCTAAGAGATATTTTGTTGAACAATGGACCCGTCTTCCAGTTAATGCCTAGGCTTACTACTTTTATTTATATATTTTATAAATATAATATATATAATTTTATATTACATAAATTTATTTAATTATTTTTTATTTCATTTAGATTTAATTTAACTCATATTTAAAGTTAAATTAATTTAATTAATATCTTATCGTGAGACAAATTATTATTATTTTTTTAATTTCATATCGCTTTGAGGAATTTAAAGGAAAGAAAGAAAAAATAAAAATCTTTTGAAGGAATCTATTTTTCATTTCGCCTTTTCTTGTACAAAACTGCCCTGATCCCAGCTGCTAGATTGATGAGGGAAAAGAATTTGAAACTTAGAGGCGGATCTGAATCTATAATTTACGTGTTGGGCAGGGATACGGAATGACAGAGGCAGGACCAGTGCTGGCAATGTGCTTGGCCTTTGCTAAGGAACCCTTTGAGATTAAGTCAGGAGCGTGCGGAACTGTTGTCAGAAACGCCGAGATGAAGATCGTTGACCCGGACACCGGTGCTTCTCTGCCTCGAAATCAAGCTGGAGAGATTTGCATTGCGGGGGACCAAATTATGAAAGGTATACATTCTTAATCCCTTTTATTCCTGTTATCAAATTGAGGCAAAATTCTTTTATCTTTAGTGACCCAAGATACCATTTTCTTTAGTAGTTAACATAAACATTACTGGCGATTTTTTTCAGTATCACTGTTGATGACATGTATAACTTATTTCCTATATACCGAAAAAAAAAAAACATTTATAATGACTTTTTCTTCTCTTATTTGGCTATTGAAATCAGGAGGCCCTGTATGATCTAGACAGAAAGTGAGCATGCTTTTCCATTTACAAATGCACTCAATTTTGACAATTTACTTTATCAATTGAAAAATAAAATAGACTAGAGGTGAGGAATGGATCTCGCCAAATCCTAAGTGACTTCGGGCGTCTACATCTTCGCCAACTCCATCTGCTTTGAAATTGATCGTGGGACCAAGCATGCTTTTTACCAACCTTTTAGAGAATTTTCGTCATTCTTGAAACTATGAGTGGGTGAGCAACCAGAGGCGAGCGTCTTGTGGTTGCGGGTTAGCTAATTTTGTTTGTTGGAGACACCAACCAGTCATAGAAAAGGGACCCATAGCGCTTTCTTTTTTTTAAATGGGTAACTTTATTTTTTTTTCTTTAAAAAAGGAAGTCAATAGTCAATACGGCCACCTACCACCTACCAAGATCCTAACATTTGATGCCCTGGCTGGTTTATGACGGTTTGACTTTAATTTTCCATCAATTTCTCTGTTTTGCGACCCACAAGGGTTCTTACTTTTTAGCCCGGCGAAAAGCTTTTTGCTCAGGGGGAAAAGGATTAAAATTTTGTTCTTTGTACGTCGTGGCAGGCTATTTAAATGACCCCGAGGCTACAGAGAGAACCATAGACAAAGATGGATGGTTGCACACCGGCGACATTGGATACATTGACAATGATGACGAGCTCTTCATCGTTGATCGCTTGAAAGAATTGATCAAGTACAAAGGATTCCAAGTCGCCCCCGCCGAGCTCGAAGCAATGTTGATCAACCATCCCAACATCTCCGACGCGGCTGTTGTACCGTAAGTGCTTCCACACCCCAAAATTTTTGGACAATTTTTTTAAATGGAAATTAAAGTTCATTTTTTAGGGAATTAAGGTTTAAATTAGGTTTATGATAATTTAATGATCCCAATTTGTGTGGTACAGGATGAAGAATGATGCTGCGGGGGAAATTCCTGTTGCATTTGTGGTACGATCTAACGGTTCCAAAATCTCGGAAGATGAAATCAAACAATACATCTCAAAACAGGTATTTTTGTTTTTTTTTTTTCACCAAAATAATATACGCCTGCCTGTGCAAACGTGGAATTAAAACTATTGAATATAAGCCATCAAAGGGGAAAAGGAAAACGTGATTTGCACTTTGACTTTTAACGCGGATGGAATGTGTACCTGTCTGCTGCACACCGTCCTCTCTCTCTCTGGCTATCATGAAAAACGATTTTCTCAAGAAAATATCTGCTGCCCACGTCAGGATTGCAATTTATACACTAGAAATTGGATTGACCAATACTTTGTTGGTTTCCCGGCAATACATATCGGACGGCAAAAATTGCATACACGTGCACATTTAATTGATGAAAAAATAATTATGAGATATCTATTGAACTCAAATTTTGACGATATGCTGCCTTCAGGTTATTTTTTACAAGAGACTTGGCCGGGTTTTCTTTGTGGATGCAATTCCTAAAGCTCCATCTGGCAAAATTTTAAGGAAAGAGCTAAGAGCAAGACTTGCTTCTGGTCCTCCCAATTAGGTAGCCGTGATTTGGACACGTCTGAAATAGACAACACGAACGTGAAGGCCTAAGGAAGAAAAAGGATGTTTTGCGGTTTTCTTTACTTAATGGCCCTCCAAAGATGGTGAGAGAAAGAGGGGTGATTGATTAAAAGCGTGCACGTTTTAAAACGCTCTCTCAAACCGAGAGAATCCAGTTAATTTTAAGAAGTGGTGGCATTCTGTTGATTTTTGTTCGTGTAAATTATGTTATGAACGAGTTTACTTAACGTACTACAGCACAACTTTGTCAAAGGTTGGAACTCAGAACGCTGTCTCTGGTTTTTATATCTCGTCGTAAGTAACGATAAGTTGATTTTTTATGTTCCCCGTTGGTTGCTTCGTTTATTGGTAATTTGGGATGAGCTCAGTCTGACTCATTCCTCTCTGTTACCGAATCAATGTTGTACCAAGTAGTGTTGGAATCCTTCTAATGTATCCTCTTGGAATATCCGTTTTGTCTTAACCTGTAATACTGAAGATTATGCAGTTTGCAATGGTAATAGCTTTTTTACCTTACCGTATCTAAAAAATATATAAAAAAAAACCTTAACCCATAAAAAGAAGTCGGCGCATAAATTCGTGGGAGGTGAAACAAAATTGTTTACCTTACAGTGGACAGCTTGAATGCAGGTCATAATCTGAAGTTTCGCCATTAATTTTCTGCCTCATTAGTTGATAAACGGTGACCTCCATGCCTCATGGTGAGGCTAGGATCTTGACGGCTACTTCCAGTTCAATTGTGATCCCCGTTCTGCCCTCGAAACTCCACCAACACCCACCAGAGAAAAAAAGTTCTGAATTCAAAAAAGAAAAAAAAAAAAAGGGAAAAAGAAAAAGAAATTGTCAAAACTCGAGTCCATCGAAAACTGCCTTTGCTGTTTTGATTAAGATAATGTCTCCCACAGCGATTTAATTGGATTAATAAGATTGTTTGGGTTGAAATTGACAGTTCCCAACTTATACCATCTGTAAAATGTAAAAAATAAAAAATAAAAAACAGAACGCGAGTAATTCATTTTTCACTTGCTAAAAACCAGAGGCATATACTCAAGGATGGTCGATCTGCAAACACTGGGCCACACGCATTCTGCCTTTTTGTCGGCAGAATGGACTCAAATTGGCCCACAAATTGTTTGATAGCGTGAATAGTGTTCAACAACATTTCTTATTTGGGCTGAGAAAAATTCCATAGAAAGCCCATAGTGACGGTCTCCATTTCTTACCTGCCGAGGTCTTTACAAGTGTTTTAAACCATAAATTTGGGCTGGCCACATTTCTCGACTCCTGACCTCTCCTGCCAGGCCAGCCAGGCCGAGCACACTCCTCTTTAACTGCAGAACAACATCCCCTTCCCTAACCTCTACGAATCAAAGAGATCTTACCATCACCAGCATAACAATTTTTTTTTTTTTTCCTGTTGCGTTCACGTAACTATGTTGCGATTGGATGTCCCTTTGTTTTTTTCGTTTAGTTATTGATCTGAATTTTCGTTTTCTGTGCTTTTCTATAACGTCAAAAACATAAAATATTGTAGCTCAGTTTTATGAGGAAGGAGTAGCAGAGAATTCCCACGTGAGGATTGCATGCTTTACTTTAGCGGCAGTGCTATTAACACAATATTTCAGATGAAAAGGGTGACTAATAATTCAGAATTTTTAGAGAAATGATATATTAAATTAATATTTTTTTATGAAAATAACGTAAGATCGTGTAAATTTATTATTATTATTATTATTATTATTATTTATAAGTATTAATTTTTAAAATGTAATTTCTAAAATTGAAATTTGGAGGACACAAAAAGCTCCTCGCTGCCATCTGCCCATTGTCGGTGGTAGTGGTAGGGGCCATACGGATACAGGGGAATATCTCCCTGTCTCTCTTTCTCTCACACTCTCAGCTAGCAAAGCTTTCTGAAAGTAGAACACAGTTTAATCCACACACTTCAAGAGGATAAGGATACAAATATGCATGCTTCACGTACAAATCTCGTATGTGTTTCACATGCTTAGATGTCAATATATACATCACTTTGAGTTTGACATTTCATTAGCAAATCTAAAGTGGTAAATGAGCTTACCTTCTTCGCGACCTTTCAAGAGAGGGAAGGATTGGAGAGACAAATTGGAGTTTTTCATGTGCGTCCCCTTCGAAGTGAAGGGGGTTAAGTGGTGACACATCGACTTCCAATATGTCTACATCTATAGGGTCAACTGGTGTTGCTCTTTTGTCTGCCACAAATCATCAAAGAGTTCTGAGAGAATTGGGCACAAAAATGAACATGATTTAATTATAACCATCGATTTTAATTAGTTGTGGTTTTAACATCTTCTTATACGCTAAAATCAATGATTATTATTGATCCCCGTCCACTGGTGTCCAATTCCCTTGTCCAGGTAAAATTTTTTTTTTTTTTTTTTTAAAAAGAAAACTCCCAAATTTCCATTCTGACGCATTAACGATGATGTCGCCGTCATGTCTCTCTCCTCGTCTCTTCTATGACTCTTCGCTCAGTTCACAGAACATAAAAAAATGGCTCCCCCACATGCACAGTCTTCTTATGAAACTTCAACAGAGTGTGATATACCAGAATGTAGTCCATGCTATGCTTCCAATACTTTATAGTTTGTAACCCGATCCATCTTCCTCGTTTCTGTTCTTCTTTACCTAACCGACAAGGCGACAAGCAGCCAACGTGTTTGACGGCAAAACCCTTTTCTTGGTCTACCTATCCAGAGAGTGAAGATGACACCGCGATGTAGTAATGCTGGTGAGAGGAGATGTAAACATCGAAATAACTATTGGATTTTTTTTCTGTGCCATAGGTGAAAAACTAACTAATAGACGTTTAGACTCACTCGGAGGTTATCCTTCCACACGCCATGCATACCAGTCAAGATGTATATTTTACTTTTAGAAGCCCGGAGATTCTTCAGTCGGCTATTGCAGCTATATGAATCGTAGTTTTAAAAATCAAACAATCTTATGATGATCAGATTGATAACTAGATAATTTAGAGTTTAAATTGGTTTAATATTTTTTAATTAAACAAAAAAAGTTTCGAGAAAATCGTTTGATTCAATTGACTTAGACAATTAGACTAAATTGGTTAGACCAATCAACTAATCAAGATAGTGCTTAAAATTTAATTTCTCTTTTTTTTTTTCTTTTCAAAAAAGTAATATAATTATTTTATTTTATTAAGAATACTTATAAATATATATTTAGGTATTATTATATATATATATATATTAATTATTTTTTAAAAAATAAAAATTAATTCTGGTCTAACGGTCAAATTAATAATCAAACTATTAACCTACCGAATCGAATCCTAAATCGAGTCAGGATCTGATTCAGGTTTAATTACCATGCAACATACTTCTTGGCGTGCTTTACGGTCTTATCATTGTTGGCTACAAAGGCATTATATTGGGTCAAAACAATAGTTATGGTGTCTTGTTGCTAATTGCTAACGAACAGTCCTACACTTTAGTGCCCGAGGACATTTCACTGATTGCATATCTCCAAGTTTCAACACGAATATCATTCAAATTAGACCCTTTAATGTCATTCACAAACATCATTAGTGTTGCAATAATGAGAAAGTATTGCCTTAAAAATTCCACGGATCCCTAAACAACATACATATAAACAAGTTCATAATTGGACTCATCATTCATGTTTTGCCCATCTCGGTGAGATTAGTCAATTTCATGAGAACCGAAGGATCAATTTCTTGACATTGCTACACACAAACACACACACACACACACACACGCAGAAAATACCCCTGTTCGCTAGGCATTTTTAATTATTTTGTGCATAAATGCGAATGATAGGATTGTTAAGAAAAAGTTGCTTATTCTTTAATTTTATGGTTGCTCTGACTTTGATTGTTGAAGATGATTCAGATACATTTGTTTTGTACAAAAGGAGAACTGTACAAACTCCATGTGGCACTAAAGAACTGTTGAAGGGCACAACGCACGCGAGTTATAGTTGCTAGAAGAGACGACCACATGCATCGTTTAGCAACTTGATTTCAAAACACCAAAAAGGGTTACTATTAAAAGAACAGGAAAAGCTCTCAGAAAAGGACGACCGTTTAAGGATAGTGGATGGAAAGACTGAGACTTATTGAATCTATAGGTGTAACAGCGTGACATAGTCATGGTAGTTGTTAATATTTAGAGATATTGTTGTTTATTATTTTAAATTTGTAAATGACCCAAAAGTTCAAATTTAACGTACACGCTAATAAAATTTGTCAAGTATAATGGCTAGAATATGCCTTTTATGCAGATGGACATATGCCTAGTTATAACAAATGAGATTATTGTAGAGTAATTGTTTTAACACCGTCAATTGAAGTTAGGAATGGTAATATTGCCCCGGACAACTTCACCAATGAAAGATGCAAAACGTTTGAACAATGCACCTTGGAGCAATCTCATAGCAGATGAGTCTTGGACACCTTGCATCTAGAAGTCTACTGTATCGACAGATTGAAATAGTACATTAGTGCTTGAGTAACATTCTTGAATACAAATCCTGGATCATACGTCAGTTGTCACTGCGATTCTTGTGGTGTGTTCTGGAAACAACGCGGCTGCGCTGCGCACTAATGGGATCTTTCGCTGTAGAGGGACTACCTGCCAAGTTCCAATCCACGTCAGGGCAACAAAGGAAACAGAAATTTGCTGGCAAGTGCAACTGTCTGTTTCCCATTGCATGTTTAGTCTGGTCAAAGTTACTGCACACTACTTATATTGGCAACTTAAATAATCTCAACCCCTTATCCAACCCATCAGTGGGGTGATGAGAAATGCATTTTGGGGGAGGGGGCGGAGATTGTAGCCATTAATTAACGTGGAGATATAGAGGTAGCTCAGAGACGAGTTCATTTTACTGTAATTTTCTGTTTATCATTTTGTCTTTTTTTTTTTTTTTTTTATGACTCTCAACGTTTTTGAAATTATTATATAGGTAAATTACATAGCGACATATGATATTCAAGACAAGCCAGCCTGTATTTTTTTTTTATGTCTCTTAACATTTTATTGCTGCTATAAATGAAGGCGACAACCTTTCGATTCCTCGCTGATCTTTGCAGCTACGTCCCTCTCTCCCTCTCTCTATCTCTCTCTCTCTCTCACAGGGAGACGCACACAAAATACATTATACATACAACGATGCGAATTACAACATCTTTCATTAACTAAATGTGGTTCAAGAAACGGTGCAGCAATAGCGCCTCATATTAATTCAACATAAGTCTTCTTCTACTTCTTTATATCTCCAGCCATCTTCTCTTGTCTTGTATTCTCAATTGCCTTCTTGAGATTGGCCACCAAAGCTTCTCTCTCTCTCTCTCTCTCTCTCTCTCGTTCACATCCCAGTATCTTGGTTTATCAAGCCATCTCTTATCTGATTACAACCCCTAAGTTTCTAACATTCTTGAGCATCGACCATTCTTCTATTCTCTCCGTTCTTTTTTTTTTTCTTTTTATTTCTCTATCTATTTTTGGGGCCATGGATTCCCGACCCAATACTTCCCTACATCTGAGCCTAGCAAACAATCAACTAAATTTAGAACTTAATCTTGAGCCATCTTCGTCTTCTTCCTCGTCAGCTTATTGTCCGATGGAGCCCCGGATGTTCTCATGCAACTATTGTCAAAGAAAATTTTATAGCTCCCAAGCTCTTGGAGGCCACCAAAATGCCCACAAGCTTGAGAGAACGTTAGCCAAGAAAAGTAATGAGCTAACATCAGCTTTCCGTCCACATGGAGGGTCAAACAACCGGACAGGATCCAGCACGGTTGGTCCCAGCCGCAAACAGCAAGGCCTTGCTGGGTTGGACCACCATGCACATGCCGGTAGGTTTGTTGGTGACATGAGCTATGGTAGGAGGGAAATGAATTATGGATCCATAGAAGATGGAGTGGATTCTTGGTCAATCGGTCACAGGCATGAAAGTGTTCAAGAAGAGTTGACCCAGCTTGACTTGTCTTTAAGGCTTTGAATTGCCTCCTTTATTTTTCTTAGACATTGTTTGAAAAGCAACGTATTTTGAATTCAAACAGTGTTTTTTTCTTTTTCCCCCAAATCAAAAGGGAACGAGACAACGAGTCCCAAATCGTACGGCATGCATTTGGCAAGAAACTTAATCACGGGCCTGTATTTTGAAATAATCAAATGTAGCAATAGCCCTGCTATGCAAGTTTTTGCCTTCCTTTTTTAACCAAGTTAAATTCTGTGGGTCATGTAGAACGCAAGCATGAATGAAAGAACCAAAAAAATGTCCGACGAGAATTAATTTATTTGCAAGAAAATACATCATATACGCTACATGTATAAATCCTGTCTTTCTCCAAGCCTATTGTAATTTATTATTAGCATAGCAATTTCGTTGTCATTTCTATGACCGGTATGCAAGCATTATTTGCACGTAGAGACGGTGCCATTAGATGCAATGCACACGTACTCCTAGTATATATAATAATAATAACAATCCATTTCTTATCCATCTGGCGAAAAGGAAAAAAACGACCCATTGCATTTAAATTCAGTGTATCGGCCTTTATTTTTCATATCGAAGAACGCACACGATAGACATTTTACAAGTTAAAAAATATGCGATTGAACGATGAAAACTAAAATCGAATGATTCCAATGTAGATAGCTTGTCTAGGACCAAAGTGAGATGAAAACTTTTAAGTTGTTTTCTTTTCTTATTTCATCGCAAGACTTAAATGTGGATACACATTCATTGTATATGCTTATAAGACAGACACAAGTGTCGTGCACCCCATACGTATGCTTATTACGGGGGGTGCGGATTCCGGAATCTGCCACGTACAATATCTAATTACATTTCCATGCGTTCCTGCTTTATTATGCACTTATTGAGAGTGGATGTCAAGTACATGTATCTTTTCCTTGTATGCTGGTGCGCCAAAAAGCTTGCTTTAAAAGATTGAGTTTATGGCGCGTAACTAAGGGGGAAGTTTCCCAAACACGCGTCATGTTAAGCAGATTGCTCAATTATGTGAAATTTTTAGGCAAACAACTTTTGGATTCGGCTGCACTAAAGCTTACCACGTTGGATTCTCGGGTGTGCCATGAACAAGGTTGATTTGCAATCCATAAATTGGACAGCACCTTCATGACCACTAGAAAACGCCCGGGTGGGAATAAAAAGGACAATGATACAAGAATGAAGGGAAATTATATGGGGTTTTTTTTTTTTTTTTATCAAATCTCCTGATAAGGTAATTGCACTTTTGAAAGCCATTGGATATGCCTCGTTGGCTCATTCTGCTTGTTATCTCATCCAATGGACATAATAGATTTTGTCAAAAAGAAAAAGGTAAAGCCACTGCTAAACAAAATAATTTAAAAAATCAAATGAGACGCATATAACCAAACGAGGTTCATTGAGTGTGGATGCTCGACTACTTGTACCCCAAAGGAGCAGCGGATATCCATAAGACCTGGTGCTTTATTCTGCGGGACGTGGATTGGATACTTTTTCCAGTGTGGAATAATATTTGCTTGCCCTTGTATGAATGCAAAGAAACCACCAAAATTTTCTTTTTCTAGTATTGAATTTATAAGGACTCGTCTTCATTGTTTGTTTCAAAGCCTACGGGCCTTCACCTGAAACAACTTTCAGGTCTATTAAAAGTAACAACTTATAGTCACCATGAATGTTTAGAGAACAAAAACAGATTTACTATAACCTAAACTGCTCGTCGCGAACACACTTCCACGGAGGTGAATGGAAGCGTTTGAACAGATCTCTACTGTAGACAAGGCCATTAATTCGGTAGGCAAATTAATAATTTTATTTTTTTTGTCTGTTCTGGCAAGTCATTATGATCGGTCCCCCAGGGAAAATGTTTCGCTTCTGCAACCTAAATTATGGCACTTTTCACCTGATTTGACACGTAAAATCAAAGTTGATAGAATATTAGCTTTGTTCAATGCATGGTTGGTCCTTTCAACTTGGTACTCAGTGTTCAGGACAATAATGTCCGTCTCATAGGGGTCATTTAGAGCTTAAAGTACTTTAATTTAAAGATGTCATGATCGATGGTGTACTTATCGTGGTGGAGTCTAGCTAGATTGGAAGTAGGATTTTGTTTTTTTGAAGTAAGTCTCTCGTTGATTATAATCGGATCCATGTGAACCCCTGGCTTTTGATGTGGGCAAAGTTCTGATAAATCAGTTCAAATTTTCCATCATTTTGAGCGAAAATTGGTTTATACATTCTATGGTTCTTGCATATATACTCCAATGTTCATTTGACAAGCGAATTTACGTAAACACGACAAATACAATTAATGTCTCGACGGTTGATTCCACATATGAATCCATGGATAGACTGTATGGTTTAATTCTGTTTAACCGTGATAACATAGATTTTACGGGTTTCTTCTTTTAACTGCACGAAAGGAGCTTAGTAACTTATCATAAAATTATTTTAAAAATCGGAAATTGTTTCACTGTTGTTCTCGGAGAGAGAGTGACCCCCCGACCACCAAAAAAAAAAAACATTTTGAACTATTTTTTTCAACATAATTATATGAACGTTACTTGTTTCTTATTTATATAAATTTTAAATTTTTTTTAAAATTAAACTAATCACCTTCATGTAAAAATTTAAATTTTTAATTTTAAAATAAATTTATACTTTTGTAAATTAAATATATAATTTTTTATTTATATTATTTATTAATAAATAATCATAATTTATTTTTTTAAAAAATTAAAGGAATAATTTTATAATATTTTTATTTATTTTTAAATATTTTTAGATATTATTAATTTAATTAGAATAAAGACTTAAAATTTTTTAAATAAAAAAAAATAAAGAAAAGAATCAAATCTTACATTTTCTTGTAGGCAACAATGCAACCAAGTTCTTTTAGTTATGTTTGATGGGAACAAAATAAACTAGTTTCTTATTTTCTTTTAACAGATCCAAAAATATGTATTACAAAGGACAAGAATGGCAGTGTGCACACTGTCTGAGTCAATAGTACCAGACAAGATACATGTGGACAAATCTTCCAGGCGAAGACCTGTACTTTTGTATTTTAGAGTGCAGAGCAGTAGACAAGATCCAAGATTAATAATAACAACAACATCGTTTCCAAGAGATAATAAATAATAAAGAAATACAAGTTAGCCGTTGGGAAATCTTTCCTCATAAATGCAGACAGGGAAAATCGAATCAATGCACGCGCAGTAATAATAACGCCAACGGGAATAACAACAGTGGAAATGGAAATCCACCAAAAACATAAAAAAAAAAAAAGGGGACATTGGCTAAAGATATAAAATGGGCGTTTTAGTCTCCGCCACCCGCGGCCGACAGTAGCAATGGGCCCCTAAAATACCTATGGGCCGAAGGGAAGTGGGACTATTAATATCGTACTGTATGAACTCATTCAAGAGATTGGGCCTGGGCACTGGCAGTGAAACCCAATTTAGGCCTTTTTAGTTCAGGGCCCAAAACTTCAAAAATTTAGAATTTTAACGCCATTTTTGGCACTCTTTTTCACAAATATATCGCCGCCCTTCCCACTACCACTACCTCCAAACCCCCATAAACGTCTTCTCCGAATCTTTCAAAAAAAAAAAAAAAAAAAACAAAGAGTCATAAGTTAAAAAAGCTTTATTTTTTAATAGTAATTCAATACAAAAGCCTTATTTTTTTTACGGCATATATAAATATATATGTAACCGTTTAGCTTTATGTTCATTATGCCATGCTCTGCCTTTGCAGTTATTGTATTTTGATCAGCTCACTATTTCCAGCTTGACGGGGTTCTGCACTTTCTCAACTAGCAATTTTTTCTTTATTAGAAGAAAAGGGGTCCATCATGTAGCCTTCAACCGCAGGAATTGCTTTGGTGAATAGAGACGAAACACATTGAAGGCAGAGATGAAGGAAAGCAAGACCATCAGACCAAATGCTAGATAGCCAGAGAGCAAGGCACCGCCAATCTGGAGGCAGAATCTGGTGAACTTGTTGCACCAAGCCGTCCACTGGAAGATCTCTACTCCAGTTACGACTAGTATTGAGTGCTCTGTTGCTGCTGTGGTTGCCCCGAATGTCATGTACACTGCCAACTGTTCAATTCCCAAAACAGACAAATGAATTAACTCAATCTGCCTGCCTGTCTGTCAATTAAGCAAACCAAAAAAATTTGAAAAAAAAAACAAAAAAAAACTGATAACGTCATGACTTACTATCCCGATTATTATTATTATTTTTTATGGTACATCCAAATTAAATGTTAGAGGAAAAAAGTATTGAATGGAAAATCCAATTTGTTTGGAGGGACATTCTGTTGTGAATGCACTGTTTTGTGGATAGTATGACCTTGCTTTTTTTTTTTTTTCTCCCTTTGCCTTTTGGGCCTTGGGGATTACAATTGTACGTGGACGCTGCATCAACCATGTGGACTACACGCCGAATGACCATCCAAGCTCCCATCTCAGATGGTGTTATGTGTCTAAGATCCTGTTAATCTGCCCTTGTCATGGTAGGAAGGGGCTTCGAATGGAATTAGGTGGCTCCCAGATGTTTCACGCGTGACTAGTGGCCAATGCAGGTTAGTCTACGCTTGTGGATATGCTTTCTTTGTGTTACCTTCTTTACACGATTATCATAATAGACAAGAAATGACACATCAATGGGATCAATTTGTTATGGGGGGCTCGACCATATGAGATGCTTTACCCCACTTAATCTTTCCGTAATTTGCCATCAAGGGAAAGGCAATTGGAAAGTGGCATGCTGACCGTCTAACCAATGGTGCAATAATTCTTGATTTGACTGAAATAGGTAAGTGCAACTATCGGTGCAGCTTACACTGTTTCCAACTGTGTTACCAGATTATATGTCATGGACTTTGAACGAAAGCAAGAGCTAGTTAAAGGAACGGGGGAGATTGATAAGAAAGGGGATTTGTTTTTCAACGATTAATCGAGTAAAATTTGAACCATAGATGTCATCAACTTTCACTACTATGTTAATTGAAACATTAGTCCTGATAACGAGAGTAAATGCATGTCAGTATGTGTGTGTGAGAGAGATCACAAATAATTGTCAAGAACTTCAATTTTTTTTCAATCTCAGAACCAGAACAAGCTCGGGTAGCATGAGTTGAAAAGGTTGAATAGAGGTCTCCAATCATCAAGCCTTATGCACCAATCTAGCACAAGAACTGATACATGGGATAAGAAGAAACTTTTCTGGTTGTGTACCCGAGGCCTAATACACTGACTAATGAACCTTTTAACTTTTTTTTTTTTTTTTTCACGAAAATCTAAAATAGAATGTAAAAGTAAAAGAGAGATATGTGAGCGGATCAGTTGCAACATTTACAGGGCTAATGAAGCCAACATGCAAGTAAATTGGAAGTACCTGATCCAATAAGTAGCAGCCCCAAGCCAGGTAACTATAAGACCCCTTGTAGTTCGCTTTAGAGAAAGCCGACACAGAAAATCTGCTCAGCTGAAGCAGATTATAAGCAGCTGCCGCAGAATCAACATACACCAGAACTCTGCATGCAGGAACGATAGAACCGTATAGATCAGTACAAATCAAAGAAACTTTAATTTTTTCACTTGTGGAGAGGTCAGTTAAGAGGTCTTACGGAAAGGCTTTCAAGGACTTGTATGTAACTTCCCGTCGAAGGTAGATCATGAATTTGGTTTGCGAATCTAAGCCCACTAAGCAAGCTGACAATGTCAAGAGCAAGATTGCACAAAGCCTTAGAGAGGCCTCTATTCTGTCTAACTTTGCAGGCTCCATACCTTCAATCTGATAATTAGCCTTGACAATTTTTAATTGTCCCTTTGCACAACTCTCTCCGCTTTCACTGCCACGGACAAAACCTTTTCATAGGACATAGCGGCCGTTGGATGAAACAATGATAGCAAATTGTTGGTGCCAAGATGGCCATGACTGAGTCCACACTTGCAGCATTTATTGCTGCAAACTCTACCGCCTCTTTGGACTTGATTTAATTTGTATGGGCTACTCCGACAATGACAATATGCTAACTTTGTGGAACACCACTCAACTATTGATGGTTTTTTTTTTTTTTTTCATATTTGCCTTTGAGTTAGTTTTATTGAACTATTCCACCAAAGCAAGATAATAACGCCAAACTACTGTCCCACCTAATAATTATTGAAACTTGACATGTAACAAGGTCGTATTGAGCTATTGATGCCTGCACTTCACATATTATAATAGTGACAACGAACGAACTTAAATTATTAATTAATGTTTTGCGTGATCAACTTGCCAAGTTGAGGTTACATTGTAAAGACCATAACCATCGTTTTTGCATGTATACAAATCCATTTATTGCCTTTCCAACTTGCCAATTTGCACCACATCTCTATCGTCTATCAAAGATAAAAAAAAAAAAAATAATAATGTGAACCTTAACTAGCCGAGGGTTGACTCGTACCCTGTTGACCAAAATTCATTTTGCTAAGACTAGATAAGTTTAGAATTCTATCCTATGTTGTTATAAAAATTCTCAATCGAAAATTTTAAGTTGATAAGTAGAGCACAAGAATACCTGCGCATTAATTTCTAACCCATGCCTCATGTTTATTCTTGTCGAGCCAAGCATGGATATAAATACTTTTTTTATTTTTCCTTAAATATTAAAGGAATGAAAATTGAGCAACATAGTTTTAAGTTTGACTCATGGCTCCTTAAAATAACTCTGTGAGCACTTTATGGTAACGGCACTCGTGCTACAGCAATTATCATTATGAAAAGGCTTTACACAGTAATATAAGAGGAAAAGAATGTAGAGATATGCATTTTCCGAAAGAAAAAAAAGGAAGGAAAGAAAGAAAACATGAGAGTCAAGATTAAGAGCACAATGTCACGGGGTCATTACTTTTTTTTCCAAAAGACAACCTATTGGCACAAAGTCCCCCTATTCCTTGAGGATGTGGGACGGGCAGAGCAACCCGTCACAACAAGCTCCAGATCCTTTCTTATTACAAAACAAGAATTAACGAGAAACGAAGATAACATCAATCAGTTTTGGATCTTTACCCAATCGCGAACGAGCACAGAAATGGACTTCCCAGCTTCCAACATTGTGAACGACGTGCTAGATAAAGATCCTCTGTTTCTTTTGCCCTTCCAGCGGTGGTTTCAAATATCTCCGTATAGTTTCACCACAAGAAAATCATTCTCGGTAAGCAATAACAATCATAGTGAAAATTTAAATTTACACGGCAATGTGAAGGAAAAGGAAAAAGGAAATGTAAGGAGTTGTATTAACTGACCAATACTGCCATGAGAAAGCGGTTTAAAGAGAAACTGAGGAACGAAAAAGAAAGAAAAAAAAAAAAAAAGAGAAAAAAAGGGGAAAACCCCCAAGATTGGAGATTAATGTTATGTCTCGCTGTAATGGAGACAGAACACAAGATCAAAGCAGGATTCGAATTATTTGTGCTTAAAGCAGCTTGGACTCCCTGTTAAGGAAGGAGAAGCAACTTTACCTCAATACCCTGTCTTCGGAATTAGGGTACGAACGCAGGGCATAACGGTTCTATTTTTCAAAAAAAGAATTAAATTGAGTAAAAAGAATGAATGTATGTTTTTTTTAAATAAAAAATGGGAAAACACCCAATACCCAAATTAATGAAGAACATAGCCAGTACAATAGGATACGAACACCCTAGAATCCCCATGGAGTCCTTTTTGAAGCATATCCCTTGTACTCTTCTCATGAAATAATCCGGTGCTTCATTAAGGATTTCGCAAATCATGAGTACCAACATGAGTAAACAAATGGGCTGCGGGAAATTAACCACTTCAAAAGACGTACGTGCACATGACTCTAAGCACCATCCTATTAACCAATTAATCAAATTGGAAGTTTGTGTTTTTGAGATACAGACTAACAAATAACACGACCAATGATGAACATTTGAATACCTTGCATTAACAATTCAATAGTAAATAATTCTTGGGAAACAAGAAAGTTTTTATTGATCATCTAGCGTGTCATGAGGAACAATTAATTATCAGGACAAGCTATTTCTTTTTGCTTGTACGATACTCCATTTAAACCTTCGCTAGACAATATATCCTTCAAGCACACATTGAAATTAAATCTCATGATGGAACCCCAAATTTTTGCTTTTTTTTTTTTCTCTATGCAGGACACGTAATTATTTCACCAAACATTCAGGAGGGAGGCCTTTGGGAAATCGCTTGATGTCTGTGCAATAATTGTAAATCATGAAATTCTTCTGCACCCACTTCAGCCTCTTCTTGCTCGGCGCATCCAGTTCTTTGTATAACCATTTGTTATTTGAGTTTGGGGAGCAAGATGATTTCCCAGAAGACCAAGCACAGGCATGAGCATTATAATTCCTGTAGGAGGCAATAAAAGGAGCCTGGGTCCAATTAGTCTTGACAAGGCCACCTCTTGTGGCCCAGTCATCCGCGTTCCACAGGCTGGAATGCACCCTCATCGGCTTGCTCTCTGGAAAGGCCACACTTTTTGATTCCAAGTTTCTGTACTCTCTTATGGGCTTACCATTAACAGAGAAGCTGTAAGTAAGCGAATGAAAACAAATTCATCAAGTTAAGACAATGCGAGTAAAGATAACGAAATATTGTTAATTATAGGAAACCCAATTTTTATTGCTACTCACACAATGGTTTTGTTGTTCCAGAGGATGGAATAGGTGTGGAATTTTGCAGACGGGTCGAACCATAAGTGGAATTGTTGCTCCCTATTGCCATTCCCTCCCGTAAAGACATTTGTATGAACCGTGTAAGGATCACCGCTCAAATTCCCCAAGAACTCAAAGTCTATCTCATCCCATGCCGACCCTGGCGATTTCAGCTGTAACAGTGTACATTTATTGTGTGCATTCAGCATAATCCAAGTAGATACAACTAGTTAAAGAGCAATTTCAAGCACATTAATATCTAATCATGTCATTGTTGCTCTAACCAGCATGACAGTGGCCAAATTACACACACACACACACACACAGTTGTTCTAACCAAGGATAACTAATTAACTTTTGTGCTTGTGATTTTGATATGACACACAGCATTTTTAAAATTGGTCAAAGTTAATTAGTGAACATATTTTAATCAAAATTTCGGTAGCCCTGTCAATCCTAATCGAAATAATCTGCTTACAAAGAAGGAAGCGACGGTGCCAGCAGAGTCGCCAGGGACAAGCTTGATCTGCATGTCAATCTTTCCGAACAGATACTCATTCTTGGACTCAAAGCCTGAGCCAGTAGTGTTATCAAGGGAAAGGGTTAAAAGCTTGCCGCGGTTGAGTATCTTGCCGCGACCTTGTCCCCAGGCTATCCTAACTTCCTCGGTGAAATTTCTAGCGTGGGCAGAAACAAAAGCGCCAGCCAGAACATAGATAACCACAAATACCAGTCTACTTGAGACATATAAATAAGAAGCCATTTGTTTATATTTTCTGGAATGATATGATTAAGAGAAAAGGATGCCCCAGAGATATATTTGAAGCAATTGATAATTAATCTCGAGCAAGGAAAGGTACATATATATGTAAGGCATCGTGCAGGCAGGACAAAATGGCGAAAATAAATGCTAGTTTCCAAGTTTTGGGTTGAGGCATATGGATAAGGTCACGTAAATGGTACCGTTGATGCTTCTTTTTGGAAGCTAGAAGAGAAGTAAAAAGCAACGTAATGTCTCTTTCTTGTTAGACATTTTGCTCTCCTCTTTTGTTGATTGCAAATAGATACACTGCTTGCCGCCTCGAATATGTGGTGAATGTGAATTCCAGGCATACGGAGTTCGGGTTTGGGATAAAGCACTTTTTCATGCAGAAGTTTCGTTCTTCCGCACGATTGGATCACAATTCCAGGATCACAAGGTTCTAGGGAAAAATCTGTGTAGCTAGCGTATCCGTTTGAAAGTGACCCTGCCTTGTTTTTTCACTTTTGGGTTTGATGCCTGTCTTTTGTTCTCATGAAATTGATGGGACCAGTACCACCTTTAGGATCCTCACGACTCCAGGAAAATCTCCAGTTAAACTGAAACCATGTCCAAAAAATGAAAAACTTTATACATATCGCATCTATCCACAGAAATGAGGGGGGAAAAAAAATCATGGATCACAAATAGCAAAAGTTCTAAAGATTAGTCCTTATCTTTTATGTTTCATATGATACGGCAGCAAACAGAAAGTTGCCACATAAATCAGGCAGGAGTTCTAAAAGTTTTTCTTTTGAACTGTCTCCAAGCCATAACTGATGCTGAATCATGGTCAATATCAACAGGCTTGTGTAGATCACGCACCCATCCATTGCATTTGCTGACATAATTTGCTTGTTTTTTTTTTTCATGTTTTGCTAAAAATTGAAAAAAAAAAAAATAAAATTTCAGTTGTTAAAATTTTAAATTTTTATTTTAAATCTTATTTTCAAAATTATTAAAATAAAAATAATTATTTTTATTATATAACCAAAAAAATTACTCTTTCTATTTTTCAAGATTCTTAAAAAAGAAAAAGAGAGAGAAAAAAAAATCAGATTTTGGGTCAAACATAATCTTGCAGGAAAAGAGCAAGAGACAGAAAGAGAATAACATAATCGTAACGTAAATGTTCACCTGAAAGTTGCAAAAACGAGGCAGAGAATCAAAAAATCCTGCCAGGATGACTCCACCAGGATTGTTGTTTCCTGCAGTTACTGCAGCAGAATTATATTACTAATGGATACGAGAAAAATTTTCCGTGCCAGAAGACAAAGAATTCAAGAGACTTAAAAGTTCGGTAAGGAAACCAAGTCAGCCAGCCCCCTTTATTGAAGGGGAGTCATTCATTTGATCGATCATTTTTCCTTTCTGATATTCCTTTCCAACACGTCTCGGGGCTCTAGTAATTTCCTAAATCATGAAATTTAATTTTAAAATTTTACATTCACTGACGGGTCGGTCAGCCGTCACCTTCATTTTCTTTCTTTTTTGTCCTTTTTTTTTTTTTTTTTTAATGAAACTAATGCACATATGATATTTCGTCATTTCTTAACAGCAAAAATGCCTAGCATTTCAAATATTGGCTGAAAGTAGAATTGTTTCAAGTATTTGTATTTATTATAACTATATTAAAAAAAATTATATATGAATAATCCTAAGCTCATTGATAAAATTTACAATCAAATCTGATACGGCGTAGGAACGTGTCTTAAGACTCGTGTCAAGCTTGGACCGGATCTCATCATTCTATCTGAAGTCCAGTTACATGGACGAGACTTTAGACACAGCCCCTGAACAGTAAGTTGGTCAGGTAGTTTGACCTACATTCATCCTAATCCAAGCTTGGCCCAGGTGCTCCTATGAAAAGGAAGATATATATGATAGGTTGTCATTTAGAATTTGAATATAATAGGTATATAATAGTATCTCATGGGTTTTAAAATTAAAATTTATGAGTTAAAACAAAAAGATTTGATTATTAGAATAAATGATAATTATATGTTAATTATTTATAATTTATTTTATATATTATTTCATAAAGACGAAAAATAATTAAAAAATAATATTAAATATATAATTTAAAATAATTATTTTTTTAATTTTAATATAATAAAAGAAATTTTGTCTTAACATGGTAGACCTATTCGGTACTAGTAGGAAACAGCTGGTGATGGAAGTGTCAAGAAGCTGCTTTGCATCTTCTCCTGTCAGAAAATGTGAAGAAGCAAATTTACCACCATTACAATGAGATTATGTTGCATTAATAAAAGTTTTAGATATACATTTCTAGTTTATTATTAATTATGATTATATATTAAAATATTATTAAAAATATATAAACATGCGTCCTTTCGGTTCCTATTTACTCCAAAATGAGATCTGGACAATTTATTTTATTGTACGTTTCCAAAAGCGCCCCACTTTAGCTTAGTTCATTGAACCTTCCAATACATTTCTTTGATCACTGTTTCTCGATTTTACACAGCACTTTATTTGCCAAAGTATACATGACCATGGAAGCCACTTCTCCCGTAACATAGCCAACCAAAAGCTTGATCTTCACTTCTACTACAACTCTACTTCTACCTTTCTTGATTTAGGATCTCCAACTCATAGGCATGGCTTCTTCAAGAACCACATTTACGCTACTTATGGCACTCTTTTGTATGCTCCTTGGGGGTTGCTCTAGCCAAAAATTTCAAACAAGATTTTAACATCACGCGGGGAGATGGTTGTGCTCTGATACAAAACAATGGAGGGCTGCTCAGGATTTCAATCTAAGAGTGAGTACCTATTTGGGAAGATTGATATGCAGCTCAAGGTTGTTCCTGGCAACCCTGCCGGCATAGTCATTGCTTATTACTTTTGCGGTTCTGGGTTTCTACCTCATTGATAGGGAATTTGCTCATCTCACCAACTAAATATGTTAGATTGGTTATTAAATTTGCAGTTATCCTCAAAAGGGTCTACTGGGGATGAGATAGACTTTGAATTCTTGGGGAACTTGAGCGGTGATCCTTTCATCCCGCACACCAATGTATTTAGTCAAGGCAAAGGCAATAGAGAGCAACAATTCTACTTCTGGTTCGACCTAACTGCGGATTTCCACACACAATTCATTCTCTGGAACCCTCAAAGGAATTATGTAAGCATCCACTGAATCCAATCACTTTTTGTCACAAACATTGTAATCTTGCTTGACCTGTATTTTACTTTCCCCGTTTCAGCATTTTTGTGAATGACACTCCAATAAGAGAATTCAAGAATATGGGATCAGCAAGTGTTCCATTCCCAAAGAACCAGCCAATGAGAATATACTCCAGTCTCTGGAACGCTGATGACTGGGCCACAGGAGGTGGTATTGTAAAGACAGATTGAAGCCAAGCTCCTTTCACTGCTTCCTACAGGAACTTCAACGCCAATGCTTGTTCTCTGTCAAGTGGGGTCTCGTCTTGTGACACAAATTCTTCCCCCTCTACGTCCAACAGCAATGCTTGGCTCTCGGAAGAGCTTGATTCAACAAGCCAAGGCAGGCTGATGGGTGCAAAACAACTACATGATCTACAATTACTGCATGGATGCCAAGAGATTCCCAGGCCTACCTCCAGAATGTCGCATGTCCTAGGATTCTCCACGAGACTCATTCAGTTACTTTTTAAATCCAATGTAATTTGCCCGATACGATACAATTCTTTCATTCTTTCTTTGAGATCATCTTCTTTTTAAGTATCTTCTGGACCATAAAATGAAAAAAAAATAAAAAATGAAAGGGTCGTGGGGCGCCATACATTTGGGAGTTTTGGTGCCATTTTGAGGCTCAACTCCTTGCATCAGTATCTACTTGTAAGTCTTAAAACCCAGAATTATGCAGTAGCTGAGTAAAGAATTGCAAAGGTCTTACTGTGCACCTATGCAATTGTCTAATTCAGCATGCCTTTGATCTCCTCCAGTCTGATACTCGAAAAACAATGAAAGACCTTGGGCCAGAATTGGGGCGGAGCTGGATCGTGCTTCATTAAATCAAGAAACGTCTACAGATACTTGACATTTATAGACGTAGGCTCCAACTTCTTCCACCAATTTGACCTACACTCACAAGCCACCGTCGCATCCTCCTCCAGTCAGGCAAACTTACGGGGCCAATTTGGAAGCTCTTGGTACGACTAGGTTTCATTAAATCTGATATGCAGTTTTGGATTTAGGCTTGCCACTCTCCTTTAGATTTTAGATTCATAAATCCAGATTGCACGAAAGATTTTTATGACTTCAGCACCCTTCGGAACACTGAACCATTCATGACATCGGAAGTCCACCAAAATGAAAAAAAAAAAAAAAAAAATCGAGTGGAAGATCTAAGTGCTCTCCTAGACAAGAACAAGGAAATGCTATCTTCCTTTTCTTTTAATAATAGCATTTACCTAACAAGAATGAAGGCTTGGATCAAGAGGTTAGGAAGTTTATCCCTTCAAAGTCCTGAAGCCAGACACTGTGGACAATCCTCAGGCCAAGTGATCAGAAAATCGTCAGTGTCTATCAAGAAGATTGTCCCACAGGAAAGGAAAACAGATACCACCATACTTACTACATAACATAATCGATGGTCGCACCTAAAAGTCAGTTGCGTTCTCCAATCAGTCAACAAAAAGAAATGGAGGTCATTAACAAAAAAGACAAATTTACGCTGCATGAATCTGAACCCATCTATCATACACAAGCCATTGATGCAAAAGATCATTCATTGAAGTCTCTCTCCTAAAAAAAGGAAGAAGAAGCAACTCACTGTACAGGTAACTGTACACGATGCAATTCTGATGATTACTATAATCTCAGAAGCACCAGAGGTCTTCTAGGTTCCTAAAACAAACAATCTCATCGTGTCTACAGACCCCAACATCTTTGCTGGTCTAGGTGAAGAAATGAATCACCTTTCAGAATAATTTTACATTGGACCAAGAAGCCCAACCTATTCATCATCCAGCTCAACAAGTTGTGCCCGCCTCCTCTCAGCTGCCTTCTTCCTGACAAAGAATCCCCACCTCATTGCTGCTTTGACCTTCAGCCAACTCACAACAGCTTTACCAGGTCGTGTGCGATACTCATCAAAAAATTGCATTGGAGATGCCGGGAAGTGTGGAAGCTCATACTGATCTTCAGGTACGTTCATGGAGGCATGGCCTCCCATGCTGAAGACTCGGAGCAAGTGTTGCATATCATCATTTCCAAGCATCTCATGACTGCGGATGCGAATCTCCTCCTCTGACAAGAATTCATCAACTCCCTTGTCTCGGCTATTGCCCCAGTCGCCAAAAAGATTAAGATTAGATGGTTGAATAGAAGACAGCTGTGGAGGGCCCAGGGCAAGACCAACAGCACTGCTATCATTTCTCATGTTTTGGGACTCATGAGAATTGCCCATCATATGTGCATGTGGTGTGAACAAGGTGCTATCAAACTGAGTGTGGGAATTTGGATTATGGAAGTGTGATGGACCAGAATACCTGCTTCCAGTGTTATCATTGTACCCTGATATTAGAATCGCCAACCAAAGAAGGAAGACAATTGTGAGTAATGCTGTCCTCAAACTCCATTTCCAATTTTGACAAAACGTAAACCAGTACCACTTACCTGTAATTTGTAGGTATGAATTCCCAGAAGTCTGCTCACTAGAAATTGAAGCTGGCAGCTGTGGTAACATTGTTTGCTGCTCTATGGAATTAGGATATTCTAATTGGCCCACCTGAGATCTATCCTTTGAGGTACTTGAACTCTTACTTTGCTTGAAGTTCAGTAATGACTTGCCATCATATTCTACAACTTGATCCCAATCGTCATATGCCTTCTTGACCAACGTATCCACAAAGACCTGCACATATAATTTTCAAGGAGAAAAACTATTTTCATCTTAATGACTCAAATAAGCAATGAAGCATGCAAAATGGTATCACCAAAACTAGTCGACAAAAACAAGGCAAAGCAACAGAAAAAGCTAAGAGTTTGCAGGCTTCTCAATAAATGTTAAAAGTCAAAGATGATGACGCCCAGTAGAAAATGAACTTTTAAGGTGTGTAAACCTGCTTATGAATTCTCAAAAACAAGAGACTGTAAGCTAATCAAGTTTCAGCTTAAGTCAATATTGTCACAAGAGAATGCTAGTTTAGAACACTATCCAAGTTGCAAGGCATTGGGAATGGAGTTATATCTGCAATTGCAAATAAAAATTCAATTCCATTTTTTCACAAATTGAGCTGGGAAAAATTTTATCTTCAATAGGCTACATAAAATGAACAAGAAAAAATTAAAGTAATAAGTTCACAACTTGTAAATATTGGCTTGAAGCTATTTCAGGAAGCATAGTAGTACTGTGCACATCAACATATCCAGAAGGTCAAACTCCTGCAGCTCAACAAAATAAGCATACAAGCAAAATAAAATCCATTCAAAAGGTAATTATAAAGCATGCATGAGACCAACCTTCTGCTCATCTGAAAGAGTATTGGCTCGATAATACTGCTCCCCTGAGATAAGGCCAGTCAACTGATATATGTTGTCAAAAACAACACCAATATTTTGTGAATCTTCAGGATAGTAAACATAATGTTTTCCGCTCAGGACGCAAGTCTTTGCATGCTCTAGTAGAGCCTCCCACATCCTGTTTGACATACCACTCCCCAGTATCTACACCAGCAGATTGACATTATAAGACTAGAACAAAGCCTGAAGCTCTTGAACTAAAGAACTAAACTAATGAACCAAGCCCTATGCTTACATTCCGTAATTTTTGGGGATCCTTGACTGCAAAACGCAGAAACTCTTCAACTGTGAATATTCCATTAACATTTAGCCTCTTGTGAAATGAACCATCCTTGCCAATTTTCTCCAATCTCCACACCTCATCATGCAATGTAGGTGGATAGTGTTTCTTGTACACTAGTCAAACAAATAAGTCAAGAATTTATAAACGGTCTTTCAGGACAAGAATCATAAGAAGAGTAAATACCACACATAACATAAACTTACATTCCCCTCTGTGATCCTTAACAGTAAAAGCTTCTGTCTTTGCCTCACGGATGTGCATACCTTCACAATATCCAGATGCCACCTTCACGCCAAGCCTGAACTTCCTGCTCCTTATCCAACTTGAGTTATCAGTAAAAGTGAGATCCCCCAGTGTCCCCACCCCTTCCTTAAGTGTCACTTGCAGGTCCCCAGTCAGCAATGGCCTCTTTCCTTCACGCTCCTTTACAACATGGCTTTCAAATTCTTCCTGTGTCCAGCCTTCATCATCTTCATTGTTAAAATCACCTTCAAGCACAATAACATCTAGTTTCATGGAGGCTTCAGGGCCGGAAGTGACAACATGGCCAGTGTTTGCATCAAGAAGAACAATATGGATTGCAGCACCCTGTTCTCCATCTACCTTTCCTCCCGTAAAAAGAGGAAGAGACAACCTAGACCTAAACTGCAACTGCAAGTTTCTCCCATCTGGGCCTTCAATTTGTTTGGGAGAAGACCTGCGGTGTTAAGTATTAGAAGACTATACTACCTGTAAAGCAAACAAAACAAGGCAATGCAGAGAAGACCATTCAAATTGGAATGAAAACTTTGAGGCTTAAATGTAGAGTTACAGACTTTATATTAGAGAAAACATTAGTGAAACACACAGAATACAGAAAAATGGAAAACATTAAACACAGAATAAATTGCTATAAATTTACTCCTGACAAAGTACAGACTTGTAATCAGACCACTATGTCATGAAAGAACCTTAGCACGAATGCTGTTACATGAGCCACAAGAGAGTTTCATATGAAACAAATGTCATACCTTCCATTTAGTCTGGCAGTGCCTATTTTTGCCAAAGCACGCTCCACTTCCTCACTTACCTGTTATGCATAATTTGCAATGAAGCAATAAGGCCAGATGCAATGAAAAAGTTCTCCATGTTGTAAAAAGTCAAGAATCAAAATAATACTGTGGTTTAACTGTTTAGATTAAAAAACTGACATCACTAGGAATATTATATGAATATGTTTTTATTTTTAACAAACAATTATATGCCAACTGTTTTAATGTGTGTAAAAAGATAGTTTCCTAACTATATTAGCTCCCAGAGGCATTGACCTCTCCTACACATCTTAATACACACAAGAGCACTTCCACTTGTAATGGATCCCACTAATTCTATAAAGGCGTTGGTCTCTCATTTGAAAAATGAAATTGACAGAAAATTGCAGACTTTTTGGCTTTTTGACCATAGCATAATGTGATATGCCATGAGTCAATGATGTAATAATGTGATATGAAATCCAATTAGATGAGTCCTAGGAACTCTAGTATGATCCTAAAAACATTTCCATTTCACCTTAATCTAACACCAGTATCCTAAACCCATAGTTGTCTTTTATATCTAAGCACTTTTATCTAGTTTATTTGAACCAAAATTGCACACAAATTTTCCCAGATTTCACTGTAATTATATTAACTTTCATATTTGTATTGTCATATGTTGTTTTTCAGATTCCTAGTTACAGCTTGAAGTCTAAGCTTCTATTCTTGTTGATTGTGACAGGTTCTGTATTCTCTTTTTGACTTTGCAGCAAGACCTCACAGCCCAGTTCTTCTTCAATGATGGAGATATTCATTTGTCGAGAGATATAAATGAATTTCAATTACTCATAATGAAGTAATGTATAGAAGTAATTGGAAAAAAATTAAAAATAAAAAGAAAAAAACTAACAACTCTACGAAGAATGGGTTCCATAGATGAGCAGAGCTTCTGCAGACTATCAACTTTGAGAGCTTCCACAATTACACTGCATCATGTATATGACTTTGTGTTAAAATTGAGGTTAATGTAAATATATTTCACTGCAGCAATTTACCCTGAAACAGATGTTACCAAATACAAAAGTAAAAGCATGTTGAATTTTATTCCATTCTATTTGATGTAGTATCAACATCATGTCAGCCTGTCAGAACAGTCCCTTTTAAACAAGTCACAAAACTAGAAGCTAAAGGAGTACGTGGGATTCCAAAATTCAAGGACTCTAAATGTAACCAATAGTAAGAAACCATAAGACAATCAGACGTAGGATAAGACATCTCCTGTGAGGGTTCAACTATCACAATGTCTTTATAAGGGACCGGTGGACGGTATAATATTATGTTATTCAATTGAATTCTTAAAAGCTAAGGACTTTTGATTGCTATTTTGATTTAACTCTCTCCTCCTATCTCATGGTAATCCCTTTTATGTGTTTTGATAAGCTTCTTAGCAGTTCTTGCTCCAACTATTAGGTGAAATGTTGCAACTCGTTGCTATATAGCTTACACGCGATAAAATTTTGCTATTTTGAAAACAATACTTTTTTTACAGGCAACGAATATGATATAGCTGTTTTTCAAGGCCATTGATTGTTTCATCGACTATCATTGTCATAAATAAAACATATTGCTTTCAGAAATTACACAAAAGCAAAATTACAACACAAGTATCCAGAAGGAACAGAACCAACAGTTACAAGGTTACGAGTTGCGCTGCAATAAAATCACAAAGCAAGTTAAACCGCCAAGAAGCCACAGTATCCTTTTTCATTACCTAGCTAGAGCAGGCCGTTTTCGCTCAGGTTGCTTGTCTTCATCCCCAACTTCCAGGCTCCGCTTCCCTCTAGCCATACTATTGGTCCTCTCCATATACCTCGTTTGCATCTTAACTTGGCTATTCAAACCCTACCTACCCAGATCTGTTGGCAAAAAGTAGAGACAAAAAAAAAATAAAAAAACAAATATGTAACGATCAAACAATAAACTTTTCAACAACAGATCCAAACTGAAACAAAAAATTCAACTCAAATTAAGCTCAATCGCACCCTAATTCAAGCTTTCAGACACTGATTCTCACTAATGGCAGAAAAGATAAACAAAGAGCATACTCAAGTAAGACGACCGTTACACAAATAACTAGAATTTTCTCGGCATCCAGACGATTATGAAAACAAAAGCGGCAAGGTGGAAGGCGAAAAAGATTACCTGAGAGAGATATAACTCTGTGATAATATACAAGGTTGACTTGGAGAGAGACAAAATTTGAAAAAAAAAAAAAAACAGGGCCAGATAAAAAGAAGAGAGAGAAAGAGACCGCGTATAAAAGAGAAAGTGTCTTCTCTTTTTGGCTTTCTGAATGGATCTTTTTTTTTTTTTTTTTTGGGTCTGGCTCGGTATTTAATTTTCGGTCCTGGTTGGTGTACTCTGGCTGGCGACTGAGCAAGTGGAAATGATCACGCACTTTGTGGTCCACGGATTTGGTGCGTCTGGGTAAAGTAAACGTGTCTGACTCTCTGGCGGCTCTGGCGCTGAGGATTGACCCCGATAGCGGCCACGGTGGAGATTGTACCACCGGACTTGTTTTTTCTTGGGGGGGGCGCGAGTTTGGTCATGATCTAAAGCATCTGGTCCGTCCGCGGGTTAGGGGGGGATTAGTTGGATCCGAGCCGTTCATCATTTAGTAGAGCTTATTTGATTCGCGTAGTTTTTCAACGTCATCCGAATGAATGTCTAGTCATTGCCGAAGTAATACAATTCTTTCGACAAAAAGCGAAATTGTCAATCAATATGTGTTGCTTTTACATTTGGTCCCGTTCGTCCTTTTAACTCGAGATTCCCGTAAGAGTTTTGGAGGAGCTATTATAATGAAAAATAACTTTACTCCAAAGTGTGGCAAGGAATATCCTCATTTTATCTAACCAAAAAAATCTCAACTTTATACGCTCAAAGTCCACTTTGCACTCTTAGATCCACAGTGAATACTAAATGACATTGACTGGTGCCCATGTAAAATTTAGGGAAAAGTGGTCAAATGCCCAAGTAGATTAATCGATTAACCACGTGAGCCCTACAACTTTGGCCTCTTTCCAACTGAATTACTTCTCTGTCCTCCAAACACTACTGCCTTCCTACCCTTCTCCATGCCAAATAGCAAGCAAGTGCTCCCATGATTGGATTATGGGGGGAGCAGCCACGTCCTTGTTGCCGCGGTGCGCCCCAATATGCTTCAGCACTCTAGCTTTTCTGAGGATGAATTATATTTAGTACCGTAGGAAAACACGTTTGTATCATATGCGTGGCATAGCAAGTTTGAATTCTTGAGCGACGCCAAACTTCTTTACTAAAAGAATCTAGGGACTACCTTTGCTCCGTAGATCCATTAACAGGATTGATGATATAACTGAGTTGGCCAAGATTCTAAATGAATCCGGAGATTTCTACGTTTCAGATTATACCGGTCCACCTACCCACACTAATTCCCCTTAGATATCAATTTTGATTGTGTGCTAAAATTCCTCTTCAGTAAATAATACATTCTGATTTTTATTATTATTATTTTTTTATGCTTTTGAAATGACTTCAAATTTGCATAAGATTTTGATGGCTGATATGAGAATACGTCTCCATCCCCATAACCTGTCAGGAACATCTAACAAATATATATGGTAAATATTCATAGCTAGCAGGATACCTGCCGCTCCTTAGCTACATAGAACTCTTCAAGTCCTGCATGAAGCTTGGCGAGCAGTTGCTTGCAGATTTCAGGAGATGAACATGGCCCACACATGAGATAGATGACACTACCTAGTGGCCTCAGGTAAACCCCATCCTCACGAAGCTTCTGAACAAGAGAGCGTGCATATAATGATGCATACCTGTACAAAGATCAACTGCTTCAGTCAGGCATGGATTTCAAATGGAAGCTCGTATATGAATGAGAGAATATGTGGAAGAAGTTTCAGCCCAGAGATTCAACATTATGGCAATACTTTTGTTCTGCCTCCTATATTGGTGACTACTAGGATCCAGAATGCACAATGCCTCAAACTGTCTATACTTCTCCACAAAGAACTCAAGCATCCATCTTAATGTTATTAGCAACATTTCCCGATGGTTTGCATTACTTAGCTTGAAAATATGATTAAAGCATAGAAATTGGGGTGGTGGAATTGCAATAACAGTCGTGTCATGAACTTCTTTCTAGCAATGGAACAGCAGGCTTTACAATATCTTCTTAGGAAAGTTGTTTCAGAACAGCTGGAGAAGTGCATGTGAGTGAAATAAATAAATAAATAAATAGAAGCAACCCACCTGCCACCATGGCAAAGCATGGAAGTAATTAATGAGCAAGAAATTAAAAGGTTAATTAACAGGACAATACCCAGCATGTGGCCCTTGTGCTCGTAATTCCAGAGCAAAGAGAGTCCCTAATGCAACAACTCTTTGTACAGAAGGATGTGATGAGATCAGTTGCATCAGTTTGCCATCCCATAACTGCAGATGGGAGATGCGATGTAAACAACATATAGACAACAATAATAATATGCTTAAAAGGATGACAAGATCTGAGCAGGATATGCCAACCCTCCCCGCCTAGACTTTTTGGTGAATGAAAGGTAAAAGAAAAAAGGGCAAAAAAGGTTTTGATTAAGCGAGAGAGCAAGTGATACAATCTCCATTATCATTCTACATTTGAAGACAGGTAACAGATTATATATTTCTAATCATATCTGAGGCTCAAAAAAATTATGACTTTTCTTTCGCATGGTAACTTTTGACAGGTTGGCATTATGGGAAATTGTTCTGCCAATGATTGTCCTTGGTCCTTTTGGTGCTAATGTTTATGGATAAATGAAATTTTATTTACAGTCAAAACCCTCCACCCAAATTCCTTCGACAGCTAGGGGTTTAATGAGGCCAAATCCCCATAGTACACTATGGTCTAATTGTTTTCTCAGTACTTAAATGCGCAGGCAAAGGCATATCTCAAAATAAGGTATGTTATTATACTTTCTAGACAAGACCATACTAACAAATGGGGATATTCAGCCATCATGAAGCAAGTAAAGATACGAGTATATTGCACATACCTCCTGAAGCAACCTTTGTCCATGAACAATATTATGGTTTGTTTGAGGATCTTTAAACCATTTTATGGCTTTAACTGCTGCTGTGCACCCCATAGCATGAGCAGAGTATGAGTGTCCGTGCAAAAGGGCTTTGAGCTAAAAACAAACTCAAAACAATGTAAATACACATCAAAAGGTCAACATTGTGGACAAAAATGTGTTTAGCATAGGCATGAATAAAAAAAACACACGTGCAGGGAAACTTTACCAGTGATAAAATGTCCTAAGCAAACACAATAGATTGGATTTCTCAAAAAGTCTTCCAATGTACAAGAAAATAATTTAGTAGAAAATGCAATAAAACCCAAGATTATTTATATCTAAATTAGCATAAGCATTTGTTTCATCACTAAGAATGGAACACATCATATGCTTTGCCACAAATTGTACTTGTAAAATGTGCCAAGCCTACAATAGTGCTCAAGATTCATTGGAAAATAGATTACAAAAACTTAAGAAAGATTTAACTACCATAAAATATGTAATCAATTCAGAATGAATATGTCAAGTAAGTGAAACTTCAGAAAGATTTAACTAAAAGGATCTTTCTTCCTGTAAGAATATGAATATGTTCAGTGAAACAATTTCAGCCATGCAAGGTAACACCAGAATTTTGCGAGAGTAGTTGCACTTTGGATAGCCAGAATACAACTCTTTAAGAGTGCAATAATGCACACTAACCAACTCCTCCACCATACACTAAACATAGATATTAATCAGCTCTGTTGACCCCTTTGTTTCCATTGCGGGTTAATCCAGTCAAGAGCATCACCAGGTAGCAATGTGAAAAGGAATGCATAAATCGCACACAAGGCTGAAGTTGATGCATTTAGCATGAAGGAAGCCTCCTCTAGTACGCTACCTTAGAATCTCCAAAGAATGAATTAAATATGGCATCTGTGGCCAATGTAGCAGCCAAGGGTATAACCCCACCAGTCATTAACTTCGCAAAACAGGCTATATCTGGCACACAATCAAGTAGGTCTGCAGCAGCCTGTAAAAATAAAAATGAAATCTCAACAGCTTAGATGAATGAGGAATTGATGAGAATGAGAAAGAAACAGATAAAGAACAAGAAAAGGTATCAACAAGAATGAGATGTGATGGAGGGCAACTGACCTCCACTCCAAGACGCCAGAAACCTGTAAAGACCTCATCAAATATAACTGGAATATTTCTAATTCGACACTCCTTAACAAGTACTCGTTGGAAAAGTGGATCAATCATTATCATTCCTCCTGCACCTTGTATAACTGCAGCAAGATTGCAGTTTTCAGAAAGGTAAAAGCATTGGTGCAAAAAAGTAAGCAAAGGCTGCTGAGAAAATGGAAGTGATGCAAAGGCCAAAGTGCAGGCCAACTATCATCGGGTCCAAATAAATATGAAAGATGCAAATATAATCCAAATTAGACCATTACACAACATAAAATAAAATGCAAGTAACAAATACTACAGTCTTGCCTGGTTCTATAATCAATGCTCCAATGTGGACAGATCCTTTTAAGCCAGAATATTGCAAGAGCTGTTCTGAGATGTATGCTGAATAAATTGCAGCAAGATCTGATTTATCCCTGCTCTTGTCAAAAATTTGATTGCAAAAGCTGAAGGCTGTTAAAGCCAAAGAATTTTAGGAAATATTATTAAATGGCTATGGAAACTGAGACACCAAACTCAAATTTAATTGAGATAAGACTCTAAGTTTGCTTACTCATTTCTCCATGAAAAAGATTTTTGGGGTGCATCCCATCAGGTAGTGAAAGAGTCCACATGCTGTTGGACATAAAAGCTGTTGGAGGATCCAAAAAAATGCCTCTTCCAGTGTACCTGTAATAATGCATGAAAGCAAACAGCAATGAAGCTAGAAATTGGATAGTTTCTCTCGGCATTTTTCTAGACTAAATATTAATATCCACCAAAAAAATGAACTATTTAGTCCCTTTAGTGCCCGAACTTCTGTATATAAAACAAAGTTACCAAGTATCAAATTAGGTTATGCTAACAGCATGCAACTAAAACAATCTATTTCTAGTCAATAATGAATCAATTTTAAGCCACCAAACAAAATAATTACCAGTAAATAGTTATCGTGAATGTTTCCATACCAAAGAGGATATGTCAAATAAAAACGATAAAGTTGAAACAATAAGGGATCATTGTCACATCAGGCTACTTCATTCCATCTCATCATATCATGAATTGTAAACAATAATAGAAAACCAAGTATATAGAGACCAAAGGCTGAAAAGTTTGTATGGATCTAAGAAGCATCCGGCAAAAACCAAATTGTTTAGAAAGCAAATATGGATCTTTTGTAAACTGCGTTCTTGGCTACTTGCATGATTTGCATTCCACCACTCATTTCATTGCAACAAGCCTAGCTAAAAAATCTGGCATAAACAGTACTAAAATAAAAGGAACACAAAAACAGGCAACATAAAATTCCATTACTTCTCCTGACAGATTTCTGAAATTTGATTAGAACTTAAGGCAGAATAAGTGATATGTCCACCATTATATTGTCATTTTGCCATCCAAGTGTCCAAGTAATTGCTATCAGTCACTCACTAGTTATCTTGTCCACTAACAATTTCTTCTCTCAAAAAATGAAAGCTAAAACCAGCCAGGATATAACTCCAGTCAGAATAAGAGGCTCAAACGAAAAATAACACTACAAAGCAACTTTACCCACAATACAATAATGTAGAACATAAAAACAACCATCAGTCTACATGAAAAATCACTGCAATTGACTAGCTTTAGTGCAATAGCTTCAGTAATGCTATGACCTTCAAATTCTCAATCCTGAATGAATACAATAAAAATACACGAAGGTAGGATGCATGAAATGAATCAGGCTGACTCAAAAAATAGGTTCTTAAATTAGTTGGCTTGGAGAGTTTTTGAAACACTTGTAAGGAAAAAAATTGTCCATACCATGGTTGCTGGAGGAAGCCTGTAAATGACGATGGTGCTTGTGCTTCCATTGCACCCAAGGTGTCACCATGATAAGATCCCCTAAGAGCCAGAACCTAAATGAAACCCCCCATAGGTTACCAGCAACTTTACAAAAGAAATTGCAACCTAAGTATAGTAAGTACACAATTTGTCGATTTTATGACAGAAATTAGACTGAGATGTAAAACGAGAAGACATCCAAACAACCTAGAGCAACTGAAGCCTAAGCAGTAGCACATCAAAACTTTAAGCTTTGGTTGACAGATTATGGCCTATTGTGCTTAGCATCAAGCACTTTTGATCCTTACTAAAAATTAAAATAAAATAATGCATGGAAGTAAAGAACATGGGGAAAAAAAAAAATTACCTTCATAAAATATTCCAATGGCATTATTAAAAGTTGAAATCTGATTGCTTAAGCAAATGATAGAAGGTCTCATGCAGTGTGACCATCGTGCTAGAATTATTTGGTCCAAAAGACCTCTGGCAACCAATTAACTTAATAAAAAATCTGGGATGTGATACACACTATCAAATATCAATCTTTCTACGGCTAGATTAATAAATGATTTGAATAGGAAAATAGTAAAGCATAAACAAATATTACATGGTCAAATACCAACACCACTTGCAAAACTTTAATCGGGCTAAAGAGTTTCATCATTAATAGAACATTCACTTGGAAGTGAATCAGTCTACAGTTACATTTTTTTGCTGGTGACTGCATCACTTCCAAGTGTTTGGAAATTTGGCAGCACCTGTTAAGACAAAATGCATTGCAGTAGCACCATATATCAAATTGCAAAATAGAAGAAAGGAGAAATGTTATGTCCTACTTTGCAGTTAATGCATTGACATCAAAACAATTTTTCCCTGATCTCTGATGAAAACAAAATCTCAAGCATTATGCATAGGGAATAAACAAGATCTACATGTTTTCAAAATAGAATTATCATGACCAACCTTAAGCTCAATATATCTTTCAACTGGGTAACCTAAAAAAATTCCATTATCAGAACAAAATTTGCGGAATGCCATTTTAAGGGCAATTTCAATTGCTGTTGATCCATTATCTGAAAAGTACACCCTGGAAGCCCAACCTGCATAAGCAATGAGTATAATAATTCGCATCTGCCATATACAAATGGGAAAATATAGTTTCAGAATGCCAAGAACTTTTAACACATTTTACAAATCAAATTTATTCGAACTTGACTCAAAAGTTATATTGATCTGTATCATTACTAGGGCAAAAGCAAGCTTTAATGAGAAGGCAAGTCTAAGACATTTTCACTGTCAAACTGTATGAGAAAAGTATTCAAGATAAGTGGCAGAACAAGAACTAGGGGCTTTCTCTTTATCAAAACAGGAACAAATTACATGCACATGTATGTCTATAGATTCCAACCTTTGCCCACACCCTCAAGCAAATGCTCTGCACATTCTAAGGCTGGCTCATAAACATTCTCAGGAAACATGACATGACCAAATCTTGCAGCAGCGTAACCCATGTCTCTTGCAAGCTCAGTCTGAAGCCACCTAAACAAATCAGACATCAAATCACCATGCTGAGGAGAGAGAGAATGTAAGCTAGCAGAAATGATGTAAATAGAAAGAAAGAGAAACAAAAGCAGAGGGTGGAACTACGCACTTTGCATGTATAGTATGTAAATAAAATTATGCCATTATGTTTTAAACATATCAACTTTTTGATAGCAATTTCTCTAATGGGATGCCTAACAGTTTGAAAATTTTACTTTATGATAAGTTGTCATTACATAGTTTCAGGATCTGAAGAAATGTACAGAAATAAGGAGTTCTAGAGTTAAAAATTTAAAAAAAGTTAACACCTAAACTAAAGATTATAGCAAGCATCCACTCTATGGTCACATTGCAGCTTCCTAGTGTTGTTTGTATGGAAAGGGGGAAGTCAAAGGACCCATCAATTCAGATGCCAGACAAAATTTCCAACAGCCACGGAAAAGGTCAAACATTAAGTGCAACATAAGGAGCAAAATTCATGTCTAAAATCCTTTGATTTACATATAACCTAAAAAATTTTCCCCTACACAAGTATCTGATATAGCTTTCATCCATTATCTTTAACCTTTCAATAATGCAACATTATAGAGATCCTATCAAGGACCATCTTCAAGTTCAAATATTACCTAGTCTCTAGAACTTGGAATCAACAAAAACAAAAGCCATCTGAGAAAGGTTAACATTGTGGCTTATGCCAAATTAGCACTAGAACCATCTTTAGGTGTTGTCCTTCTTCATCATGCCCATGAGAGATTCATGCAGTCAAATTATGCCTTCTCCATGACAACTTAAATTAATCATCTTGTCTCACATGATTAATGTAATGAAAAGTGAAATTTATCACTTTGTTACTCACTTACCAGCATCTATTAGTAAAGGTGCTAACTCGGTTGGGCCATTGGTGGAAAACAAAAATTTTCAACTCATCAAAAATGTTTAAGCAATTGGCCACTTAGTTCATTGCATCCAAAGTCTTAAAGCACAGCTTCAGATGTTTGGCATGTGCTCTACAAGGATTGTCAGTAATTATGATCAAGCATAACACAACAAAGGCATGTACAGTACACTCCTGCAGGGTATATTCTGCCTAAATCCCGGGCCATCTTAACAAGAAAGTTTTGTCTAAAAGGACGCTCAGGTTGGAATGTCTAATTGCATTGCTTCAGCTGATTTTTAACAGGAATGTCTGCCCATGAGATTAGCATGCAATAAGCAATTGTTCAGAAAAAGTGAGCAATCAAATTGCTCCCCTGTAAACTTGTGCGGCTAAATAAAATTTGTAGAGTGATGCTCTATCAATTGAAACTAGAAACAAGATTGTCTAAGAAGAGAAAAACATTATGGAAAAGCAAGCAAAATACGTGTAAAATTTCAGCATCATGTTACTTCAATTTGTTCACGACTGAAAACCAACCCATTCATCCTATATGTAGCCAAATTTCCCCATTAAGTTACCATAAAAGATCAACATAGAAAAGCTTAACAAGCATAAAGAAATCGCTGAACACCATAAGGCTGACCTGCAGAGTAGCGTCAGGTCCTTGAGTCCACCAACTAGCACATGCATCAAATTGTTGAGTTATAAATTCGTTGTTCTGGACCTATAATTGGAAAGAAAAAAAAAAGGTAAATTTTGGTTGGCATTTTAGATTTTGCCTTCAACTTAGCAGGAACACAACATTGGGCATATAATATAGAGAAAATGCTGTGGGAGAGAAAAGAAAAGAAATGTACAAAAGTTCATTTTATGGCTCACACCCATAACTAACTGTTTGAGGAAAAATGAACAGAAAAGACATGAAGCTCAAGCAACTGTTCTCCTAGATGGCAGGTGACCAAAAATGGGGAAGAAAAGCACTTCTGAAATAAAATTTTTGAGAAAAGTGTATCACACATTCATTAATCATTACGACACCAACCTTGTAAACTGCAAAATTCTCGCCACATCGAGAATCAATTACAGTAACAGTTCCATCTGGTACAAGTTTGTGCTGAGTAAATGGCCACCAAAAAATTTCCTTTGCCTTGTTTGACATGTCATTTAGTCTTTGTATCCTTTTGGAGAAAGCTGATTGCAACGTTTCCGTCAGAGAGTTGAATGCTTCACTAGAATCAACAAACCATTCCAACAGGTCATTTGACCTATCCTCTGGAATAGGCGGAAGCACAATCACAGGCACCCTGGAGATAAATGAAAGATAAATGAAGAAATAAAATCCTGTTTTCATAAACTAAACAATCTTAAGTAAAGAGAAAGTAGCAATGCAGAACAAAGAACTACATCAAGAAGAGAGTGAGAACATATGCATAAAAAGATTGCAGTTAACACATCATTGCATCAAATGATGAAGTTGGTAAGAGAAAAATAATTGGAATTACCTATTTTGCAAATATGATTGCAATGGCACCTCATTAACAAGGCCATGATCTTCAAAAACAACAGCAACAATATCATAACCTCGAAGTTTTAGGCTCTCATAAGCTGAGATTGTTCCAGATATACCACCTAGCCGCCCATCTCCCACAAGAACACCAGGTAGCCGGAAAGGCCTGCCGACATATTTAAGAAACAAAATGAATCAGGGATAATATAAGCACTATAATTCTTCCCAATATCCCCTTCCAACATTGCTGTTTCTATAGAGTAATTACTGGGACCTTTTTGTCTCCATGGTGACACCAGTTGTGTAATTTGTTAGTAATCCTTAGTCCAAAACTAGTAGAATTTGGCTACTCCATCAAATCCGTCACCTCCATCCTACCTTGTCTAGGGGCCTATTTTTTTTATAAGCAACAATATGCATGTGTCTAGGTTATATATGGCTCATTTCCATGACAGGAGCCAAAAACAGCATCAAAGCTACAACTTAAGTTCAGGGAGGAGCAAAAGGTAAGACAAAAAAAAAAAGGGCGAACCATGTAAATCTGCAGAGTTTAAAATTAGTGTTCTCTTAAGTATGACTAATTAGACAACAAAGATTCCTCAATCAAGAACAAAGACTCTTATTAAAACTTGCACTTAGACACATTATTTAAGGTCCCTAGACCCAACAAAAGAGTACCATTAGGCAACTTTTCATAACTGAATGAACTAGTAAGCCAGGCATTCTGTTTCACCGTTACTCTCAATTACAGCTGCCCACCTCTTATCCAGTCACAGTACCAGAATGCCATCAAACTAAACTTTTCCAAGACGTCCCCTTAGTCTTTTCTAGATACATTCAGCATTTCAGAGGTTTTTTTTTTTTTTTTTTGTGAACATCATATGTAACAAAAGAAGTACATCAAAATTAAAAACACTAATAACAAAACATCAACGATAACATATGTTGTGATCTTAAATGAAAACTTTTGAAATGAACATCTAGACTTCATGTAATCACAATACCAAAAACAGTTTTTTGGGTTTGAGGGTCTCTGGAGGCTTTGCCTTTATGGGTCTTTGAAAAAAGAATTGACAGACGACCCAATCAAATGTGTGGGTGTGCGTGAGGGAGGAGAAAGACGAAAAAAAAAAAAAAAAACACAGAGAGCAAGTGAGAATGGAACATAGATCAAAGCAAGAAAGAAGGATCAAGCACCGGTACAAATCACATTGTAAGGCACCAGAAGGACCAGGACTTGCAACCCCTCCAGCAGTCTCTACGACACACAGAGAGTTCATTGTCTCCAATTCACCCTCACCTTCCAAGCCACTTCTCAAACATTTCTCCAGCGCCCGCACCACAGTAGAATCCCTAACCACGCCGGTTTCCCTTTCTGCGGCCAAGTGCGGCGAAACCGCATCCCTCCATGCGTACAACGTCTCACAGTTCAACTCGGAAACCGCAGCCTTATCCCCTAAAACCTTCTTCTCCTCGTAAAAGTTTAAATCATCGATCCCGCGATTCTTGAAATCGACGCCAGAGGCGGCGAATGAGGATTTGAGGACCCGATTGGAAGCACAAAGAGTGATGGAGGGATTTCGGTGGGGAGCAAGGGAGGAAACTTTTGTGAAAACAAAACGGGAATCGGAATCAGAGGGAAAGCCGGTTTGGACAGGCTTCAGATAAAGAAATTTGCGTTTTACAGAGGCGGTGGAGTGCGGCGGCGGAGAAAGAAGGAAGGAGGAAGCGAGGCCGGTAGAGACCAGGGTTTTCCCAAGAGAGGTGTTGGATCCCCAAATTATGTAGGCCGGGTGAGAGAGTGGGAGGCGTAATGGTTCCGAGGATGCCGTAGTGACTGTGGAGAGGAGTTTGTGGTGGAGAAAAAGCCCGAGAGAGTGGTGGCGACAGCGGCGGCAGTGGACGGAGAGGCAAAGGAGAAGCATGATGGCAGTGGCGGGCAGGGGAAAAAAACACCCTAGAAGCAAGAGAGAGAGAGAGTGCGGGCAGCCGGACAGGTAACAGTGTAATGTAACGGTTAAAAAGTGGATATGGAGAATTTGAAAAAGAGACGTTGTGTGGAGGCGCCTTTCTTTCCCATGATGGGCGGCGGAGTTAAAGTAAACACGTGCGGGGCGTGTTTGGTGGTCACCAACTTTAATAAATATCAGTTGGACTTTGGAGCGTCAATTTGTCAAACGCAAAAAACAAAACGGAAAACCGGAAAATTTTTTATATCCATGTTAATAAGTGAATTGACCCCTTTTTTTTTTTCAAAAAACAATTATTACCCGTCATTTTCTTCTTACGTTGTGTTTAATTGATTTTTTTTCATGTAAACAATGTTTTAACTGTAAATTAAATTTTTTATTTTAAATTTTATTAAATTATAAATTATTATTCTTTTAATTTAAAGTAATTTTACTCCAATTTTTAATTATAAATTTTTATGAATATAATAAATATATATTTTTTAATATTTTTAATTTAATAAAATTTTATATAAAATATGTATTAAAGAATAATATATAATTTATATTATGAATTATATTTAATGATTTAAATTTTTAAATGAAAAAATTTTCAATAAATTATGTATATATATATTTGATTTTTTTTTTTTTTTTGGTTGATGGTTATATCATAGTTTTTTTGACGTTTGTGTATGAAACTTTTGGAAGAATATGTATAGATTAAAAACATATCTTGTTATATTTTATTGTAAAACGAACAATTTCTCTAAACAATAACGACCTATCACTATCTCTTATCACTTTTATAAAATACATTTGATGTAATTCAACAAATAGGGTCAGATAATAGTCGGGAAGAAATATTTTGAGGAAAGTGGTGAAATTTGATATATTGTATTGGATTGATTGGTATAGAGATTTGAGATGGGAAAATTATCAAAAAAAATGTCTAAATTTAGTAATTTTCTATCTCTCACTTGTCCATTTGAAAGAAAAATCTTAATTGTTGATTTTGGTTTGGACATTGGAGATTGAACTTTCTAAAAGAGTGAAAGATTTTTAAGTTTCATGAGATTGACCTCCCCAACTTTCCATGCGTGGACTAACGAAAAAAGTAAAATGATAAAATCTCCCAATGTTAGACAAAGGAATTTCACCTTTAATCTGCCAAATTCCATGAGTTTGAAAAACGCCCATGTCAGACAGCCCTTTGTACTTGGTTGCAGCACTGGATAAAAGGGTCGTTGTCAATGAGCTAGACGGATTAATATTTTAGGAAAAAGTAAAATTACTAAAAAAAAAAATGATTAACTATTAAACAAAAATAAAATAAATAATGATAAAATATTATATTTTTAAAATTTTAACTTAACTCTTAGAAATAGAATAATGATAGTAAATAAAAGGCTAACGGTAAAATCTGTTTCAGTGGATACAAATTTTTTTTTTTATTTTTTATTTTCAAAGCCATCATTTCATATAAATCCTATTATCCTTCGGATTACTATTAGGGAATAGGAATTCAAGATCGACAGTTCGACAGGGGCAAATGTGTTTTTGTAAGTAAAAGAAAGGCATGGACCGATACCACACCAATACTGGGCCACGGGCCCAGGCCCAACCCATTACAGCACCTCTCAATTCTAACCAGACATGATGACCCCTTTCGAGTTGTAATAAGGATTCGTTCTGTCAGCTTGTGCCACCTGGCATATCGTCCCTGGGTCACATGCCTTTGGCCCCCACGCAATATTTTTCCCGGGAAAGTGAACGAAATTGCGAGAAAACATGGCCAGCGCGGGGACGTGGCCTAGGAACATGTTTATTTCTGAATCAGACAAACAGGTTTCACATGTAAATTTGAGTGCATATAATTTATATAGTTGGGATATAATTTTTATGTCTAGTCTCAGATAACAGGTAAGAGTGAACAACAAGGATAGTTACTATATATTAGAAGTTCATTTTTGTAATTAATATTTCTGACATAATTAATATTGAAAAATACATAATGTTATTGAAAAATTTAACCACAAATGCCAATAATTTTCAACCGTGTATATTCAACATTTTAAAAAGTTGAAATGCTTTATGATTAACAACATAAACACATTCAAGCAAGGTTTGAGGAGTAAGTGTCAGGTTCGAACTTGGACAAGCTTGATAAAAAATTTCCCCCATTTCAATTTAATTTTTTTAAAAAAAGAATGAATAAAATATAAATACGATATTAAATAAAATGATTTGAGATACTGTGTAATATCTACATTATTGTTTTTATTTTGGTATAAATGAAGAGGGAGGTAAAAATTAAAATGTGATAAAATTTGATAATTTATTTATGTAAATTGTGCAAGATACTGTTTTGTTGGCAATTAATAGAGAATTTCAACGCCACGAAAGGGTAGGTGTTGGCATTCTTTCGCCCATCAAAACAACAGAAAACGCACAGACACACATATAATATAATTGTAAAAAATCTTTAGTTATTGGCATTTTATTTATTCCAGGATCAAAGCTCTGTAAATTTGGAAATTGTCTCGTTTTTTGTTAATAAGGTAAAATTGATCATTGGATTGAACGAGTGGTTTAAATTTTAGATTTTAAAATTTGTTAATAAAATTAAGTTTATAGAAGGATAGAGAGAAAAGGCTCAAAAGTTTGATAATCCTTCCCGGTTTAGATGTATTGAAGAAACAAATCCTAACATGTAATCTATGTTTTGGATTTTTTTTACTAGACATTTTTAAAATTAAATACAAGAAAAAAAAAATCTGATGCTAATATTAAATAACAATTGACAAAAAAAAAAAAAAAGAATTTATAAACTTGCAAAAATTAAAACGAGATTGCGTATAACTGTCATTCATTTAAATGAGTGCCTATTCGTTAAAGTATTGTTTTCTTTATTTAAATTTAATGGAAGTAACGGTCACTTCAGTTTCTTGTAGTTCCAAGTTCTGCAGAGTCGCTTCCTCTCTATTTCAACGTTCCCTCCTTGCCTTTCTTCTTCTTCTTCTTCTTCATCTCCATCTCTGTCTTTCCGGCAATCTTTTTTCATCATCACAATCTCCGTCTTGTCTCTTTCTGTCCTGAAAGAAACACCCAATCAAGAATGCAATCGAGACACAAGGTCTAGTCTTTCTTTGTTTTCTATTTGTCAATCTTTGTGGGTTATATTGCTCTTCAGTTTCTCGTTGTTCCATATCCGGCAGGGTCGTTTCCACTCCAGACGTTGTCTCCTCTCTTTCAATGTTCCCTTCTTGCCCTTCTTCTTCTTCTTCTTCTTCTCCGTCTCTGTCTTTCCGGCGTTCTTTTCATCATCAAAGTCACCGTATTGTCTCCTTCTGTCGTGAAAGAAGCACCCGACTCAAGAATATAATCAAGGCCCAAGGTCTGGTCTTTCTATTTTTCTTTTTTGTCAATATTTGCGGGTTTCTGTTATAATCCAGAAGGCAGTTCTTCTCTTGTTTCTTTTTAATCCATCTTCTTCTGCTTCTCTTTCCCCCGCCCTTTTTCTGGTCATGGTCGGAGTGGCAGTTCTTCTTCAGGTGAGTAAGCCCCTGAAGGTTATGATATCCGGCGTCCTGAAAAAAGCAGTCAATGTGAACTAAGAGTCAAAAAGGTAATCTTGTTATATTGCTGATTTCACTCTGCTTTCTTTTTTCCCTTTGGAGTTCGTTGGGGAGTTGTTTTCTTTTCTTGTTTTTCTTTTCTTTTCGGTTCTTTGAACGGGAAGAAGGGGCAATCAGGTTTTGAACTCAAGTGGCTCCTCCATTGAAATGGAGAGAATAATTTGGTTCTTACTGGTAGAACAGCCTGTGATTCAAGAAAGCTTCTTTTTTCTTTTTCTATTAATCAAAATTATTTCTTTATTAAAGATTTACACTAACTGAATCTTGATTATTGTGCTCCAGTTTCCCTGTGAGAAAGTTTTATTTTAGGTCTATGCTTTTTGTCTGTTGAATCTAAGCACTAACGAGCATTCTTTGTTTGTTTTCTTGTTTTTCTTTTGAGCTTTTTTGGCTAGTTTTATTCTATAGCTTGGATTGGTACATATGCCAACTGGCGATCTACCCAAGATCTGAGATATCTTCCGGCACAAAGATTGAAAATAAAGCCAACGAGTTCATGAATTCTTGCCATTTGGTTCCTGAAGAGATAGTGACAACAGTAATAAAGCCATGAATTTCGTTTCTTTATCTCTCTCTCTCTTTTTCTCTCCCGCCCTCTTTTCTGAACTTATGTCCTATACTTGAATGCTTCGGAAATAAAACGCTTTGTTTTATAGATGGTGACGGCACAAGACTGTCCTGGGAAAAGACCAAAGGGTGGCTTCTGGATGGTTTTTCACATGGTTTTGTGCAAGAAGAGAGTCTGGAAAAGTTGCAGATCAGACCAGATATATCACTGCTGTAGTTGCTTGTGATTTGTTTGTTGTCTGATATCTCTTTGCTTCTACATCGGTTATATTATTTGGATTTCATATTTTTTTGATGGATGAATGATCAGATTGCATACAATGTATGAGAACTTACGTATATTTTTTTAGATCCTGAAATTGACATTATATGCTGACTTTTTATGCTTGTAGTGCACTTTGATTGAGCAACCCTGAAACAATGTCAGTATAGTAATTTCTTTTGCTAGACGTTTGGATGTTTGTCCAGTTTGGAGTGTTTGTCCAGTTTGAAGTGTTTTTGATGGTATAATTTTTGCTCTTGCATATTTCTTCATGATTTTGATCGTTGATGCTCAGGTCCCTGATGAAATCCTGATTGACAGATGCCGCAGTAGAAGGTTAGACCCAGTGATGGTGAAAATTTATCACATAAGAATTTTCCGTCCAGAGTCTGAGGAATTAATGCCAGACTTATTGTCCGACCTGATGAGACAGAAAAGAAGGTATAACTACAATATGCAATTGTAATCCGATGCACAGACACACTCACAGACAGGTCCATACATTTCACTCCATTTTGAAATTAGTTGTCGAGAGCATGCCATGCATCAATCCATCAAAACAACACTGATTATGGTTGTCAATCTATTTCATAAATAATCTTGTTTGGTTTTGCTTTCCATGGTGAAGATGGAGGAAGAAACACAATAGATGACTATATTTCTCACATGAGTCAGATATATTGAGGGACAAGTATATCTGCTTTGCTCTGGCATTTCACTCCATATCTTTAGTTTTGCATTGCCAATACAAAAAGTTTCTCATGCTGAACTATGGGTATGCACAAACATAGTCTCTTAATGGGAGAAGGGCTTAACAAAGGGATGGCCAATTGGAAAACTTTTGTATCACTTGAACAATTAAGCACTGTGGCTTCTCTTGTGTTGCTGTTTATGGATACTTTTGATACTTTTTAGCTTAGTTTCATGTAAGATCAAAAATGCTTGTGACCAGTAGAATTTTCTTGGGCTTGTCACTGAAGAATCCATGCTCCCAACACCCTCTCTAAGGTATGCTATATGTTAAGGTACAGTAGTATGAATAATCTGTTTAAAGACTTATTACACTTTTTATTCATCTAACAAATTCCTGCAAGTATTCTTTCTTCAGTTTGTGCCCAGGTGAAGTCACATCTTGAAATAAACAAACAAAATGCAGAAGCCATCTCATCCACTTACTCAAACATAGTGAGGGAGGGAAGTTTACATTTTTCCACTGTCTTTCTTCCATCGTTTCCCATGTGAATCCCCCCTCAACATTTTTACTTATTTTATTATCCATTATAAATGCAGATCAATGGGAATCACACAAAAGAAGTAGTATTCCAAGAAACTGATTCATTGTTGTCTCAACTGCTGCAAGATGAAGTAAAACTAATCAAGTCTGGTTAGTGTCTCTGATTGTGACAAGTATTATGCATGTTTCCTCTAGCCTATTTCTCTGATGGCCTGGCTTTTCAGGGTTCATGACCTGTCCTGGATTCAAAATATGTATGGCATTTTGATATTCTTCTTAATGAATCTGAATCTATCTTCTTAAAGTTTAGCTTGTGATTTTTCTAACTTTAGACTGTTCTATTTGCCATTCCAGGAAAGTCATTACCTGATAGTCAGACATCATGAATGCAGGAATATAATGAACAATATGTGAATTTAGAAGTTAGGGATAACATTTCTTTCCTGAAATTTGTTTGGTTCTGATAAAAGTATGAGGAGTGCTCCTCTTATTCATCTGTTCTTAATTTCCTTTAGCCTTTTACAGGAAAAATAGAGAGCGATTCCTGGTAGGTTAAATTATTCCTCATCTGAGAAATCAGGTAGTATTAATATGATGATGTGCAGCAAGCCACACAAAGAGCTCCAAATGATGGTAGAACACGATTGCAGGTGCAATTATATGTTTTTATTTTGAGACCCCACTATGCTTAAAGCATATAGCAGCATCAATTATCAATCAAGGAAACATATGCATCTAAGAAACACAATTGTTGAATGCTATAGGCCATTTTGCTTTCTTAGAAAGTCTCTCCTGGTCCCCTAGACTCAAATTTTACTTTGTGATAAGCATAGGCCAGCACATAACCTTTCCACAATTATTAATTTATGGTGCTGGATTCTAATACACCGGCTCAATAGAAATGACAAAATCAAGGAACAGAATTTCGTTGTGTTAGCTTGATATTAGCTAAATGATGTGAACTGAGAACTTGTAGCTGTAGTTAAACTCGCTGTTTTTTCATGTATCTTGAGCCCCATGATGTTTTTCCTGAAGTATTGTTCCTGTATTTGACAGAAGCTGATCAATATTCCAGAGATGAAGCCAGAGATGGTAATGAAAATTTCCTTTTTTACTTCACATAACTTTGTTTGAAATTGATCATTTCTTATGTTGCACAGGATGTTTATTGCATAGTCCCTTTCAATTGCTGATGCTGGGAAATGTGTGCAAAAATGGAGATGCCAATGCTTCCAGCGTGAAAATTCTTAGCCAACTTGATCTAAAGTTTTTCATTTTTTTTTTTAATTTTTTTGGAAAATTTGTAAAGTTTTGGAACCGGGTTTTCTTTATTTAATTTTAAATTTGATGGAGCTAACGGCTACTTTTTTTTTTTTTTTGAAAGAGACATAAATTAAAAAAAAAAAAAAAAAACAAAGATCATCTTCTCCGTGTATATATAGGACAACAGTGAGAATGATACACCCACTTCAGTTTCTTGTTGTCCAATACCGGCAGAGTCGCTTCAGTCTCTTTCAGTTTTCCCTTCTTGCCTATCTTCTTCTTATATCTGTCTTCTGCGTCTCTGACTTTCCCTTGATCCTTTCATCATCTTAATCACTGGGTTGCCTCTTTTTGTCATGAAATAAAGAAACACCCACTCGAGAATATAAGTAAGAACCAAGTCTTGTTCTTTCTTTTGTCAATCTTTGTGGGTTATATTGCAATTTAGTTTCTTGTTCTCCCAAGTCCAGCACGGTTGCTTCCCCTACAAATGCTTTCTTTTCTCTTTCAACGTTCCCTCCTTGCCCTTTTTCATCTTCTTCTATTACTTCTTCTCTGTCTCTGTCTTTTCGGGGACCCTTTCATCTTCATAATCACTGTCTTGTATCCTTCTGTCCTGAAAGAAGCGTCAACTCAACTCAAGATTTCCCAGGTTCTGTCTTTCTTGTTTTCTTTTTGCCAATCTTTGTGGAGTAAGTGTCATGATGGCTCAAGAAAACAGCTAATTCTTCTTCAATTCCCCCTTTCTGGTCAGGGACTGAGTGCCAATTGTTCTTCAAGCACGACCCTGAAGGTTATGATATTCGGTGCATGGGGCGTCCCAGAAAGGGCAGTCATTGTGAACTAATTAATGTTCAAGAAGGTAATCTTGTTTCCATTTTACTTATTTTGTACATTTTCACTTGGCTTCCTTTTTCCTCCTAGGTTTTCTTTTTTTTTTTTCAAGGGGGAGGGCGTTGTTTTTCTTTTCTTGTTTTTGAACTTGACTAGCTCGTCCATAACAATGGAGAGAATTATAGGTTCTTACTGCAAGAACAGCCTGTGACTCAAAAAAAGGTTCGTCTTGTTCCTTTTTTTCTTTTTCAGTTTATCAAAATTTTTTCTTTATTAAAGATTTACACTTACTGAATCTTGATCCTTGTGCTCGAGTTTCATTGAGAGAAAAGTTTATTGCAGGCCTCTGCTTTTTGTCTGTTGAATCTAGCACTAATGAGCTTTGTTTTTTTTTAATTTTCTTCTTTTTCTTTTGATCTTTAGCCAAAGAGTTGATGAAATCTGACCGTCTGGTTCCTGAGGAAATAGTGACAGCTGTATTACAGTAATGAATTTTGCTTCTCTATCTCTCTCCCTCTTTTTTTAAACTTATGTCCTTTACTTGAATGCTTTAGAAATAAAAAGCTTTATTTTATACATGTTGACGACTGTCAGGGGAAGATGCAAAGACAAAAGGGCGTCTTCTGGATGGTTATCTAGGGAGTTTTGCCCAAGCAGAGAGCCTGGGAAAGGTGCAGATCAGATTATATGTCTACATAGTCTTTGATGTAAGTTAACTATGTATCAATGCTGTCATTCCTTGTGATTTGGTTGTCTGGATTACATATGTTTTGAGGAATGAATGATTGGACTGCATACCATGCATGCAAACATCTATGTGTTACCCCCAAAGTCAACATTATACGAAAACATGTATGCTTGTAGTAGGCTTTAACTGAGCATCTCTTAAATAATCTGAGTGCAGAATTCTATTTTGCAACACATAGACATTCGGACGTTTGTCCCATTCTGAGTGTTTTTTATGGTATAATTTTAGTCCTTACATGTTTCTTCATGATTTGTATCATTGTTGCTCAAGTCCCTGATAAAATCCTGATTGACAGATGTGTTGGTAGAAAGCTAGACCCAGTGACAGGGAAAATTTATCACATAAAAAACTCTCCTCCAGAGTCAGTGGAAATTAAAGCCAGACTTGTTACTTGACCTGATGACACAGAAGAAAAGAAATGACAACATTATGCACGTGTAGTCTTATGCACGGGTGCACTCACATATGGGCCTATGCAGGCACCTACACTTTACATGGATGACTTGTTTTTTTCACTCCATTTTGATATCAGTTTTAAAGAGCCATGCATCAATTCATTAAAATGACATAGAGTATGGATTTAGATCTATTTGATAAATAATCTTGTTGTGTTTTACATTCCATTAAGAAGATGGAAGAATACACAATAGATTACTATGTTTCTCACATAAGTAGTGCTGAATTCAGGAAGTGAAGCATATAGCGGTCTTACACAAAAATGTGTTTCAGGTTGAACTATGGGTGTACACAAACTTAGTCACTTAAAATGGAAAAACGACTTCACAAAGGGATGGGAGAATTGGAAAATTTTTTGCATCACTTGGCCTATTAAGTATTGTAGATTCTCTTGTGTGTGCTCTTTGTGGATAATTCTGATAATTCTGACACTTCTTAGCTCTGTTTCTAGTATGGTCAAATATGCTTATTAGCAGGAGAATTTTTTTGAACCTATCACCAAACCCCACCCAAAGAAATGCTATATTTTAAGGTACAGTAGAATGAATAATCTGTTTGAAGACTTAGAACCCTTTTTATTCCTCTAACATATTCCTGCAAGTACTCTTTCTTCAGTCTGTGCGCAGGTGAAGTCACATCTTGAAACAAACAAATGAAATGCAGAAGCCATTTCATCCACTCACTCAAACATAATGAAGAAGGGAAGTTTACATTTTCCACTGTCTTTCTTCCATCATTTCGCATTTGAACCTGCTGTCAACATTTCTACTTGTTTTATTATCCATTTCAAATGCAGATCAATGGGAACTGCCCAAAAGAAGTAGTATTCTGAGAAACTGATTCATTGCTGTCTCATGTGCAGTAAGATAAAGTAAAACTTATCGAGTCTGGTAAGTGACTCTGGTTGTGAGAAGTATTATGCATGTTTCCTCTAGCATATATCTCTGATGGCTGATCTTTTCAGGGTGCATAACCTGTTGTGGATTTGAAATATGTATGGCACTTTGATATTCTTCTTATAGATTTTGAATCTATATGATACCACAAAAATCAGTGCTTCATTATTAGCTTTATATTCTTTTTGGCTGCACACTCACATCTTTCTGCTACCATCGAGTTCTTTTGAATGAAAAACTATTCTCTGTGTCATGACCTGGGAACCATTATTTTAGGTTCTCAACAGGATTATAATTTTCATTGCCTCCTTTTCCCAAGCAACCTGTAAGACTTTATGGTTGATCTTCAAGCTTCTTTCATAGGCATTGATGTGTTCTTGTAAGAACTCCTCATGGCCTTAAAGGTGGAACTAACTTGATATTGGCATGTTTTATGTTAACAATGATGTCAACCAACTATTTTTGTAGCTGCAGGTAAAGTTACTGTGTTTCAGTGTGTTTCTTGAGCCCCATTTAGTTTTGCTTGAAATATTGTCCCTATTTTACAGTTGCAGCTCAATATTCCAGAGCTGAACCCAGAGATAGGAATGGAAATTTCCTTTTTACTTCACACAACTCTGTTTAAAATTGATGATGTCTTATGCTGTGCAGGATGTTAATCACATAAGTACCTTGATAAAACTTATTTGTGTCCTTGCCTTTTCACTGTTGATCATGGGAAATGTGTCAAGGTAATTTGATATCTAACTAGTTAGCAACGTAAAGTTTTCTCCCTACTTCACGTTATCAGGATATTTTTGCTTTCAGTATGTGTTTTGAGGGTCAATGGGCAATGTTGCATTTGCTGGAATTCCATTGCAACTTGCTGGTAGTTGAAAGATCTTGGAATTCATGAACTCAGGCAATAATGGTTCTTTTGGACCCTTACTATCATTGGTTCTATCCTATAGGTATGAAATTGAATTAAGAAATATTGTGATTATCTTGCTTCATACATCACACTATCTTATGCCCTAAAGCTGTTATGGCAATGCTTCTTCTTAAGTAACAACGATATCACTCTGAATTGTTGAAAATTTTCAACTCAATCTTGCATCCACTTGTGTAAGAAGCTGCTGTGCTTCCATGCTAGGAAATGAACTTTAACCACTTAGAAATGACCTCACAAAGAAGAAAATTATCTTTCATTATTTTCTATCAATCTTTGTGTGTTAGTGTTATAATGGCTCAAGAAGGCAGTTTTTGTCTTGTTTTTCTTTTCTTCCTCTTCTCCTCCCTTTTCTGGTCAGGGAGTGAGTGTCAATTATTCTTCAAGTAAGTTCTTGAAGATTATGATATTCAGTGCACCAGCTGTGGGAAAAGGCACTCAGTGTGAACTAATAGTCAATAAGGTAATCTTGTTTCCATTTTTGTTATATTGCACATTTCCTTTCTCCTTTTGGGGTTCTCTGGGGCATTTCCATTATTTTGTTGTTCCTTTTCTTTCTTTTGGGTTCTTCAAAGGGGGAGGGGTGATAGGTTTCGAACTTGAGTGCAAGAACAGCCTGTGATTTGAGAAAGATTCCTCTTTTCTTTTTCATTTAATCAAAATTATTTCTTTATGAAAATTTTACACTAACTGAATCTTGATTCTTGTGCTTGAGTTTCATTGTGAGAAAAGTTTATTCTAGGCCTCTGCTTTTTATCTGTTGAATCTAAGCACTAACGAGCATTCTTTGTTCATTTTCTACTTTTTCTTTTGAGCTTTTTTGTTGGGGATGGTTTGATTCTATAGCTTGGATTGGTGCATATGTCAACTGGCGATCTACTGAGAGCAAAAGTGTCTGCTGGGACAGAGATTTAAAATGAAATCAAAGAGTTTATGAATTCTAGCCTTCTAGTTCCTAGCAAAATAGTGCAGCTGTAATACAGTCATGAATTTTGCTTCTCCCTCTCTCACTTCTTTTAAACTTATGTCTTTTACTTGAATGATTTAGAAATAAAATCACTCTATTTTATAGATGCTGGGAAGATGCAAAGACAAAGGGTGCCTCTGGATGGTTATCCATGAAGTTTTGCACAAGCAGTCTGGAAAAGTTGTAGATTGGACCATATGCTCACATAGCCTTAGATGTAAATGAAGTATGTATCAGTGAAATTGTAAAACTGTGAAATTGTATGGATTCCATATTTTTGATGAATGAATGACTGGATTGCATACAACATATGGAAACATCTACTTGTTTATTTATTCCTCAAAATTGACATTATATACTGAAAGTTTACGGTTGTCATAGGCTTTGATTGAGCATCCCTGAAATAATTTGATTGACAGATTTGTTGGTAGAATGTTAGACCCAGTGACAGAGAAAATTTATCACAAATGAAGCTTCTCTCAAGAGTCTGAAGAAATTTAAGCCAGAATTACTACCAGAGCAGATGACATAAAAGAAAATGTATGACTACAATATGCATGTGTAATCTTATGCGCAGGAGTACTCATAGACAGGCCTATGCATGTGCCTATACTTTAAAATGGACGGCTTGTTGTTTTTCCTCCATTTTGATATCAATTGTTGAGAGTATGATATGCATCAATCCATTAAAACAACATAGATTATGTTTGTAGATCTATTGGATAGATAATCTTTTTTGGTTTTACTTTCTATGAAGAAGATGGAAGAAGATACCTAATAGATGATTATGTTTCTCGCATAAGTAGGGACTAATATTGAAGGGTCAAGTATATCTACTTAGCTGTGGCATTTTGTTCATCCACTGCTTCCACAAAAGGAAAATTGAGATAGCCATCTTAAACAAAATGTGTCTCATGCTGAACTATAGGTGTGCACAAGCCTAGTCTCTTAAAATGGGAGACTAGCTTAACAAGGGGACGTAGAATTAAAATTTTTGTTGTATCACTTCACCTATTAAGTATTGTTGTTTCTCCTATGTGTACTCTTTATGGATAATTCTGATACCTTTTGGCTTAGTCTCATATATGATCGAACATGCTTATTACCAAGAATTTTCTTGAATCTGTCACCAAAGAAATGCCATATGTTAAGGTACAGTAGTATAAATCATCAGTTTGAAGACTTAGAACCCTTGTTGTTCCTCTAACATATTCCTGCAAGTATTCTTTCTGCAGTTTGTGTGCAGGCAAGGTCATGTCTTGAAATACACAAACAAAATGCAGAAGCCATCTCATCTGCTTACTCAAGCATAATGAAGATGGGAAGTTTACATTTTCCACTGTTTTTCTTCCATTGTTTCCCATGTGAACCTGTTGTCAATATTTTTACATATTTTTATTATCCCTTTCAAATCCAGATCAATGGTAACCATCCAAAAGAAGTAGTATTCCAAGAAATTGATTCACTGCTGTCTCAGGTGCAGCAAGGTAAAGTAAAACTGATCAAGTCAGGTTAGTGTCTCACGTTGTGACAAGTATTATGCTAGTTTCCTCTGACTTATTTCTCCGACGGGCTTTCTTTTCAGGCTACATGACCTGTCATAGATTTTAAAGATGTATGGCACTTTGATATTCTTCTTATGGATTTTGAATCTATCTGATATGGAAAAATCATTCCTTCATGATTAGCTTAATTTTCTTTTTGGTTGTCAGCCACATCTTTCTGCTACCATCAAGTTCTTTGGAACAAAAACCTATTCTTTGTGTCATGACTTGGGAACCATAATTTTGGGTTCTTAACAGGATTAAAAATTTTCATTTGCCTCCTTTTTCTGAGCAACTTATAAGACTTTATGGTTGATTTTCAAGCATCCTCCAAAGGGATGACATATTCTTGTAAGATCTCCTCATTTTCCTTAAAGGTGGGAACTATGATAGCATTCATAAGAAGATTAGGTAGTACAAGAAATAGGATTCTATAAGCTACTAATTTTTCTTTTTCACTCTCTCCTTTCACCTAGACATGTTACTGGACTCTTTTGCCTCTTGTTCTTGTTATCTTCCAAGCTGTTTCTTCTTCCTAAACAGCCATCCTTAGGACAGCTTCATGATTGTACTGTTGGTCTTTTACCATTTATAGGAGGTACATGTTCAAATATTTGTGGTTATAAGCTCCTAATCAATCCTTTAGTTCAAAGCTTAGTATCCTCCAGCAATTTGATGAATGCTTTTGCAGAGGATAAATTTTGATCTCAGTCATGAACTTTACAGACAAGTGGCTTTGTACCTTAAAGCAACTTCAAATTATCTGATTTTTCCAACATTAAACTGTTCTATTTACCATTCTGGAGAAGTCATTACTTGGTAGGCAACATTAAACTGTTCTATTTACCATTCCAGAAAAGTCATTGCCTGATAGGCAACTTCAAATTATCTGATTTTTCAATGTTAAACTGTTCTATTTACCATTCCAGAAAAGTCATTACCTGGTAGTCAGGCATCATGAATCCAGGAATATAATTTACACTTTGTCCATTTAGAAGTTGGGGATTACATTTTCTTTTCCAAAATTTGTTTGGTTCCGATGAAAGTGGCACAATTGCTCCTCTTATTCATTTTTTCTTTCCTGTAGCTCTTTACAGAAAAATGAAGAAGGATTCCTAGTAGATTGAATTATATTCCTCATTCCAGAGAAATCGGGAACTATTTCTATGATGATGTGCTGCAAGCCACACAGAAAGCAGCTGTAAATGATGGTAAAACATGATTTTAGGTATAATTATATGTTTTCACTTTTGAGACTCCTTATGCTTAAGCATATAGCAGCATCATTTATTTTGAAACTTGCACTTCTTAAAACATGTTTGTTGAATTCTATTTTCCATTTGGCTTTCTCAAGTAGTCTCTCCTGGTCCACTAGACTTAACTTTACTTTGTGATCAGTATAGGCCAGCCGCTACATAACTGCTCCATAATTAGTAGTTTATGGTGATGGATTCTAATGCACCTGCTTGGTGGAAACAAAGGGTTGGCAGGTCATCAGAGAAAGGAAAATTTCACTCACCTATTTTTTCCTTTGTTTCTGCATTAGTGGAGGTAACAATTATGCATATCAGGCATTCTTTTTGTTTAAAAACAAAAAATTAATGTTAACTTAGAGCACATGATTTGATTAGCACTCCTTAGCTGCATATCAATTTATAACCTCAGAGGCTCATGTTTTCTGTGTTTTTTTATCTTTTACTCTGAGTACCTAGCATTGATACTCCATTATTAGCTAGGTGATTTCATGTTGACTCTGACATTAGTAGGAATGCATTTTGGTTCAACATTCTGGCCTCATTTTTTTGGTTAAAATGACATGAACTACTCATTGTTTATGATTCTTAGTCATAGAAAAGGGGTAAAAGAAAATAATATGTTTACCATTTGTTGCTAGAACCAAAAAGTATCTCAAAGGAAGAAATTATGTTTTCTGGGGCTTCAAATATGTAATAATGAAGCAATCTACTTGTGTTAACACTCATTTTTTTCACATTTTCAGGTCCATATAGTTGGATCTCAGGAAAGAAGTTAAACCACAAAACCGAGAAACATAATTTTGTTGTGTTAGCTTGATATTAGCTCAATGTATACTTCAACATATTTTAACAATGAGTTGATCTAACTATTTTGTAGTTGTAGTTAAAGTCACTGTGTCTCCATGTATCTTGAACCCCCTTTTGTTTTGCTTGAACCATTGTCCCTAGTTTGGCAGGTGCCAATTGACACTTTGGAGCTGAACCTAGAGAAGGTATTGGATTTCCTTTTTACTTCACTTAAACTTTGTCTGAGATTGATCATTTAATATGCTGCATAGGATGTTTATCATGTAGGTACATTAATGGAACTTGTTCCTGTCGTTGCTCTTTCATTTGCCAATGATGGGAATTGTGTCAAGGTAATTTAGTATCTAACAAGTTAACAATGTAAAGTTTGCTCCGTATATCAGGTTATCAAGATATTTTTCTTTCAGTTTTGTGTTCAAGGGTCAATGTGTAGTGGTGTGCTTGCTGGAATGCCACTGCAACTTGCTGGTAGTTTAAAGATCTTGTAGTTCATGGATTGGGGTGATTATGCCCTTTCATTTGCCAATGATGGGAATTGTGTCAAGGTAATTTAGTATCTAACCAGTTAACAATGTAAAGTTTGCTCCATATATCAGGTTATCAAGATATTTTTCTTTCAGTTTTGTGTTCAAGGGTCAATGTGTAGTGGTGTGCTTGCTGGAATGCCACTGCAACTTGCTGGTAGTTTAAAGACCTTGGAGTTCATGGATTGGGGTGATTATTGTGCTTTAGGGACCTTTATTAAAATCTGTTCCATAGGTATGAAATTGAATTGAGAACTATTCTGATTATCTTGCTTCATATGTCACCATATCTCATACCCTAAAGCTGTTACGGTAACGCTTCTTCGGTAATGATGATATCATACTGAATTGTTGAAAGTTTTCAACACAATCTTGCATCCATTTGTGTGGAAACTGCCTCACTTCCATGCTAGGAAATGGACTTTAACCACTCAGAAATGATCTCACAAAGAAGAAAAATATCTTACTTCTATCATTGATTCAAACATAAATAAACCAGCTTTCCACTATTATCTTTCAAATGATACAAATATTAACTCAGCATATTAAAGAATGCCATTTCATTCTTATTGAATTTCAAGGTGTATGCATTTCGTTAGTTCACATCATTCTGTACTATATTTACTTCTTTAGTGAATAATGAGTCTTATTCCGTTAGTCCGCTTCATTTCTTCTTTTCTTAAATGCAAGTTCAGAAGAAATGGATGGAAAAATAACATTTTCATCTTGGCAGCTCCTCAAAATGCTGTGGGGAATTGTGTTATGGATGTAATGGTATAAGTGGAGAAATGTTTGATAATGCCTTTGTTAATTACTTTGCCAAATATGCCTGTAGTCTTTTTGTTTTCATTCTTTTGACTAACTTTAAGGTAATATATATGACCTAAAAGCCATGACTGATGCTGCTGGAAACTGTTCCATCATTCTTGCCATTTCAAGGCTCAAGGTCAGGATCCTGGGATCCTTATCTCATTCTTGTAAATTATTAAAACTGACCAGTGCATGGATAGAAGATTTGGCTTTTTCTCTTGTTATAGGCTTATGGTGGTTTTGGTTGATTTATATATCTACCCATGATATATTCATTTCGCATCTCTTCAAATACAGTATTTACCAGGTTCAAGTGGTTTTGGGCAAATAAGTGGAATTACAGGATTATAGAAAATCCAACAATAATGAGAGTTCATTACTTCTTTAACTAATCTACTTCCTCTAGACAATGGGTTGGGACAAGAGACTAGAGTATGCTGCTTCTTTTGAGAAATGTCATTTCTTCAGACTTATCAATTATGCAGGAACTCAGTATTCTAACATGGGAGCTCTCAGGTACTACTTTTTTCTTCTCACTACTTTTGGACATCATAGTTTCCTATCTCACTATGTTGGTTTTAACGCGTGGCTTATGTGGCTCACGATGAGATGGGGAATCATAGCCTCCTCAGTGTGTTGCTCTCCACCCTTGGCAGAATTGCCACTGGAAATAGTTCCAGTATAGGACCCAACACCGTTGCCATGCTTAATCTGTGGCTTGTGCCACTGGCCTTCGAATGATCTTCAACGGATGCGTCATCCCTGACACGTAGATACTCGCCTAAGCTGGATAGTCTATCCACGTATTATTTTCATTCATTTTAAGCAGTAAGACTCAAAGAAAATCTAAGCCAACCTATTGCTTATCCCTTGAGCGAAATGCCGAGGACATTGAAACTGTTAGAAAAGCTGCCTGGATTTTCCTGCATAAATTTGTGGCTAAGGATTAGCACACGTAGTTAAACAACTAGTGTATGCTTATTGGATTCTTAATAGGGTGCATTTCCATCAAAGCCACAATACTCTTTTCCCCCTTGTCACATCTTTTTATGTCATCTATAATTTTGCTCAACTAACCTTTATTTTAAGGATTTCGTACATCTTGTTACATGGTACATAAAACTAGGCTAACAAAAAGATCAATGCGTGTGTGTTTTTTCTTGTTTTTTTTTTTTTTTTTTGTTTCAAATCTTCAAAAATTTTTCCATCTTAAGTACTTTTGTGGACGTCGTTGGAGCAAAACTACCTTTTTCATCTTAGGATGTCCTATCCTTACCAATATGTATTGCACAAGAGGGTAGATCAACCCTTGGGGCCAGAGGAATGTAAACTATTGTCGACATTTACCGAGAAGCCAAGTACCGATGTAAACAATGCCTTCCCGGGAAACCAAGGTGACTCCAGATTGCTTATCCTAAGCGGTCTCAACAGTGTCTCTCATTCTAACGTACATGTTATGTTATTAATATTTGCAGAAACCAAGCCAAGAAAGCCTCACGATTTCAGTGAGGAACATCCACAATTTCCTGAAGTTGTTGTTAGTCTCAACTGTTGCCTATTTGTATGGTTAGCCAATTGCTGTTCTTGCAGCGGCTTGTATTTTGAGTAGATAGGAATGTGGGGTAAGTAAACTATTGTCCAAATACATTTTTTTTTTTTTTTTTTATGAAAAGCACCAAAAATAAGAATTCCATATATTCCTTAAATTATTTCGTTTCAGGAAATTGCAAACATCATTGTTACATAAATGAGCACATGTATATATATATAGAAAGACAACAAGATGGCAATCTGAAAATCTGGATTTGACCCGACCGGGCTAGATGGGCATCTCAAAATATTGGCAATCTTTGACTCGCCTAAGCCATGGCTGGAGGAAAGAGCTTAAGATTGCCACCATTTTCATTCAAGCTTACACATTGGCATTGAAGAGGAACAGAAATGAAACAACAGAAAAAAGATAAAACTCTCCTTAAATGTCCTCCAGAAGGAAAACGATTAGCTTCGTTTTGTTTCAGATTTTAAAACTAATGAAGTTTATATAAGGAGAGAGAAAAAAAGAAAAAAAAGCTAAAAAGACGGCAAATAAAAATAGATTCTTCAACCTGTGTTATTTAATTATATATATATATATATATTTGTCCAAATTTTATTCAGAAATTGGAATATGTATTCAGTTCAGAAAGCCCAATCTCAACTTTCTTTCTTCTGACCGTCCGCTCTTGATAGCCACTTCTTGAATTTCTCAGAGAAGTGGTAAAACTGATCTTTATCAGAATAAAATATTTTACAAACGTAGCACACAAGGGCATTTGGTCTAGTGGTATGATTCTCGCTTAGGGTGCGAGAGGTCCCGAGTTCAATTCTCGGAATGCCCCTTACTTTTATTTTACTAAAATTCTGTTTTCGATCCGATCCGAAACGAAACGCCTCTCTTCCGATAACATCCTCTCAGGTTTCTTTCTCTTCCCACTTTCCCTTATTCCCTTGCCAACAATTTGTCTAGTTATTCATCCAATTTGTTTGCTTATATCTCCTGGGGTGTCATCATTTTGTGGAAAAATCGAAAGAACAAAGCATCCTGTTTCTGTTTGTTGAGTGTGGGCCGTTGGGTATATCTAATTATCTACGGCTGGTTAGGGATCTTGATTTCGTTGAATTTGGCCAGTGCAATTCCTCTGCCTGGTAAAGAGTATTTGTCAAGCGTGAGGGGCTAAGAAAGAAAGCACGTTTATTTCTTCTTCATCTTTTGCTTGAGCTCCATTCCCTTGCACCTAGGTTTTGTTCTATGCTGCTTAAACCAATCTAGTTTCTACGGGCATTTTCAAATCTTTCACGAAAGAGTAGAGCTCAATGCTGATAAGCGACTTAGTCTGGGGTTCTTGGTCGAAATTGACTTACTCCAATTAATAAGCATGCTCCTGCTTGGCCTAAAGCGTCAATTTGTTTGCCATACACGCATGACTTCAATCTTCTGGTGCTATTTAAAAACAGAATCAACTTATTATGCATTGTTTTGAACTTTGATCACAGGACCCTCAGCAAATTAAAACTATTTAAATGCACGTTGCTTGTAGTTTAGTTATGATGTTTGTACAGGTTCCTATGTGCTTTACCTCTATCAAATATGATCTTTTGTTTACCAACGATAATGAATGCAAGCCATCCGCCTCCCTGGCTATCACTAAAGCTCGTTTTGTGTTGATTTCATATACCTGCTAGTGGGATACACTGTGATCTTTGTTCAGCAGGGCAAAATTTTTTGTGTCACCAGTTGTGGTGGTTCCAATCAGAAGATACGTATTGCCACCACCTGGAATGGGTCAAGGAGACTTCATCTCGTCAAGCTTGTTTGTGAAATTCCTTGTTTTTTCTTTTACTTTTCAGACTAGAAAACTTTTCGTCAATTGCTTGCACAACTGTTTTTTGCCCAACCTTCTCTTTTTGGGTATCTGTTGCCATTTTGTATATAATAATAACGACTGCTTTGGTCTGACCTTCCAGCATGCAAATGTTGAAGCATATGTTCAAGGCTTTTTATAATTAGTAGCCTATTCTGATGGAATGCCCTATACATATACTTATTGTTACTAATTTTCTCTGTACTGTAGGTTGCAATCCTTCTAGGTTTGGTGCATGGCCACACGCTCATAGTGCAAAGCCCAACTTCAACCACGCCATCCAGCTTGCTTCTGCGCAGAAAAGATGGGCATCTCAAGCTACATCAACAGAGGATGACAATAGGATTAGTATTGGACCTCACAGGGGAAAAGAAGCTGTGGGCGATGAGAGAGACACTGGGGGGGTTTATTATGGTCCGATCTCATCAATCATCAAGAAAGTAAAACTGCTCTCTCTTTCAACCTGCTGTCTCTCCGTATCCTTGGGTCCTGTCATAACCTTTATGACAGGTCCTGATCTGAATGTCATCTTCAAAGGTGCAGTTGCATCCTCTGTCATATTCTTCAGTGCTTCAACTACTGCTGCCCTGTACTGGTTCATTAGCCTATATGTTCACAAGCTTGTATGGCAGCCCCACTCGGACAGCTTTGAGGTGGGGATGATGAGTTGGTTGGCAACTTACACACCAAGGACGATCAAGTTTGCTGATATTCAACCACCACAGACAAACAGGCCCTATGTGACATTTAAGGCCAATGGGAATTATTGCTTTGTTGATGCAGAGCACTGTCACAACAAGGCATTGCTGGCAAAGCTGACCCCACAAAAACCTGCTCATGCGTCTGCATTCAAGAACTTGTTAAGGGAGGGATATGGTGAGAGGTCACCAAGGTTCCCCCGGCAGGAATGGCGGAAATTAGTTCAGCGAAATTGGTTTGTGTTAACTCTGGATTGGCTTGTGAACATTTTCTTTCTTCAAGATGGATGAGTAAAGAATGAGTGAACTATGTACTTTCTGTAGGCATGCAGTTGCTGGAGGGAGTTCCCCAATTTAATAGATAGCTCTTCCATAAACTTTTAATTCCCCATATATATCCAGCTCGCATATAGAGTTGCGGAATGTGTGTTTTGTCAACTGCCCTAGTAGTGAATTGGAAGTAGTGAAGACCAAGAGCCAATTTGTCTTTCATTCTAAAGAATAAGAAGCAGGGAATGGGTTGGGCGTGGTTGGGGACCAAATCTTAAGGAAGATGGCTTTGAGCTTTGGAAAAGCCATATATGGGTTCTGATCCTCCTTGCGAACCAAAAATTTTAGAATTTTAGAAAAAGAGCCACACAACTGCTGAACTTCTAGAGCCCAAACAAGGAAGCGACCATTGATTGGAAAAAACAAAACATAGCATTTTGAGGTATATAAATTAAATGTCAAACACAACACACTCAGCGTGAGCGAGACAAAATTTCCTAGTCGCTTTACGAAAATAGAAATATCATATGATCTCAGCATAACAAACACAGGGGACACTTAACACAACAGCCAATGCCACCGCCGGTCCAGAACCCAGTTCTGTGACCGACAATGCCATGACGACGAAGATAACCTGAAACTATAGTTCTCAAAACAAACTGGTGAACATAAAACAAATGGACCACTGACAAGGACCCAGCCTTTATTCCTACGATAAATGTCGATACTGACTTGCACGGTTCATTTGCCACTCTTCTTAGCTGCAGATTTAGTCACCTTAGCTCCAGTAGCGTCCTTCTTCTCAACGTTCTTGATGACTCCCACTGCAACAGTCTGGCGCATGTCCCTGACAGCAAATCTACCAAGTGGAGGATACTCGGAGAAAGTTTCAACCACCATGGGCTTGGTGGGAATCATCTTCACAAACCCTGCATCACCGTTCTTCAAGAACTTAGGCTCCTTTTCAAGCTCCTTGCCAGATCGCCTGTCAATCTTCGTTAGGATCTCAGAAAACTTGACTGCAATGTGAGAGGTGTGGCAATCCAGAACAGGGGCATAGCCATTCCCAATCTGACCAGGGTGATTCATGATAATAACTTGGGAGGTGAAGTTGGATGCCTCCTTAGCAGGATCATCCTTGGAGTTTGAGGCAACATAACCACGCTTGAGATCTTTGACAGCAACATTCTTAACATTGAAGCCAACATTGTCCCCAGGAAGAGCCTCTTGAAGAGCTTCATGGTGCATCTCCACAGACTTAACTTCAGTGGTCAGTCCTGAGGGACCAAAAGTCACAACCATTCCAGGCTTCAGGATGCCAGTTTCAACACGACCCACTGGGACAGTTCCAATACCACCAATCTTGTACACATCCTGAAGTGGGAGACGGAGAGGCTTGTCTGATGGCCTCTTTGGCTCCTGGATCATGTCAAGGGCCTCAAGGAGAGTTGGGCCCTTGTACCAGTCAAGGTTGGTGGATCTCTCAATCATGTTGTCACCCTCAAATCCAGAGATAGGGACAAAGGGAATCTTGTCAGGGTTGTAACCAACCTTCTTAAGGTAGGATGACACTTCCTTAATGATTTCATCATACCTTGCCTTAGAGTACTTGGGAGTAGTAGCATCCATCTAGTCAAAAGACATAAACACATGAGTTGTAAGCTTAAATATAAAATCAACCAAACACAAGTTCCACAACAAAAATGATAAATAGCTAGATGAAAAAGTTAGCACATGGAACGCAAAATATTATAATATTAAAACCATACCTTGTTGCAACAGCAAATCATTTGCCTGACACCAAGGGTGAAGGCAAGCAAGGCATGCTCACGAGTCTGGCCATCTTTAGAGATACCAGCCTCAAAACCACCAGTGGTGGAGTCAATGATGAGGACAGCACAGTCAGCCTGGGAAGTCCCAGTGATCATATTCTTGATAAAGTCACGATGTCCAGGAGCATCAATGACTGTGCAGTAATATTTGGAGGTCTCAAACTTCCACAAGGCGATATCAATGGTGATACCACGCTCACGCTCAGCCTTCAGCTTGTCAAGCACCCAGGCATACTTGAATGACCTCTTGTTCATCTCGGCAGCTTCCTTCTCAAACCTCTCAATCACACGCTTGTCAATACCTCCAAGTTTGTAAATCAAGTGACCAGTCGTAGTAGACTTCCCAGAGTCGACATGGCCAATGACCACAAGATTAATGTGAGTCTTCTCCTTACCCATTATGATGTCTTAACTTAAAACCTGTTACAGACAAAAATACAACCATACAGGTCAATTATCAGTCACTGCACCAAAAAGCAAACAGAATATAACTTAAGTCCCCAGAAAACAACCATAGAAATTAGCAACAGCAGCAAATAATTAAAACAGAGCAAATAAAAAAAAGGGGTTTTTACCATAATCATTAAGACAACTCGATCCGATAAATACTGTTACATATATGAATCTTTCATACAATTAATCATACCTGAGATGTGATGGCTAATAAGTGAATTACATATCCCACAACACGGTGATTAGAATCAATCTTGAAAGAATCAGAACCAAAGCAAAAACAATAAACAAAAAAAAAAAAGATAACAAAAAGGAAATCCAAATAAAAACATTTCAATTATCCAGAACCAAACGATCAACTAGAAGAAAAGTAAATTCATGCCAGTAACAGAATAATCAACAAAATCTATAAATAAATCTCGTAGAAACAACACGCCTCCGATTAAGAACAAAAGACCTCCGTTAAATTTCCATTAAAACTAACAGATCTAAGAAAAATAAGCATAGAAAAGTCAAAATTGAAACATTATAGACGCCAATTCATTAGCTACGTCTTCAAGACTCAGATCAAACCAAAAGACCTTTAACAAAGCAATCTGAAGCTTGAGGTCAGTACTAAACACTACAAAACCAATTACGCTAGCCATTGCAATAACCCGACTTAGAAAAACATGCAAAAAAAATTCAAAAAAAAAAAAAAGAATGACTAAATCTTAAAACAACCAGAAATCAAGAGGCGCACCTTCGTTGCAGCCTAAACCCTAGCCGCAAGCTATTAGAAGAAATGAGACGAGTGACACTCAGAACGGGTTCCTTCAGAAGATTTTTATAGCAACAGCGTCGTGTTTTCGTTTCTCCAAAATGCCCTTAATGTGAGTTTCTGCAATTCCGAAAATGTCCTTTCCTAACATTTCGCACTGGCCGTGGGTTGGCCCCGTGGCTTTGTACCTTTTTATCTTGGTCGGTCCGCCCTGTCGTGGAAGATAATATTCGAGTGGTCGGCAACTTGGCGCTTCAAACTCTTTACGAAAACCGAAAAAACGACATGTCGTACGTTACGTTGCTCCCGCCACCTCTTTTAGTCGGAGATGCTTTTTGAGGTTGAAACTTCGATTTCATCACCCAAATCTTGAAATTTTACCGAAATTGAAGATCGTCGTTTTAGTAAGAAATTGATTGTTTAATTCTTTGATTGTAAACTTCCACCTTGCAGGCACGCAGCTAGAGGACTCGCCGTCCAGGAAAGATGGGATTGATGGAGCCATTGAAATTACGCTAAGAATCTACGGCTGCGATCTCATCCAAGAAAGCCGCATATTACTCGAAGTTGTATCGTCTTTTCTTGGGCTGATTGTCGTTGAGTATGGAGTTATGTTGTTTGTCTGTGATTTTGGTTTCCCAATCTTCTCTTGATTCCTCGCTTTTGCTTTTCTTGTCTGTTATTTTTTCGTTCTCTTAAAAGTTTCTGTTGCAAGAAGTCTCTGGAATTGAGACAAGAAGGTTGGAATCTAGCAAACAATGGGTAATTCTTACAACTATGTCCGTCTTGCGTATGATTATTTAGCCAATAATGATGTTGTGACGAGATTTTTTATAAATTATTTTATTTAATATTTATTTTTTATTATTTTTAAAATAATAAATAAAATTATATTTATAATAATAATTTATAAAATTTATATATTAATAATATTTTATTATTTTTAAAATTAAATAATTAATAATATTATTATAATAGTATTTAATTTATTGTAAATAGATCGTTTTAAAAGAAATTATTAAAAGTTAATTATTTTAAAGTAATTATTAAAAATTAATTTTTAAAAAAATTAATTTTATTTTTTTATTTTAAATTTTTATTTTTATTTTTAAATTTTTAATTATAAAATTTTAAATTTTCAATATTTGATATTAAAGTAATATTTTTAAAAATTTTGTTTTTATTTCATCCACCATCACAAAAAAAAATATCATTAATTGGTAATTTTATAATATATTTTTATATAATTTATTCAATTTTAAAATTAAAATATTTCAAATTAAAAAATTATTATCTTACATACAAAATTCTTTAAAAAAAATCAAATAGACGGTTCTTTTTATAATACAAAATTGATTAAAAGACAATATTGAAAGATAGTTCACAACAATTCATCAGACATTCATCATTTTAAAATATTAAAGTCGATTTGAGCGACTGATCAACAGATTTAAAAATTAGTTAGAAAGGTAATTGGTAAAAACTTTCATTGAAAGACTTACTCCTGACATTCGACATGAAATTAAAACTCGTTCTCACAGACGATGATAGTTGCTATCTTCTTTATTTGCCTATATGAAAAGAGGCTGAGTGTTAAAATTCATCACCTTGCTAAAGAAATCAATAAACCTAATGAAATTGAGAAAACTAAAAAGACAAAACATGATATTATGAAAGACAAAGATTTTAGTGATGATATCGATTTAAAGCATGATATCGACAAAAATTCAAAGTATGATATCAACAAAGATTTTGGTGATGATATTAATTCAAAATATGATATTGTAAAAGATAAAAATTCGGGTGATAACATTAATTTAGAGTTAAAAGTTGTGAAAAGTTAAAATTTTGGTGATAATATCAACTTAGAGAATGAAATTATGAATGATAAAAATTTTGGTAAACTTATCATACATTTAATTGAATATTTTAATTTGTTATCCATGAAAATTGATGAATCGGTTAAAGAATTTGTGGAGATTGTTAAATTTTTCAAGGAATAAGTTATTGTAATTGAATTAAATAGAACTAATGAGTTCATGGATGAAAAACTGATGAAACAACTTATTCTTTAAAAAATGTGTAACAAATTTGATGTACAAGTCATAATTGATTTTTTATGATATTTTTCAAAGAAAAATTATTGTATTAAAAATAATGTAATATTCAATTATCATATGAGAGAAATTCTATAGAAAAAGATGAAATTAAAGAAGACTCTTGATTGCGACAAGTTTTTGGAAGACCTTAAAGAAGGTTAGATTAAAAAATATAATTGAATGAGACAAACCTTAAAAATAAGGTTAATTTGAAAAATAGATAAATGATGAGATTTTTTTAATTAAAAAATTATTATTATTAATTATTTTATTTAATATTTATTTTTTATTATTTTTAAAATAATAAATTAAATAATATTAATAATAGAAATATATCAAATTTATAATATTTGTAACATCTTACAGTTTTTAAATCAAATAATTAATAATATTATTAAAATATTTAATTTATTAAAAACTTATCCCTCCAAAAAAATTATTGAAAATCAAATGATTATTGAAAACTAATTCCATCAAAAAGATTAATTTTATTCTTTTTTCTTATTTTAAATTCTCAAATCTTAATCTCTACTTACAAATCCCTAATCACAAAACTCTAACTTTTCAACATGTTGGTTTTGGTTGGTATGGGATTTGAGAATCATGCTTTGTAGTGAGGAATAGGCTTAGCAAAACCACGGTGGTCTGAAAATGGACATGGGATTTGTATGGCAATGTTAACACCTAGATTTCTGTTGTCAGAATTTCAGGTATCAAACTGCAATTTTTTTAACTGCTTGATGGATTGGTTGTTCTGGCCTCCCATATCAACTTGTTCTTCTTAGTTTTATTAACTATTATTCTATTGATTGGTGCTGAAATAAGCTTTTAGCATCTGAAAGCCTAAAGTTCTACTAGATTGTCGAAAATTCATGTCTGTTGTACTTGTAAGCTTCATCTCCACAGTTTATTGATGGTTAACAAGAATAATCAAACTGGACAGATTTGTAGTGCATATTATGCTGATTGGATGAATTTTTGTTGCATATTTGTTTTGTGTTTACTATGTTTCTGGTGTTTGATTCTTAACAGATTTATCTATTTCTTGTGGGATTTACGAGTCTGCTTTCTTCTTGTCCCCACCCACCCGGAGCAGCCTTGAGACAACTTTGTGTATTTGTTTCAAGAGTGAAGTTGTGGCCTGTGGGGTTGTATACACTGCTGCAAGAAGGTTTCAAGGCCACCTCCCCGAGACTCTGCCTTTTTACAGAGCATTTGATGCAGAGAAATCTGGGATTGATGGAGTTTGCTGAGTTCTGGCTCCCATCTACAGCCTTCCCAAGGCACATTACATGTCTGTCTGCACAGATGGAGATTTTTCATTTTATAACAAGTTTGCAGATTCCCAATCACAGCCTGTTGCAAAGGTTGTTCTGTTTTCATTTTCTATAAATTTTTACTAGCACTTTTTAAGTGAACTCTGCATTTCTTTCACTTATTCACCTATATTGAATTTCACAGTTCTATCATGTCATTGAGGACAAAATGCTGTGCTATCTTCAAGTAAGTTCACATTGAATGTAGTGATGGCATCTGGGGACTTTTTGTTTCCTAATTTTTGTAGGAAGTTCCATAGGCTAGCTCACCAGCAAATCATGACTCTAGTTTCTGAGTCACCTCCAGCAAGGGAGCATTAAGAAGCAACTCTCGAGAAGCTGAATTAATCCAAGGAGAATGATGATGAATCAAAGCCTGCTGGGGAGAGGCAAGGGAAGATCCTATTCAACAACTCTTGTCTGAGCACAAGACAGAGGCAAGTGGGGACAGGACAGAGGGAGAGGAATGTGGACAGGGAGAGGGAGAAGGAGAGGGATAGAACAATGGGCCAGGATTGTGACGGGGCCAGAGATTCAGACAGGGAAAGAGAGTGGAGAGGGACAGAAAAGGAGCCAGATAAAACCAAGGATGGAGGACACGAATCAAAAGATAGAGGAAAAGATTCAGTTCAGTTTCTGAAGTTCCTTTTTTTCTGGTTGCCTAATGTGAATTTCTTATCAAATTTTAGAGTAGGAAACATGAATAGACATACTGCAACTGATGTATATCTTACACATTTTCTTTGAATGCAGGCTGTTTGGAGATCAAGGTATTGTCTTGCAAGTAGTTCATTTTCCTCCACAATCTTTAACTCATTATATAGTGTAGTATGTTTGAATGTGAGTAATGATTTAAACTATTTTGCATTTTGCTAGATCGTGACCACTACAGTTCCTCCTATGCTTCAAGAGAGAAGGATTGTCATAGAGATAGCTCATACGCATAAATGGTAAACCAATTGCTTGAATGAGCAAATCCTGTCACACGTTGAAGAGTGGACATTCCTCAATGGTATTTACCTTGCCACCTCTAGTTACTTGTTTCTCAAGAGTGATCAAGTAGTGTGGTGATTCTTTCTCTTAGATTAAGAATGTCTTCGCAATTTTGAAGTTTGAGACTCGTTTTTTACCATTTTTAAAATCTCAAGACCAACATGGTTCGCTTCATTTAGGGACTTGGTGCTTTGGTAGAGGTTTACTACTTGCTGATCAACTGCTATGTTAGGTACTTTAGCTTGAATGGACTTCCTGAATCCTAGTAAACCAATGTAAAAGGAAAAGGTTCAAATAAACAATAGGGGCATAAGAAATGCAATCAGACAACAAGAAATCGTGTTTCTCGCTGCTATTAGAACTCAAAGAAGCAGTATTATCCCTTGGTAATGTCGCGCGTAAGAGGCATGGGAATGAAAACTATTTACAATCCAATGCTAATTTGAAACTATCATTATTTATTTCCTGAAAAAGCGTATCATTATTTATTTTCAAAATTACATTATTAATGACCGCGGTCCTGTTGGGTTACGATTTACACAAACCTGAACTTTTTTTTTTTAACAAAAACTTGAGTTAAGCCCTTCTCTTTTTTGGTGCATCAGAAGATTAGCTTCGGACTTTAGCCTTGTTACAAGTTTATTAGTGTGCAATACAAGCTTTCAATGTCTTAAACATCCTCGACTTGATGGTGCTGCCAAGAAAATCGAAACCCTTGTTTTTTCTTTTGGGTGCACAAAACAAGCTTTCAATGTCCTAAACATTCTCAATTTTATGTTGTTACCAAGAAAATCGAAGCCCACGTTTGTTTAGACTAGAAGTAATAGTGCATATCAAATCAGTGAAACGCAAGTTTTGATAATTCTTACAAAACGATGAGAACTCTTGGTGGTAGAGTCAACAGGAGAAACAAATGTGGGTACACTCTACTGACCCTTCTTTTTTTAATTAGACAATCACCGACACTACGGAAAATATTGCTCCACCATGTCTAATGCACTGCATATAAAATTTGTCCACATATTCCTTAAGTCACACTTCAGTCATTAAGCATTTGAGGTCTTAAATTCAAGTTTACTGGATGGAAGATGAGATCATAACCTGTGAGTTAAGAGATTGTTAATGATCTCCAAATTATAAGCCTGAAAAAAAAAAATAAAAATAAAAAAGAAGATACGTCCACATAATATCACAATTTCTCTGGTCCAGCTGAATTAGATGATGGAGATTTAACAATAATTGAGTTCAACCTCGCTTCTCAACCCCCAAATTCTAAACTTCATGGCCGCTAGTTCATATCTAGTGGTTACATAATATTACTGTTAAGTATGTCAAGAATTTCGACTCAAGACCAAGTATGTGAAGAGTTTGCCCGTGATTAAATTAACCAGCAGGTACTATAACAATGGCATCCGCACCACCAACTCCATATTTCGAATTGGCAAACCCACAGGGTCATATTCCTTGACGCCATCAACCCCACCCGAATTTGGTCTTCTGTAGTCTTTTACCTGGAAACTACTATATATATACCTAACACACGGATTCCGCGAAGACTTCTTCGTGGGAGGTCAAAAGTTAGCAGGGCCCTCTACGATGACTCATTCCCATCTTCAAATCCATATGTTTTGGGCAAGTAAAGAGAAATTCATCTATAGGTCTCACTTTGACAAGAGATCTAATTCAAGCTTCAGGAATGGGCAATTAGAAATCTACGGAATGGTACTTACACGACAAGAGTGTTCGCTTCGGACATTGTGCCATATTTTTCCTGCTTGTTGGTTGAAATTATGCTTGCTATTGGCCCATTACTTGTCAAATGATAAGGGCTAAAGTCAATTTCTTGGATCCTTGATTAAAGTGACGATGAGTGGGTTTGTTACCACAATAAAAATAAAAAAGAGACAAAGGGGTTGACAATTGTTGGTAGCTTGTGCAAAGGGCCGTAGAGATACAATTTGATCAGCTCCGCAACTGCGTCTTCTTATTGCATCCTTTGCACAATTCTACGTAGAAGTGCATCAAGACAATGACTTCCTGATTAATGTATCAAAGATGCATATCGTTAAGGTTAATCATGTTATTAATGTCTCATTCAAGGAATGCTTTGAGTTATCGTACATTATATAAGTTTACCATGGGATCTTCGTCAATGTCTGTGACGATATATGAATGATTTTATTTGGTTTTTGCTGGTTCCCTTCAAGGAGCTACGATAATTTGCTGATGAACCAAAAAGAGAACTTTAATATTTTACTCTCTTTTTCCTTTTCTTTTCGATTAACCAAGGAACTTTAATCATCTCACCCGGTGGCTTGCTAGATGTCATGAACTCATGATAGGTAAGGGACATGTGTGGAGAAATATTGAAAATATTAAAATTATGTTTTCTCCTTATGTGTTTAAATGTGTTAACATAATTAAGAGTTATTGTTCAGTTAATTTTGATTATTTTATACTCTTAATTATTGGATGAACGTGTGTAACTATCTATTTAAGTAAAATTGTAATCGTATGAATTTCAAACAATAGAAAGAAAAATCTCTAAACATATTTATAAAAATCAATGGTGTAATTAGAGCAAATAATTGAAATGAAAATTTTCAAAAAATATTTATAAAATGAAGCAAATCAAGATTAAGGACTCTTTTTGTCTTTTGCTACATGAAAAAAATGGTTATGTTTGGGATGATTCTATTTTAATACTTATAACCACAATAGGGATGAGAGAGTGGGTGTACAAACATCCATGATATAGGAAACAAGATGAGGTGTGTGTACTATTTATTCAATGATAGACAACAACAATTTGAGTGATTTGAACGGTGATTGTATGGATATGTCTGCATGTATATGGTAATATGACTGGAGGGCCTTGTGGCCTCGACCGTTTGTTGGTCTAAACTGGCCACTTCTAAATAAACAGTGAAAAGTAAGCACTAATAGCATGTAGTCCTCTCGCATTAGACAGATTGAGGGCATTTCCAAGTCTGTGCTCTCAGTGGATGCTGACCAAGAAATTTATGGCAAATATCGACCCTTTTCCACCTCTTGCAAATGATGAAGAGAAAGGGAAAAGACATTATCCTGTTTTTGTCTTTTGAACTATATCTAAATCATTATTGAACTCTTGATTTCGTGCATTCAAAATGGTGCTGCGCGTATGCTGTCAAATGTTGGATATGTAACTCGAAATTCCAAAATAGATGGAATTTGGATATGCCTTTTCAATTCGATTATATCTCTATAAACCGAAGAATGGCAAAACGCCATCAACTACATCAAGTGACGAGAGCAACTCTTGACCCCTAATAATGAAAAAGAAATATTGCTGAGAACAGAAAATAATGTTTTTGCTTTCCCCCCCCCCCCCCTTAGAAACGCAAAAGCTAGTATTTTCTTGATGTGAACACACTAATTCGGTTGATTCTTAAGAGTTCTATATATTTCCGAAAATCACTAGTAAAACTTTCTTTTAATTTCAAGATGTCACTTTGTAAAAAAATTTATCTTAGCCTACTTAACTATAACACACACACACACATATATATTTCTATTTATATATTTATTTATTTTTGAGATCATTAGAGCATTAGTGGACAATGGCTGTCCAATAATAGGGTTTGATCTGCCCTCCCCGTAACTCTTTCAATACACCTGGGGTAAGCGGATTTATAACAAATTAATCTTATTAGGAGAAAAATATAATTAAGCATTTATAAGGAGTAGCATGTATACACCACGATTGATCTCCATTCATTAGTATGATCATTAATTATGCTGGGAGATTTTCTAATTTAGAAATCTAAACGTCTTAAGGTTGGGTATAATCTCTCCCTCCAACCACTTTAAGGGCTATGGCCGCCAAGAAATAGTTTGATGGTTAATCCTTAAAATAACGAAGTAACATAGCAAAAAGTGGATTTAGTACTTAATATAAGCACATATTCACATGTAATACTATCTGAATCACAATTAAAAATAGAAAAAAAAAAAGGAAAAGAAAAGAAAAACATAATAAACATATAAAGCTCTCTATTTTAAATGAAATTCACAATTGAATCATTTCAAAAAAAAAAAAAAAAAAAAGACGGGACAATAACTGCCTGGCAAAAGGTCAACTGCATGATTAACTTCAAAGTGCGAGGTGAGGTCTAAACGACTTCAGATATCTTCACCAAAGCAATGAACTCAGCAACAATCATTTCATATTGTTATTGTACATAGCCAGTAGTGATCTAAGCTTTTCCTCTAAACTGCAGGGCCACCCCCTTACCAGCTCTCACTAAGACAAGGGTCTTAAGATTGGTCTTCTTGATGATGAAATGAAACACAGTATCAATTGTGAAGAGATTCTAACGCTGAGACAAAGACAAGCAGAAACATGTTTTCTTTCTCCCAAAGAAATTGAGTCCAGTCGTTGATTAAGATATTAATATCCAGGAGTGAGTGCCTTTTGAAATTTGATAGTTTTCTTCTTGTTATTTCTCTACGGACTGCATGTTCCTGACCCCCTTTTTCTTCCTCGCCACTAAGAAAATCCTTGGAAAATATTAAAGTAGGAAACCGAGGCCAACGAGTGGTACTTTTTCAAAAGGTCTGAGCATTTTCTACGCCTTTTTCCTTTTGTTTACTTTCTCCTTCTAACTTTCAGATGTAGCCATCCCTCTAATGTTTGTTATAAGCTTGCACTGGCCAACATGAAACAACTAGAAACTAATAATCAACTATCTCTGAGATAACTCGAAACGGGTGGTATTATGCAATGATGAACCTAAACTTGGTAGGATCCTTTGTGTGGCAGATGGTCCTTAAGCCTTTACAGCTGCCTCTCTGGGGCACGTTTCATTTGCATTTGACTTTGTTTTGACATTTGATATTTAAGGCCAGGGTTGCTTCTTGCTGCTATAATAAAATTTCGCACTAACCTTATGGTATCGAATCTCACAAATTTATAAAAGTACAATCCGAAAAATGATCAAATTAGTAGCTTTATTCCTTAGTTTAACACACGAAGACACATACTTATTATACTAATCCGATTAAACAAATTGTACTGTTAGAGAGAATTCCTAGTTATTTATTTATTTTTTTTTATAAAAAAAAAAAAGGCTGATTCGAATACTACCTGGCTGCAAAATAAAGTAAAAGAAAAAGAAACTCCCATAACTAGCACTAATTTTTCGGTTTTGGTTATTAATTTGGAAAACCCTGTGCATATATTGTGCTTGTAGCTTTGTTGTTGCACATTACCGAAACTTGGTAATAACAATTTGACTTGCGAGAACAAAACGATATTACAATACCATTTTTATTGCAGCACTCCAAGAACAGGTTGTAATTCCAAGAAACTTCTAGCCAGACGGTATAATTGACTTGAACTTGTTTTAACTTAGGATTTAGGACTAACACTTCACATTTTACATTGGTTCTTGTGTCGTGTATGTGTGGACTGTAGTTAATTCATTGGTCTAACAGGCAATCTCGTAATTATTGATGATGGAACATTTCGAGGATATTATCGACAAACTAAGAGGATGGAGGTTTCTTCTGATACTTACTTACCTCGTAGAATCGTGTTCAAATTATAAGCTAATCAAAAAAGCAGTGTAATTTAATATACAAAAGAAGGGAAAAAAAAAAAAGAAGTTTTGTTGTAGTTTGTCCAGTTGCATAAATGGTTAATTATCGATGAGCTAACTAATCCAAAAGCGTGGGGGAAGAGAGAGAGAGAGAGAGGGAAAGAGAGGACTAGCTGAAACAAAAGCCCTAGAGGAGAGAACTGGGCCTGGGGTTGAATTTTGTGAGAGGAGGGAGAAGGTAAGGTGTAAGACTTTTTGTCCTCGTAAGCATCGCTTCACCCCTCTTTTTCTGACTATAAATCTTGGTCATCCTTTCCCCAGTTTTCCTCCTCAGCAATCTCAGGCAGTCTTTCTAATTCCAGGAGATTTTTTTTTTTTTAGCTAGAAGGGAGAAAGGAGGAAGGAGAAAGCAATAACAAATGGGTCGAGCTCCTTGCTGTGATAAGGCCAGCGTCAAGAAGGGTCCATGGTCGCCAGAAGAAGATGCTACGCTGAAGACTTATATTGAACAGCACGGCACTGGAGGCAACTGGATTGCACTCCCTCAAAAAATTGGTATTGGCCCATCTTTCCAATCATGAACGTGTTTCAATTTTTCTTTTTGAAAAGTTTGCTCAGGAGTGCAATAGAATTTTTCGATCGACCCCTTTTGATTGATGTCATCTACAGGGCTTAAGAGATGTGGAAAGAGCTGCAGACTGAGATGGTTGAATTACTTGCGGCCCAATATTAAGCATGGTGGATTCTCTGAAGAAGAAGACAACCTCATATGCAGCCTCTATATAAGTATTGGCAGCAGGTACCCCAACCCCTCTTTCAGCTTTTGCCATAGATTTCAACCTCAAGTCCTTGTCATTTTTCTATGTAGGTCTGGTTCAGCCTAACAGATTCAATATCAAAATTGGAATTTTTTTTGTCTCTTCTTCTTGGAGAGGTACATGACATGATATTCAAATTTCCGTCTACTTTTAGGTGGTCGGTAATTGCAGCACAGTTGCCAGGAAGAACAGATAATGATATCAAGAACTATTGGAACACAAAATTGAAGAAGAAACTGCTGGGAAAACGCAAACAATCTAACATCAATCGTCCATCATCATCCACTTCGGACAGGGCAGAAGATAGCTCATCATCATCACCACAGGCCCTAAGCAACTCCGCGCTTGAAAGGCTGCAGCTGCATATGCAGCTCCAAAACCTTCAGAACCCATTTTCTTTATGCAACAACCCTGCACTGTGGCCCAAGTTGCACCCTTTCCAAGAAAAGAAGCTCCTCCAATCTTTAGGCGAAAGCTCATCTAGTCCTCTGGTGCAGCCTGTCCTGACTAGTTCCGAACAAAGGGGTGGACAAAAGATTGACATTTACGAGCAAGTCAGTGGTAATTCTCTTGGACTTCAACAAGATTACCCAAAATTTGACACTCCTTGTGCATATGGTTCAGAGAATTCTTTGAATGTCTTGGTATCCTCCGATGCCTCGATTCCTTGCAGCAATGGTAACAACGTAATGGACTCATCTGTAATATCAAGAACAGATGCTATAGAGGAATCTGGCGTGGCAATCCAGCCAGTGTCAACATTCCAAGCTGAGCTTGAAGCCCTTCTTAATAACAAAACGTCTGCGTTTATGGCGCAGGAGAATCAGATTGCTGACTTTGATTGTTTCAAAGAAATGAATGTGTCAAAGGACAGGTTAATGTGGTGGTCTAATGAGTTTGAGACAAACTCAGCATCCTCAAATTCCTGGAATTCTGAAGAAATATTCCAAGACTATGAATTGGGTTGCAACTTGTAGTCATCAATAAATTTTAGGAAGAGGTTTAAGCTTATTTGTGATGATAGTCTGTAAGAAGTTTTTGTAAATTGTGTGAATAATAATATTAATTAACGTCCTTGGTTTCTTTCAAAGATGAAATCTTTGCAATGTCTAGGAATAAAATCAACCCCGTGTGGACTGGAAAATTTTCTCTCTCTCTCTCTCTTTTTTCATACATATGTTCATATATTCCAAGAAATTTCCCATTCTTTGAAGAGCATTTTTATACAAGAAGAAGTAATCATTATCTCATTGAAAAAAAAAACAGGTGACTATTCCGTTCATGTGCTATTGCCGAGAAAGTTATTAAACTACTAATTAATGGTTTGACGCCAAAAGTTATTTTCATGGAAATGTATTTTAGACCATGAAGAGGATATGTTAATTTTCATTAAACTTTCTATTTTGTTCCTACCCCATTTTTTGGTTTTTTCTCCTGAGCTTTTCTTGGCCCCAATTGCTAAAAATTCTCGGTTCCATCCCCAGCATATATTTTTTTACAGTATATACTACCATAAGGTGGACCTCTAGCTACTCCATTATAATGAAGGGGATCTATCATAACCATTAACTATAATTAATATAATTTTTAATACATAATTAATTATTAACCGTAATTAAACATTATAATGGATTTACAGTGACTTCAGCATGAAAATGAAAAGAGTTGAGACTTGTCTGTGTCTACCGGAAAGTGGAGGGCTCGGAAGGTTGATTCGGCCCACCCAGATTCAGTAATCTGTTTTTACTATCATGCATCACGACTTTGAGTGGGCTAAATTGGGCTTCTTGATCTCCATGATTAAACCCCAACAAAGGCCCAGATTATTCAATTAATATTTTTTATTATTATTTAATTTTTATAGTAATAATATTATTATTCTTTGTATTATATTGTTAATCTTATATATTTTGGCGTAAAATGGGCCTGATTGTAAGTCCGGTTGATCCAATCTCTTGGACTGGCTGATGTGATACACGCGTGCTTTTCAAGACAGTTTTGTACCATTAGGGCTTGTTGGGCCTCTGATTGTTTTTGTAGATTGACCCATAAAAGGGTTATGCCGGCCTGACATGGCCCATTTTCTCATTTCATTTTTCTAATCTAATCACTTTCCAGTAGGGACACCAAACAAATGGGGTTCGGTTGAAAATGTTGTCCTCAACTCAAACCTAATTATCATTAAAAGCGTATAATTTCAAAGAGCCTCCACAAATTCTTTTCTTTTTTTTTTTTTTTTTCACCTTCGTAAACTTAATTATTAACTCAAACGCACCACATCACCACCTTTAAAAACTTGACTGTGCCTGTCGTTTAAAAGGAGGAACAGAAGAGACAGAAGTCCCAACCCAAGAGGCAGAGAGAGAGGTAACAACACAGAGAGGGAAAGACAAGATTTTTCTTGGCCGGCACGCAGCGCAGGTAAAGAATCGGTGAAGCCCAGAAAAACCCTAGTCTTGTTTCTTCTCTTTCTTCTTTTTCCTTTTCTTTTTCTTTTTAGGGAAAGACCAGCAAAAACCCAGAAAATTAGTGCTTAAAATCTCTTGATTTCTTTAATTTTCCTCTTTGAAAACAAGTAATCGAGACTATGAATGTTATCTTCGTACCTTTTTTTCTTTTATCTTAATTGCGTATTTGAACTTTTGTCGTTACTGATTGATAATCATATGCCTTTTGCAGGAAAAGAACTCATTTTTAATTTATTTGGATATTGATAGCAAAATCTTGATTCAAGTATTAGACAAAGCAAAAGATGGAGGATTGGGGTAATAAAAATTCCATCTTTCTTGGCTGTCTTGGCTGTCTTTTCCTTCTTGCCCTGCTAAATTGTACTTAGAAATATGTTGGAGGTTCACATAATTGGTTCGTCGACCAGATCACAATGATAGAGTATAAGTAGGGCTATGTTTCAAGGTTTGATTATCATTGTCCAAAAGCATTGAGATTTTGAGGGTCAGCAATCATTGTAGTCAACTTAATATTCCTGTCTGTGGGATTTAGTTTCCATTGAGATTTTGGTTGCCATGAATTCAAAATTTAATCTATTTGAGAGAATCACATGCAAAATTGCACTTAATGAAGTTGTTCTTTAAAATCTGATGCATCATTTAATCTTGTTGAGTTTTTTTTTTTTTTTTGGGTATATACCTTAAATTGTTTTCCCTTCATAGATGAGAAACTTAGAAGTTTGTTCAAACCTGATTACATAAGTTATAAGCTCATAAGCTGCACTTGCAAGAATACTTCTTGAACACATTCCCATTTTCATGGATTAGAGATTATACTTTGCATGGCAACTTTTAACATTGTCACTATGATATTATCAAATTAAAAGGCCAAAAGAAAGTGTATGCTGGATGCATTCTAACAGAAGCTGATATAGGTTTGTTCTTCATAAAGGCTTGGGCAATTCTGCAATTCATTTTCACTTGCTGTTTTTTTTTTTTTTTCAATTATCATTTTATTCAATGGTTACATGTGTAATTTTTTCAGAGGAAGATGGGATTCCATCTCTTCTTTCAAAAGAGCAGCCCAAGAGTAAATGGGATGATGAAGATGTAGAGGAAAGTGATGTGAAGGAGTCATGGGAAGATGAAGATCAGCCTGATCCAGTATGTTAGTGATGTGTCCATTATCAGGCTTAATATATAGCATCTGCCTTACTCCATCCTAAATTCCACAGAATATACACCGAAAGATAAGAAGAAGAGCACCGAATGTTGCAACTTGATGTGTAATCTGAGAGATACATTTTTTAGGAGGCAGAGGGAGTGCCAAATAAAAATTCCCTAATGTCATCATTTGGGCATCTTAAACGAACACTGAACAGGGTAGGGCTGCGATAGGGCTTCTCTTCATGGCTATGCCAGATTAAGATATTAAAATGGCATCCACCACTTCTCATTTTCTGTTCAAGACTAGCTAAACTTAGGTTTTTTTTGTTTGATATTTCCAACTTTGGATGCATGGTTGGCTGTATGTCTATCTTGAGTAGTATTTCTGGATTCATTGGTACTCCTATAGGTTAATGATCACTTGTCTGTAAAAATGTTGCTTAAGGGGATAATTTATCAGGTCTCAACAATTGGGTTCCCCAGTTTGTAACTTCCTTGGGTGTACCCAGAACCTGTGCGAGTTTGATAACATTTAAGGTTTTTGTGCTGGTTCAGTCATTGTTTCTTCTATACTTCGGCAATTGTATCTGAGGTCTTGATTTCTCATGGCCTTGGTCAATTGCAAATATGAAAGATAAATTCATGACCCATGGAAAAGAAATAGGACATCTTATCCTCACTCTGGAACGCTAAGCTTTTCCTTTAATCATCGCCCTGACCTATGCTCACATATCCAAATCTGACATATCAGAACAGGAGATTTCTGGATAATATGCAGAAGACTCTCCTTGAATAAATCCAGTAACTGGGCATACTTATTGGTTTCCCATTTTAGAGTTGAATGTTCCTGGGATGGGGTACATTGCAGACTATGTAAAAGCAATTATATCAAACCCTTGATTATACTAACTTGTTAATTAAGGCCTGAATTATTTAGTGACATGTTATATGCTATGCATATGATATTTTTGTTTCTTGGTGAATTTATTATATCTTTATGCAATGTTGTTAGGAGCCTGTAGCAAAGCCTCCTGAAAAGGTCACCAAGAAGCCTGTGACTAAGTCTACTGAAAAGAAGGGTAAAACAGTTGAGGCAGCAAAGGAAGAGCCACTAGATCCTGTGGCTGAAAAACTTCGGCACCAAAGGTACAGTCGCACTATTCATTTATGCTAATCTTTGGGCAGCATATGGTTCATGATAGAGTACTAGAGATTTAGCCTGGCCCTTGACTTGGCACAACAGGTGATTTATCTGGCATATTTCTTTTTCATACGCAAAACTATATACTCTATCCTTATATTTTCTAAGTAGCCAATGTGTGGTAGTGTCAAGATTGAAAGATTATTAATGTCACCCTATTAAGATTGAGAACCACTACCTATATGCTCTGTTTAGGTTAGCAATCACATGGATTAAGAGATCACACCATCTGGAGATTAGGAATGGCATGATGTAGAACAAATAAATTCTCAGTCGTACATCCATTTGAAAGATCATGTATTCCTAGTAAATTTTATATACAACAAAGGTGACGAAAAAGGAAGAGATAAAGAGTTCCTTATTGAGATTTTTGAGATATATAAACACTGTCCTCGATTAATTGTTGACCTGCATTTGTCGTGTGTGTGATATTTTGATTCCAAATGCATATTTTTATGGATTTATTGACTGATGTTCCAACTGGTGGGATTTTGTCTGGCAACATGATTTAGTCATGCTGATTTGGAAATGAATACTAACTTGCGGGAGACACAACATTGAGTTTTAGCTCTCTTTCTTTCATTTCCTGTGTTGTCTTTTGTTTGAAAGTTAGCAATGGTTTCTTGCTGAGCCTTTACTTTATTTCAGGCTAGTGGAAGAAGCTGACTATAGATTCACAGCAGAACTATTTGCTAAGAAAGGTGACGAGAAGACCATAGATAATTTCATTCCAAAATCAGAAAATGACTTCATGGAATATGCAGAACTTGTTTCTCATAAGCTCTGTTCATATGAGGTGCATCTTTGTTTTGTTTATATTTAGTTACTAACTAAAGGTTGGCATATTTATTACCTGCTGAAATAAATTCCAAATGCAGAAAAGTTTCCACTATGTTGGCTTACTAAAGGCAGTAATGAGATTGTCAATGACTTCTCTAAAGGCAGCAGATGCAAAAGTTGTTTCTTCCTCTGTAGCAGCCATTGCAAATGAAAAGCTAAAGTTGGAGAAAGAAGCTGCTGCTGGTAGAAAGAAAGCAGGTACTCAGGGTTAAATTTCTTCCTCTTCTATCAAACAAAGAACATTGAGCTAATAATCCTTATCAGGGTGAACAGTTACATAATCTTTTTTTTTTGAGCTGCTGGTAATTGATTTTAAGAACTTTTCACTTGAACCTATAAGAGTTGGTAATTGTTTATGATTGTTTTTAAATGCATGTTTAGTGCACAACCTGCTGCAAAGGATTGAGAGCTCTTATCTGATGTATCTGATCAAGTATTATGCTGTTCGTAATTTTTGTTGGAGCATTCAACATTACCTTTCAAATGTGATTTTTGTCTTGATGCTTATAATCAAAATCTGGGATTGCAAATTGATGAAGCAAGATATTTTCATGCCCAATATAGAGAAGAAAACAAAGGGCTGTAAAAGTATGAACTTGTTGCCATGAATATAACCAGATTACTACAGTAGAATGAAGAATTCGGAATTCTAGAGTCTAGAAAATACAACGGCTGTGGGAAAGTGCCATCAATAATAGGATTACAGCAAGTATGGTACTTGAGGCCTTGTCTTGTCTTCCTCAAATCTTGGAATTAACATACGAAGTCTTTCTATGGTGCTAATTGTTTCAAACTCTGAAGTTCCCAGTAGAACCTAAAAAGGCTAAGATGCTAATGTTATTCAAATTTAGAATTCTTGTGCACACTAGAATGGCCAAGACCCTGTTTAGAAGCAATGTTTTTTTTTTTTTTTTTTTTTTAAATTATACAAAATTTAAAAAGAACAAAGTAAAGAAAATTTCCTGTAGGCCTTGGACTTTCTTTCTGCTGATAGTGAACTTTTTTCTCAGGAATCTCAAACTAAATTCTTGTTGATTCATTGATCCTTCCCTTGCAGGTGGGAAGAAAAAACAGCTCCACCTTGATAAGCCAGATGATGATTTGGTTGCCGATCCCTATGATCCTTTGGATGACTATGACTTTATGTGAACCATGTAGGCGAGAGTGTTTTCCTTTTGGCTTGGGTTGTTCTAGGAGGTTCACATTTACGCCATCATGATTGAAGTTTAGGTTGTAAACGAGAACTGAGAGAGGAAGGCGTGCATTTTTGCTGGTATTTTGAGCTCCTAAACTTGAAAACATGAGAGGGACTTTTAATATTCATTTTTATGGTGGTAAAAGCTCCAATAAAGAGAAATTTGGAGAGTGTTTGCCTTCACTTTCTTATCTCCGTCTATTGGCATTCGGGTCCTGGTACTTTTTAAACATTTTGTTAATGACTTTTTTAAGTTAAATGTAGGACAAGGACCTGTCAGTCGTGCTCTCACAAAAGCTTTATTTGAGTTGCCAGGTCCTGGAAAAACCTATTCTTAGTTCGTTGTGTGTTCTTTTAAATACTTCGTAATTAAGAATGACAATACTGGGAAAAAAAAATGGCTACAAATATCTCTCCTGAAACTCGTACGCGTCCTAAACAGTTCTGACAATGGAGGTCCCCTTGTGCTCATCATTGAAGCCAACCATTCCTCTACACCGCTCTCTAGACTCTGCTAGAACTAGTCTTCTTCAGCTTAGTCTGCGTAGCTACCCGTCTGCCTCTTGTGTCTTAGCCCTAGAAGACCAGTGCAAGTTGGCTTCAATAATGAGCACAGTGGCGAGGCAACCCATAAAAAATGATAATAAATACATAATCACCAAGAAAAATAGAGAAAAAGATAAGATGTAGACAGCATATTCAATGACAATAATGGAGCTATTTTTCAAACTCTGCAGGAACATCTTAAAGCAAATCCATCATTCACATTCCTAATACTGCCGTTGAACCAGGTTCCAATAGCAAAAATAGCGAACAGCAAAAGCGTAAAAAACTAGTCTCTACGATGCCAGTCAATTACCTAGCACCAAGGTCCAAGCCCAACAAAGCACCAAGGTCCAAGCATGCAGCTACTTAATCAGAAAATCAAGAGTACTGCTTATTTAAGCTACTTCTAGTCACTGCGGTATCCACCCTTGCTGCTGCTGCCGCCGCCGCCTCAGCATGGCGAAACCTCGCTTCTATATGATATTCAGTGTAGCCGCTCTTGTCACCAACCGTTCAAGCAGATGTGCTTTTGAGCTCATCCTTGTGGGCCGCCCTTCCGGTGGACCTCTCCGTGAAAACATCACCAGCGGACACGCTCTCCTTGACCGTGGCTCTGGTGTATGACTCTGCTTGTTATAGGTATTGCTCATGTAGGTCGATTGCTGGGAATTGGAATTCTTCGAGTACCCATAAGAAGACGTTGTGCTTGGATTTTGAAACTGAGTCCGCCCCCCATAGCCACCACTCGCATGGCCCTCAACCAGCTCCCCCTGCAACCATTGACCGTCCGATGATCCATCGTCTGATCCGTAGCCTCCCTGGTGCTCGTCTCCAGAAACTTCTCTCTCCACCCATTCACCGTCCGATCCATAGACTGATCCGTAGTCTCCCTCGTAATCGTTCCCAGAATCTTCCCATCCATGGTATGCTCCGTGGTCCGACATTTCCGTTCATATTGCAGGTCAATAAAACAAAGACACAAGGACCATTGAACAGAGAGACAATTATCTCAACAAAACAGAGCGATTTGGGTACCAATCAAACAAATGCATTCTATTCCAGCCATCATGCGATTTGGGTATCAATCAAACATGTACATTGCAACAGGCATTCAAAATCAAAACCTTAATAATGAACAATGGAATTCTTGCTTGTGCTCAACCCTAAAATTCCTGGATTAACTGTTCAACCAATATCAACAATTTTTTAACCCCATTAAAAGACAGACGACAATACATCTGGCTTTTGGGTGTCTTGTCTGCCCACAAACAAAATACACGGACACAATGCCGTAATCCAATTATTTCTCAACAAAACATTCATTTCATTACCAGACAAAAAAAAAAAAAAAAAAAACCATGTTTTCACCCTTTCAAAAGGGTACCTTATTTTTCGGTTCGATTTTACCAAAGGTCGCAGAACGTAACCATCAATTGCATATTTGTATATTAAGTTGATTGAAATTATCTTTGATCTTCCTTGGCCCAGAAGATGTGTGCGTAAAAATGCTCGTTTCTACGTGATCACAAAATTTCAGACATAAAAATCTTAAAAAAAGAAAAACAGTTTATATTACCTATAAAATAATTTTTATTACATAAATGATATTTTATATAATATACAAAGTTTTTATATAAATATTTATAAAATTATTATAATTTATTTTTTGTTTTTTAATGTCACGAAATTTGTGTACATTCTGTATAGAAATTAAGCATGGCAGATTCGCTGTGACTACTCGTTGGTCTCTCACATCATGCTATTGACTTCGACCACGTCAACCAGAATGACAATTGTCCACTTGTTACAACACGGGATAATGACTATCGCGTTTGCCTCAGCCTTGTTGGGCCAGCACTCACGACCCAAGCTCCTGCGCAGCAAATTGGGTCCACAGGTTTTGTCCGTTATTTACCCGTACATCTCACCGGCTCCTCAGAAGTTTACGATGATTGTTGCACCATCACCAGAACCTTTTTTTTTTGTTATTGTGTTTTTTTTTGGACCACAATTTTGAGTTTCAGATTGACCACTACTCGTAAAGAACAACCAATTTTGTATAACAACTTGGCAATAAGCTTATAAAATTACAGTGAGGATCTGCGTCCAATTCTTATACAGTTTCATTTTCTAATACAGTTTCATTTTGATCATGCCAAGCATCTGACGAATGTTTGTGCAACAATCAGTAACATTCTTCAGACACTTCAGTACCAGCTTTATGCAAGGAACTTTGATGTTGACCCATCAAGGTTTTCCATCTTTAACATTTTCGAGCCATCCTACGAGGATGAATCCTCAACTATGATGGCACTGTACACTCTTTCACTAGCTTTCTTGGCCTGCAAAGAAAGAGAAAACAAGATATGAATTGACGGGAGATGAAAGAAACAAAACAATTATAAAAATAAATTGGTAAGAAGGGATTTACTTCTTGCTCCCACTTTGTGCGAAGAGTTACTATAAATAAAGCTAGTGATTGGACAAATACTGCTACAATGATGCCCATCCAGAGTCCCTGTGGAACATTTAAATAATGTTCATTCATTCTCTAGCAAACTAGCAGAAACAAATGCTACTTGTGTTTGAAGAAGAGGGAAAGAGAAGTTAGAAATAGAATTACCTTGCCTCCAATATGGTAGGTAAAAGCAAAGAGTACAGAACAAGGAAGGCCCAGAAGATAGTAAGCACCCAGGTTGACAATAGCCCCAATCTTCTGCCAACCACATCCTCTAGCAGTGCCTGGAATCATCAGCAGAGACTTGATTTTTTTTTTTTTTTTTGAGAACATCAGCAGAGACCATGTTAAAAAGTAACAAAATACTTGCAACTCAGTCTGTAGTTTTTAGTTATGTGTTTGAGTTTCCCTTTCCCTTTTCAGTTATAGAATGGTAGAATTGAACCTCTTTTTATTGCAGAAAATTTGCATGCGATAAATCGACGTTCATGCATAAAAGAAACTGGAAAATGTGGTTTGCTGCAAAACCTGAGAGCACTGATTCAATGCCTTCAAAGATGTGGGACCCTGCAATCAATAGCAACATTTCACCCACATATTTCACTACTCTTTCTTCTGTGCTGTAAAGGAATCCCCAGACATTGCGACTGCTGATCAGGACAGAAACTACAAAAATGCCTTCTGCTACAACCATAAGTACTGCTACACATACTGATAGACGAGCTGCTCGCGGTTGGTTGGCACCAAGTTCGTTTGACACTCTAGTACTAGTGAAGGAAAAGAACGTGTAAAATGATTTGACAGGGGGATTGACGCGGGTAAATTACATTGGCTGGTACACCTGGCACAAGCTTACCTTACGGCACTACTGAGTCCAAGGGGTATCATGTAGATCACTACACATGTGTTCAGGCTGGTAATAAATCAATGCCAATTAATGATCAGTGTCTGCAATTTCCTGGTGCAATATTCAGGATATAGAAACTTCGAGGTTCATAAAGTCTAACCTGATGGACAGGACGGACGTTTCCAGTTTTGGATTAGGAAGAAGACCAGATAATAGAACCATCATCTCAAAAGACCAAATCTCTAAGCTGCAATTTTAATTGGGTTAGTTACTAATTACTTCAAACTGCAGAAGACACCTTGCCATTACAGTAACGGAAGCTCAAGACTACCTGAGCATAACAGCAGAAGGAATTGCCAGTTTAACAAAATTAGGAATTCCACGCAGGGCCTCCTTCGAAAAACCAGTCCAAGTTTTCTTGCAAGAGGGGGAAAATCTCACGTATAGAGCTAGTAACAAAGCATTGATCCAGTAAGAGATGACATTTGCCACTGCAGCACCTCTATTTCCAAGGCCGGACTTAAAAACTAGGATCCAACATACGAAGAGGTGCAGAAAAGTTGTGATTCCGGCATTAATCATCATGGGGATCACATTGTTTTGGGATTGCAAGAATCTCACACAACATTCCTGGACCGCATAGCCAAAAATGCTGGGAATCATGTAACGAGCATAACGTCCAGCTTCAGCTGATATCTCCGGATCCTGGCCCAAGAACAAAAGGATGTGTCCGGCATTGGCCCAGATAAGAGCCAAGGAAATGCTGACCAGCAGAAGAACAATCATGGCCCTCTGCAAGTGTACGCCCAACAAATGATATTGCTTTGCTCCATAAGATTGACCGCAGAATGTTTCTAATGCACTTCCCATTCCTCTCTATACACCAAAAAGCGGGGAAAAATTAAAAAATAAAAATAAAAAATAAAAAAGACGGAGAACCTCACATACATATATAAGAAGATAGACCTCCATTAGAAAGAAACAATTAAACAAAGTTCTTTGATTTATTCCATGCCAGAGACATTCACTCTTTGTCTACAAAGTGAAGGAAGCTGTTACGTCATGAATGATGCAAATCAATATGACGTCTTCCTAAGTCAACTGAAAGTCAAGCCAAGTCCACAAGACTTTTAAGTACACATCCCAGTAAGGAAACTAAAACATCTAAGAAGCTCATCTACAAAAGATACATTAACCAATCTTACCAACAAACTGAAGCCAGTCACGGAAGCGAAAGAAGTGGCCATAGAAGCACCAGAAAGGGCTAGCTCTCCAAGATGACCCACAAACATGACTGAGATCATTTGCAAAGCATATATTAAGAAATTCACTGACACAAGAGGCCCTGCCAGCCGCAGTTGCTTCTTCACCTCCTCCACAATCTCGTCTTTGCTGAACCTATGTTTTGCTTCTAATGTTATTGCTTTTTCTTGACTGATCAGTGGGGATTCGAGACTTTGGTTTTGTTCTTCTAAGTCCATATTCCTTTCTTCAATCTTCCACGCGAAAGAGCCTAGCAGGAAATACGGACCCTTGGGAAAGAGCGATCGGTGGCTGGCTGGCTGGCGAATTTATGGCCAACAACAATACTCCCTCCCTTTCATCATCATCATCATCATGGGTTTTTATAGTTTGAACAACATAATATCGTTACTGCCATTGGTATACGGGCCCGTCACGTGAGTCACAAGATCACTGGTTGAGATGCATTTTTAACGAAAAAGATTGCATGACCGAGTCCCCTTCCTTTGCGGCTGTGCCCTAAATCTTCAAATTATATTAAAAAAAAAAAAAAACCTAAAGAAGAGAGGGGGAGAGAAATGGAGCAAAAGGGGTCTCTGGCTTCCTATAATACTAGAGACTGGCCTCTCAATAGTTCTCTTTTTTCCAATGAAGTGGAGCCTCAAATTCTGCCGATACAATGGTGGAGCTTTTAATATTTATTTCGCAATTTGTGTTTTGACTTCAACAAAATCAGAGTTGAGAATTCTTGTAAGACTTATTACGTTTTTAGTGCAAAATAATAACAGCTATTATTATTATGCTGTAACAAATATTTTAAAATGTGCAACTAACACAATGATACGGTATAGACTACACAGCATGGAAACGAAAATGGACTCTACTGTACATGAACACCGTCCGACTTTTGCCCGTGGAACAAACAGTAAAAAGGTGTTTCAGTGGATTAGTTTTCCATTTCTAAAGGCAATTATGCCATAGAAGATTTCATAGATTATTTGACCGTTTGCTTGGAGAGTAGCCCACCGTTGAACTTGGCGTCAAGGTCCCAAAAAGCTTGGCCGGCAAGTTTTACGATTCATGAAACGCGACATGGAACGGGTTGCCTGGAAACAGTTCCACCGTTGAACTTGGTGGCCAAGTCCCAAAAGCTTGGGCGGTAAGTTCTACAGATTTTAAAATGCCGGGATTCCCCGCACACAAGAGACACTTCCTCCGTTAGATCTTAAATCTAACCAATTTATATTTTTGAGTTAAATATATTATTGATATTGCAATATTTATAATTAAAAAATTTCCAGATAAAATTACACTTGTAACTTTCAGCATATACAGATGTGTGTTGTTCTGTGTTGGCCCATTAGAACCTGTTTAAGTTAATAGATAAATGATTATAGAACCTAGCTGACACTTCCACGGCGTACAACAAAATTGAAAATTGTATACGTTGAACGCGTTCCATTTCACTTTGCTTCAATAGTTTGCATTTCATTCTTAAGAACTAATCATATCTCATGATAACAGAGAATTGTAAAATTGGTGCCAGGGGGGATGAATGATATTAGGGATAGACTTTATTGCCTAACTTTTTTTTGGTCGGGGATACGATCGGCTTCATTCATTGTCTTTGCGCGAGCTCCAGCCAGCTACACGTTGTCTCATTCCTGCCAGTGTCGGTATAATCTCTTGGCATTTCCCCAAAGACAGCGGCAACATTCGGAAAATTCTCGGAGATGATAATGAGTCTGCTACAATAGTCGAGGACAATTTGTCCTTATTCTTTACGATAGCTATGAGACCGACGGCAGCGAATGAAGACCTTCACTACTTTCAAGATATGCAATAGGAATATTTCAAAAAGAATTGTACATATCTGTAGACATGATATTTGTTTCATATTTTTTATAAAAATATATTAAATATTTTTAAATATGTCTAATAAAAAATTTAAAAAAATCCAACATTGAATACCCCTAATTTGTGTGTGATGTTTGTCGTCTGCATATCAAATACATGTTGAACACTTTTAATATATATTTTAAATATTAATATATAGAATATATATCAAATATATATATAATTAATTTTTAAAATTTTAAATTTAATTTACATAATATATTTTTTATAAATATAATGAATAGTGTGATGATAAAAGATAGATATTTTTTATTTTATTAATTATATTGATTATTATAAGTTATATTTTTAAAAAATATTATGTTAAATGTGTATGTAATATATATATATATATATATATATTAAAATTTTTCATAAAATACTTATTATAATGTAAAATAATATAATAATTATTATAAATTATATATTTAAAAAATATTGATATTATTTAAAATATTTAAAAATATTACAGTGTGTATGTGTTAATTTTTTTTGTATTGACGTGCAGTTTTTTTCTTAAAAAGAAAAAAAAAAAAAAAAAGAGAGAGAGAGAGAGTGAGAGCAGTTGAACGGGTCTCAAAGTATTTGCGTTACGCATAATACATATACAGAGAGAGATAGAGATGGAGATGCTGAAATGGTTCTCGTAGTCTCATCTTTATCCTCAACAAGACATTAATTGACTAATGGCTGAAATGGCCTACGGCCCATCGGAGGATATGGCAAATTTTCTGAGCTTGGAGGTCCGAAAACGAATCGGACCATTGATGCGGCTCATCCACATCGGAGAAACGTAGATTGTTCAGCCCCACTCTGGTGGTACATAAATACGGTGATGACTTGTCCATCGCCTGAGTCTTCCACGCAGCGTCGAAAACGTATGCTCCGCCGGTTGCGGGTGACAGAACAGCTTCTAGGATCTCTGGGGGGCCATCGCCGGAAACAACCTATAATCTTGCCGTACAAGGCAAAGGTTGTGTGGGTGAAAACAAAAACCAAAAAAATAAAAAATAAATAAAATAAGAGAGAAGGAAATGAATTAAAAATTAATGATCGACCCTTTCTGACTCCGTAAACTCATCATCATATTTATTCTCTCACAACTAGCTAGCCAAATCACATCAGATATATATAGATGGGAATGCAACTCTGCAAACTCTTCATCATATTTATTATTTTACACCTAGCTGGCCATGACATGGATGAATTAACTGCCAGGAAAAATTAATCTTCGAGAATAAAGTCATGACTGCCGGCCGACGAGCGTTTCAGCTCCTAAAACTTATTGGCCACTTTGGCAAACGCACACGTTCACCATGCACTGGCATCTTCCGTATGGTGTTCAATCAGCCACAGTCGTGCATGGATAGTTATCGTTCTTTGCATCAGCTGCCAATTCTGAACCTGCCAATACAATACAATTGTCCGACTTGATTGAAGAATTGCCCATATTTTGTGACCCTAAATACTCTCTTTCTTTACTCTTTGTTTTAATTTGTCACTATAGTTCTTGTGGATGAAAGCGCTTGAAGTTACTCGATGTCATCTACAAGAATCAATCAGGCCGACAAAGATGACAAGTGACTCTTATAAAGGAAGAACAAAAATAGGAAGTAAATCTTTTTTTGATTAGTCACTTAAAAACATAAAAATTTCTTATTAGTTATTTAATTTTTGCAATTTAACTTTTTTCTTTCTTAAAAAAAAATTATGCAATTAATGCTATGCTTTGAATCATAAATGCATAACTCATCTTGACATGCGCTTACATTATAGGGCATTTGGTTGATAGTAGTTTTATTAAAATAAAAATAAAAATGAGTAATTTTTATTATTAGTATTTGGTAAAAAAAAAAAATTCATTTTCATTTCCTTATTTATAAAATGAAATTTCCTTATACATTAAATCATAGTCATATTATATATATATATATATATATATATATAAAAGATAACAAATAAATTTTACAAATATAAATATAATAATAATATTATTATTATTATATTATTAAATTATTAATAATTATTTTATATATAAAAAAATTATTATAAACTTATTATTACGTATATTTATAGCATTTTGAGCATATTAGGGCTAAGGTATAAAGAGATCACTTGAGATCCAAGTGCAGAATGAATTGGCGCTTTATTTTTGTTGTCACGTCACATGTTTGTGTTTTGTCGTTTTTTTTTATTTAAAGAAGGGTTATTATTATTATTATTATTATTATTATTATTATTATTATTATTATTATTATTATATTATTATTATTATTTATTATTATTATTATTATTATTATTATTATTATTATTATTATTATTAATAAGAGGAATACGAGCAGTTGAACGTGTCTCGAGGCGTGCATTATTCTATTATAATTTTTCAAAAACTTGTATTTTTTAAAATAAAACAAAATTTAATATCACTAATGTCAGCATGACGCAACGGGACGCTACTGTATTTAAAACTCCGTCCATGATCACTGTGCACGTATTTAAGCCCGATTAGGAAAAAACGTTTTCGTAATCTCAACATTATCCTCATCAACAAGACATTAATGGACGAATGGCTGAAATGGCCCACGGTCCATCGGAAGATATGGCAAATTTTCTGAGCTTGGAGGTCCGAAAACGAATCGGACCATTGATGCGGCTCATCCACATCAGGGAGACGTAGACTGTTCGGCCCCGAGTCTGGTGGTACATAGATACGGTGATGACTTGTCCGTCGCCTAAGTCTTCCACGGCGCGCGTGGTGGTGCCGCTTCTGGCGTCGGAAACGTAGGCTCCGCCGGTTGCGGTTGACTGAACAGCTTCTAGGATCTTTTGGGGGATCGCCGGAAACAATCTACAATCTACAATCTTGCCGTACAAGGCAAAGATTATGTGGGTGAAAACAAGAATAAAAACAAAAAATAAATAAATTTACAATTTGTGAAATACCAAACAATAATGCTGCCTCATGTGCAACACGAGATGGCACTACATTACGTTTAATTTCAATTGATTTATCATGCACAAGATACAGTATTTATTTTTTAACTTTTATTATTTTTAAATAAATATAAAAAAATTATTAAAATCTCATTTTGTATAAATATTTTATTTATTTTTTTATATAACTATTAATTATTATATTACACATACTTATTATAATTATAATAATAATAATAATAATAAATATTTTTAATTATTTAAAAATATATATAATTTGTCTGTTAAATTAATAATAATTAATAATTTTTTTATTTTAAGAGTGTACTCTTACATTTAAACAAATTAGTATAACTCATTTTAAAAGAGAATATGTCACTTCATTCAATTTGTTGGATCCATTTTTATTTTTGGTAACTCATTCTCACTTACATAAAAAGAAAATGCAATAACATATCATCTTAGATGACAATTTCTAACTGCCCACTTCACCATCAGATTATGGCCATGGGTTAGGAAAATTTACATTCGTTTTCTCTTATTTTGGTAGTACATGAGAGACCTCAACTTGATCCGCATCTTAGGCCTACAACTAACCGTGGCAGAAAGAGACAGTAATGTACTTGACCCATCACACTCTTTTAACACATATGCTATCGCCCCCCAATCCCTAGAGTGCACTCTCTTCTCCTAGTGTTGCCATACACAGAATCTTGCCCTCACTTGCTTACTTTGATAACCATTAATGTAAAACATTACCAATTTATTCGCATACCTTGAGTCAACCAGCTCAAACCACATATGAGTCTAAGTGGTCACCAAACTTACAGGAATTGGGAGAGATTAGGGGATCGAGCGCAGTGTCTCTGGACCCGCGCGTTTCTCCGCTAAAATCTAATTACTAATTACTATCTATTTCAAGGTTAAAAAATTGTCCAGCATGAAACTGAAATGGGCTGCGCCCATAAAAGAAATTTATTTTCGTCGATTTCATATCAGTAACAAAATAGTTTGCATTAATTAATTATACGGAGATGGGTCCCATTCCCCTCGCCCGCCTAGGTGCGTTTGAATGGCAGTTAATGGGTTAAAGATGATGGGTTGGACCACATGATTGGACCATGTTAGGTACGGTCCGCCCACTGGGGTTTGCTGTGCTTGGAGGTCCGAAAAAGAATTGGACCGTACATTCGGCTCCGCGACATGGGGAAACCGAAGATCGGTTTGGTCCTCGGTCGTCCAGGCCGTGCGTGGAGGCGCTCTGGCAGTGGGAAACGTCTGCTCCTCTCGTTGCGGGTCACAAGACAGCTTCTGAGATCTATTGTCGGCCATTTTTTCGACGGGAACAACCTCGAATCTCGCCGAACAGGGCAAAGATTATGCGGGCGAAAACAAAAAAGAAAGACGAGAGAGAGAGAGAGAGAGGAAATGGAAAATTGTTAATGGCGTCTGATTCTTGAAAATTTATTGAAAAACGAAGATAAATGCATTTTTGCATTGAAATTGTTACTCATTCAGATCAACCCATTTTAAGACGAGCAATAATCACAGATATAAATGAGCGATTAATATTTTATGGGGGTGAAAGCGATCTTCATGGATTCTGCGTTGGAAAACTTCTGCAGAATTCTGACTTTTGATATACATTTTGGAGTCTGATATTACAGTGCAAAGAGGAAGAAGAAGAAGTAATATCGCAAATACAAAAAAGAACATACAATTTCACAAGAAGCAAGTGTAAGGGCATCAGAGATCTTCTCTTATTGGTAGACGAGTTTCGGCTCGCTCGGTTTGAGACATATCAAGCTTTACTGTTACCGACTTTTGCAGTGAAGTTTTCTTGTCATGAAACTGCCGGAAGTTTATTTTCGTCAGCAATAAATTGAATATCATTGTTCTTTTCGCTTCCTTCATCTATGGAGCTGGATAATTGAAATAACTCTAGTGAGCCAGATGCGTCCATGTTTTTGCTGTCCTGTTAAGTTAATATGTATTACTGCATTACCTCGCAGCTTTCTTGATATTATCGCCGTCGATGCTTGCTTCCTCTGACTCTGCTAGTTTCATTGGTGTGCCTGACTTCCCCGTCAGCAAACCAGATAAACTTCTGCAGAACTTTTATGAACAAGAGGGGTACGTAAGTTCAGTACCAGACATCAATCTACAAATGTAATAAAAATTTTCGTTTTGTAGCTAAACAAGTCAGCATACATTGTTGTACACCACCAGCTCTCCAGCAGATTTTGATATTTCTACCACACAATTGGCAGGAGCAACTTCGATTACCTGCAATTAGTCAAAAGGTAATTGGCCCCTTTCATAATAGACCACTTTTCGCAAGAAGAGCGTATGCAATTTGTTACCTCTGCCGAAAGGTCATAATATGATCTCGTACATCTAATCGTCTTTTCTTTTGGATACATTTTCACCTGCTATGTAGCTTAGACATGAGATTCTGTAATGGGAGGTTCTAATTTGGAGGAGAATGAAAATCTAACCAAATTTTACCTTGAAGTTTTTCATCCTTTCTACCGATAGATTTTCATCCATCGCAGCAGCTTCTATCTTCTTTATTGTTTCATCAACTGTGTGCTTGGATCCTAGCTTCGTCTTCTGCTTCTTGGCTTCCTGGGAAAGGGCAGATTGGTTAAAGACTTGCAATTGTAGCATGGAAGCTTGCAGGAAAAGTAAACTTAAGGTCAGATTTCAGACTTACATGGTCTTCAAATAGACCCGATAAATCCAGGTCTTGTGACGTTGCTATCAATTGAAAAGCATTTATGAAACTTGAGGATTTTTTGATAGTTGTCTCTGCTGCTTTTTCCTGCTTAGAATTTCAACATTTCAAGCGAAAAAGAGAAACTAGGAATTTTTTTACTAGCGACAAGTTTTTACCTCAATTCCATCGAAAGCAGCATTAACATCATCCAAAGAGATTTTCTCATCACACTCGTATGCACAGGAAGGCAAATAATCGATCTTGAACCAGCTATCTTCCATGATCCCTGGTAAGGTTATGCGCTGCAATGAAAAATTAGCACATTATTCTCTACTTTGCTCCATTCGCAGGAATTTTTAGAGGCATAAAAGTTGTTTGTAGCCATACCCTTTTAGGATTTGGTTCAAGCATCCTTGAGATTAGTTTTCTCTGACTGTCTGTAATCCATTTTGGACATGTGTATTCTGCTCTAGATATCTTTGTGGATAAAAAAAGATATAGTGAATTAAATGCAACTTTTTTTAAAGTCTTAATGTTGATTCACTCAAATACTTGATCAGCGACCATAGAACAGACCTTCCTGTACAGGACCATGAGGTTACGATTGTCAAATGGTAGATGACCAGTGAGTAGCTCAAAGAGGATGACTCCACATGACCAAACATCTGCAGCTGCTCCATCATAACCCTTACTTGCAAGCAACTGTTCCATAGAAAATCATTCATCATCAAAGATATTGATTCAGAACAAAAGTTCATTATATCTTCATCTGTCCCCTGCCCCAGAAAACTTTTATGGATTCCGAAAAAGTTTTATTGAAGTTTTATTTTGTTGGATTCATGGTCACATAATTAATCAGATAATTAGATTCACCCAGAATCTCTCATAGACCCAACACACTTGTTCGTCTCCTCCAAATGACTGTCATTAGGCCAGAAAAACATAACAGGGATAACCATTTTACTTCATAAATTTTTCCATTGCGTTCCTTTCCGATGAATTCAATGCCAAATACGTATAACTTTAAACCACCAATCATTAACTATGGGAATGTCCCTTGCTATGGTTTTTTGGCTCCTTTACAAGCTAGAATTGAGCTATGAGAAATGGAAGAAGAAAAACATGAAAAGTTGCTTCCTACCTCAGGTGCTACATAGCATGGAGAGCCACAGGCTGTGGTTAGGATGCTACCAGGCTGTCATTCAGATTGTCACTCAATGTCATTGCAAAATTTTTAAAAACTGAACGAACCAAATAACAAAAGTCAAAAAAAAAAAAAAAAAACGAAGAAGAAGATTTTATGGAAAGATTATTGGGAGTGTTTTTTCCCACCTTTCTCAATGCACTTAGTCCAAAGTCGGAGACTTTTGCATTTCCTCTACCGTCCAAAAGCAAGTTTTCTGGCTGTAAACAACAAGACCCTTGTTAGTTTGCTCAAGTCCATATAAAAAAGAGAAATGTTATAATGACTGGCAACTTTTTTTTTTTCTTTTTTTTCAATTTTCTATTATCTTGGAGCTCATCTATCAAGTTGAGGGCTTAAATCACGGGATATTTAAGTGGACAATGCAAAAATGAGATATAAACTACCTTACAGATCCTAGTTTTGACAGTTGTGTCTCGATTCTACTTAAAATTTTGTTATACGCTTGCAATTGTTTGAAAAAAAAAAAACTGAATGATCTGAAGTGGTATCACATATCATGATTATTCGGTTTCATTGACCTTGAGGTCTCTGTGACAAACTCCCCTGTTATGGCAATATTCAACTGCATCAATCAACTGCTGGAAGAGCTTTCTTGCCTCTGATTCATCCAATTTCTTTGCATAAGACTGTATACAAGTACAAATAATGATTAAAAATCTCTACAAATAAAAAGGGACGTCTTGAAAGATGCCAAGTTTGGATCTGTTCAAGCAGTTGCAGAAAATGCTCACCAACTTGTCTGACAGTTGACCACCTGCTATGTATTCCATTACTATGTAAATCTTCGTCTTGCTGCCGATAACCTGTTGTGGAAATATCATATCCATTGTCCAACATGTTTTTGCTTAAAGTTTCTGCAAGGAGGCATGCCTAACTAACCAAAAGTCACCTAACTCCAAACAACCAGAACCGGTAGACTTACCTCGTGAATCCGAACTATGTTGGGGTGATGTAACAGTTTCATGGTTCTGATCTCTCTTTGCACCTGAAATCATTATCTGAACATCTCACATTTCGATGTTGTCCCAACCAAGATCAATTCTTCAAGAAAAAGGAGACAGAAGAATGACAGAAACAGATCAATTTGTCACCTGATATTTGAGATTACTCTCCACGACCATTTTCTTGTCAATTATCTTTATGGCGACGTGTTGGCCATTGGTGGTGTCTACAGCCAGCTTAACCTTGGCAAACGTTCCCTCCCCAATTGTCCTGCTAATCTGGTACTTGCCAATCTGTTGCGAAAATCCCATTTATCTTCTTCTTTTTCTTCAAGCACTAATATATCTAATCTTCTCTGCTTGTATGTTGTGCAAGAGTTAAAGTGCCCGATCAGGCCCCTTTTTGCTTAATTTGAACTTCTCTTATCTTGGTTTTCTTTGGCTACGCTCCCTGTGAATGTTCCTTTTAACGGGCTTTGCTTCCATGCTGTCCAAGAAATCGAAAATGTTACTTCAATTTGGGAGGTAACTCGTGCCACGGTCTCTCAACTGCTATTTTTGTGGCTCTCATGTTCTCCTTTTATGGATGTAGGTCGAACGATTACGAGAATCACACTTTGATGGAGAAATAGTAGATAAGTAGCAATCATGTGCATATGTGCAAATGTTGGATGGAGAGATTCAGATCATAACTTAATGCTTTTACATATGGAAGGAAGGGAGGATGGACCATTTGCTTGTTGGCTAGTTGGTGAATGTGTTTTGAATGGAAGTTGGCTGTTAAAGTCATCGCCAGGGTCTACATGACCCCAAGCAAGCAGTACCCATGCCAGGGTCTACAGAATTAACTTTCTTCAACAATTTGATTACGATATACAGGATGTGGATAATAATGCAACGGATCCAAAGACAACTTTATTTTAAAACTCTTTAAAAAAATGTTTTATTGGTATAATTCATCTATAATATTACCCCACATAATAAATAAATTTTATTTAAAATAATAAAATAAATTTGTATAATATAAAATTATCAATAAATTATATTTACAAATAAAATAAATAAACATATTAAGTACCACAATTTGGATATATTTAGTTGTCGATGCATATTGCAGTAGGTGACAATTTTCTGCAATATGTACCCAATTATTTGATAAATTATCTCCTGATAAATTATTATAATGGATCAAAGAAATGTAATGTTTTGTGAAAGCTACCTTGGAATATTGCCACCTGACATCAATAAATCAAGCTAGCTTGTTCTTTTTTTTTTCTCTACGTAATACAATTAGGTCATATATCACAGGCCAGCATCTTTTTAAGATTCGGTCACGGAATTTTAATCTTTCTCACAGGGATGTTACTGAGAGAAATTACACAGAAATCACCTGTATCTATATATATTTCTAAAAAAATTATTTAATTTTGATTAAATTAGACTCACATATTACACTGTTATATTCATTTCAAATATATTTTTTTAATCTTTTCATATATAGTTTTAATTAATAATAAAAATTATAAATATGTATTCATTCATTATAATAATTTAATATATGTCTGGATTCGAAACCCAATAAGCTGATGTCGTCCGTTAAACTCATAAAATATCAACTATCTTCGTTGCCTGTTACAAAATGCCAAAGGGGTTGTCAGGAGCCATGGACGGTAGAGGACTGGCTTTAGTGGTCGGGAACGACGCATGACAAATTAGACGTCATGGCTCACCTTTTTTATGTTTCCCTAGCAGCCTATGCGATTATCCTCTGGGCAAGCAACCATAAAAAAGGTGAGTTGACGTAATTTCCGTGTCCCCGTTGCCTTTTAAATTATAAAAATATAAATAATAATTTTTATTATTAAAAAAAATAATAATATAATTTTTTTATATTTTAATTTTTTTTAAAAAATAAAATTCATTCTATTTTATATTTATTTAAATTATAAACCATAAAAATTTATATATTTATTTATATTTTAATAAAATTATATACCATATTTTACTAATATTTATTTTTAATATAAATTATTTTATTTATAATAAAATAATATATTTAAAAAATATAAAATAAAATAAAAATATATATATTATAATATATTTTATATTAAATTAATTTAACTTAAATTATTTATACATATAAATATATTATATTAATTAATTTTTAATTTTATTATATATAAATTTAAAATAAATAAATAATTATATATAAAATTAAATATATAATATTATATTTTAATTTTAAAATATATTTAATATTAAATATTATTTTTATATATTTAATATTAAATATTAATTTATTAATTTAATTTTAATGAAAAAAATAAATTATAAATTTTTTTATTTAATAACTAATCATTAAAATTTTGAATTTGGTTCCAGGAACGGTACACAGCAGGCGATTGTAAACATTGTGCAGACACGGTCTACGTATGTCGTGTTTTACATATTGTTACGCGTGTGCGTGTGAAAACGATCTTGAATCCAATTGCAATAGTTGTCTACCTAAAAAATATATGCAGCATTAAAAAGAATTTAAATGTTGGTTTTTGGTCAGTCCACGCAAATCATGCGAACGAATCCGATTAGTGCGGGTAAGTTCCTCGAAGCAAGTCAGAAGATTGACTTTTCAACAGATGATAGAACAGAGCATGACGGCATTAACACGGAGCAACCCGATCAAATTACCATGGAATTTGACGTGTGATCGCGCCATAAACCCACCTTGCAATTCGAATTTCCTCAATAAACTATTTAATTTAAGAATTTAAATTATTAAATTAATTATGTATTAAATTTTAATATGTTTTTTTTATCTTTATAAAAACGTTAATACATATTTAACTTTATAATTTTTTAAACATTCACGTGATTAAAGAAAATAATCAACTTAAAATTCTAAATTAGTAAATAATAAGAAAAAATAAATAATTTATTAAATTATATCATATTTCAACTCTATAACCATATATGTATAAAGGATCTTACATAGTTTGTTGTCGTACATGTGTATTTTTCAAATTTCTCAATTATTTGTCTAACATTCACTAGCCAATTAAAAGCTAAAGAATAGTCTATCTCACAATGGGACAACGATGACTAATAAACTCGAGACCGAAGGCTGTATCGCGATTAGAGATGCATTGGTGCATGCTCGGGGTGGTTTCCTTCGCAATTTCTCAAATCCATGACAGCTAACGTTGACCAATCATTCCTGGAAAAGCTGAGAAGCACATGGCCATTAAAGAAAAACAATCATCGCGAGCTATATCCCAATTCTATGGACATTAATGAAATTGGATAATAATGATTCTATCCAATTAAATTTGAAAAAGGATGGAAAATTTGAGGGGTACTAATAAATTGGCTGCCAAGAAGTGCATCGAAGGAACGTGTAAAGAGGTAGGTTGGCACGTGACTGGACGTGGTTAGGTTAGAAATTTGCCTAACTCCTCCATTTCCCATTTGATGTATAATAATAGCATGTGCGTATACGTTACATAGCCATGTTCAAACAGTCCATTAGTTATTCAAACCCCACGATTGCCTGTATTCCCAAGGCAGAGGTATGGAGAGATTTGATATGAAACATGAAGGGATAGAGAGATTTTGGATTTAAATTCCTCATGTTAACTAGCCCCTATATTAATTTTTTGGGGTTTATGTACTATAATCACGTGATAAATCCAGTTCTTCTAAACTTTTTCGTAGGACCTTAATAGATATTGGAGATCCTGACAAGTGTGAATTACTGTTGATATGATATTAAGGAATAGGGCATGTAACTACTTGTTGCCCCACAGGTTCCTTGTTTCACGTATGTAACTACTCTACTGTCTGTGTAACTTAAAAGTTGCAAGTGAGCAAAGATTTTGTCTCATGGGATTGTCCAAAAAGTAATTTCTATCTTCTCTTACATTTCATGAGACCAAATATCATCGTAATTAGAGGTTGCAAATGAAGGAATTGGGTCAAATTCAATACGAATTATTTCAAAATTTTGATATATTTGTGTTCTAAATATTTTTTAGTGTATCAACTGTTAGATTTATCAAGTTTTGAGTTTATTAAATTTTAAATTTTAAAAACTTCCAGTCTAATTATTCAAATTTTAAATTAATTATAATTTAGTTATTTTGAGTTCAAATTTTCAGTTATTGACTTTTCACGTATGAGTGATCGAACTTGAGACGACTCTTGCCACCTCCAATTACAGTGACACATGCGGCCAGGAGCAAGCCAAATGTCATCAATAAACCATTCCCTAATCTGAAAAATGAGATAAAGGGTTTTTCAATCCCACGTGAATTCGAAAGCCAAGTGGACCGCTATATGGATTCCATATAAGGTCAATAAAAAAGCAAAAAAAAAAATGAAGTGACAGCTACATTTGAAAAGAAATATAGGTTTAAAAAAATCTTATATTCAATTTCGAACACACAGTTGTTTAATTTGCAAAACCTAACTCAACTTTGGCATCCTTTTCATATCCTATTTAAATCGAAATATTGTAACAATCGACATCTCACAAAGTCTCATTTTATAGCTGATTTGGTCTGCCAACGCAAAAGCTCCTAGAATTAAATAAACGTCTGCAGGTAGAGGAACCGAGTTGAAGAATGTGGATGAAAATAAACCAAAATAAATAGAAACAATATGAATGAAAAAACATTAAAAAGAAAAATCTGGGTCTTCAGTCTTAACCCAATTTATTGACAAAAATATACATCTCAAATGGAAAACAAGAAAACTTTTGACTGCGGTAATTTCTCCCAAGTTTTTACCATCTAGCGAAAAGATAAAATTAAGTAAAAGATATAGTATGATGTTAACGAAATAGCCCCAGTTTATTGAAAAGATTTATCTGTTTGATATTTGATGTTCATCCTATTTATGAAGTAGCCATGTTATTCTCCTGACTGGTCGTTGAACGTCGTCTGTGTCATTAATTGGCTTCCAAGACGAGGGAACTTCTTGTTCTGTTTTTTGCCATTTTCTCTTTTTTCAAAAAAAAAAAAAAAGGGTATAAAATCTCAATTAATTAAGTAGAAATACATTAAATAACTTATAAAGTCTAGAAATTATATTAAAGAGTATAAATTTTACATTATTTACATATGAAGACGTTATATATTTTATAATGTCTATGTAGTGTATACAACGTTGCGGGTGACAGACTATTGGACCATCATGTTCAAAAAAATACAGCAGAAAATATATCTTTTCTCAGTTTCCATGTGATGATATATATGGTTCCCTCATTTTTTTCTGGTGCGTTCCACTTTTAACCAACCAAAGAGTTGTTAAATCCACCTTATCGTTTGCACCAACATTTTTTCTCAGTTTCCATGTGATATATGTTAGTTCCCTCTTTGTGTGTGTGCGCGTGTTAGTTCCACTTTTAACCAACCAAAGAGTTGTTAAATCCGCCTTACCGTTTGCACCAACTCGTAAGCTAGGGGGTGGGTACCGGTAAGTCTCTGCCTAGTTCCTCTGTTTTTGACAAAATAAATTTAATTTGACATTAAAAAAAAAAAAAAAAGGAATCTAAGGGGGGTAAAGGGGTTCAAAATTTTGTTACGGTAAAAGGAAATCACCTTTCTGGCTTTGGTTAGAAACAAAATGACAAAAAATTGAAGTTGAGGCTGTCACATTGAAAGACTACTGCCAATATCCATATTTAGGGTATCTATCAAGATATTGTTTATTGAAAGATTGATGTGCAGATCAATTAATTTAAAAAAAATAAAATAAAATATGTTGAGAGTATATAATTATTTTATTTATAAAATAAAACTAAATTTTGTCACATGCAAAATTAATAGGTATACAGTAGAGACCCACACATAATTGAGGATGCAGGATTTAGGACGAAACCACAAAAAAAAAAAAAGCTAAATCAGTGAATGTTGATTTGTCCACGTACAAAATCCCAGCTCAATAATTCAACTGTCCATGCTTGGCACGGATGCCATTATTAAAGTGCTTAAATTTGGTGTAAAACCAAAAATAAAAATAAAAATAAAGAATAAAAGGCCTAAATCAGACAGAGGGACGATTACAACGGTGCCATGGAAAACGCTGCAAGAAAACAAGTTGTCCACTCCAGGTGACAATGACCACTACTTTGTAGCTACCATGATCACTTGACAGGCACCAACCAAAAAACCAGTTTCTTTTCTATGTCATTGACAAGTCAACGAAAACAAAGGATAGAAAAACGAATTATGAAGATTTATGGGGTCGCCCCAAAAAATAACAAAATGTTTATCACGGTAGGAGTACGATCCCGCTAGATCCAAGCACGAATTCAGCGGATAATTTTTAAGAAGCTTTCATTGTTTTAGTAGGAGTTGAATTAGAACAATTATAAAAGTTAAGGGATTCATTTTGCAAATATCTCCTACAATTTTGTGTCCTACAGTGGCAACTATTTCAAGTTCGTTTTTGCTACAAAATCAAAGAATTGATTCAACAAATAAAGAGGCCAATTGTCTAATTAGCAACTGACATTGGTAGGTCCTATATTGTCTATCCTGCTGTTGTCAATAAAATTACGATCAAATCGGTATCGTATCATGCACATGCCAATTCAACTACGGATATTTTGATGTCCCTTGTCAACTACAGAAATCGAGCTCAACAACGACGTTTGCACTGAGTTTGGCAGATACGTATCCTCACGTTGGTTCGTTCAGTAGGTGGGATGTTACAAATAGTTAAAAATTGGATTACCATTTTTTATTTTTTTATTGCCTTTGCATATTGACGATCTTTTGCTGCAAGTGACGAGGATATTATGATTGCGTGGAAGGAATTGAAATGTTCAGAATAAATTGATTCTAACTTCTAGTTTACCCTAAGCAATAGCTTAAAGAAGAAGCCATGCCTTGGTTCAGGAGTGCAGGAGCAAGTTTCCCGAAAGCTTGCCTTGGTTCTGCAATTGGGTTGTGTCGTTAAGTGCAGTATATCTCTGCCTGGATAATTATTTCCATGAGTCCATTTACACCCTCGTAGATCATTTCCTGGTTTTGGTTTCTTACAATATCACGTGCATGTTTGCTAAACTGAACTGGTTGGTCTACTTATCATTCATCAAGTCAAGAAGAAACAGAACTGCCAAATAAATAAGGCCCTCAAATTAAATTGGTCCTGGACACCATTAACTTGATGTATTTCACTTTATATTATTATAATTAATAGGTGCATATTTGTAGTTTTTCTTAGGCAATTTTACCATATACTAAATTACGCATCGTCTTAAGCCGAAAATCAATGGGAGTAGCCACTGAATTGCCCACGGGTAGATTTTCACAGCCCTCACTGCAACATTGCGCTGATCTTGCAGAGAGAGAGTCGCGCAGAAAGGCAAACTGTGAAACGGCTAACGTGGCTGTGATGCGACGCTTGGCAACTCGCTCTCAGACACGAGTACTACTTTTCAGATGATTATTAAATTTGGACTTTTCTGGTTGCTGGGTCATTGGCCATATTTATATGGTTGTACTTAACCGATGAGAGTTGTGACAACAAAGCCAGGTGCACAGGTAAAAATGGACAAGAGAGAGCGATTGTGCTGACAATGGGTGGGTTGTTGAAACAAATTTTTGGACTATGGTTGGAATGTTGAAACAAGTGTTTGCATTATACTAAAATGTAAAAATAATTATTTTAAATTATATATTTGATATTATTTTTTTAGATAAAATTTTATTATTAATAATTTATATAAATTAATATATTTTTAAATTTATTTTTTTAAAATATTTATAATATTTTTATAATAATATTATAAATAAAAAAAATTTTATACAATAATAAAAATATCAAGAAAATATAAAAAATTCTTAATACATTGAATAAATATTATATTTTTAGTATTTATAAAAATAGTGACAATATTTTATTAAAATATATCTTTAATTTAACAATTAAAAATTTGACTATTTATTAAATAATTATTAATTTAAATACTAAATATATAATTTTATTTTATCTTCTATTATTTATTTTAAAACATTAATAATTAAAATATAACTTCTTTTTTAGTTTAATAGTTATAATATTTTCTTAAAATTTATAAGTTTTAACTTTAAAATTTATCATATATTATTTTTATTTGTTTATTCAAATCATGTTTCTATAGTGTATATTAGTGTGTTTTTGCATCACATATATTTTTTGAATTCAAATCCTAAAAAGTATAACTTATCATATACATTTTTATTTCATTTTTATATTAAAAATCCTCAACATGGGTCTTATTATTTTTGGTTTTTTTCTTTTTTATAAAAATTTGAACTTTTTGTTAAAAATGATTAAATATTAAACAAACTTAATTAAATGAGACTATGTGTAATATAAGTTGTTAAAAAATTCAATTATAAACTTGTTATACACTTTACGAGTCTTATTGCATGTTTAATTAATCTCGTTACACATCTATTAAATTTTAACGAAAAAAAACTTGAATTTGAAAAAAAAAAATAATAATTAAATATGTGAAATTTAAAAAAAAAAAAGATTAGATACATAATAAAATTAATTAAATATATAAAAAATTGATAAAATATATAACAATTTATTGATAAATAAAATTGACAACTCATTACATAGTTTATCAGATTTATTGTATATTTTATACATTCATTAAATTTAGACCAAAAATTTAAATTATATATATATATATATATATATATGCGAGACCGACCATTATCATGTCAAGCTGTCCCTTCCTCGTTTCTTTCTCCCCGTCCATCTAATCAAACTAATAACAAAAATTCATTAAGTAGACCAGATGCAATTCACATGGGAGCTACAAAATTGAATGTAGAAATAACAGATAAAATCTAGGATCGGAAAATGTTATATATGCCAATTTGTGGTTGATTTGATGTTTCATGTGGATCAATTTAGGACCATGGATCGGCTCGACTTATGTGGGCCATAATGGGTAGTCCAATTTCAATATTGCTACAATAGCGAAAGGCTAAGAAAACCAGGCCTAAAAGCCCAATAATTAACCTAGCTTTGTACGACATTCAGCTCCCAGCACGGCAGCCCAGACTGGCCGCTTGCTTTAATCATCTTTACCAGGGCCTCTTAGCGATTGTTACACAAATTATCGCTCAAGGAATCTAAATAAAATAAAGTATATTTTTGACCAAAAGGATTAATATATATATATATTGTTATAATTTATAGATTTTAATTAAATGTAAAAATTTTATTTAGAGTTATCAATAATCAGTATTTTTGTAAAAAAAAAAAAAAATATTTTAAGTCAAAACAATGGTTATCATATGAATGATTTTTTTTAATTATTAAAAAAATAAAAATTCAATATACTTTACCATATGATAAAATCTCCTGCCATGTCTAGAAGCCCCATTCAATCTGCAATCTTTGACTCTAAATTCTAATAAACTTTAAAAGGGGAAAAAGATTAAAAATATATATATACGTGGAGTGCTTCACCGTCGACGTGTAAATCCTATCCATTACAAATTCTAATCCTCGGAACACACCAGTATCACAACGGTCAAGTCCTTCGTTGTCTTATCTTAAAAGAAACAAAATAATAATAATAATAATAATAATAAATAATTTAATTATCATATTGCTTTATGCGATCTTCTCCCTCTCATGTTTAAACCAAAAAAAAAAAAAGAGAGAGAAAAAAAATTCAAGATTTTTATTTTTTTGTTGATTAAGAAAGGCAAATAAAAAGGCGGTGGACCAGGGTGAGTGCGTACTTATAGAAGAAACACTTCGTTTCTTGTCTCTGTCTCTGTTTCGAATTACAGAGAAGCGTATTCTTCTGTAAGTCAATCTCCTTCCCGTCTCTTTTCTTTTCCGCTTTTCTTACAGTGTCTTTTCATTTAATCTTTTTATTTAATTTTCTATTTTGTTGTTCTTCTCCACGCTCAAAATTCTCGAGAGGAAAACCCCATGGATTTTGATTCCTTAATTCAAAACATTTTTTTTTATTTCTTTTTTAATATCACCAGTTCAATGTGTTTTGATACATAATATGAACGGCGGGTAGATATTTATGACAGCAAAGCCATGTTTGTGATGTTGGTGTTTGATTCTTACTTTGGTCTTTGTTGTTTGTTCCCTGAAATTGAATGTTTCTTTCTTTCTTTCTTTCGTTCTTTTTTTTTTTTTTTTCTTTCTGATGGAAAACTGCAACCTTCTTGCAAGCAAGCAAGAAAAATCAAAACCTGGAGTTATAATTGAATTTTTAGGTTTACTGTTGCCAGGATCTGTAGCTATAGTTATTGTATGTCCCCCCTTCTCTTGTTACGGACGCTGGCCCTCAGATCATCAAAATAGAAGGTACTTGTAAATTCTTTTTTTTATTATTTTTTATAACGCTATATGCATACATTTTTTGTTTCCCAGTGTAATTTATGGTTTTTTTTTTTTCTTAATAATTTCTTGATCTTGATGAGGTCTGGTCTTTTCTTCCTTCTTGGTTTTTCTTCCTTTTTAGTTCTGTCCGAAGAAGATGGGGAGATTGAAGAGTTTGATGCTACTGCTTCTTCTAGTCTTCTTGAATTTAGTGGCTTATCCAGTGGTGAGGCTAAAAGATGATCTTTTTGTATTATCTGTAGTTAAATCCGATGGTCATGCATGGGTCTTACGATGTAAGAACGGGCGCCTTTTTCTAGAATCATTTTGTTTCTCCTCTTTGTTATCCTTTGCTTGAACCAATATTTTTTTAGTAGAAAATTCTGACTTTCTTTCCAGCTATGTTTTTGTAGCTTACTTTCAGTTTTATTCATTTACGTGCAGATTGCTGCAGGTCCACCAACTTGCCCCGCTGATTTTGGTGGCAAATGCAGTGATCCGGGAGAATGGGAAGGGGAATTCTTCCCTGGAATTCCCAAAATTAAGTACGAGGTAGAGACATTTTATACGGCATTTGTTTACACCTTATTGTGTTATATATTTTACCATCTACAAAATTCTGTTGATTTTTTCTTTTTTTTAATCTTAATTGATTCTATCCTGTCCTTGCTTTTTATATCTCATCCATTGTGGGGCCAGAACCTGTTGGTAAAATATTGGCACTATAATGGATTCTCATGTGTGTGTGTCTTTACATGCTTGTTTTCAGGGGCCTTCTAGTAAAAACACACTTGCATTCAAATGGTATAATGCGGAAGAAGAGATTCTTGGGAAGAAAATGAAGGTGGGATTTTTAACGTTGTACCTATATCAAGTAGTTAATGACTGCTGACACTAATTTGTGGTCATAGGATTGGATGAGATTTAGTGTTGCATTTTGGCATACATTTCGTGGGGCTGGAGGGGACCCATTTGGTGCAGCTACTAAGTTCTGGCCTTGGGAGGATGGTACAAATTCATTGGCTATGGCCAAAAGAAGAAGTAAGATTTGTGATATTACATACAACCCTGTAATTCTTATTGAGTGGGTTGCAAAGGCAGTGTGGCACTGATATATGTTTTCCTTTTGATTGATAATGTTGCAGTGAGAGCCAACTTTGAGTTTATTGACAAACTTGGAGTTGATAGATGGTGTTTCCATGACAGGGACATAGCACCTGAAGGGAAGACTTTGGAGGTGGGTCAATTTTTAAGCATCCATTAGTGCTAGATCATATCAAGCAAACTACATTGCTGCTGTAATTGTAAGTGTGCATGCTGTACTAATAGTCATGGTCTTTTCATATTTATGACAGGAAACAAATGCATATTTGGATGAAATTGTGGCCCTTGCTAAAGAGCTTCAGGTATCCAGCTTCTCCCCTGAAACCAAATGAATGAACAATTAGTGAAGTTGAGTAGAGATCTAACCTCTTTTCTCCAAATATTGCTAGTATTATGTCTTAATCCAGTGGGTTTAACTGGGTTTATGCATCTTGCACTTTCTTAGCGTTATATCTATAGGCTACATATATCTCATGAGCTGCCAGGCAAGTCCATTACATTACATATGTACCAACTTCCTTAGTTGTCTCCTATAATGTTTGTGAATCAAGTACATTTTCAGGAAAGATGCAGGTGTGCATACCCAGTTAGCAAATGATGTATTCTTGCCCCAAAACACAGCCAAGGTCCAGACCAAAACAGTAAACATGTTTGTAGGTGGTTGACCATAAATTTTTGCTGATTATAGCTGCTCAAGATGGCCACTGCATGATTTTTTTTCACGAAGAGTTTGAGAAATTGGTTTAGAAATATCTGCCTATTAGCTCTCCTGGATACTTACTGTTGCTAATGCTTGTGAAGCTGGTGAATTTTGTAAAAAAAAACAAGAGAAAGAAGGAAGACCATAATGGCCTATTGAACTTGTAGAATGCATCTTTTTTCTTTATACTTAGGCACAGAATATTCCTTCAGTATTCTCAGGGAAACCATAAGCTCATAGCTAGGTTAAGTGTCCTGCATACCTCTTTTTAGATATTGCTGTTATGTTCAACTTCAGTTGCAGTCTGTGCATACCCACCACCACCTGCTACAAAGTGCTGTAACCAGGAGATTAATGTACTCAGCACTTCTTATCTGTATCACTAATCTACTCCCGTATTCTTTGGTTACTTGATCACATGACTATGCAGGGAACCAAGATCCGTCCTCTGTGGGGTACAGCTCAGTTGTTTTTTCATCCTCGTTACATGCATGGTGCTGCTACTAGGTAACACATCCTCAATTTATAATTTCTGCTGGTTATAAAGTCAGATGATGTTGATATGCTTTGTATTTTTGGTTCCTTATGTCTCAGTCCTGAGGTTCACGTATACGCATATGCTGCAGCTCAAGTTAAGAAAGCAATGGAGGTGTGTGGATGCATTGCAGTCATGAGAAAATGGTTTGTTTTGCTGATGTAGCCTGCATTATCAATAACTAATTTCTGCTAATCACAAGTGTGCCAAAATTGAATCTACTCAAACAGGTTACTCATTACCTGGGTGGAGAAAATTATGTCTTCTGGGGTGGTCGTGAAGGTTACCAGTCTCTTTTGAATACAGATATGGAAAGAGAGCTTAATCATTTGGTATGGACAATGACTGTTTCTCTGTCTGAACAGTTTTGCTGTATGAACTGGCTGAAATGATTAAATATCCTGAGTGCTTTCTTTTGGTGATTGTTAGTGCCCAGTCCCCTGTTGTGACAAATCTGTTCTTTTATCTGATTGGCAGGCTAGGTTTTGTGAAGCTGCTGTTGCCTACAAGAAAAAGATTGGATTCAATGGTACCATGGCCTTCATTTTGTAGTCTGAATATTAATGGTTGAATTGAATGAATTTGGACGTATAAAATGAGCCATGTTTGTTAATCCTCTTCATTCTTTATCATTGAGATATTTTGTAGGCATTTCACCATGCATTCTTAGCTTGCAAAAATTCCAGAATGGATTTAACTTTTTTGCTTTCTCTATCTCAGGTACCCTGCTAATTGAGCCAAAGCCACAAGAGCCTACAAAACACCAGTATGCTTCTAACCTTACATAATGGGTAGCACACCCTACAATGCCTTTTGAGTTAATATAAGGCTTGACTTTTCAGATATGACTGGGATGCAGCAACCGCAGCTAATTTCTTGAGAAAATATGGCCTTCTAGGTGATTCATAAAAATTATTTGCTTATTTTTCCTAGCACATATATCTCTAATACTTTCTGGGACTAGTATACCTTGGGGCTGTGTGCGTATTCATTTGGGTGGGTGGGTGGGGTGGGGTGGGGTGGGCTGTTTGTGTGTATTTGAGAGAGAGAGTAATGATTGCTTTTCTACAACTTTTGAAGATTTGATATAGATTGGCTTCATCATGAACAACTTCATCTCATTCTTATCATTGCAAAACTTTGAAAGATTTGGTATGTGTCTCAGAGAGAGAGAGAGAGAGAGACTTTGAAAGATCTGATATCCATTTTGCATACTGTTTTCTGCTAATGCTTTACTGCATTTCTGCATTTTGCTTTCTGTAGGAGAATTTAAGCTCAACATTGAGTGCAACCATGCCACTCTTTCTGGTCACAGGTATGTATGTCTCTATTTAGAAGCCCTTTATTGTCCAGTCATGTATGAACATTCATACTTGCCTGGAATGCAGCTGTCATCATGAGCTCGAAACTGCAAGAATCAATGATTTACTGGGAAATGTTGATGCCAACACTGGTGACCCTCAAGTTGGTAATGGATGATCAAGATTTGACCTTTGCTTATTATATAGAAATATTATACAAATCTATTCAATTCTAGCTTTAGAATCTTTTGAAATTTATGTTCTCAATGGGCTTTTTCATCTCTACAGGTTGGGATACCGATCAGTTCATGATAGATATTGCAGAGGCAACCATGGTTATGCTAAGTGTGATAAGAAATGTATGTAAAGGATTTATCACTTTAGGTTGCTTTTGGAAATCAGAGGATTGTCTGATATCATCTTTGTTTTGGACAGGGAGGATTAGCACCAGGAGGGTTCAATTTTGATGCAAAATTGTTAGTCCCATTGTTTCTTATTGATCGTTTGCATCTCCTGACTAAATATGCTTATGTGCATGAAAATGTCAATTTTCTTTACACTTATTAATGAGCGTTTGATGGTCCTTTAGGCGAAGAGAGAGTACAGATGTTGAGGACCTATTTATTGCACATATTGGTGGAATGGATACCCTGGCTCGTGGGCTCCATAATGCTGCCAAGCTGATTGAGGTGAGATTTTGTATACCGACTTTCATTTTGGCAAACATTAGCCAGGTCTTTTTTCCTTTATTCTTAATTTGACACCAAACAATATTTCTTGCAATGAAACTAAGGATGGACATTTGAGTGAGCTTGTTCGCAAGCGGTATCAGAGTTTTGATGCAGAATTTGGGCAACTAGTAGAGGTAGTTATGCTTCTCGTTCTCATTCTCTTTTCTGCTTGTTCTCTAATCTTTTTGTGGCTAATGCAAAAGAATGCATCTAACAGGCTGGTAAGGCTGATTTTGAAACTCTTGAAAAGAAAGCCATTGAATGGGGTGAACCCAAGGTTCGTTCTGGCAAGCAGGTAATTTGATATGGTACCTTGATATTTATACAACCCTTTTTCATGTTGGGGAACTCCTTGAATGAGTAGCTGAAATGATTGCAGAATATTCGTCACGCATTTTGCCCTTCTTATACATGTTATATGTTAGGCAACTATGTTTTACTCTTTTATCCCTATGAGAACTGGAGGAAAGAAATATTTGGTGGAGTAATGGTATGGAAACTCGTAAACATGTCACCATTATTTTAGTTGACCTCTTTTTTGGGTGCTATGAGGTCACATTAGTGAGGGGTAACTAGTATAACTTCTTTCCTATCTATGATTAAGTAAATAAGTAGAAATGGCCGTGACAAAAAGAAAATGAAATAGGAGTATTCTAAATATGATATGATTTTTTTCTTTCAAAAAAATGTATGTTATGCTTATTCAAGTTCTTTGTCATAGTTGTATATTAGGGTAACAATATGTCATTTTTTTCTGCTGCTGCTACTCTGGAAAATCAGATTCATTTAATATTCTAGAGGTTTAAAAATTAAGATATCAGGTCTAATGTATGGCCAGTAGCTATGTAAGATTCACCATGTTTCAGCTTTCTGAAAGGTTTCCAATCTAATAGAAAACGCATGTGATGTTTCAGGAACTCGCGGAGATGCTATTCCAGTCTGCCCTGTAGATGGCCATTCAGTCTTCTGCAATTTTCATTATTTTTTCCTCCTAAAATCTCTGGTAGAAATAGTGAAAAGTTGAGATTAAAAATAAAGGATGAGATGAAACAAAGATTTCTTTGTAGTGTGGGATCTGCCTTGAGGATTGCGCGAGGAATAGTTCCACTTGAGCTTAACTATAACATATGGCCTTAAAATTCGAGCATCAATGTTGCCCTTATGGGTTTTCCAACAAGAAAGCCTATGCATTTACCAAGCTTTTTGTCATATATTCCTTTGAAGCATGTACATAGTGGGATTCCTGCCATGCCAATCATATATGCCCAACAGGCCATCAGCTTGTTAAACGCATTGCTGAGTGTAGACTGGAGAAAATGGTTTTGCTTTTGTGCCTCACGTGCCTCATGTTGATGGCAAAGGCATCAAAAGAGAACCATCTGATATACTAAATTGGTCTACATAGTTTGGGGGGCCTTAACTCCTTGCCATATTTTATGGGGATTGTTTCCTTGATTAATGAGCGGATTCTGCAACTGTCTACCACGTTCTTTTTTTTTTTTTTTTTTTTTTCATTTGAAGCAATCATTTATCTATACTGTGAGTTCGGCTAGAGCGTAGAGCTTACCTCTAACACAAATAATTCGACTTAATCTGTTCAAAACTCAACTTGACCTAATTTGTATTGATTTAAAAAGCACCTGAATATGACACGATATGCGCGTAGTAACCTTTACTCTGAAGAGTAGGTCTTTAACTCAACTGAGTTGGCTATGTTATATTAAGAGCTCCCGACCACAGGAGTTTAACCTTCACCATTCATTTTAGATATTCATTTTAGATGATCCCAATAACAGCTTTCCACTCGCAACTGTCAAAAAGCAGAAGCACTAAAAAGAAACGAGAGAGACCAGACCAGCAACAAACCCGCAAGCAAGAAGAAATGCAGCTCCAATTGAGCTTGGTGTGTCTCACTATAGCTTCCATAACCTTCCAGCTTGCTAACCCCTCGCTTCAGTCCTGGCCTGAACAGCACCTTGACTGAATACCAACCCCCACTCCGTGGCCTGAACAATTCCACGCACTTTTATACATGAGCTTGAACTCAACAAAGCATCTGATCACTAACCTGTGGTACGATTGGCCTAAAGGCCTCAACGTGAATATAATCCAGGAGCAACCGTCAGTGTTGCTGTACGATGTGGAGTGGAACAATGGGACGTCCTTTTACTATACTCTAGAGGAGCCTTACACGTGTAGGGTGATGCACTTCGAGGTGGGTATCCTTAGACCTGATTTTCTTGATGGAGCTCACTATATTGGGACTACTGTCACCGATGGCTTCTTGTGCAATGTGTGGGAGAAGGTGGATTTTATATGGTACTATGAAGATGTTGCTACCAAGCGGCCCGTCAGTTTTTTTTTTTTTTTTGGTCCGGCATGTATATTTGTTTAGCAATTCACAAATTCATGTTGTCCTCCAAAAACCTGTTTTCCTGATTTAAAATTGATCGTATTGGCAGGCGCGTCGACACACGTAATGACATTTGAGATTGGGGCAGTTTTGGATTATTCATCGATTCAAGCCCCTGCATACTGCTTCGCCAAGGCGAAAGATATGTGAATTTCAGGTTGTAATTCACTCTCCAAATTGTAGGCTTTAAATTTTCAGACGATTCGCCTGTCATCCTACCGGCTACCGGTTGAACAATTTATTCGGTCATTTTACTATTGTTTGCTTGGAAGATTTTCATTTCCATCTTGTTGGTGGCAAAGTCGAGAAACCCTCAACCGGAACTCATAAAAGTCAGTGTGTAAAGGACGAAATAACAATTATGCAAACGAAAAACTACCACAAAGTTTTAAGGACTTCGATGCCCTGGCAAGTCTGCTACTGATCGGGCAGCTAAGCCGGAGGAAAAATAGGAATTGCCCCTTGGATTCGATCACCTATATCTCGTACCCTTGCATGAACACACCATGTAATGACACGAATCGTACGGTTATATTTTAGCAATGAATTGATTTTCTCTTTGCCATTTAAAAAAACAAAAAAGAGGGAGAAGGATTTTGATACCGTTGCATTAACTTTACTGAAAACGAAACTATCTGAACGGTGTTAGTGACTGACGCGGTGTTTGGCGATTCTATCCATCCTTCTGTAACGTCAGGTAAACTCTTCTTAAAATAATAGGAAGAAAATAACATACATCTGACAATTTTATTTTATTTTTTTTGTCTTATTGCTTGTATAATTTGTTGGTGGAGTTATTCATATGATTTGGGTTGGGTAGGGCCCAAAAACTAAAACTTTATTGGGTTAGACGCAGACGGGCCTAAATTGACCCGTAAACGGGAACTTTGTTTTAAGCCCAGCTCGTTTATTTATTTATTTATTTTTAAAAATGCAGCTGGTTTATTTGTTATTAATTTTAATCATATAAAACACCTGGCAGATGATGATGAACTCTATAACCTTGGGATTTTGCCACTTCAGCCAACGGCCCCACTGTAGGTGGATGACGTGGCAAAACCTAGGATAATCAATCTGCACCCGGCAGCAGCAGAGATGGAAGAATACCTTGACTTTCCGAGGTTAATTTTCCTTTCCGAGGCCCCTCTGTTCCGTTTTCATTTCAGAACCTGTGAAATTCAAGAAAACACACGCCAGAAACGAACTCTCTGTTTATCTCTGGCTCGCAGTTGCATTATCTGCTAATTAATTTTCGGCCCCTCTGTTTCTCGAAATTCCCGTCACCACCCCAGAAATCTCCACATCTTTGGCAGGCAGACCCTCTCCTTTTCTATTCAGGCACGTCGCTCACTCTCAGTAATACTTCACTGAAATGTTTTTATCTATCAAATTAGGATTTGTTGATTGACGCTGGGGTTAGTTATTATTATTGTTGTTATTATTATTATTATTTTACTGATTTATTTTTTGCAGAGAGGAAAAGGGGCTGCTCTGCTTGACAGATCTGAACCCAAATTCTTTGATCTGCTGTTCCATTAATGCGCTGAGGGAATATTTTCCGTTATCTTGGTATAGGCAAGATGGGTATATTGTTTACTAGAATGTTCTCTTCACTTTTCGGGAATAAGGAGGCTAGGATCCTCGTACTCGGGCTCGACAATGCCGGCAAAACCACGATTCTATGTATGTTCTCCTGTTCCTTGTCGTTTCTAAGCAAAACCCTTTTCTTGTTTTGTGTTTTTGAATAATGGTTTCTTGGTGAATTTTGATTTATTTTGTCGGTGTTTCGATTTTGGTTTTGTTACAGATCGGCTTCAGATGGGTGAAGTTGTATCCACCATTCCAAGTTGGTATTCCTTCTCTGTCATTTTTGCTTCGGCTTGTGATTGTTTTTGGTTGTTCACTGGGAGAAATTGGCATGGAAAGTGAGAGAATTGGATCCGGTTACATGTATGTTGTGTTGTTTTGTGGTTTGTTTGAGAACTCAAACTGCTTTGCCTTAAGTTGCATTGAGGGTTTATTCTTTGAGAACTTAGTTAAATGAATAACTAATAACTTAATGTGCATTTAGGATTCTGAGTAATGTTCAGAGAATCCCAATTCACTCATTTGCTTCTGGCGCAGCAATTGGATTTAATGTTGAAACAGTGCAGTACAACAACATCAAATTCCAAGTTTGGGATCTTGGTATGCCTATTCATTTCCTTTGACCTCTGTCCTTCATTAGTAATTACAAGCTTATTGTTGATAGCTGTTTCTTTTATTGTTTTTTTCCACTTTACTTGCTACTGACTGCTTGCAAGTTACAACTTACAATTAGACTTAAAATAACTTAGAAGTTTATGAAGCAGCAGCTTTTTTTGTCACCACTCACCAGCAAATTGAGGGAAAGTACAAGCTTATCCTTTTGTGTATAAACATTGCTTCATGGGTTTAACGGGTGGATGATTCTTTGCTTATCTGCCGTCTGCATGTTGGGGTTTAGGCTGTCCTGTGAATATATAAATCCTTTTGCCACATTGATATAGCCTGATCCTTGTCAACCAAAGACTAACAAAAGAGCATCACTTCAAAAAAATAAAAAAAAATGGTAAAAATGCAGTGGAAAGGACATGTTTTGTTCTTAGCTGCTGATAAAAACATGAAATATAGATGTAATGACTTAACCACAAGTAAGGAGTAAAATGTGCCTGTATGTGCACAAATGCACTTTTTTTTTTTTCTTTTTTCTGGCTTCGGCTTCATGATGGGAGCAGTACAGTTTAGGAGTGTGCTTATAACAGACCTTCAGTACACCTATGAAAATCAAGTGCTGTGATGGGCTGACCTTTTTGACATGAAGGATATGCCATTTTTGGTGAGTGTTTAAGAGAAATGAAGTATTTAGCTGCACAAAGCCTTTGGTTGCTGATAAAAGTAAATCTGGGTGTCTCAGAAAATACATAGTCACACTGCTGCATGACAGTCTTCAATCAACTAAATGCTGTGGAAATGTAACAGCATTGGCTGACTAGCAATAAGATTTGAACATATATGATGAATCTGTCAACAACAATTACGTTGATAGGACCAGTAGAAAAAGTAACATGAAAATGCCTCATCTGGAGCAAGGTTTGGTTGACAAGAAAATTAGTTGAGCTTTAACGTGGAGCTTTGTTTGAATTTTTCAATGATTTCCTATTCAGCTGATGGTATAAAGTGTGAAGGGGGTTTCAAGGTTTATAATTGTAAAGATAGTGTTTTGATTAAATTAGATTTGCAAGGCCTTATGATCTAATGGAAATACCCAAAAGTTTGGTAAAGAGAGATTATAAATCCAAAATTACAATCTCTGGGTGCCTCCAAGCACTAGGTCTGCTGATAATGTCTCAAACATATGAACTGCATGCAAGAATTGCTGTCAATTGTGATTGTCTTGCTTTCTCATTTCCTGTCCTGATGGTGTTTTGTGTTGTTTCTTGATACAGGTGGACAAACAAGTATAAGGTATTTCCTGGACATTTTTCCCCACTAATGAGATATGCTTTCTATTTCTAAAAGGGAGTTCAGTGAGAACTATTCGCAATAATGGACCATTTGGTTTTACAATAAGTAACATTAAAATGAGGGGAAACAGGTAGTTCTAATTTTTTGAATGCTCATGGGCCTATCAATCACTTTTATCAGAAGAATACTTGCTCAGCTGAGTAGGAGTTGATTCAAATAGTTGAATTTTATTTTCTCCACATCATATAGAAATTGATAAATGGATTTTTTTTTAAGTGATTGACTATGTATCATCGTTCCTAAAAGCATTGAGGGTAATAGTAGTTTCCTTGTGCATCTATGAACTACAAATTCTGAATCTCTGCAGATGCATTTTTATGTATTGATTCTGTTATTGTCTTAGAATTAAACGATTAAACTAATTCATCAATGGTGCAAGCTTGTTCACTCGTTTTCATCTTGTTGGACAGGCCATATTGGAGGTGTTATTTTCCCAACACACAAGCCATAATTTATGTTGTTGATTCCAGTGACACTGATAGGCTGCTGATAGCTAAAGAAGAGTTTCACGCAATCCTGGAGGTTTCCTTCTCTGGTTTATGTTTGAAAATTAGCATTTATCCTATCATAACTACTGCCTTAAACCATAGTGCATCTCCAAAATACAAAGACTAATGTCTCATTGGCCAAAAATATGCCATTAATGGCAGATAATCTCTTTCTTGTGCACATGTAGGGATGGGGTTGGGCATTATTGAGATATGGGCATTCCAAAATCTCTTACCAACTACTATTCTCTTAACAATTTTGCATCTGTAATCTTATAAGCAATGAGGAGATGATTTACAGCATAGGCTTATGACACAATAATGATCAGGACATTGAAAGTAGGGTGAAATGCCAGCATTGGAGTTTGTGAACATGAATACCCTTCTTCTGGAACAAAATTTGTGTGACTGGTTCCTTTGGACTTTGAAATGAATGTGTGTGCCTGTAAGCATCTGCAGGCATGGGTCTTGCGCATACCTTTGTGCGTGGGAATCCCCAATGAGTTTCTTCCCCATTTGGTCTGAACCTTGCATTTTAAGTTATTCATTTCTGTCAGTCTATTTATTATGCCAATCTATTCCTCTCTTATTCTACAGGAGGAAGAGTTAAGGGGTGCTGTAGTTCTCATCTTTGCAAACAAGCAGGTTTGTGTTGTTTAATGTTTGCCCGTTTCTTGAGATTAATGTGGCTGGGAGTGGGAACAAACTTTACCATTGAATAAGTGCATTGGCAAATTGGATGAGAAGGATGATCAAGTTCTTTTGGGGTTTCCTTGTATTTACTGGAATTGTTTGCTCTAAATATGTTCTTTTATCTCTGAAGTCTGGATTTTCATTACTTTTGTGTTGACCTTTTTTTCCTGTGATTTTCCCAGGATCTTCCTGGTGCACTTGAGGATGCTGCAGTGACCGAGGCTCTGGAGTTGCACAAGATTAAGAATCGCCAGTGGGCAATTTTTAAAACTTCTGCCATTAAAGGAGAAGGTCTCTTCGAGGGCTTGGATTGGTAGGTTCAGTAACAGTTTACTTATGCAAATTTTTGCATTGATTCTCTAGATCCTAAGAAATATGTTTCTGGGATATGAAATTATAGAACAGTTCAAAACTTAATGTTTCCTTTCAATTTAGATAAATACAATTTACAAATTCAAGTAATTTGACTTGGCATTGGAACCTCTCTTCACTTACCCAGACAGATAACTTTTAAGTGACTAGGGACTTTAGGGTGCAGCTGATGCTTGATGTTAGTGGTCTCTCTGTACACACATGTACATGCTGATATTTCCTGTAATTAATTGTTGGACATAGGACTGAGCATCTCATTACTGCAAGGAGTCCTAGTTCCTCATATTGCATAAAGTTGTCTGGTTACAAGTTGCATACCCATAGGTGATCTCAGACTAACACAAAGAAAGACTGGAAAAATCAGCAACTGTTGCAGCAATTACAAGAAAGGTGCCCTTGTTAATTTTGATGTTCTGCCCATCTGGCAGGAACATGAGATCAACACTTTCTTTTTTAAGCCAAAACTCAATTCATGAATTGATGTTGGCAGGTTGCCATGCACGAATACACAAGCCTTCTTCTCTTGGTTCCTTTTTGTCATGTTCATTACTCTTTTAACCGATAATAACTGTTAATGTAGGTTGAGTAATACGCTCAAGTCTGGAGGCGGTTAAAATTTCACAGTTCTTGAACGTCGGGTTGCTGGGTCTGACGAGCCAGAAAAAAAAAAGAGGAAGGGAACATTGCTTGGTCGGGATGGCTGGTTATAGAAATTCTATTCATGTTTACAGTTCTGGTATTTGACCTCCCCTGACTTCTTGCTAATATACCTGTACAATTTTCACATGAGATGCGAACAATTGTCTCTGGTTTTGTTTCCCATGTTTAGTTCTTTCAATTTGTGTTCCTCTTCGAACCCTGCGCTATTTTAAGAGAGACTGATCATAATTTGATTCATTCTAATGTTTCCTTGCATTGCCAGATTAACCCATTTCAGTGTATTGATTGGGGGCCATGACCAATGCACTTTCTGATCGGCCATTCACGTAACTATGTATAAACCCATTTTGAAAAAAAAAAAAGAATCAATATGTACGAGCCTGTTTCGTTTTAAATATGATTCGATTTCTCCGTGGCACGAGCAGCCGGTCCTTGTGGTAGGCCTGCATGGATGTGGGCTCATGGCCCAAGGTCCCTGCCTGCCAGTATCCCATTATTCCTCGTTCGTTTAAGCTATTTGAACAAGAACTAAAACGAGACATCGATCTAGAAAACCAAGTGGGAGTGGCCCATGCAGTCATTGGGCCCGTTAGTTGAGGCCCGGCACTACGATTGACCTCGTTGTAAACGTGGAGTTTTAGATGCCGGGGAAGCAACGGAAGCTTTATAGAACGGAACGGAAATTCTTCGAAGTCCTTGTATTACTATTTTCCAATCCTAGGAAACGACAAAAAAAGAAAAAAAATCCAAATTCAATTGTGTTAAAGAAAGTAAATTATGGTATTGTAGTCATATTTACCAAAAACCCAAACGGGTCCCCGGCTCGGTTTAGAAGAGTGGGTTTTCAAGTCATGGGTGACCCGATGAGTGAAGTATTGAACCGGAGGATAACAGTGATTGCGTCTATATAAATATAGAATATTTTATTTATTTATGGTCAACAAGACCATAACACAAACAAAAGGATTGTTGATCTTTACGGGACCTGAATTGTTATTAGGAATCACAATGGATGTGTAACGGTAACTCGTGGTAAAATGAAATTGAGGGGAACAAAAAAGAAAATAGAAAGTAGAGAAATTGTGCATAGACATGGGAATTGAATTTTCAAATAGAGATAGTCAATGACACGCTAACAAAAGAAAAAAAAAATCTAATAATTAAAAAAAAAAAAAAAAAAGGTTGTTGGTTGGGGGGGGGGGGATAGTGGAAACACTAATTAATGATGGAAGGAGATTCACGGATCCATGGGAGAAATGAGACATGAGGAAGAAAGTTCAAAAGTATATTAGTCGGCTGGGAAAGACTAAGAAATGTTGAATGGACCGGTAAGTCAATTTTAAAGTCGCGAAAATGATTAGACACAGAAAAATGCCAGTTTGCCATAGGCGACTTCATTTGGAATTTATATAAATGTTAGGAAATTTCGAGCCTAGTATAATTTTACTTTTAATGAATTTGAAGAGGGCTTTTATATCCTAAAATTTTATTTTAACATCTCTGCATTCTCAGAGATTTTTGCAGAAATTTTGTCTAATTGCACATTGATTGAGATAACCATACAATAACATATGTTTGTTTAGATACATAAAATGTATGATTTTTTATTGTTAATAGCCTTTTTATCACGATTTTATTTATTGAGCTCACTTCGTCCTCTGGCATGCACATTATCTATAGGGATGGGAATTGTTGCCTCTCCAATCAATCCTCTGTTTCTTATTATTATTATTATTTTGTTAGGCTTAAAAAAAAAAAAAAAGATTAAAAAAAAAAAGAGGAATTGAAAGAAGAAAATCCAAAATAGTAGTCTGATCAACTTTCCTCTGGTTTGCACTCCCTCGGGATGATCGATATTTTGGAGTGGGTAAGTCAGTCAGAGAACGACAACCCTAAAAAAAATTAATTTTCTCGGAGGACGAATACGACTCAATTACGTGCCTTGTTGTGAAACGATGCATCAAAAATTATGGTAAATGCATGCATGTCGTTCCCTTTCAGTCGCCACATGTTTTCAATCCTGAAATAATGCTCGAGCTGCGCGGATCGCCTGACGATTTTTTTATATATTTTCTTCGGCATTGATTTCAGTTGAAGTCTCTTTATTGAGATTTATTCTCTCGAAAAATTTATATTAAGAATATGGTGATAAATTTTTAATTTTTTTAACACTAAAATAAAATATAAAAAATTTAATTAATTTTAATAATATTTAAATAATAATTTTTTTTATAAAATTAATTAAATAAAACGTACCCATCATTCATCTTTTTTTTTTTTTTTTTACTATTCAATCTTGCATATAGAGTCCTTATCATTACGTACCATATGCATTATGGAGATTCTGTTCTTACTGTACAAAACGCTTCGTCCAAGTTCCCCCACCTGCCTCAATGTTGACCATAACGGACCAACGAATTGTAAATTTTGACAAGGATTTTTAGCTTGGAATTCCAAATTATTTATTGCAGTTTTCAAAATATCCCGCATGACGTGGCCTTAATTGCAGTTCACAGCTAATCAATTTGGACTGAAGCGAAACCAAATAAATTTAGTAGCCTTTTTGTACCTTAAAGTCTTGACTGTCAACTATATTGTATTCAACAAAATAGATAGCAAATTCTTGAAGTTTTCTCTTCTCTATGCGTGCCTGTTCCGGGAGGATATTCTGATTTATCCAAAAGAAACAAACTTCTCCTTCTCTTTTTATTTTATTTTTTATTTTTTTGAAGACCCAATGTGTACAAAACTAAAATTTATGCTATTAAACTCAATGGCCTTTTGAGTTATATGATTGATCGGGTGGCTGGTTGCCTTATTTTAATGTGTTTGTTGCCTTCACTCTCTGGGACAAGTAAATGAATTAGTCTTTGCAAGCAGAAGACCATTCAGAGAGAGAGAGAGTTGGCATTTTCTTATCCTTAATCAAGCGGCTGTTTTCTGACTTAGAAAATATATACCCAATATATATGACCACAGTGTCACAGGGAACCAAATTTTCCACATTGATTGTGTACTGAAATGGCATGGTAAGAGCACGGCCAACTTGCTTGCGAGTTGTACTTGAAGACCTTATTTCAAACCTTTATTGGAATTTTCAAATAAAAAGGAAGAAGAAGGGAGGATATTTTGGAATTTAAATCCAGGTGTGACAAGCCTTTGTTGAAATTTTCAAATAAAAAGGGGAAGAAGGAAGGAAAAGTTGTAACTATTTTGGAATTCAAACTTAGATGGTGTGATAAAAATTATAATTATTGGTTTAAATCTAAATAATTATAAAATATTATATCTATTAAAATTTAAATTGATATTATGAATTAATTATTAATTAATTATATTATTTATTATTTATAATAAATAATAAAAAATAAATAAAAATTATATTTGTATTATTAAAATTTAAAAATTTTTATTTAAAAGATCAAATTCTTAATTATCAGATTTATTCTCTAAAAATCATCACTATCTCTATAAATATTACAAATTTATCATTTATTTAATATATATAAATTTTTTTTTTTCTCTTAATTTTTTTATTTTTATATTAAAGATTCGATTATATATATTATTATTATAAAAATATTATAAATATTTTAAAAATTTAATTTTAATAAATATAAATTATAATTAAATTTATTTTATTTTATTTTATTTTATAAAAAAATTTATATAAATTTTTATTATATATTAATAAGAGAGAATTTTACCTTAAAAAATAAGTAGCATTGATATACGACTAGCAATCTTGTTCAAGATAATCCTGAACTTCGGAGTCAGCATGATCCCAGGCATCCTGTCAGGAAATGAATCCCGGTCCACCAGCATGACATCCTTCTGCTTTTCCTGGGAACTTGAGTCTGCCCTTCTCGATCGCATCCTGGATCACATTACGAAAAACAACCCAATTCTTAGTATTATGTCTCCAGGTCTTGTGCCATTTGCATTACTTTTTCTCTTTGATCTCTTCTTTGGATAGTGTACCCTTGGGTAGTTTCAATTCTTTGTCTTGGTCCTGATATAGAGCTGATCAAAGATAGTCTGCTTTAGTGATATCAAAAGAGTCTTTTTTCACCTTGGTTGCAGACTGAGAGTTTTGACTCCTGATGATTTGGAATCAGTTTAGGCTAGAGCCTTGCATGATCCAACAACCTTTTCGTGGAAAATAAAGGAATTGGCAACTGATGACTATAATTCCTACGATACAGGATTCACTTCTAATTTTCAATTAGCGCAGAAGTAATCTCGTGTTTAGCAGAATAAGCAACTGGTTTGCCTAGGCTTTCTTCCCAATTTTTCAAGGGAAAATCCAACTAATCCTATCTCCTCATTTTGAACTGCATCACATGAAACACATCCTACGAGTCATAAAGCCATTAAACTACATGTTTTGTTTTATTAGGCTCCTGTGTAGCCTCATGCGCCCAAATCTGATTTCTTTCAGTAGCATCTGTGACATTAAGGGCCCTTTAAGGGTAAAATCTAACGTGTAGGTCCCACTCTTGAATTAAATGGCATTAACGCCAGTGCGGGGCAGAGCAATGAAGCAAAAGTCGCAAAGATATCAAATCCATGGATTTTAATGGTAGACAGTTGTGCTTTAGATGTCGTGGAGACCCCATGATTTAAGTGCTAATTTTAAATGTTTTACATTAAAAATAATTTAAAGAAAAAAAGAGCAAATAAGATAAGATATGAGGGAGAATAATTTAGAAATTTAATATTTTAAAATTTTTGATAGATACGTAGTAGTAGTATTATGTTTATGAGTTTGTTATTTATTTAAATGAGATTTGAAAGAATTTGAGTTAATTTCTTGACGAAGACAGGTATTAGAGAAGTCCAACCTGAATCCAATCGCCTTCCAGGGACGTTCGTTGGAAGGATTGTGTGGAGCCAGTGGTGCACACGTTGTCGCTAATATTCTTCTTTGAACCATTCTATCAAAAATAGCGGTGCCTTGGAGAGAGGTCCCCCTCGTCATGAACAAAGGCAGGCTGGTTGGACCTTTGAGAAGAAATTTCTTTCCAAGCAGTGTCCCAAAGCTTTAAGTCCTTCCAATTTGTTCCATAAATTCAAAATCTTAATTCCTTTGAAAGGTTACTTCTTGTCCATTTTATTTATTTATTTAAATAGCAACTTCTCATGATCTGTAGACCGTAGGCCTCTCTTCAATTCTAACGAAATTTTTGATCCTGATCGAGCACAAAAGCCACTACGATGAGTCATGTCAACCCCTTTCCATTTTTTTTCAGTTTTTTTTTTTTTTTTTTTGTTTTTTTTGGGCCCAGGGTGCACATGCCTATTCGATCTTCATAACTTCTGAGGACGGAAGTGCGGTGCCCCCCAACCAAATTCAAAAATTATCTTGGGCTTTTATTGACTGGGGTACACAAAGTTCTTCGCAGTGGTCCAACACGTGCGCAGCAGGCTTACTTATACCGATTCGTAGCGACTTGGAATTACCCAAAAATTATCGGCACTTTCTCAGAGAATAAGCCACGCATGATGGCCACATTCAAATTGCGTCCGCCGCTTCGTTGGCATTGGGATTGTCTAACATTTGTCGTATCTGTACGTACTAGCTAGCTTAATTAGTAAACTCTCTTAATATTAATTATTTCCATAAACTAAAATGTTAAAAGCACTAAATTTTAATATAAAATGAATATTAATTTATTATAATTATTAATTATATATTTAACATATTTCTTTTACACAAATCAAATAATAACGGACAATTCAATGTCTATTTTGTATTTATTTAAAACATTCACTTGATAAAATTTTAAAATAAATCTTTATGTGTTATCCATATTAATCAAAGAAGATCACTTTTACCGTGTAACTTAAAACCTTACCAGGCGTAAAATAAATCATTCGTTGTTTATGGTCGTTATTTATATCCATTAGTGCGGAACACATGCATGGTAACCAATTAGCAATCTGTGTACTTCCGAGTCAGGTTAAAACTCCCCCAGTTTCAATTCCAGCTTTTAATCACTTTCAGTTCAGGTTTATAAGTCGCAATCCCCCGTTTTTAGGCTAGCACAAGTGAAAACGTATTTTATACCTGAGAATGATCATCCGGACCCTGACGAGCCACACAACGTAGAGCCGGTGAAACACGGAACACACGCTTCAGATGCAACCACGGTTCTATGTGTTTTGTTTTTGAATAGCAGCATATAGAAAACAACAATAAGAATAAGATAGTATGATAATTTTTTCTACATTTGGATTCATTTATTTTTAGACTAGAAAGTTCGCGTCCAAGTTAGGCAACGACGCAGAAACGGTCAAAACTCATCACTCCTGGCCGTTCATAATTTGGGTCGTCTGCGGAAATAAATGCCGAAGGCCACTTGTTGGCTTGGTCGTCCGGTACATCAACCACGTAACATTTGCACTTAAAAAAATGTCCTACACCAAGTATGTACATAAGAAATGGTAAAAGGTATGAATGGCAATGAAAGAAAAGGAACGAGCATGACTGCCAGCACATAAGAATTAATTTGCCGGAGAAAGCCACAGACAGGAATAACAATAACATAACCCCATATATATATATTAATTGTCGACGATACAATTTTGACAATAAAATAAATACTTAAAAATTAAACAAATGGTTAAAAAAAGCGGCCACTGCCTTGCCTCACGAATTGTTAGGGACTTTGAACAATTATTATACAATAATTTTGGATTCAATAATTAAATTTCTAAAAGAAATGAAAGGTCTTTTCGTTTTCTTTTTTCTACTTCCCTGATTAAGTGGAGAGTTGCCAAATGGCATTCAATTGTATTCAAGCAAAGAAAAAGACTAAAAGGGGGGGATAATGCTCTCGATAGGGAGAACTTGGGGTGACCTCGCTAGCGAATTCGAGTAGGATACCATGAAATTTGTCTTTTATAGATTTAATTCAGATATCCGTGAAGATATTTGGTTATTTCACTTTTGTTTGGTACTATAGAATTTGTTTCTTTATGAGGTAGGGATAGCGATTCAACTCATTATGTAGTATGAATCTAATGCTACTTTTATTGACAAAATTGTAGAATTCTACTCATACTGTGTCTCAAAATACATCCTGAATGTCTAACAAAATAGCTTATTCATATTATAGTTTTTTGATTTTTAGCAAGTGTCCGATTAGATGGATTCAAAAGTGATGAGTTTAAATATACACAATTAATTTTTATATTATAAATAAAATATTTTATATATAATATAAAAAAATTAATAGAGTATAAAATAGTAAATATATGGTATAAAAATTAATTATATTTATGCAGTTTCACTATTTTTGAATTTATGTAAATATTTCCTTTTTACATCAGGTATAAAACCCACATTTATAGAAAATTTAAGGAAACAGAGGTTTTAGCCCGTAATGTCTCCCAATATCTTCTTGACTCTTATGTCTAATGAAGCTAGCGTGAATGCTTAGTACTGATATTTTAAGTCATTGCATAAGAATACGATACATCTAATTTAAAATTTCAAGTTTTAAATCTTGGATGTTGTAATTATACATTTTTTTTCAAAATAATAAATAAATGTCATGAATTCAAAATTTTACATACATATAATTTACATAATTTTAAAAACAATTAACAATTATTTTAGATATCATAGAATTTTACTTTTTGGTGAGTTCAATATGGAAATTATTATCCCTACCTTATCGATTTTGTTTGTTTTTTTAGAAAAAAAAAAACAAACAAACAGAGAGATACGAGTCGAAAATGAAGAGATATAAATGTCAAATTTTATTTGGGGAACAAGTACTTTGGAGATGGGATACGGTGCAATTGAGGTTCATTAAAGACTCGGATGCTGGAAGATTGCTATTTTGATTTAAATTTAAAAAAAAAAAAACACGTGGTAAATTAATTTATTATTATATATAAAAGAAAATAAAAATTTCAAATAAAATTTAACTAAAATAATAAAAATATATATTTGTTATACTTACAAATAAATAAATAGATAAATGTAGTTAATACCATTCTTATCACTTATCCGATACATTGAATGCTACCAAAGATAAAATATTTCATTGCATTAAATATCCGGATCCTCCAAAAGTTTTGACATTTATAATCTTTTTTTTTTTTTTTTATGGTTAAACGAATGAAATGCTCTTCTAATATTGTAATTTATTTTCTAAACAAAAGCTTATCTTGCAATTGGAAATCCAATAATAATAGAACTAAACAAAGTTATTTCAAAAACGAAGTAAGTACGGATATTAAATTTCGGAATGACATTTTACAGATATTTATGCCACACCTCATTAATTTTCTCATCCAACAATCAATTCTAGCATACTTTTATTGACTGTATAATGTGTTTGTGTCATTTTTGTATAAAATTAGTTATTAAAACCAATATTATACATTACAAAATAAGGAAGTTTTTTTTTTTTAAAAAAAAAAAACACATTTAATGACATTTATGACATTGCCCCTAGGATACTGATTAACGTTTTCAATGAGATAGATATTAACGTCGAAATTGGAATAGTAATTATTTTCCACTAAACAGCCCTCTCATCTCATATCCCACATTTTCAAACCAAGTTCTCAAATGGATATCGACTGTGGCTTTAGGTGATTCGATTCCGGTCAAGGTGGTGCACTCGAGTTTATTATTTATATATATATATATATATATATAAGGTATACCCCAAAGTTAACTTGCTTAGTATTAAACATCTCCGGAAAGAAATAGCAGTTCAATCGTGGAATATTGTAGCATTTGAACGAGAATAAATTTATTTGTCCGAATCCATAGATGCCCATGACCAACGCAGGTCCATTAAACGGTGCCTCAAGTTGTTGACTGAAGAACATTATTTAAATTCGTGGGGTTGAATAATTCGTCGTAGAATTTTAAAATTTGATATTTATAATAAAATTTTTAATCAAAGCTACATTTTTAAAACTAAAACAGATAAAAAAAAGAAATAAAATGTGTGCGAAATACCCTGGAACCTTACAAAGTGACGCACGAAAGAAAGATAATACCCTGGAAATCCTGAAGGCACCCCTCGGGTTTGGCTTGAGGCGTGTTGTTCCGTGACACTTAACGCCTTTTAAAAAATAATAATAATAAATAAATAGATTGTATTTGTAAGAAAATTTATTTTATTTTTTAAAAATATATTTTATCGTCGAAAAAGATATCTCCTCGATATCTATAAAGCATGAACTCGAGACTTCTCAACGCCCCTAGAAATCTGAACACACCGCCACGCCACGCCACGTCAAAAGCCTGTGGCTATAAGAGCCCCCCATAGTACTCTTTCTATTGTACTATTTCTATTGCACTCAAGCTCTAGCAAGCCTTTGTTTGAGAACAACAGAGCTCGTGGAGTAAAACAGCCCCACTTCCCCTCCCTTTTCTTAAACACTCTTAGCTTCTTCTCAAATTCAAGAGCTCTTAAAAGTGTTTCTTTTGACCAGAGCAAACAAAAATGGCTTCCTCAGTTCTTAGATCCAGCTTTCTTCCTGTAATCCATTCTCAAGATTGCCATTCTTTTGCAAGCCTCCCACGCAACAACCCTGTTTGCATGAATAATAATAATAACAATAGTAATACCCCTGGCTCCCTTTGCAAACGGAAGGTGATTAATCGTGCTATTAGATCCATGGTGCAGAAATGGCCATCTTTTGATCTTGTTTGAACTAAGTTGAAATTATTTATAAAGTAACAGTTTCATTCTCGTGTAGACTTGGCTAGCTTTTGTTCATTAATATATGTGACATTTTCGGTTCTAGAATTTGGGCTGATAATCAATATGTGATTGTCTTTTTTCTCTGGCGATTTCAGTACAATGGGATGCCAAAAGCTGCCTTGGAAAATAATGTAAACGATGACAAGAACGATGTGATGCAAACAGAGCAGAAAAGACTGCTCAACTTTTCAGGAAACAAACCCTCTACTCCAATTCTTGATACCATAAACTACCCTATTCACATGAAAAATCTCTCAGTTCAGGTTATTTATTTTTCAATCATCACTAAATTTAATCAATTCTTGAATATGTGTTTCAAAACTAATACTTTTTTTATCTTCTAATGTTTCAGGAGCTTGAGATATTGACTGATGAACTAAGAGAAGAGATAGTGTATGTGGTGTCCAAGACTGGAGGACACTTGAGTTCCAGCTTAGGGGTGGCAGACCTAACAGTGGCACTTCACCACGTGTTCAATGCCCCCGAAGATAAAATCATCTGGGATGTTGGTCATCAGGTGAAGTTTGATCCTTTTTCCTACTAACATGTATTGTTTGCATCTATTTCATGTATCTTCTCTTCATTTGGCTGATCAAGCTTATCGTATATGGATGCTTGCAGACCTACCCACATAAGATTTTAACAGGTAGGAGGTCTAGGATGAATACAATTCGACAAACTTTTGGCCTTGCTGGGTTCCCCAAGAGGGAAGAAAGCGAATATGATGCCTTTGGCGCTGGTCATAGTTCTACTAGCATTTCAGCTGGCTTAGGTACAATATAACTATCATTCTAGTGTTTCTCTGATGTTTCTTTCATGGTTAATTTCTGATCAGTGGATAATTTGCTTTTTGTTCTCCTATCATTCAACTGGTTAATCTTTATGTCTTTCCCTGCTTCTCAGGTATGGCAGTTGGTAGAGACTTGCAAGGGAGGAAGAACCATGTAATTGCAGTGATAGGTGATGGTGCCATGACTGCAGGACAGGCATATGAAGCAATGAACAATGCAGGCTATCTTGATTCTAACCTCATTATCATCTTGAATGACAATAAACAAGTTTCTTTACCTACTGCTACTGTGGATGGCCCTGCGCCTCCTGTTGGGGCTCTAAGCAAAGCCTTAACGAAATTACATTCAAGCCGTAAATTTCGCAAATTGCGTGAAGCCGCAAAGGTTAGTCTCGATTAAATTTCTAATTGCAGTGGCCGTCGGCGTTAGCATCTGAAAATCTTAAGTTAATATCAAGTTCTAATGTTTGATACACAACAAGAAATCATCTGGTTTAGTTTTCTTTTCCCTTTTCCTGTAACGATTAATTTGACTAGACCGTGCTTCAATAGGCCATAACAAAGCAAATTGGAGGGCAAACATATGACATCGCTTCCAAAGTTGACTCCCACATGAGAGGAATTGCTGGAGGTTCTGGGGCTAGCTTATTTGAAGAACTTGGCCTATACTATATTGGACCAGTGAATGGCCATAACATGGAGGACCTGGTGGATATACTAAAGAAGCTGAAAGCACTCCCTGCAGCAGGGCCTGTTCTAGTCCACGTTATCACTGAGAAAGGCAAAGGCTATGCTCCAGCTGAAGTAGCAGCCGATAAGATGCATGGTATGTACTATTCTTCAATTACTAGATTTTACAATACATAGATTATGAAGGGAATTTTACCTTTCAGTTACTTGGTTTTGTTAGGTGTTGTGAAATTCGATCCCAAGTCAGGGAAGCAATTGAAGGCAAAATCAAGTACTAAAGCATACACTCAGTACTTTGCCGAGTCATTGATTGCTGAAGCAGAGAGGGACAATAAGATTGTAGCAATCCATGCTGCAATGGGAGGAGGAACAGGACTTAATTTGTTCCAAAAACGATTCCCAGATAGATGTTTTGACGTTGGTATAGCAGAACAACATGCTGTTACCTTTGCGGCTGGTCTGGCTACCCAAGGACTCAAGCCTTTTTGTACAATCTATTCCACTTTCCTACAGAGAGGTTATGACCAGGTAAAATTGTACCTTTCTTAACAAATTTACTTTGTTTTGTCTTGAAAAAGATTTAAGATATGACTCTTTCAACTTGTTGCTACATAGTGAAAGCTGATTAAATTTTGCCTTGTGTTGGTGGCGACAGGTAGTTCATGATGTAGACCTTCAAAAGCTTCCTGTGAGATTTGCTATGGACAGGGCTGGCCTTGTTGGTGCAGATGGTCCAACCCATTGTGGTGCCTTTGACACTACTTTCATGGCTTGTTTACCCAATATGGTAGTCATGGCCCCTTCAGATGAGACTGAACTCATGCACATGGTGGCCACGGCTGCAGCCATTGATGATCGGCCTAGTTGCTTTAGGTACCCTAGAGGAAGTGGCATTGGTTCCATTCTTCCACCAGACAGCAAAGGGACACCTTTGGAGGTAATTAAATCAATCCCACAGTTCTATAAGAAATTCTCCAGTTTGCAGACACAATTCATTTATTCTTTGTGGTATACTGGAATATATTTATAGATTGGTCGAGGTAGAGTGCTAAGAGAGGGAAGGAGGGTTGCCATCTTGGGCTATGGAACAATAGTACAAAGCTGTATGCAAGCAGCAAAGTTGCTTCAAGTGCTTGGCATCTCTGCAACAGTGGCTGATGCAAGATTCTGCAAGCCTCTTGACGGTGAATTGATCAGAATGCTAGCGCAAGAGCATGAGGTCCTCATCACTGTCGAGGAAGGATCTATAGGAGGATTTGGCTCCCACATTTCAAATTACATGGCCTTGAACGGAATGTTAGATGGCAATCTCAAGGTAATTCATCAAACATTTTGCTTCCTGAGATGGAAAATGGAGTCGAAAGCAACAGTTAGTCATGGAACTTGAATTGTTTCTTTGATCTGTCTTGTTAATACTTGCCTTTTACTTGATGCAGTGGAGGCCTATGATGCTTCCTGACAGATACATTGATCATGGATCCCAAAAAGACCAAATCGAAGAGGCAGGACTAAGCTCAAAGCACATTGCAGCTACTGTTCTGTCACTTATTGGAGGACACAAGGACAGCCTTCACCTTATTGACATATAAACGGATTGCTATTATTTTTATTACTATTGTTCTGTTGCCGTCACCATTGATATAATTATCTTCATTTCTTCCATATTGTATAGTTTAACAGTATGCCAAGCACAATATAATTACTACAATCTTGCCAATGATCTGTTGTAATATGGGCATACCCAAGTGTACGGTGACTATAAAACTTTCTTCCAATAATATAATACCATATATACCTTCAATGTGGTGAATTCCATTGTTCAATCTTCTGTGAAAGAATTAACACAACGAGCCAGACACTAAAATATTTTCCTTGACCTGGGGCCTTCCTATCTAGTTCGCTACAGGTTAGCCTCCAGTAAGGTCTGGCATACTCTGCTTTCCAAGTTTTAGACACAAATAATTATCCCAACAACATGATATTTTACCATCGACAGCAATAGATTATTTCAAGGCCAGGCAAGTTGGTAAGGTCTTATTCTAGCACCATTGGTTGGCTACCTGAGCGGACGATATATTGGACTCTCATCGTGTAACTTACCCTTTAAGGATTAGCACATTTTAATTACTTTAGTTTATGGATTTTTTTTCATTCAGTTAATTGTTTTCTATTAATGTTAATTTAAATTAAAAATTTATTATAATAAAAATTTAATTTAATTAAATTAAATTTAAATTTAATTATTTGTATATATATATAAACAAGTTGTATATATTATTTGTGTAAATATTTTTTAATTATTTTAAATATTTTTAAGTTAATATATATTTATTTTATTAAATTAATAAAATTATAATATTCTTCCTATTGTTTTCAAGTTTTTCTTCAAGTGTTATGTCGGGGTTAACTCTTGCGTTCCAACTAACATGAATAACCAAAGTGACCCTGAAATTTGTGAGTGGGACAGAAACATGTATTCTTAAAGGAATTGAGTGATGTGAGAGTGCTAACTCCCGTATTATTAACTGAATACAACCAATCATTTCATAGAGTACTGAACAGTTCACTAAAGAATGATTTGAGTTCGACATTGATATATGCTTGGAATCCTCAAAGAAAATATTACTTCTTCTTCTCTTCGTAGTTAATGTCATTGATACTTTTTTAAAAATATATATTTCACAAATATGTATTATTATATCTATAAGTAAAATTAAAGTTATTTATTCACGTTTTCATTTTAGCTCCTAGTAAACGCCATTGATTTCCTGTCCCCAAAACGGCAAAGTCATAAAGAAAAAGTCGGCATTGAAGTCTAATTTCAAATTTCCTTTTTTCTTCTTTCAAAGTGAATCTTACTTGATAGTCATAAATCCTGACGGAATACTGGGGTAAAGGTGGATTTATACTTTTTAACTGGCTGACGTAGAATCACCCCTTGTCATTCCCAACAATACTCTTCGTGAATCCTATCTTCTTTTGCTTCGAATTGTGGCCATCTAGCTTATGGTTAGATTATGTTTATTTATGTTTTTTAATGTATAATTTATTTATAATTTTAAATTATATAAATTTATTTTAAATAAATTTTATTTATGATATAATAGTATAAGATTATAAGTAAATTATATTTAAAAAATATTACAAAGAGTCAAAATAAATCTTTTTAAGATAATTGATGCAATGCATTTCTTCCGGATTTGCTGCAATTCGCTGTTAATATTATCTCACCATGCGAACACTATCAAAGTGAAAAAAAACTTCCATGCAAATAATAAAAATTAACAAGAACATGAGATTTCGAGTCACTTTGTGGGACGCCTTACCATTATTACCATCGCCTTCCGCCATTGATCGCTACTTCTCATCTCGAAGTTTGTCGAGCACCTTGGTGTTTGGTGGACCGAGTTTCCATTGACCTGCAACTTCAATTGCGGCCACGACAATGTGGTTGTTGTGATCACTAACAGAGCCATTTATAGTAAAATTTATCGCCACCTACACAGTTGATCACAATTGGCTAAAAATACAGAGCAACTGCAATTTTTAACCAGCAGCCCGCAATGTTCAACACTCCAGTCGAGTAATTTCACTGTCTAACCACAATGGCACGTCCAACCGGACCTTTGGCTCTCGTCACCACTCTTCTGATCCCACGTTTATATTAACAAAGAATCCATTGGTGTCCGTCGCTGCAGTCACCATCCAAAAATGTGATGCACACTCAGAAAAAGTTTTAAGAACATCAAGACCCGGAAGTCATGCCGTGATCGGATTAGAGAAACAGAGCAAAACACCGACACTAATGCACGTGGGCTATGCGCTGTGCATGTTTCGTTGATAAAATCTCACGATTCTGACATCTTTTCACTTCAAATCAAAATCTTAATTGTTGGACTGTTCTGTTCGTGTCTAGTGCACACACCGTGAAAACACGTGGGAATATTCTTTTCTAACAGTTCAGCCCTTGGTGACACAAGAAACCCATTTCAGACCTAAGTTTTTGTTTTTGATAGACCGTTAGATTATTCAAGAAATCGAGAGGAGTGCAAAGCGGCAGAGGCAATAGGACAGACAGAATAAGTAAACTCTGTCTTGAACGAAACAACTTAAGAGAGTACAGACCCCAACAAAATACCATGTTCGTGAAAACCGAGGTGGTGGTCCGAGAGGGGTGTGGAGATCATTTCCTTTTTTTTTTTTTTTCCCTCTCTTTGTTAATTAAATTTGGCTTAGATTCGATTTTAAAATATTTAGTTACGAAAACGACTCCAATATCGATAAGCTGAGCTCGTTTATATTTTTGCGTTGCCATTAGGCAAGAAAGCTTCCATTTCATATCCCTATTAAATCAAACAGGTGTAGCCTATTCAGCCTAGATAAATCAACTAAAGCTGGAATCTATGGATTCGCGATTCAAATTTCCATGTGGGTTCCTTGTGCAGGGTCCAAGCTTGTGTGACTCGAGGCCCACAAATAAAGCCCAATTCACCAAACTTCTTTTTCCCGCTAACCTTAACATGTAGTTTTACCCCCCGCGTAACCTGGATCCCATAATCTGGCGACACTCGTCGTTGTGCTTGGGGTATCAAGTTAGTGTTGAATAACTTCCATTGCACTAAACTACAAAGAGAAATCAACAAAGATTGGATGGAATACAGAAAAAAAAAAAAAAACAAAACACAGACTTGCAACTGCTCATTCAAGAGTCAGAAATTTACACCGGTATGGGCCAAACGGTCTCTTCCTAACCCTCGCATCAGAAAATAACAAAATTAGCAATGATATTAGCTCTAGCTCTAAGAATAATTGAAATAAATAAATAAACAATAAATAATCGAATGAAGCTACTGTATAAATAAAAGATTAATTAGAATGGCGCACCACTCCGCGTAAAGAAAGTCCGGAACATCAGCGGAGGCTCTAATGCCCCAGGTCACATGCCGCCCTGTTTTCTCCACTTCATATTCTTCTACCTTACTAAAATCTTTTCCTCAAATCTTTCAGCTGTTTGAAGCCCTGCTAATTAAACACTTCATCATCTTTGTTGGTTCGGTTGTCTGGGCATCGATTCGACTGAAATCTATTGGGAATATAAAACAATAATAATAAAAAAAAAAAAAAAAGCTTGATGAATTGAGACGACATCGAGTAAAATTATGTTAAACCCATTGAAAAGGGAATGTCTAGGTCTATTGAAAAGGTGCTGCCATTGGCAACCACAATGGAGAAAGCCATTAAATTTTTAGTGAATAAGGCCAACACACAAACTAAAGAAATGAAAAAGAAATAATGTACAACTGCAAAAATATTGAATCGCCAGTACCCAACTGATAAGTGATGTTTTTAGCGAGCTTGTAGACCCACAAATGAACACCACAAATAGAAAGAAAAAAATCCACTTAAGATGCAGAAAATATAATGGCTACTAAGAAAATTGCATCCAGAAAATGACAAACAATCGAGACCCAGATGGAATCGAGTTAGAAAAAGGAGGAAAATTCAACTTACAGAATTCTAGGAACAAGGTTTGAAGCGAGGAGGCACATGGTCTTGAAAAAGAAATCAAAAAGGTAATTAGAAAAAGAAAAAGAGAGTAAATTTTGGACTTGCAACAAGGAGCCAGCGGAAGAGAGTTAAAGGGGAGGGAGAGGAAGAAGCTCCAATTCCTTTAGTTTTACCGTAAAATCCATGAGCACATACATCAAATGGAGTCATGGAAAATTAAGTGACAAGAGCATCTGAAACAAATATAGGTAAGAATGTTGAGAATTTTTTCTCAGAATTAATTAAGACAAGGAAGAGATATGGATGTGTTAATGTTTTGTCATAAAATTAGTGTTTCAAAGCAGAAATTTTCTATATTATATATATATAAACTGATTTTATTTTTATTTTATTTTTTTTATTAAATGACCGTATACTAGTGTTGATGATGAATGATTACAAGACGAAACTGCCCTTTTCAGCTACCGCCACGCCAGTCCCATCGCCCGGTCCTTTACGACTTTTTGCCATGCTTCCCGAATGCAGAGTCGACGGTCGAAATTCATGTTAGACTTGGTCAAATAAAGAACGACACTTGTTAAGGGGCAACATTTTTAAGGGTCAACTTGTCGTCTTTGAGGTTTTCATTAACCTAAATTATTACGAGGGTAGGGGGAACGTAAAAATATTAATAAATAATAAATTACATAGATCAATTAAAAATTTTTATTTTTATATAATTATTCAGACTAATAAATTTGTTTATTTAAATTAATTATATCTATATGAAAAAATGATAAATAAAATAAAAACAAAAAATTTATAAAAATGAGATTTAAAAAAAAATTATTTAGAAGAATAAAATCAAATTAAGTATATATATATATAATAGGTATAAATTTACTTAAAAAAATAATTTAAATTTTTGAATTTGATTAAATTTAAAATATAAATAATTTAATTTTAAAATACGAATAATTAGTTTATATTATAATATAAATAAATATATATAATAATAATAATAAATATTAACAAATTATATATAAATTAAAAAATATAATTTAATTTAAAATATTTTAATTTTAATATTTTTTATATAATTATTTTTTTAAAATTTTAAATTTAATACTATTAATTAATTTAATTTAATATATATTTTTATTAAATCACAAATTATATAATAAAATAATTATTTTTATTTATATAAAAAATATATATTTTTTAAAATTAAAATTTAAAATATTTAAATTAATTATTATAATTTTTTAAACTAATTCAAAATATTTAAAAATATGATAATAAATCACATTTTTACACGTACTCCATCCACTTTTACCGATTGGGGAAAACAATCACTTGAAAAAATCGGGCTTTGTTGCCGCTAAAACTTTGTTTATTTTAAGAGTTAAGAAAAAAATAAAAAACCAAAAAAGAATAAAAAGAGAGAGACAGAGAGATTTACCCCTCTTTCCAAGCTCTTTCAAGATTTGGGGTAGCACGGTTTTCAATGTGATTAAATAATATTAAAATTCATTTTTTAAGCACACTAATAGATTTAATGTCAGTGATAAGTGCTTTTATTTATCAAGCAATTTTTATGCTATTCATGACTTTTTTTTTTTTGCAACTTGATCATATAATAAAAAAATGTATATAGATTCAATAGGTATACACATAATTTACTAATTATATTAACTTTTTGAGGTTAAAAGATAATATAATTTAAAAATTTATTTATTAAATACGTTAAATTATTTTTAAGGTAATCAATATAATTAAAAATAAATATAAAAATATTTAATTTTTTAATAAATTAATTATTATATTTTAAAATTAATTAATTTAAATTTAAATTAATTACGAATATTTTATTGTATAAAAAAATAGATAAAAACTAACAACTTATTTGATTCTTAACCTAACCTATAAATAAAAAATCAATCAATTAGGAACTTATTTGTGTTGTGTTATAGATTAAAAAAACTTAACAAAAAAATCCAATGCCTATCAATCGTCGACCTGACAAAACTTTCCACCAACCCCTTCATGCTAGGAAACTTAAACGAAAAAAATCAAACATAATTACGAAAGTTTATGTTTTATGTAAAAAAGAAAAAATCATCACAAATATGACAATTATTACATCCTTAGGCCAAAGTAAAGTTTTCCATCTTTTTTTTTTCAACATCTTATTCAACCTATTCAAAAGAAAATTCTACCATTTAAATATTCTTGAACCATTCGACATGTATTCCTCAAGCTCAAAATGTAAGATATATATATATATCAAATCATCACTAATCTACTATTTCAAATAATTAAAAATTTATACGTTTCACGCTGAGAAATATCTTATAACAATATAGCCATGGGCAAGGTGAGTGCGTAAAATCAAATCAAAGAAGTGTTTGTTCTACTCATCATCGGACAACCCGCAAACCTGGACCAATCGAAGCCGATTTGGTTGCCATTAACTCGCAATTCTTTTGATGAATCACATTAGTGACGAGGTACCTGACCTAAGCTCAAAAATCTATCGTCATATCCCAAAAATATCCCTGAATAAAAGAAAAAAGCCAAAGAGAATCAGGGGACAAGACCGGCTGATAAAAAAATAGAAGCACGATCAACAAACGCAGCACCATTTGCTGACCCATCCATCTGTCTGCCAACACCTGGCAATCTGACAGTGACTTTTGTTGATTTCTTCTGTGCGCCCATTCTCATTGTCATTTCGTGGGCAATCTCGTCCAACCAAGGTTCATTAGTCGGTATCGACATTTCTATGCCCTTTTCGAAACGGCAAAGCTCGCGCACCACGTCACGTGGTGGTGTCCAGGAGGGAAAACCTCGTCTTCATTGCCTAATTTTCAGTTCACGTGCCTGCCTGCCTGTCTGTTTTTGTTCGCTTTGTTCTCTCTCTTCCGCCAAATCAATCTAGGCCTCCATATCGTTCTTGGAACATCTTGTGGCACCCAGATTTTTCTTTTTTTTTTTTTTTTTAAAAAAAAGAAGATGGAAAATATTTAGCAGAATGTTAGATTTCTAGCTGCATATAATCTACTATATATATATATATATATATTGTCGCTAAATCCGATGCAAAAATTGAGTCATGTGGGAAGCAAAGGAAAAATATGCTTAATGAAATTTGGATGGCCAGTTGGCAATTAGAGTACTTTTCAGGTTGAACAAAGTGAAATTTGGAACAGAACATGACAGCATAATATGCTTAATGACATTTATTTGGGATGCATAGGCGGTGCTTTCTTCATACATTTAAAATTTCAGTGACTCTAGGTTGGTTTTCAAAAGTGAAAATCTCAATCTCTCACATGGCTCAAACTGTAATTGGAGCTAATTGATCAGGAAAAAATTAAAGTTCATTTCCATAATATTGGCTGTGCAGTGAAGTGTTTTCCTTCCATAACGAGGAACAATAAAAACGAATGAGATCACGCACCGTGGATAAAAAGTTTCCCTAAGATGTTCAATTTCAGGGGAGAGAAAAAAAAAAAATGTATGCCCGAAATTGATCCTATCCAATTGGCAGCAAACGACGTACGTGTCGCCTCCTCCCCTCTGTCTCACGAAATTTTCGATGAATTCGATGTCACCTCAACATCTCTCCCCAATTCTAAAAGGGCCCGCGTCGGCACAGACAAGTTGACAATTACTTGTCGCAAACGATATTAAAATCGGCAAATTAGAAACCCAAAAAATAAAAAAAATAAAAAAAGTCCAAAAGGCCACAAATCAATTTTGTGGTCAAGAACACTCCACGTGTCCCACTCTCACTCGTTAGCACCCAGATATCCTTTCCTCTGACTTTATTAGAAAGAAATCGATACCTGAGAGGCCAGCTCAACAAGCACTAGCCCCCACCACCACACCCCAAAATTTCAATATAATTTCAATACTCTCTTTTCCTCTCTTACTCCCAACGTTTTTGCTCTGTTTGCTTGGGAGGCTCAGGAAAATAATAATAATAATAATAATCATAATAGAGAAAGAAAGTGCTTTCTTGGTGTTTTACTGGTTTTAGGCAAAATGGGTATAGAGACCTTAAAGAATTTGGCCGGCGGCGGATGGACAAGCGTAGCAGCAAAACGCTGCGATTCGTGCAAAACGGCAGGGGCTGCTTTGTTTTGCAGGGTGGACTCGGCTTTTCTGTGTTTGAATTGCGATTCCAAGATTCACGGAGTCAACAGCCTCTTGGCCAGACACGAGCGCGTGTGGATGTGCGAAGTGTGCGAGCAGGCGCCCGCTGCCGTAACTTGCAGAGCCGACGCGGCGGTACTCTGCGTCACGTGCGACGCCGATATCCACTCTGCCAACCCTCTTTCCCGCCGCCACGAACGAGTCCCGGTGGAGCCGTTCTATGACTCGGCGGAGTCGATCGTTAAATCGTCTCCCTTCGGCTTTCTGGCGCCAAGCAGCGGGAACGGCCAACCCCAGGGAGTGTCGGAAGCAGGAGGCGTCCTGTCGTGGCTGTTGCCGAACCCAAACGATCATCTCAATTCAAAAATCGGCCTGGAAAGACCCCCAGACGTGAAGTCCGGTGATGTATTCTTTACCGACATGGACCCCTTTCTTGAATTCGACTACCAGAACTCAATGGACAGCAGGAGCTTCCATCATCAGCAGAACAACAGTTCGGGCGCCGACAGCGTGGTGCCAGCACAGGCCAGGGTGGTTGGTACTATTGATCCAGTGATCAACAACGGCAGCAATTGCTTCGACATGGATTTCTGCCAATCCAAGCTCTCTTCTTTGAGCTACCCAACTCAATCTATCAGCCAAAGCGTCAGTAAACACTAATCACAATAACGTGTTGTTGCTTGTTTTGACTAAATTTTGATGGGTTTTGTTGCTTTTCCGCAGGTGTCATCTTCCTCGCTGGACGTTGGAGTGGTTCCAGACGGAAGCGCGATTTCCGACATGTCGTACCCTTTTGGCCGAAACATGAGCAGTGGTAGCGATCCTAGCGCCCCAGAGTCGGCAGGTACTGCGAAGAATCAAGCAGCTCAGTCACGCGGGATTGATCGTGAAGCTCGGGTTTTGAGGTACAGGGAGAGAAGAAAGAATCGCAAATTCGAAAAGACCATACGCTACGCTTCGCGTAAAGCCTATGCCGAGACCCGACCCAGAATCAAAGGTCGCTTCGCCAAGCGGGCCGAAGTCGATTCCGATATAGACCGTCTTTATAATTCCACTGCGACTTTCACGTCCGATATCCAATGCGGCGTCGTTCCCTCGTTTTAACAAATGGGCCTATGCACTGGGAATAATGAATTTATTACCGTCCTGATCCTTTTTTTAAATAAAAAATAAAAAATAAAAAATAAAATTAGGTGCACTGTGTAATTATTTGCCTTGGCAAAATGTTAGATAATTCAATAATTGCGAGGCCGCGTCAGTGCTACTGTTGATTCTAGGGGGATTATTGTCAGCGGTGTAGACAATTATTCGGCAATCTTGTCAAAAGCCCACTTGGTTTTTCTTCTCTGGGCCTCTGTAACTTCTGTTTTTCCTGTTAGTGAAAGTTTTTTATGTGCTTTTTAATCCTTCGATCCGTGTTTGTTACTGATTTAATCTCGCTCTGTTCTCATTCTATTCTCCATCTTGTTCGTAAGGTAAAAGCTAGCTAGCTGGATGGACGGGTCAGTCACAAGGGAGAAAGAAAGAGGGGGGGGGGGGGACAAGTGTTGGGTGTGTGCTACACAATACTCTTTTACACAATTTATCTTAAGAAAAAATATATATATATATATAAAGTAAGCCAAATTCATGTGGAGAATCCTCTCTCCCCGTCACTGACGCCTTTAATCAACACGATTCGTATCTATTTCTTAAATTCTATTGGCTCTCCGTATACTGAGCATTTTACAAGGCTGATATCACGGATATATATATATATATTTTAAAACCAAATATCACGGATTTGTATAATTTATAGTTGGGTAAGTGAGTGGGCGGTGTTGGCTCTGTCAGTGCTTCACTATTAATTATATTAAACAATCAAACTTTCTAAAGGTAATATCTTTCTTATTAATTTTGGGCCACAAAACGGTGAGTCACGGATTGTGACATACTTAAAAACAAAAAGCTAATAGTAAGTTGTTCTGGAAAGTTTCGCAGACCAAGAAGTGAGCGAGGCTTGTGACAGGCTTTCCCTCAATAAACAAAGCGTAGCATTCGCTGACTTTTGACCATTTGTAAACGCACGAGAAGGAACCAAAACATTATTGTTTCAGGGGAGAAACGAGGCAATCTGGACTCTTCTGGGTTCTGATTAAAATCATTGGCTATTTTGTTTGTGTATCCGTCTGAGAATTGCCTTGCCATCACTCGGTTGCGACGATCATTTGCGCTACTGCCTGGCAACTTTTGGTTTCAGATGAATATATAAAACAATGTGTAATAATACCGGTGCTTTTTTTTTTTTTTTTTTTTAAGGTTTACATGGGTCCATGTGTGAAACCCTCAAAATTAAAACATTTTCCAATAATAAATCGGGTGAGTAGGTGACCCAAAAATTTTTATTGAGTTTCAAATGGTTTGACTATCTTTTAAAAGATTAATTGTGTATATTAAAATACAACCCACCGGGCCGATCCTTTGAGGCGTTGTTGTACATTTGGGTTTGAAGCTTCCGTGCTGGTAGGACCTGAGTTGGGCCTCTGGTTCATCCCATGCTCTACATACAGCCGTAGCCCACAGACGCTCTTTTGGTCTACCGTTTATCTTGCCAACTGGAGAGACTGCAATTCACAGGCATCCGGGTGTCTGCCGTTGCATGTTATTTCGCTCATTGCCGCCCCCCCCCCCTCCCCCTTTTTTTAAGCATAGCTTTCACAAAGATCTCGTGTATTTTGGTCTTTCAGATGCCCATAAAGTTCATTTAAATACAGGTTGCAAGGACAAGGGAAGGATCCAAAGCAAGTGAGGTGACAATATTCCTCCGATCATATTGTAGCTACTAAGAATTACTTAAAGGGGTATTTGAGATTATGATTATATTTAAAAATTTATGTTTTGAGTTAAATATAATTTTATTAATATTTTGTAAATTATAAAATTTGTATTTAATACGCCACAATTTAAATTTATAATTCAAAAATATAATATTTAGGTACATTAAAAAAATTATAAAAAATATCTCACAATTTAATACTTTTTTAAAATTACAATTATTATATTATATAAAATAAATATAATTTAATTAAATATTTTTTTTTGATTATTTTTTATTTTATTAAGATTTTTTTTGTTTTTTTAATAACATACAAACGCTTACTAAATAATCAGTTAAATATATTAATAGCATGTTTTGTAACTATTAATTTTTCAATCACAACAACAAAACTACAATCTAATAGTTAAGAGGATAGTTAACTTGCATACAAATTTAAAATTTTTATTATGTTTTTGTGGTAAAATTATATAAATGCTATTAATTTTGAAAAATGTCAAGGCCATGATTATAGTTTTAAATAAAGCATTCTAATTTTAAAACATCGACTAATTCACTGCCTATCTTTTACGTAGATAAAAAGAAAATTTTGAATGACATTAAACATGAATGAGATTTGGAGGAGAGGGCAATAGCCAAGCCGGAAACGTGAAAATGGAAAAGGTGTCGGCTTCCCATGCTATCCATCTGCGGACTCGCCGTGTCGTCTGCCATGTTTCCAACGTGGTCCATCCCCACTTCTTGTTTCTGGGATCTCCATCAACAGTGACTGTTAGCTGTTCAATGGCTGGGTCTCCTTACATCCACGTGGGTTTGCGTTTAACAACTTTTAAGTTTGGGTTGTTGTTGGGTCTTACTAGGCGGAAACCAACATGGTCAAATTATGGGGAAGGTGGAAGAAATGGGTCGCTACTCCCACAATTTTAATAACAATGAGGTAATGTTCCATCCAATAAAAAAATTCGGCGAGAACATTTTGTTTTTTCTCACGTATCCTTGTACAGTGAGAATTGTACTTGTGCAATATTGGTATGTTTTCTGGTTTCAACGAAGCTCTTTGCTGATTAACGGAAGAAAAGTCCTGTGCGAAGACAAAATTCAAGAGACAAGTACTTTCCAGAAAAATTTGAAGAGCTTGGAACAAAAGTTTCTTCAGTCACAGCTGAGACTTTTGGCTTTTTGACGCCGAATAGTGTCCTGAACTGCCTGTAAGGGTAAAACCTGAAGTCTTCCCAAACTGCTCCTGACTCACGTGCCGTGTAGTGTAGGAGTAGTACCCTGAAGTCCATTCCTTTTCTCACCCTTTGGCCGGGCCAAATTTCAGTGCTCCGACGACTCTCACCGAGTTGAATTATCAAAACCCAACTAACATCTAAAGTTTTTAGACATAATATGTTGATTGATGCCTCTGAAAAGTCGATAATGTCGGAAAAAGACCATCATAATATCCTCGAAATCGCTGGTTAGAAGTTTAGAGCAGCTAAAAGAGGAGCTTCTTGTGGACTCGGGGAATGAATAAATAAAATCTTTAAAATTGTTATAAAATAATTAAACATTATAAAGTCGAAATTCTAAGTCAAAGAAATTCTAGTGCAATTAAGATCACTGACTTCTGGTATGATCTTTGAAGTCTTGACAATTTGAACTGGGACTTTGACGATCTTGATCGCGACTTAGTTCTTACGATTTAATCTTAGGCGCTTCTACATTGATTTTTGCTTATTATACCAGCTTATGTTGAAATATCTGTCCTGCAGCCCGGATGTATTTATGTATATAAGAATTTTAAAAAGTATTAAACATATGAAATTGATAATATTTTTTTATTCGTTTCATTTTGAGTAGTCAAGTTCTTTATTTATATTCTTTTATCTGTGGCCTCGGATCATTCTGTTTTACAGGCCACTCCAAAGACAAGGAAGGTTGATAAAAGAATGCGAAAATTGCCGGAAGCCGGAAAGGTGCATAAACTAGCTACGTCGATTGAAAACAAAATGGGCCCCATTGGATTTGCTGCAAACAAGCCCACACCAACCGATGAAAAGAGGGCCCCATTGGATTGAAGCGGGCAGAGGATGCATGAGAAATTAGATCTGTGGGGCCGCCTTAACGTTGTAAAGACGGGTCTGTGGGGTCTACGAGGCTTCTTTTTTTCTTTTTTTATTAAGAATTTTTTTCTTAAAAAAACAAAATGTGCCTCGTTTCCCCCCCAAAAAAAAAAAAAAATTAATACGATTATTCGGACAGGGGCCCAGAAGCCCGTCTGCGCCCCGGCTCTTTTTCTCGTCCCTGTAGCGGGACTCTTTGTTATAACCTTTAAAGAGTTGAAGAAGCCTCATATTGCTCAATAAAAGATTGGCTATGGTAGCTGACCTTTTTTTTTTTTTTTTTTTTTTAATTTCGATTGTCATAAAATGGGTTCTGTTTTATGGTTTTATGACTTTGAATATCTCAAATATGTTTGACCCATATGAATTTTCTGTGGACCAAGTGGCATTAGTTTGAATGTCTCATATTTCTTCGGTTTTCGTCGGCTTCCCCCACCCTCACCCTATACAAAACGAAAGGACAAGTTTTCAGAATCTCAACCGACAAATAGGTATGCATACATCTTGCTAGATTCTCCTTCCTTATAACCAATAAAAAAAAGACAAAAGAAAAACATAGGAGGCTCATATGATTGGATATATATGTATATTATAGGAAATATTATAACAAAGAGTGTCCTCTGCCAACGCCGTACCTAAAGGGTGTCTTCGAACGCATTGGCATCCATCCCAGGCAGCCGAGCCCAACCCGAAAAAGCTTATCTCTTTAACCGGTCCAGCAGGAGCCGCATGGATTTGGATGGCTTAGAAACTATTCAGCCCATTTTGATTTGGATCATGAATTGATCTACAGAGAAAGTTCTTTATAATATTTGGGTCCAGGGCAGGCCTATGGACCACATATTGTATAGCCCCTTGTTATAATTGCTATGTCCGAGGCTAAAAAGGCGAGAAGGGGTTGTAATATTTGAGCTTAGCAAATTAGCGAGTGAGAAACGGAAAGGGGTGCTATTTAACGAATTAGAAAAAATAGAAAAAAATATAATAAAAAATTATAGGTTTGGGATTTCTGAACGATGACGTGGGCAATTTCTAGCCAGACAGACGCACCCCATGAGTTGTTACTTTTGAAACTTTTCTTCTGTAGAGAAAGTGGCGCAAAACTCAGCAACATTCCTTTTACATTTGATCGTCATAAATGGTTAATTATTGGAATGTCTTTGATTGGGCGTGTCAAGCCATGTAATGGCGAGTGATGCATTTCGGGTCTCGACTATTGGCACACCTCTTGCTCTTCTTCTCCACTAGTTTTCCTTTTGTGTTCAAAACCACTAGCACAACCAAAAATGGGTTTCTCAAAGGGTGTCCATTAAATGTAAGTGGCCGAGGAGGATCACTTTATTAGAATCGCTTTCTTGTAGGCCAGCCGAGGGAGAGAAAGCAAATTGTAGCGCTCAAGCTAACAAAAATTTTATGAGAGAAGGCAAGGGAGGGTGGGGGGGGGGGCGCGGAAGGGATATACACATTGATGCTGACCTTAATGGATGTTGCTGTAATGGCACTTGAGCGAGTAGGTGTCACGGCTTGATCAACTATAATTAGATGTAATGCAGCTCAACTTAAAAAAAAAGTGACATCTCATCGATGAAAAATCGCACGGGAGATTAGGAAGAGAATGAAATAACGTGGCTACTCTATGTGTATGTATAATTGCATAGTTATAGAACTATTTCTTGTTCACGCCCAAACTGACAGGCAATGCGTTATCTTATTTCCGCCAGTCGGAAATAGATCTATAACATGCCATACACATTGTCCCCACGAGAACTAAAATTAATAATATGTAATGACACACACCCACATATCTAAATATGGAAGTGGATTTTTTTTTTTTTTTTTGTTGTGTATGCGGAAACATTCTTGTGTTGGTAGATTAGAAATAGAGTTTGAATTTTTGTGTGATTTGACAAAATCAATATATAATACGAAAAAAAAACCAAAATCATTGAATTTAAAAAGTTTGGAATGGAACTTCTTGTTAAGGATTCTTCAAATTAGGGGGAACTGGAAGAAGGGAGAGAGATGAATTTCTAATACGAAATAGCCTCCTAAAAGAATCAAAATATCAAAATCATCCGATCTAAAAAATTCGGAAAGGGCCCTTTTTGTTAAAAGATTCTCCAAACTAGGGAGAGAGACAGAACTTGGTTCCGCATTGATGTCCTTGGCTATAGCCGACAGATGTTGGGTTCATGCACCTAGCAAAAGCTAATCATAACAATTTCTATTTACTAATAAAATAACCATAATATAATGATAACAATTGTTCAAATACATTCACACACACACACACAAACACTGATAACAATAGTCCACAGATATCAAGAAGCTATAGCTAGCATAGAATGAGGAATCTGCCCTGGTAAAGAAGCCAATCAAAGGAAGGCACAACCACAGAAGAGCTTATGCCATATGCATTCATGGGATTTAATATAAAACTTGAAAGATCAAAGAAGGCAATCAAACGTTTGCAAAAGCTAGCATTAGGGGGGGGGGGGCATGCACATACACTTGGCAATGACATACAATCATACATTAATTACATTATTTTTTTGAAAGTTGGAAAAAAAAAATTGAAAACTGTGGGTTCTTCAGTTTTCCCTGGAATCATGAAATTTTCTATCCTTTGAGCTTTTATTTATTTCAATGATCTTACCAGGCTTTTTTTCATTAAAACCAGAGCATTCTCTTGCTGCCGCTCCCTCTCTGCGAGGAATAGTAATTGTGTCGTGTCATTAAAGTTGTCATTGTAAACTGTGCACCAAAATCGTTGAAAGTGCCACAAATACACAAGTGATGCACATATTGCTTTGCCACATCCGCTTTGAAATTTTCTCTGGGTCTCCATCTTTTCTTTTCTATCCCCCCAAGAAACTGCTATTACTTTTTCCAGTTCGTTTTCCAAGCACTTCTCTAATCTAAAATGGTAACAAATAAAGGGAAAAAAGCGATTACAAGCTTAATTTGATGCATGAAATAAATATATGAGACATAGATGGTCCACCTCTAACACCTAGCCAAAACAATATCTCAAACTTTCCTGAAGGAACAGTGCAACATCAGAAACCACTACATCTATATATGGCCCAGTGACTGTTGCTAACACAGTGACAAGCATCTCCGCTTGTAGGCCTCAAATCTGGTAACAAATAGGCCTATGGCTGTTGCTATGCACCTTGTGAGTTTATGACTCTATGAGATACTCTTCCTAGGTAGCGACCAACGAACCTTTGTGTCATATCTTCATTTGTATGGGCTATGTATATAGAGTATAGCATTCCCATGATGATCAAGGGATTGCTTAAAGAGAAACTTCGTATATATCAACAACTGGAGATGAGGTTTGGCTTAACGGCGCTATTATTACATGCCATCGTGGGCAACTCGGTAATCCAACATTTTGAGCTGCAGCCTTCCACGATTGGAGAAAAGAAGAGGAGTCGGCAAGTTTATATATGCAAACTATTTTTTTATGTCTAATAAAAAGAGGAAATGTTTGGCAATTTTAGTCTAGGATATGGGTCTATTTAAATTATTTTAAACAAAAAAATTATATTATAAATATATCAATTATTATATTTATAATTTAAAATAAAAAATGACTTATTAATATTTTTATTTAATTTTTAAAATAAAATTTATTATTTAAATATTATTAAATTTAAATAATATTTAATATTTAATATTTAATATTAATAAATATAAAATTAATATTATATATCTTACATAATTTTTTCATCAACAAAAATAAAAAAATCAAAATCAAATTAAATGAGGCCCTCGTTAAAAACGGTCTGACCATTGGACAGTTCCAGCTCGCCGCATCAGGCCCTGAGCCAACCCTTTCTATCTGAATAGCCTCACAAGTGTGTCAGTACGTGTCACATCTGTGTATAAACGGTTACCACGCCACTTTTTTTTTTTTTTTTTTTTATATATGTCACATCTCTTTTTACACGTCTGAAGAATTTTCACCAGTACTTGCCAAAATTACTGGCCTTAGAATTTAGTTAAACAATCCAGAGACTTGGAAACTGCAAGCTGAAGATCAATCGTACTGTCATGAAAATCGGATGAAGAATAGCACATTCTTCCACTAAAACATCAACAAAATTTTCATTCCCCCAGCTGGAAACATCGTATACGTCGAAGCCCCAGCAAAGGGCCAAAAAAGGTAAGAAGAAAACTGCTCGAAGGTCCACCTTCGATAACCCATATATGCAGTTACCACCTGAAAGTACAGAAAACTAAACTGACAGGCTTCCCTCTCAAGATCCCAAACCTATCTAAGAACCCCAAAAAAAGAAGAGAAATAAAAAAAAGAAAGAGAGATGAAAAGATCAACGGTTTTGATTCAAGGACTCATTGGACCCATTGTGTTCTCGTTGAGGGTGATTATCAGTATTCTCCTGTTTCATCATTTCAACCCCAATAGCACCATTCTCCAATTTGTCACTCTTTTCACCGCAGGAACATCTCTTTTCGCTGCTGCTAGTGCTACATGTGTCACCAAAAGAAGATGACCAACTAGACATTGGTATGGCCAAGAACATTGGCTTCTTTTCCCCAGGCACCATCACCAGCGATGGCAGGCCTCGTTTGTTGCCATCTCCAGTCTCGTTCACTACACCGGCCTCCAGGTCCCTCTCGCCGCCCTCGTTGCCACCGTTCTCGAGATACCCAGATAGCTTCCAGTAAGAGCAAGCAAGAATCAAGAGGGCAAAGGCAATCAATCCTAGCATCGCTGCTAACCCACCAAATAAGTACGGAACCGGTGAGTGCCACGGCGAGTGTTGTCCAACCGCCGCCGTCGGAGTGTGTGCTGCAGTCACGTTGATCGGTGCTCTTGTTGCTGCCATTTCTGTCTTTCTCACAGAGGGAGAGGAACTGGAGAGAGAGAGAGAGAGAGAGGTTATTGGGAATGAGATCGTGGGGATTTTGGTAGATGAAAGATGAGCAGAGAGGGTATATATTTATGGATGGAGTAAAGTGAAGCGGGTAACATTTAGGTGATTTTTTTTTTCTTTTTTGTTTTTTTTTTTGGCAAGGAGGTTTTTGGTTTTTGGTTATGTGATTTATGTCGTCATTTGTCATGGAGAGAATGGGGTCCGGCAAATAGGATAGCGAATTGACATTAGTCAACCACTTTGATGGTCAAAACTATTCACGTATAATAAGGCACCGATTAATCTTGGGTGCCATCTGAAAGTAGAGTCATTCTCATCGTTTAGTCATGGCGGACCGTATTAGGAAAGATACAATGCAAAAATCACGTACAATATGGCAGTTCTGAACAGGATGGTGGTATCAAATGTTCAAGAATATATTGTACAAGAAAGCCATGATCGATTTTACGAAATCGTTCATGTTTTAGAATTTAAAAAAACTAAACCTGCGCTTGTAACCAACGGTTTAATTGATCCTGTGGCTCGGTTGCTTGTCAATTATTGTAAAGTGGCTTTTGTTATTTCTTTTTATCTTTTCCTTTACCTTATCTGAAACTAAGCCTCCAAGTAAGTTGTATTGATAATTTGGGAAGGAACTGGTTTGGTCAAATATTTTTCCAGCATCCCTTTTTGAGTTGGATTGAGTCATCCAATAAAAGGGATCAAGAAATTAGATGGTGAACAAATATTATCTCAGATTTATTTGGCATTCAGAGAATTAACTAGTAGCCTGACGATGATCACTCTTTGTTTGCCCTTGATTAAAAATGAGACATCTCTCATTAATTCCAAATGGTGATTAGCACAAATCCTTTTTTTTTTTTTTTTTTTTAAGTTTCGGTTTTTTGTCCATGTTATCATTTGAGCCTGAAAACCTCTTTTGTCCCTTGATTGTTGGGGCCAAAAAAAAAATCACGGACCATATTGTCCAAAGAGAACAAGAAACCACCAATCAATAATGAAGGAATTGAAACCAACTATGAGCTATAAGCAAAGTTAGTTCCCTCACTTTTTAAAACCTGGGGCTCTCGTCTTGACTGGCCCAGGTGGTCGGGCCCCTTTGTATAAGCAAATCATGCATAGCTCATTCATTGATTGTGGAGTTGGTTTCTGGGACCCAACGAAGGAAAGAGGGGGCCATTTAGATGACGATGACTCCACTATTTTTCTTTTTTTTTTTGGCCTTGCTCGTCACCCCACTGCGCTCCCCAATAGTGGCAGTTTTTAAGTTCACAGCGTTAACAAATGATTGTGGGTGATCCTTGTTAGATCAGAACAATCACATCGTGTAGTGAGTCGATCTAATGGATATAAGACAAACCTATGCATTATAGATCAGATGCTTAACATTGCCGATCGAGTTAACCTCCTTTGATTGCGTATTGACCCCCACTCTCTTTGTTAACTGTTAACATTTAACAGATTATTATTGTATTTAAAAAAAAAAAAAAAAATGATCCATAACTTGGCGGGCAAACGCAGTGTTGCAACTCAAAAAGGAGATCCAGTATTGGGAGTGCATGCTGAAGCTTCAACCACTAGGACAAATGGGTCCCACTCCACGTCAGTTGACATGGGTCCCCCCTTCAATTCATCCTCACCTCCCAGCACTCGAAGTACACGCCGAGGACAAATTGGACATCCTCTTACATAGCCCCACGGAATTAGAAGCACCCACAAACAAATCGTACATCTTAATGTGAGAGGAGTGCTGTGCTTATAGCGTTGTTAATCCTTTTTCTCCACTAGGATTATCTTTTGATTCTTTAACTATTTGGATTAGATAGTAGATGGGATTTTAAAAATTGCCCAAGAATATATGTGACCAAAAAAAAAAAAATCGAGAGATAATCCCACTTCCTTTTATTTTATTGTTAAGTAATTAAACTTAAAGTATCTCCTTTCCTTTTAATATGTTACCCAAAAATTTTCCTTCTACAACAAAAATTTAATCCTTAACGTTGGTGTTTTCCCAATAAGTCATTAATTATTATTATTATTATTATATATGAGTTAATGGCCACTAACTTGGGATGTTGCGTGGCCATTTTTGGCTCTCTAACTAGTTGATTAGCCGTTAACATCATATTTTGAGATTCGTACCAAGAATTTGGTGACAACTGGCCAATCCTTAAAGGTTGAGTGATCTGAGCTTCTTAACATTAATGGGAAAAGGAGCCATGGGTCTTCTAACGGATTGGATAACTCAAAGTTGTTTCCAATTGAAAAGATAATTGTGCAATAGTTAATGCTTGTACTAACTTTTTTTCGTCGTGAACGTTCGGGTGAAGGTGTAACTTATAATTAATTTGCTACAGCATTTCAATAAGTTGTGGTAATCTGGGGGTGAGGGGGTGGGGGGGGGGAATCCATTGAATCACACGTAGATTAATTCATTTTAACAATTGAACATCCAATTGCAGATAAGGTATTGATGCACGAACCTTTGCTAAAGCAATCGAAGAATTTAGTACTTTGTTTGGAGCGAGATAAACAGTTGGCCACCAAATCAATAATTTAATTGGATAGCTTCAATTATTGATTTTTGAAAGTGCGCGACCATAGACACTCTCGGTTTTTGGCTGCCTTTATTTTCCAAGCAGCTCCACTTTGCTTTTTTTTAGCTTTATTTATTTTAATTACTATAAGACCTTCTTTTTTTTTTTTTTTTAATGTTAAATAGAAGATAATGGATAAGGCATGTATTTGAGCGGGATGTCCACGAGGCTAAGTGACTTGGCTCGTCGTTACACTAAACTCACAGTAATCCATTGCTCGAAGGCTGTGCATAACATATTTAAACAAAAACGAAGAGGGGCCACCTAGCTAGTTGAGTGGTACTGTTGGAATCTGAAACCGCAACAAAACATGCCACCAAGGAAAAAGGAGGAGGGCGCACTCATCAGCACACATTCCTTAATTGGATGAAATGCCATAGCTCTCTCTCTCTCTCTCTCTCTCTCTCTCTCTTTTTGCGTGTGTTTCTGTAAATGTTTATTCTGATAGATGAAATTTTTAGAATAGATGGGCATTTGATTGAACCATAAGCCTCTCCCTCCAGACTCCTGTAAGGGTGCTTGAGGTGGCTATGAGGCTAAAGTTTGATAGTTCTCAATTTTCTACTAGAATTCACACAAAAGATTAACTGATGCTCTGTTATATAATTATGAAAAGTAAAGCTGATGAATCAAAGTGATAGGATCCGCAATTAATCAACACAGGGACACATATGGTTTGATATAAAAAAAAAAAAAAATAGATGGTTGGGATTGTGCTAAAACGGATTCCTTCTCATGAAAATAAGGATGAATAACATGACTGCACATACATATTAATTAATTAATTAATTCGTTCAATTGGGTAGCTAGAATATCTATCCCATTTGTTCACGTAATATGTCAGTGTATGCAAAAAGAGAAATAATTCAAAGATTCTTCACCATTGACACCACGACAATGACCATATCCAGATGAACCAAGTCTTATTCTTTACGTAAGCCGAACAACTATTCATAAAGTTTGTATAAAATTATGCAAAGGGTCTGTGGTGTATCGAAAACTCCTTTCAAAAGCATCGTGTTAGCTTTGCTGAATGTTCAATTCAGACGAGATCGCTTTCAGTAACGTTGGACAGAAGTTAGGCAATTGCATTATGTATATATTAGGATAAAAAGTAGAATTAAAGCAAAACAAAACAAGAAAAATGGCAATGGAGTTCTTTGATTCATCAGGGTTAAAAAGCAATTATTTCCTATGATTAGATAGATACTTCGACCATAAACCTAGAAAGGCTTAAGAAAATTAATAAGAATTCACAAGGAAGAAAAATAATGGTTGTTTCCGCATTATGTAACCGTGGACTGGGGCAAAAATATTTAGATATGGTGAATTTTAAAGAGATGATATCGCCAGTGATATTTACATGCATGGATCTACATATATGTATGTATGATATGTATGTGTATATATAAATATTCTCTTCAAAAGCTAAATTATTAAAAAGAGGTTGCTTTACCTGAGACACCAGAGCCCGCAAGGTCGGGATAACATGATATGGTCCAAAAACGGACTAAAAGTAACGATGTGCCTTGCCAGCTTTCCTGGAAAAAGCAACAAACTTCAAAAGCATTTCTGGCCAAATCTATCGCATGGAGACGCCAAAGCACACGAGCGAACAATACAGGAGTGGAAAATGCCCATTACGGCACAATGCAAACAGACTAAGATATTTCCTCAATCGCCCTGTAGGCTATGGCAAGGCAGATAAATGTTTTAAGCTCCCATTTTTACAGTGGGTACACCACAAATGCAGAAGTCAATTGTTCAACTCAAGAAAGCTACGTAAAATTTTCATCTGTAGTTGCAACCAATTTATATGGCATACATGGTGATGGCAGCAGTGCATTGTCTAACAGGCATGACCCCAAAATTTTAGTGGACTCTTCTGGCAAACATGAAATAAAATATTGATCATCCAATCAAAATATTCATGTTGGAGAACTCAGCTAAGAGCAATAGGCATGTTGGTGGTGTCCCACTCGTCGATAAAAATTTCTGAATTCAGCATCATTTGCAGCGTCTTTGATGTCTAGGTGACGTTGATATGAAAGAATGTTCTTGCTTCCAAATGATAATGTCATGACCTCATCTGATTTGTGGATTATAGAGGTCCAAATCTCCCCCCTCTTCCGTCACTCCAATGTCCTCGGTTTTGATTTGTGTTTTTCACTGCCAAAACATTCTCTAAGCTACAGATGTGGATGCAGCGATTGGTTCGAATACATTTGGTTTAGAATATGAAAATACGTCGTGAGTCTGCAGGTCCTTGCCCATTTCCCTATATCCTAAGAACATGAGATTTATCCCATTGGAAACTGGGAAAATGGGGCAATACCAAAATTCAGGATCAATCACTTGCAATATTGCGCAAGACTTTCTCAACAGTCTCCTTATTCATGCGCCCAAAATGAAGCATGTGAAGCCTTCTCCATTGATTGAAAGGCCATTAGCTTTGATCCATAAAATGTTGCCCAAATCGAATATGACAATATAAAAAAAAAAAAAATGATGCAATTGGCCTTCTCTAGTTATGATTAAGTTGGTATTATGTATATAACTATCAAAACTATTATTCAATAGCAATCTGCCTTTTTACGCTAAGAAGATCATGAAAGATGACAGAAAGAAATTGTCGAGAGCTACCATAGAAACCTAGGCTTTACGCAACCTTTTGTGAAGAAAAGCCAAAGGCAGCATCGATGAGTCAAAAAACAAATCAACTTGAAGAAACAGGAAACGAGAAAGGGCCATATGACTATGAGTCACTTGATTAGTAAAAGTAGAACGGAAATGATAGAAAAATACAGGCTGTGGGAGTTGGATGGCAAATTAAAATCTGTTTTTAGCCAAAATAACGGCAGTTCCCGTTTCTTTTCGCTTTCTTATTATTCTGAAGTTTTTATCTTTTTTTTTTTTTTCTCTGTTTCTCCATGTCTCTCTGGCTTGCAGCGTAAACTGTAAGAGATGGTTGAAGAATATCGTACCAGCAACAGAACAATTCGCCTAAATACAAGCAATGGTCTATTAAGTTTGATTTAGATACGACATGTGTGGAGGCTGAGTCAGTAAACAATAAGGAGAAGTGACCAGAAAATGGGTCACAGACCTTGCTTAGTTGCATCCTAGTTGGTACACATGATATTATAATTTACTGGGACAGGTACAAAGTTCACCTTGTTAATGGAATATTGGGTTGAAGTAACTGGCAGCCTTGCAGATCACATGTGCCAATCTGGGGCAGGTACAGGTACAAAGGGACCAAAGCCTTAGAGCCCACCAAACCAAAAGCCACCTGGGCTTTGGGGTCCATGTAATCTCACAAGTCACTTTCCACATCCTCTTACAGCCTATCAATCAGAACAGATTCCACCAACTTGGGTCCCTTTCTTTCCCAGTTCTAGGCTTTTCACATTTCACTTGGCCAGCTTCACAGTACAAGACACAGTGCAATTCAGGTACGATGCGTTGAATGCTATCAGCAAGAGGGAAAAGGGAACAGGCTAACTGATGGAAACATAACCACAGCAAGAAAAAAAATGAAGAGAGAGAGATGGAGCACAGCATGAAGGTATGAATGCGGAAAGAGTGTTGATCCATTGTTATTCTCAAAACTGGTCACATTAACCAACTGACCAAGAATATTTGCAAAAAAACCAGTAAATCAAGGGCCCCCAATAAAAAGGAAAGAAAAAAAAAATAAAAGAAAAGACTGCACATCTCAAATTCAACGCAATTGGAACTGCAATCCCGAGCAGTCTATGAAAAAAGAGCATCACTTCCCCCTGTAACAAAGAGACATAAAACCATAAACGTCATCTTGCAAAAACACAGAGAAGATGAGGGAGGGGATAGGAGAGGGAGAGAGATACATTGCTTGGTTTAACTTGCGTGCTCATCGTCAGAGTTATGTTATCTCCTTTCAGAAGAATCCTTCCTAACCAAAGCCATCAATAAACTTCAGAGCACTGAATTCAAAATGGAGGAAAATATTAAGATTTAATAATCCGAGGAAAAATTCAAATTACCTAAAGATTTTCTGCTCTCTTTCTATATACTGACTTCCTCAGCATCATCCAGAACCAAATTCATGTACTCATCAAAGCCCTGTTAACGGTTTGAACATCACTACGACTCTCAACGGAAAAAGTTCAGATCAAAAACTATGTAAGATTCAATGCTTTAACACGAGATTCAAAATCTGAGACATGAAATACATAAGTAAACAGCATCTTCCTCCTCCAACATTAAGAATGGCAAACAGAACAACTGTTGACAGTGAGAGATGAATGCATCAACATTACATGTACGCCACGGCACTGTCCAATGTCTTTGTTCCCTCTTAATTTCATATAATGCTATACCTGGCATTTCCAAAGTGATATAAAAAACACCACATATAGACTTGATCCCAGCGATAAAAGGACATAGTTGACCAGCATATCCCTGTTCCAGAGTAGAACAAAATTGAAGAATTTGGATGATTTCTCGATACAAGGCAGCAATGGGATTAACCCCAAAAAAAAAAGGGAAAGAAATTTGATCCCAATTCAAGCCCCATTATAGATTCCCTCATTAGGTAATCTAGTTACTTGAACATTCCATCAAGAAATTGCTGACTTTTTGAATAACTGAAGCCAATTTGTAGTTTTAAACGTAAGAATTAGAAGGAATCCTCGAACCCAAGGAAAATGTTTACCCACTGCCGCTGGCCACCACATTTATGAATAAAGAATCGCCAATTAAAGAAATTTATAACAGGTGAAATAATTACAATGATACGGCCTTCAATTCTCAAATCCTTTTGCTCAAAAAGCCAAATCTGAATGCGAGCTTTCTGCGCCAGCGCAATTCCACAAACCAAAGAAAATCATCAAAGAAAGAAAATTTAACCCAAAAACCAGCAACCCATTAACAAAAGATCAAGATTTAATCAGGTACCAAGCGAATTGATAAAAGAAGGGTGTGTGGGGCCGGGGGGGGGGGGGGAACAGAAGTTGGCCTTCCGATTTGAAGAAACCTGAAGATCAAGTTCTGAAGCCGGAAGACGAGATTTTTGCAATGACAACTAAAACACAAAGGAATAAATCAGAAAACCAAGGAAAGAAGCGTTCAAATGGCAAATCAAGAGTTAAGAAAGATGGATGTATAAAAGCAAAACGTACGATGGGTTGGGTCATAAGCCGCTGCACTTTGGTGCGCGCCATTGCTACTCCGAGTAGGGTTTTAGAAAAGAAAGGTAGCTCCTGTCGGAAAGAGACCATATACCCTAGACCAGTGAGCTGTTTCTTCTCTCTTGGACCACACGACAGCCGCAATTCTGGACTCGAGACGAGCTTGCAAGAATTCAGAACAGACATAGTTTTTAAATCAATACAAATACACCACAAAGATCTTGTTTAGAATATGAAACAGCCTCCAAGACAGGATCTTTGACAATGGATTTCAAAAAGATCACTTATTGAAGCCAGACGTACTGTTAAAAATTCTTCTTGCTCAAAACTCTTGTTTGAGAAGTGAAAGACTTATTCTCAGTGAAACAAAAGTACCCAAACATCATAAACACACAAGAAAAACGAAAAGAAAAATCAAGAACCTGTTCCTAGTCCATTAGCTGCTGGAGCCGCTCCTCGAGTTCAGGCCCATGGCAGCCACCACTCTTGGAATTGACGAAAACCACCACGGGGCCCCGGGGTGGCTGCTCGAGAGCACCATTAACTTCGCTGCACTTGAAGTACTTGTTGACTGGAGCAGCAGCTTCCTTAGACCAGATGGCGTCAAGGCACTGCAACGTGCAGGTACTTCGGCATCAGAAGCTTCCTCTTCAAGTCCTCTTTGTCAATTCGGACCCCCGACAGGATTGATTCCATGACCGACGACCGCCCCGCAACCATCAGCATCGATTCCCCAGTCGTCGTCGACACCGTCGGCGATTCCATTATTAAGGAGAAAAAAAAAAAAAAAAAGAGACAGAAACAAAAAGGGAAGAAGAAAAAAAAGACACAAGCAGCAGAAGTATCTATGGTTTTTGTTGGTTTGATTGCGGCACTAACGTTAAAAATAAATAATATAAATAACGTTAATAAATCACAAAAATTCAAATCTAAGCATTTAATTTTCAAGAACAAGGGAGAGGGAAGAGAGAGAGTTGAAGACGACGAGAAAGAGACGGAAGAGGGAAATATTTAAAACTATTGAGGGGTATATTCGGGAAAATATTAATGATGGTAACTCACTCACAAATGATGAATCCGGCTGGTTGAGGATAGGAGGAAAACTGAGGGGTATTTTTGGAATAATAATTTAAAAAATAAGGGTATAATTGTCATAAAAGGTGGAATTTGCAACGGATATATCCAGCTTTTTATTTATTTATTTTTTATATTTTTTAATTTTTTTTAGTTTTACATTTTTTTTTTCAGCCCGCTGTTAAGTTGGGTAATATAAAATGCTGAGTTGAAAAGAGGAAAACCTCAAAAAACCTGGCTTTGTTTCTTCGCTTCTTCTGTCATTTGACTCGGGAAATTGAGTTTATTCAGTGCAAAATAGCTGTCTTGGTACTTGATATTGAACCCCATTTAATAATAAAAAAAGTTCCTCCTTTCCTCCCCCCTTTCTCTCTCTCTCTCTCTTCCCTCACCGGTCAAGGTATTGCTCTTAGAATTATTTCAAATAATTGGCGTATTATCTTTTGCTTTCTTGAAGACCCTCTGACTGGTTCTTGGTTCTAGCATTGGATATGTGAAGTAGCCAGCCAGACTTTTAGCTAACAAATACCAGAAATGTCTACTCGTGTTTTGCATGTTTGCTCTTGATTGTTTTGTTTTTATTGATTGGTGAATATAAAGATTGTTAATTTGTTTGTGTACGTTGATGATGTACGATTCTTGAATTAGTAGTAGTTCATGGATGTGTGGAAACCCGTGAGGGGGATTTTCTTGGTGATCTTCTTGTTTTTTCTTGCCGCGAATTTCTTTGATTTTCATGGCCCTTTTGCTGGATTTGGTATCAGTTTCGAGAACCCCGCCTTCTTGAATTCCGGTGTCACATTGCAGACCCAAGGGCTGTTGATTCTTCATTCACGTCTTAATCTGACCAGGTTTTCTGTTATTTGTATTTTTATCTGTAGTTTGTTTGAAAGATTCACGTTGATACTTGTTTAGTTGTCATGTGGAGAGAGGTATGACTTACTTCAGTGATATCCTCTATAACAAAAAACGTAAAACAAAAAACTAGGCTCGTTGGCCTTGTTTGGACATTGTGGCATAACGAAACAGATAATGATCATGATCAGAAAGTCCAGAATATCCACAACCCTGCACACATGGATTGGTTCTCCAAATTTCAGAACCAATTTATTTGTAGGAACCAGGATTTTAAAAACTTTTTCTATCACCTCAGCCCACGTCATTTTTCTTTTTCTCTTCCCTTCTTTTATGTGTTTTATTACTCATACATAACATTGAATTGATAGGCCTATTTTCAATCTGGCCCCATCATCTCAAAATGCCTTCTTTTGTATCATTGCATTTCATTGATGTTATTTCTATATGACCATGTTTTGTCCGTGTGCTCTGCTAAGGTCTAAAGGTACTTGTGCTGGGATCTCTGCAGGAAGGCATCTGAAGTTCGAGAGATTGAAAATACCAGTTTACTTTTAATGGAGGATTCAAGTATGAGAAAAGACTGCTGCAATTGGGGTCTACTGAAGGAGGAGTTCACATTTCCTGCAAATTCTGTTCCCTTCAATAGCTGTCATGCCTCTACTATTGTTGAAGTGTGCAAATCATTTACAATAAGTTGTTCTTCACTTGCTAACTCGTCTTTGTCAGCAGCAGTTTATTGGTGCGGTGCTTAATGTAGGTTGATAAAGATCACTTTTTGGTTGCCTATTTTGGTGGATCATCAGAGGGTGCACCTGATGTTAAAATATGGTTGCAGACTTTTAAGGTACTACTCTATAAATGCATGAGAACCATTAAGTGAATTGAGAGAATAAACCATAGAGCTTGTGTTGTTCAATGACATGCTTAAAATTTGCATTTTATTTCTATTCGTACCATTTGCATTCTCATATTGCCTGTTCATTTTCGCTTTGGAAGTTAAAAGGCTTTATATCTCATGTTCATTGGCTATTTGATGGGCAGGATGGTCAGTGGCAGTTGCCTATTATTGCTGACAAACAACCTGGTGTTCCTATGTGGAACCCTGTACTGTACAAATTACCATCAGAAGAGTTGCTACTATTCTATAAAGTTGGCCCAGAAGTTGAAAAGTAAACTTTCAAGTCTCCATGGTTTTTCTCAAGCTCTCTATGTGTGTTTTTTTTTTTTTCTTTTTCTTTTTGTGTCAAGCTTCCTCAGGTCATACACACTTTTCGTTGTGATATATCTCATTGAGCATGCATTGCTATACATAAGGAAATATTTTTATATATTGACTAGTTGGATGCTTATCTTCTGATGTATCTCCATTTGAAGAAGAATGATTGCTGTTCATATTTAATTTTTTTGTCAGAAACATCACTAGTTGGATGCTGGGTACTCAACATAAATCAATTATGAGAAAAATGAAGCTGAATATATAATTTGAAAGTTTTTTCGGTTCTTTTTCATAAAATTATTTTTTTATTCAGTATCCTGTTCCACCTTCTATTTTTTCCCATGAATTGTTGCATATTTCATGCCCTTATCATTGGACTAAAGAGGTGCCTTTATTCCATTCCTTTTTGGTTAATGCTATACAGAAAAAGGTTGCACTTGTAATAATTGCAGTTCAATTAATGTCAAGTAATAGCTAATTATTGAACTACTTCTGCCTTTTGTATTCTTTAGTTTATGCAAAAATCTTGATTTATGAAATTTCAGGTGGAGTGGCTGCATGAAGCGGTCGTATGATAAAGGTGTTACATGGACAGAAAGAGAACAACTTCCTCCTGGTATATTAGGACCCTCTAAGAACAAGGTAGTTTGAAAACTTCATAACATTTTTGTCTAGTTACTACAGGAAGTATGGAGCTTTGTTCCTTCAGATATTGTGCACCTCAAAAGTGCTATATTTTTCTGCAGCCTATCCTCCTGGAAAATGGGATCTTGCTCTGTGGATCGTCTGTAGAGAGCTGGAATTCTTGGGGGGCATGGATGGAGGTCGTAACATTCCTTTGCATGAGAACTTCAAAATTAGTGACTTTTGAACATGTAAGTTGATGCACTTCTCAACTTGCTGACAGGTTACAGCAGATGCAGGGAGGACATGGAGAAAGCACGGTCCAATTTATATTGAAAATACATCTCTCAGTGTAATTCAGCCCATCCCATTCCAGACTGCAAAAGGAACATTGCGTGTTTTGATGCGGTCATTTGATGGCATCAATAGAGTTTGTATATCAGAATCTTTTGATGGTGGCCTGAATTGGGATTATGCAAAGCCCACTGAGCTGCCCAACCCAAACTCAGGTTTTAACCAAACCTTAATCTCAAGGAGGATAATGTGTGGCTGAAGTAAAAATGTCATAAGTAGATTTCAACAGTAAGGTCCACTCCGTTAAGTTTCTTGATTCAGCAAAATGCCATTGAGATCTTTCTCAGATTAGCAGATTAATGTTGCTAATATACAATACCTTCCCATCCAAAGTTTCAGTTTAGAGCAACTTTTGTTTGATTTTTTATGTGCTTTGTTATCTCTCTTGTAAAATTGGAATAAAGATTGTTCTCCTTGGTTATTGATACTGCTGAGTTTGAAATTTTTTATTAGGTATTGATGGAGTTAAACTAAAGGATGGGCATGTTTTGCTTGCTTACAACACAATCTCGAGGGGAGTGCTTAAAGTTGCTGTGTCCAGTGACGATGGTGAATCATGGAATGATGTGCTTACTCTAGAAGAAATTATGGGAATGGAATTCTCGTATCCAGCTGTTATTGAAGCTAGTGATGGATGTGTTCACATCACTTACACCTATAACAGAACACAGATTAAGGTAATGGCATGTTGATGTATGAAGAGCATCATTGCCTTCTAATAATTATTTATTGTTGCAACTACTGGAGGCATGATGATCTAACACATTGTTGACATTTTCTCCTGCAGCATGTTGTCCTTCAACCGAGTTAATGCATGAATATTAAAAATATTTTGAAGGTAGTTTCGTCTCCTTCATATGGTCTGAGTGACACTGTTCTCTGTCTCAGACTTAAATTTCCTCTAGATAGATTTGCACTGCATAAGTTATCATGTCCTTGATTGTGGAATTTGCAATAGAAAAAAATTGTGGATATTGCAGGTATCTCGATGCCTTTATGACAGTTTTTAGGAAAGCAGTTTTTCTGACGAAGATGAATAAGAACGTAGTTTTCTCTTCAACATTTTGTTTGGTTTTGATTCTGATTTTTGAAATCTAATTTGGGAAGATCATTGGCTAATGGTGGCATCAAATCAAACTGTTCATCTTAGTTGTTTGAATTTTTACTGCATCTAGGTCTATAGGGCTGGATACATTTTTGTTCAATCATGACACAAGTTTAGGCATATGATTAAGTGGGAAATGCATGGGATTAAATGCTTTTAGCCTCCTCAAGATTTGTTTTCAATGCTGGTTGCATGTTCCGAATCCATCTTCATATAAAATTTGTTTTTGTGACTCATTTAACAACTTGGTTTGCAAACACACTTCAAGTACTAGTTTTATTGTATGTTATAATGCCCAGTATCAACAATCAGCCAAGATGGAGGAAACTGGCCACCCCAATCAACTGGATATTATATTTTGGGGTGGGTTGGTGGTGTTCGTGTCTTATTAATCATGCTTCTACTGCTTAGCTACCATAAAAAAAATGTTATTTCTCACTGTTACATTCATCAATCATTCAGGCCAGCATGTTAACATGTTGCTAGTGTGATGGCCAAATGGCAGTTTATGTTAGCCAAGTATGGATAACCAAGCCCTGTAACTTTTCTGATACAAAGTTGTCAAGCATTGGTTACTCAGCAACTACTGACCATTCCCTATTGCAACTTTTGATATTACTGATGTTGGCTCCATATGGCTAATGTAAGTGGCAAGTTACTAAGATATGCTGCTGAGTGCTGGATGCAGGTGTGCTACGGTGAATGGCTGTACATGAATGGACTCATTTGATCGCTGCAAGATCGCACAATCTTAAGTTTAGAATGACCCATCAAGGCCACAACAATGACGAGTCAATGGCTGTTCCTTAATTACATTGGGCAAATTTGATTGTTATCAAGAGAAATCTTCAGATGCTTGAGCAAGCGAGACCAAAATTGTGAAATGAATACTTGCAGGATTAGTTGTTATGTCAGTGAGAATATATAATCTTCATATGTCTGCCAAAATAGACTAACTTATTGATCTTGTTTTTCGAATTAACTCTTGACATATCGTGCCAACTTCAGATTTTTGGTTACCATAGCATGATCTCGACTTTTATGGGAAGTGCAGTGCCGGGTGGTGAGTTTAGAGATGTGTTTGCGTGGGGTTTTGAATTTTTTTTGGTAAGCACGTTGCATTGGGCTATCAGTTTTTTTGGACTGTTCCGGCTGAGATTGTCAGTTGTATCCGGCGGGTTTGAGCCCCCGGTTGATGATAGCCGCCTAATCCCAACGGATGGGATCACCGGCAAGCTAAGCCGCAACAGGGAATCACTCGGCCGGTACAGTTGCAAATTAGCTTACAAATTAATCAATATTGGATATTGATCGGATGGGTCCCAACTCGTCAATTCGTTCGCTCTCGCTCTAATTCTCGCCGACCTTGAAAATCAAACCTTATCTCGATTAAGCCACGTGACCCAGCCTCGGCGGCTGTCTTCTATCTTCAATATTGTCTTTTATGAGTATAGTAGGTGTTAGTTGTAGAGAGAGATATTAATTGACCCTAGTCAGGAAAATCTTGTCATTACTCGATGGACTAGTTGCACACATTAAATAATTTTTTTTTTTAAAAAATAATAGTACTCATCATAATAAATAATATAAAAAATATAAATATTTTATTTTATATTATTTGTTATAATACGTGTCATTTTTTAAGCAGTTTTAATTTATGTATACAATTAGACTGCCAAAAATGAGTCCACTTGGCAAGACCCTATTAGTAGTTTGCTGGAGGAAATGAAAAAGTACCCCTAATCCAGCAATTACGCTCAAGCCTAGGTGCCACCACGATAAGATTAAATGAAAAGTGTAGGGTGACTTAGAGAGTTCCAGAAGGCCATTGGATTAAAATAATACCGACCATTGATTAAATTCCTCCATCATTGTGGCTATCCAAGAAATTTACCAAGTATCTGACATTTGTAAAAGCTCTAACGAACGGTAGACGGAAGGCTATTCTAATTTGATTGTGTGTTGAATATGATACATGAAGTGATTTTAGTACAACTCGTCAATTCATTTTATAAAAATGATCTGTGCAAATATGCTTTCGCTCCATTTTGTCTTTCATTCTTGTTCTTCTTGTTTTTGTAAAATTTTTTTTTTTTTTCTTTCTAAAATATTCAGTGTCTTTTTTTTCTTATTTTTGAGCAGAAAAGCAGTTAATCGGGAAAGTCGATATAAAGCTCGGAGGGTATACTACGAGGGATGGTCGCATCTCCCATAACCCACCTCACCTCTAGATTCCAGCTTCTTTTGGACCCAAATCACAAATTGAAGTCTTCAGTACTCAAAATGCATCAGTAGTTTGACCCTAAGTTATATATTATTTTGCGTTTTATAATCCTTAAGTTGAATTTCTTTTTTTAATGTTAAATTCTTAGTTTCAAAAAAAGTATTAAAATTACAGATCAAATTGTAAGATTTTGTCAAGTTGTTATACTCCAAATAGTTTCCAAGGATCAAGCAAAACAATTTTTTTTTTTTATTACTAATAAAAACTAAAAACGTTGTATGTCAAATTGAAGAGGCCATAAATGGTCCGTGAGCAACTTTGCCTCCTTAGGCAATTAAAACAAACTACGAAACTTTTAACAACATGCAGGCTTAATCAAAGTCAAAGGTCGGCATTTAACGGAAGCTTTTTATTACGAAACTCTTAATTGCACATGCAAGCTTAATCAGCTCTAACGCATCATAATCGATATATTTTCAGCCACTCACTAGGCTGATCAACGAAGTGTAAGACCCTTTGGAAGTTGGGTTATGTCCCAGAAGATTGTCTTAACTTTTAAAAACACATCATTGGACAAACGTATCTTTCACATGTAGGTGTCCAAAAGGCTGATGTCATTGTTAGAAACTTTTTATTGCTTACTATTATTATTATTTTCAAGTGAAAGTTGGATGCTTGTGTGTAAAGAAGTATAACAGGTGATTAGTGCCTAAAAAGCCAAATTTCCACGCTATTAGTGGGGACAAAAGTATCTTTTCGAGCTCTTTGCCTTTTCCATGTGGGTTTTTTCTATTGTTAGAAAAGCTTACGGATTCACAAAGCTCCAAAATTTGAAAAGGAAAAAAAGATGCCATGCCATCTCAAATGAAACTTTTGAGTTGAAAGTTTGGCATCCTATCGTCGTTCCTTTCCACAGAAATAACTAATGAAAATAAAAAAATGAAGAGACCTTTAATGGGCGGTGCTCCTAGAAGTATCCAAATCTTATTGGCTACTTAGTTTTTTTTTTCCCTAGCATATGCAAATTGACATTATTTATATGTATCGATTAAAAACGTACCGAAAAGACTATGAATGAGCGTGTAACATAAGTTGTTTGCAATAATGTTTCCAATTATTCAAAACGCAAATGCACCTACGAGGAACACGGAGCCAAATCCCATCTTGCAAGGCATAGGAAAATTGCCATTTTTGTCAAATTCATTTTTATTAAGTTTTAGTTCGGTCTGAACAAGAAGAACACGTATCATTAGGTCTTGATGATTGTGCATAAGTGTTATCTCATTTCAAGTCTCTTGAACGGGCATCTAGACTACTTTATAAGCTCGTATTATACTTGAGGAAAGGAAATTGCCGAAGGCTTAAATGCCTCACAATTAAGTTCAAGGAAAGGTTATTATATAGAAAAAAAAAAATGAAATTTCCACGTCGTATACCTATATTAATACAACACAAAATGTTTTACTCCTTTTAGGTTGAAACTTCTAAAATCACATTAAAACCTTTTCTCATGTAGCTCTTTTTTCAAATGATAGTGCAATTCTTCTAATTTTAAAAGGGAAAACCAACGGTCACCTCTTGCTTGATTGGTGCTTCAAGCTTTTCCCCTCGCTGAATTCATCTCATAAAAAGCAAGACCACTTTCTTTTATTCTAAACTAAAGAGGACAGGCAAAAAGGTAGGTAAAGGGTGGTTGAAAGTCTGGTTGCAATGACTACAAGAAGCGACCAAAAACTTTTTTGAGGGTGGGATGGCTCTCAATTCTCCCCCAACTGCAAGTGATTTCTCTTGTTATGTGTTTGCTTAAACTTGACCTCTCATGTCATGATTATTCGAGTACATTTTTATATTCATACGCATGGGGGGTAATACTAAGGTGGGGTTTGGCTTGCACTAGTGGAAAGGGTTATGGACCCTTTGGTCTCATGGTATTGCATCATCAATTAAACTTTGGGAGAAGCTTTAATCTTTGAATGATTTTCCATTTATCAGTTGCGATTTGAACTTGTGGGAAAAATTAGGGTCTTTCTGAGGTTCTAAGAGGCTAAACTAAAATGCCACTCCATCAATTACGGGATATATTTAGATGAAGGAATAATGCTTGGAGGAGAAATATTGTTCTTTTTTGAAAAAAAAAAAAAAAAAAACAATGTTTCCTCCATTATTGGTGGGGGCGGGGAGGGAATTGAAAAGGCATTTGGGCATAGTGAGGAGAACCTTTTCCCTGTTTAAGGAACCAACTGCAAAGCAATGCCACCTTTTGGTGGTAAAGGTAAAGGTTGAGTTAAAGGGGTGCTTTTACTTTTATTTTTTATATTTTCCCCTTCAATTTTTAATTCAAACCAGGGAACATGGAGAAACAATGATAGGAGATATGAGATGAAGGTTTTGAAATTGGAAGGTAGGAAATTTAGACTTTAGAGACATGAGGTCACCCAAAGCTAAAGACTTTATAAAGTGGGGAGGTGTTATTATGGCATCATGCTTTTGAAATGTGAATATGCTTAGGCAGCATGAAAGGACAAAAAGAAAGGGACTTCTTCAAAAAAAATTTTAAAAAGGGGCCTTTTTTTCAATTTTGGGTATAAATATTTTCCTTGGGATGGGGTCGGGCAAGCAATTTCCATATTAAAATTCAATTCAAACGTCTCGATGGTGTGGAGGACTTAAATGTGGGCAGGCCGTCCGACGTTTTCAAATACATTTGCAGGGTCAAGTATTACATGTTCAATATTTTCAGACTATTTAGTTAGAGTATTTGCAGAATGCGTTGACATCATTTTTTTTTAAATCATTCAACTAAGTATACTACCATGACTGTTTTTTTTTTAAAATTATAATTAACAACAAAAATTATGAGTTTGTATGAATAATCATGATTATATAAATTTAATATTTGGCCACGATTAATTGGAAGTATATAATTTTCGTCTTTTTCTCTGTAGTTATAATGATTGGACAGTAAACAAAATCAAAATTTCAACACTGAAAATGAAAATCGAGGCTCATACCCTTTGCCCAAATAAAATTTTTGGTAGACCGAAGTCAGGTTGAATTGCCCTTAGTCCCTAAAAACAGAACTAGACTTTGTCACGTGTGAAAATCGAGTTAATTGTGAAACTGCAAAATTGGCACAAGCGAATGTGTATACGTGGCATTGTGTAATAAATGCAGAAAGTTGAAACTCTCCTTCTTACACCATCCACGCGTTTGGGTCGCTGACCGACCGGCAAACTGCAGACGTCTAGTCTACTTGTAACCAACCGATGGGCAAATTAGACTTTTTAACCAACAAATTTAATTGACAAGATACCGAATCGTCTAACAGGCTGTCGTACGACGGCTGGCCGACGTTAATAACTCCGATCATGGAATGCAGCGAGTGAATGACATAATCGTGGCTTTTGTCCGAAAAAGGAATTCAGCACGGCTAAACGATCTCTTATATTCAGTCTGACTACTAAAATAATGTGTTTTTGGTTGTAAATACTACGAACCGAACCTCACCTCGTATCTTATTTCTAGATTTTAAAAAATAAAGCAATATGGCCAGAGGGCTTGTGTTGTGTCCTACCGAATGTCGCGTGGGCCATAGCCGGGCCGTCCGGGGGTGGGGGAATACGATCTAGGGCTTCAGTGGAATCGCAGAAAGTTAAAAAAAAAAAAAAAGAACCGTTTACTGAGGAGTGGTTGACACGCGCGTAATTGGGGCGTTCAACCGAAAGAGAAGGAGACGTTCGTGGCGTGAAAAGGTTAATGGTGATAGTTGTTGTGAGTAATGTGCTGAGGGAGAGAATTGGGAAAACGCGTAAAAGGGAAGGCTAGGGAAGGGCGTGCGTTGCAAAAAGGGAGAACCTTATTATGATGATTGATCTTTTGTTTGTCTTTTACTCAAGACTCAATAATAAAGAAGATTCCACCAAATCCAAAAGTAGAGCGCGGCGTTTTTGTCGGAAGAAGAAGCGGTCCAATATGAAAAGGAGAAGGAAAAGAAAAAAAACAAAAACACCTACCAAAATGCCTTTTTTTTTTTTTTTAAAAACTTGGAAGAATTACTTTATTTTTATAAGAGGTATGAAAAAAAATTAGTTTTAAATTTTTATGAAATTTTTTAATTTATTTTTTTTATTATTTATATTTTTTTTGAATTTTATATCTTTTAAATTTATTTTAATTTAATATTTTTAAATAAAAATAATTAAACTGTTAACAATTTATAATTTATAACATTTTAATTATTTTTTGTTTTAATTTAAAATAAATTTTAAAAATATATGACTCAAATAAATAGATAAAAAATTAAAATTTAATTATAAAAATTTATAAAATTTAAATTTTATTTTTTATATAAAAATTTATTTATTGAGAATATATAGTAGATACATGAATATAGTTAAATTTAATGAAAAAAATACTGATAAAATTTAAAATAAAGAGAAGGGTAGTGCGCTTTTCAAAATTCAATTTTCGTTTTGATTATTGTTTCCACTTTTGCACCATCTGGTCAGTCCCCCGTTTTCCGTGTTCTTGTGTTTTCGGTTTTAAATAATATAAAAAATCTTCCGCCGCCACCTCCACCAGAAGGAAAAAAAAGAAAAAAAACGTGCATTAATCATTGTTTTAGTAGTTCAATCTAATTAAGAGCCTATCAGTGCGTCCGTGTTTTTCGCGACTGCGAATAAAAGGAATATACACAAAAATCTTAAATTTTAATAAATTTTTATATTTAAAGTTTATTTTAAATTAATATTTTAATTGAATGGAGGGTGATAAAAAATTTTGAGAAATTATATATTAATCAAATAAAAATTATGGATGATTTAATTTTTTTATTTAAAAATAATCAACTTAAAATAAATTTTAAAGATATGAAATTTAAATAAAAACATAAAATATTTTAAAATTTAATTATAAAAGTTTTTAAAAATTTATGGCGAATTTTTACATATCCCGCCAATAAAATGTTTCCTAAGATTAGGTTAACTTTCTAAAAGTAGCACGCCATTAAAAATATATATTAATTAAAAACCAAATTCTTTGTCTTTCTTACAAGGCTATATCCACCTCAGACTTGATTCCTTGCTCTCACGCTCACTTTATAAATTATAATTTAGGGATTGGTTACATGTTAATTGTTGTCAAACCTAGTAAATTGGAAGAAAACAACAAAAAAAAAAAAAAAGAAAAAGGAAGAAAACCTGATGGCACAAGCTGGCGCCGGCTAAAAATATTTAAGATACGACTCTATCAAAATCAATATAATATAATAAATTGCTCAAATCGGAAGTTAGCAGGTGAATGTTTATTTATCATGGTGTCAGTTGGCGAGCTGGTTCTATTCTCCGTGATCCGTCTTCTTAATTAATCCATATTTATTGAAAATGCAAGCCTGCCAGTTGAGCTTGGATTGGTTTCTATTTAAATGTGTCAACTCTCATTTTTGGGGTCTAAAGTATCCAAAATGACATCTGCAGTTGCTTGCAAGGTACACACAAAGTTCATCATTAAGAACAAGAAAATTCAAATCGGGTTTTCCATCATCTTGAATGCGGCTCCGATTAGGACAAAGACCCGCCAGTTGGCGACAAGTTGGTTCCTTCGACAGTCAAATTTAATGTCACATTAATTGGGCGACTCTAGTCATTCCCATTTTGTTTCCTCCCTTGAGTAAAATTCCATATCGATTCCACGATTACCTCATGATTCAAATTGTGATATTTCTCTTAAATTTAAGTTTAGTATTTAAACAAATTTAAAATTATATGACTTACACATATAATTTATATTAAAAAAATTACGACAATAAAAATCATACAAATAAGTAAAATTTATTTGAAAAAAAAATTATAATAAAAAAATTTAACTACCCATATCATATATATTTTTTAATCTATTTGTTAGAATTTAATGTATAAGTAATAGTAATTTTCATTAATTCATTAAAAATTTCATGAGTTCACAGCTATCAAGTAGGGTAACTCTTCTATTGAGAGTTTTTCTCCTACAAAACACGTTCGTGAGACAAAAATTGTTGCCAAATTTAAAGTAGAAAAGAAATAGTTAGGCATGCAAGCAAATTTTCATTCGACCTCTCCGTTCCATCCAAATCCAAATGTATTGTTGACTTTCGACCTGCTACTTAAATGAGCTTTGCCTTTTTTTTTTTTTTTCTTTTTCTTCCTTTATTATTTAACTTTTCAAGTTCTCTCAAAGTTCTTATTACCTTTGGCCGTCCTTTATTAGCTGTTTGAGCATGCATTCCTTTATTATTATTATTAACTCGAGAACTTTTCATTCTTCTTACATATATTGAGAAGGATGCCAATTGTGAAAATAGCCTCACCCTTATCTATGCATTTTTTCAACATCTAGGCTATAAACTTAAAAGTATACCTAAACAAAAATACCCACACACAAACACATAATTATTTTTAGTATTTAAATCCTCATCAATAAAAAAAATATAAAATGAAAAGGTGGAAGAGAAAGTGAGAGAGATGTGTGAAATGGGGAAAGTATGAAAAGGGCAAAGACCGCGCGGTGGTTGCGTGTTGAAAGGTAAATATTTCTAGGACAGGGGCAAAAAGACAAAAGCCTACGCTTTCACCAATAACCTCAAAACACGTCATTTCGTAGGCGGGATTTTCCACCCTCCACACGGTCTTGGCTCTCGCCGTTCAGACCAACCGACTCGAGCGTGCTCCAGACAGTTGCGTGGAATCAATGTTTTCTTGTCATCTTTTTAGGCTTCTATTATTATATCAATAGACAAGTGAAAGAGAGCAAGAGGAGGTTAAAAAGTCAGTCAATCTGAAGTCTTGTAGACAGAGAAAGAGAAAGAAAGTGGGAGATTAACGAAAAGAAAAGAAAAAAAAAAAGGCACGAACCCTCTCTTTCTCGCCTTATGCTATTTCTCTCTCATGAAAAAAGGTCTTGTCCTTCGTTCTTTAAACTCATAGGATAAAAAGACAAGAAGAAGTAGCTATTAAAAACCGAATGAAAACAAACCCAAATGAAAACAATATAATAATAATAACAACGAAATGAACGATGACGTACAAAAAGTGGGGCAGATTGCCCTCTGAGCATTTTCCAGAAACCCTCGCATACTGGTGGATTGTACCCCTTAACTTAATTCCTTTTTCTCCGTAAATTCTCTCTCCCCCCGAGCACACGCACACACACACACACACACACACACGCGCGCACGCACGCACAAAATGTCAAAACAACGTTTTTTTTTTTTTTTTTTTAATAATGCACCTGCTCTGGCCACGGCAGCTATTTACCCGTGGGATGATTTATTCCCCATGTGAAAGTGTTAAAAAGTTTCAGGCCGACCCACAACTGTTCCAATTCTTTTTTTTTTTTTTTTTTTTCCATTCTGTTAGGTTTGGTTATTTTCGACAACAATAACAACAATACCATAGTCCTGAAATTAAATTGAGTTTATTAGATTTTTCTTTTTAATTAAAACATTTATGACTTGTAAGTATATATTAAATATATTTAAACTAACACAAAAATCACTTGCTCATTTTGCTTCAAACAGAAACACACTTGTTTTACTCCAAATAATCTTATTTTATTCCATTTTTCATAAAATGATCATAAATTCATTCATATATTATCCTTTTTTTTTTTTACATTAATATTTTTATACATCTAATGTAATGCCAGATAAAATTTGATTGTCACTGATCATTGCAGTTTAGTGATTCGGAAGATTTGTTTGTATTATAAAATTATAAATTCAAATTTTTGTTAAAATATTTGATAATACTAAAAGTATATCCAATGTATTAGAGTAATTAATAACCGTCATCAATTATGGAGCTTTCTCTCGCAACAAATCAACTTACTTTACAATGCATGTTTGGTGCAATTTACCTCATTTTTTTCGTTTTACTCGAAGAAAACGTAGAATTTGACCTCTAGCTTTGAACGAGGCCCGTAACTTTTAAACGAGTTTCATTGCCGGAATAGACCCGGATATATACCTTTTGGTTATTGAATCACCCGGACCCAAAATAGGGATAGAAACGTAGAGAGGGATGGGACGGCTCTTGTGAAGGAGGGGATCTGAACTTTCCCTTTCGCGTTGAATTCTTCTATATCACAGCACCTATAGCCTTTTTTGTGAGTTGTGACGCACTGTTAAATAACGAGAGAGAACTAAAAACGGAGGAAGGGAACAAACATAGAAAGAGGAGAGAGAGGGAGAGAGCGATGGATGGGTAAATCCCATCGAAGGAGAAAGAAGAAGAAGGAGAAGAAGAAGAGAGAAAGCTAAAAGCTATATCTTTACTTTCCATTGTTTCGGTGGTCTCTTTTTGGCCAAAAAGAGCCTCCTTTCTGAATTGATTTCCCATTCGCCACTCGGTATTTAGTTATTACACAAGTCTTTTATTGAGTTCTGCTCTGTCCCTCAATTTCTCCTGAAAAGTTGTCAATTTGTCCATTTTGAAAAACCAAACCAGTCCAACGAATTGTTTAACACACCCTTTGCTTGCTGTCTTAATTAGAGTTATAAGTATATTTCCATTTCTTGGACTTAGAAAGCTCAAAACCCAAAAACCCAATACATCAAAAGCCTTTGGATTCATTCATTGATTGAAAGAAAAGGGTTAAAAAGACTAGATTTTTAGACTTTTGTCTAGTTAGTTGGAAGAAGGAGAAGAAATGAGAGCGGGGCTCAGCGCAATCCAGCAGACTCTGACCCCAGAGGCCGCCGGTGTATTGAACCAATCTGTGGCCGAAGCAAGCCGCCGGAATCATGGTCAAACAACTCCGCTCCATGTGGCGGCGACGCTTCTGGCCTCGCCATCCGGGTTCCTCCGACAAGCCTGCATCAAATCCCACTCCAACTCATCTCACCCTCTCCAGTGCAGAGCTCTCGAGCTTTGCTTCAGCGTCGCTCTGGAGCGGCTACCAACAGCGCAGAACAACAGCCCTGGCCACGACCCGCCAATCTCCAATGCCTTAATGGCGGCCCTAAAGCGTGCCCAGGCTCACCAGCGGCGGGGTTGCCCTGAGCAGCAGCAGCAGCCTCTGCTTGCCGTGAAAGTAGAGCTTGAGCAGCTGATAATATCAATACTAGATGACCCCAGCGTGAGCAGAGTTATGAGAGAAGCTAGTTTCTCCAGTCCAGCTGTTAAGGCTACAATTGAACAGTCTTTGAATTCTTCATCCAACTCTGGTTCGCCTGCCGCCAATTCGAATTCGATTAGATTGAATTTTCGAACTCCTGGAGCAGTGGCGGTGCCGGCACCCATAACAAATCGGAATTCTTACGTGAATCTAAGATTGCTGCAAGGGAGTACAGTGCAATCCGGGCAACAAAGAAACGACGAGGTTAGGCGCGTTTTCGATATTTTGTCAAGGACCAAGAAGAGGAATCCTGTTCTTGTTGGGGAATCCGAGCCGGAGATGGTGGTGAAGGAGGTTTTGAAGAGAATAGAAAATAAAGAAATTGGGGATGGGTTATTAAAGAATGTTCAAGTGATTCATTTGGTGAAAGAATTTCAAGATAAAGCACAGATACCCAGTAGGATTGTAGAATTGGCTACTTTGATTGAGACCCGGGTAGGGAATCTTGATTATGGAGGGATGATTCTTGATTTGGGGGATTTGAAGTGGCTGGTTGAGCAGCCGGTGAACTTTCCGGGTGGGATTCAGCAGCAGCAGCAGCAGCTTGTGTCTGAGGCTGGGCAGGCTGCAGTGGTAGAAATGGGGAGGCTGTTGGGGAGGCTTAGAGAGGGGAGTAACAGCGGTGGAAAGGTCTGGTTGATTGGCACTGCTACTTGTGAAACATATTTGAGATGCCAAGTTTACCATCCTTCCATGGAAAATGATTGGGATCTGCAAGTTGTGTCAATTGCTGCTAGAGCAACTCTTCCAGGAATGTTTCCAAGGTTTGTATATATCTTGTTGATGCTTTGTTTGGAACGCTTTGATGCTACTGTTTATAGATGCCATTGAACATGATTTGCAGTAGCCATGGTCAGGTGTTAATTGAAGGTTGTTTCTTTGAGTTGTGTTTATAGAATTGGTGGTATTTTTTCTTTGGGACATAAGCTTTACTGTCTAATGGATATATGTATATTGTTTGGGGTTGAATGATGTCTCACTTTCACTTATCCCATTAATCCTTTGCCCGTGATATCTTGAATGATATCTTACAGCAGCCTGAATGATATCTTTTTCAAAATTGCTTAATAATTTTCCTTGATATCCAGGCTTGCAGCCAGTGGTATTCTTAGCAGTTCGGTTGAGTCTTTTTCACCATTGAAGGGCTTTCAAACTGTGATGATTGCACCACCAAGGCTTTTGTCTGAGAACTCAGATCCAGCTCGGAGAATCAGTTGCTGTCCTCAATGCATGCAGAGTTATGAGCAAGAGCTGGCAAAGATTGTTCCCAAGGAGTTAGAGAAATCTTCTTCAGTAGTTAAACCAGATGCAACTCAGTCAACGCTGCCACAGTGGTTGAAAAATGCCAAGTCTCAAAACAGTGATGCTAAAACCTTGGATCATGCAGCTGTAAGACTAATTCATAACTTTGTCTGATTGGTGTTTTCCCCTTTTCATGTGCTAGAATAGGTACTTGCGCTTTCATCCAGAAGCTGATAATTTATACCATGTTTATTGCAGACTAAGGATCAAGAAATGGGGCAGAAGCAAACAACTTCAGAACTAGAAAAGAAATGGCAGGATACATGTTTGCGGCTTCATCCCAGTCATCATCAACCCAATCAGGGTTTAGAGAAAACCACCCAACCAGCTTTCTCAAGAACCAGTTTGTGCAACCCAGCTCTGCTTGCTCGTCAACCTTTCCAGCCCAATTTGAGCTTGAATAGAAACCTTGGTGGAAACTTGCAAATTAACCCAAACCTTTTGTCCAGCCAGCCATCTGCACAGGCAGTTACATCACCTGGGAGCCCTGTCAGGACTGATCTTGTTCTTGCGCGACCAAAGGTTACCGACACTTCTACTGATAAAGTCAATGAAGAGCGCAACAAAGACTTCTTGGGCTGTGTCACTTCCGAGCGACAAACTAAGTTGCATGGATTGCAGACTAACAAACATTTGAGCACAGCAGATATTGACTCCTTCAAGAAGCTCCTCAAGGGTCTTATTGAAAAGGTGTGGTGGCAGCCAGAAGCAGCATCGACATTGGCAACAACTGTGACACAATGCAAACTGGGGAATGGGAAACAACGTGCTACTGGTTCAAAGGGTGACATCTGGCTACTGTTCACAGGTCCTGACAGGGTTGGCAAGAAGAAGATGGCATCGGCACTTTCAGAGCTTGTACGTGGTACTGATCCAATAGTGGTTTGTCTAGGTTCAAAGCGTGATGACAGGGAATCTGATTTAAATTTCCGTGGTAAAACTGCATTGGATCGTATAGCAGAGGCTGTTAGGAGGAGCCCCCCCTTTTCTGTAATCATGCTAGAGGACATCAATGAAGCAGATATGCTTGTTCGAGGTAGCATAAAGCGGGCCATCGAGAGAGGTCGTCTTACTGATTCCCATGGCCGTGAAATCAGTCTGGGGAATGTTATTTTCATTCTCAATGCAAGTTGGTTGCCGGACAATCTCAGATTCCTATCAAACGGCACTTCACTCGATGACAAGAAGCTTTCCAGTTTGGCAAGTGGAAGATGGCAACTAAGGCTTTCCCTTTACAAGAGAACAGCAAAGCGTCCAGCCAATTGGCTGCATGATGAAGATAGGCCCCTGAAACCAAAGAAGGATAGAGGGTCTGGACTATCATTCGACTTGAATGAGGCTGCTGATGCTGAAGATGATAGAGCAGATGGATCTCACAATTCCAGTGATCTCACATTTGATCATGAAGAAGAACATGTCCTCAATAACAGAATACTAATGTCCACAACTCCATCAGTATCTAGTGAGTTGCTCAATTCAGTGGATGACGAAATCATTTTCAAACCTTTGGATTTTGGCCCCATTCGATGCCATGTCTCGGATTCCATCACCAAGAAGTTTTCTGCCATCATCAGCGTAGGGTTGCCAATTGAAGTACAAGACAAGGTGCTTGAAAAGATCGCAGCCAACATATGTTTAGGCCGAGCTGGTTTGGAAGAATGGATAGAGAAGGTACTGGTTCCAGCATTCCACCAGCTCAAATCATGGTTACCATCATCTGCCAAAGAATCAATGGCGGTTCGGCTTGAACTAGACAGCGATTCAAGTGGCCGGAGCCAAGGAGACTCGGTGTCAACTGGTATCATAGTTGTTGTCGATGAATTGTAATGGTCTGTGACCAGACTGGAGTTAAGGGTTACATTAAGTATTGCTTCATTTTTTTGTGGATAAAGATGTAAATATGCTCAACTGTTTTTGACTAGGACTGAAGACAGTTTGGGAGGGATAAACGAAAAAAATAAAAAAACGAAACAAAAGGAAAAGTGGGGAAAACAGAGAGGAAGAGGGAGCCGTGGATAGACCAAAGAAACATTTCTATAAAGCCGGCAACAACGGCTCAATTGTTTTAATTTTTTATATTATACTATTATAGTACAGTTATTTTAGTCATCTAAATGGGGGTGATATGAGGCAGCAGTACTATTGTTGTTTATTGGTCTTCCACTTGTTTTGGCATTTAACTGTGGCTCACTTCTGTGTAGATTGCCAAGATCAATTTTGTGGTTCGATTCCTTAAAAGTTTATTTTTAATTTTAGGCATCACCCATGTGCCTTATTATTATTATTATTATTATTATTATTATTATCACATTAAACTTAAATTATACAATAAAGCAGTTTTCTTCATTAATCATTCTGTTAACTTCAAGGTAATGTCTCTGAAGAGAAAGGTCTCCGCTTTCCCCGTTGCAGCTCATTTCTTCCCACTTTGTTGGCTTTGCGGTATCCAGAATAAAGTTTGAGGCTTGATGCATTTAAAAAAACTGTTCGATATTTTTAATTGAAATCTGCAAGTGGGTTTTGAGTCACTATGAACGACTTCTGCTTGGATGCCAGTGAAGTGCAGTTATCTGATTGACAATGGCTCCCTTTGTTGAGATGGGGTGGGGGGTTGAGAAGATGTACAGCGAATTTTATTTTTTTTTTATGAGACGAATGTATATTTGGTGATGTATCGCTACATCAACCATCGATTTTTTTATGGACGGCTGAGATTTGACGAAGTTGAGATAATTGCAGAGGAGTGAATTGTCGAGTATCCGAATCATTATAAATGTGTGGGGGAGAAAAAGAGCGACGGAGTGCGTGGAGTAGTTGGCTTTTGTGACATAACCCAAGAAAAAAAGACAAGAGAAAGGTGGAAAAGGTGTGGAGGTGGCCTTTACCTGACGCCTTCTGCTTCCAGACGAAAGCGACCCCTTTTTGCAATTTTTATTCTTTCATACCGTTCTGCATACAAACAAACAAGTGGAGCTTTCAGCCGTTCTCTCTCGCCACTTGCCGCCCCAGATTAACGTAACCTTGTAAGATCGGACTAAAAAAAGGCTTTTCACACTTTTTTTTTTTTTTTCTTTTTTTCTTTTTTTTTTTTTTTTTTTTAATTTTGGTACTCTTCTTTGAACCTATCAAACGATATGCACACTATTATTATCCCAAACGCCGTTGAGAAAATTTAAATTTGGGCTAGGTATGCCATCACACACCGAATTACCGTTAACTTTCATACCGTGGTAGCCCTACTTTTTGTTGCCGTTGCCCACTTGGCTATTTGTGTATCTAAAACCCAATATGACAATTGCTATACATTTGCCTATTTCTATTTGTAAAACTGTCTGCATTATTTGACTATTGCATGCCTAATATATGTGCGTACATGTACATGTGTTCCACGGTGTGAAAGTAATACTTCCTGATTGCCTATTCCTTTTTGGATTACTCTCTGCATTAATTGACCGGAAGGTTCGGTTTTTGAATAAAATGACAAATGGCAAGTTCCTTGCGTAACAAGATGGGCTCCTTTCCCTTCGAGCCTTGTTTATCTGGTATATTGATGAACCAACAACCTTTGACTAAACTAAGCATGTCGTCCTCTCAAGTTGATTTCATTTATTTCACATGTTATGTGTATCCTCGGGGTTCTAGATTGTTCCAAAATATCTACATCCATATCATGAGTCAAACGTTAATGAAGGACAGGCAGATTGGAACGAGGGGACAGGAGACTGGCGAAGGAAAATAAGCCCACTACACCTTTTTGAATCGTGCATGCATGGATGAACTCTTTCCTCCAGTCCCTGCCGGTGAATTACTTCTGTCATCTGGCATGACTTGTCTCCTACTCTCATTTATTAGACGGCGATGGAGAGCATTCGTATAAATGATGCATGATGCACGATATATTTTTGACTATTCTTGCGTTGCTTCCCATGCATCGTGACCACTGGCCACCTGTCAGTTTTGTGCACCTCAGGAATCGAGGAGACGAGGGTGAACCATCTCGTGCTGTCGTTTTAGTTGTTGCTTTTGTGTTCATGGAAAAGGAAAGAAAAAAGGAAGAAGAAAAAGAGACCATTGATTTACTCGAATTCTACTGGATTTGGATCAATGCAAAGAAGTAGACAAACAAAGCGCGTTATTGCGTGGATTAGTACCCCGTCAATCGCCGACCTCTCAAAAAAAACAAAAATAAAATTTCCCAATTCTCTGTACGCGTTGATTTATTTGAGTTCCTGTTTAATTTGCGTATGTACGTTGATTTTTGATGTCTATCCGCGTAGAAGATTGGCAACATAACAATGGCTTATTTTGTTCTGGAGTGAGAAAAGCAATAAATTGTTGAAATCCCCAAAAATAGGAAATGGCTGCACATTGGTAAACGGATCGCAACCCCAATTGGGGCGGGGGGGGGGGTTGTTTCATCATATACACATGGGTCGGGCACAGAGACTCGACCCCCCCAGATCAACGACGACCATAGTTCAAAGTCGTCCATGTTCAACAACCTTAAGAAAAGGCATACCCCCAGGCAGGTGCCTTCAAACTTGAAAGCTTTTCCCGGACGAAATTTCCACTGGCCTTTTTGAAAGGCAAAGACATGAAGAGAAAGGCCGAACTATTACTTTCATTTTTACACTTAGGTGACAGAGACCCTCCCATAAAAAACCAAAAAAATAAAGAGATTCGTATCACATACATATCTGTATGCATTGACTCTGCCACTTTGTCCATTGTGAAATGAATCTCCGGATGCCTACTTCTGTCTTGTGGAACGTAAATCTGTAGTCATTATTACGTAGACAAACCATCGTTTAGCCAACTTAGTTAACACTTTAATGACGTGGTTGATGAGTAATAGAGCCGTGGGATTTCAGTTTACTTTGTTTATTTGGTTGTTTTCCTACGTGTCATTAATTTAATCTTTAATGAAACCAAACAATTAGTGACCAATAAAAGACAAAACCAAGCAATTAAACTTGGATTCATGTCAAATTGATTCTTAATCCACGTCAAAAAGACTAAGCAATTAATGACCCCCATAAACCGCCGTCTACTTACCCCAACCACAACGTCTCTCTATCTCTCTCAGCAAACGGGCGCAGGTCCCCACGTGGGCTACCGAACCCGTAAAAAGAAAAAGATTGTCTTGGATGGAACACTGAACCCACCAGCTTTTTATTCCACCTCTTAAAAAGTAGACGCTGACATCTCTGCAGTGTATATGTACCAAAGTTTTTAAAAGTAATAGAATTAAAAAATTTAAAAATGTAAAATTTATTTCATTTAATTTATAAAATTAATATTTAATATTAAAAATATAAAAATTTTTAATAATATAATTTTTATTTTTTACAAAATTAAAATATAAAAAATTATGATTAATTTATTAATTTATAATCAAATTAATTTAATTGATTTATTATATATATATATATTAACATTTATAATTAGTATTAAAAAAAAAAAAAGGGATGAAAAAGGGGATGGATTATGGTAAGTGATTCACTAAATGACAAATCAAAATATGCCTTTTTTCTGACTCTTCTTTTCGTGCATTTGCAGGCTTTTGGAGCATCCAGCATGCTGAGCTGTTCCCTCTGATCACCATAAATCAAGTTTTCTCCTTTGCCCTTCCTTTTCCCAGTTAATTATGTGGGCCTAATAATTGGAGTACTCCCTTACCGAATCAAGAGCACTCCTAATTAATTAGTAGTTATGAAACTTGACCGCTGGTGGGTCAAATTCTCCCCTTCCATCTTTCCTTCCCAGTCAATCTTGTTTTGGGTTTTGGGTTGTAGTCAAATGGGTTCGATCTTTTTGGGCTTGAAAATACTAGTAGATCCGAATCTTGATCCACAATGGAAAAGAAAGATCATAATGCTAATAGGCTCAAATGAAATTTGAGCTTCCAAACAATCGTTCTAAAGCCAAACGGCCCAACCCATCGCCCAATGGCATATTGGAAGAAACACTGCTGCAGAGCAATATTAGTATTAAAACTAGTTAACTTAGAAAAGTGTAACGCAAAGCTGTCCTCTTGTACGATTTATCTGTACGTTATAGAACAGAACACCACCGATTAGTCTTTGGTTCTTAGCGTACTTTGGAGGAGAGATGATGTTGATAACAGCCAAAGAAGCAGCGGCAACAACTTGCTTTCCATTTTGTTTATCCAACCGCTCCTCTCTCTCACATCCCAATCACATTGCCAGGCCTTCTCCAAGGCTCAAAGCCTCAGCCTGCAGAGCCACTTTGTCTCTCCAAACAAAACCCACCAACGCAACCAAGCCGTGGAACACCGTCTCTAACTCCACCAGGTGCTTTCTCTTCATACTTTTGTCATACCCTTTTCAGGGTTTTCCATTTAGGCTCTTTTGTTGTTATTTTGTATGAAGGATTTAAATTGGGATTTAGTGATGTCCAGAAACTTGTGTCTTTGCCTGCTTATCACTTGGTTGTCTGTTTTTGTTTGGGTTTTACGCCTTTATTTTGTTGGAAGGTTAAACCAATTGGAAAGTGCTTACTTTTATTGCTTTCCAACGTGCTACTGCAATTACTTGGACATACATTGCCTTTCATATATATTAGTGAGTGAATTTTGGTGGTTAACAGTAGGACCGTAGAGGCATAGACATTAGAATTAGGGATGCTACGTGGAACCAAAAAGAATTCAAATTGAGAAGTTATACTTACATATACTCCATCAGACTGGAGCTTGAAATCGGTGGTAATAGGATTGATGATTGAGTTTCTAATTTTCTTTGGCTTTTGCAACAGAATTCTCGACAGGGGCTTAAAGGAAATATTTTCTCAATTTCTTTTCCCAAAACAAGAAAAGAGGGGTTTTTTTTTTTTGTATAAAGTGGGTTGGTTTATAAAAACTTAAGCTGTGTTATGCTGAATTGGGTGGTGGAATGGATACTCAAATGCCAAACAAGGAATACAGTAAAAGAAGGAACAATACATGGCTAAGAGTGAGATTCTGTGATCCTGGTGCTTTATGTGGTAGACTTGAACTTTTGGATTGGAAATGAGGTTTCTTTATGTTATCCATTCTAATTGTTCCTGCCATCATTCTTCAGGCACCTAATTACTTTTGCAGTGATCACATTGCTTATCTCTTTTGCTGACTGTTATTATTTCACAGCTGTGATGGTGCAGTTTTTGATCCCCTTGGCATCAATTCAGATGTATCTTCTGGTCTACATGCTGCTTGGGAAGATTTTCTAGCCTTGTTGTCACCAGTATTCAAGAGTGCCTCAAGTACAAAAAAGGATAAGTCTTCAGCTCGAGGAGTTGCAGGTCTAGTCTTGACTTTATTTGTTGCTGAAAACATTTGAGCTGGTACAAGTTGCAGATTCCAATTTTGGCTATTAGCAATAAGCAAATTGTTTTGACACTTGCAGCCGCAATAGAGGACAGTTCAATTGATTTTGGGGACTTCTTCAAAGGCCCACTACCAGAAAAGTTTCTCAAGCTTTTAGGTTTCTTGGCTTTATCCCGTCTTGGAATATATATTCCCCTTGGTGGGGTAAATCGGGAGGCTTTTGCTGGGAATTTAGACCAGAATAGCTTATTGAGCACTTTGGATTCATTTTCTGGGGGAGGCATTGGTAGACTTGGTATATGCTCTCTTGGAATTGTTCCCTTTATTAATGCACAGATCGTGTTTCAGCTTCTTGCGCAAGTTTATCCCAAGTTGCAAGATCTTCAAAAAAGAGAGGGTGAGGCAGGAAGAAAAAAAATTCTTCAGTATACTCGTTATGCTTCAGTTGGGTTTGCTATAGTGCAGGTAAGCTTCTCTGTATTCAGCTTTGAAACAGACTAATTCCTTTAACCAAGATGCCAGGCATAATTATCTAGATTCCGGCACTTATCATTATGTTTGAATGTATTGAGCAAACAAGAAATAAATAGGCTGAGGTCAGTTGAACTTTCATGAGTACCAAAAAGAAAGAAGGGTATCCAAAGGATAAGTTTTGTGCAAATTGATGTTGGCAGTGTGAAATGAACAATTAGTAGCCATTTCAGATCATTTTCATACAGTAGGGATTGCAAGACAGCACTGAATCCATATCTTCATCACAGTACCTATACAATTTCTACTTTTTAATAAACAAATGAGCTTTCCTTAATCACTGTCTTGGACCATTTTGTTTTGCATGGCAGGCAATTGGCCAGGTTGTTTACCTTCGTTCCTATGTTAGTGAATTCAGCACACAGTGGGTTCTGTCATCTGTTACTTTACTGACACTTGGCTCTGTATTTACAACGTACATTGGGGAACGAATTTCTGATCTGAAACTTGGAAATGGCACATCACTTTTGATATTCACAAGCATTATTTCCTACTTGCCAGCATCTTTTGGTAGGACCATTGCCCAGGCATTTCAGGATGGTAACTATGTTGGGCTTGCCACCATCATTGTCTCATTCTTCTTTTTAGTCCTTGGGATTGTGTATGTTCAGGTAACCATATAATTTTAACAATATAACATGAGCTTGTGGAAGGAAAGAAATGTTAACAAATTGCACAACGAAGGGTTTCAGGAAGCAGAGAGAAAGATTCCTCTAAACTATGCCTCAAGATACAACAGTAGAAGCAGCGGGCTTGAAAAATCCGCATACCTGCCATTCAAGGTTGGTGTTCCAGGGTCTTGTCTTCTGCTTCTGATCAATACATGAGAGAATTAAATGTTTTGAACATTTCACTGAAAATAATAATCTGCATTCCCAAGAGTGGATACTGCTTTACTTTTGGGAGTGTTATAGGACTGAGAGGGAAAAGAAAATCCTTCTTCAGTATGTATATCAATGCAAAGGGTTGAATCTATTCCCAACCCTAAATAAAATTCAACCTGTAAAATTGTTTGGGAAGGATGATCAAGATGTTTTAACATGTGGCATGCTTTATTGAGTTGAAGTATGTTGCATGTGAAACTAGCTTCTGTCCTTCTGTGATGGGATTGCTTCATGTGATTGTACACGATTGAATAGGTGAATAGTTCTGGAGTGATGCCAATCATATTTTCTACATCAACATTGGCTCTTCCCGGCACTCTGGCACGGTTCACTGGAATATCTGCTCTGAAGAAAGCTGCATTGGCTTTGAACCCCGGAGGTGAGATATTTTCGCTGGTTATCTTTGTTGGAAAATTTGTTGATACACAAATCTGGCTAAAAGTTAATATTAACACCTTAAGATTTGGAAATTAATGTTCATTATGCTTGTTGGGGGCCTTGTCATGTTGCATAAATCAATCAGTTTGAGTAATTACCTGGCATCCCCTGTCCAGTCTTCATGGGAGGGCACTGGATTCCAAAGCATGTCATTAGGTTTCCCAGTTCTCTATGGGAGAAGAGACGTGCATATGTTGCAGTTGTAATGGAATGACTAAGAGAGTTGACCATACACTGGATAATGATAGGTTGCAATGCCAACAAAAGGACGTGCCCTTAATCTATAGCCTTGGGCAGGTTCAGTATTCTTTTGTGGGGTAAAATTGGCGTGTAAGATTCTCTCCTGATTTGACCGAATGTTTGCAGGTTCATTCTATCTTCCTACAAATATTCTACTAATTGCATTCTTCAACTATTACTATACATTTCTACAATTGGATCCTGATGATGTGAGCGAACAGTTGAAGCGCCAAGGTGCCTCAATACCACTAGTCCGACCGGGTAAAAGCACAGCTGCATTTCTCAAGACGGTAATTCCATTTCTTTTTGCCAAAAGATGTTACCATTGTGTCGTTGCCTCATGGTTCCTGGACGTGAATCACTGGAGCTCGTATTCAGAGGTTATCATAATTAAATCATATCTAACTTTTGAAGAAAATATTGTGATGAATAATTAATATCATGGCATCCATTCAATTTTGAAATAATGACTCATCTTGGCGGCAATTGGAGTGGCCATTCCTTCATTGCCTGTTTAACCCATTAAACAAAGGAAAATTGACAACCGTCATTTCTATATACACGGACACCTCTGCATTCCATTTTGTTATTTAACATGATATTTTGCTGAATAAGTATTTTTATCCCCTTCCGCTGATTGGTGTCGGGTGTTCTTATCCCACAAAGAGTTGGATGTTTTCTTCTTTTGCTTTTCCCACACAAAGTCCATGTGATTCTTTTTTTTTTTTTTTCTCTGCTAAAATTGTGGATTCGTACAGGTGCTTAGCCGGATATCTGTCCTAGGTTCAGCATTTCTGGCTATCCTAGCTGCTGGTCCTGCCGTAATTGAACAAACGACACACTTGACTGCATTCCGTGGATTTGCTGGCACTTCCATCCTCATTCTTGTTGGTTGTGCAACAGACACTGCAAGAAAAGTTGAAGCAGAGATAATTTCCCAAAAGTACAAGAACATAGAGTTTTATGACATCGACAGGTATGGTCCATGATGAGATAATTTATGTTGGAGCCATGTGACTCTGAGCGTTGTGTTGTATTATAGTCTTTCCTTCTAAAGTTGCATAGCAGACCGGTTTGCCATGTTGGCGGTATAACATACAATTTGTACTCTGCGGGTTAATTTGAGCTGTAACTTGTACATACGACAATTAGAAAAATCCCACATAATCAAAAATAGAGAATAACCCAAAAAAGTTAAAGACATCGATTAAGATACGCATGGAACCAGATTCAAAGTTAGCATATGAAAATCCATTATAGGCATTGTATGCATTCAAACTAGATCGTACTGAACAAAATCTTAAGAGTAGAATGACAATGCTTTCATATCTTAGTGTGTCCAGAAATAAAAAATAGTCTTGCAACATAAATTTTTTAATTTACGTTCTTTTGGTCGGAGTAATCCTTCTAGTCATAGCCCAGCTAGCCACCTCTCATCACCACAGCCGATGTAAGAGCCTTGAAATTCCAAATGACCATCACTATGAAATGGGCGGTCGAACAAGATATATCCAGAATCACTAGCTATATGGTTAAATTGATATGTAAAGTGGTGGTCACAAGGGTTCAGTGTTCAGACCTATTGACTTAATCAGGTCTAGCACAAAAGAATAACATCATCATCATAAATACAACACAGCCAACCACTAATTCACCTGAAAATTCTCAGACCCCAATAGACTTTTGGATGTGATTGAAGTGATTATGCATTCCCAGATAAGTGAGGCATGTTGCTTGGTTGACAAGCATCTGGAATGGATTTGATCCAAGATGGATAAAAACTGCAGCTATTCTTTATACCCTTCTTCCTATTCCCCCGGCAGGCGAGCCTGAATCCTCGTCAGCAGAAAAGTCAGGCTCCTCAGGCTTTGGTAACTTAGGCATCTCATCTTTGACCTTTTGAGCTCCCCTCCTTGTATTTGCAGCAAATCTTGAGGCCAGTATTGTCACCCCAAGGTTCAGTCTAGCTTGAGAATGGTTTGAGCCATCTGAAAAATGGTCCCCTTCATCTTGCTCTGTTTTGTTGGCCTCACAGCTTTCGCAAGCAAAGGACTCTGACATGGACAGACTATTTTCCACCATCCTTCTCTTATGCCGACGCCAAGCAGCCTGTATGAAGCAAGCTGCCCATGTTCTCCAGTGATGGGAATGATAACGGAAAGTATGTTGCAGCCTTTTGCTATGGAGGCGTCTGAACTGGTTGGCAACAAACTTCAGATCTTCAGCTCTCAGTGCAAAAGCTTCCACTTCATTTAGAGCTGTCACTGTTCTAGTTGAAGAAGGTAGGTTGAGAGAACCTTTTGGATGCAACGCCCATGCTAATAGCTCCTCGCCACAAAAGTCTCCAGGTTTCAATCTAATTGAGTTGAAGAAACCTGTCCGGCCTCCATTTGTTGTAGAACTCTCCAGTCTGCCTCTAATAATAAATAACATTTCTGTTACAGGGTCCCCCTCACGAACAATATAGGTGCCTTCTGTGCTCAGGGAAGATACTAGATGCTCACATATTGCATCGAGCAACTGATCATCCATCTGTGAGAAGAAGGGGACCTGCAAATAAGAAAAGCAAAAGGTTATTGTGCCAGAAATGAGATAAAGTAACTTGACTCATCAGCATGTATATCTAAGATGTGCCAACATGGAAGACTTTTTAACTATCCTTTTGGATCAAGTGATGTTTATAAGATATCACGCAGAGGCATCAAAGGTCACTTCATGGGTGCAGCAGAACTATCAAGTCAATTAGTTCGTGCAGCACAACTACTGAGGAAGAAGTTGGATCTCACAGATGAACAGAGTCACCTCAAGTAGAATTCCAAATGTGGAACAAAGTTCCTGAGTGCTATTAAAAATCTGGCCTGCTCAAGGTCAGAAGGCTCTTGATAAAATGAGAAATGGTTAATTTTAAGGCAAAGAAAGAAACCCATTCAGTACACTGGAGCAAATGTCGTATTTGCAATAGTGATGGTTCAAAAATAACATTTTCACAATAGCTACAGTCAAATCCATCTCGCCTATTTTCCAATTTCCCTAGAACTGAATGTACGAGAAGAAACTTACACGTCGAACAAGGGCCAAGCACAGGTGGCGCTGGATATCACGCCGAAGATCAGCAGGCAATCCCTTCAGTATAGCTTCTTCATCTACTCCCCGAGTAGCGAGCCACTTGTATTGAACAAAACGTCGAACCCGCTGTCTTAGAACTTCAGGTAGTTGGCGATGCCTCATCCACTCCTCAGTATCCCTTCGTTTTAGTCTCCATTCCTCGAGCCTCACGGTAAGAGATTGAAGGTATGTCTACCAGATATAAACAAATGCCAAACCATTAAATGTTTGCAGTGAAATTGAAAACAGAAAAATGAAGATATCTTAAATCCTTGAAAAAAAGAGTAGAGTAATAAAACAGTTGATAGAATAAGTAACTTGATAGTCTGAATAGTAACTCAAGCATAAAGCATTTTTCAATACCTGCATATTGCCAATCAAATGGGCAAAAAGAACTAGACCTAGTATGGAAATGAGTATTGCAAATGATGTCTCCCCCATAAACATGCTAGTTGATAAATTCTGTCCATATGAACTGAAAATAAAAAAGCAACCTTCATGAGTTCTTAGTAAATAATAATAGACATTCCTAATAACACACGGCTCAAACAATAGACATTTTCAGTGAAAAAAAAAAGAAAAGTCTGAATACCACATTGGAAATGTTGATGATTCCAATGCTTCAAAATAAAAAAAATAACAATAATTAAAAAAAAAAAAACACATACCTTAGCTGCTGTAAACCCCACCACAAGCAATAGAAATATTTCTCAACAAAATGCGATAAGACCACACTCTTCGTAATTGCATTTTCAAATATGCCATATTTGAAAGTACTATTTTTATTGGGATCACAGCTCTCAAAGACTGTGGTATGATTTGCCCACACTTTGCGATCATCATGGTTAAAAGTATCACAGTCTAGATACCTGAGGATGCATTTGAGAGAGTCATATTCCTTTTTACAGTATGACTTCCAACAAGATGTATACCTGTCAACTGATAGCAAATACCATGCTGCCCCTAAAACCTATGATGAAACAAAAATGTAGAGGAGATATCAGAATATAGAACTTGAATCATCAAGCATTAAATGACAGAACAGCTACTTAAAGAAGAAAAGACAAAACCAAAACATACATGGCTTGCCAGCATGTAAAGTAGCAGATTATAAGCAGCCCCTGCCCAAGCTGTCCTTGTTACCACTCCATTGGCTTTAATCATTTGAGAACTCAATGGGAAAATCAGGTACAATCTCGGGATATATTGTAGAAGAACGATTAATGCAAGGGCATGGTTGTTGTGGTCTGTTTGAGGGCTTCTTGTTGCCGGTATAATAAACCAGACAACCATCTGTGAGGAATTTGAATTCAGTATTGACTTTCCTTTCAGCTCCAAACTGTAAGAACTACTATTTTTGGACAATTTTCATGTTCGCACATGATTTTACAGTCAATTTTGCTTATTTCATGACCAAGTGGATTCATTATATCAATATATTAAGCATAAGCTACAGTATAACGTGATACTAAAACATCATACCTGAGGAAGAGGCAGAGTGGCAATGAGATCAATGAAGAAATCTGATCTTATATACCTCCGAGCAATCTTCTTTGGATCCATGACAAGTTCACCCCTTCCAAACACACGAGAGCTTGGTGCAATGTAAGCAGTCCTAAATTTTATAAGCATGTGCAACAAATAAAAAAGATCTGCAACCGTACGCAGGCAGGTCACAGCTATCCGCAACTTGAAGTCTGTATCCACACATGAAGAGTCTGCATCCCCACCAACAGTGGGCAAGTAAAAATACAATGGATCTATAAAAAGTGCCATCAAGCATGAGACAAGGAAAATTCTGTTCCATCTTAGCACAATATTGCTTCCTGGATCAAGTATTTTCTGACGCCACGGTGCATGGTCCTCTGGAAAAACTTTTGACTTCCCCATTTTGTGTGTCTCCGGGAGTCTATTTCTACCCCCTGCCATCGCATTTTCCACTTTGAGCAAAGAAGAAGATACCTTGTCCTTGGAAGATGATTTTTCCAAGTGTATCGGGTCATTTTTACCCCACAGAGTTCCTTTTTCATGTTTACCATCAAAATAAAACCTGCAAATCTCCAAATTCCCGTATTCAGTATGGTCATTCATATGACTCTCCCCCCGGAATAAAAGTAAGCTTGCAAAAATATATTGCTTCATGAACAGGAGTGAGAAAAAAAAAAAGCATGCGCTGTCAATTTCATTGTTCGTTTGGCAGCCCGAATTAAACAAGAAACAGAACAAAAATGAAGTGTTCAAGTCTCCAGAATTTAAAGCTTCTCTTACATTTCTCTGCAACACCCAGTTACCCAGACCATCCAGTACTTTTCGTAGAAATTGAAGAACACCGGAAACCTAGAAAATATATCAGAGTTTCGCTTCTAGTATACAGAAAATTGACAAACTTTAGCACAAGATCTATTTCCAATTTTTGCTGGAAAGAATTCCCAGAAAAATGGGCCATTTTTTTCACCAACTAAGCACCTCCCAATAACCCAAAAGACTAAAACTTCAACCTTAATCTTTGTCTAAGAGCCGGAAATTAAATCTGCAAGTAGCCAAGAATAAGCATTTTCATGGAAAGATTTTCCAAGAAAGACACAAAGCACCCCAAAAACAAGATCAGGTACAACAAGAATAAACAACGCAAAAGAGTTACCTCACAAGATTTTCCTTCTTCAACTCCATTCCACCGAACGAAGGCTAAGCGAAAAATCTGATCTTTCCAAGAACCCTAACCATCCCCAAGAAAGAATCTTTCTGCACCCTGAAAAATCTGGGTTCCACCAGAAATTGTCAATGAAAGACACTGTAAGCACCGTAAGCTGGCGAGTGATGGGCACGATGGATTGACTACTGTTGTTGGGAGTTGGGAATCACAGCATCAAACAAAGGCAGAGGGGCTTTGTTCTGTTTGTATCTTGAAAAGCTTGCAATACCATCACCAACTAAAGCACACAAAGACTTGACCTGTCGAAAAGGAGACAAAAGACCGCTGGAGTCAAACCTCAAAGATGCAACTTTCTCTGTACTCTTTCTTTTTTGCTTTTTTTTTTTTTTTTTAATTAGTAATTGAAGTGAAACGTTGTTTCTCAATAACGAAAACCAATTATTATTTTTTTTTTTTTCAAAATAAAAGTGGGCCTTATGGAAATCAAGTTCGAGAAGTGATTTGAATACCCGCCTCGGTCCAAGGCCCTTTACGGCCCCTCCCTTTTTGTTTTTATTTGTACCTAAACAAAAATATAATTCTCTTTTGGAAAAAAAGAAAAAAAAAAGGAAAAAAGAATTCTGCTATCAAGTTATCGACGACAACTTCAACATGATCTTTTTAAAATCATTTTATAGGCGTTTAAGTGGTAAAGTATTTGTAGAATTAGTCGCCAAGATTTAGCCAATCGGTCAATTGATGGATTTTAAGGCCGAACGTTTTGGAAATTGAAGATTGTCAGAAGCATATCCCGTAACTCAACATATTAGTGGATTAGTGCCCCAAAACAAGTTGGACTTGGACTCAAGAATAATTTGCTTGAGGCCCATTTGGCCTGCAACTCTGATGGATAGGGAACACAAGGCGGAAGCCTAACGACTCTTTCCAAAACCCCTACAATCCGAGAGCTTCACGGGACACTTCTGATTTTTTTTTTGGTTTTTAAGTGAAACATGCTATTGTCAGTACGTGCCTATGTGATTTTGAACATTCCAGCCAGCTTTGCTGACAAAAACCATGCGTACAATTGTTTTGAAATTAGATTAAGCTTTGCCCAATGATTGCCGGGTTCCTCGCAGTGCTGTCTAGCTGATTAAAAGAGATTAATTGCCACAAGGCAACAGGGTATATGAGACCTTAGTTTAAAAAGGAAATCAAGCCTTTATTACTTAGGGAATTGTGCCCCAGAATGATGGGGAAAACATGAATGGGTCAACTTTAGAATTTTCTTCAGTATCATAGTTTCTGTGATATTCTGTCTCTGTACAAGTTTCTGACCGTTAATTAATTCTCTAACAAATGCCTGCCCTCCTTTAACTTAAAGGAAATAGAGCAAAACCATAGCTCCAAAATCCTGTTTCCAACTTTGCACATTAGTCACACCATGATTCCTGTTCTTCCAGATTATTTGAATACTTCAGGCCTGCTGAGGCTGATGCAAGGCACTTAAGCAATTGGATGACATCAACAGTGTCGTCGAGATAGTATTTTGCCATGCTAGGCTTCTGACCAACGGTGCAGGCAAACACGTCCGCTATGGCTGGCACTGAACTATTTCGAACATGATTTTCAATACTCTCGAACATGTCTTCATCTGAACGATCGTCCCCAATGCAGAGTAGAAAATCTGGTGACTTGCCATTTCTTCTCATGGCTGAGATCAGCTTTTCCACGGCCATACCTTTGCTGACTCCCTGAATTCACCAGAAAATGCATAAACATTATGGCCCAGAAAAACTTCCCAATCCATGAGAATATGAATAGAAGGATTTTGCCAGATCTCCTCACAAATCATTCAAACGTTCAGTAAATAAATTAGAACACAAAATTCCCGCGTGGCCAAAAATACACAAAGTTCCAAAAGCAATCTTCTTTCCCTCGTCAAACCTTCCATTCCTTTGGCCCTCTTATCTACACGAAAATGTTTTTCAAATCAACTATTCTCGCAACATTTCTCAAGAATTCAACTATTTAAATACCAATTGACTTAATCTTACAAGCTTAAAACTTCTATCTTTTTTGTGGACTATCCCCAGAATACCAAACAAACACGAATGCACATAAACGGCAAAATGTAAAATAGTTCCCCTACCTGTGGTTTAACCTCTACAATGTGGCTGCCCCTTTTAACAACCACGGGCTCATTAGCGAGCACATTTTCCAAGTGATCATGAAGCTCCTTAGCCTGGCAGGAGCCGAAGTAAGGGTCAGCTTCTTGGTGATGCCATACCATTGCACTTTCTTTGTTTTCAATGAATGACCCATCAGTTGCCTCAGTATAAAGCTTCATTACAGGCTCTGCAATCTTTTTCCATTTGCAATCTCTTACCGCTGAGCATGTTTCCCACACAGAATCCCTTGTCCACCTAAAATTTGAAAAACGAGAAATTGATGAATGAGAAAAAAAATGAATAAATAAATAAATAAAAGATCATAACTAAGATTGTTGAACTACAAGAGGGTTCCTTTACCTAGTAAAGTAACTATGCTCGGCTGAAATACCCAAATTCTCACATGGAGAGAACCACTTGCTGAGAGGATCCTTTCCTCTGCCACTAACAACAAAAACTACGTTCTTTGGGTCACTACACAAGTTATTCAAGACTGAAATAACTTCGTTGCTGGGTGCTTTGTCCACAGAAGCCTGTGGCATCATTGTGCCATCATAGTCCAAAAGGACCAACCGGCTGTTTGTCTTGTTATAAGCAGCAACAATCGGTTCCACTGCGAGTTTCCGGAAATTTGATCCCAAGGCAACAATTCTGAACCCCAAACCGAATCCAACACCCCAATACCTCTTGAGATAATGCTCTCCACAGGCCCTTACAAGGTCTTGATCAAAACTCTTCGCCCAATAAGCAACATCATGGGAGCTGATATACTTGTAATGCTTCTCATGCCGTAAATGTTTCTCTTCTTTCTTCATAACAATAGCCTCATACATGGCATCAGCCACAGCATCTATGTTCCACGGATTAACCCGAATTGCACCACTGAGAGATGGGGAGCATCCAATGAATTCAGACACAATCAGCACGCTGTCCTTCGGATCTGAGTTCTCATTAGTACCCAATGCCTTGTCTAAAACAGAGCTCCCCTGTCTAGACACAGTATACTCATAAGAGACCAAATTCATCCCATCCCTTACAGGAGTAACTACACAACAATCAGAGACAGCATAATATGCCGCCTTCTCTAGAGTGCTAATAGGGCCATTGATAAATACGATTGGCTCATACCCTTCTTCACCGTACTTTTGATTGATCTCTTTAGCAATAAGACTGCTCTCGTCTAGAACATCTTGAATATCCTTACCCCTACTTCTTGCCGGGTTAGCAATCTGGACTAATACCACTTTCCCTCTAAGATGAGGGTGCTCTTCCAAAAGCCTCCCCATTGCCAAAAACTTCAAACTAATACCCTTAAACAAATCAAGATCATCCACTCCAATCATGAGAATTTTACCTTTAAATTTCTGCTTCAACCCTTCGGCCATATGGGCAGTATCCTCCATTCTCAAAACAGATTGGAGCTGCCCCATGTGAATTCCCGCTGGCAGTATCTTGATACTGACAGTTCTGCCAAAGTATTCTAGCCCAATGTAACCCCTCTTGGACTCATAATCAAGGCCCAACATCCTGCTACAGCAAGACAAGAAATGTCTGGCGTAATCAAATGTATGAAACCCAATGAGATCACAATTCAAAAAGGCTCTGAGAATCTGCTCACGGACGGGTATAGTCCTGTAAATCTCGGACGTAGGAAAAGGACTGTGTAGAAAGAAACCAAGTTTAACCCTATGATACTTTTTCCTCAAAAACGTAGGCAAGATCATGAGATGATAGTCGTGCACCCAAACCGAATCCTCATCTGGGTTCAACACCTCAACAACCTTGTCCGCGAATTTCTTGTTGGCCAACACGTAGGCCTGCCACTGCCCACGATCAAAGCGAGCACAATTGCTGGGCGACAAAGGCAGCATGTAGTGAAACAACGGCCAAAGATAATGCTTGCAGAAGCCGTGGTAGAACTTGTTCTGCAGATCAGGAGCCAAGAACACCGGCACGCACCTGAACTTATCAAACAAATATTGGGAAACCTCCTGCCTGTCCTTCTCTTCAACATCGACCCTTAAACACCCCACGTACCAGACCTCCATGCCAGAAGAGAAGCCATCTTTGAGCTGCAAGAAAAGGCTATCTTGGTCCAGCTCAAAGCACCATTTGTCGTCCTTCCTGGACGCCCGTATGGGCAGCTGGTTAGTCACAATGATCCGCCGTTCCTGCGAAGGAGGCGCCGCCTCGTTGGACTCGGTGCTTCCGTCATCTTCGAATTCGGAAATAACTCCAGGCACTTTCATCACCCGAGGAATGCGGTTCAGGACCCGGAAATCGTCCACCGAGATCAGATTCAAGTACTCCATGCAAGAACTCGCTATCATACTCATCAAGAAGCACTCTTTTTTTTCTCAAACAATCAAAACGATCCAAGAAAACAAAGAAATATATTATCTTTTTATTTTCGTTCCAAGAACCAACGAAAAGACAGAAACGGAAAAGTAACAATCTGGGTCAGATTTTCTTCTCTTTCTTTCTTTCTTTCTTTCTTTCTTTTCAAAGGTTATCTCTTCAATAGATTTTCAGAGTTTGGTTTTAAGAAGATCAAGACAAGCGGATCGGGTTTTTGTAGTAAAGGATCAGATGTACTGATTCAGCTGCCATATTAGACAGCCTTTTCCCTCTTAAACAATAAAGGGAATATAAAATTATTATATATATATATATAGATATATATAAAATAATGAACGTTAATGCTCAGGAAAGGCGGTGCGGATAAGAACGAGAGTAGAGGGAGAGAGAGACACGCACGCAGAACAGACCGACTCGGTTCGGTAGTATTTATTTATTTATTTATTTATTTATATATAGAGCACACAGTAATTATTATTTACACTCACAAATTTCTTTCACGCTAAAATTATTACATATTTGCATCAGGTGTGAAGACTACGACTTTTGTCCATTGGTTTTGAGTCTCTAAACTCAAAATGACGAGCGTGTAATTAACAGTTTTATTAAATATTAAATGCTATACTTCCTATGATTTTTTTAACGGAGTTTCATGATTAAATTGCCTGAATTAATGGCAAAAAGGGAAATAATTTTCGTTTTAATTGCATTTTTGTATTATTTGGTTGGAATATAGAATTTCCCAATTTAGTTCTTAACTAAGAGAAAAAAAAAAATTAATGAATTTTGATCATTTATCATGCATGAAGGATGGAGATGAGGTCACATTAATGATTTTTTTTTTTTTTTGTGTTCATATATATTTTAAATGTATAATTAAATAAAAAATAATATAAATAAAAACACATAATTTTTTTGTTTTTTATTTATTTGATTTTTATATAAATTTTTTATTTAAAAAAATTAATCTCCTTTTATTCCATAAGAAGATTGTTCAAAAAAAAAGAAGACGAGATTAAAAAGAGAGAATATGAAATCAAATTAAGGCAAAAAAAAAAAAAAAAAAACAAGAGAAGTTGAAGGAAAACAAACTAAATTACCATATAAAATAATTTGATATTAAATTGCCTAAACAATTTTTGAATATTAGTTAATTGTGTATGTGAATCGTAAATATAGTTTTTATGAACAAAAAATCTGACGTGACAAGGTGTACTTTGTACAGCCGGTTGACTCAAGATGCCTTTTTACGTGCTAACATCCACGGCATTAGTTTAATTAAAAATTAATCAATATCTTCGTTTGTAGAAAAATAAATAAATACAAAGGCAACAGGTTGGATGGGCTCCTTTACAGCTGTGAGACTTTTACCCGCTCACGAACCCCAACTGTTTTGAGCCTTTGAGATACAGTCGCAATAAATGGGCGTTTCTTCACACGGTTGCCACGTGGTACCCTCTCTCCATAAAACGTGACGTGTCGGGGTCTGATACGTAATCTTTGTTTTTGTGCGACCCTCCAGTGTTTCTCGAGCCCGATACGCGAATCGACGGCTCCTTTATAATCATTATAAAATATATAGGTTTTTATTTTTTAAGTAATGTAAAAACTTTATAAGTTTTTACAACTCTTTTTTTTTAATACGTAATAAGTCTAATTTGTAAGTGATATATTTTTTAAAATTAAGAAAATAAATTAAATTTTAATATTATGATAAATCATGTATTAAAATTTTATTATTAACTAAAATTTTAATTTTTTAATATATAAAAAATAAAAAAAATAAATTTTTATATCAATAAATAAATAAGAATTAATAAAAAAAATCATCAAATATATTTCTTCCAACAACAAAGTGTGAGAGCAAATTGATGGGAGTCGACCCAACTAGCGACGTCAGAATCGATTCCTTTTTTTCCTGTTTAGATTTTTCGGGAGGAGAAGAGTTGGGTGGGATTGATTTTGCGTTTGTATTCGGGGTTCGCGTTAAGTTCGCTGTCCACAATGATGTCTTCCATGCTGGGTCCCACACACATTCCACGGGGTTATTATACGTTGATTTGGGACCCACATTATCTGCTGGTTCTTTGCCCAAAGGTCCTCCGCAGACACCCTTCGCAAAATCCGAGGAAGCTCCCGAAACGCGTATTGATAGAAAATACGTTCAAACCGAGATGTTCTGTAGCACTGGCGGCACTACATGCGGAAAAGGAATAATTCTAAAAATAATAATTTTTTTTTTTTAAAAAAATACATTTTAATATTATTAAACACATTTCGGCTTCAAAGTTTAAATTGACGTCGATTAATTATTGGAGGGTCGTCGCGTTGGCGAGTTGTCGTGTTTGACGTAACCACGCATTGATCAATTCGCCCGTTGAGCGGGCGGATATACATTAGGTCTTCTCATTTATGCACGCGTTTGAAAAGTATGCATTTCCAATCACAATAACTTGGAAAAAAAAAAAATAATGAAATATGATACGGAGCAAGATATAGATACTTTGTATGATGCATGATGAAAGCAATCCATCATACTTAATTTCTAAAAGCGACTTATATTTTATTTTGAAAAAGAGTTTTTATTTGTCATGTTATTGATTTAAATGTCATTGAATGTTAATTAATAAGTCTTATATTATATAAAAATAGAAGAGATGTTATTAAAATTATATATAGATAATTTTTTAAATAAAATGATATAATCATCATATAAAATTTTTTTGGAAAAAAAGGGCGAAAAACTTGTCCAGTTCACCGACACCATCCGGGCGAAGATTGCACATCTAATCCTTATTGTTTTTTATCACATCACTTTTAGTGTTGCGGTGAGTTAAAAGAAATATTAAATTGATGAAATTTTTTTATGTGAATTTTTAATGTAAGAATAATGCGAGTTAAAAAAAAAAAATTGCAATTATGGGAGTTTAATTGCACCTTTGTGGTCTCAAAATCCTCCATGGCCGCTGGACTGGATACATAGAAGGTCAAAAAAAAAAAAGGGATCAATTTTCATAATATATAATAATTTCATCAATCTCTTTCCGACCACCTGTGCCCACATGATCAAGTAGATGGTATTCCTCGTCTGTATGTTGAAATTTATCTCACACTTGTTAATGGGCTAAACGTACGAATGCAACAAATGCCTAATATGACTGTCCACTTTAGCTGGTTGGTCTTCTTTTTGTGTTGGAATTATTGAGATCTATCAATCAGTGTCCATACTTCTCGCACTTATCTTCGAAGCCTAGATCGTTGACGGCAGCTAAAACTATGCTAAGAAGCCGTCAAAATTGAAAAAGAGCACACGGTGCCATCGTAGGAAAAACAAAGAGAAGGAGGAGTTTATCTTTTGTAGATCTTCGTGTGATAACAAAGGACTGATCGCCAATTACTTAAGCTAACCATGATGAAAGAAAGTTACAGGTCATTCATCTTTCCAAGAGTTAATGGGAATCTCTTTAACCCATCATGGGCGATCGACCCGGTTTATATAGACTGACAACTGCTTTGGCTTAAAAAAAGCAAATTAATTAAGCCAAGTCCATAATTATCAAGCAATAGGTGTTTGCTTAGCGTAGATAATTATTTAGTGATTAATGCATTGAGCATAGGTGCCAAAGGTATTATAGAAGTAAAACGAAACAAACCACATATGGCAAGCATCATTTTCATACCCTTTATCAGTCAAGGTTCCCCAATCAAGAAGGTTTGGTAATTGCTATTAATTTTGCTCAACTTCTTTAGATTTTTTCTCTTAGCAGACGTGAACTTATTGTACTACGTATATCCACACCAACGCAAACTTATCTCTAAGCATGGTAAAGGCATCGCTAATTTAATGGGTCTTAAGTCAAAACATTCCCCGGAGAATATAGGATCAAACGAATCCGTTTGTTGTAGAAATAATTCATTTCAACTCTTACCTATTCAAATTTAGATCGTGTTCCACAACTAGAAGATCGATTAGTCTAAGAAATTCACGGGAAATTGCCCACTTGGAATTCAACGTCTTGGTTAATGAGATGAGAACGTATTCACTTTGCCCAATGAAGCCAATCTTCGGAGAGCAAAATTTTTGAAATTCTCATGTCAGTTAGATCAATGAACTTTTCAAAGTTCTTTATACATATAGGGCGGCACCGTTGGTTTTGTATACCCTTTTACTTCTAGGCTTTGAGTTGGCCAAATTCTGAGCAGATATAATCTCCCTGTGGATAAGCCAGCTGACTTAGACTTTGTTAGGTTTTGTCTAGCATGACACCTCTTCTCGTGGGGCCTATTTAGATGCAAACCTATTTAATCTATATAAATTATCAAAGATTAAATTAGTATTTTTTTTAATTTTAAAAATATTTAAATATTTTTTTTTCTTAGAATCAATATTTAATATTAATTTGACGATTAATATAATTATTTTTAACAATTTAATAAAATTATAATTTTAATATTTATATGATTTATTCAATTATATATATATATATTATTAATATAAATATTAGTTATTAAAAAAATAAAAATAATAATTTTAAAAAATAAAAAATCATATATTACATTTCTATTTTTTTTTTTTTTGAAGTATTAAACTCGTACCCTAAATAAAGTTCGAGTTGCTTAAGCATATTCCTAATTTTTGTCCTCATTGGCCGTTGTAGTCATTGTTATGCATTCGTTTTCTTGACCTTTCATCAGCACGAGTTCATTGGATAGGACGGTTGACTAGGATACAATATTCCGATGAAATGTCCAACTAATGAGGAACCATGAAAACATAAACTATCTATGTTATTAAGCTGTTATAATATGCATTTTTCCTTAAATAATAATAATAATAATATGCATTTGACTTTTTTGGAGACACCTAATCTTGCCAGTAATCTCATGATACCTAAATCTAAAAGGAAATTAAAATTCAACTGCCAACTTCAACGAAGTATCCATTAGCCAGCCAGGCTGCACAAACTTTTGTCATTTTGTATTTTACGAAACTTTTGGTTTCAGAATTGTCGGAGACGGCAACGTTTCTTAACTGCAAAACACAAAAGATAATATCAAAATTCCACCATTGAACCCACGGACAATGATGTTCGTCATGACTGAAATCCTCCATTTGTTACTGATTATATTATGTGAAAGACTAAAAATTCATGTGGAGTCCCTCCTGGTTTCAATTTGCAACGTCTCTCTTGCGAAAATTGCTTTTTCCCAGAAAATATTGAAAGATTGAATTTTGATATATTTAATTTCTCTTTTACCCACCTACTTGGTGACATCGTTACCTTCTTCTTATAGATTGACCTTCAAAATCGAACCCTAGTCAATCAGGCAAAGAATTTTATTCATTTACCAATTAATTTGATTCTTAAATAAACTTAAGGATCAAAGTTGAAACGTTTAATTAATCCATTCGATTCTGCCCCCGTTAAGTTGTAATTTCCGACCAACCATTACCCATATGAATTCAATTGCTGACTTCCACTAACAACCACATAGCTTTTTCGTTTTTCTTGATAGAAGACGTCCCTTTGATATTGTGTGACTCGCAAACAGATTTTATAAAGGAAAATATGTGGCATTTTTAATAATTCTAAATAACCACCGGTGTTATACACGCTTTTGTATAATATGGTTTTGGTATTTTATAAATTCCATGAATGAAAATAACATTTACCTTAAAAGTGCAGAGCAGATGCATGCATGCCCAGCCAAACTTTCTGAAAAATCAACCACGAAAATTGGGATTTACCATATTTGCTGAAGATCGGACCCCCCCCCCCCGGCACAACCCAAAAACCCCCCCCAAAAAAAGGAGGACAGGGGGGCATCATCAGTTCTGGGATGCTGAAAGCAGATGTTACATGTCATCCCAGAAAGACAAATTCTACAAGTTTAATCTTTTTTTTTTTTTCCTTGACGAAAACAAAACAAGACAACACTTTCCTCGGAAGGGTATCAAATTCCTCTACCATTGCCATTGCACAAAGCAACAGAATCTTCTTCTTCTTTTTTTTTTTTTTTTTTGTGACGAAATTGTTGGTTTTCATGTCACCATCTGTACTTACTCTACCATGTCATCGAAGAATTACATAAATAGATTACAACAACCCTTTTGCATATTCTGCAGAATAAAAAAAATTATTAAATTTTATCAGCTAATTTTTATTAGTAGATTATTATTATGCAAATATATTCTCGGCTTTTAAAGAAACAAGAAAAAGTCTTATAGGCTAGATTCGTGGGGAAAAATAATTCCTTGCAATCCAAAGTATACGAATGCTCCTACTCGCTTGTCGAGTGGAAATAGAAAACTCTTTTAAAAGTATTCCTCTTCAATTGCAATGCCAACGCGGGTCACACGTATCCTCCTGATATTTTTGGACCTCGTTGACACGTGGCAAATTCTGAATGGATGACCAAAATACAACGTGTGAGAATTTTGTTGCGGAGCCTCCGAACTGCAAGTCGTTCCGTGTTACTTTCTTTAATACCCCAGATTTGGAATCCAATGTAGTGACCATTATTTTTGAACCATTGAACGTTTCGTCCGACGAAATTCTAAAGAACCCGCAAAGTCAAGCAAAACTTGGAAAGATTCTTCCTTGAGATTTCCACGTTATCATTTTAAATTCTATTAGCAAAAACTTGGTCAGATTTTAAGACCCAATTGTTAGATGACGCATTTGATGTGTGATGGGTTTGACCATATCCCCGTCGTATATCTCTTCTAGTTTGGCAACGCAGCTGGGGTCACACCAGTTGTCAACAAAAACCAGTTGGAATTTTTGTGCGATATCTAATTGACAGATGACACGACCTTTCCGGATTGGGGAAAGAGGAAACACCGCAGAGTAAAATATCGAGTAAATGGACATTAGATTGGCCACGTCTGCAAGAGAGTTGTGCACTGGCGGTGTGGGGTTGGTTGCTTTCCCGTCAAAGTTACGAATGTCTGATGGGTATCTTTTTCTTACATTCTTAATTTAATATAGCCAACCCTGGAAAAGAACTGAGAGTTCAAGCTATTTCCCATGTGGGTTTAAACTGGTTAGGTGGGAAAATGGGGGGGGGGGGGGGATTTTGAATCTGACCAGCCATAGAACTTAATTGTTGTCTTAAAGGGGGAAAGGTTGAAAAATATATATTAAAATTGAGATGAAATTAAGAGGCAAATGAATTTGAGCAGCCATACATTAAAGGGGTTGGCTGTAGTATTAAAAGGGGTTTCAAGATCAAAGACAAAGAGAGTGGTTTTTGTAATTTATAAACTCAATTTCCCCAACTCAAACGACAGAAGAATCGAAGAAACAAAGGCAGGTTTTTTGAGTTTTTCCTCTTTTCAACTTATTTATCTATATTAATATCCAACTTAACAGTTGACTTTAAAAAAATGGAAAAGTCTAAAAGAAAAAGACACCGACTTAGATTTACCCCTCCATGTTCTCCGGTCCTTAGTCAGCCCGATTTATATCAGTTTTCAATTAATATTTTCCCAAATATACCCGTAATAGTCCTTGAAAATTAAATACTATATGGATTTAAATTGTTGTGATATATTAACTTTAGTATATTAATTTTACTTTTAGTTCTCTTTTTCTAAGATTCTTAGTCCTGTACGGAAATTTCTGCTCTATCCATTCTTTTAAATCCTAATTTAATATATTTTACCCAAGAAAAGAATTGAATTGAATTTGAGAGTCCAGAGGCTATTTCCCACGTGGGCTTGGACTGGTTGGGTAAGAAAATAGGTGGGAATTTTGAATTTGACGAGCTAACGCGCCAATAGGAGGACAACATTAAGAGACAATTAAAACGTGGGTCATTGGGTAGTTCCCTTGAGGTTTCCCTTTTTTTTTTTTTTTTCTTTTGGGTAGCATCATTGGTTGCCAACCCTATATGCCTTCTTTTCTTGTTAGTATCATATTTGTGGGTGCGTCTGCAATTCGCCTAAATGGGGCTAAAACCAATAATTATAAAGCATTTGGTCTTGGGTTTAAACGGAACTTGGAAGTCATGTAAGCCAGCCCTCTCTAATCAGTGTGGCAAATAGATAGAAACGGTAAGTTGAGGGAAAATTTTCCCTTTATATTTTAATATACCCAAACAATAAGGCCGGACGAGCCGAAACCTTTGGCACCCAAAAATTCTGGACAAGGCAAAATGGGTTGATGATGGGGCTCCATATCTGTCTATCTGTTATTAAATAATATATATAGAGTTAGCCTTATGGTTTTTTTTTCTTTCTTTCTTCCTTTCTTTTTTCCCCTATTATTATTATTTTTTTTTTCAACTTTGAAAATGGCTTTGCCTTTTCTCTTGCAGGAAATCAAAATGATAAAGGGATCCTTAAATGTTACATTTAATCTAAGCTCTTCTTGCATGTATGGGCTTTTCACGATTCGATGAACCTTGAGCTATTTATAATGGATCATCGAATCTAGGCCGCGTGGTTCTAGAAAGCAATCTAAAAGACTGAATTTCCACAAACCCGAAAGACAAAAAAAAAAAAAAACACGCTGAATTTCCCACAAACCCAGCCATGCTTCATCAAGAGTTGCGTGCAAGCGGCTTAAGGGTCTTTCCATTTCTGTATCTGCAACCTCTTATTGCCGTGACCATTTGGGCGCCTTTGAACCACGAGTATATCAATTGTTTAGCTAGCGTGTCAGCGTGAATCGAGAAGAGAAACAATCTTTCCTTGAAAGCAGTCACAAAATCTTATTTTCTGGTGAAAATTATCTATGTCATCCGGGGAAAACGGGAGAATCACTCCTTTAGGAGACGGAATTCCACATGTAGCGGAGGAAGATCAACGCCTATTCCAATTCTGATTTTAGTTAGTTGAGTTTGGAGGCCCAGTGGCCCTCTCTTTTACACGTTCTGCAACCAAAATGTGATCGCTCGGATTAAGAACAAATAGCATATGTGGAAGGAAATGTTGTACCTTAATGCTACAGGCATCAAATGTTGAAGAAAATTCTGCAATTTACGAGCTTGACACATTTATAATGCAGGGACTGAAAGATTGAACAATGCAGCAAGTGGGTGACAGCCTGCCTGCTTTAGTTGAAGACAATGCAGAAAGGTACAATATAATATGTAACAAGAGTCAATAGTACAATATTTGAGAACCTAAGCAACACTTTTCCTAACATGGTATTGGTTGATTCAAAGAATATTTCAAAAGAATTTTGTAAGTTTGCAATGCTCTCATCCTAATCCAGCCATGTCTACCGCACAAAAAAATGGACTATGGAAGACCAATACCCAGCCAACTGAGAGAAAAAAATGAATTTAGTTGAATCACAGAATAGCCAGAATTTAGTTGAAGATAATAAGACTGACATAAGTACCATCTACTACATACATTGGCAAGCTCAGACTAGTCGTACCTGATCTAGTATGCCTTTTCCAGTTTGACCCTCAATAACCAGGGCTGCTGTGAGACCAATCATTGCCCATGCTCCATTAATTGCCTCAATTTGACGTCGTCTCTGCATCAAAAACAGCTATTTTTGGCATCATCGTTGTTGAGGACATAGGATAACCTAGTGAAATTAATCTACAGTGGCAATGCTTCTCATAACTAAAAACATTTCAGTCATAGAAAAACAAACAAAAGGAATGCTGATAATAGATAATGTCTAATAATTCATGGCTTTGCTGAGGCACAAGCGTATCAGCAGGTATAAACAATGACCAAAAGAATGAATTGATCACAAGAGTTGCAGTAAATTAATTACTGTGTGCTCTTTTTTGAGGAAAATATTCTTTCACAGAGGTGTAGTTATATCAACAGATACAGGAATGCTGCAAATTAGGTAGAGACTCATAAAACATATTGCAGTTACCATGCCAACAAAAATGTTCGGCAGATAATTGTCTGCCATCAGTACTTTGCTGTAAAAACAAACGTGTGCAGATCATTCTGGCACTCAGTATCACAAAATGCCAAGCATTCCATTCACCTTCAATTTCTCTTTCGCTTTGATTTCTTGCATTTGTTTGGCAGCTAGTCGCTTGGCCTCCAAAGGATCAACCATGGTGATCACATTTTTTGAATCTCCTTTCCTTGAGACCTATACAACAAAAATAATTGCCAATTCATTTCTATCATTTTCTCAGCATAACTCAAGGAAAAGTTGTACATTTATCAAAAGGAAAGCACGTGATAAAGCAAAAACCATTTCATGCTTGAAAAATTAATTGACACTATTAAGAAAAAATATGTAAAAGTGGAAAAAGCAAAATAGATGAAGGTATTTTGCTATGTTCAAGGTAACAAAGAAACAAGCACCCAAAAAGGGTGACAGACATTGCCTGGACATACTAAATGGTAAAATTTCAAATAAATGGCAGGTGAATATCAAAACCATAGATACATGCCTTACATGAATGTGCTGAATGAAACAACAAAGACTATATTAAAACTTGGGCAAACCAAGAACCTCTGAGCCTTATGATATTTAGAAACCTTGCCATCCCTTTCTAATTGACAAAAGAACCCAAAAAGAGAAATTTATTTGCTAGGGAAACTAGGACACTATAAGCATCAAACAAGCAAATTTAGAGGCCAACCAAGGCTTCAGCAATTGATAGTAGTCCAGTACCCAGTGAAAAATGGTATTGACTGGAAATGATGCTTACATTGGCATCATGCACTTTGAAGTTTGCATAGGAAAATAATAAGAAAGTTTGTCCTTAGAAGAGATCAATTAGACTGGATTAGCTAAATCAAGCAATCACAATACAGATTGGAGATTTCTTCTTACCATTGAGTTTCAAGACCTTGAAAATAATATATTATCAGCCCTGTAAACCAAACGATATTGGAATACCTAAGAAAGCCTATGTTTCAATCATAAGCAACCCATGGACCAAATCACTAATCACATACCTACAAATACCCTTGATTATATTGAAACAAACTATATCGGCATATACATGAGAAGCCTGGGTTGATGCATACATTAGGGTTTGCCAAAATTCGAAATGCCCGGCTCTTGGTTCTACATGCAACTGAGCTCCCATTTACGTCCCTGCTAAATTCCCACCTGAAAAACAAAAAAAAAAAAAAAATCAGAACTGACCACCATTCAGAAGACTTAAAATCATTTCGACAAATAATCGAAGTAACGAGCTTATCCTATGTTATCAGTCTAAACTCAAAGTAACTTGAAGACCATTGGATCATTATGATAATCAATTAGACCATTGAGAATCTTTTTTTTTTTTTTTTTAATACCTATTCCAACTCCGAACGACCTACATATTTGATGCCATATAAGATGTCCGTACACTGAGAATCTAATGTATGCATACTCTGTTTCGCTTGAGTAGAAAAGTTCGTACTTTTATACATATAACCGTTGCTCTCGTCATTGAAAAGACCAATTAGCAATTTAGTACCCCCAACTTTATTTTTTTTCAATAATGGGTTTCTTGTTTGATGAATTTTCTGAGGGGTCAAGCGGAAGCGTCGAAGAAAATTAACAGAAAAACAGAGAAAACAAGAGAGAAGAGAAAATGGGTATGTGAGATTAGAGCAGAACTTACTTAAGGAAAGTTGCAGAGCGATGAGGACGCTGAAAAAGAGATGGGTTACGTAGGGTATTTCCATTGATGGACAGTAGACAAGCTGTGGTCACCATCTACCCAGCGCTTCGCTTTTCTTTCCCGTTTCCTTTTTTTTTTTTTTATTGGGTCAAAACTGCCTGTCAAGCCTACCCATACAGCGCTGAGTCCTTTCATTTTTTATAATAAATGTACTTTGGTTTATCCTCCGAGAATTTTACATTATTGAAGTTTTTTTAAAATTAAAATTATCAAATTCGGACAAAAATAATAAATGCGCTTTGGTTTAACTACAGGCCACATGTCGACGGAAAAAGAGCACAAGTTCTTGAAATCACGACGGTGCCGCTTCTATTACTAATTTTGTTTTTTTATTTTTTACAAATTGTGAAATTTAGTTTCATTATATCAAATAGAGAAGGAAAAAAAAAAAAAAAAAGACTTCAATTTGCGAAGTCTTCAGGTGAACAAGTGACTTGACGAACCGTAGTCTCCATTGACCACAGATGCAATAACGCGGACCTCAACCGTGTAATTTTATTGAATGAACCTACGTATTGTACATAATTATTTCAAAATTCAAATCAATCTTCGTGTTACCAGAATAGCGGTCGCAGCACTCAATTGGGGGCACTGACAAAAGCGTAGTAGGAGCAAGAGGTTCGGGAATTACATCCCTAACCTCGAATCAAAAACACAAAAAAGTATGCTACATGAACAGATATTGGTATGAAAAAGCAACAATACAAATAATAAGACTTTAATGAGATTATGAAAAGCACAGTTAGGTATGTCGAAGTACACGCAGAGCATAAAGTAACCTCAAAGATTAATCAGGTGACTTCCTTGTGCATGATTTGGACTATAAGAATACAAACTTATAACTTCCATCATAAAAACAGCAACAGCAGGAGAGGGATGTAGCAAACGTCAATCTATTTAAAGGTACATAAAAAAAGAAAAAAAAAATTTACGTTGACAATATATTTTCATTGATCATAGTATATTTTCACCAATCTGTGGAGCTGTGGGCAACTTGGCGTATTCAACAATCCCTTGCAGTTCAGCCTCCTCTTCGTGGGTCTTCTTGCACTGGTAGTAGAACATAGTACATGCCATCAACCAGAACATAATGACCAAGCCAAGACAAAAATTGGTCAGCGAGCCCACGAAAATTTGAGTTGCCGTTGATGGGGTTGCATGGACCGCCTTCAAACCCTGTGATATGATATAAAATACTATTGTGATCAGAAGATTTAGAAGAAAGCCAGTAACTTTCATGCCCTTGAGAATCTGCGCTGCCTTCCCAATTGCCTCAGTTCCACATTTTTCTTCCAAAACTGAAATGACAAGTGCCAAAGACCAGGTGACAGCAAAATAAACAAAAGGGAGCAAGGCCAGGACAATAAGGGTATCCCTGGCGACAACATTATCAGCCAGCCTCTCAACACTTCGCACAATAGGAATCAGAAACACGAAAAGCATAATAAAAATGTAGCCGAGACCAAACATTGTTGTGTAAAACCAAGTAACAATTGGCCTCTTCCACGACCTGGCAGCAATCACGAGCACTTCCTTGAAGGTCAAGTCCTTTCCACGATGCACCATGGCTGATGCCGAGATTGTGATGCTGGCTAAGTATAAGGAGGCCATACAATTGACAAAAAGGTTGATCCATCCCACCTCAAGGAGGAACGCCGTGTCCCTTTTCAAATGGTTGATAAGCTCGAAGAATTCAGGGCTTCGAGGAGCTAGGGTTAAAAGGGAACTTTGCTCGGTGACCAAGTCATTGATCAACGGTTTTATGGACAAGATGTTGAAGACATTGAGGAGAAAGCAAATGAGGAGTTTGAGCAAGACTATGGAGACCATGATCTTCCCATTCTTGAAAAAGGTCTTGTATGCCTCTCTTATAATTCCCACTAACCCCACAATAATCATGTAAAATTCCATTGGAAATAGCTAGTAGATTGATATTTGAGATATCTTTGCTTTGTTATGGGGCAAGGGAGCATAAGTTGGGACCTGTATTTATATACCATTTTAGTTGCGTGTCTTTTGAATTGGTTCGTTCCAGTACATTTCCTAGAAGGAAAAAAGAAAAAAAATCATATTGCTCCCCCCGGCGGGGCAAAAACGAACGTTTCAAACCGCGTGGTTTGACTTATTCATGTTCAATTTTCCAATTCATTTATGAGATAAGGACATTCACCAAAGACTTTATATTTTTAATGAAAACTCAGTCTTTCCACAAATAAGAGTACAAAAATTTTTATTAAAAATAGTTAAATAAACGAAATATCATGTTTTATATCTAATACGTGACATATCAAGATTTCATCCATATAAAAATTTATCAAAAAAAAAAAAGATTTAAATTTTATTGATTCACATCATCTTTCACGTCTATTGATAAAGATATTTAACATAATTTCACGTATTTATGGCATTAGAATGGTAGTTTTGGTCTTGCGACTTACTCGGCATCGGCATTGGTACGTTGTCGCATTTATTTCTTATGGAGAAAAAGTTGGAGAGAAATAGCTAGGTAGGCCCATAATAAAATTATAAGAGGCTGGAATTTACCAATTAATCCAAGCCAAGGCGATTGATCAACGTCAAATTAAGAGGCTTCAAGTAAATGGAGTAAAACCAATGAAAATGTATTAATATATGAGAAAAATATATGGTGACTCGAGCTAATTTAAACTTAATTATAAAATTAGGTTATTGGAATAATTTTTGAGTATTTGGCCATGTGGATCTCAATCGTGCAATTTATTGGGGAAACTACAAATGTGAACATAATTATTTTAAGTTTTAATTCAATTTTCTTGTTATGGGAATTGTGTTTGAGTGAGGCAAATTCGGACAAAAGTGGAATTAAATTCCCAAACTCAAAGGAAAAATATAAATAAAAAAAAAAAACAAATAAGCAAAAAATAGTGGCGATTTTCATTGTATACCTCCAAAGTCACGAATTAGCAATATTTAATTGCGCTCATTTAATATTAAAAATTTAAATATGAATTACATAATTTAAAAATTTTATATTAAAAAATAAAATAAATAACAACTAATACACCCAATATCTTAAAATTTTATATTAAAATTAGACTTTTACGTTTCTTCCAACATGGAATACCGTGTCAAAGATCAGTTGAAAGACTTTCCCTGTGCGTATAACATCTGTCGACAGCAGGCGGTGGACCAGGCATTTTCATTGGTCTTTGGTGGGTTTTCATCAATCTGTGGAGCTGTGGGTGTCTTATTGGCTATCAACAACCCTTGCAACTCAGCATCCTACACTGTATCTTTTACGGACATTCCCACCCTCAGATGTAGATAAAGTTATACTTGCATTCGAACAGCTGTCACTTTTAGAACTGCTTTATGTCAAGTGTTGTGGATGCATTTGTGGACTGCTTTGTGCCAACACTTACTTCATTGGACGATCATGGCTTCTCACTGACCAATTATCCTCTTAAATTTAAGTGGTCCAAAAAGGGTTTCTAGGCAGACCGGCAGAGAGAGAAGAAGACACTTTTTTTTTTTTAATGAGCTCTTTAATTTTTATTAACACTTAATAAAGGAGGCAAGCAAAAACAAACTTCACAACCTCAAACTTGGAATTTTGATTTAAAAGAACAAAAAAAGTACAAAAAATAATTTAACGTGTAAAATGAGAAAAAAGAAAAATAAATAAAAATAAAACGAAGGACAGTTTCAGGAGACGCAATTAATATTTTCGCCCTCAACATCATCCTCCCTAACGACATGCCGTTCCCTACAGTGGCAGTAAAAAACAGCAGTCACGACGAAACCCCAGACCACCATCGCTCCGTACAGAGCAACCAAACCGAAGCTCGTCCACCCCTCCTTCGCCACCATCACAGCCGTCCATTTCCAAGACCTCGACGAATCTCCACCGTCCCTCACCGTCTCCTCCATATTCCACCCGATCCATCCCATCGCCGCCGACATCATCCCCGACAACAGCCACCCGCACACCCTCCTCCCCTCCATCAAATCCGACCCGACCCGAACTGCATCCCACCCGACTCTCCTCTCCACGATCGAAACCACCAATCCCATACCCAACACCGCCATTATGTATATCTCCACGCCAGCCTCGATGAACCATACGAGCAATCTCAGAACGGGACTGGTGCGGCTGCCAACTATAGCATCCAACGTGAGCGGTACGCCGGAGTACAAGAAGAGAACGGAGTAAATAAAAATCGAAGTAGCGAACGGCCGTGACCACGTGGACCTGACGGCAGAGAACGCGGCCTTGAGTGTAAGGGGTCTTCCTTCATGGACAGAGACGGCGGAGACGACGGACGTTATGGCGGCAAGGAGGGAGAAGACATAAGTGGGCAAGAAGCAGAGAAGCTTGACGCGGAGGAGAAAGAGGGCGCCGTCGCGGGACTCCTTCCAGACGTGTCGGGCCTCGAAGCGGGTGCGAGAGAGGGCGGCGAGGGATTCGAGGCTGAGGATCTGGGACTTGATCGGATAAGAGAGAACCGAAAGAGAGAACAGGAGGAAGGAAAGAGGGAGAGCGAGGAGGGCGAAGATGGAAAAGAAAACTTGTTTGTTTCTCGGGAAAATCTTGAGGGATTCTAAGAGGGTTTTGAGACAACTGGTGGAAGAAGGAGAGGGCTTTTGTTTTTGATCATGAGAAACGGCGGCAGCGCCAGCTTCTTGTTCGGGCATTTTCTGTTTCGTTTTCGTTTTTCTGTTTTTCTGTTCTTTTATGGAATGTATGCTTCAGTACGAGGCTGGGAGCCGGCTTGATTTGGTTGACTTTGAACTCTAAGATAATGACGACATCGCTAATCAGTTTTGTCTGTTATGTTTCCTTTTCTCTTTAATCGTCTATTAACTTCATTAATTATTGCCTTGTTATGGTAACTTGTTAATGTAGTGTCGTTATTAACAGAGTGTGCGTTGCACTCGCGGCTCACTTTAATTATTGACTTAATTATTGATTTTTGTTCCATTCAGCTCGAATTGCTTACTTTTAGTTCTAGTTATGGATACTATTCCGGTTTTGGAAGGAGACTAACCATAACCAAACTGTCATTCTTCATGGTTCCAATCCCAACCGAGACGGTAAAAACCAATTTCACTTGATTCAGTTCTAAATCGAATCCAAACTGGATGGCTTCCAAGAGAAGAAAGTGAAAACAAAAGCAAAGACAAAGACGGATAGGTTTGAATCCGATAGTTTTGTAATGCGCAATCGTCGGTATAGACAAATATTAATGATAAGAGAAGACTAAACTTTATTGAACTAACGTGCAATAACAACATACAGGAGTAATAAATTGAAAGGGGAACTTTCTCAGTTTTGCAATTACGTAGCAACCTTGTCATTTAAATGTTTACTTGTAATGCTGTCCCGTAAGTTGGATAACCTAACCAAAAATCATAAATAATGGCTTTGCATTTTGTCCACTTGGATCAATCCAATCTAATCAAATGCAAATGCCGGGCAAGTAGGCCTTAGAAGATAAAAAAAAAAGACCACATGCCGGGCACGAGAAAAGCTGCTAATGGTCATGCGTAAAGGATCCATAGCCCATTAAGGCATTAACAATTTTCTCAGGTCAAAATCCAAGTGTTGACTTGGTTGGCAATTAGGCATGTTCCTTACTTCCTTCATCTTGATTTCATGCTCAGGTTCGACTCCTATGAAACTAATTCATTGCCTCTTTCAATAGCAAAGTAGCCCATCAACACATGTCACGCAAAAGCACACAGCAATCTCTACATACGCCCATGTCTCCAAGCCATTTGTTCTCGTTATTAGGCATTTCATAAGCTTCTGACGGCACAGGCATCCAAATATCTCAATCCTCACAATTCCAGCCAATGCATTCTCCATATGTCAGTCAGATTTTCCCATCGTCAGGAAAGCATGAAGTTGAACTCTCATTCCCTTCCATTGATAGCCCCTGAATGCTCTAACAATGTTGCCCAACTTCCCCTTCAGAGATATTCAATGCAACCAAATGCTCCAAAAGCATAACTTTCAGTCGAAATTAACACCAATTCTTACCCCATTTGTGTAAAACTTGTACTTAGGTTGGACTCTGCTTTTAACATTGCTAAGCTTGACTTCTATGTGTTACTGATGGAAACATCTATGATGGAAAGGAAGAATGGGATACACTACGCCATACACTGGATCATTCAGTACACAAGAAAACTTGTGTAATGAAGATCTTTATGCACTTTGTGTGGATTTGGAGATCTCTGCCATAAATTCTTGTGGAGGCCAAGTCAAAAACATGGTTGCCACCTGATAGTTTAGAGAAAATTGAAGACCAGATAGAACAGTGGCATATATTGGCTCACCATGTCTGCTGAAGGATGCATAAGCTGGCTACAGACGTAAAGACAAGCAATTTATCATGGAGTCAAGACATGATGGGAGGAAAAAAGCTGAAAAAGGGGGAAAAGGTGGGGAAATGCAGGAAAACAGATCTGTAACAATTTCATTGTTTGGTCCCTTAGACAGAAACTGAAGACAAATCTGTAACATAACCAGATAAAGTATCTGCATAACGTCTCAGCTATGCTTAAGTAACTGGCCTGGAAATAGACCTTGACATGGCTTCAGAACACATTCAATAACTCTTCTGCATAACCTCACAGCTACACTTAAGTAACTGGCCTGGAAATAGATCTTGACATGGGTTCAGAACATATTCAATAACTCTGGAACCTCAACTTCTTGAAGCAGCATATCGGTGAGAATCCCTTAACATTCTTAACTTCATATCCAAAATATCAGACAAAAATAACTACATGTCCAAAATTTCAGACCCCATATGCATGTCATAATCAAGAAAGTGCAAGAGAAATCTACAAACAGAATCCCATCAAAACAGCTATTTGATATTGCCTAAATTGCAAAAACTTGTGACACAATTTGCTACCTTTTCCAGATTCTTTTTGTTTCTCATCTCAAGTAAGATTCTTTAGCCAACTGTATATCTATAATCCAATTAGTCAAAGGAGGTCCAATTATTAACCTTTATCATAGGCCCATTATGATTGAATCTACCCTTTGGGGAAGGCAAAGGCCACCTAAAGCAACAACAAATGCTCATCCATTTCTTCTATAATACTTTCACTATTATAATGCCAAACAAAACCTTTAAGCGAACATGATAACCAGAGATTCTGAAGAGATGACACCACACCACATAAGATTCCACTCATTCAGTAAAGCATGGTGCTTTTTAACAAGCACAAAACATTCCATCAGATTTACCATCAGCGAGAAATTGAAAACCAAGGTCCATAACTTAAGACGCTCATCAATGAAGAAGAGTTTTAACCCCACCTTGCCAAATAAAAACCAGGTAGAACTTTTTATTTCTTCCTGATCCAGCCAGTTGATTCTGGAAAATTATTAGGATGAAAAACAAAAGCACGAAAGTTATGCAGCTTTCCAGTTTAGTAAAGTAATTTTTTCTTGGGGAGGTTTCTTTTCAGGTTGGGATCTTGGGAGGTGGATGTCCCACATGCTAAGCAATCAAGATTCTGAAAAACCAACATCCTAATTGCACTTTCAGGAGAACAAATAATTAGCTGGTGAAGAAGAATATTAATTAACAAAACAAAAACGAACCTAAAAAACAGAAACAAAAACAAAACAGCCATTCAACAATTGCCATGAAGAACGTGAAATCATTCATTCATTAACTAGGAATCTAACTTACAGGAAAAAGCCTTATCAGCAAACTAACAAACCAAAAAAGACTTACAAAGTCTACCGAGACATTCTACCGAGCCCCCAATTCGCTTCTCCAACTAGAACCCCAGAATGACCTATCCTCTAGCACAGCCTCCATCTGCGGCCGAACCGAGGTCCTGCAAATGGGACAAGAAGGCACCTTTACGAGCCACGTATCCACACATCTCCTGTGGAAAACGTGGCCACACCTAGCCAGCTTTCTGCACCATTGGCCTTGCCTAATCCCTTCCAAACAGACCACACAATCAGTATTCTCACCATCAGCCCTTGATCTTCTACAATATCGGAATTGCGGCAGCTTTTTGAGCTCCTTGATAGAGAACTCGTTAGAGGAGGAATTGGAGGGGGTCGAGTGGCGGTGGAGGGCGGCGGTGGCAAGGAGAAGGAGGATGGAGGCGACGCCGAGGATAAGGAAGAAAAGGGTGGTTACAAAGACCATTATCATGGCTTTTAGGATCAAAGATAAGAACTTTTGATTGGGTTTTGGAGGCGGTGGACCGCCATGTGGGTGGTGGTGGTGGTGGTGGTTGTCAGGGTCATCAAAAGACGGCATGGTTCCCTGGATTGGATCTTCCCAGTGGGCATGGTGGGCTCTATTGCTAATCACACATGTTTATATTTCCATTCAGAAAAAAGGAATATTCACGCGAGGAGAGAGATAGAGAGAGAGAGCGTTGGTAGCATTCACAGAGAGAATCTATCGGAAATACCCATATATGTAAATTGCTTTAATTATAAGCTTCATTTCAAAGGGTGCTTAACTGTTTGATTATGCAACCATATATGTGCTATTCCTATACAATGGACACAGTACGCAAATTATGCATTCAGCTATTCCAAGATGGATATTATTAATCAACAGAGAGTCTGGTGTGTTTTTGAGAGGCGAAGGTGACATGGAGAGAATCCTGATAACAGTGGCCATTCTTGCCAGCGTTGTATCAATGGCTGCTCTCATGCCTGGAAATGTTAATTCCTTCGTACATAGAGCAAGTATTATATAGAAATATTGGGGAATATTCGAAAGTGTTATTTTTCATTTAATAATAACATCACATTTCCATTCAAAATTTTCAAATTAACGTAAATTTTAATGTGAAAATAAATTCTTAATTTACATCTAGATCATTATAAATCAAGTTTTTTTTTTTGGTCAAATACATAAAGCTATTCTAAAGTTATGGAATCTTATATAATGGTGACCAAACAAGGTTGTGCTTATTCCTATATAATGGTGAAAATACCAGAGCTTGCATCACTATACTTTTAGTTATTCCAAGATAGAAACTAATATCAAAGAAAGAGTCTTTTAGTTATTCCAAGATAGAGATTTATTATCAAGCATGGAGAGGAGTGTGATCATTGTGGCCATTTTTGCTAGCCTTGTATCAATGGCTGCGGCTACGCCTGGGATTGCTACTTTCTACAAAAATTATGTTCTTAAGTGCCATTTTGGGTTCAACAATACAAGGGGACCCTGGGGCAAAATAAAAAAAATTGAATCACCATTACTAGAGATTACAATATAGGCCAATCCTAACATCTCATCTCTATCACATTTTCCGGACTGCATCAATTTGTTATGTGGGATCGGAACCTTAATTTATTTATCCATATCATTGCGAACCAAGTTTCTTTTTTTTCTTTCTTTTTTTTTTTTTTTAATTCAGGTTCAATACTTAAATTTGGTAAATGGATAAACCCCTTAAAATAAGAATTTTCACTATTTAAAAAAAAAACACTTTACATTAATTAGTTAATTAATTACAGACTTAATTTAATAATATTTTTCAATTAGTTTATATTTAAAATGTAACATATTAACAATCAAAACATATTTTTTATTTTTTTAAAAAATATTTTAAATTAATAAATTAAAGTTTTTTTTAATAATTAAAAATATAATTTAATTTTTTATTTAAAATAATTTTAAAAATTAAAAAATTTATATCAACAATTCGACTCACTCACGTATTGTATTAGTTAACATTTTAACTCTCTTCTAACACTCTTTTAAAAATTAAATAGCAAATGTAATAGAAAAATAAAGTTAAAATATATTTTTAATTACTAAAGAATTAGTTTTTATTTATTTATTTTTTAAAAGTTCATGGATCAAAAAACAGTTGTGCCATGAGCAATTCACGATGTAACCCTTAGTTATAAGAATAAGCTTTTTGTTTTTGTTTTTGTTTTTTGTTTTTCTTTTTTTAAGTTCTTGCGATTATTCCCTTGTTAAGATCTTGGATTCATTTCAAAATTGAAATATGCAGTATATCGCAGCAGCCGGCGAGTGTTTGTGGGTGCTTGGGCCTGTTTTCAGGGTCACATGCACAGGCCCAAGAAATCCAGCGCCACATCCGTGCACATTGTTGATGACTGTCCAGGCTGCCCCTCCACAATTGATCTCTCCAGAGAATCCTTCACCAAGATCGCAATCCGGTCGCCGGAATTATCAACATCGACTACACCCCGTAATCTCCCCCTGCCCACCCTCTAGAATTGACTAAGATATATTTATAAAATTTTACAATCCATTAACATGATAATTTCTTCTGATGTTTGCAGGCTTTGAAGTTCTATTTGGAAATGCATGATTCAGTAACATTAGTCTCTGTTCTATGTACTGCGATGATATAAATTTTCATTTTGAGGGAAAAGAGAAATTAATGAAAAGCATGTTATTTTTCTCCTTGAAAAAAAAAAAAAGAAAAAAAAAATCATTCCTTATTAGCCAGTTTGCCAATCTCTAAAATATCCTTAGACCGAGTAAAGCAAAATATATTTTTGTTTTCATCAACAATCTGAGAACAGCAATCTATTTGACATACTATGTCATAAATTTCCATCAAAGGAGGGATGTGTCAAATTAAAATTATAACAAAAATTCCTTACAAAAAAGAAAGATCCTATTTTATTGCAATTTTTTAATTAGGACTCACAACTTGAAATTTTTAATTTTAAAAATAACTTCAATATTATTAAACTATAACTCATGGATGGTGCAAGGTTTCCATAAACTTTCGGGATGCAAGCATTAATATTAAAGCAATATAAAATCTGTTCTAACCCAGAGGCCAGGCTGGGCTTCCTGGAAAGCCGATTTGTCTCTCGACCTGAAGCCCGGCGTCCGGATTGAACGACTATTCCAGGTGAAATTTCTGATGAAGGTTCGAAATGTGTGTGTGTGAACTCGATTACGCGTGCGTACACAATTTTGATAACCACAGATTATCACTCTCTTTTCACTCGTTGGCGTGTCCGACTTAAACACTGCACATGTTAAATTCGGTTGCTTATCTCTATTGACCCAAAAGTCAAGTAGACTTAATCCTGATTTGCATTTTACTATTCTTGTTCTTCACAAGCGGCGGCGGCGGCCATTTGGGCTGCTTGGGTCAATTTCACAATCTAGAAGAACGAGCCAGTAATTCTTCCAGAAATCTTATGGGATAAATAGTTATCGAGGACCGATTTAGATAAAACATTGCAGTCCGTCATGAACAATATTAATTCCATTCTTCATGATCCAATTTGTGACCCATTTTAACAAGAATATATGTGTATGCTATTGTTGTAATTTCTACTCAAGAAAAGAAATACAATTTTTGAGCAATAATTTGGATATTTTTAACTTCTTTTTTTTTTTTTTTTCCATTTTTCAACCTCCATCTAACTTCATCTTTTCCCCCCCCACCCTTTTTTTTTTTCTCCTTCACAGATCTCATTCAAATAAGCTTTAACACCACAGTCATTTCAGTTATATGAATATTTTTTTACTTTTGATTCTATCAAGATGCTAAATTTATTGATGATTTCTAGATGGGAAATTGGATCGATTAAAAGCCGAATTGGTTGCTTATATATCCATGTTGGAAGAGCAGTAAACAGGGACGATGCAATTGAAAACAACGAAATCTTTTTTTTTTTTTTTTGATAGAAAAAGAGAAAAGTACTTTAAAAACAGATATATTTGATGCACAAAATTGGTATTTATTTCGTTAGCAAATTGAAGTATGCCCCTGATTTACGCAAAAAAAAAAAAACAATTAGCCAAGAGATATGGCAGAATACGCGCGCCAAGTACTAAAAGTCATATTTTTACTATTCCGTCATTATTTTATAATCCCATGCGGAAAAGCACAATTAGCCGAAAGGCATTGCAGAACACGGCTAAGTACTAAAAATCATACATTTTAGATTAAATTAAATATATTTTTATATTATTATAATATTTATTATTTTTTAAAAAATATTATTTTTTATATTATAAAAATTTTTAATTTATTTATTTTAAAATTATTTAACATCCTAACACTGTTAATTACAAAATACTCTTTATTTTTAATTTTTCATTAAATTCATCATTTTGTTATTAATTAGGCACCGTATGAAATTAATAATATTAGTTGTTATTATACATTAATAATGTTAATATAAATGTTTTTTATAATTTATATTTTAATTGTTAAATTTAATTTTAAAAAATATTAAAAATAATTGAAATATGTATATTTTCTCAACTATTAAAATAGGATAATTTAATAAGAATTCATACAAATATTGGTTTCCCGAAACATTAAACACTTCTATAGGTAAACTTTTCGGAAAAATTCAACTTGTAATACCTAACCATATTAAAGGAAATGGGCGCCAAAAGCAAGAATTAAAAGAGACTTCTGCCCGGTCCCTTCTATTCCCCACCACACAATACCCATTACATTCGAGTCCCTAAATTACTGCGCCCATCTCGTAAATTTCCGAGTCAAGTTTCTACTTTCTTCATTCACGGCACAGCCATTTTTCTTTCTTGCGGGCTTATTGTCTCAGAGGAGTAGAAAATCTTACATGAGAAGCAAGAATGTGTATAATTCCATAATTTGACTACGTCAAAATCTTTTTTCTATGTTCTGTCAATAATCCTTGCATTTGTCATCCCATTATTCTACGTGGATAATTATTATAATTTAGAAGTGGACGTTCCATTAGAGAAATTGAGAAAAAAAAATAAATTTTTTCTCTCTTTTTTTTTTTTTTTATCTCTTTCTTTATTTTTTTTCATCAACGCAACTATATATATATATATATATATATATATATACATCATCTTATAAATATAAATAAATATGATATAATTTATATAATATAAAATAATATTTGATATTAAATAAATTATGTTTAATTTATATAAATTTTATTCAAAAATTAATTTTATTTTTATACAAATTTATTATATAATATCAAATATTCTTTATACAATACCAAATACCATATAATCACTTTGTGTTTATATATATATAGACTATACATTGCATTTAGCCAGGCACTAAAAGTCGTATTTTGACCATTTCTCGCAGAAAAGTACAATTAGCTCATGGTCGATACATTGCAATTAGGCAAGCACTAAAAGTCGTATTTTTACCATTCCACGCAGAAATGCAAAATTAGCCAAGAGAACATGCCGGACACGGCAAAGCACTAAAAACTATATTTTTATAGATTAAATTAAGTATTACTTTTTATGTTTTAATAACTTGTTGATAATTTTTTTTTTATTTCTTGTTTCAAATTAATTTTCACAAAATCTTTCGATTTATTTATATATATTTTTTTTTTACAATTACTCTTTATATCTCTCTCTCTCTCTCTCTCTCTCTTTTTTTTGGGTTAAATTTATGATATAATTTAAAGTCAAGTGCTACATAAGATATAAATATAGACTAATATGACACATTAAATGAGAGTATAGAGTATAGAGTATTTGTAATTAACAAAATTAAGGTATAAGAGTAATTATCAAAAAAAGAAAATCACTAAGTCAAAAATATTTCATAATATGAAAATGTAATTTTGAGTAAAAAGAAAAATCTTTCAATAAAATAATTTAGGGAAACAATTCTTGATATAATCCTATTTTTACCACTATAAAAGGGGGGCAAAAGCCACATTGATTTGAGCCATAGGTGACCCAAACATATACTTTATATCTGGTGTCTAAGAATCTCCATCACCTTACAATATATACTACCAAATACGAGAGATATGGCAACTGCAATGCGTTCTTTGCTCTTTCTGGGGCTTGTTTCCATAAGCCTTGCTTCCATGGCTTCAGCCATTCCCGGAACTGCCACTTACTACACTGTTTATGTCCGTAAGTACCCCATTTGTAATTTTTGATGTATCTGATTAAACAAAACAGAAAAAGTTACATAGGCGAGGGGAATCGGAGGCTCCTCGGATGCAGATCTGCAATTGCACTATAATAATTGTTGATTACATATTCAATTTTTTTATTTTTTATGTTTAATTGCATTTAACAACGAATATCTAATGTTCATGATATTTTAATGTGAATTTGAATCCGAAACACATGCAGGAAGTTAATTGTGTTTATGTAATAGGAAGCTCTTAAACATAAATGACTACAGTAAATGGGGACGCAGAAGTTGAAATCTTCTGTGGAACGCATCAAGATAAACCGACGATGACTATAGTTTGAGAAAAATTCTCAAAATTGTTTTATGTTTACTTACACAGCATCGGCGTGCTATGGATATCAAAACCAAGGTGTGATGATAGCAGCCGCAAGCGATGCGCTGTGGAACAACGGGGCTGCATGTGGGAGCACGTACAGAGTTACTTGCACGGGCCCGACGAACGCGGGCGTACCCAAGCCTTGCAAGGGCGGCAGCGTCACGGTGAAGATTGTGGATCGATGCCCATCTCCCGGATGCCGAGCTACTTTGGATCTTTCTCAGGAAGCCTTCTCTCAGATTGCCGATCCTGCTGCTGGAAAAATTAACATCGAATACAACAAGTAAGCCCCAATTTATTATTACATTTCTCAATCGATTAAAGTGATTGTCACACTTGATGGCAAGGGGTAACATGTTTTATTGTTTACTTGTGTTTTGCAGGGTTTGAATTCCTCGGTGGACACAAATACTGCGAGACCCCCCCCCCCCCACTAAGATCAAAGTTAATGACAATATTTAAATAAATAAATGAAGAGCTCTTAATGGAAAGCCATGACATTTTCCATGCATTTCTTATAAGTGAAATTGAGCTTGTATTTTGAATGATATAAATGTAATCCTAGTGGGAGCTAAACGTGCAACTGCTACGCAACTCTCAATAAAAACAACGTCGAAGGCAGCTCAGCTAGGCCTAGTAATTTTAAATGCATCCAGTGGGACTTCTTCAAAACTGGACTTGTCCAATGACTCGACCCAGTTTAGTCCATCTAAGAAAACAGATATATTCTTTTACGGATCTTTGGGCCCCAAATGGGCTGGCCTTAATATAAATATAAATCTCAAATCTAGGACTAATCCGGTATATATTTTACTATTATTACGACCAAATAAATAAATAAATAAAACTTCCAAGGACAGCATCGTGGTTTAATCATAGCATTTTGCACCACCAAAACAGCAAGAATATAAAAACGAAATGAAGAAGGCAGAATCTTAGCCAAGACACGGGTCCAGGCATATCGCAAGAGAAATAATGGAAAAGTTACTCCCCCGACCAACTCCAATAAGAACAAAAGAAAGGAGAAAGTGATAATCTACCTTTGTCCGTCCGGGTCATCTTTTTCCTTGGTTTTCAGAATGGATTCGGTGGTCTGTAGGCTTTCAAGTTCCTATTTTCATAATTGAGGCATATTACTCCAACAAATTTGATCCAAATCTCCAATACTATCTAGAAATGCAACTCTGAGAGATCAACAAAAAGCTTGTATTGATAGAAAATAATCATAATATATTTCACCTATGAGATTGCACAACCATCTGCCCTTCTTTTTTTTTCTGTTTCCATGTTCCTCACCACTCTGCCACCTTTATTACCAGAAGGGTTTTGACGAAGGCAGAGAAACAGAAGCTAGGGACACACTCTAGTTAGCAGATAGCAGAGAAGAAGAAAGGAAAAGAAGAAAAAGCTGAAAAAGATGCTGAATTATTTATGTCTTGCCTGGTTTAGGATGTTTCTACTCTAACTTTATCTGCTGAAGTTTGCCATGCATAAAGGCTCATCCTTGCCAACCCAAAATCCAAACTGGATGATGATTGGCTATATGTGGTTGCATAGGCATCGTTAGAAAACAAAAACAAAGAATGGTATGGATATTGCACGAGGCCAGATTAGTGGTAAAGGGAACCTCCGTGGTGATAAACAACGGACAGTACACATGCTAAAATGTGACATACAAAACTTTGAAATGAAAAAGTATCTACTTACTTTGGAGGAAGGAGTCAGACAGGATGCCGCATATGGCAAGGGCATGTCCCACACGCTCAAGTCAATCTCTTTATCATCATACCCAACCGCATGTGTTTTACAACTACCGTGACACAGAAGACAACACGATCCATATTGCAAGTTCTCAAAGAAAATTGAACTCCAAACCTTTGCAAACTCATTTCATAACATACCAATCAACCTTACAAGGACAGCACCATGGCGTAACCATAGCATTTGCACCATCAAAAGAGGAAGGAAGAATAAAAAGAAAAAAAAAAAACAGAACCTTAGATAAGACAAGGTCCAGGCATATTGCAAGAGAAATAATGGTAAAGTTACTCCCCCAAGGAAGAAAGACCAGCTAGTGTAAGAACAAGAAAAAGGAGAAAGTCGTAGTTTACCTTTGTCCAGGCCAACCTTGGAGCAGGTTGGTCGAGTTCCAACTTTTGTGTTAGAGGCATATATTGCTGTAGCAAATTTGACCCAAAACTTGAATACTGTCTAGAAATGCAACTCTGAAGCGAATAAGAATCTTCCACACATGATGTCTGTTACGATAGGGTCTCTAGAAATGCTCTACAAGGGACTTTGAGAAAGTAGCATTAGTGGAAATTGGAATCAAATTGAAAAGATAATTAAAAAAAACAGAATACAGAATAGTAACATAATAGTAACATATTCAGTACCATAATGTATTTCACCTTTAAGATTGCACTTTCATCCGCCCTTTTTTTTTTTTTTTGTTTTTCTGTTTCCATGTTGTTCGCCTCCTCACCACCTTTTTTAATGAAAAAGTCAAAGGCTTTTGTGGAAGGCAGAGAAGACTGAACATTGAAATATAAACAGAAGTTAGAAACACTCACTAGTTAGCAGAGAAGAAAAGAAGAAAGGAAAAGAAAAAGAAAAGCTCAGAATAGATGCTGAATTATGTCTTTCCTAGATTGGGATGTTTCTTCTCCAAACTCAGCCGTTGAAGTTCGCATACGTAAAGGCCCATCCTTGCCAACCAAAAATCCAGAATCCAAATTGCACGATGATCGGCTGTGTCTGGTTATATAGGCATCACCATAAAACAAAAACAAAGAATGCCATGGATATTGTACGAGGCCAAGTTAATGGACCCAATTGCATCAACAAAATGACTCTGTTATTACATAGGCTAAACCTTAAAATCCTTTCAGGTTGGTAAAAGGAACCTTTGTGATAATACACAATGAACAATGCACTTGTTACATGCAACAGATACTCTGAAAATGAAAGGGAATCTACTTACTTTTGAGGAAGTAGGAGTCAGAGAGGAAACAGCACACGGCCAGGCATGTTTATCTCTTTATCATATTTAAGGCAATTAAAAAGGAAACTTTCAAGTACTTGCACTTTGTGCCCAAAATATACATGGTGGCAAAATATGAATCAGTTCCATTACGTGTGAAATAATTACACAATAAAACAGATTAAAAAAGAAAGGTGGCCAGAGAAGAAATTGGAAAGGAGATGAATTAGACCAAAAGACTTCAACAAGTACCTTCCCACTGAATGACACAATGACCAAAAGGGTAGTTCAGATCCAAGTACATATCTGTCCATAATTTTTGCATGCAAACCACCTCCTTAGTTGCACACTATTTGATGCTTCTTGTCATTCAGCAAAGAAAAGATGCCAGAAAAGTCTCGATAAAACAAGAACTAGTCCTTAAGAGAGCACTCTCTGGACATGTAATTGCAAAAGAGAAGACCTACAAGAAACAAAACGAATAAAAGATTTCTGCACCAGAAAGGAAAACAATAGAACTCAATGGGTGAATTAAAGGCTCATATTTTAACTGGTTAAAAAGATAATTTTATGCATTGCTTAAACAAACTCGAAAAGCCATAGTTGAAGGTATCAGTAGCGATAAATAATATGAAAAACAAAAAGAACAACCGATAGATGCTCTCAAAAAACAGAAAGAAGAAGATCAACAAATATAGATGAACATGGACTTATACTCCAGTTGCTTAAAAAATATGAATGATCAAAACCAACTGTAACACTGATGGTACCAAGGCCTCAACAAACATTATACCACTGAATAATGCAGCAACTACAGGGCAATTGTGATCATTGTATGTATCTGTCCTTGAAAAATGACTGCCAAAAGTTTTTATTTTCCGCATCATTCAGTAAAGAAAAGGCATCCTAGATGTCTGGATGACCCTAGCAACGGTCCTGAGGTGATCATTCTTGTTGAATTTCATTGCAAAAGATAAGACCCATGGAAAGTAAACAGAATAAAAAAATTTCACCAGGAGATGAATATAACTGATGGAGAATTTAATGAAAGCATGCAAATAAAACTTAGTATACCCAACAAATATAAATTAAATGAATTAATATTGATGCTCCTGATCAAACACAACCTCAACTAGATGCAGCAACTAAAAAGAAATTGTGATCCCAGTGTGTATCTGTCCAGATTTTGGCATGCAAGATGTTAATTCTCCATGTCATTCAGTAAAGAAAGGATATCATAGATGACTTGATGACCATAGCACTAGCGCCCAAGTGATCATTCTGTGGAAGCATGATTGCAAAAGAGAGCGCCAAAGAAAACAAAAGGGATATAAAAAGTTTTACACCAGAAGAGGGGGGAAACTCGGCATTCTTGTGCTGCTTAAAGAAGTGTAATATTCACTTACTATGAAATCAAGATCACAAGGAGACAGGTGAAAATATCAGTAAGGAGAATAATTTACAAAAGGAAATGGAGAACCATTGAATTCAGTAGAGTTAAAAGGCAAAAAAAGAAGACTATCATCAAAAGATAGATTAATAAAACAAAACCACATAGATGAACAAAAACCCATTATCAAGTTAAGAAGTACAGATGAACAATGTTCAAATACCTCAGTGATACCAAGACTTCAATAAGCATATTCCTACTGAATGACACAACAATCAAAGGGTAATTGCGATCCAAGTATGTATCTGTCCGTAATTTTTGCATTTGGCACACCCCATTAGTTGTAGAATTTTTTATGCTTCATGTCATTCGGTAAAGAAAAGATGTCATAGAAGTCTTGATGACACAAGAACTAGTCACTAAAAGATCACTCCCCTGGATAAAAGAGAAGCCTCACAAAAACAAAACGAATAAAAGAATTTTGCCCTGAAATGGAAAACGATAGAGCTGGAAGGGCGAAGTTATGCAAGAAATGTAACAAAGGCTCATATTCTAGTAGTGTCTAGGAAATATAATCGTAAGCCAATTGTGAACACAAACTTGAAAGTGAGAAGGGAAGACATTAATAGGAGAATAATACCAAAAAAAAAAAAAAAAAAACAGAGAGAGAAAATGGATTCATCATCCTGTTACTTAAAAAATTGTGGATGAACAAAACCTATCAAGACTTCAACAAACACTTTTCCACCAATAATGCAGCAACCACAGGGTAATCGTGATCATTGTGTGTATCTGCTGTTCTTGAATAACGACTGTCAAACACCCTATTGGTTGCATCACATCATTTAGTAAAGAAAAGACATCCTAGAAGTCTTGATGACACAGCAGATGAAAAGAAGTTTAATCACAAAACATAAGCCCCATTAAAGGCAAAACGGATTTACTAAAAATTGCCACTAGAAGAGAAAAAAGCATAGAATTGAGAGGGAGAATTGAATGAAAACGTGCAACCAAAACTTTATACACTGCTTAAAGATTGATAATCGCAATTTGCAAGTTGATGTCAAATAAAAGGCAAAAGTGCAATCTTGCTGGTAACAACAGCAAGAGAATAATCAAGAAACAATAAATAAATAAACAAATATACATATATATGAACAAAATATATGTTGATGCGATGCTATTAATCCCAAGATTTCAAGACAAACATACTTACTAAATGATGCAGGAACTATTCAGAAATTATGATCGCAGTGACTATCTGTGCAGGATCTTGGCTTGTCAACGTGCCATTTCTTGCATCTTTCAGTGAAGAAAAGATATCACAGAAGTATTAAGGGATCATTCTTTGAAAATGTAATTGCAAAAGAGGATTGGATTTTCAAAGAAAAGAAAACAGAACCCTCCCGCCAGTGGACAACCGTCCTTTGTTTTTTTTTTCAATTTTTTGGGGATTTTTGGAACGATGGAAATTTTGTTAAACAGCTTTGACTAGCCCATTTTGAAATGAATATAACCGTTGCAGAATCTAAAACAAACTGAAAAAATCCCAACTAATTCATTCAAACTCAGAAGGTTTGATATTGTTACATTACAAAGATTAGTGACCGTTGCAAAATATTCCACCACGGGTAATGACACGTTTAAATACTATTTCTTCTTTATATGCACTGGATCACGGAAAAATGGCATAAACATACATTAATTCAATTCCTGAAAAAGGAAGTCCTAAAAAAAACATTCTTAATTAATTAACGCCCCTACTGGGCAAGACCAGGCCCATATGTTATAGCTGAGTTGAATTGCTAATTTTCTTAAACTTTTTTCCTTTCTCACCTATTCTATAGATTTTTTATGCAAATATCATGAAGATGGACTGCACATTGCTTCGGCCAGGCCAAATTTCAATAATGACAGGAAAATGAGAGAGCTCTATGATTTCGTGCGTGCGTGCGTCTCTGTATATGTGTCTGTGGCTGGTCCTTTAATTATCGTATGTTTTGCATAGAATTCAAGAGAAGAAACCCCAGACAGACGGATGAACTGGATTAGAGAGACTGAGAGTCGGAGACCTGTTAAGCGAGGTACGGTGGAACCATTTCACCTTCAGGGCGTATGCTACATTGAGTGACAATACACCGTAGGCGGAGGATTTGACCTGATCAACCAATAGGATGGAACCCAGGTCAATCAGAATCTAAGGAGGGCTCATTTTTCATGTTTAGGATAGAAGTTTCAGATCCAGGTGAGGGCCCATATGAGTGTATCCTGGGTACTTGGGTTTATAAGAGCCACATCGATGGTAATTCTCCAATAGACTGGAATGGGCGATTTCATTGGTTACGAGTCTACGCGCAATTTCCATGAATTCAGTCTCGTTTACAGATTCTTACTATACAATCCAAAATACAGAAAATAAGAAAAGAAAAACTGCTGTGCAATCTACAGACATGAATAGAAGACAGGACAAAGAATTTCCATAAATGAAAAGGTGGTGCATGTATGGCACACCACAGATGATCGTTTGAATCTGTTAACACAAGTCAAGTGTGTTGGGGAGACCAATCCAGAATAGTAGCCTTCGCGGACGATCAAGGAACCTTGCTTGCCATGCAGGCTCATCATTTTCATAGAGGAAGCCACTCTTCATATATAAGTTCTTTGCAGGTTCATTGTTTACAGCAACATGGACATATAGATCACTTATTCCTGTAAAAGGACGAGCAAACTTGGTCTATGTTTTATGCAAGAAGAATTTTTGCTTGTAGGAAGAGCTAGAAGATACAGGCCAGAGAAAAAACCTTGCAATTAGAGCATGTATTATTTTCGTACTTTGTATCAATCCCAGCCCTTAAAGATCACTGGACAAACTATTTTTTGGAACTTTCAAGGAAGCAATGAACATGGAGTACATATTGAAAGAGAAACAAAGGCTGTGACAGCCATGAAAGTCATGATGAGTAGTTCTCACCCCACTCTTGAGCCACATCTTTTGACTTTGCAACCAGTCCATACCCCAATCCATTCCTATGCAGTTCCTTAGCAACACATACATTGCTCAGGTAAGCCCTTGCAAAATCAGCTCCAATACCCTGTTGGTATAAATTCTTACTATAAGGTCACTGACTCACGAAATATTAACACCCTTGAATAAAACTCAGGATCACTTAGGTTTCAATAAAAGGACAACAAATTTTGGTTGACATAATTCTTAAAATGAATACCAATAATAGCAATATCAATTTAAAATAACAAAATGGCAACTTTCGTCCTCTTTTCTTTCTTTTGATTAGCTAAAGAAGTTGCCTGGTCCTGGCCCAACAATTGGAGAGCCCAAGCCCAGTCACATCATATACAAAACTAGTTGAATAATCTAGTTGTTTTCAGGATAGTATTTGTCAACTCCGAGATCCCCCCTCCCCACACTGTAATGCTTCATTATATAATAGAAAATTATTATTCAAACAGTTCTGTTTGGCTTTCTCTGCATTTGTTGAAACAAGATTTTCAACACTTTGTTTGTTTCTTCCGTTCATGAACTACTGAAAAGCACAAGCATTACAGTTACTCATTGTTATATTTTCATATTTGTCAAAAAATGCATGCATGCAAACCCCATCATGAAGACAGAACGTACAGTGACCCTGTGACATACTTTAACCATCATTGCCACTTAGAGACACCAGTGAGGTCTACATACTGCACAAGAGTAACCAATACGAATTATAAGATGTACCTCAGGTTTCTTTCCCGATATTTCATCTGGAAGACTCATACACTGATTGATATCAAGGGTCCCAACTACTACTCGATCTTCTCCATCATTTGTGAACTGAAAAATAAAATGTGAAAGAAAAATGGTAGTACATTAACTGTATGATCTACATCAGCAGATGGATTCTCAAGTACTTTTGGAAATAGCATGTAGCTGCAAAATCGTGTAGACAAATACTGCACAGCAATAGTGTTGGGATCAGAACAGCAACCAACCCAAAGTTACATGGTTCTCTTCCAACTATAAAGTGACCAATTGCCTATTAATAAGCCAAAGTTCTCCGATCTATGAAGGACTGTCACCCACAATTCTAATGTGACTAGAAATTAGTGACCCCTCATTGAAGATCAGAATAACATGCCTACATTAACTGTCATACACACAATTTCAGGCACTCAAACAATTCTGAAATAGAGACACATACCTATTAATTCCACGCTAATTTTGCAAATTGCAACTCAACCTATCTCAAATTCATTCCCAGCTTATCCAACATTATCAACAGCTTAAAACAACCATACTAGTATAATTTTGTTGCTAGACATGAATGCTGTCATTTCCACCATGCCCTACCGCGTCACAAACACACAAAAACGTAGTCAACCTCAAACTATTAATCTTCAACTCAACTATTAATATTTCACAAACACACCAAGGTGAAAATCATTTCTCAAGAAACACAACTTAATCACCAAAAATTTATAAGCCCCAAATTCTCCCTAAAAAGAAAAGCTATACCAACTAAAAACTGTAAACGACCAACCAACCCCCCCTTCCCCCAAAAAGGAAACAAAAACAGTAAAAAAAATTCGCAGAAAGACTAGATGTAAGACGAAAGCAAACAAACCTTACATTTAGCGCAAAAATCATCAAACATGTTTGACAGTTGTGAGAGTGGAAGGGTAGCATTTATGCAAGAAACCCTTCTAAATCCTGTCGCCCTGCCAGCCAAACGTTCCTTTAGCGCTTCAAACTCGCGCTCCGCCAAGTCCATTCGATGATCCTAATAGGACTTGACAAACCACAAAATACCATCAGTTTCCATATAACCTAACCAAATTATTCCTAGTTGTAACAAACAATAACTTTTAAAAAATAGAAATACTTAAAAAAAAAAGAAAGAGTCAATTGAAGCTCATTTCCAGCTAATATATATTTTTATTTTTTATTTTTTGTTTCTATTCCTATCTTGATTTAGTTATAGCACCAGAATCAATATTCCCGGAAATTTTCCGATTTTCTCAGGCACCAAGCAGAGAAATAGAAAACAGATAGAAAGAGTGAAAGAACGAAAGAAAGCAAGAGAAATGGGGCGACTGACTTCGATGCCGTAAGAGGGACGCTGGAAGTCGTGGAAGGAGCGGACGCGGAGGCGGGCGGCCGCCCAGAGCTCCTCCTCCAATGCCGTTTCAGATATTATAAGGGAAGACTTGTCGATTCGGTGCGGTGGCGCGAACGCGGGTGTGACCGCGACGATTGGGCCGGAGTGGGGGTGGCCAGAGCGATCAGAGGAAGGGGGCTGGTGTAAGAGGCTAAAGGAATTGGGGTAACAGTGGAAATTCGGAAAAGTTATGGGGCCAAAATTGAATGTTTGGCGAGGAAAAGGAGAAGAACAAAGGACCGCCATTTCTCGTATCGAATTATCCTTTTTATTTTTCCGCTCTTCCTTCTTCCGAAAATGGGTCGTTACGTATATGTATAGATACACACACACACACACACACACACAGACACACTTTAGCCGCAGGAAATTGTGGACACGTGGAAAAATTTTTCATAGAGATCTCTCTCTCGTGTGGGTCGATTCCGATATTGGGCTTGTCCAAGCCCACATCCAAGAAATTAAGGATATTAAAATGGCCCAGGCAATGAAGCCCAGGTAGGAATAAAACAAAAACGCGCTTTGTCACAAACATACAATCAAAAGACAGGATTGCATGACAGTTTGGGATCAATAGACTCATCTTGGAAGTGGACGGCAAGAGTTGCATCCAAAGGGGTACGAAATGGGGCCCCTCTGACCCACCCTCAAGCCCAACCGGATTAATGGCCGCAGAGATCTAATGAATAGGGGTTAGCGAGTCCACGGGCCATCAACCTTCATCTATTGCCACAGCAGCCGGCAGGGGGCGACGTGCATATATTATTATTACTAGAAGACTTGAGATTAAGTGGCAATGCCGCCTCGTGTAATTTTGTAATCTTTGGTCGTCAACCTTTTTATTAATTTAAAAAATAAAAAGAATAAATACACAATTAATCTTTTGAAAAAACATTTTGTAGTTGAAAATTTAAATTCTTATTTTTAATATCTTAATTTTAATCTTAAAAATGAGCTTAAAATTTAGGTGAAGGAAGGGAAATGTTCTTATTATATAGATGACGACTCATTAGATTTATTAATGAATGCAAAAAAAATAAAAATAAATACACCATCAAATTTCAATTTCAATTTATAAGTTGTATACTTATATTTAATTTTTATATTTTAAAAGTTATGTTATTATCTAAAATTTAATGTAATGTTTATAGATATTTATTATACTAATTGTATTATTATTTTTTTTTTATGGATTGAATGAGTGCAAGAAATTTTTCTGTAATGTTATGAATGTTATATATTTACCAAAAATTTTTATGTATTTTCCTCGTAAAGTCAAAATATTTTATCAAATACGTTTTATATTTTTGATATGTTTAAAATAGATTTGTCATACTATAAGGACCGTCTCGTCATTTGAAACAACAGCATTAACTTTCTCCTCCAAACGGCCGAATGAAATTCCCGTTGGGAAAGGCATTAGGACCAAAGAAAAAAAAAAAGAAAGGCATGTGCGGAGATGTGCCATAGACCGTTAAGTTGTATTTAAGAAAGGTATATACTGAACCGTACCGTTAACATTTGTCGTCAACGCAGGCACGGGTTGGACATCTCACATCAATCGCCCATCATTATATTGTTAGACACAGGTAAATTAATTATTATTATTATTATTTTAAAAATCACGGATGTCATTCTAGGCGTGATTTACATGAGTAGACTAATTGATGAAAATTATTAAATAAATAAATTATAATAAATTTAAAAATTAAACTGTTATAAAACTTTTAAATTTTTAAATATTTTTTTTATAATTTAAATTTGCAGCATCATCATTATTTAATTTTATTCATAACAACATCATGTACCCAATATACATGTTACAGGAAATTATGACAATTCTTCTGTAACAAATACTCAAAAAAAAAAAAAAAAAAGGACTTAAAACAGCTTGTGCAGACAAACCATGGAAAGAAAATTACGTTTAACCAAGGAAAGACTTCAAAACTCCGTCGTCTGCTTTTCCTAGATGATGAATAAAAATAATGCGTTAAAACTTTATAATGGAATGGTCCATCTAGTCATAAATGTGGCAAATTTTACCTAGCATTACTCTGGAATGGGACAATAAATTTGAGAAGTTCAAGTGCCACTCAGTCATGCTGTGCTGTAAGCACAATAGTTAATGAATTGCCACAGCTACCCCGTCCATGGTTCTGATACCGAAATACATGCTTTTAATTGCCAGTGTCCAAATCGTGCAAAATGTTTAACATACACAGAGAGGGAAAGAGAGAGAGAGAGAGAGGGGGGGGGATTAATTAATAAAATTCTGTAAAGATAAATTAAGCCAAGGCACGCACATGGCTCCCTGCAAAGCAGTGATTTCAGAGAAAGAGTATAAACATGGAATGGAATATTTCTTTCCCATGGTTTTATCCTCTGGTTGTGTTCATCGAAAGAAATAAAGTAAAATTAAAAAAAAAAAAAATTGGAGACTGACAAACTTAACGATGTGTAGTCACATCACAATGGGTGTGATGATTACCAACGATTAATAGCTGACGGTCAGTGAATGGTCCTCTCTTTGCTCAGGTCTTCACTCACCAACTTGTCTTGCCCTCTCAACTCTCAAGTCTCAAACTTGGACTGGACCTCTACCATTTTTTTTTTTTTCGTGGAATTATGGGGCTGCGTCACCCTACTTACCAGCATAAAAATCATTGTTTTAGATTTAAGACAATAATTTTTCAATTTTTAAAATCTTCATTTTACATTTAAGACAATAATTTTGACGATGAAATAAAAACAATAATATCTCCAGGAAATTTAGGTATATAAAATAGTGTTTTCAATTTTCTTTGCTGGATTGTGAAATAACTTATAGTTTTCTCGTATATATGGTCTGGCAATGCTGGAATAATTGTTCTTTGCTGCTCATTTTCCTCCACTAAATTTGAAAAACAGCACATCAGTTAGAGACTCAGCTAGCTTTGCTTAGTTAGACGGGTGTTTCTTTTGTTTGTTTTTTCTTTTTTTTGTTCCCCCCCAAAACAAGCAAGATTTGAGCTAGGAGAAGAAAATTAATCATATATAAGTGTGAATAAATTCATGTTATTGGATCAAAAAAATTCTATGGTACCCCATTTTATTTAGAAGGTCACAAAGCTTGATGGGGTACACATTTCTAATATGTTTTCGTCCAAAAGAAAATTAAAGGTTATAGGGAAAAAAGAGGAAAAAAAAAAAAGAGTGAGAAAGACAAGAGGTGAAGAGAGACAACACCCAATCTGTGCCTGTTGCCAGCTTTTTCATTGCAAAGCTGTTTTATGTTTTTTATCACCCACAAAGCCATCAAAAGATATCGGTTGGCAGTCTATCCAACATTGGACCTTGTGTGAGTTCATGAGTCAATCCGAGGCTCATGTTTGAAGGGTTGTACCAGAGTCAACATCTACGTTTCCTTGCTGGCTTTACTAAAAGGCTCCAATAATGCTTGTATAATACCTGCATTAGACGCATAAATGGAGATTTTAGGAACGTTATAGTGAGGGTCTATTCATGAATGGAAGCAGATGCTTTATAATGTATACTACTAATTAATAGAAAAAAAATAAAAAAGAAGAGTAATTATACCCTTCACATTGAGTGCTGAAACTTATTACCATGCATGCGTATTAGCAGGCCTTGTAAGGTCGCTGTTTAGATCACTGGATTACCCTTTTTATGGCGTTTTGAATGCTCTTCTACTCATTGCTTGGCAGAGTACTTGAGGTTTGAAATGTCAACATGACACCCATTTAGGTACAACAATAAATATTTGTAGGCCATCATCTCTTTCCTGTATTTGCTTTGCCATTGAATCATTTCTTTGCTCCAAAAAGCTCATCCTGCATTTCAAGTAAAACTTAAACAAAACAAGAGTGTTTTGCATTCCTGCATTTAGGCCAATGAAAAGGCATGGTCATTGACAAAGGCCATTGAAAGGTCAAATGCAGAAACAAAATTAACAATAAAATTAAAGTCTTGTACAGGAGAGGCAACTGATATGGAAAGAGACACAGCAGAGACTGCATACATGTATATGTTACTCTTTCTTGTCTTTAATACGTACGTATTGATTGCACAGTACACCACCATACTGTTTGATATCTCCTTTTCCTCTTTCTCAAGAACCCATTTAAAAATCCTGAGTCCCCATGCTTCTTCTTATTCTTTCGGATTTACGTAACTGAGAGGGTAAAAGATGTGAGACAGACGAGGGATGTACAGAAAGACAGGTGCATTTTTAGTGATGGTTAAGTCACAACATTACTTACACTCTGCAGATGGCCCACTTCCTTCTCTCAAATCAGTCCCCACTCATCAGCCTGATAATCCTGGACTTCTATTTAAGAAAGAAAGAGAGAGAGAGAGAGAGAGAGAGAGAGAGAGTTGTAATATATTACATGCTATTTGGTTCATGTTTTTTGGGTCCACTGATCTGGCGTTTTCTTTTAACTCTTTGCTGGAACAATAACACATTTTTGGAATGTCAGTTTCTTCAATGTAAAATTTATTTCCAACTCCTTTTTTCTCACCATATATACTCCAATCCATCCCTTCGACAAGCATCTTTTCCTACCATTTTACACCCCTTCACATGCACAATTGACACCATAGTTTCCAAGGGTCTCTCTTTCCCTCTCTTTTCATTCTCGTTTATATCGTTGATCTGTGCTAGGTTTGGAGGCTCTCTGCAATGGCATCTAACAAGCCCCGTGGCGCCTGCACGTTGAACTTTGTAAGAGGAAGTGGGGTCATCATGCTTTGCTTCCTGCACAGAAGGAGAATGAAACAAAAATAGGTTGCCGGTGGTGCTATCCTAACTGAGCTCTCCTCTTTTTTCTTCTTCAAATTTTTAAAATTTTTATTTTAAAATAAATTTTAAATTTTTTCTTGACCTTGCAAGACTTTAATCGTTTAATATAATTTTTATAATTATTTTTTATTTTATAATTATTAAAATTTTTATTTATCATTTTTATCAATTATTTCATCTTTCCTGTTTTTATCTATCCCTCCTGAGCTTTTATCTCATCTTTTCTATCTCTATCCATCCCTCCTAATCTTTTATTTAGATATGTTTATTGATTCTATCCTCTAAATTTTGTATTACAATTTATAAATATAGTTTAATTTTTAAGCATTGAAATGGTTGTCTGTGAATCAATCAATCTTGTCCTTCAATTCAAGCAAAACTACTGGCTAGCTGCTTCCCTGAATATGTCAACTATGAAAGGAAACTTTCCTTTAATGTCAGTCAAGCCTATGCATGTAGGGTCAATGAGCTTCAGTTGTTAAGTTGGTTCTGCCAGTGATTTTACCCAGAAAATAAACGCATGGTAATAAGGATTGAGAATTAAAGAATCTATTATTTTCCTGCAAATGCATGTTTTAAAATCCCACAAAATGCAAAAATGGATGCGCTCCCACCATTCTCAAGCTGAGCTGGGTTAGCCATATTAAATCGTTGAACCGTTTGACATTTGCGTTTCTGCTTCAAGAATGCTGCCAATTTGGAATTCTGCCGTCTGTTTAGTCTTCTAGACAGAAGGACTACGTTACTTACTTGGCAGACAATCCATGATTTGAGAACTTGGCTCAGAGGTCAGTACTTTTCCTTCTCTCTATCTATTTTTAAAAATATTTTTTAGGCTGAAGGGGGTCGAATGGGGTTCAGTTTCTGGTTCATAAGGCACGTCTGCGATCCATTAGTTAGGATTAACCGGACTATGGCTTGCACTTGCGGTGTACAGGGTAAGAGTACAACAACAGTTGTTGCGTGAGACCTCTTAAGGGTATACCAATGTGTTCGATTCTACATGAAATGTCTAAATCTTATGGAAAAAAAATCTTACCTAACCTGTTCAAATTGACTAATCCAATCTTAAAATCGAACCCACTTAAAAGCATTGAATTTGGACCAGTTTTTTAAGAGAAACTATCCTATCCAAAAGTGAAAGTTGATGCGTAAGGCCCATCAATGTCCATACTGTATATGACTCGTACATTAAGATGCCGAAATCCTGGGCTGCTCAACACAATTAAAACAAAAAAATGATTGTTTTGTTTTATTCCAGGCAATATATTCTATAATCTCTCAACCTTTGTTTTTTAACATGAAAAATAATTTTAGCTAAAAGGGACTTTACAGATTAAGACAAAAAGGAATTCTATGTGGGAGTTTTAGTTTTTCGCGTAGGATAGTATGAAACAAAAGATTGAATTTTGATTGATAACATTATCCAAAAATTAGAAGATTGAATTGTGTTAGATAGTATTATTCAAGAATTATATATTCTTATCACAAGTTCATTTTGTTTTTAATTTAATTAACGTAGATTAAAATTCAAACTTAAAACCTTTAAATCTGAAGATAATTTTAGTATCGACAAACGGGTTCCAAAATTAGGGCTAACAATTGTGCTAATGGGCGGCAATAGGGCTATATGCCCCACGAGAATCTCCTGTTGAAGGTTCGGCCCCACCCATCTGTCGATGAATAGATTCAGCCTTGGCCACAACGTCATTTCCTGTAGGGCCTGCAACTCACCCTATAGTGTCATCTTTGAAACAGAAACCTCGGCCACGATCGTCGTCTTTCATTGTCTGATGTCGCCAAAAGGGCTCCACTGTCACAGTGTCTTTACTTTGATTTGCTTCAGTAAATTGCTATTGTCGTAACCGCCATGCACGAGGCTGTTAGATTATCCTTAATTTGCCTCTGCACGAATAAACTCGTAGCCAAAAAAGGCTCTACTTACTTAAGAGTTGGTCACGAACAAAGAGATCGCAAACGTGAAATTTTCCGGGAACGTGGAATTTTCCGGGGTAGGTCAACGTCTCTACTAATAAATGTTCTGATTAATGGTAATTAATAATTCATAACATATACAGTATATTATGCATATTTTGTTTTTACTACGTTAAAATTAAAAAATAAAAATAATATTTTATAATTCTATCAAAAAAAAAATATGCCTATTATAAAAATAGATTAACCTCAACATTGTTCAAGGGAAAAAAATAACAGATACAATGTTGAACGCTTGAACAAAAAGTCTCTTTGTTGATTGCAATAGCCAAACTTCCGTGACCAGACAGTAGTGGATTCTCTTTCATATTTACAACACAATAAGAATCGTAGAAAAAAAGGGTACATTCTCATACTGAGGACAAAAAGGAATTAAAAAAAAAAAAAGTTCTGAAAACAAAAGAAAAGGGTAGGGTTGAAAATGTCTCAGCAACCAGATCCTATAATTACGTAGTGATTAAGTGCAGACAACCATGACCTCCTACGCTCGGTGGTAGAACCTGATCGTCTGTATCTTGATGCTGAAAACCGTCCCAGTTGTCGCCGCAGGTTGGGGCCATCAGTACAAGGAACTAAAGGAGAATTTGTGTCTGGAGCTCCAAGGCAACGGCTAGAACTGAATCTCATTGATGGGAACTTCTGGCAACTCAAAGACCGGAAAGAAGATGAGAGTGGGGAAATTCTGGTGAAACGGAAATCAGGATTACAAAGTGGGGTTGTCATCGAAGTGGGTTCCGGTTCCTTGCGAGAGCATTTGCAAAATGGTAGGGACAAACTTGTCCTGCCAATTGCTTTGGCCTCAGGGATTGTTTCAGGTAACTTAACAAATGAAACCATGCCGTGCCGGCAAAGCGGACAGGCGATTGAGCCAGGGGGTCCTTGAGCGACAACCGTGCTGCAAATTGTTGAGCAGAGATATAATGCACACCATGTGCAGAATTCGTGACCACAGCCTGCACCATCAGAAATATTCAGTTAAAATCTTTTTCTTACCTGCTGATGCGTCTTGGGATTTAACTGTATCAAGAGTGGTTAGAAGCAAGTGCTTTATTAAACGGCTATTATCATGTCATGAACTGAAGACCACATGAGCTTCTTCATAAATCCCTGTAATTTTGATAAACCAATTCGGGTATACAAAGAACTCCATTTGCAAGTCTATTGCCTGATCAAGATCTGACTAGGCCCCCACCAGGCAGCTTTGTTCAGTATCAAGCAGACACATCATCACCTTTTATTCCTACCCACAGACTGCCACCATTGCTGCTATCATGAAACACCTCCATTTTTTGGGGTCTTCCTCTCACAAGCCTTAAACTGGCAAGCTTTTTCTCGCCAGCCCAACACATGTATAGAAGAATATAAGTAAGCTTACTGTTATCTTAAACTAACCCTTGCATTTATAGAAGGATATACTCAAAACCAATTCTTTTGAATCATAATGTCATTTGCAGTCTGACTCCACAAGTTCTGACAACTTGAACAGTGAAGCAAGAAAGAAGATAAAAGAAATTGAAAATCATTTGCTAGTAGGAGCAACATACCTTCTGCGGCGACTGTGCACTTCCTCTCTAAACAAACCACACATGGATCCAGGCATGAGGGTTGCAACTCATTAGTCCTCCATCCACATTCTCTGCAAATGACCCAGAAAGGAGAATCCAATCATTCTGATGATATGCTAAACAATCAACATCTCAACATAGTGATAAAAGGCATGCACAAATATGAATGTGTGCACACTCACAAATGGAAGGAAAAAAAGAGAAAAGAAAAAAGAAAAAAAAAATCAGGTTTTAAGTCTCTCTCCTGCACAAAAAAAGGGAAAATGGCTGTTAAGTGATGTCATCTTCACATCCCTTGCCACTCTGTTATACAATGCTGACATCAAGCATTGCACCATAAGTATACCATGTAAATGCTACCGTATACCCCACTTTCAACATGCTGATGTATAGCATGCAACTAGCAATAAAGCAATTATTTCAATCAGGTGGCTCAAGGACACAAGTAAACCTAAGCATAAGGCAAAAGCATAACCAGAATTACTTACATACAGAAGTCGACTGAACAAAGGGACATGGCAATAAAGCAATATTGATGCAAAATGCATACCACATCTATTTTACAGTGAAATCACATTTGGCGTGCTATATGAACTGTTCACTAGGTTAGAAATGGTGGGACACATTCTATGAGCAGGTTCATACATAGATGGTAGCACATCTTTAAGTTTCTAAAATTTTGCATATGGCTTTGCCTATGCTCAGCTAGAACTCAACTTGAAAGCCACGTTTCCTTGAGTAGTTAGATGTGCTAACACTAATGAAATAAAAAGCTCCAAGAAAAGTTTTCAAATCCTACTAGTTACACCATGGCCCTGTATAGTCGTGGGATTGGAAATAGCATGTAGAAAAGCATATTTAATGTGGTAATGTAAGTAAGCTAAATAGGATACAATAAACTTCTCTGACCTGGCGACATTGATGATGCTCATAAGGGGAAGAGATAGATATGACGAAGGACATATCAACGATGGGCCTCTTGGCTGTGTGCTCAGGACTTCCTCAAGTTCATTTCGATGCCATGAACGAGCAACTATCAATGGCGTCCACCTTGAGCCAAAAAATGCAACAAAGAGATAAGTCAACACTTAAAAACAACTTCAGGTTTCTCTGAACAGAGCCTCCATGATGCATCATTCAGTGACAGGGCACATGGACGTACTCTAGAATGTAGTCCAAACCTGAGGCAAGATCATGACCAATGGAATGACCTATGGACAACCCATGGTCTAACACTTCTGAAATCAATTGTATCATGCAAATAAGATAAAATTGCCAGTTCGGCAGTAAGCTCTCTCAACACACGTGACAAACAATGTAAAGATAAATTGATCACTCTTATCTGACTTGGAAAAATTTTCATTATTTTCGAAGATAAAACTTGTATAGTGGAATCAACAAGCACATAGGTCATATGTATAATCATTAAAAAGGAAGTTTTACTGAGCAGCCATCAAACAGCAGCAGAGAATTAACATTTCTACTTTACAATCACTACTAATGACATGTCAATGGCAATGGCTTTGATTGCAAATTCAGCCTCTTGGAAAGGAAGACTTTATGCACAGCCTACACTCAATTTTTGTCTACTATGGCTAAGATATGACTAATTTAGGCTTATGGATAAAGTAAAATTCATGTTAAGTTCTTCCTGAGAAAATTTGAGTACTAAATTTATGGAGCACATACCCGTATGCATTTTCAGCAGTTAGACTGGCACCCCTGGAAATCAAAACCTGAACCACAACAAAAATAAACATAATAAGCCTGTAGCCTGTACACAACACCGTGATCAAACTTGTATACTGACATACTTCACAGCACCGTGCATTGCCACCACAGGCAGCATAATGGAGAGGAGTGCTTCCAGCCCCTGCAAAATCATAACAGACATACCCCTTTATGAATGTGTTTGCAATAGTATGCTAGGAATGATTTCCTCTATTAAATCATTTTGGAAATATTAATGGGCAGCATGTTATACTCCATTTGTTGATAGACATAACTTCACAATGTAGTCTGAAGTGCTGTAAAAGGGCCATTATAGTTGAGTTTGACTAAGATAAAACAGTCAAATATGCAGCCAATTGACAGACACCTTATGCAGGCAGCAATTATGCAAGGTTGTCAGATGATATGCAGAAGGAAAGTAAAAGTTCCCTTGATGACATCATCAGTTTTCCATCAAACGAAGCAACACCCCAGTTAAACAACCTAACAAATTCCTTGCTTACCTTTTTTCTGATTTTCAATGAAAAGGGCAAAAACTTTGCTCCTGTTTCAAATTTTCTATGCAGTACTGGATAATTACTTGAATATGATTAACAATAAGGTAAAACCCAAAAAAATGCAATAGTGGTTATATGTTAGTAGACATGAGCAGTTCAACAATTATCAACACAAAGCAAAAGTTGAAGACAGTTACCAATCAGATCAATTGTAGTTCCATCTTCTAGAGTAACTTCAGAAATCGAAGCTCCTAAGTCCAACAGTAAATGCACAGTTTCAAGATGCCCATTCAGTGCTGCCATATGCAGAGCAGTTATCCCTCCATCAGCAGGCCTATCAATTATATCACGAAGGGCACTGATGCAAGCCAAAAAGTTAACACAATGTAAATACATGAAACAAAACTGCATTACATGGCATAAATATCACAAAATTGCAGAAGGGCATAAATTCGAGCGTACTATTCATCAAACTCTGGGATTGACTCATCATTGTCCGATGTCTTCCTCAATAAATTCCAAAAATCAGGAATGCTGGGTATGTAATCTGCAAGAAGAAGCCGGATGCATCTAGTGTGACCATTCAAAGCAGCAAAATGCAGTGCACTGCCTCCATTAAGATAATCTGCTCGATGAATCTGAAGGCCAGTGCCCCACATATTTGTCAGAATTGAAGTCCTCAAATATTTTGAAAATGCGATGATTGACTTCATAGCAAACCACTTACATTGGCTTTAAAAAGCATCAGAGTAAGAACAACCTCCCAATGACCATGTTGACAAGCTTGCATCAGTGCCGTCTGTTCAACCAAAAGTAAAGGTAGACTTTTAATTCTGTGATCGAAATGCTAACCTAATCATGGGGATCCTAAAAGATCCATAAATTAAGATAACCCAACAATCTTGGCATTACCTGGCCACGATAATTCCTCAAGTTAATGTCAACTCCAGATTCAAGCAGGAGAGAAACTATCTAAAAACATGTAGAAATACAAATACTAAGTTATTAAAAGAAAAGAAAAAAAAAAAAACAGAGAGTAAAATGATATTAATCTCCTAGATAATGATATCAATCTTCTACGTAAAGCAATTGCAATTAAATTGAATCTATCAAGTACCTCATGGTGGCCCTGAGCTGCAGAGTAATGTAAAGGAGAGTTACGGACACCAAAAGTGGAATACCTCGAAAGCCTTGGGTTGCATTCCAATAAGGCTTTGGCTTCTTGAAGATCTCCATCTCTCGCTGCAGAAACTAAACGCTCCCCAGAAGCAGAACAACCAAAAGAATTGCCCATGATGCAGAGGAATTTCATGGTTTTATTGAGAGAAAAAAGACATCAAGAATCCTCTCCCTTGCCCCCACACAAAAGTCCTTCTATCTTGTACAAAAAGGATCAGGGGAAACAATCCTATATCCTCTATTCTTGAGTAAATTACAAACTTGAACAAAGGTAGAAACTGGGTTCCTTTGTATCTACCAAACTAATAACCGATCACAATAAAAACTCAAGTACATCTCAAAAAAGTGGTTGCACTGGTGAGAATCTCACTGATCAATTGATGATTATTAAGGGAGAATCTGGTCACATCAGGGGACAGATAGCTGACATCCAGAAGAAACAACAAAAACAGGCTCACCCTAACTGCTCATTAAAAAAAAGGAAAAAAAAAAGAAAATTACCATCAAGATGTGACTCCAAGTAGGTTATTTATTGAAGGTCTCAAGAAACCAACCAACATGACCATACAATAATGAATTCCCAATCAAGATACAGCAACTTTTCATTTACTTTTTCCCCAAAGTATTAACTTTTTCTTGAGAAATAACAACCACTAACTTCCGAAGAAGGAAGTTTATCCATTTCCCAATTCTTAACCAGCAGAATCTTCTAAAGTTCCAATCAAAGAAGAAAATTCTCCAATACCCAGTTCCGCAGACTCTTTCAAAATCACGATGTCAAAACACCCATCTTTTCATTTGATTCATCAAAATAAGCCAATTCCCAACAAAAATCTTTAACTTCCAACCAACAAAAATTTTATCTTAAAGAACCTAATTTACCAATCATCATTTCTATCGACTCCTTGAAGAATCCAAACCGAAAAACCAAGATCAAATACCTACCCCAATAATAATAGCTTGGCCAAAAGAGGAAGGATTGTGCCTAAAACAGACCCCAAATATAAATTTACCAAAATTGAAACTCGTAAAAGATACGGGCAAAATGCACTTTTTTCTTTATCAACGTAAGTGGTGGGGACGACTTTCCACACTACAACCTCAACCAACCAATCAAACAATATTATTATCAACGAAGCATGAGAGGCGTGCCCCTCCCATCATTAAATTCCCCTTCGGTCCAGCCAACATTGTCTTGTTTATCTCTCTCTCTCCTTTAACACTGGAAGGGTAATGGAAAGTGGGAAACGTGTCAGCCCATTTTACCTGTTGCCTTGTAATATACAATTCTTAATCCTAGCAGAAATTTGAAGCAAAAGGACAAATATATCTTCTTTTTCACTCAAATATAAAGATAAAATATATTTTCTTGAAAATGATTTAGTTGGAGAATTCTTTTTATGATGTTCTTAGTTTCAAGATTTATTCAAAATGAAAATTAATATTTGTTGCAACAAAAAATAGTGAATTGCAATTTAGACAATTAAAAAACAGAAGTTTGACCTTTTTCTTTCCTAAGTGGCACATCTTGGAATAAGAGACACGAAGAAAGACCGAGAAACTTTGTGTTGGAGGTTCCTTTAAAACCTATCCAACTTTTCACTTGGATGAAAATGACCCCAACATATATAAGTCAGAGACATCTTGAGAATTTAAAAAAAAATTTAAAGCGTATATTCAGTAATTAAAAATTTTAAATTTTATTTTTAAGATTTTAAATTTTAATTTTTTTAAAAAAATATGAGATTGATAAAAATAAAAAATAATTAGTATCACATAATAAATTTTTAATAAATAAAAAGAAAATCCTAAAAACATGCCGCAACTTCTCAATGGCGCCCCATGTGTTCTTTAAAATAATCAAGTCACAACTACCAAACCATAAGTGTTTTAGAATAAGGGACAGGAAAAAAAAAAAATAGTAAACATTAAAAAAGGCATAATGGCTGGTTGGAATAAGGTAGAAGAAAAGAGGCAATAATGTACCAAACCGACATGTTAAGTTACAATGATTATTCGTTAGTTTTTGTTGCCTGGGTCCCACGTGAGACGCCACACACTTCGGAATCTTCGCCTTCGCTTTTGTTCTACTTATTCGTCGTCGTTTTGATTGTGATGTGACTAAGCATTTGGATATCTTTTATTATTATTTTTATTAGTTGTGAGTGTTACTATTTTGTTTTGTAAACTCCATAAAAGTCAATGTTAGATTTCTGCCCTTTTTTTTTTTTTTTTTTCCTGATTTAATTGACTTTCATGCATCTTTGAATTTTTTCTATCTAGTTTACTTAATAAGGCCGTTCCCAAAATGATTTGAAGCATTTTTATTTTTGTACCTGGCCCACTAGTTTTCCTCACTTTGTGGGTCCAAGGCCCACATTTATTTGAACGGATTTTTTTTTTTATAGCCTCCAATGCAACCTTAGTTGGGGCCCAAAATGGAAGTTGAGCCTTAATTAGATACCCGGTCATCTACATTCCGGGCTTAGAGTTGTTCATTTTTAACCCGATCTTGGAAGCCCAAAGTTGCCTTGGTTGCTCTCCAAGCTAGAAGAGCCCATTGAAAAGGTCGATCAAGTAACCCTTGTTTTATTATTATTATATATATATATATATATATATATATTTTTTTTTTTTTGTTTTTAAGATTCGAGCAAGTAATCCTTTCACAAGAAATTATAATCATTTTCGATGAAGATTGAATAGGTAACTTCTTTCTTTCATACATAATTTTTTTATTTAATATTAACATAACTTGGTTTTAATAATAAAAATACAAATTAAATCATAAATTACTTAATTTAATTCACATATTTATAAATTATAATTTATGCCAACAGCATGATCCCCACCCAAATCAAGATTTTATTGTGCTTATAGAGTGATATCAGGATTCAAAATTGATAAGACATCCCCACTACTTTTGCAACCCCAAACGATGGATCTGTACTCCAACAAGAAACAAGAACACGGGCACGGCGTACGGCTTCAAAGACAGAATCTGTGAAACCAGGGTCCAGTGACTCTTGTCTGTCTGTAAATCTCTTGTCGAGAGAGAAGTTAAAAACAAAGCGCTGTTGAGATCCGAACACATGCAAATTTATCGGCGATGTCGAAGACAGAATCTTTGGCTTGGTGGAGCTCCTCGTATATTTTATGTCTGGGAATGATTGACAAGTCCACCCGTTGACAGATCCCACGTTCAAAAACCCAAATGGTACTGTCGGCCGTTGGTGGCAATAAACAAATTGGCAAATCTTTCGCACTTGTACTTGGGTTGGATGAATTCTAGTTCTCTTGCCCTTTTACACACGCATCTTCCGGTCAATGTCAACTAATATTTAAGTTGAAAATTTTTTATGGAAATGGCAGTGAGGCAACGAAAATATTTATTTTAATTGGAGCCCATCCCATTTGTTGTTCAAACCATCGACACATGCATTTCAATTTTTTTTTTTTTTTGGTAAGTTTTAAGAGCTAACATTTGACATTAATACAATACGAGACAGAAAAGTTGATAACGGGAAACAAGTTTTGGGATTAGTTGAATTTTAGGTCTCCCACTGTGTTTGACAATTTAAACGTGGTGAAAAATTGGCGTGCCTTCAGGGCATCGTAGCAACGAGCAGCCGTACGTATAATGATAACATGACATCCATTCCTTGCACGATTGGCTTTTTGGTCTTTTCGGCTACAGAAAGATCTTATTGGACCGACTCTGAAAGCCTGCCATGCAGTCCGATGTGAAAATCTAAAATTGAATGCGGTGTCCGAGTCTAGCTTGCACGTCAATTGAGATCGTATCATTTTCCAGGAAGCGCCGTCCCTCCAACGATATTTTTACTCTTTGCAAAAGCCCAGCAATTTTCCTCGTTTCGAATCCCCACGAGTTGCTCTTCTATTCCATACCCTAAATAGGCTGCTATTCACATTGAGCACTGTGACACACCTGTCCACAGATGTAGCTAGGCTGCATTTCCATTGCATATAATGGACGAAAAGTGCATTGAAACTCTCAAAATGACGAGCATAGAATTTTCTATGCGCCTTTGAACTTGAAGACGATCTCAAAAAAAGGAGCAAACGTACAAACGTTTACAGTTAAATTTCTTACTGCGTAATATTATTTTATAACGTGGTAAAAAAAAAAAGTCTCTTTTGGAAGATTTGACCGGATACGTGTTTACTACATAGATTTTCATGGCCGTTCGTCGTATTCTCCAATTTGTACATGAAATAGTAGAAATTAGCGATGCTGCGCATGCTTTATTATAATAATTATGCTGGTTCAATATCGTCAAATTTTATGGTATTAGTAGGTAGGCAGTGTCCGCACTGCATTTCCTTGGCGAAAGGGGGCCAGACTTTCCGACTTGTCAAAGCATTGGTTGGCGTTTGGTAAGACTAACTGAAGGGTCACTGGCTTTTTTTTTTTTTTTTGTTTTTAATTTCTGAACAACGGAAATTTCATTAATTTCGGTCATCAAAAAATGTTATCCGATCGTTATTCATAGAATTGAGATGCTACAACCTGGACCCACCTAAAAAAAAAACATTCAAGAATGTGTGAAACTCAAAGTGCCAGATCAAAGGCAATGTCAACAAGCAGGCCCTGCTAATCCCCATTCCACGGTCCCTTGATTGTAGTGTCAAGCTCGTGCACCGCCATACGCACAGAGACGGTGGTCCTAATACTGTAAGCTCTGTCACCCCGGCACTATAAAATTCATATTGGGGTGTGCATTTTCTTATTTAAATGTACGACGAAACTAAACTAAACTTTATTTGACAATTTAATTTTGCTTGATGGTTTGGAAAAACATGGTTTGGGTTGAATTGTCTAAGGAATTTAAGTCAAACTGTTCCGTAAAACCTAATTTTACTTTTATATATAATATTTACATATTTTTGTTATATTACGTCAATAGTATCCTGGCAATTGTTATGTTGCTCTTACACTTTTTTTTTTTTTTTTTTGGTCATTCGGTCATTTGCGCTGACAATTTTGACGCTTATTACTTGACAGTTAACTATTCAATGAATGTAATCTAAGGCAGGATGGTACCAAGGTGACTGAAAATGGTGGGAAAATCACGTGCTGGCAATTAATGAAAACCAGCACCAAGGGCTTCCGTTGATTTATTTAGTTATGTTTTATTTTCATTCTTTTTTTTTTTTTTCCAGTTTACCCCAAGGCTCCAATACCTACCAATTACGTTCATGTTATCTTCATTGGCTGTTTGTATGTATATGAAAAATTAATTTTAAATTTCTATGATTAGATGTTAACTATATTGTTATTTTATTTTTATCTTATATTTTTTAAAATTATTTTTAAATCAATTCTTTGTAGACAAAAAAAAAAAAGTGTCAAAATTATGAAAAATTTTATATTGACCAAAAAAAATTATTAATGATTTAATTGTTTCAAAAAATTAATTTAAAATAAATTTAAAAGCATAAAAAATTTAAAATTTAATTATAAAAATTTAAGACTATTTTTATACCGATCTCGTATAACTACAAATTTTTCTTATTGTAAATGATATAAGATTGATCATTGACTACAATATTTGATTCTTTGAGGAAACCATTAACAAATGTGTTTAGTCGAGAGATAAATATATAATAAGTTGATTGAATTGACTTCAATCTCCTAATATCATTATTCAAAATTTTTTTATAGAGATTATTAAATTTAAGAAAAATTTTAAATATCTAATTAATATTAATAAATTTAAAATTCAACATCACACACTTAATATAAATTATATATATATTTTTTGAGAGTACGTGAAAGTGAAGGGACTTAAACTTGATTAATACAAAAAGAGATGCACCATATTAGTAGTAAGCTATACAAGTGAATTACTCTACTCTCATTACGCTAACATTTATATAAATGCAAACATACGCACATATGATGTCTCATATTAATATAAATACCTTCGTGTCCCCTTTTGAAATTTACGTTACTCATTTTATTTTCGCTATTGCAACGGATTTCTTCCTCATTTTCTGCAACGCACCAAATCCGAAACCCCATAATCCTAGGCATTATGACAAAGACTAGAAAGGGGACACAAAAAGTTTAGACCCTTCTTCCACGCGGGTGCTTGGGATCTATCGTTGACCTCACTTTACACAACACAAAAGGCCAGTACCAAATTCTATGACAAAAAGCAAGAAAGACAAATCCTAGGCAGGCATAGTTGGTCCAGCCGGCCATAAGCTGCAGTTTGCGCGCCTCAAAAATGTAAATCTTCTTCACGACAGATGGAGAAAGCCAGGATCCTGTGCTTCCCCGCTTTAATACTGCCAAATTTTGAATTTTTATGATGTTTTTGACTTTGGCAATCTTCCGTGTTTGCATGCCAGGAGAAGCAGGGTTGGAAAAAAAAGTTTGTCCTTTCGCATTGAATATCATAAAAGGTGGAATAGAAGAACGAAGTAGAAGGTGAGCGGAGTAAATGGGCAACGGCTATAATAAAATAATTCTCAATTTAAAAAAAGTGAACAGAAAGAAACAGTACGGCACGGAAGACCCATTTGAGTTCAGGTTCCCAAATCAAATAAAATGCACCTTTTCATCTTTACTCGGAAATAAAATGGACATTGAAGTTGATGAAAAGGGGATGCTTTGCAAGTCAAACTAAAAGATAATTTTCGTGTTTGGTGAATTATGGGAAAGTCGTCTCCCAAAACAATTGTTTATTCATTTTTACCATGAGTGAGACTGAGACTTAACCGTGAATTATAGAGAGCTAAAGTTAGTGGCCCGAGCAACAACAGCATAGAGCTAAAGCTGATGGGAGCTAACTAATCTCATTTATTCGAGCCCTGGTGGTTAGATTTATTGCATACCCTTGAAATCTCACCTTCTGGCGCTGACTACACCATTTATTTAGATCAGGCCTTTAAGACCCATATTGAATTCCTCCCCAAAATATCCCCTCACCCCCACAATGACCTGCAGGTTCTTATTCTAGAATTATGGTAATTAGCAGGAAATTGAGGCAAAGCAGTAGTCTTTATCATAAGGCCTGTTTAAGTCCTACACAGGGGTTTGGATTGCTTGTCCTAGCAAATGAGATTTCTTTTTGTGTCATTGTTCAATCCTAGAGCTTCATCCTTTGTGAACTTTTTCAATCCTTTCCTAGCGAAACATGGACTGGGTTTTCCTTCAAATCAAGGATAACACCTTTCTTGCCCCCTCACAACAACCATATGTACTTTCTCAGCCACCTCCCCGGCAAAAAATTGACTCTGATGGTTTCAACTTGGACAACAAGGTTAGTCCCAGTATATTGCTCATCATCATAATTCTCGCTATAATTTTCTTCGTTTCTGGTTTGCTTCATCTCCTAGTTAGAGTTTTTTTAAGACAAACCACTAGAGACCCAGATGATTCGGATAATGTGACAGCACGTCAGGGGCAGTTGCAGCAACTCTTTCACCTCCATGATTCTGGTGTTGAACAGTCATTTATAGATACAATCCCAGTGTTCCAATACAAAACTATTATAGGATTGAAGAACCCTTTTGACTGTGCTGTTTGTTTGTGTGAGTTTGAGCCCGAGGATAAGCTTAGATTGTTGCCACAGTGTAGCCATGCCTTTCACACGGAGTGTATAGACACATGGCTATTGTCTCACTCCACTTGCCCTCTATGTAGAACTAGCTTGCTTCCTGACTCCTCTCCAAACAGTAGCTGCTCTCCCATTGTTATTGTTCTTGAATCTGGCAGTGAGAGCTCACGAGAGATTGCCAATGAGAGAGAGGGTACTATTGGCGGAACCAATTCACTTTTAACAACAAATTCCCACCTGAGTTGTAATAGGGACAATGAATTGGGGTCATCAAGAATTGATATTTCTCGCAAGTCATGTGAAATTGTGACAAAAGATGATCTCAGCCCAACAACAACGGTGGGATCAGAGGAGAAAATTGTTTTTGTTAAGCTGGGTAAGTTTAGGAATGTGAATACCGGGGAAGGGAGTAGCAACAGTAATGTTGATGCAAGAAGGTGCTTCTCTATGGGATCTTTTGAGTATGTGATGGATGAGAATTCCTCATTGCGAGTACCCATAGGGACGCCATCCAGGAAACCGCCAAGCAAAAAGCCTTCTCTGCCATTGACTCCTGGCCACAGGCCAGCAATGTCTGAGTGTGATTGTGAATCAAAAAGAGAATTCCATGGCTTTGAAGGCATTAAAAGTTTTGAAACCAACGACAGTGCTAGAATTGTTGGTGTTGGTGGAACCAGTGGGGCCAATGCCATTGGTAGAAGCAAAAGAGAGAGCTTTTCCATATCAAAGATCTGGCTATGGGGTAAAAACCAAAAGCCGAATCCAACTCAGGATTCTTCAAGAAGGGCCTTCTCTTCTCGGTTCCCTGTGAACAAGAACGCCATTATTGCTGACGAGGACTTGAAAATGAAGAACGTCGACGGTGGTGCAAGGACTTTTTCTGAGATGGGCATTGAAAGGTGGGGGAATGGAGGCAGTGAACTGGGTTGTGATGAGGAGAGTCAGAGCCGAATCAGCTTGGATTCTCAAACGAAAACACCTTCATTTACAAGGAGGACTCTGCTTTGGCTTGTGGGAAGACAAAACAAGATTGTTCACTCATCCTCTACAACCATAGTGTAGCTTCTTTTTACTGTAGTTCTTGGATTTTTCTTTTCATTGTGTAAGCCGGATTGGATGGGTTTGGTGCAATTTTCTGCAAGGCTGTAGTTGGAAATAAGGTGAAAAAAAAATCAAGAGAGTAGAAATTTAGTAGCACAAGTGCTGCAATTCTAATACGTGGGCTCATAATTGTTTGTGCATAATACCCAAGGTCGTATTGTCATGGGACAAAATCGCAAGCAATGTTTATTAGACCTTTTAACCCGGCTCCTATACGAACAAAGTAATAAGTAATATTTATTGAATTTTTGACTTTTTTTTTTAACTTAAAATTTTACTATTTAAGTTATGAATTATGAGGTTTTGATTTTATATATATGTTTGTTTTTTTCTTTTTTTAAATTTTATTTTCTAGCGGAAAAAACTTCCACTTATAACTCAACAACAAATAATTAGTATTTTCTGAAAATCCTAGGTGCGATTTAAAAGGGTTATGATTTTAGCTTCTTTTTTTTTTTTTTTTCCTCTTCATCTGCAAAACAATCCAAATGAGAATATTTCGTGCCCGAGGACCATCGTTTCTGAAGCACATTCCAAAACTCGGGAAGGCCATTTGGGAACCTTAAGGTTAATCCCGAGAAACAAAAAGGCTTTGTCTTAACCGTTGAAAATTCAATTTTCTCAAAAATTGGGCTAATGCCGTTTAGCTTCCAAACTCGATAATGATTCTCTCCGAGGGTTCATTTAATGGCTTAAGTAGCGTAATTAATGAGACGTGCAGAACCAAATTCAAATTGAAATGCACAACCACCTCTGCCCCTTCCATGCGATAGGCCGTTGGCATTAAATGTGAAGGCACTGGAATACTTCCATGAGTTGAACACCTGGAAGGGCATACCCAGGGGCACAAAACATTGAATGGGTGTTAATGATGGTGTCAAGAAAACGGTTGGATTGGGGGGGTGGGGGGGGGGGGCGGCCATTGTCTCTGTTGCTATTTCTCACGCCTATCCTCACATTCAATGTGATTTGAATGGCTTGTTCTCGCTTGGGTTTTTGTTAACGTTGGTTTGCGTTGACGATTTGACTACTTAAATTATCATTTTTAAGTACTCTTTGGGTCATGTTCCCAATTACCCTTCCCTCTAAAATTCCCGCTTGGGCTGGGCTGGGCTTGTTGGTCACAAATCTCCGTACAATCGTTTCAACGCGCATAAATAGGGCGCCGCTGGTCGGACCTAGTCGATCTTCTGCTCCATTTTTTGGGGCCCGGAGGAAATAACGAGCGGCGGCGGCGGCGGCAACGGCTCGTTCACGAAGGCTGGATAATTATTATTTTTTTATTAGAAAATTCGTGGGGTCGAATTATACAATAAGCGGATACTCTCCATTCCCATTAATTTTAATACTTGAGATTAATGTATTGAAATTTTTTGTTTTCTTTCCATTGTTTTTCTCGTTTGACGATAAATCTAGTAATACAATTAACAAATTATAATTTGATTGGTAACATATGCGTGATTATTTTATAATTACATTCTGAAAGTATTGTGCTAAGAACAGCCTATATGAAGGAAACGCAAAGTTACATTGTGATTTACCCAAAAAAAAAAAAAAAAAAAAAACCTTCCAAAGAAAGACAAAGTAGCTTAATTGAAATCTCTCTCTCTCCCTCGCCCTACAAAGTAAACTGAAAAATAGAATAAGAGCACTCGCCACCAAAACAACCCCCCCCCCCCCCCCCCACCTTTCCCCCAACCCCCTTTTTGCTCTCTGAGAATGAGAAAGTGGGTTTACATATATGCTTTGAATCTGGATCACTCATGTGTGATGATATTGCTGCATTTGTTGATTAAAACTCCATTAGACATCATCAAAACAACTGCTGTTTTTGCACAACAAAGACAGAGCAAGAGCCATTGAAATCCTTGGACACAAGAAGGTCCCCAATGATCCCTAGTTCGTGGTACTCGCACCATTCTTTTAGGCCATGTATTTGTGGGGTGTCCCTGTCGATACCTCGCCCAACTACAATAAGATCGTACTCATTCACCATAGGCCTCAGGATTGTAGAAGTGGTCGTTGCATCATTAGCCACCTCTTCTCTGTAAGAAATGTAACCACTTTCCTTAAGGCTTGCCAGGATCATGTTGTCATACGTTAATTCGATCCTATTAACATTTTTGTCGGTCGTGGCCATGAGATGCAACACGGACAAATTTACCCTGGTGTCCTGGGCCATCCTTTTCGCGAATGACAATGCCTCTCTGTCATCTTCCCCACCCAAGAAGATCATGGCAACATTGTATGTGGGAGATTTTTTGGCTTCATTGGCCGTCTGCACTTTCCGATTACTGTGGCGATCAACGAGAATTCCTGCAGAGCATGGCGATCTATTGAGGATACTAAGGTTCAATTCCCTGATATTTTGATCTTCTGATTCAATAGACCCATCTTTGGCCCACCACCTAACGTGGAATGGAAGTATTATGATGGCTGCATGCTTGTCTAATGCGACGTTGCATACATCATCATACATGAAGCTGGGTGTAGAGACTGCCGTCATGGCTTGTACGGTCGCGGTGTCATGATGGTCGCGCTCGAAGTCATTAAAGAAACGAACGACATTTTCTGTGTGCCGATACTCGCAGAGCACGATGCTGGTTTTTGGGTGGGAAATGAAGACTGGATTGGTTTGCCCTGTGAGTTTGACAAGGTGAATGACGTTTACTACAATGGGGCTGGCTCGCGTGCCGGTTGCGCCAAGAAGTTTGATGGCTGCAAGCACGTCTCCAGGCACATGGATGCAAGAAACAATTTGCAAATAAGAATCGGGCTTGGAATCCATAACGCTCCGCTTTTGGAGTCCTCTGTACCTATCGGAAGGATTGTACAGTTGCCTTATGAGAAATGGTACGATGGTCGCGACGATAACGACGGAGGCAAACATGAAATTAAACACATCGTTGCCTATAAACTGCAATCAGAAAGAAAGCAATTAGAAACTTAATTGAAGGATTGGAGGGAAAAAAAATTACGGAGAATGATGACTTACCTGGTTATCGTTCAGGAAACAATAATAGGCTAAATCGATGGCACCTTTGGCACAAATTATGAGAGCGATAGCTGCAGATTCGGCTTTGGGCAACTCCCAATAGAGGTGGGACAGGAAGCAGACCAAGAATTTGGACAAATAAACTGCGAGACTGATGAACGCCTGCCTTCTCATCTTTTGCAGGTTCACTCGATGAATGTATCTAAAATCAACCCTCATGCCACAAGTGGTCACAAAGATTTGGAAGAGAAATTCGGAGATGACTTCAAACTTGTTCACGATTTCAGTACCAAACGGAGGTCCAGCCGGGACGGCTAGGCCGAAAACAAAAGCCCCGTACATTGCAAATAGTCCGAAAAAATGAGTGATGGAAAGAAATCCCAAGAACATGGCAATGATGAGAAAAACGTGCGATTCCTTCTTCATGATTTCTCCGTCCTTTACTCTTTTCGCCAAGAAATTCAGAGTCGGCCGAAGCATATAAACAACAAAAATAATGAATCCCAGATTAAGCAGCACGTCTATAGTTGCCGATTGTTCGAAGTTTTCGTGCCCTATCAGTTTTCCATTCGATTCCTGGAATATGGCGATACAAATGATGGCAACTAGGCTCAAAAGGTCACCAACTAGTGCAGTCGACAGCCCTAATCGACCCAGCTCTGAGTTCGTAAGTTTGAGGTCATTGAGGAGGCAAATTATGACTGGCAATGAAGTCACAGCAAATGAAGATTGCATGGGAAAGCCCTCCAAGGGCAGCATCTTCTTCCTGAGAGCTGAGGGACCTAACTCGAAAACATGTGAGAGTGTTGCGCCAATTAGGATTGGAAGCGAGACAGACAAAATGCCAACCAGTATTGCCTTCCTTCCGACATTTTTTAGCGTCCCCATGTTCACTTTGACTCCATGTATAAATATGAAGAATTGGTAGCCTAATGTTGCAACCGTGCCAAGATAATTTATATTGGCCCTCGTGAACAGATTTGTATCAGGAACTTTCCCAAGTATTGTTGGATTGAAAAGCACGCCGGCCTGGATCATAATCATGAACGTTGGTCATAAAAGTAATTGAATGAAATCTTAGGAAACAATTAAAAAAGGAGAGAGTAGGATATGTACCAGAATCTGTGCCACCAACCCTGGAACTCCCAAGTTCCTGAGTGCAAAACTAATTCCTTGAGCTACGAGAAATATGAGTCCCATCTGAAGCTCTAAATTTGGTGCACCAAAATTTAGTAAATTGTTTATATTTTTTTCTGTTAAAATTCCTGTCGAGCCTGCGGGATTTATTATCAAATTGCAACGAGTGAAATTACTGAAACCAAGTCCATCCTCCATGGTGCAGGTATTTGTATTATGTAGCCACAGATTTTGTGATTATACTCTCCTGCTGACCGGATTTGAGAAGAAGAAGAGATGGGGTTCTTGAATATTTGGTATAGGAAGAAGATACCGAGTGCGGCTATTATATAAAGATGGTTTTTGCGATCTGAGGCAGGGGAGGGACTACCAAAGCTGGCTACTGGTTTTTTGTTAATTCTTCTGGTTTCTTTTCTGTGTCTTTTTAGTTAGAAGCAAATGTTCCATAATAAAGGTTGCCGCGCTAACTAGATTCTGATACTGATACTCCAAAAATAGCATTAAACTGCACTCACTGAGCTTTGTTGTTATAGAAGTTTAGAAAGGAACCCATTTTTCAACAGAAAAGGTTGAGACAAAGTAACAATGAGCTTTATTTTGAGTCTAATCATGAGAAGCAACTGATGGGTTTCTCTGTAAATGGATAAATGTGATCAAGAATTAGGCTAAACCATATAAGATCACTGTTAGGTTGTTATGACGAGGTACACAGCTTCCGTTAAGGAAACCAATTCTGTTCCAAATGTACAGCAAAATGGAAATGTCCTGGAGTTTAGAACGTGTGGATTCCAGTTTAACGTTTTAACTGAGATTTTCAATTGGCCCGTTACGTTTGTTGCTTGTAACGGTTGTTTGTTATTCTTTTATGGCTCGATGCAAATTTCTTAAAACGATATTGCACACACTGTTATTTGGAAACTCAACTGGTCTTTTAGCTGGAATATCGAATTTCGCTAGCTTTATGGAATGGTGGCGTCGGTTAAAATAACGAAACGTTCCTTTTTTTTTTTAGCCTCTGCCTCCTTTTTTTCCCCTCAAAATTTCACTTTTCATTTCTTTTTAATTATTTGGTGAATGCCTCTGCGCCATAGATTAAATTAGCTGTTAAGTTGCTTCTAATACAAAAAGAAAAAAAAAAGAAAAAAAAAAGAAAAAAAGATTTTGGTATAAAATAATTGAAACAGGATTAACCCGCTTTCAATTTGACAACAGAATCGATTTAATAATAAATTATTAATTAATGCGGCCCTGCCCTGATGTGTTTTCTTGCATTCACACAATTAGCAACAATTTTTTTTTTTTTTATTATGAAATAGGGATCTAACCATCACAATGCATAATAAATAAAAGATTTATATTCAGGGAGATGAAACGATTTTACTCATCGGAAATTGATCTCGAGAGAGAGAGAAAGAGAGAGAGATTGGGCTGTTTTTTTATTTTTATTTTTTGTTTTTTCAAGACAGCAATAAAAATTGTGAATTTATGAGGCCTGCCAGTAGCGCCGAAGACTGAGGCCGCGGCGAGATGCAACGAAACCCACGATCTCTCAACTATTTTCTTTTTCAAGTAACGTCTTTTTGCTATGTTTGGAGTTTTTGAATAGTCAATTCTCTGCTCGTTCACCTATTTCAACCAGGACGAGCAATGGCAGGCCCCGGAAGTCACCCATAGCGTCGTATTTGGGTAAATCAACCTTTTTGTTTTTTGTTTTTTGTTTTTTTTTTTTTCAAACACCATTTATTTTGACTTTTAATAGGACCCTTCGGGATTCTGTACAATAATTTGAAACAAGTTTTGATTCGGTTTTTTCATTTGGAAAGTCTTGGACAAGTCTCTGAAATTGTGGGCAATGGTTCTTTTTATTATTTATTTATTTTTAAAATTTTTTTTGGCTGTCTTAGATAAGTGCATTTAGGTACAGCCTTCTACCTTGCATTTAGCTTGCTTTTGACAAGGGAACGGAAGAAGGGAATAATTTGCATCCATTGATTTCTTAATGTTAAAAGGTTTTTGATGGTGACACTCTGTGATTGGCCTCCTAGCAGTTCTTTGTTGCAGGTTTTTTTAACATGGGGCAATGTTTTGGTTGAAGTAAGAAGGATTCTAGACTGAGATAGAAGTTGGAATAACCACAAATAGGAAATTTTAGGGTAACAACGAAACAATTAATGTTGGGGAATTGATTTGCTTGAATAGATGAATGTTGGGTTAATGAGCAGAAGAACTTTCTATCTTACCATATTTTAGGTGATGAAATGAAAGAGGCAACTAAAAGGTTGATTTATCTCCTCCATGCTAGTTGTGTACGCACATGAGCCTCCCGGGCTTCAAAGACATCTTGGATGACTTTTAGGTCCAAAAGGGATACGTCCGCACCACATGTGAGGTCAATTGACAGGCAAGGTTCCATCTGATCAGTATATGCATTTCTTCCTGTGGACTCCCAACTTGTTGCTAATCTGGCAGCATCAAGTCTAAGAATTCGAAGCTTTCTGGGCTAATTGTGTGGGTTTTAGTTATTTACAGTCTACTGGTTCACAGAAAATTTAGCCCATGTATGGGCTTTTTGCGTCTCTCGTTCTCCCATGAAGTTCAGCAGATTATAGGCCAAAGCATATGTCCTGGCTCTTTTTTGGGGTCCTATTCTTTGTTTTTAGTCAGAAGCCACAAGAATGGGATACAGCACTGTTTTGGATAGGTAATGTCCAAATTTGTTGCCTTTGCGAAACTCTTCCATTTATCCTTACTTTCAGCGGAGCACAACGTGTGCCACTTGGTTGTTTAAGCGGATCAAGCCAAAAAGTGGGATCTGATATGCAGATAAAGATGCGGCAACGTGACCCCATTTGATTTCTGGGTAGTGGGAGCGTGAAATCCGCAGAAAGAAGGACGGCGCTGATCAGAGAGCATGTTTTTACTGTGGTAGACAGCAGATACATGGCGGCACAACGAATGGTGGACGTAGAATATAGAATTTTGGTTAGGAGAATATGTGGGAGAGTTGGAAAATACGAGAAAAATATGAGAGGTTTGCACGGGGAGTTGAAGGTGAGCACCAAGGGAACGTTCGTTCTGCAGAAAGAGGCAGCAAATCGGCCAATCAGCGATGGTGCTCCGGTGGTGGCTGACTGGCTCTATATTTTTCTCTGGTTTCTAGCATTATATGGAAAGATCAGTTTATTATCATTATTAGAATTATTATTTCTAATTTACTCACGGAAGAAAATTCTGTATCTATCACTAACATCTACCAAAAGCATTAGTCCCATTTTTAGAATTTGACTTTCTATTTAATGTTGAAAATTGGTAGTAGTATATTGCAACCAAGAGATTTGAAGATTTAACTTTAGACATGTGAAAATGTTAATATATATACAATTTAGGAGCAAGACTAAAATGAGAGTGGTTCTCAGGAAAACAAACAGAAAAAACAAAGACTAGAGTGAGAGTGGAGATTAGGATAAAAGACAACAATTCTTTGTTTTTGTTTTTCAGTGCAAGGAGAAAATTCTGCTTGGATTATCACCGAATATATTTAAATCTAGCAAATTGTTTGTGTTCTCTCACGTCTAATCACTTTGAAGACAGCCATAAACGTTAAAGAAGCAACATGGTCATTACAACTGTCATGATTCTTGTTGATGCAGTGTACTGCAAACAAAAAGCTAGCAGGTCCTCTTGCAAGTCGCATGCCCCTCCTGACTCTTTAGCTAACTTTCAATGAATCTCCACCAATTTGACATAAAGCTGTCCGTCCCATTTTTTTGTCCATTATGAATATCTCTCAGCTTATCCGATCTTCTATACCCCACAGAACTGGCCTGGCCTTTTGCAAGAAGCGGCACATGCCAAAAAGCCCCGAAAACAGGCTTTGTTGGTGGGAGGACACGTGGAGGTGAAAATCATGGGGTGGACCGGATCAATTGGGCGTCCCTCTGGCAGTGACTGGGGCCCGCCTCATGTGCGGAGAAATTGACCGGATCGGTCCACCCAAGTATATTGCCCCCGTGTGAAGCGTCACCAGCTGTAGGATCATGTGCCGAAAGGAAAAGCCGTGCAAGGACCACAAGTTGGAACGGAAGATTCATTCATACATGTAATGGGTTGCTGCTAGGTATAAAGTTATATGATGATGACAGACAATCTGCTGGAGGGCCAAGGATTGCGCCTTAATATTTGGGATGCTGACTTTCAGCAAAAGATGAAAGCTTGGTTTCTTGGGGTCACATGTACTTGAGATTGATTGAGTTAAATTCAGCTCAGTACAGAACATTTATTGAAGGGTAAAACGAGAGGGAGACACGAATGTAATGCAGAAAAACAATTACATGCCCATACCCACTTATAAAGTACAATCCGTCTTGGCAGAAATAATTCACAATACATTCATTTCCCTGACAGAGCCTCATGTGACAAAATCCAAGGCATAAACATGGATAAACATATTCCAGACAAGCGTATATTATTGTTATTAGAATATGGCTATTTTCAATTCAGGCGAGCGTCATTTGCTACCGTTAAGAGCGAAAAACCACATTTCAATTTGGTTTTGAATAACTATGAGTTTCACCGCTTGATAGCTTAAGCCGCTTTTAATTTAGATTTGAGATTTCATGATTTGGGATCAATAGTCAATCATTCAATTGGAGAGACAAAATCAACTGAGGAAAAAGGGGATGTTTGTTGAGTAAAACTGCCGTTTGTCTTTAATGTGATACTGTTTTTCTACTGCTTTGGAGTGGTTTCCAAAGAGCTGAGATTAAAGATCTTGTGATAAAAGGCTGCATACGGGTCAATAACCCTGACAAAGTGAAAAGGACCTTCAAAATACCTTTCCGCTGCTCCATATCTTATCCATAACGCTTTGGATTATAGGTGAGGCGAGAGCAGCACATATATGAACCTCGTTTGCCCCCAGTGATCTCGCAGTGAATGAAAATTCTCTTGAGTTCATCGGTTGGTTTTATCGCTAGCATTGCCTGTTCATTGTTCTCCATGAACAGAAGAGACCCCGGAAACAGGAAGAAGAAGAACTGTCGTTTGATGGGAAAAAAGAAAGTGAAGCTGGTTAGATTTTCAATGCGGAGAAATTTTGATACCCTGAGAGGGGTGATTCCAGGTTGCACTGAGGAGGTTGACACTGAATGCCTGTTTCAGAAGTCTATAGACCATATCATAAAACTAAAACTGCAAGTTGATTTTCTCAAGAGTCTGCTGAAGTTCTATGACACATGGAAACTGCACAACTCAATGTAAGTGTCAATCATGTTTACCATCAAGTCGTGAGCTGCACCCTTCTCTCTTTCACAATCCTCGATGGTTCAATTGATGTTATAGCAGATTCTGCTAACCATTCTGTTTTCACTTTGGATTGTGCACTCACTACCACCATAGCAATTGCAATAACATAAGCTGTCCCCATGCCTAGAGCATTTGCCTAAACAATTGTCTCAAAGAGAGAAGCTACTTAGGATGATTTAAGGTCTTGTCATCTCAACCATGGCCCAGGGGCAAATATTTTTTTTGCTTGATAGTAATAATTTGGTGCAGGTTTTAATTTATTTTCATTTGTGTAGAATAAAAGTACAATATAATTGATATAATTACGTAATTAACGTACAAAGATGCAGATTAACAAAGTCCATCACAATTTTGTTCAGGTTCCACTTTCGACAGTAGCTTCAATTTCTGTGGTAATTAAGATCGTACTTTGTGAAGGAATTAGAAAGCGCGAGCATATGATTAATGGTTGCGGCCCATGTCGTGTAACGATGATAATCTTCACCCATGTCTAGCTTGATTATCCCTTGATCCGTTGTTAACACAATAAGATAGCATGTGCCATCGTCAGTCTCTTGATCAGCTTCTGACTCTTTGTACAACTCGGCATGCATGTCCAGTATAATGGCTAAAGCATACCCAGAGGCATCAGGGTTGTTAATTTGTGGGTGCCCTGGTTAAATGGTTAATTACTCACAGGAAGACTCAAAATTCAGTAGAAAATGGAGAACATACCTTTCTTCTTGCTTTTTAGAAGATTGAGCTTCCTCATTTTAAGAATAATCTGTAACGTCAGGGTAAGAGCCACAGGTTAGGCCTTCTTGTTCATCTCATTTTCGGTTAACATTCATGCCAATGAACTTGTGACCGAATGGTGATATTAAAAAACTATTCCACCAAAAAAAAAAAAAAAAAAAAGAAGTTGGGATATATATTATAAATGTAAAAAAATCAGAAAATTAATAATTGATTTATTATTGAATATGAGGAAACATAATTTAAATTTATTATCATTTAATCATAAATTTTTGGTATTATATTAAAAAATTATTTTACTTAAAAATTTAAATTATTTAAAAAAGTATAAAATATAAATCATATATTATATTCCAATAATTAACATTAAGTGTTTTACCTTGGCTTGACTATTTAGGATAATCGACACTGATCTCACTCCAAAATTTCCTGTTTAAAAAAAAAAAAAATTATAATCAAGTTAAAATGAGGAAAAACAAACGGAAATCAGAAAGAACATATAAAAGAAATGTTCGTTTATAGGATGGGGTATCAAATTTTCACTTATTTATTCGACCAAATGACACATAATTAATGTGCCATTTCTTTGGCATACCATCCGGGGTTTCGACATGGAGCTCTGCACCGCTGGCAAGCACAGATCTATACTTGTCAAAGTCGAAGTCAGTATCATTGTTGTCCTCGATGGGAAGCATCGGGGCACACTCGTTTGGTCTATCCCTGCATCCTGTTCTTGCTTTGAGTGTTGCGGCTCCTCTCAGCGCTGCAACAAGTTCCAACACCCAAAAACGCCCGGACGGTTGGGCAAAAACAATTAATTACTTCAACCATAGTGCATCAAAGTATGCACAAAAATAAAAGCAAAGTAAAAATAAAAAGAATACTCCCCTCCCAATGCCATTATTGAAAAAGATAAAACCAAGCCTTAATTAATTAACAGAGGCCCGGAATGGGCCATGTGGGCCTACCACAGTTATTTGGGCCTGCAGGTTGGGAAATATACAAATTAGGAGATTGGGCCTTGCCAGACAGAAACGACCAAACATTGACCCAGGGGACCCGGCTTATGTCTGAAGCCTGCCTGTCATAACGTTTTGTTTGTGGGCTTCCTCCGAGTCTAAAATCTGGAAAACTATGCATTTGAAGCCCACCTACATGGGACTTGGGCGAGTTCAATACTTAGGTTTAGGCCCAACAACATATGCCAAATTTAATCCACCAAAACCAAAGATGTCCGACGACGGTCCGGTCGTTTCGGTCAAATAAAACTCCCACGTTAGTAATGCAAGACTCAGACAAGCAATTGCTTGCTAGTTAGTGGAGGGATTGTGAATTTACATGTGGCTGCGGCGGCGGTGAGCGTTAAGATGTCACTTGCACTTGTGCCACTCATGGCGGAACCCATCATGCTACTGACCTGCTCCCTCTTTGCCCCCATGGCTTCCGCGGCTTGCGCGCAATGGGCCGCCAACAAAGACGCTGCAGAGGCTATTGCAGCTTCTTTCACTTCACCTTTCTTGGAGTTCTCAGCAGCAATGGCAGCCAGAGCAGCAGCTACCCCTGCCACTGATATGGCTGCGTGGACTTCTGCTCTCTGTAGCCTGTTCTCTTCCTTTCGCTTTTGTTTTAAATCTTTCAACCATTTCTTGATTGAAATTGTCTTTAAGGGCATTTTCTTCCATGGAAACTGCGTCAATATTTCAAGATAATCAGATAAAGGCATCAACTTTAGAAAGCTAAAAAGGAAAATGCGGATGAATAGCTGTGAATTAAGGATTGACTTGACTGACTAGCTTCTTAATTAAATACCCATTTCTTGCGGAAGCAACTTTTGTAGTTCAATTCAGGATGCATTGCTTGCTGCATCCATATCCATGTCTGAAAGTGCAGGCAAAACAAAAATTCTTATTTATCAATAAAATTTTTGAATTCATATTATATCTATGGTTTGATGAACTTGTACCTTCAAATCATTGGATTTCCATGGGGGCAGAGGCTTGAAGCCTGAATCGTCTATTTTTACACTCTTCTCCATCTTCTGCATTCATGACAAGAATTATTTCGCTTACTTGAACCAAACCAATGCCTTGAAATAAGCATTGCAACTGCTCTACGATGACAGTCACTCACCGAGAAAGCAGCTTTCACGTGGCAATCGGACTCCTTGATCGGGTTGTGTAGGAGAACAATTGACCGGTCTTGTAGCTCTGGTTGCAGAGCTTGGACTGCGAAGTTGCACCAAGCCCGCGAAAGAAAATCCATTGTCTCAGGGTGTGCCTCAGAGGGTGTTGGCTTCAGGTTTGAATCCATGAAACTGGGAGCTAAAGACTGCCAAATTTAGAATAATTTTATAACAGAGTGAGAACAGTGTACACTGTGTTTCAGATGACACCTTATGACTTAACAGGCACGCGTAACTAAATAGCCACGCCTCATCAGCTTCCTGTCAAATTGTCAGTGTTTGATTTTGCATTAGAAAATAGAAACATATGGCCCGCGCAACCGTGTGCACTATCATCTGGGCCGCTGCTAGGGGACTATGTTTTCCTCCTTGCATCATTGCCGTTATTGGGGTTGACCCACTTCATAGATCAGAAATAATTATGCATTTCTTTATGGAAACGTAGCTTAAAACTTTAAAACTTGATGCGCTAGTAGGTACAGCTTGGTCCTGTCCCTCAATGCAATCTCAGACCAAAAAGTTCCTCACAAAATATTGTAGACAGAAAAGATATTGCAGTTGGAAAGGGATATATGATAAATGTTAATGAAATATAAAATGGGTTTTTGAGACATTGGCGACCGCTAACCAATACAGAAGCACGCATACTTGTAGGATAAAATCATGAAGGGAATCAAGGGGTCCCTTCTTGTTGTATCTTTAAATTGAAACCATAGCTTCAAGCTAACTATGAAGAATTTCTTTTCGTGAAGATGTGACACATTACCAAATGCTAGAGCTGTCCAGGGCCACCACCTTAGCCAATCTAATCGTAAGAGACGCTTGAAAAGGTTGGAAGAGCAGCCTACAAAACAATAAATTGGGAGGCATTATAACGAAGCATGCACTATGGCCAACACTGCTAAAAAGGAAGTAGACAAGCATGATTGATGTTAGCCAATAAACATGATAAAAGGGCTTGAGACACATGTTAATGGACCTAAACTTTCTTTCGTCAGAATAGTGCTTGCATGATTAACAATTCATTAAACAAATACCCATGAAGGTTAGCTTTATTTATTAAAGAGTAACCTTTATGGGTTGATTATATCACAAAATGACTATGGGGTCCGCCTATTCTACTTTGATGATGGAGTAGTAGACTTATGGATGATGCTTAGCTACATTCGTTTCTTAATTGATTGTTTAGGTGAGATCCATAGAAGCGTGAATACGAGACCATGCCCAATGCACTGCTTCTTCATTTTCCTCAAAAAATGTTACTGAAGATTCTTATTCTCAATAAAAGTTTTAGGTCATAGAGCATGGTTAATTTAACACTAACATAAAGTATGTAATGAGGCTAAGCAACTTACATTTAAAAAGTCAAGATATACGGCTTACACATTTGGCAGACTTCCTTTAACGCCGAAACATATTTTGATAATAATGTACACCATCTCAAAAAGCAAAGACTGAATGATTGTGGCAGCGTTTGGCTGGGGGAATCCCATAGCAGACCGGCATCATGTACAAAGCACCCCCGGTTCACCGAATTGAAAAAGTTTTCATTAAATCAAATCTTACATTGTACATTTGCTGGGGTTATTTCCATATGGTCATTCTTAAACAGCCAACAAGCGAGAGAAAATATTCACAACCCTTCTACCAGAAGTGAAGACTGACTGGCTCTGGCTCTGGCTCATTGGTATCAGAGTAACAGTAAATAGACAATCCAGTCGACTGGCCAAGTTTTTTATTAAACGCCGGCAGATTGTGTTACAAGAAGAGATAGTCTTGTTCTCTGGATTGGGAATTGCGGGTATTCAGGTAATTGAAGTTGAATCAACACAGCACATGGGTAGTCACAAGGTAGGAAATATGCGGTTTCGCTGTAGTTTTTCATTCATTAGGACGAATCTGGACGGTCTGTTGTTGGGTCCAGCCGTCCAACACAGGTCGTCTAATTAACGTTATATAAGCAGCCAATAGTGGGCCAGGCCTTAAGCCTGGAGTCTGAAATATTTGGTAAACAGGGAAGTTCGCTACGAACCACGGGTTCGAGGCTGCCAATCTGCCCATTAGTCGGTGGGTCTGGTTGTCGATTGCTCTTCCATGGCCCTTTTTTGAGCCCAGGAATCAAGCCTCAATTCAAGAACCAAAGCCCAGTGACCAAAACTGTATTGGGCCAATACTGCCAGTTTTCAGAATCTCTCTTCATCCACCCAAATTTTGTTTGTTTTTCCTACGTGAACGAAAAAATTACCTTGATGTTTTGAAACTTTTATCCAATACATGATTCCAGCGACCCCGTGACCCGGGCCCCGACCATTATCCTCATATGGAACTGCAATGGCCCGACAGGTGGCTTACATGCAGGAACTTTAAAACCGAATTGATTCCAACTTTGTCACTTTTTCAGGGTAAGTTGATGCTAGCATTACTATTCAAATAAAACGTTAAATCGAACAGGGAATTTACATGTACTGTTACATTTCTCTGGAGAAATTGTGAAGGAAGAACACGTAGTTCTTATTCTGAAAGGCGTCCATCATTGAAATTATAGATCTGATTTCGAAGATGTGCGTAAAAGGGAGTTAGATTGGGTAAGCATTAGCACATCCGGTGTGATGGGATGTGTAATAGGGAACCATTGTCGTGCTTCGGTTTATCATTAGAACAAACCCACCTTATCCAACACCATTTTAATTCTATAATTCGATGAAAAGTCAATCCGATGGCTCTTACTGCAATTTCTTTGCAAGCCATCCCAACTGATTAATTCCAATTAGAAAAATGATGGGGTAGTGCATCTAATTCCATGGGAGAAAAGTTCAACGTATTGGTCTCAGTGGACCCCATCATATCTTCATCTTCTTGCTTCTAGCATGGTCGTCTCATGTCTTCATTTAATTCCACAGGGGTAAAGTTCAACACACTGGCCCCTTTAATTCCATAGGAGTCAAGTTCAACATCTTGGTGCATCTAAGTCCATATGATTAAAGTTCAAAATGTTGGTCTAATTCCATTGGAGTGAAGTTCAACATATTGGTCTAATTACTTTAGGAAAAAACTAAAGTCCAACCTATGATGGGGTCCATTGAATTAAATAGGAGTAAAGTTCAACATATTGGTCTCTACCATCCAAAAAAAAAGAAGAAGAGAAACATATTGGTCATTGTGGACCCCATCATATCTTCATCTGCTTGTTTCTAGCATTGCTTTTGATTACCCATTTACTGATGAGTTTAAAGAGTATAAACCTCAAACATTGCAAATCTGGCTTTTGGATTGCTATTTATTGAGATTGACTTTTGTTTGAGACTTGACCAGGTCAAGAGAGGAATCTAATGTAGTTGATAAACTTTATATGGTACAAAATTAGGTTTTGCAGCTCACAGTTTCCCCAGATGAAGACATAGGTAGATTCACAAAGTTGTAATAAAAAAAAAAAAATCAACCCGTTAATAGCAATTAAAAAGATTTTAATTAGCTATATTTTCTTCACTAAAGTCCTTTGCACCTATCACCATCTTACAAGAATTCTGTCAAGGAGGGGGGCTGCACTGGCGTGCCAGATTGGCCTCCCTTTCACATTTTCACCGCCTTATATGTCAAAATTGGCCTTGTCTGCTACGTATGCCCACCACCACCGAAAATTGACTCAGTTTCTTAATCAAAACGATAAGGAAGAATAAATAAGTCTTCTAAGGTAAGCGATACTTGAAATGGTATCTCTATGGTATGCTGAATTACATTCATTCCTTCATCTCTAATCTGGGGACGCAGAGACACCCACATGGTTGATAACCAAAGAATTCTATAGAGAATCTCCAAAAAAGCTTCAAAATCTAATTAGTCACCGTAGACTTTACCTATTTTTTTGTTTTTCGTTTTCCTACACTGTTCCAATTGTCTTGAAACCTCGAAAAAGATTTGTGTGGTAATGTAGGATAAAAAAAAAATAAATGAAACGAATATTACGTACAAAACCTTGTATGTTTTCGAAGTTCAATGCCAGCCAAACTTAGACAGAAAAACTAGGAAAATTGAAAGGCTTGATTAACATAAATATGCTTGCTTCTCATCTGTACATGCCCTTGAGCCGTAGCAGCTTGAGCTAAACCTTGAGCTATTGTCCCCCGAAAATAAAAAAAAAAAAGTAATAAAAGGGAAAAGCATAAATAAAAAGTAGTTCTCATTAATTCTTCATTGTGTTTTCTAAGTACCATTCGCTAGCTCCGACGCAATGGCAATGGTACGCATTACATCAACTTGGGCACGCAGAGACAGAATGTAATCTAGGGTTTCTTGAATCAACGAGACATCATCCATGAATTCTCCTCCTGGGACAAGGCCCTTCAACATTTGTGTCCTTTTCTTTAGCATTCTCTTTGCAATAGATTTGGCAAGAAGTACACTACTACTATTGCTACGTCTAACTCTTCGAACGCGGCGACTCCTCTTCGAGATCTTCTTGCTTGCAATCCATTTGCTACGCACGAATTGCCTAGTTGAGACATTGTTCTTCTGCCTCTCATCATCATCATCATTAGCTTGTATGTGTTCAAGAAGGAATTTTTCGTCACAGTTGTTGGAAGCATTGGCTATGAGAGCGCGACTCCAACCAGTCTTACCATTTCTTGTGCAAGCCATGGCGACATCTGCCGATAGCTTTATAGCCTTCTTTCTGTCCAAGAAACTCATGTTTTTCTTTACAGAACTGCATGCTTGGAGACCCATTGCCCATTTCTTAAGGAATTCTTGCTTGATTGTGCAAGGAGAACGCATTATTCTGCAAAAGGGTAAGAAAACACTATGAAACTGTGGATCCAGACAATTTTAAACGCTCCAAGCTATTCAACACATATAAATGCTTTTATCCTGTGTGTGCATCTATAGTATTGTGTTAGTGGATCTTTATAGTATTATTATTATTATCTTAAAAAGTCGTCTTCCAAGTTTTTTTCTGAGAACAAAAAAAGGATAACGCAGAAGAAGTGAACTAAGTTCATAAGAAAAACAAGAAGAAGGAACAAGAAAAGAAAATGAAGAAAAACAAGTAAATAAAAGAAGGAAAAATAATTAATGCATATGCATACATTTACAGGGTGAGAGGATTAGGGTTTGGACATGGGTCTAGCAGTGAGAATCTTGAAATAACAATGCGTAAAAATGATAAATATACTGGACAGCCAAAATCACAATATTAAACACACACACACACGCAGAGACACACCTTGATGGAAATCTTGTATTGGATTGGATGAGAAAAGAGACAATTTGCAGAGAGATGCAGATTTGTACTGTTCTAGAGTTCCTCTTCTGCAGATCCAAGAAAGTGTAGCATAATCCTAGAATTTCAGAGAGAGAGAGAGAGAGAGAGAGAGAGAGAGAGAGAGGAATAATGAGAGGGAGAAGAACGTGGAGGAAAGTCCCATTTATTTGCGCAAAGGGAAGAAGTGGTGGGCCTCCAGAGGAAGACACAGCACATGCATGCACATGGTGAACATGGCCCACCACACAAGCCCCAGAAGATGTAAAAGAAAAGAGAAAAAAGAAAATTTTAAAAATGTGTGTATATATATATATATATAATGAAAGAAAATAATTCAAAGGGGTCCTAGCGTAATGCGAACCAAACATTTGTAATTTGTTGTGAATACAAACAAGAGTGTCCAAATTAATGGTCATCTCACGAAACCCTTCACATTAACATTGAGTCAAGTCCACACCAGCGACCGATATGCTTAGGTTAAGCAATTACTATTTTCCTCTTCCACCCCACATTTTCATCGTCAAGTCCAAGCTTCCCCTTCCTTTTCCTCCAACCCAAAACTCAAAAGAAAGATAAAATATGAAGGAACACATGGCCTAGTTGATTACTTTGATTGTGAAGTCCTTGATATTACTCATAATTGATTTATTACCTGTAGCTACCACAGGACCTCCGGGTAAGTCGCCACTTTTCTTGCGCAGTGGCACCATGCGAGAAAATTTCCAAGGACATTAATGGGGGATGCATGGAAACAGTAGTTGGTGGCAGGGCATTTAGAAGACAAAGAAAGATTCGTATGTTGAAAATTTTTAACATTCCCAGTTTAGAATTAAAAAATGCCCCCATGTTTAGAATAAAATAGTTGCTCTATTACTAACGACCTAACAATGGTATGTCTGTACTTCTAGCCGCTTCGATTTCGTTGATGACAAACCTCTTGAGATTTTTATAATAACCGCTTTATCTTTATGGGCTACTCTGCGGCATGTCTGACTTGATTGTGGATTGTGGATTGTGGATTGTGGATTGTGTTACATCGATACTAAGAAATTATAAAGAAAAACATTCAGACGTAAGAATTAGAAATACACTCGTATACTTGTCAATAAAAATATAAAATAAAATAAAATCGTTACTAGATATATTTTGTAGATCCAACAAATCATAAAAAAAAAAAAAAAAAAGCAAAATGTTAAAACTCCAAATCCTTTTGGGTAATCTATTTGTAGCTTTCTCTTTTTATATTTTGCCATTGTTCTGCTCTCAATGACATTCATCGTAAATTGCCTTTGAAGTTGATCGAGCGTAGGTCCACATAATTCAACCCGCACAGTGTAAGGGGGAAATTTCAAGCGCTCCGTTGCCCACATAATTAATTCCTTTTCTCTTCGACGTGGGGAAAAACTCAAATGACTGAGGTGACAGCAGTGTGAACATGGAAAATTCACGCTGATTATGGTACTGCTGTCTCATATAAACCTGAAATGCTACAACTTGGTGTTTGATCCTTGATTTAACTTGTGAAAAATGAAAAATTCCCTTTAGAAATTTTTTTTTTTTTTTTAAATAAAGGAACAGCGAAATTGGGGTTTTGAGTTTGGAATGTTGTGTAGTATAATATTATTATTATTATTTTTGTTGGTGGCATATGGTGCTGATTTATAGAGACTGAGAGAGAGAAATTGGCTGTATCCGGAAAACCTGGTGATGATGAGATAGTAAAAGGGGCCCACGAAGAGGAGAAAAAAAATTCACGGGGAATGGGCAGCGGGGGCTTTGGCTGTAGAGTATCGAGAAAAAGGAGTACCCCCACATGTTCTCCACATGGCCGTTTCAAAAGTCTGGTCTTGTGCAGGCTCTCTCAAACCAACGCACAGATCTTCTTACCCAAGCCCTTCAATTTATGTTCTTAATTTTTATTTTTTTCTTTTTTTTTTTCAGTGTCTTTTCGTGCTCTTCAACTTTTGTCTCCACAATTTAATATAGTCAATATAAAATTGAATTGTCAATTTTATTTTTTTTTGGTTGTACTTCAAATTTATTGGGTTTTCCCGATAAAGGTTAGAGATTAAAGACCAAAGAAGACATCTCGGAGTTGTTTTCCTGATGAAGCCTGTCAGGTAAAAAGCTAATTGAACTTCGATTGGAATAGTGGCTTTATTGTACTATTCTCTTCCACGCATCACCGAACCATAGAGATTGTACTGATTGGGGGGTTGAAGGGACTTCTGATTTCTTCGTTTTAGAAAATGCATATATATAATAAGCGCTAATATCAATGAAAAATATTTAGAGCCCATGGCTGAAGGACAAGTGAAAAGCTGTCCTATGGACATGAGCCCCTGGAGTCAACCCCCGTGATTCATGGCCGTCCTTACAAACTGACTTCCCGTCAGTACCGCAATGAAAATTCTTCACTTGTGGCAACGCTGATAATGCCTCTGGGACATCGGTCCCCGCCGCGGGTTTTGCGTTGGGATGATTTGATGCCTCCAATTTAGAGAATTTTTCTTTTCTTTTTTCTTTTTTTCAGTTGGGCTATTGTGTATAGTGTTTTATATATATATATATATATAATGTCTCCTTGTAATCCCCCCCCCTTTTTTTTTTCCCTTTCACGGAACTCTGTTACTATTATTGTTGTTGAAAAAATTGCAAGATTTATGTCATTATTAATAAACTAAACTAATTAAAATTTGATGCATAACATAAAATGCTAAATTGTAAAATATTTATTAGTTCAGTTCATTGTAACGGGCGCGCGCGCGCGCGCGCGTGTATATATATATATAGTGTCTAACGCACTATTTTATTGCTTCATGAGTTTAAAAATACGTTGTGCAACCTCAAAGCCAATGAGTTCTTTATTAACTTGCTCACTTGAATTTTCTACATGATGAGAAATCATCATGGAAGGAGCTGGGCTCCGTCGAGGGTTGAAGAATCTCTGAGTTTGATTAAGGCCAAATGCCTGAAAGTTATGAGAAGGGTCACGAAATTCGACATTAATATTTTGATGTTTAAATTAATAAAAAGAGTCTAAAAAAAATAAAAGGTAGGAAAGTGGCAGAAAGACGAGATTCATATCTTATGAAGAGCAAAGAATTCTGTTATTTATAAAATCTAAAATGACACCCAATATGATGAGTTCCATGACTTGTTCGAACCTTAACGATAGAGGCCGTGGGGTCTATAAATCGCTATGGTCAGACCAATGAGCTTGAGTTAGGGGATACTGATCCTAGGGTAAGTTTGTAGATAATAGATCTAAAGAGGACCGATCTCGGAGGCCTAACAAGCTTAATTGACTTTTTATTCGTTATCACCGTCTATTAAGAATTTATAATGATTGAATTACATTTAAATATTAAAATAAGACTCCAAATCAGGATTCTCAACATAGACATGATTTTCTTCCATGCAAAAAAAAAAAGTAATAAATAGACCTGATTTTATTATCATTGCGTTACAATTAATCCAAATCAGTCGTTTTCCATCTTTGAATAAATTAAACCCGTGTCTGCCGTTATTCAGGTAAAAGTAAATTTGGAAGGGATTTAAGTCAAAAAATAAAGTAAATTTTATTCTTTAAGTTACTTAATATTTAAAAAATAATACTATTTAAAATAAAATATTTGTATTTAAAGAAAAATATATAATTTAAATAACTATTTAGATAATTTGTTTTGAAATAATTGTTTAAATGAGTTTTGACGTTATTTAAATTTAAAATTTTTTTATATAATTTTTATAATTTGAATAAAATATCATTTAAAATTTTAAAATAAATTAAAATCATTAAATTTAAATTAAATTTTTTTTAATAATTAATCAAATAAATAACATTATTATTTAAATTTTAAATCTTTTTATGAAATTTATATAATATAAATAACAATTTATTTAAAAAACTTTTCAAAAAGAAAAAATATGACATATTTGAATAAAAATATTTTATTTAAATAATTATTTAAATAGATTATAATATTATTTAAATTTAATTTTTTTACATAATTTTTATAATTTAAGTATAAAATTATTTAAAATTTTAAAATAAATAAAAAAAATATATTTGAATAAAAAAATTCAAATTGAGTAATTATTTAAATAAATTATATTATTATTTAAATTTTTAAATTTTTCTATATAATTCACATAATTTAATTTACAAGTTATTCAATATTTAAGAAAAAAATTATAAATATATCAAATTTAAATAAAAAAATATTTTATTTAAATAATTATTAAAATTATTTAAATAAATTTTAATATTATTTAAATTTAAAAATTTTTATATAATTTTTACAATTTAAGTAAAAAATTATTTAAAATTTAAAAATAAATAATTATATTTAAATAAAAATATTTGATTTAAATAATTATTTATATAAATCATATTATTATTTAAAATTTAATTTTTTTATATAATTTATATAATTTAAATAATAAATTATTTAAAATTTAAAAATAAAAATATCTCAATTTTAATTAAAAATATTTTATTTAAATAAATATTAATATTATTTAAATTTAAAATTTTTAGATAATTTTATAATTTAATAAAAATTATTTATAATTTTAAAATAAATAAATAATATTATATTTAAATAAAAATATTTAATTTAAATAAATAAATATTATTATTATTTTAATATTTAATTTAAATAATTATTTAAAAATATATGTGAATAGATTTAATTTTAGAAAACGATAATACAATCAGTAGACACCGATTTTTTTGTAATCCCAAGGGAAACGAAAACAAAAAAAAAAAAGATATAATTTAGGCCAAACGAATCAACATGTGTACGAGAATGCCAGCGCCAGATTAATTGGCCTTACCATGCGGTCAACAGATAAGCAGTTTGATATACTTGTACATACTCAACGCGATCGCACAGGATAGAAATCCCAAAAGAAAAAGCCAAACCTTCCGGCGCGTCGTCGTAGAAATGGTGACATGCCGATGAACATGGAAGGACATTAAAGTGGCAGTGATCAAGCACGCACGCACACAGAGAAGGGCCCAAGGGACGACCCGTGCATGTGCACACATGGTGGGACCCATCACATGTCCCAAAAAGCTGTGCAGCCCTGCGGATTCAATGATGGGAGCATTCCACCCTATACTAATACAGTAATATCCCCGTAGGACCCCCCCCCACCTCCCCAACCCCAACCCCTTCTTTTTATAGGTCTAAAGTAGGGCATTAGCCGTTTGTTGTCAATCCATTCCCAAGCTTCTTCGGTATTTAAAGGTTAAAAACCGAATTGAAAAATTTTAAAGGTTAAAATTTAATGTGTAAAATATAATTTTATATAAAAATATAAGTGTTATATATGTAAAAATAATATATTTGAAAGATTAAATTATATGTAATTTATAATTTGATATGTGCTAATATTAAAAATTCAATTAATATATTGTATTAATATATCCAAGAAATTTAAAACAAATAAATTAAATACAAATATATTGTAAAGTATGTATTTTTACTTTATAATAATTTTTTAAAATTTTTTTAATTTAAAATAAAGTCTAGAATGAAAGAATACAATGTAAATTAATCTTCGAGTTAAAAGTTAATTTAAAAAAAAAAAAGGTTTGTGTGTCAAATATAATAAATATATTTGGAGACATATTGATAACAACACGAAGAACTAGGTGCGGTGGTATGCGCCTCTTTGCGTGGGAAAACTAATTTTTGTTCAACATTTCATAATTGAACTAGTGGATTCATTAATCTTGAGATTGGTTTGGTCAACTAATAATTTTTAAGAGTAATTAGATAAAAAAAAATCAGATTAATTTTTAATTTTATTGGTTGAACTCAATCTGATCTAATTTTAAAAATCATACCCGAGGTTGGCGTATTATTGCCTTTGTGCAAATACCCATGAAAATGAAAATTATAAAAAAAAAAAACAATAATAAAAACTACATAGAAATTTGGTTTAAAATATGAGTTGCATATTCTGGTTGACATAAATTAAAAATGTTAAATTAACATCTAGCTTATTTTTCTACACAATTTTTCGCACCCAAAAATGTATTGTCAAAAGTAATATATTTGGAATTATTCAATCATTTTCATATAGTAACATTTAATAATATTTTAGCTTGCTGCAACTAAGAGCATGGCACAACATAAGCGCTGCTGCGGCTTGCCGCAATAGGGAACTTACTAATTAGGTTAGGTTTTGTGGAACATCGTCACTTCAGCAGTATTTGAAGGCAACAGCCAGCCCACTGGATGGTGCCGTTTCATTGGTGATGATAATGCCCCCTAAAATCAAGGATTTGGTCGCTTCTAACCCACGCTTTGGGGCACCCTCTTCCTCTTAAAGCAAAATCTTCCCTTTAGAAATTTGAACAAGAAGCACATTACAATCACCCATACCCTATATTTTAAGCACAAAAGTACATGAAACATGCTTCAAAGTATCACCAGAACAATATGGCTCATGGGGCAAACTCACAGCACCGGGAATAGACAAGTTGTGCGTGCGGAGCTATACGTTAGAGAAATCATGAAAGTTCATTATACGGACAGAATTGCAGGTAAAGGTATTCGCGTCACTGTACACGTCACCATATAAAAAAATGGAGAAAAAAAAACAGGGAGAGAGGGAGTCGCAATATAGAAATAATTGCCAAGATTTTGATGAGGCCGCCAGCTGTATGTAGCAACTCTAGCGATCTCGACAAATTAAACCTAAAGGTTTGCTAGAGAAATGGCTCCCGGTTGATGTTTAATTATTTCTTATACTAAAACTTAGGCTTCCCTTCTATGTTTTCGGCATCTAACATGGTTGTAACGGCGTTGGCTTACTTTGATCTTAAAGTTGGATGCTATCCGGCCTAACTAATAAAATTTCTCAGTGTTATCTCAATAATTGGGTTGAATTCCTCTCTACTTTTGGAGGATATTGCACAGAGACCCCGTGAAAGTTCATTATGCAATCTTGGATTGACGGCTAGAAATTGTCAAAATTCCAAGGGTATGGCATGTGCAAGAAAGTTAGTCATTGAGCATCGTACTACTCTTAGCTGAAAATAAAAGTGTCTTTGACCTTAGCAAAGAGGGGATGCATCAAAGCTATCAACTCCGCACCAAACTCTGATTCTTTTACCAAAGTATTTGAATGACATCGTGCCAAGCAGGCTTTGGCGGCCAGCTAAAATAGTCCCTCGTTTCAAGCCTGTGAATTGTTTGTTGAATTTGGAATTTTAGTCCCCGCAGGAAAGTTTGGTCATAGTATCATGTTTGGACCGATATTTTAAGCTTTAATCTAACAATTTAAGGCCTTCATTTTTATTTTTATTTTTTGTTTTTTTTTGGCATAGAAATAAAGACTTCACTAAAATCATGCCATGGTGCCTTTTCTTTTGATTTCCTAAGTCTTTTTTGTGTGTCAATCTTCAAAATAAAACCTTCCTTTATAGATTTCAAGTGGACAAAAAGGAATCTGAACCCTGATAGTCAAAAGAGGCACATCAATATCCAATTCATGTGACATTCATTTACCATATTCACGGGTGTGTCCAAAGGTTACCCATTGGAAGGTACGGACCAAAAAACGAACTCTCCCCTCTATCAAATGGGCAAAAAGAAGGGAAGGAATAAATAAGATTGAGCAATCACTAATCAATCATTCAATGAAATAGTTAAGGCAACGGACGTCTTAAATTGTAAAGAGAAAGCTCGTGTAAAGCTATGGATCGAACCACCCCATGTAGTCAAATCACTGTCCCAATTTACTAGACATGTGGAATTGACATGTACCCGATCATGGCGGGCTACAGTATTGGTAACAATAGCTCGAATAATTTCCTCTTGATTAGACTCCTAACAAAACCTACGCCCTGTTTTGACAAAGAGGGGGCAGAATCTACATGGGTAATGGAGTTGGCCAGAGTCGACATGGCTTGAGGCGGCGGTGCCGTCCTAAAAATTACGCTGAGATAATTTCGTCTTGATTAAGAGGTTAATTAACGCGAATATGATGTGTCCGGCACTTCTCTCGAGCTCAATTCAATAAAACCAAGTATCAACCGGACATGGAACAACAGCGAAATGTACTCAACCGAAAGCTCAGGCTCTTACGTGTGAGTTGCATGGTATAAAGAAGATTCATAAACTACGAGACCCCACCGGATTATGTACAATTACAACAAGGGGCATTGACTTCACACTCTTATCAGCAATCCCTTTGCCGTGAATGAGTTAATATGGCCATTAAAGGTCATTTTCTAACGTGGCCGCTTCTTCGACAGATAGCCCGAGAAAACGGTCCTCTATCCCACATCAGAAACATTAATGTGCTTGTCTTATTTATCTGCATGTGTTTTCGAGTGTTCAAAGTATCAGAGAGAGAGAGAGAGAGAGAGAGAGGTCATTTTCCATCGGTAATGTCCGTGCTCGTGCACAGATTGATTGGTGGTTCTCCGATTGGTACAACATCGATTCCAATATTGGTGGCCAGATGGGGCCATCTGATTTCGCAGTTCCGATAGAGTTTTCATGTCCAATTGGCGGCAAATGTAGTCACTGTTTATTTCCCCCCGAGGTATGCAGTTGGCCAGATTGGACATCTTTGCAGGAAACCATTGGCTACATAGCTTGTCTCTATCCCCGGGAATCGCTGGTACATATCTTAACAATTCATTAGATCCACTAAATACGAAATGCTAAAAACATTATCTGTTGATTTGAAAGACCAATTCGATAATTATGTAAGAAAGGCTTTCATCTTAAGCCGTGATATGCAGGAATTTTGAAATAAACCATGAGATTTTTTTGGAATAAACCATAAACACTCCCTGAGCAAGAGAACAGAAACCAATATATTAATATATATGTCAAATAAATTTTCGAGTCAATTTCACATGGTCAGCATTCACGCACAGAAAGCGATAATTCTAATTCTTACAGTGATTTTAGGCACTTGCTAGGGAGCTGCCATCGTTTTTTTGTGGTTTGAAAGATACATTCATCGCTCATGGCCTGATTATCAAAACCAACATGGCAAAACTGTATCTCATTCTGCAGGAAATCGAGGAATTTCATGTTAGCGTGATATCCAGCCGAATTATTGAAGAAAAGCAGTAACGTGTTGTAGCTTTCACCCTTCAGCTGCAATGCACGTACTTCAAGAAAGTGCACAAACAAGCTGACATGTCTCTGTCTGAAACAACCTCGAAGAAGATATGGGATATAGAGGAATGAGTGAAAAAAAATCATTACATTTGCCCCATTGCAGCATATTTAAAAAAGATCTGCTTACATCGACTAAAGAAAAGTGGAAGAGGATTTGTAGTACGGACAGCAGAAGCCTTTTTGTCCGAGCCACAGGTTAGATGGCATGACATCTGCAGTTTAACCCAGTAATAACACCCCGTTCAAGCCTGCATTCTTAACGAATGCAAAAGAGGGAAAAGGCCAAATAACGTAGCGGAAATTGAATCACTACGTTTATAAAAATCAAATTTCCATAATGTTCAACCGGATCTAATCATATATCATGGATCAAGCAGACAACTGTTACCCGATTGTCAATCCCCAACAGTATTGGACAAAGACATGATCAGCATGTAGGGGCTCCTTTAACCTTTCGGTCCAGTCAGTTAAAAGACCATCTTACCCTGATGGAAGAAGCATTCTATTCATCGTAACACGGTAAGTATCAGAAGAACTACGTACTTGCAAAGTTGAAAAGGTCATTCAAATAAGTCCAATTCAAAAAACTAGTTCGCTGTTTTCCTTTGGCTTTTTTAGAAAAGGAATAGATTAAAAAAAAAAAAGGGAAACTGAGAGAGAGTCTACGACAACTAACACCCTTCAGGGTGAAGACGTGAAGTTAAGAAAACAATAAGATATTTAAGGCAAAAGTAATATTAATGAGTTCCTACTGGACCGAGAAAGAGAAGTAAAGTTTAAACCAGCTTCAGAAGCTTCCTCATTCGTGAGTCAGGCACTCCTTTCCCTGTAGTAGAATAAACCAAAAGTATCAATTTTCTAACCAATTCACCCGCGAAAATAGTATTTATGCGAGAAAGAGACTTGACATGCATCATTTTAAAGTTCATGTTTCCGACAAACAGCATGCATGAAGAACAAAGCATTCCATGAGGTAAAGAATTCAAACCTGACACAGAAGAAGAGCGACAAGTCTGGTAAGCAACATGCTTTCAATGTTTCCCTGCACAGTAATTTCTCTCTATCACCAGCAACACCTATTTCAGGAACGTCATCCTCAGAGAATTGATCCTCTACTGTAATGTTTGGCGACTCAACAGTTGATTCAATGTTCTTCCTTGTTAATTTACTTGTTGAGACTTCCATGGTCACTCTTTTTATATACTTAGCACATCCTGAAATTCATAAAAAATGGTGATCGACACAGAATAAGCATGCAAAAGGGGGAATTTAAAAGTCATCTCATGGACTAATTAATAACCACACCCAATAAAGAAAATAGGAACAGATTATACTGTAAGCAACCATGACACCGAGTTACAGCCAGTTATTGGATCTGATTCTTGGAAAAGATCTAAAGGAACTAGTCGTATCTTGGTTCAATTACTTTTAAATACAGATTTTTAGCCCACAGAGAAATGGTTGCTATCACCTGTAAGAGTGTATTAGATTACAGAGACCTGGCAGTGCAACAGTGGGATCTAATGCGGAGCAGCAACGGATGTTAGATTACAGAAACACTAACAGGTGAATTTTGCAATCCTCACAACACATTATCCAGAAAAGGAAAATCCGATGGAATCAAACCTCAACTCTCTGAATTAAAAGTTTATGCAAAACTCACAAATAACACGGAGGGTTGTAGATGACTTATTCCATGGATGGCAGCAGAAAATCTAACCTGAAAACGCTATCAATTTAGTACTACTTCATCAACTTTTAATGTGAAAGGACCCTTAAACATTTACAAAACTTAGTAGAGTACATCTAATATACCACCAGTTTCTCATTGAGTTTCACATTAGTTGGTTCACCAGACACAAAGCAAGAAAAACGGGCATGCTCTAGTAACAGATGCAATTAGTAACATTACCAATCATTTTCTTGAGGTCATCCTGGAAGCAAGAAAAAATTCTGTAAAATGAGAGATTCCAGACTCTGACATCAAAACAAAGGTTCCAAATACTGGAGAATTTCTCTGTGGGCAGTCAAAAATCTTATGACACATGTAACTCAACTCAAGGTGGCAAACAAATTTTATTCCTATTTGCAAAAGAAGCCGGGCATCATCAGTTCTTCCTAATCCCATTTATATACAAAAATTTTATTTTTTTTCTTAAAACCCTATCTTTCGGTTCTTCTTGGCTGCTTTCTGTTAAGGTGGGTTTCTTACAAACAATTACAAAGGAAAAACTAACCAGCTTTTTATCCCAAAGGATGATAAATAGACTACCAAGTACAGGATTTTTTTTTTTTAAAAAAAAAGAGGTATACGTGGGTATGTGACACATTAAAGAACAAAAATTTTGGAAATGTAGAAATTCCGTAATAAGCCAAGCTATATCCCATTGCTACTTACCATGAAATTTCCACACTTAGAGATCCATTGGCTGTGGCACAAGACATGTCGCTGAAATTTCCCTGATAACCATGTTTTTGCCACATACCCACCGAATTAAATTCCGAAGAAAGGAATTTTACACAGGAGGCATATCATCTTTACGCTAGTTATCACATGTCACGTTCTAAGATGATCCGGCAAGAATACAAAACCAACAAGAAACGAAAAAACTATTAAAAACAAAAAAAATACAAAAATGCTTTTGGCTTTGCAAAAATGAAAAGCACCAAGCATTAGAAAGGAATCTTACCTCTAGCAGTAACCTGTCGAAGAGCAAACAAAGGACCGTACATGTAAGAATCACACTTAGAAACTCCCCAATCTCCTTTAGCAATCTCTTATCCCTCCGTTTCATGTCACCTTCCATTCCCATTCCTAAGAAGTAATAAATAAATAAATAAAGACTCCATTAAGGAGAAAAATAAAACCCATTAACAGAAACAGATAACACAAGTCACCCAAAAGAGGGAAAAACCAGAGAAGTGCTGAATCAACAATTACCCGCGGCAAAAGGGGTGAACTTTTTGGATGCAGGAATATCGGGCATTGAAGGAGAGACCAAAGGAGTATACATGTGAGGATCAGACATGAGATAGTCCACAACATTCTTAATCAGCCTTTTCTTGTTTCTCTTGATCATGGTACTTCTTCTCTTCTTGTTCTTCTTTTGGATTCCTAACAAGTCTTTCTTCTCCATTTTTTTTTTTCCTTCTGTTTGATTTTTCTACCCACCAAATTCAGCAAACAGAACAATGAACAGAAAGGCCAAGAGGGATGCCGTGGCGGTTGGAATTGCTCTTGACACGTGTCGTAGCCTCGCAAAGCCGCCGCACGTCTCCCTGAGCCTCTGGTTATAAGGCAGAACCGGCTTTGTAGTTTATCCAATTGACGTCAATGGGTCGATCAGTTCGGGTCGGATAGTACCTTGCTTCTCCCGGATGCACAGGGAGTACACGTGGCAAAAATCATGTCCCCCTGCGAGGAGAGCGGGACCACTCCTCCGAGCTGCTATTAGAGCGCGAATGTGCCCGTCGTCGCACTAGGCCGTGATCCGTGGAGATACTTTTTACTGTAAGACGCACGCAGAAAAATAAAATTGCTTAAATGAGAAATAAATATAGGGTGAAGGATTTATCTTTGATGTGTGGAGGAATTAAAAATAATAATAATAATAATAATAATAATAATAAATGGCGTTGAAGGAATTGAAATGTTAAACGTTAAAAAGCTTTAAAACGTAAGAGGGTAGTCCGGCGTCGCATTCACACGCGTTTAGGTGGCGGGAAAGATCCGCACAAGATATGGGAATAACGGTTATAAATTTATAATTCAAAATTTGAAAACCCTGGCATTAGCCCCGACCGGGACATACAAATTTGTAAAATAATATGAAATGATAAAAGTAACAACGACGAATTTGATTCGTTAATTCTTGATGGAGTTGCAACTCAATTGATTAATTAATTTAACACTGTCTTTTAATGATAGGTTATATAATTCATGAAAAAAAGAAAAAAACACAGAATAGTGGGTCTTGGGTACAGCTAAATTAAATTTGTTTGATTTTCTTGGTAGCAATGAGTGACATTTCACATTGAGTTCTTGTCAGGACTTGACACCGGCCTCAGTCCATGTTTTAAGGCAGCATTCCAGACCAGATCGATTATTTCAACGCCGATCGCCCCATCTTCCGGCAGGTGCACCACACCGCCCGCATGGCATGCGTGCACGACTCCTCCGTCTGTGGTATACTGTCGCATCATCCATGCGACAAAAAAACATAAAATAAAAACCATTAATCACAACACGTCAACGTACACTTCTTGTCTAGTGTCCCAGAAGCTCGTGCTATAAATTAATTTTTAGTAACGTGGGCAGCACCATAATTGTTAAATTATATACTTTTAACTATTTAATATATAATTATAATAAATAACAAAAAGTATAATTTTTTAAATAATAATTATAATAATATAATGCAAAAAATAAATATTGACAACATCGAGCCACTAACTCGAAAGCGTACTATGGGCTATGTAAGCCCAACTGGTTAGTTCACGGGTGTTGGCCCGTGGATTCTACCATGTTGGATTTTAAATCAATCACACAATCGTACAGAAATTAGGAGATTGAAGAGAAGATGGTCACCTCACAATTGCCAAGGCCTTGAACATCGTGGGGTAGCCTCATGGCCGCAAGATTGGCATACGCGCAGTCTCTTCTGAAGGGCGGAATAGGTGGGACCACAAATTGGTGGGAGTGCGTTCCTGGTGGGGCCCAAATTTGTTCCCTTGGTGTCATCCTCCTCTTGCCAACGATCCAAGTCTATAATTGAGACCAAATGAAAAGCTCAGAAAATTAACAAACGACAAACCATGCAATTTCACTTAAACAAGTTCAGTTGAGGTTCATCGTTAATGGCATGTTCGAATTCCTGTAAAATTGGGTTCTTTTTTCGTTTTTGGGTCGTGGTTCGGACACGGTCCTGTAAATTGAACTCTATGTGCATTCTAGTGAGTGGTCCCGACAAGAGAAGGTGCACACCTTGCAATTTTGTGCTGTCTGGTACTTCGTCACTTGGACTAGAAAGTTTTCGCAATTAGCAGGGGCTTCCTTTTGAATTTTTCGGAATCTTTCTGTCGACCGAGTCAGCATCTGTAACATTTTTTATTTTATCTCAATAATTTCAATGTTTAATAATTAAAATAGTCCATACAATCAACTATTTACAGATATTTTATTATCATCATATGCAGAAACAGTAAGACATTATGTGTTATTGTCAATTTTTATTTTTTCCATTGTAATCGTATAGACAATACAATTCAGTGGGACAATACTTACAAGGACTTGAACTTTTTTTTGGCAGAGATAGGGAGCAATGGCCCTTCCAAGTTTGGAAGTGGCTCCAGTTAAGAACGCTTCCTTTGTATTCCGTGGGATTTCACTGAGAATAACAGCAGCAGTTAAGGTGTTTCCATGGACTACTCGGACTTTTAGGTGTGGAAGCTTGTTGACAAACAGTGTCCCACCGCCATTGAGTGCTTCATTCCGTAACAATTTATTTCCCGAAAGGAAAAACAAAAAAGAAGGAGAAACATAGAAACATTAACAAAAAAAAGGGCCTTATTTTCGCTACTTGTAATTATAAATTTACGATCATCAATAACAATTGCAATCGTGCCATAAAAGTATCAAATCAACACAAGCTGCCGTGTAACAAATGTCTGCTTCATTGTAGGAGGCGGCTTAGTTGTGAAGGTTTTGTTTGGAATAAATTCTCTCTCGTTAGCTTTCTGTTAAAGTTTTAAAAATAAATTAATTATTAAATTAAAAAATTAATAATTTAAAATTTATTTATTTAATTATTTTAATAAAAATTAAATCAATAAAATTACTATTTAATATTAAACATATAAAATATTTTAATATTTTTATATATTATATAAAAAATATTTATAAATAAAATATAATTATATATATAATAAAATTAAAAAATTAATTAATGTGATATATTTATATTTATAAATGATTTAAATAAAATAAATTTAATACAAATTATATTATAATTTATAGTATTTTTATTTTATTTCATATATTTTTATTAAAATATAAATAAATATATCATTTTTTTAATTTTTATGATTTATGATTTAAAAAATTATAAAATAATATAATTTTTATTTTTTTAAAAAATTTAAATATAAAAATAATATTTTCTTAAAATTTTCATAAAATTTTTGACAATAATTGAATTGAAAAATTGTAATCAATTTTATTAATTTATAATTTAATTAGATAATTTATAGATTTAATCATCAATTTTTAAAGTTCACCCCACTGTATAACAATTTGATTCTTAATACATTTGGACCTGCCACATTAACAACTTGTAAGCTGACCAGACACTTCTGCTTTTTAAGTATTCGGCCATGGAGTATTTGGCAACACAACAGCCCAGCCTGCACAATATCTTGACATCTAAAGTTAAAATCATTCTGGTTTTGCTATATCTTCAGGTCCAATTAAATAAGAAGAAAATACAGAGTTACTAAATGCCAACCTCGTTCAGTGCTGCAAGGCTAATAACCTTGACCCCAAGTCTATCAGCCCTAAGGATGGGCCTCTTCTATGTGATTATTGATGCCCTTTGTAGCGAATGGCAATAAATACTGCATAAAGGACCCAATACGCAGTAAGCTTCCTGGGCTTGTTTGACACGCTGGTTACATAAAATTTCACGCCATATTTGAGCCAAACCTGAAAGCCATATCTTGGCACGGCCCATGTCTGGTGCAAACTGCCTCCGAGGTTATAGAAACTGATCAAGAAGGTCTTAGCAGTAGCCCAAATCATTAACATAAGGACAGAAGCTCCAGGCCAGAAAGGCAGCAAAAAGAGCCTTGTTGTACAGGGCAAGGATGCAAAGGCCCGGATAAAAAAATGGAGCGCGCATTGAACATGTTACATCTACCCCATGAGCTAAGAAGACAAAATCTGCTACCCTTCCATACTTTCCTGCATCACCCAATTCAAAAATTGAACTCTGGAATTAGACTTGCTGATAACCAATTGTAAAAGAAAATGAAAATCAGAGATATATTCGAGCTTTTAATCTGTGTCAGACTGCATTCTTTTCGTCGGAACTGGTGCTGGCTTGGGCCCAGGTGTAAGAACCATTTGTTGCTTCCTACTGTAGACCTTAAATGTACTTGTATAATTTGAATGGCTTCTGCCTCCCAAATAAGGAAGTGTTAATTTGTAAGATTTTGTCCTGCCTGCTAAACGGCCAACAAAATTAAAATTCTTTTGGACCAAAATTTATTAAAATATAATTTGTTAGGTCTACGACCACTTGGAAAGACCAAATTCACGTAAAAATTCTCTCTATTGATCATGAAGTTATAAACATGCAGTGTCTTTCACAGGACCCCATAAAATTATTCAGAATCATCAACAGAGTAACGACAATTCAAGAATATGCTCTTGGAATTACCAGCATTTGATCTTATTTTCTTTTGCAGTTCCCAAGAATTACTATTATGTGTCTTCCGAATCACACCAAAGAGAGGCATGAAGAGGCAGAAATTAGTAGCCATCTCTGAATGGTGCAGGCTGTGGTAACTGCATCTCTCCACCGAAAATTAGAAAAAAAAAACAGCAAAGTTAATCAAAGGGAATCTTTGTAATAACAGCATATACGCAAATCCTTCAATTAGCTCCCGAAACATGGCGTGCATGAGCGCGCTCGATGTATTGCTATGCAGTTGGAAACTGCAATTAACCACTTGCCCAGCACAAGCGGCCAGTTCTAAAAATTCCACAAATGTAGAATTTGGGTCCCTGAACTCTAATCAAGTGCTGGTATACTTTGCTAATTACTAACAGACTAAACTCACTGAGATAGGTATAAAAATGGGAAAATGCTACGAGGGATGATGTTCCAACCAATAATAGATTTTGTCATTTCTGAAATGGGCATTTCCTTTCCAATTGTGTTTGTATGTAAATTGATAGGGACAGCTATTTCAAAAATGGATCGTAATGTGAATGTGGACCAATTTATAATTACCTTGGTGTATAAAGAAGATATCCAAGGAAGGGAAGGACCTCAAACAATTGCCGAGGGACAACTTCAACATTGCAATGTCCCAAGCATCTAAGAAAATCGAATACTAAAAGATAGCCATAGATAAGGCTTCTTGATCCATATCCCATAATTGAAGATCCAATTATTGGAATTCCAGTGACAATTGTCAGCACAAGATTCTCCAGAAGCGTTGCATTTGCACCTATAGCAGAATAATTAAGTTTAAAGAAACAGTAAATGCACTCAAAAGGGCAACCGTTTTCATCCTTTACCTGTGAATGGGTGGGGAACTGGAGATGAATGGTGGAGTAAATGGTAATGGGTGAAAAGATAACTATTGTGAAAAAGTCTATGTGCCCAATAGTAAAGAGGTTCCGAGATTCCCACGTGGAGAATCAAACTGACAATAAAGCCTTTCACGTTCCAAAGAGGAACGTTTTCAAGGAAAGGTGGAAACATGTAAGCTGTCACGGATGCTATGACAGCTTGAAGAAGCACGAAATCATCCCTGTAAAATACACACATTTAAAAAACCAGAAAGTTCCAACACTGAATTAGTAATCCAAGGAATTGAACTAGCTTGTTTCAGAAGAGCTATTACCAATCCCACTCCTTGTCAATCTGCTTGAAATCATAGCCTTGTTGGTTAATCCGGAGATTGCTATGCAGGAACAGCATGTTGGTAAAGGATCTCCAGAGAAAATGAACTACTCCTCTGAGAGCTCATATAATGAGTACATGGAGACACCAATCATCTCTGAAGGCACCCTCGTAAATTCTTGAATACAGGACTCTTGAAACAAGAGGTGCATAGAGCAGATACTTGAAACAAGAAACATTGGAGAGAATAGAACAATATATATCAGCACCCAACAACCAAAAAGGAAAAGCACGATCATGTTACGAGCTATATATTTCTGCTACCTTATAAATACCCAGCTTCTCCCAAGGCCAAGTTGATAAGGGAGCAACCATTTTTCTTTTCCCTGTAAATAATATTGATCTTGTAATGGGTTCACTTCCTCTTCTTTTTTTTTGTTTTAATCTTTAAATTTATAACAAGACCCTTTTCCTCCTGTAAGCAACCTGTTTCAGCAAACAGGATGATTAAACTGTTTCACTGACACAAAATGGCAACATAGACTTGAAAAGGAACAAAAGGCTAAAATGCAAAAGTTACGTTGAGATAGGGAAAGAGGGAGATTTTGTAGTTCAAGAACTGGAGTATTTAAAGTACTTCTCCTCTTGCTAATCTTATGTGTTTTCCCACTCAAAAATTAAAAAAATGCTTACTCTTACAAAAGCTTCGCCTTTACAGATGCATAAACCTATTTATATAAACCAAAAGGAGACCAAACTTCTTGTCAGTTTCTGGGACAGTAGAGTTGATCCATCGATCTTTTATATGCGCCCGCGTGTAGCTTTTGTGTATGAGAGGGATCTCATCTGATGGTCTACAATTTTAATTGGATTTAATATATGATAAAAGGAAAATTCCCTTGACCACACCACGTCTAGGAACTTAGATTTGTCAATGGACAGGACAACCTGTCTTACTGACTAGTAACCTAACTGACTCAGTGCCAAAACTATGTTTTTATAAGGCATATGTGATAGAACGATGCAATGATAATGACGCATCAGGTCACGGTCTGTTCATTGCCGCAGACTCAAAAATCAATGTCTCAAAGGCCAACCAAAAGTAGAGGCCGAACACGGTTAGGTTTTTCACAAATCTCCATGTATGCAGCTCGGGAGGGTGCCGAAGGTGGCGTTGCGTGGGGAACTCTGATTCTTGATAGCATTGCGTACTGTCTTGCCGGCCACCTCCGGACAAATCAAAGATGGCCCATTGGGCTTCGGTGCTCGGCATAACAAATCCCACGTGATGTTTGAGTACCCAAGGTTGGGAAGCGGTACTGCCAGTTCCTCGTTTCTACTGGCATAACATGGCAATGAACCGAATAGACCTAATTGATCTGATCTCGTTGGGTAGTAGTTGGTTTTTTGATGTATACAACGCATTAATTGTAATCATTGTTACGAATATCACGTGGAGAATACATGAAATGAGCAGTTAATATTTTCCCTGTTGTCAGGTTTAGAACTCTAGGCAGCAATTGTCTCATTTTACGTTGTCTGACTGAAACTTATTATCATAACAAATGTAGAACCCCATCCCGATGTACCAATTTTTTTTGTTTTCTTTTTAAATGTAGAGCCATGCTATTTTCACGTATTTTTCAGTAGTTCTGCTGATGACATCAACCATGTAAACTTGATTATCGTTAGAAGCCTCGGCTTGGTTTCATCAAATCAGCCTCGGCGTGACCTTATTTTCTTGATTACCAATTTTTCTTTCCACTTTTGTTTTTGCCCGATGTCCGAGCTGTTGTGATTAAGTGGAAACCTAGTCATTTAATGTTTTTTGTACGTATAGCATAGTATTGACAAAAAAAGCCATACCCATAAACCCAAAATTTTGGGGGTAGGAACATTCCTGAAAAGAGAGTATGGTTTTTACTCTCTCTCCTTTTTTTTTTTTTTTTATATATATAATTACTCTCCATATTATTACAAAGCAAAACCACATGGGTAAAATTAAATGGCCATAACTATAAAGCACAAAACATGGAGCCCGTCTCTTCAAAGCCCATTATAATTATAGAGTCTATTATGTAAACACCTGAGCCCAAAAGGCTAAGCCGAAAAATTTAAAAAAAAAAAAAAAAAGAGGAAGACCATTTTTCTCTTAATGGATCAGGCTCAAATGTTAGGCTCATGTCCACTGAAATTAAACCCGTCTTTTAAAAAAGAGACTCAAAGTTTGGAACTCAAAGTTCGACTCAGAGTCAATTAACAAAACAGAAATAAATAAATAACACAAAGGGATGAAAACGTACGTAGTGTTGGGTGTGTGAATCAATGGCTCGTGAATCGATGTCCCTAAGCCACACAAACGGTTGGACCATGTTATCGATGAATTCTATTCCCAAAGTACTTCCAAATCAAAAGAAAAACATAAGCTACGGTTGGGAAATAGGAGGCCCATGTTCCGGACGAGAATGTCACGATATGCATATCTCACGAATGTGTTTTCGGTACATGGACCCTCTTGTTGCCAAAGTATACCCATATGACGTAGACAGTGACAAAGACAAACGTATGTGAGTGGTTCGATGGTGGGGTTAAAGCTGATCTCCCGCTGGTGAGAGTTGGGCTTTGATTGAATGAGCTGCAGGTTAGCATCTCAGGCTAGAAGGATGTAAGCAACGGGGTTTCACTTTCTGCCGTTGCTTCACTGATGGCATCATGTTTTTTTAAGAGTGCCCTTGATCTGTGTCAAGGGATTGGTGGAGAGTATAGCAGTCTTGACTTTCTTTGATCTGGTTTTCTTACAGCAGCCTAGATTTTGAAATTGTTGACAAGGAATTTGTACAGGAGAGTTGATTGTTCAGGCTAGTCTTGGAGAGAAATGCAATTCTGGCATGCAGAGCTGTGTACATATCTTCTTTCTTTGATGGGTGGCCTCTTTCCTGGTGGAGATTGCTTTGAAAAAAAAAAAAAAAGACAATCCTTAGTGCCTCTCAGCATATATTTTAAAATTGTTATTGGACAAGTTCCACTGTTTAATCGTTATATGATATCCATGATACTGGCAACTTAACTCACATGAAAAGCTCTTTGTACTTAATTGATAAGATTTTTCAACACATAATTATTGCTAATCTTTTATTCAAAAATTGCTTCACTATAAATCAAAAAAAATAAAAAGATTCCACATCAATAGAAGCGCACATAACTTTTGGCTTCAAGCTTGTATACAAATTTGCTGTGTTTCATAAAGGCAAATTGTTGTCACTTATAATGTAGCCGCTGAATCATCCCAAGTGTCTCAACAGTTCTTAATTGCATCTGGTCATAATGGTCATCTCTCACGAATTTCTTTTATCCTGTCAACAATCCTTCATTATAATACTAGACCAAGTATGCTTTTTTTCATTTTTTATTGGTACATTGGAAGGCTCCGCAACTTTTTTTTTTCTTTTCTTTTTCAGTCTTGTTATAGTGGGAAAGAGATATTTTTATAAGTAAAATTTAAAATTGGAATTCTAAATATTACCACAAAATCTTAAATTTCATAATCATTAATTATACATAGTAGTTACACGTCTTCAATTAAATCCAAATTTTATGCCAGCTGTGGGTCAGATTTAAGTTCTGAGGTTGCGAGTTAAAAAACAGGACGGAGGCCAATGTGGGCTCTCCAGGCGTCGGCTTACAAGAATTAAGGACCCACTTTGGACACCTGCTTTGGGCAAATAACTGGTGTCACAAAAAATGGAAAACGGTGATACTCTGAAAGATTAGTTTTAGCTGTAGAGAAAGGATTGGGGGGCCTCTGGTCTCGATCTTTAATAAAAAAAAAAAAAAAATCGAAAAATCAAATCTTCTGAAATAATGGAAATCTGGCGCTTCCAGAACTCTATATTCGTCCTCTTCGCTTAATTTTTAAAAGCTGGGACTCTCAAGTCCTGGTGTCATCATTGGCTTATGAAAAAGAAAAATGATTCCTACATCATCAAGAGCAAAAATTGGGTGAGGTCGTGAAGGCAATTCAAGAGGTATTGGAAACCACAGGGAAAAAAAAAAAAAAAGAGGGAAAAACGAGAACCAAGAAGTGGAAAACAAAAGCTAGTGTTAGGTAATCGTTGCTGACTGACGCATTAAATTAGAGTAAAACAGGCCCCGTGATCTGTCTCTCTGTCTACATTCGCTGGCATGCCAATTACCATTTTTTGTCAGTTTACGCATTAAGAGATTTTGCATTAATGGCGTTTCTCCGTACGGTGTGCGCGTCCATTTATTTCTTCGTCTAGCCTCTGCACATCTTCACTATTTCCTGAGTGTGTTCGTCTACCTGTTAAAGTACCTATTATCTTTAACTACTGCCAAGTTGAGCTTAACAACGGAAAACATGGGTGGATTTGATGAATACAAGCATGTAATGGCTATGGTTGGATTGCAATTCTGTTATGCAGGTGTTTCTCTCAGCATAAAAGCTGCTCTTCTTACAGGAATGAGTCCCAGGGTCTTTGTTCTCTATAGGCAAGCCATCGCAACTCTGGTCATCGCACCTATAGCTTATCTCTCCAGGTAATCTTTCTCTCTCTCTCTCTCTCTCAATCACACACACACACGGACAGTTTTTTATCTAAACACCGTATTCAAATTACTTTTATTGCAGGAGAAAATGGGGTGGGACTGCATCAATGGGGTTAAAAACCTTTTTTTTAATATTTCTGACCTCACTCATTGGGTAAGTGTGACCTTGAATCGGCTTTCTCGTTTTTCTGTAGTTGTATGTAATGTGTTCACCGTCTTAAGAATCAGTTAATTGACTGTAATCTACCACAGAGTGACCATCAATCAGAATATCTACTCTGAGGGCCTGTTTTTAGCCTCGTCATCGATTGCCAGCGCAATGTCAAATCTGATACCTGCAATCACATTTATAATAGCATCCATTGTCGGGTAAAGGCATCAACCTCTGGTTTGCTACAAAGTTAGAGGTTTTGTCAGAGTTTTAAGATATAATCTCGTCTGATATAACCATCTTTCAGGGTTAAAACAATTCACCTGTAAGTCTAATAACGTGATCGGTTCTTCAAGATTTAGCTCAATAATGACTATGAGGTTCATTGCACAATCTGGAAACAAACTCTAATCAATGATCTCTCATTCCTACCCATGCCAACAAGTAGATTGGGATGTTACAGTCAGAAAACCAAATCTTTTTCTCTGGCTAATGTTTAGAGTGCCTGAAGACATAGGGACATAGTTGCAACTATGACATTTTATAACCACAGTTACACTCCGCTTAAATTTTTCACCTCATACTTCTTGGGTCAGTTTGGACACTTTCTGAGCACCAATGTTATTTCATTTTACAAAGGCCTACTGACAAAAAAAAGAGGGTATAAACAAGAGAAGATATGAATATCACAATACAGAAGCTCTCTAGGTGATTGAAATTGTGTAATATCAATGTGTTCATGCCATGTTCAGATGCACATTTTTTTCAACAATGAGTTTTGGAGTTTCACGAAGTTCTAACTTATTTTATAGCAAAAAGGCTATTTCTATATGCACCAGAAAATTGACATAATTTTTTTTGTTCTCTAATTGAATAGATTAGAGAAGATTAACATCAAAAGCTACCGAAGCATTGCCAAAATAATGGGAACCATAATATGTGTTAGTGGAGCCATTTCAATGGCGCTACTTAGAGGACCAAAGCTACTCAACGGTTTCCATAGCAGCATGGGTGGAGGGGAGAATTGGTTGCTGGGTTGTCTGCTCATATTTGGAAGCACATGGTGCTGGTCATTGTGGCTGATTTTGCAGGTATCCAGATGTGTAAGTCTATTTCACTTACTTGACATTCCTGTCTCAAAGACAAAGCGAAAATTTTTTTAACAGGTTCCGGTTACGGCTAGCTATCCTGACCACATATCTTTATCAGCATGGACGTGTTTCTTGGCAACAATACAATCGGCAATCTTAGCACTTTTCATAGAGAAAGACCTGGAAGCATTGAAGCTGCATTCTTATACGGAAGTGGTTTGTTCGTTATTTTCGGTATGTACTTCTCCTTCTTGTGGTCTATGGTATGCATGAACGTGTTCAAAATGACTACTTTTCTGGCGTGCAATTTACATCTGACTAACTCTAAACCAGCACTTGTATAATACAAACAGGGAGTTCTGGGATCAGGACTAGGTGTCCTCGTTCAAGCATGGTGCATTTCGCAAAGGGGTCCTCTATTCTCTGCAATGTTTAATCCTCTATGCACAGTGATAGTCACCGTATTGGCTGCTCCGCTTCTACACGAAAAGATATATACTGGAAGGTAATTGCACTGTTTTCTTTATCCATAGACAATACATCTGCCTTACTTACCCTCTCTACTTTTCAAGAATATCACTAAATGGCCTTCTTGTTATACATCAGCTTGATAGGTACAGTTGGTGTGGTGGTTGGTTTGTATGTTGTGCTATGGGGTAAAGCCAATGACTTCACAGAAATCCAACAAGTCGTAGATCCAAAACTAGACGTTGATCAAAGAGAAACCGTGCAAATATTGGTAACTGAATCCACTGCTGAAACAAGTCATGAAGATAATTTGAAAGAACCGCTTTTGTCATGAAGCAAACGACAAACGGTACAGGCCAATGGCAGCAGACCCCTATCCAAGAGGCCATTAGAAATTCTTGCATTTTCCCCTCTGATAAATGACTTTATGCATTTATTTTCATGACTAGCTTCATCAAGATGGTAATCTGTAAACAAAATTTGGGGGAGCCTTTGCATCGCATTATTCACGAAGATATCTCTCACAGATTGAGTCTTAAATGACGCCTAAGTACGTTACCAATGAAGCAACGAAAAGCTCGGCAAGTGTGTTGTGTACAAGAGTTACCGTTGCAAGAGGTTGATCGTTGCAGTGGCCGGACGACTGCCGAGTGCCGGAGATACGTTGGCGGTGTCTTGCACTCGTACGATGAAGAGGCTGATGGGAGACGGCGGAAATGAGAAAGTTATGGCGACATTTGGAGCGGATTATGGCATCTTGCTTCCTCGTAATCAGCCAGCAGTGAACCCGTCCGTGCCGTTGATTCGAGAGGGAGAAGTTTATAGAAGATTCTGATTGGTGACCCAAGTAGAGTCCTTAAACTGCTGCTTTTAATGGGAGGATGTTAGCCTCATTGTGCATGAAGGCCCAATTTAGCCTCAGTGATATAAACCCAATGGCCCAAGCAGATCCACAAAACAGAACAGTATAGGTCCAACTGGCCCAATTTGTAGGCCCAGATTACTGCCATAAGTTGGGGCTTGCACGAGAAGAGGACCTTCATTCTTTTAGTATATCAGACCCAAGTTTTAGGCCCATTTTCACAGATATCGGCTTGATCAAGACGAGAAATTGTAAAAAAGAAAAATAATCTGGAGAAGCCTTGGAAATGCGTTATTCATATACATGGAGACTTGCAAATCCAGTTTGTCTAAAAAGCATCTGCGAAGCACATTCCCGTCCTGAAAGTCTAATAATAACTCTGATGAAGTGTGATCCACTTGAGGACGGCAACTTGTCCTGCCCCAAAATGGGCTAAGAAATGTCCCCATTTTGCATCCGGGAAGCCTGATTTTATTTCGAAATTGGCAAGTTTGATGTTCAATGACTCAGAGCCAACCCCTATGCGGAGGAGTATAAAGGCTAACATTCAATTAAACTTTCATGAATATTTTAGAATCTACCTGAGAAGAGATGACAGAATTAATGCACAATTAGATCTTAAAGAAGAATAATTCTAGAGAAATAGGCGGTATCTTTTTGTGCCAAGCTGCAATCACAATTTGAAATTCACAAAAAATGCAAAGGAAAAAAAAAAAAACAAAAAACAAAAAAACAAAAAAACAAAAAGGAACGGGGGCAACCCGGTCAAGGAACAACGAGAAATGTGAACGTGCTGTCACTCGACTTGTTTTAGTCGACCTTAACTTGCTCCACCTTAGTGTGTTCATAAAACGGATTGGACCAAACTACTTCAATCCAAGTCGAAGCCACCTAATCGTTACAAGGACACGGATACTAATTTGAAAGAAGTATGTCCTACGGATTGCTTATAATTTAACTATATTCATTATAATTCCTAGCTGCACTAAAATTATTTTCAACTTTCATTTTATTATTATTTTATTTTTTGTTAACACTATTATTATAAATTTTTCGGTTGCAATTTTAAATTAGTCAAATCGTCCGCTAATATTTTAATTGGAGCACAAGTGATAAACCCAACAAGCGAGTAGATTGAATTCCACATGTTTTTTCCAGACAACGCCTTCAGGAATATCACAGAGATTGCTTGGGATTTTAGCTTCATTACGATCACCACTTGAATTTGGAATAAAGAGATGGGACCGGGGAGACAACTGACTCTGCCAATCGGTAACCTCCTGTAAAAATATCCTTTGTTTCTATGGGGAGATAACGCCCAAGGGTGCAAACCACGAATCCATTCAATTTCAGATCTAATGATCTAAGCAGCCTTATAATTCCATATTTAGCCAAAAAAAAAAATTGGGAATAGGATGGCAAAACCATCAAACCAGAGGGATCAAAACAGATTGGAATATGAACAACACGGATGCATATACGACAAGGAATACATATCTGAAAACAATTAAGCTCCAGAACAACTACAAATCAAGTTCAGAAATATTTATGCTACAAAGAAACAATCCACAGAACCGGTCAAAGATAATAGCAGATATGTGCGGCAAGAGACACAAAGTGGAGGCTGCCTAACTAAAATTTACACACGAAAAGCCGCATCCATGCTAGCTGATCAAGAAAAACGATCTCTAAGTGCTTTTCCATCCACCAAAATAAGCATTGTCGCTTCTGTTGTTCCTGAAAGCGCAGCACCCGACAGAGTAAACGATGATGAGGAAGACGAGGAATATGATGTTGACAACAGCCACCTTCTTCCAATCTTTCTTCAGGGTGTCGAGCAGCCCAGCCTTGCATGCATTGCAGCTGAAGCACAGAACATCTGATTGATTTTCCCAGGCAGCGCAGTCAGGATTGGCGTAATTTGTAGTCGTCTTGGTCCAGTTGGTTGGGCCCACGTAGGTAAACCCGCAGTCATCGGATGGCTTGCAACAGCCGGACTGCAAATCAATCAAGAAATTCCTCAGAACCCAGATATCCAGATTATCCAAAAATAAGGACCATATAATTCACAAAAGGGAATTAGACCACATAAAAGTAATCTTGCTTTTCTTTTTCCTCTCTCCAAAGTCAACAGAAAAGCAATCGAATCCACTTTTTGAGAAAAAAAAAAACTGATTTAAAAAAATTGGAGTATTTCCGGTCTTTTTTTTCCAGGAATATGACGAGTCTCAATTATTTTTCTTAAATTTCGCTGGATTTGCAATAAATGTTCCCAGGATCAAACCCTAATTTAATTCTTCTACATACTTTTCTTTGATAAAATGTAAAAATATGTGAGTAAAATCAAAGGACCCAAACAAAAATTAAAGAAAACCGATTTTCTTGAACTCTTTGAAAGACAAAAAAAAAAGGAGGAATTAAAATTACCTGAATAGCAGATAACTGCTCCTTGTAGAACTGGGTGACGGTGTCATGCAAATACTTATCGTTAAAGTCGGAGCAAATTTTACTGTCAGCCAAACAGCTCTTAATCTTGTTCCAGTTCTTGGTGTTATTCACTCTCTTCTGCAGCCAGTTGGAATATTCTCCCAACTTGTACTCCTTATACCCTTTGCCCGACAAAGCCTCTCCGGCGCCCTTGTTGGTGACGACGAAGGCGAAGATGGTGAAGCAGAAGAGCAAGACGATGAGGAGGAACATGACGAGGAGGTAAATCCAGAGCAGCCAGGACACGCGGCAGCACGCGCCGATCAGCCCAGCCAGTGACACCAGCATAAAGACAACACCGATAACTATCACGGGAGTGTCCAAGAACTTCTCGCACTCGCTGGCTCCGTGGTGACGCAGCCAGATCCCAGCTACGAGGATCGGGATGGAGAGCAGGAAGGTCGCGAAGTTGAGGATCCCCACCAGAGTGTTGCTCACACGAAACATGGTTGCAATGTTTTGTTTATCCTTTCTTCAACCTTTTTTTCCGGTGCTTGGAAATCGAGAAAGCAAGGGAAACTGCGAGATAATTTTTTGGAGATTCGAAGCGTTTGTGAGAGACTAAGGAAGGTTGCGGGTGGTTATTATATGCATTGACTGCGGTGGTAATTGTGGGAGGATAAGCGTAAGGGTAGTTAAGGGGAAGCTTCGGTCTACCGCGTGGGGACAGCTATGTCCACGCGCTAGGGAACGCGTAGTCGCTAGTAATTGTTGTGATATTTTGTGGATTTAGTAGAATAAATGTGGGGTCCAAAACTTTATTTGTACATTTGAATACCACTTGCTTAATCCAAGTTGTATTTGTTTTTCTTTCGCATGACAATACAAGGTATTTATATAAAAATAAAAAGTATCCGTTGAAGTAGTTAAAAAAAAAAAAAAAAAAGAAATCTAAATTTTTTTAATTATGATTTATTATTTATTCAGACATTATATTGTGAGAATGCATATTGGTGCTGCATGTAGTGCGTTGGGTCTTTGGCTTCGGTTGCCGTTACGTAGTGACAACATTAGCAACATTTAATAAGCAATAAAGGGCAATCATGCATCCCAAGTCAATGTTGGAATTATGGACAGGTCCATCAACAAATATTTGAATTTATGATAAACTTTTCCTCTTAAATCAGACACGTCGACGCCTCAACATCGCGGGTATAATAGTTCCGATGACTGCCTCAAGGGTCAATGTCGCACTCGCAAATCTCTGCGCTCTCGCCACGTTTCCCTTACCGACACGGTGATCGGGCGAGATCCATCAATAATTATTTTTCTTTTTTTTTTTTGTGTGTGGATTATCAACAATTATTTTATGAACAGTTTTTCTTTTTTCCTTTGACATTTTGCTACTACTTTACCTAAATATGAAAATTTCAACCCATTCAAGTATGACATCTCTCAATAATTATTTTATGAAAGTTTCAGACTATGACGATCACGCAACCAGATGACTCCATTTACGTACGCATTCTTAGAGTACAAAACCTTTTTTTTTTAAAAAAAAAAAAATTTTGATTATTATAACTAGGAGGAGTCTCAATCTAGTCATTAAAGATTGATTGCTTGAATGCGCACGTGGAATTTGACCAGCATCCTTTCTTGCATTTATAGGTTGCTTTGTATTTACGTGTCCATTAATAAAAACGCTTATACATATAAGCGTTTTTATTTGACAAGGAAAAGGGTAGCTTCTCTTTTTGGATCATGTGTCGACCTCTTCGAAAAGCCGTTTCGGATTGTACACGAATTGAACGTTGCCCATATTTATTCAATGCGAGAGAAAATATATCTACAGATGTGAAAGAACTAGCCCACGGTGTCCTGCTGGCAGCCCGATAGATCCCCAAAAGAAAAAGGCCCTGAACATTTCAGTTATGGGCCCTGAAAATTTATTTGCGGAAAGTGATTGGAATCGGTCAGAGTCTCCCGGATTTCGCAAGAATAGGTAATGCTGGCACCTTATCCCATAGACAATTCCTCCAGCGGAAAACAAAGATACAGCGTTGGAACATCCCTGCGAGTTTCGAGGCTTTCACGTTAACAATTCCAATGAACCGCTGAACCTGGATTCGATCACACTCATCTAGTTCAGTGCATAAAAAATGTGGCACATCGAATCCTTGTCAATCGATATGATTGGATATTGAACATTGTGTGGAAAAAAGAAAAAAAAAAAGAAAAAAGAAAAAAAGGAGTAACATGAAGCTAGAAACCTGAAAAGAAATCAACAATCAAGAACAGAAAAACCAGCAAAAATGTCATTTGTCCACAATAATTTCGTTCAGATCGTAAACACAGAAGGAATTACTGTGGCCTCTTATTAATTTATTGAAAATGGTCAACCCAAAAAGTAGCTGAACAATATAGCAAAATAGAGCAGTATTGCCCGACACAAGTCACCCAAGTGCTGCTGTGAGCCTAAAGAGGGCCCGGAAATATTCCACTCTCCCTCTGCTCGTTCCACCTCTCAACCTGCAACAACTCAGGCACATAGAAACAGTGGAAATTAACTTTGATGGCCGGAATTGTTCACCTTTTCCGCATGCAATCTAACTAATCAAGCACTAAAGACATATAATGCAACAAGTTTTAACTCAAAAATTTTCCCTTTTTGTGTAGGATCAGCAGTTAAATATTTGTATTAGGCAAAAGGTGCCTTAAAAATGTGACCAATTCCTGCATACAATCTAGGAAGAACAGAATTAAACTACTATTTAGGGATATGAAGGTTTAAATTGAACAACATAGCATGAATGTGATGCCCTACAAAAGATTTAAGTGAAGATTTATTATGTGGGCACTGGAACACATCAGGCAACAGAAGAACAAAACTCAACTTCTTAGTCCTGTTTCTGTTGCTTGGACTAAAAATCCAGAGTTATGTCTCTTCATTTTATTAGCATAACATCCCTTGTAAACCCATAAGAAAAAATAAAATTTCAACAAAAGAAATGGAAGAAACTTCAAGAATTTGTCATTGTTTATGATGAAAAATAATATAATTATCTCAGATGGCTTTAACCAAAAACTACAGCAGAATGCACTGCAAAGCTGACAGCTAACTAGATAATTTTCAATCATTAGAAAATATGCATAAAGTTTTGCATACTCACCCATTCGCCTGGGCAAAGAGCACGATAGTATTTGGCAAACCGTTCACATTCATTAGATTCATCACCCTTTGCTGCCACACACCTGCAATTAATATTTGAGAGGTAACAAATAGTATTTCAGGTGCACGTAAAACAAATACATTACCAGATAAAAGTTTTGACAAAATCACAAAAATCCATACCTATGAAACTCAATGTAGCGAGTGAAACAGTGTCTGGTTTGATTTGTTGTTGGGAATCGAAAATCAGCAGGAGCAGTTTTCAGTTCGATCTGTTTATAACACGTATTGAAGTTCACTAGACAATAATTAACTTAATGCAAGCTAGGCAATGTGAACTATGAGATCCATAAGCTTCAGCTCCAGTCAATTCTTCATACATAATAAACAATCAATAACTACAATGTGTGCCTACATTTATAAGCCTTCTTCACTCAACTCACACTAAAAAAACAAGGACTTTCTTTCAGCAAGACCCACAAGACATCATAATTTCATGCACATTCCACACATCAAGGAACTCAAAGAATGCTCAGAATGATTATTCAATATTCTACACAGTATCTGTTTAAACAAATTGCTTACATGGAATGCCACAAAGCCAGAAAGAATTATCATTAAAAAGTTTAATTTCACAAATTCTGAAAGAAGACTATTATGGCAACATTTCCAATGTTATTTTTCACCAAACAAGTTTTTTTTTTTTTTTTTTTGTTTTATGGGCTTTCATTCTCTTCTTATTTTGAGTAACACCCCTAATTGATTTAGCTTACAACTTGTTTCAATTATTGCTATTTTTCTGGGCTCACAAAATTTATTCAAATACACGTAAGTTCTCACAAAAGTAATTTCTTTGTCAAGCGGAACAGAAATATGTTCGGTAAGAACCTAAGCTTCTCCATACGAATCAATACACAACGATTTTCTGTGTAAAAGTAATTAAATCGACCTTTGCATAGCGCGAAACAAAAACAGAAACCTGAAGGGAAGAACCAAAAATTGAAATTTTCAAAATATTTTCTTTCACTTTCTCTTGAATTTTGAATTTTTATTATGCTTTCCAGCCGCTTCCAGCAACCAAACAGATGAAATTGAGAAAAAGGGAAAAGTCAAAAGGTTACCTCGTCAGCCATGGCTGATGGCAATCCAGTCCAGGTGAGGGAACTGCGAGCTTAATTGGGGGTTTGTTTGGCAACAAATTTAAGAGAGGACCGAAGCTTCTCTACTGTTCGTTAATTGAACCAATAACAATGAACCACGTCGTAGTAAATTGGGCTCCACGATCAATTAGTCAGGCTAATACAAAACGCATCAGAGAAAGGAGCACGTTTGGCTGCGAGAGCAAGAGGAGGGTGGCAACTACGTTATTCTTGCTTTAGATATCCTAAACCCCAACTTAGTTTATCTAGTTCTATAGTTGACTCTCGTTTCAATTGCACATACATTGTAGACGATTTATTTTATAATAAAAGTATTTTTCTGCCGCACATATTCATATAAAGCATATACCAATATATGTCCTCTAAGAGAAAGTCCCATGTTTATGAATTTAGATTTTTATTTTAAAATTTTTTTATAAATTTTAATTCTAAAAAAAATCATAAAATTTATTAAAAAAAATATTATTATTATTGTATAATTTAGGATCAATAATTTATTGATAAAAAAGCAAAATATGTATATATATATATATATATATATATATAGGTTACTTTGGCACCCATCTCTCTCTCAGTCTCACACTCGGTCCTTTGCAAATTGGAACGAAAGCCATGGCTCTATTCCAGGAAAAATATTTGGAAACGCGGATCTTGGAATCTGCTTCCCCGTGCATCAGGTTAAACAAAACGCATACAAGACCAGATGGGTCTTGGGTCATTTTGAACCCCGATGATTTAATTACGTGCCTGGGAAGCAAAATAAAAGAAAATTGTTACTATTTTCACTTGTCTCCTTGGTTAATCTTTTTTTATCTTTTCTGAACCGTGATGCTGCCACTGGCTTTGAGGGTGGAAATGCGAGAAAACCGCAGGTTTGACTGAATTTTTGGGATCTCGAATCTTTTATCTTGAAAAATAATAATAAAAAAAAAATCTTTCGGAGATAAATAAATAAATTAAAAATATATATATATAAGACGACAACGTTTCGCAACAGTAAAAGGTAAAAGATGACCATTATCATATTATAGATTTTCCATGCGTCATACAGTCAATTCCATTGTGGCGCGGGCGCATTGCACAGCCACCTTTTTCCATTTAGATAATTAGAGAGGTTCCTAGTATCTTGCAGGTTACCAATTCCTCCTCCGGGTATCTCTCATCCAGATTTTCTCTTATTATTATTTTAAATCTCATTCCTCAAGAATCTTTCAAAAACTTTGAAAAAAAAAAAAAAAAGTAAAAAATGTGGCAATAGTGCAGTAGAAAAATGTGGAAAATGAACCAAATCAAGCAGGCTAAATATTTTAAATTTTCTTTGCTGCATTTTCAATTCATTTTATACGTACAAACATGGCAGGAAACGCTAAGCCCGCTGGAGCAGCTGCAGTGGCAACAGTAGAAGAAAAGGCTAAACAAGTATCTGAAGAAAAGATGGCGGAAAAAGCAACCAAAGCCAAAAAAGTTGCAGGTCTATTATCAATAACAACTTTAGTTTTTTCACTTCCTATTCTTGCATCAGTCATCTGGCTACTATACATGAAGGACTCTGACTGCGAATATCTCCTGAGATTACCGAAACTACGAATGGAAATCGGAATTGGGATGATCGTTGTCTTTCTGGTTAGCAACCTTGTCGTGTTCTTGGGGTCTCGGTTGCCAGTGGCAGGATTCTTTTTAATTATGACGACACTGATTCTATCGCTCACCGTTGGACTTTCACTTGCGGGAGCTAACAAGCTGGAAAGTCGGACGATCATCGCTACGCCAATGTGGTTCGAGGAAAAGGTTCACAATGATAACAAATGGAAAGACATCAAGTCATGCATCTACAGTGCAGAAATATGTGATGATTTGACAACAAGGCTTTTAACTCTCAAATCATATGATTTCAGCATGAAGAAACTATCGTTCGTAGAGGTGGTAGCTAAGTCTCATTTCACTTCATTTCATTTGTGTTTGTATAGATTTGTTATTTGGGTTTATAGTCGGCTATATCAGTAATTCTTTTTCTGTTCATTTTTCTCCATACAGTCTGGATGTTGCAAGCCGCCAGCAACATGTGGAATGGAGTATGTAAATGCCACCTTTTGGAGAAAAGCTGATGGTAATGCAACGGTGGACGCATCCCACCCATATGTTCGGGATTGTGATATCTGGCAGAACGATCCAGAAGTATTGTGTTACGATTGTGAATCTTGTAAAATTGGATTTGTAAGAACAATGGAAAGCAAATGGTGGAAGCTCGGCGTCTTCTTCATTTTGATGGCCACACTTCTCATCACCTCGCATTTGTTGTTATTCATTGCTCTAATGTTGCAGCGCTATAATGGGTAGAATTGGATCCTCAAATTCAACGATATTTGGGAGATTTCTCAACCCATTTCACCCATGCATCCGACCTCGTTTGCTTGGCCTAGCCATTGAAGCGAAAAGGTTGTTAGTTTTTCCATTTCTCTCCCTCTCTCTTTCTCTCTCGTTTTTCTTTTTTTTTTTTCTCTCCTAATTCTTATACTTTTGTATGCCTTTTTTTTTTTTTAATGCTAATAAATGATTAATCCTTTCCTTAAATAATTAGTAGTTTTTATTTCAATAAAGACACAACCTTTCTTTAACTATTCATGACTACTGTTGAAGCCTGTAATTTTATCGTATTCTGACGTAAAATGGTTTATCATTGAGTCGTGAAAGAAGAGCTTTCTCACGAGACTCTTGTTCTGTTTATGCCGGATCTGCTTTTGATGTACCTCTCCTTCAATAAGTTACTGTTAGTTCCAATTGGAGGGCCAAAGGCAGAAACACAGTTTAAGATTGCAAATACAAACTGTGTTCGTCAGGGAGATTGGAAGGTAAAAAAAAAAAAAAAAGGGTATAATCGTTCAAAATAGGAAACAATGAAGCCGAAAAGGCTTATTTCGAATGTGAATCAAAATTTTTAATTGTTTAAATTTACTTTGCTAAAAAAAAAAGCATCTGATCTAGTTCAAATTTTACAATAATGGTAACTGTGAGAAACAATTGGTAGCTGCATGGCACATGTCACATGCCGCATGGCAGCAATCAGGAATAGTTCTGGCAAAGATAGCACACAACTCACCTTAACCTCCGGTGTTCGATCCTCTCAAATTTTCAAGCTCGGCATGCAAATCTGGTAGGCTCCTAACATCAGTTTGGACTTTCTGCAACTCTTGTGAAGCTTGCTGGATTTGTATGGACAGCACTTGCTAGATTTAACCAGGCTCTGTGCCTCCATATGTGCCTGTTTCAGTTCATTCTTCACATTCTTACCATCCCTAATATGGAATTCCATCTTGAAAATCTCGTCATGTAAAATCCTAATCCGGATATCACTTTCAGTCTGCATGCTTCTAATATGTGCCTTGAGTTGTCGGGCTTCCTGTTGGGCAGCAGCGAGGTCCTGCTTCAAGACCACTTGACTCTGAACCAATTTATGATTATCTCTGGCAAGTCACTCAATTTCAGCTGCCTGAGCAGCAATTTTATTCTCTAAGAGATCAGGGTTAGGAATCAGTTCTGATGACCTATGGCTAACAGGAACGGTACAGTGCCACATCAACCCGCGTCCCTCCAATTGTGGAGGAATACTGCCTCGTGCAGCCATCAACAAGAAAAAGTTACACGATCACACTCCCTTGAGGTGCAGCTTTCTGTTTTCACATGCAAAATAATCCCAAGCTTGCACCAATCCCCGAGGCTTCAAAAAGATACACGTTGCTCCAAAACAGTCAAATGAATGCCAATAGTTAACCCATGTAGAAAGATGCCAACATTGATCGTATAATCAATATAATAGTGAAGTTCAATCATACTCCACCATCCATGGATAGAGTAGGCTTCATGGGTCGGCACCACCCCACCCCCACATTTGTTATGTCCATCGTTTGAGACCCCAGACAATCATCTTCCACTGCTAGTAGTTGTTGATCTTAACAGCCACAGACTTTTCTGATCTCTGTAAAATAAAGATGATCACAAGTCACATCCCGCCACAAAAGCTCAGGGTCCAGGCATTAATAGAAATCAAAGCATATATACATGGGCCTTTCTGATATTTCAGGTCATTCGACTGGTTAGCTTCAACAATGGCCAACTTGAAGTTTTTGGCACTAGTCGGCTTATTGTTTCAACCGGGGATTGGACCTTGGAGGAGGACTAGGAGTTGCTCTAGGTGCTGGGCTCGGCGGTGGTGGATCAGTGATTATTGTTGGGCCACTACCATTGGAAAACGTGTCCTCCCACTAGCAGTGTCGGCCCTTTTAACGGAAAAACGAATAGGTGAACCTAGGTTTCATTTCTTTGTTACCCATGGGCTCACACCCACCTGGCCCAAGCGGCTATTAACTTTGGGCTATCTACTGCGCTTACCTCTAAAATGAAAACAGTGCCTGTTTTTAGTCATCATTTCACACTAAATGAAATAATAGAGCAAGCGTTCTCTCCGCCCAAAAAAACGAGCAAGCGAAACAGTGTCATCTTGATAAGATCGGGCTTCAGGTGAAAGCTAAAATGGAATATGAAAACCGTCCGAAGATGTCAACATTTAGACTATCAGGTTGTTATGGGAACATGATAAAGAACAAGTTAAAGCGACAATGTCCCACGACCGTTGCGGAAGAAACTAAACCATTGGACAATAATAATCCTTTTCTTTTCTCCTGCTTTGATTAGTTTTTCTTTTTTCTTCCTTTTTTTTTTTTTTTTAATACCAGGGTTAGGTCAATTCAAATTCAAGGGGAGTAAGTTTTTAATATGTATATATATATAGGGTAATAACGTTTAGTTCAAATTAGTATGGTTCTCAAGGCACAGAGAAGAAGACATTTCAGAAGAATGGGTTGGTACCGTGTTTTGCATGCCGACATTTCAGAACACATTCAAGTCTAGCTCTGCCGCAATGTAAAAGTATAGCATTAATTATAATTTAAAGTACTGCCATTGAAGCTTATTATTATTATCATTTACATGATTTCCGTGGTCACATGGAACCAACCGAAGTGTTATCAATTTTTTTTTTTCCTTTTTTAGAGACAATTAAATGATGCCAATTTCGTGTTTATATTCAACTAATTGGAGGAACAAAAATTATATATAAAAAATAAAAAAGATACGTGTCATGCCCAGTCGCCTACACAAAGTCAATTTATAGAATTGACGCTAGAGAACATCTGACTATCATAAACCACAACTTCATCGTAGTCTTGAGCAATCAAATTGGCAGGACAGGTGTTAGGATAATCACTTGCATAACGAGTACCTACCCTCCAATGCTCCATCCTCCTTTCATATCCATTCCCATTAGCTCACCCTTGGCCGAGTGGACGACGCAATCCCCATGCCCTCATCCCTTGTTTGGCTGAGGAGAGAGAGTACATTCCCTGAAGATTAGAACTGTAATGCAAGCTAGAGATGGATAATTATAATTTTTCCATGCCGAGTTGTTTGTCAGCATCATGGAAAATTAAGTCTCTTCACGAATGTCAATGAAAAAAATTAATTGCACATAAAATAATAAAAAATCATTGACAAATAAATATTCATCGTGGCATACTCATCAATATGTAAGATCTTATCAACACGACTCACTAAACATGATAAAATAAATAAATAAATAAATTCAGTGGGGTTGCAGTAAAAGAAGGGATTGGGATGGCTTGCAGAATAGTAAAGAGTGGAAGAGGTGTCGTGCCTCCACAAGGCATCAGTGAGCCGTATATGTACGTGGCGTACAGATGTGACAGCAAATTCATCCAGATATAATAGTTCACCTCAAACGCTAGACGACTTTTCTGTACCAAAAAAGAGAGACTGTCGTCACTTCCCTCCGGTGCCATCCAGCACTGCAATTCTCCATCTGGCAAGAACAAACTCATTGAGAGAGGAAAGAACCGATGACTTTTCCTCCATGCAATGATCTGTAAGAACCCACCAACCCCCCCCCAAATAATAAAAAGTCTGAAAAGGGGTATTGATTATCCAAAAGCTGGAGGACATTACTTAGTTACATGTGCCATTGAATGCGCTGGATGTTAAGAAACAAGCTCATCTCATGCCTTTTTTTTTTTTTTTGTCGTTTTTTTTATTTTGGAAGTTCTATCATGTTCATGACCTGCTGGTGTTATGGTTACATTGTGAAATTAGTTCAAATTAAAGTAACGTGGGGGACCAGGGGTTAGGATTTGGATGGTTGCACCCTTGTTGCTAAGCTCTGTGCAACAGCCATGACGTATAACTTTGGGAGCAAAGCAGTGACGGACGATGGATATAATTTTGTTTCTTGCAATTTAACAATAAAACAACCCTTAGCTGACCAACTAGTCTACAGTAAAAAATTAAAAAAAATAAAAAAAACATGGAGAGTGATTTATATTTGACACTGAAAACGATTGACAGCTAAAAATATAACAAAAAACAGAGTGAAAGTGAAGGAGCACCGCCCATTCGAGGGTAACAAAGAGCCGAATTTACTCTACACGGACTATACCCGGTTAATTTTAGTCTCTTTCGTCAACTGCTTTGGCTTCCTTTCCAGTCATGACCGCTTCTTTCGGTAGGCAATCACTGCCAAAGTTTCTGTTTCCCTTCTTGTCAGAAGTCTTAAAATACACAATTCAAAAATACCCCCTTATTTTCGTTACCTGCAATGAAAAAGCAAAACATTTTTCTCCTCCCTCCCTCCCCCCCAAAAAGAAATCATTTATTTATAATTTTATATTATATAAATTTATGTTACTATTTTTTATTTTAAATAAATAATATTTATTATATATAATATATAATTATAAATAAGCTATATATATATATATATATATATAAAGTTAAAATAAAAATCTTCAAAGAAAGGAATGTAGAGCTGAAAACGGAAGAGCACCGCTTGTTTCTTAGATTGACGTGTCCATGGCTAAAGCAAATCATGAATAAAAGGAAACATTCTTTGTGCGTAGGCAACGATGGTAACATTCGATTTTATTAGGTTGTCATTACCGTGGTTTCGTGTAAGCAAAGTTCACGTATATTGATGATTATCTTGTATTTTAGTACTGCCTATTATAAATCCACTCTCTCTCTCTCTCTCGGAAAATAAACAAAACAAAATAAGCAAAATGGCAGAATGTATGAATTTTTTTTTTTAAATTATTATGAAATATTATTTTTATTAAAACAAATAACTCTTTTAGTATTTTTAATAAAAATTATTTATTTTTAAAAGATGATATTTTTATAATAAATTAAGAAAACTTTTTCACAATATTCAACAATATTATTATAAAAAAAAAGTCCTCCTTTTTGCATTAATCACGCTTTCTTTCTCTGGCGTTAAAATGTCCAAAGCAATAGATGCGCAGCAATTTGTGTGCAAAGAAATAAAATACGAGTAATGATTACGTTGCTTTCGTTACATATCCTTCCTTTTAATTTTTTTCCTCCGTCATCCAATCTGGCCGTCCTTCCAACGCGATCACGCGTATTGCTTATCGCTTCTTTCTTTGTGGTCGACCACTCCATATATATCCACATATATATAACCTTCCGTTACATTCTCTCAATTTCATACTTAGCAGTTGCAAGGAAACAAGACCTTCCCAATTTATTTTCTCTGCATCTGTACACACAATTGGATGCGCACCCGCGCAAGCGCGCACACACACGCATAAACCCCAAAGGCCTCTTCTATTTTTATTTCTTTTACTCTTCGTTCTTTCTTTTTTTCCCCCTGAATTCCAACCATCGAATCGAACCCCACTTTTTTTGCAGGTTCAAGAAAAGAATATCCATTTCGAGGAAAAAAAAGGGGGGTGGGGTGGGGGTGGAAATTCGTAGAAGATTAAGAGTAAGAAAGAAACCAAGAAAATGCCCTCATTGGAGGAGGAGCTATTCCCGTCTACCCCGGGTAAGTTCAAGATCGACCGGGCCCACACCATGAACCGCCAGCTCCACCGCTGCTTCGCCTCCACGTCCACCATGTTCTTGTGGGCACTATTCTTGATTGCTTTGACGGCGTCGTATTTGAGTTTCCAGAGCTTTGTTGATTCCGGTAGCCGGTACTTCTCCGCCTCCTGGGGCGGCATGCAGTGGGAAAAGGAAGTGCGCGGTTCTGCTGAGATCCACCGCACCGGCGGCATGTCGGTGCTCGTCACCGGAGCAGCCGGTTTTGTCGGTACCCACGTGTCGTTGGCACTCAAGAAACGCGGAGACGGCGTTGTTGGAATCGATAATTTCAACAACTATTACGATCCGTCCTTGAAGAAAGACCGTAGGTCTCTCCTCAGCAGCCACGGCATCCTGATTGTTGAAGGTGACGTCAACGACGCGCGGCTCTTAGCGAAGCTATTCGACGTGGTGGCTTTCACGCACGTGATGCACCTGGCGGCTCAAGCCGGAGTCAGATACGCCATGGAGAATCCCCACTCTTACGTGCACTCCAACATAGCCGGCTTGGTTACTCTTCTTGAGGTTTGCAAATCGGCTGACCCTCAGCCAGCCGTCGTCTGGGCTTCGTCTAGCTCTGTGTACGGCTTGAACGATAAGGTCCCATTCTCGGAATCTGATCGGACGGACCAGCCCGCGAGTCTATACGCGGCTACGAAAAAGGCAGGTGAGGAAATCACGCACACTTATAACCACATTTACGGTCTGTCAATTACCGGGTTGAGGTTTTTTACCGTGTACGGCCCTTGGGGTAGACCCGATATGGCGTACTTCTCTTTCACGAGAAATATCTTGCAAGGGAAGCCCATCACGATTTATCGGGGCAAGAACCGGGTCGACTTGGCCCGAGATTTCACTTACATTGACGATATTGTAAAAGGTTGTCTGGGTTCTTTGGATACGGCGGGCCATAGCACCGGGTCGGGCGGGAAGAAGAGAGGACCCGCACCATACCGGATCTTCAATCTGGGCAACACGTCGCCGGTGACGGTACCGACGCTGGTGAGTATATTGGAGAGGCACTTGAAGATGAAAGCGAAGAGGAACATGGTAGATATGCCTGGAAACGGTGACGTACCGTTTACCCATGCCAATATTAGCTCGGCCCGGAGACAACTCGGGTACAAACCGACAACCGATTTGCAAACCGGGTTGAAGAAGTTTGTTAAGTGGTATCTCAATTATTACGGCTACAATCACGGCAAAGCTGTAAATTAACTTTCCCCCTTTTGTTTTTTTTTTTTTCCTCTTTGGTATTTTGAACTCTTTTTTGCATTTCTTAGAGATTTTCTTTTTCCCACATAAAGAAAAAGGAGAAAGGGTGGGAAAATGAAAATCAAGTCAGATAAAGAAGTCAAAGGTAAAAAAATTGAAAAAAAAATTGAAGACGCAATCGATCTTTCCTTGAGAGAGAGGCAAAAACTCTTACTAGTTTTGTTCTTTCCTTTTGTGCAAGTAAAAGGAAAAGAAGTTTGTGCCCTCTTGAGTCATTTTCATTATATTCATAATGAATTCTCATTTACGAGGTCATTTTAGTGCGTTATTTTTGGGTCAGTTTGTTTTTTCTCAAAAATAAAATAAAATTTGGGATTCGATACACGGATAAAATCGAATTATAAAAGAAAAAAAAAAAAAAAAAACATTAGAGACAGCTAAGAGAGATAGTGATAGTCGGGACGATCGTGACATGCGGTTGTCGTTAGGTCCCATATGTTTTTTTTAAAACACAAAAAGATGTACAGTGGGCATCGGACTCGGGAAGGCTAGATCCAACGGTTCGGATCGCATGTTTCATTCCAGCTGTAAAGTCGATTGTCGCGTGAGACTAATGGTTAGAGGGATTCTCGTTTGCTTTGCCGACAATCATGTGTGTAATTGTTTTTTCATGAGACACAATTCCATTTACGTTTTTGGAAGGTTTTGTCTTTTGTTTTTTTTTTTTGTCTCTTTTTTTTAATCTGTACGCAATATGAATCCGGAGTGTCATCATTATCATCGGGATCATCAATAATCGTGGGCTAATTTGTAATTTCACTTCAATTAAGATTTGATGGCTGCAGCTCTTTTGGTAATCTAGTCCAAGGAGAATCCAATGCAAGTGTCGAAGACAAAGGGGGTGGTGTTGTTTGTAAAAGCTTCTCCTCCTCCTTCTTCTTTGTTTTTCTTTTTGCTTTTTTTTTTTTTTTTTTTTTCCTTTTTGAAGGAAGAAAAATATAAAAAGAGAACTCGGAGAACAGAGTCAAATAATAACAACAAAATGAAGCCACCGACGGCCGGCGGCGCCGTGAGCAGGTGGGGATTTGGAATATTTGCAAGGAACTTGGAATATTGAACTGAATTATTATCATATTTTTTTTTTTTGGTTGGTGAATTATTACAATTATTCACTTACAAAATACTGTTTAATCTCAATGACGTGAGAATGAATGATAATTCTGCTCTAACGAATTATATGTCATCGGAATTTTTTCTTTGATCCCATTATACATATAAAATGAAGAACTGTCTCTGTCCCGGTTTTGATTATGACAATCAGTTGGTGGAGCTGATGCAACCCTACTACCTCGTGAGAACCATCTAAACTACCATGAGGTTGAACTTGCGAAAAACTGAATCAATCCAACGGCTGTACATTCGAACACAACAGTGCCCACTTTGGACCTTGAATAACAATTGTTGATCTTAAAGTGCGTTAATTCTTCTTAAGGTAAGTTACTGATGTTCTACCGTTACTTGTTCCAGAGAGAAAGGACTCGGTTTCCCAGTTGAGGCTTTCAATTTTGTTATCCTTAAATTTTGACACAAATCCATAAACCAAAATGGGCAGCAGGAAGAGCGTGGCCGCGGCAATTTAGGTTAGAATCATCTTGCCAGGGAAACCATCAAGCCCTCCAAATCCTCCGCCCCATCACCGCCAGCTCCGTCGCTTCCTGGCGAGTCATCAGGACTCTCAGAGCAGGGAACGCAGACGCCATTAGACCAAATATGAACTTCAAATGGGCCCTTAGGCTAAGTCTGATGGAGCAAAGCCCGCCGGCTGACGAGTCAACTGGGTTCGACCGTCATAAGCTCTATTAACAGTTACGATGAATGGACCGAAATTCAGGAACACAAAGTAGTCTAAATGTAACAAAACACTCATTGCATAATCTATGTGCAATAGGAGGCGTCTCAGTATGCAGGATCCTCACCAGCTTTGACTCAGCATGTCGCAAAGGAGAAATACACCCAAGTTGGATTTTGATGTGATCAATCATACGGCCAGCTAGCAACCCGGGATTTGTCCGAAAAGGATTGTTCATCATCATTAAACATTCAGATGCCATAAACTAAAACCTGGGAACCCCTGGAAGTCCAACGCAAATAATTTTGCACTTCTTGGAAAAGAAAAAAAATCAAAAAGTTAAATAAATTTACACGTCAATATATAAACTTGGCATGTGTTTTAAATGGGGAAGAGCCATGCATTTGAAAAGGAACTTTGCAGGTTCACAAAATTGAATCATGCATGCTGTTCTTTGTGATGTAAACCTTCATTCCAACTAATCAAAATGCTCTGCACATATCGTGAGTAGAACTTTGAAGGTTCCAGATGCAGCTAAAGAATAGATTGAATGGTACTTATAGTAAAATGCAATAATTATTGGTGTGTCCCTTGCCCCTACACAAATAATAAAAGGGCTGTTAGAATTACTCTTCTTATTGCCCTGGTTTCTACATTTAAAGCTCTGATTTTGTATCATCCACATTGGTGAACTACCACTAATTGAGAAATCTTCAACAGGATTTCCAAATGACTGAACACCACGCTGAACAGCAGACAAAATTGGCCCAGTTACCATTTTGACAAATAAATCTATTGGTTCTTGAATAAGGCTGAAGGGACCTAAGAAAAAAGGACAAAAGATCATCAGTAAGGGGGAGCACATAAACTTTAGAATGAGATTCTCATGAGAAAAATGCAAAACTGTGACATTGTTTGCTAATACTGGTCTGTAACATTGGATGCATTCAGGCAGTATCAAGATTTAATTTCATCAAAGAACCCAAGGAATATTAAACTTTTGAGCCTGAAAATTCTGGGGTAGTATTTTATGTGAGGAAGCATGAAGATCAATATTAGAGAGACAAATTCAAGGAATATTTATGGATGTCAAAACTTGCATCTACTCTACGGTCTGTTAGGACATCCTATTGGCATCTATTTCATAGAGTAACGAACACTTTCTTCAGGCCACAACTCATGTCATGAAATCAGTTTACAGCCTAGTTACAAGGTCATCAACTGATGGAAACATAATAAAGCAATGTTCCTTTGGGAACAAACTAGTATTGCCACAAAACAAACATTCTAAAATTTAAAAGTTCTCAATAAAACTTTTTGGGGGGATATGATACATTATCCTGGCGGTCAATTTGACTCTTCAGAGATTCTGTTCTCAATTTGTCACATAGGAAAAAAGGATGGAGACTCAAGCTGTCTTATGAAGAAAGTTAGGAGCAATTACTCAGTATGAAACAAAGAGGTGAGGACAAATTAAAAATTATAGGATGAACCAAAAGGCTTCAATGGCTGTTCCTTACAAATGAAACCCTTGGATGATGTTAATTAAACCTTCATTTATGGAAGCCAATAATGCTGTAGGATGTGGCATCTAGGGAAAAACATATGCCCAATGTCAGGGCAAACACCATACTCTGGCATCTATTAAGAAAGGAAAAAAAATATATTTTCAAATAAAAGGACATACCTTCACATGATGAGGCATAATCTTGATATCATAAGGTACATGAAGCCATGGCTCAGGTGGATAGAGCAGAAAGTTCTCAGGTTTACTGGTATAGACGTCTGCATATTGATGGATGTGATATGCAAAAGCAGATTCTTGACCAGTGTCAGTGAGGAAAGTGGCTCCAAATGAATTGTTAAACATTTTCTTCATCATTCGTCGGGCTTTCTTCCTTTCTTCATTTAGCTCTTCCAAAAGGGACTGGCATGCCACAGTTCGGTGATTGTTAGCCGAAGTTGCATGCAATTTTCCAAGAAGTTCTTGTGCAATGTGAAATTTTGCCTGCAGCAGGAGAAGGGAACAGAAAAGCATAAATGGACTTTCAATGGACCAAAATATCCTTTTGAAACAAAACAATTAACTCAATTACACAACCACAAATGCACGACTGACTTCACCTTATTGTGTCCTTTATCCATACTAGTTTTGTGTCACATGCCTTGCACATGTGAATCACGATGATTTTTTGAGCAAAAATTGAATTTCAAAATTTCACATAATATTTTGGAATGAATCAAAACCATTGACAAACATTTTAGCTCTGCTTCTCTCTAACACAAAAATCTGCACATTTGAATCTGAAACACACGTGATATGCAGGACCAATCCTCGCAATTAGCAATAACAAGGAAGCCAATTTGGACACAACATACCTGCTCAAAACGATAACTATCATTGTTCTGGATGTGAATTTCACTCTGCATAGTAAAAAGTTAAACCAAAATAAGACGACACAGTTGTCTTATAAAAATTTGGACAACATCCAACAAGCTCTCACTTCAAAAATCATTAGACCAAAAGGAGGGATGAAAGATAACAAAGACAGGCCAAAAAAGTTAGTTTTAAAAGCGTACCTTTCAACCATATCTAGCCTAAAATGCTTACCCATATACAAATATACTATTGGCATTGCGTGAATTTCCCCTCAATTAATCCCAAATTGAAAAATAGATTCTTGATTATTATACATTGCTCACATATATAAAATATGATTTGAGAAGCATGTAACAGGAGGTATACTTCTAGTTCATGGATGATGGCAGCAGTGCGCCAACCAGCCTTTGAAGGCCCTCTTAGGTCACTAAACAAGTGGTCGCCAAAGTAAATGACCTGTGAAAGAAACAAAGTAGAAGAAGCTTAAATCAGTATGATGCAAGCTATTTGAGGCCAAGAAAGATTTGCTAAGATGACTAAGTCTAAAAAGTTGGTTTCTGCAATTCAAAGAAAGAGTTAAAACAAATTAGTTTACATTTAAAATGGTTCATCCAAAAAAAGTTTATTAATTATTTCTAAAACAAAATTTATATTTTCTATGCTTTAACCATAAAAGATGAACCCCCTATTGTTAATTCTCATAAGATATCAAACCCATCCCCAAAATTACATCAATTTCTTCTCCTTTTAACTGTCTTGGAATAAAAAATATTATTTCAAAAATGTTTCATTTTTTCTTATTGTTTTCTTTTTTTAGCCATGTCAATTTGAACAAAGATCAACAATCAATCAAAAAGACAAAATATGAAATTGGCAAACTAGATAATCAAACAAAATCATTGAGATGAAGAAGAAGAGGAAACAGAACCCGTCACTGAATACATGTTCCTTTTGCAAGAGCATGCAATACAAATAAGAAATGCAGCTTTCCAATTATTTATGGATTGGAAAATCCATCTTTTAAAAGATAAGTTTGGACCATGTAATTGTTGCGTCTTGCATAGCAAAGTAGAGCATAATGGTTGTTTAAAACATAATACAAAGATGACTTGCAATTGTTAAAGGGCAAAACTACAAAACATGATGTACCTCTGGACCATTCCACTTGGTAATTTGGAGAAACGATTTAAGGCATCCATGGTAATAAACCTTATTTGGAAGAAATGCATCAACCTTTGTAAAAGCAAGATTGTCCTTCTCCGTGTCATAACAGCTACATGAAAGTTCGGAAGAGATGGATGACCAAAATAGATATTAGTAGCATGCAATTCCTCATTATGAGACATAAAACTCACAAATGGTGAAGGAATGAAATTCAAAAAAAGTGAAAGAGAATAGAATAACATACACTAAAGATGATAGCATGATCCTCCTAACAACGCAATTCTTCACATATTTACCAGATTTTGATTGAAAGAAAGAATTTGCCAATAACATGATGTAATAGAACCAATGGAATACTTATTTTACCTTTTGTCTTCACCAGTTCTCTAACGAGAAACAAAAAAAATAGCCAGAAGCAAGATATTTTCTGGCTTAAACTAGAAGAACAAGTCATGACCTATCACTTGTTAGGTATGACAGCCCCTTTCTTTATGCAGAGAAACCTATTTATATTTTTTTTCCCTGTGCAAGCTGCTTTTCTCCCAAATTGACTATAATCTCGGTCATGGTTGCAATATGCTAAGAAGCATATTCATGTGATGTTATTTGAGTTAATTACAGACCATATCACTGGGCCCTCAAAATTCCTCATCAAAAGCGAAAAAAAAAAAAAAAAGGCACACTATCAGCAACATCATACAAGATAAATAAAGCTTGGTGTTTATTAAATAATTTTGCTAATATTGCATGCTGTAATGCTAAAAACAATTGAAGATACCAACCGAAATGGATGCTCAGAAGTGTAAAACTCTGGCTTATTGGCTTTAGCAATCACAACATCAAAGAGCTCCCTCCAAGAGTCTCTGTATCCAATAGAATCCTAAAGAAGACGTCAAAGTAAGCCAGTGAAGCTTATTATTGCCCTTGTTATGTTATGATCTATAGAGGATAAATGCAATACATAAAATGGAGTAATAAGTTAACTAAATGAGTTTCCACGTCATCTCATATAGATCAGATGTCTGGCACTCTCAACAATGGCTGACAAGAATGTGAAATGAGATCAGAAAAGCCTCAACCATCTAAAACTTGTTCTGTTATAAGATTGAGCTCCCACAGTAGTTCAAAGAATAGAGTTTACAGAAAATCAATGCACCAAAAAGAAATTCCCATATAACACTGAGATTCCAGTTCATTTCTCACAAATTTCTGAAGAAGGAAAAAACAAAATCTACTGTTTTTACTTTCTGCAGAATATATCTGAGTCTCAAACACATCAAGATAATAGTTTTCAATGAAGGTTAAAGAAAATAAAATGGAGGTTTGATAAACATGAGACATAAAACTGAAAACAAAAAAGAAATTTAATTATTTTACTGAAGAATAGACTATGAATACAAACACTAATCTTATACAACTGATCAAAGAAAACTACAATATGAATGTGATTAAGTGGCAAATGCAGATATTATACTTCTGATTATAGAAAATTTTGACTGTGTAGAACGTGAAGACTGATATTATTCTTCTAACCATAACAATTTATGATAGGACATTAGTTTTATACCTCCAACATAAAATGCATTCCTCCATCCACAAAATAAAATGGAGAGTTGGTCAACAGAAAAAGCTTCTTCCCTCTATCCCTTAGCATCTTGAGAAAGTGAAGTACTTGGCCCTGAAATTTCACTTGGTAAAGACAGGTCATAATCCTACAGTGAAAAACACCTATTTAATTTGGGGATCAAAATCAAAAACTTCATGCACAGCTCAGTGTAAGATAAATGTACAAAAAAAAATACTTTAAAATATTGAGAACTGGAGCTCACATTCTTGACAAGATATCTATGAGGATCCAAAAGAATCCCTCTGTGAACAAGTCCACTCCGATGAACATGCTGAATTGCACGATTTACATCTTGATAAATGTAGGATGCATCAAAGTCAAGCTTTGCATCAATAAAATGCTGCACAATATCTGCAATAAGGCATGCCTACATGGTAAAAGGCATAAAAATTAGAATAAAATAATTAAGCATCTTTTTTTGTCTTTCAAAAGAGGCGAGGAAAAAGGCATGTCCAACTCAAGAACCTTATAGTATACATTACAGAGTAATTTTATTGAAATTAATGTGAGAATTTATTCAGCATCTGCTCACATATTGAAGCCATTTATACAGTTACAAGTCCATATAAATCCCTTTTTATGATTATTGTTTGGACAATGAATAATGGAGAGAATGTGAAACAGACCTCACTAAAGCAAAAGAAATCCATCAAGCCAACAAGCCCACGTGCTTGATCACGACCAATATGTCGCGTGCCATACACTTTTTCTATTTCTGTCCTGCTAAGCTGTGGAAAACAGCATACAATAAGCAACAGTGTTTATATTCAGGATTGCTTGAATTTATTGATGAACATCAACATGGGAGCTTCAGGTCATAATATTCTCACTCAAAGGTCAAGATGAAATTTTTTAACTTTTGTAATGGTCATCACTGAGAGGTTATATCACCCACAAATTGATGAGCTTTTCTTTTTCTGATTGGAGATGAGGGGAGATTATTCAAGCATCCTAAAGTTGAACAGCATGCATAGCATTGCTGATTTCTTCTAGATGTTAATGTTCCACACTGTGTCCAGGAATGATTATGCTTCATCCAGCTAATGTATGGCAATTTCTTTTAGCTACTTGGGTCAAGCTCTCATGGGATTTATGCTATTCTACCATATAATATAGACCTTCACTCGAATAAACTTTGACAGAAGGATGCATCAGAATAGAAATTCAAGGCACCATTGTCAACTTCTCAGTTTTAAATCGAGAACAGAGCAGTTGCAGAACTCATGGATCATAAAATGAAGAAAAAAAATACCATACGTTCAAAAAATAAATTGGCAAGTCACTTACCGGATGCATTTACCTGTGCACAGTTGAAAAATCACATCTAAAAAGATAACAATAACAGGAATAATATAATAAGTGAAACTATATGGTCAAAAAGACATAATGCCATCTAACCTTGTGGCGACCATAGTAGCATCCATCTGGCTCAATTGATCCAAAGAAATCCAATTTCAAGAGGCACCCATTTTTCTTGTCATAGTATAAGCCTCGAATGGGAAAACTCGGGTCATATTTGAATTCTGAACAGATTTCCGGATATTTAAACTGCAAAAATTCCCCAAAAGAGAAGAATCATACTATTCACAGAACCAGAAACCCAATTATATAATCATCGACAAAGTGACAATGAAACAGTAGCCCAAGACTTACCTCATTGACCAAATGCTCTTTTGCCAGATCATATATCAAAGTCTGTAAGTTAGCAGAGTATTGTGCCAACGTATAGTCATAGTCAAATCCATAAACCTGAATGTTATCCAATTTCAGGTTCTTGTTCACAAATATGCCTGACTCAAAGAATACAAACACAATTAAAACACAAAAAAAAAAAAAAAAATGCACTTCAATGGCATTGTTATTAAAGAAAACCGAGATTGGTGAGTTCTTTAGTATTGTCATTGTACCTTGAGGATTCATCTTGGGCATTTCTTTAAGCGCCGCAGGAATCTTTGGAAAACTCTGTTTGGCAACTTCAAACTCTCCCCGAATCTTGGCCACGTCATCATCAAGAATAACAGAATCACCACTTACGCCTCCCGTTTCTTGCCGGTCCAGATTCGAAACCGTTTGCCCACTCGACGCACCCGCACTGCAGCTTCTTGTGAACCCTAGGTTGACGTAAGTGCCATAAAAAGAAAAGAAAAAAAGGGCATAAAAAAAACGAATAACCTATTTGCAATTTATCAAAAATAAAATTAAAATTAAAAAATAAAAAGCAAGCGAACCTTGTCGAATACCATCCGCAGAAATAATCATCGCCCTCTGCAAAGAAACAGATCAAATCTAAGAATCTCACATAAAACATCAAGTCAGTATGCGTGTGTGTCTTCCCGCTAGCGGGCGAGAGAGAGAGAGGGAAGACGGGGCACGTACTCGTTGTAGGAAGGAGCTGAGAGGAGCAAGATATCGAGCGGAAGCCATAGAAGCGTAAGCTCCGCATTCCAAGCTTGGGCCTTCCTTGGTCGGTGAGGTCAGAGTGTGGGGTTTTCAATTTGGGCTAACCTAGGTCGGCGCGATCTCTGGTGGGGTCCCCAAAGCTTGAACGCCTCCGGCGGCCGCCTTTTCGTTCATTCTTGCAGAACGTTATAATAGAAAATAGAAATATTGACAATGATAATGATAATAAATTAGTCAATAAAAAATAATAATAAGTAGTAAACGACTTGTCAAAGTCAATCCCTCCAACGGTCAAAATCTCCATCACGTGTCGAAAAGCCAAGAGAATCCAACTAAAAAGTATTTGGAATGTAAGTTAAAAAATGTATATTTTTTTAATTTCAAATTTTATTCTTTAAAATATCTATAGATTTATAACTACAATACTAAAATATATAATAAGTAAGTGATATTTTTTAGTAAATTATTAAAATATCAAAATAATTTAGTTGTAAATTTTATTGATTTAATTATACATTTATTTAGTTTTACTGAAAATTTTAAAAATTCAATAAAACTCAATATTTTCAGATTGATCTTTTTGCCAAGAAGCATTTCTGTTCACCTAAGACATTTAACCTGACCATCACTTGGGGTCCCGAAGCTGACACATTGACGATGATTCTTGCAAACCTGAGTCGTCCCAACCCAAATATAATAATGAAAATCCATCCCGAAAAGACACACAACATTAATACTAGCCACTAGCTGTAACGTTTGGTGATAAACTTTAAATTTCAGGTCTATAGTTAGCTACATAGTCTTTACAAACCAAAGAAATAACTTAGATTATTCTTAGAGAATGTATCCATAGAAAACCACCAGCTCCCCAGTAGACAACATTGGACAAGGGCAGCAACCTGTCGCGGGTGCAATGTGCTCCTCCTTGTTAGGGGGCCGCCTAGTTGCTTCCCAGTCTGGTTGCAGTTTTGTGAATAGCTGTATCTACAGCGTCGCTCTCGTGTGGCCGTATATGCAAAATCTATACTTGAAGGCCTGTCACAAAAAAGTCCCTCGTGTAGATTCTGTGAAGCAGTTCAGTCAATTACAACCTCACACAAACTGAAAATTCTGCTCTTCACCTAAGATTGCAGGATTCATCGAAAAAATCAGCATACCTTCAAAGCATCGAAATGAAAGAGATCTATTACAATAATTATTCGTGAACTTTATGAATTACCTGACATTGCAGTCAAAAGATTAAATTCACGCTCCAGACTCCATTTAGATACATTTTGATTGTTTACATTTACCACGTACTCTAGGAAATACCCGTCATATGTTACCACAGAGAGTGTAGCCCTGGAGCAGCCAAAAATTAGAAGAAATAAGTCACTAGAAAGACGTGTCCAAGTAGTCCATTATAAGTATGCAACCTTCATATAAGCATGGTACAGAGAATTTTGAGGCCGCTGCATTATACAGAGAACTTGCCTACAAGCTTCAATCTCAGTAGATGACTTGTCCACATTGCGCACCACAATGTAACTGCATCAAATGGCCCAATTATTATCATTGTGGGGCTCCAATATTAGCAAATATGCGATGACCATACTTCAAATAGAGTATAAAGTGTTGTGGGGATGTAAATGGGCAAGTTTATTTTGTCAACTGGATGACTTGATTTAATCAGCTAGGCAGTTTTTCACCTTTTCACTCCTGCTGGAACAGCATTGTGAAGCACATGATGATGAGCTGGATAAAGTACATCATTCACGGAATCAGGCAATATTGATCCAAGAAAACTGCTTGATCTTCTGCTTCTGGTCAGATGCAAGCAAGAAGGGTCAGACAACTAGGCAAATCCTTGGATGACATGAGAGTACACACACATATAGAAAAAACCAAGTAAGGAACGCTTCAAACTATTAAGAATATTAGTACTGCCTGTGGTTCTCATTCACTTATACTAGTCAAAGAATACCCCTTTTCACAGTAGACCGGCATCGGACTCTAAAAATAGATCCTTATTTCAAGACCATAAAAAAGTGGTAGGTAAAAGATGAAGAAACAGCAAATCCTCAAAGCTGTTGGGAAAAAAAATTGCAGCATGGATCATTAAGAATAGAGAGATTTTTTATTAGTCAAGACTGAGTTAACATTATTCTTCCGGGAAAGGGGGGTGTTATAGAAGGCACAAGCATCTTCATGAAACACATTATTGCAATCCCAGGACTAAGCTAAACTTTGAGACATGCTAACCATTGGTGAAAATGCAGGGGTCTCTATAGCTGCAAACTTTAGGTCAGTTAATGGAAGCATCAAGGAAAATGGTAGGAAGCAAAGGTACTAAATAACAGAAGCAAAGACTGTAAAGACAACAGCTGAGCTAATAAAATGCAGGAAGTACAAAAGAAAGCAAATATCAATCAGGTGGAGCATGCCTTAAAAGAAGAAAAAAGTAGAATGATTATACATTAAGGATTCAGTGCCACATTAATTGGTAGTGGACTAGAGCTATATAAGCATGATGACTGCATCATATTCATTCTAAAAAATATGTTACTGTCTAATGTGTAATGTTTGTCTGAGTTTCTACCTCTGGTGTATGGCAAAGCCCAGGGAGAAGACATGAATGGAACCTGAAGAGCTTGTAGCAACAAGAATATCTGGAAGCTGGGCTGATGGTCCAAACGACAAGGAAAATATTGTCGATGGATATGTCCCTCTTCGAAAACTATATGACTGTTCCAATTGGAAAGATCCATAAATAACTTAATCAGAAAAAAGACCACAGAGTTGCTTGGAACCTATTGTTCAATGAGTAAAAAAAATTAATAGAAATAAGAGGGACAGATTATGCACATGTAATAAACAATAAAAGAATATAGCAGTTTGATGATCCAATTATGTCACCTTTGTTGCATCTGAAACCAGATGAACTCTGATAATAGTTCCCTGTTCAGATGCTGTTGCAATGTACATCCCATTGGACGAAAGGGCTATTGCAGCCAATCGAGCACGGTGAGCATCTATCTGCAAATAAATTCAACAAATGTGGAAACTAAAATGAGAGAATGCTCGAATTAGAGAGAGAGAGAGAGAGAGAGAGAGCATGCATTGTGCATTAAATCCCTGCAAGAAAGTAAAGGAAAAGGCAAGAAATTGTACAAACCTTAATGTGAACAAGAATTGAATCCATTGACAATACATACGAGGAAATCAGCAAATTCATTATCTAGTAAACATCACATATGATAATTTCTTTACTTAAGAAGCTTCAAATAACAGAATGTTCAAAAAGGTCAAAAATGGTTAGTCCTTGCTCAAACAATTTAACAAAAAAAAGAGCACACATCTCTGCAAATCTCCCAACTGAAAAATAGATGCCTGCAATGACAGGAGCTTGGAAAGATGCTTGGAAAGATCCTATGCCATTAATATGCATTTAGAATTCACTTCCACAATTTGGATAGGGACATGTTCACAAGTGTACTCAATGCCACAGCAATATAGACAAGAATAGCATAAGGAGCAGAGTTGCCCGTATTGCAGGTTATCATTTGATCTTGACCAGAGAAGCATGCTAAACTAGGCTCTTTTGATCGTATGCTTAAGCGCCCAAACCACAAATTCACACCAAACAATGACTGTTACAACATTAGGTTTATAGAATCCACAAATAGACTAAGAAATTCCAGTTTCCAACTGCCTTCTGATTAGTGCTATGCAAATGTCATGCACTCGATGAAATTTCTTTAAATTCATTATGAATCCATTGGGAAATCTAGTAATCCTTATCACTGAAGTCTAGAACAAATAACTCCTGGAAAACAGAAAAGAAAGAAAATAACATGGTTCATGGCCTCTTGATTTGCATATCATTATTGTCAAGAAAAAAGAAAGCAAGTAAGTCAAGTACAACCTCACAATGTGAATTGAGCTCCATGACATTGTACACTAGCACAGATCCCTTGATCGTACTTGCAGGAAGAGCCAAGAAGCAACCATCCAAACAAGGGGAGAGAGCACACAGTCCTGAGGAAATATCAAACATTTTAGAGAAATTGTCCGGTATGTCTTCTCTATGCAAGCTGATCTTTTTTTTGAAGAAACAAAAAGATGAAGCTAAGAAATAATCATTGGAGCAAAAATTTACAAATAAACAGAGAAAAAATGGCTCAAAGACAAATGACATGTATCACAGTTAAATCATATGCTTGTATTTAAAGGCTAACATCTAATAATTTAATAAAAAAAAATCCACAGCGTTCAAAGTTTTTGCTATTACACATCCATGACTAAGAAATTCTTGCATCACCTTTTGTATTTGCAACTGTATCGATCGTATCCAATATAGCTAGTGTATCTGAGTCATAAATATAAACCTTTTCTTGCAAAACAACAACTATCCTGCAATCATCAAAATGGCAAAATGTGAACATGCTAGACCCAATTACAACATTGCATAGATAGCAACTGTTATGTTAACATGTATATAAGCAAGGGTACTCAAATCAATTAATCTTTTAGCATGTAATGGATATGCTGGCAAGAATAAAACTGGAACTTACAAGATGACATACTCTGAGGGTAAGTATGAAACTAAAATACCTGTCAAGTTAAAGTGTGAAATTTGATATTTAGCTTATGCACTACAGTCTCTGATTGGCAATAAAACGTGTTGTTTACACTTGAGAGACACGGCTACTAGCTTTGCTGTTAATGCCACGGCGACAACAAATGCACCCCAAATTAAATTGCAGGTTCACTTGGAAAAGGTACGTGATAGAAGAACAACAGCAATACATTTTATGGTCCTTATTATGACACCTAAGTTCTTTCCAGTTTTTTAGTAAAACATTATAAAGGCACCACAAGACATAACCATACTACATAACATAAAAATGCCCAAACCAAGTTCAAGCATGATGGGTAAGCAGTGACAATGACAAGTCACCAGGAAACCTTCCAAAGTCAATAACAGACAAAACTTTTACCTTTTCTTATTCAAACGAACAGCAAGTATTGAAGTTAGAAAGTTCAGTTCCCGGAGTGCAGTTCCAGCTGTAGTGTTGAACAAACAAAGACGCCTTGGGGACAATGACGGCTGTTCCAGTTCAATTCCAATTTCCAGCACCATGAGGATTAATATATATGAACAAGGAAACACCAAAAGAAAATAATAACAATAACAATAATAATAATAATAAAGGAAAAGAGAGCAAGTAGCTACCTGTTCACCAGCCCCAACAATGGCAAGAAGACTAGTGCTATACAACATTTCAACAATAACGAAAGCTCCAACAGCTACCCGCAGAAAAAGAGCCGGAAACAAATAGAAAATTGCTGATTTTTAGGTAAAGCTACAAAATTTCTATGAAATTGAAAGCTTTGGCCATTGAATTCCATAGAAGAATAATAACTGAAGGCAAAAACACACAATAAAACTAAACCCAGTAGCAAATAGAAGAAGAACAAAACCACAATTAAAAAAAAAAAAAAAAAAAGGCAAAGAGTGATAACTTGCCTCGTTCATAACAGAGACGCCCAGTATTGGAATCGAATATCTTGAAGCCATCCTTCGTGCTTATAGCAAACCCACTACAAAATTAAATTAAAATAATCAAAACCAAGAAAAAGGGAATAAAAAAAAAAAGAAGGAAGAAATCGTTTTCTTTCAAGAATTAAGCGAAAATTATGCTGGACTTGAACGTAGAAAAGCATGTTGACAACACTATTAAGGTAATGCAAAATTAGACAAAAAGGGCACGCGTGTTTCTTGTGTTTCACCTGTTGTCTTGATTGAAAGAAGCACAGAAAATTGGGCACTGTGAGGACTGGCTCGTCATTCAAGAAATTGTTGGTGGACTTGCTGGGGAAGATAGGGGCGTTGCTGCCTTGTGTTCGAGTTTTCTGAGAATTTTTCGCAGGTTTTTGTCGGCGTCCGGTGACAGGTTTATCAACAGAAAAAAACAGAACACAACAAAAGTGCAGGACAAATTAAGTTTTTTTTTTTTGTGTTTAATGAGGGCAGTTTTGTAATACGGTTTTAGTCGGTCCACTTAGAGAATTGTGAATTTTAATGCACGTCAAGGTATTGATGTCAAAAAATTTATTGTGAATTCTAATTCGCTTCGGAAAATTTTAATTCTTATTTATCATGCAGTTAATTAATTTTTAAAATTAATAATCAATTAAAATACAATTTGCACGATACTGAAATATAGTTTTTTGTTGTGTACCATTATGTTCCGATCATGTCTACGCGGCAAAAACGAGAGCCAATTTTTGTATATTTAAGTACTTTAATTTCTTCGTAAGCCTTTTTCTCCCCCTTCGTGTTGCCGTCTCTCTCGCATTCAATTTCCTTCAATAATTGTTCTTAATAGAGAGGGCAACGCCACAGTTAACAATTATTCCAATATGCATTTTTGACATTTATTACAAAGAAAGAAGATTCAAAGGCGTAAAAGATAGTTGAAGAAATTACAAAAAAAATAAAAATCGATGAAGAAAGCACCACAGCGGCTGGCTGGCTCGCGCAACCTGGAGAGGCATCCAATCCAATGAAATTTGGGAAATGACTGTTGACAACTCCCTTTTGCACGAGTGAAACTACCAAACACACATCACTCTATTATTTAAGACAATAACTTAATTAATGGTTTTATTTATTTATTTTTTATATTATTTCATCTAATTTTAATTTTGAGTAATAACCATATCCCTACGAAACACTCTATTTTAATGTTCTTAATAAAAAAACAAGTAAAAAAAAAAAAAAGGAAAAACACCCCGCACCCTTCAGTTTTCACCAACTCAAAATAACACGATATATCATATTGCTAAAAGAGAAAAGGCAGTCAAGAGCAGTCTTAGACCTTTCTGCTCACACTACGGGACTGTCTCTCTGTGCCACATTGGGCAACAGGGTATTTGATGAGTGCTTCACTCTTCACATGTCGCACTTGGCACACGCGCAGCCCGCAAGGGCCTTTGTACTTTTGTTCTATCAGACGTGTTGCACCATTATGTAGAGTTTGGCTAGAAATGAGGAAAAGGGTATTTACATCATAGAAATACAGCACCATACATATTTAGATCATGCTTAGCTTAACATACAAACAGAAACCTGGCCTATATATACTTTCTAGACAAAGTTATTTTCACCTTGTAAAGAATTGCCAGAAGTTAAAAAAAAGGTGGTGGAAAACCACTTCCTTATTTCTCATTTTGGATTCATCTTCTTTTCATCTTGGACCAGAAAGTTCCATTGCATAGGTATCCAAAGACTGTTCATCATCATCTTCATCCATGGTGGTGCCAAAAATGCTGCTAGAGCGATCATGACCATGGTCATCATGTGTTGATGCAGTAGTGGTACGAAAAACACTCTTTTTGCTGCTGTTAGTGTGAGAGAGGTTCAAAGAAGTATTAACATGATTGTGTGCTGCAGCCCATTTCTCGGCAAGACCATCACCTTCGAGCATCTGGACCACTTCGGACATTTTGGGACGGTGGGCTGGGATGTATTGAGTGCATAGAAGAGCCACTTGAACAATCTCCCCCACCTCAATTTGATCATAGTTGCCCTCTAGCTCTCTGTCCACCAACTCCTCAACTTTCTTTTCCTGCTGTATCTTCTTCACCTGTCAGCATTAGTTGTTGGTGTCATGGTATTGATGTGCATCCAGAAATAAGTTCCATTCCTCTAATTCAGTCCTACCTGGATGACACAAACAGAATTGCACAAATACAAACAAAACTAAACTCTGTTTTGATGAAAGAGCCACACGCTATAACAAAGGAGATGACCCTATACCATCGTTTTGTCTTCCTTCCAGGGCTCTATGGTTACCCCAAATGCAAGGTATTATCTAATTAATGCAAACAGAACCTGTCCAACAATGCACTTGATACCTCTAAGCACACCATATTAGAATTTAGAGGATTCGCATGACAAACACTTTCATCAAAGTGATTGATTGGATAAAATATGTAGAATCCTTAAGAAGTTGTTTCCAATCAAAGTATCGAATGATTGCCAAAACTACAAAATCAAAAACGTATGTACATATACTGGCTGCAGATGATCTTACCCACTCAAGCATTGCTCCTTTTTGATGAATAGTTTTTCCAAACTCCAGAGCTCTCATTCCAGTTATAAGTTCTATCAAGAGTATGCCAAATCCAAAAACATCAGTTTTCTCAGATGACTGGCCAGTGAAGAGGTACTCGGGTGCAATGTGTCCAACAGTGCCACGGACAGCAGTAGTGACATGGGAATCAGCATGGTCAAGAAGCTTTGCGAGACCAAAATCACCAACTACAGCCTCACAGTAATCATCAAGAAGCACATTAGCAGCCTTCACATCTCTATGAATTATCTTTGGGTCGCATTGTTCATGCAGATATAAAAGACCCCTGGCAGCTCCAATGGCTATCCTCTTCCTTGTGTTCCAGTCCAATGCAGGTTTACCTGTCATTTTAATGCTCAATATCAGAGGATCATTTAAATGCATTGATGGTACATGACTATACCATTGTTAGCACTCAACCAAAATACAACGCATTTTTGGATGCTCAAGATCATGCAAATGGTTGTAGAGTTCAAAATGGCTTTTCTATGTTAAACTCAACTTCTTATTGGCAAGGAGTTATACTTTGGAGATCTCAAAATCTTTCATACGTGCATGGCTGAAAGTCAGAACTAAACGGTCACAGAAGGGCCAAACATGAACAACAACAATAATGTGTGAAATAAGGAAGCACTTTGTTAAGTTTGCAACAAAAAAGGGACAAAAAGAAATCATGATCAAAGTTATGTCCACCATACATTGTTAGTTTGCAGTAATGGAAGCAAGCACTAACCTCTAAGCCTGGTCGCTACACTACCATTTGACATGTAAGGATAGACCAGTAGTCTCTCACTAGAAGTAGCACAATATCCAATCAACCGGAGCAAATTCCTGTGAACAGCAAGGCTGATCATCTCGAGTTCTGTCCTAAACTGTGATTCCCCAGCTGTCCCAGATACATCCTTTAGACGCTTGACTGCCACCATGATCCCATCTCCTAGCTTTCCCTTGTATACATTGCCAAAACCTCCAGCACCAAGTATGTTCTTTGTGCTGAAATTGTCCGTGGCAAGTTGAAGCTCCCTGAAAGAGAAGTTCCTGAGATTACCCCTGCTAATTAGCCCTTCTTCTTGCTTGTCTGCCACCAAAATGATGACTAGTGAAGAGTTTTTCAATAATTAAGTCCTGTAATTAGCAAAATTAGAGCTGATGTGTTACCAACCACTAATGTTTACGGTTTGGCTTTTCTGTTTCCTTCTTCTATGCCAAAGTAGTCCAAGTGATAAAAGCAAGAGGATGAGAATGCTGAGGCTAACTCCAAGTCCAATTGCTAATTGCTTGGACTTACGCTTCCCTGGAAGTCAAGAAGATAATTAAGGCATACAAATTCAAGGAGAAAGAAAACTCCAATGAGAGAATAAAGAGATTTATATATTACCTAGTGAAGAATTGAGAGAGAGAGAAAGAGGACCAGCATTGGCATTTTCAAAACAACCTTCAGTGGAGCTGCTTCCACATATCAGTGGATTGCCCACAACACTGAATTCAATAACAGTCAAAGACCAAATAAAAGTAAGACAGACATGAAACATCTCCAATTAGAACATTGACAATGAAAGAAAGATTCCCACAGAGAGATAATACTTGAAAGTTCTTGCAGGGAACTTTGGCACTGGGCCACTGAAATTGTTATAAGATAGATCCCTGAAACACCAGAATAATGATCAAAAAAATACAGACCCATCAATGAATCATTGAACAAAACATCTGAAATCAGAGATATCTAACATTCTGCATGCTATTCCAGTTTCCAAGAAAAGCAAAACCCATACTTACAAGAAAGCAAGTTCTGGTATCTTGGCTAAAGACAACAGAAAAGGTCCAGACAAGCTATTGTTGTTCAGCCTTCTAATTTCGTTACAAGACAAAAACAAAAACACTATGTGAGATCGCATAGAGAATGATATCAAATTCAGCAATTAAAGAGTTGATAATGAGACAAAACCATTTGGTTGCCAATTAGTGTATATTAAATTAGGACCACAATAAACAACTCCTCCACTCAACTAGTCAAAAAAAGTTTAACATAGCTATCCTCCTACGTCTATTTTCTTTCGGCTTCTTTCTTCCCTATATCTAAGAACAGTATATTACTAACTAACTGAGACAAATAATTCTTTTTTGTTTTCTTTGCCTCCATTTTCTTGGCAACCAAGCAGATTACAAAAGTTCCAGTATTACATAAATCAACTCACAGGTATTGCAGACTCTTTAGTTGACCAAAAGCCTGCGGTATAGCACCATGGAACCGATTATTAGAGAGATCCAACGTTTGAAGCTTTCGAAGAGATCCAAGCTCCGGGGGGATTTCACTAGAAATGTTATTGTTCTGCAACAACCTTCACACAAACACCAACAAATTGAAACATGAAAAGATTTTGGTTTCAAACTTACGGTGCAATAAAAATGTCTGGTAACATCGAAAATAACAACATACACACATCAAAAACCCATGAAAAGCAAAACAAAAGGAGAACCAGAGCCAAGATTCTGAATGCTTTCCTTCATCCTCCATTTCCAAGCAACAAAACAGACCATAGAGCAAGAAAGAGGAAATGAGTTTAACAGAAAAACGGGTAGAAGAATTAATGGAGCAATTAGTTGTTACACTTGGCGAAGGTTTGTGAGATTCCCAATAACCCCAGACAGAGTACCAGAAAGAGATTGGCTTGGAGCCCCCCTGTCAAAACCCAGAAAAGAACGTTCTTTCAGTTTCTTTGATACCAGAATATAAGGATAAACATTTAATAAACCGAGAGAGAGAGAAACAAAGAAAATGTTACATAGAGAGATAAAAGAAAGCAAGAAACACCCACAGGCCAATAACAAGATTCTCCGGCGAGCAAGTGATCATAGCCCAGCTACAAGGGTCTACAGAGTCTCCATCCCAGTTGTTCAAAACACCATGTGGATCATCCAATGCGTCCTTTACACTTATCAAGGCCTCCACTGTGAATCAGAGCATCAAAACCCAAATTAAACAGGAAAATAGAGGGCCGATTATGGGTACCTGCAAGAGTCAATTATAAATAAATTGACATGGCGTTGGACATACCTTCATGGTTGCGAGGCTCGTATGAGGAAGAACGTGTAGCTAAACAGAGACAAATAATAGAAAGAACAAACAGGTAGTTCAAAGCCATGGCTAGTTAGTGATACCAGACAAGAACCATGTCTTAGAAGAAGCATAAAATTGTGACCAACTCAAACATGTTTTATGTTATGTCGTCACTCTGTGCCTCTCTCTCTCTCTCTCTCTCTCTATATATCGTCTTTAGGGAGAAAGAACTTAGGCTATAATGTGTTATTCCTCTTCCCTCGTTTTCACTTTAGTTCTTCTTTGTTGGATGCATCAACTTCCTCCTTTTCAGTCCATCATCTTTTCTTTTGCCTCAAAAACGCTCTCACTTGCCCTTGGAAAACTAAAAATATGTTTACCTATTCTTTCTTTCTTTCTTTTTTTCTTTTTCACCTTTTCTCGGCTTTTTGGGGTGTATCACTCTTACCATCTTTAGCCAACATGAGCCTCATTTTCTCTCTCTAGGTCTAAGTCAGTGAGTCCTTTTCAGAGAGAGAAGATAGGGTGAGAATCCGGTCGGTGATCCTGATATGGTGTGTCAGGTTGGGGAGTTGAGAGCGAGAGTGCAGAAATTGAGAGGGACAGGGGTGGAGGAGTACTGGATTATTACTGTGAAAAAACCAAAGAAAACATTGAAAATGTACCCCCCAACTGATCATCCTGACTAAATTCTGCATCTTTTCATGACTCGTTCCAGCCAAAACATGGAGGTGATTCAACACAGCAGAATCAAAATCCACATGATGGGTTTCTTGATTTGAGAGGCCATTCATGAGGGGTGCGAAAAAAGAAAAAGAAACGCAGAAACAACATCAAGAACATAGATCTGAAACAGCAGTTTGGGCTCGTGGTTTGATGGGTCACTGCTGCTACTATTTGATGCCTAGATTGCGAGAAATCTACTAGCATCATTATTATGGTCCATTTATGGGCATGCTCCCCTTTTTCAGTCGATGTGTTTATTTTCCATATTACGGCAGGAATCATTCTGTATTGACATGACGAGAAAGACCGTTGCTTCTTACCACAGGATTTTAACATTATGGTATTGTCTAAAGTTCATGTCTTTCTTAGGTACTTCCTGTTCCTGGAGAAAGCAAGATAACCGTTATAATATTAAAGAACCTTGGTAAATCTTCTTTTTTACAATCATTATAAAAATTATAAATAAATCTAATTCATCAATATTGTTACATTATATTACGATGAATAGTATGAAAAATCTACCAAAGAGATCTTGTGTGATATAGTGATATCATTTACTTATAAATAGTTGGAAGATTTAAATTTCGGACTCTTGGACCCCAATTTTAATTTTAACTAGGACTCAAAGTAACAAGTTGCTGTGATGCGAGTTCCAGTCGGAAGCTGTTGTGTAAGGAGATTAATGGTTGCCTAAAAAGTTGGCTTTTATGGGAAAAAGCTATCCAAGAATTACAAGTTGGATTTTTTTTTTCTTTTTTTTTGGTATCCGTATATCATAAATTTTTATTTTTTTTCTCTAAATTTGAAAAGGGCATCGTTGAAGTGTAAGTTATTCTCTTAGGAAGCCAAGGTCCAAATTATCTATTAATGCCTTAATTCATTTACGTGCAGGTGTTCAGATCCTGACTGAAAGCACAAAAATATGCGGGGCTGCCCTAAGCCAGCAACGAGCGTGGTTTTATCAGAAAATTAATTATTTGGCATCTTCGTTCGTGACATTTAATCATTGAGAAGCGGAACCTTATTCTCGTCGACCCACCTATGTGGAGGTAGACCACTCACGGTGTCTGCATGAACTGCAAAAACTGAGGCCTATATATCAGCAAACAACGCATGAGAACTGAACAACAGGACATTAAGGTATTACTTGGGGAAAGCAACCTCGGCATTTGTTTCCTTTCCACTTATTAGATTAGACAACCTTTTTTCAGTTTTCCTTCTTGTGCTCCGGGAGAAATAAAATAAAAATAAAAAATTGGAGAGAATTTACCGTACGCCTTTAACTTGGAGATGAAATTCTCCCATAAGCCAAGCTGTGATAATCAAATTTTCTTCTTGTTAAGTAATTATTTCTCGTAGGAAATTAAACACCTCCATTACCAATAACCAAAAATTACTAGCAATAAAAGCCATTTTCTCGACTCCAAATTAAAGAGCTTAATATTTATTTTTCTTTTTAAGCAAATAAAGAAAACCCATCAATTAATTTTTAGTAAAATATTATACCATTTATTGCATATTGCTCGTACCAAATGCTGTGCACTTCCACTGTGAGTGTTGATTGTGACCCCGCAGCACATACGGGGAACACGGTTTGGTGACAGGAAGTGACCCTATGAAAAAGGTAGCAAAATAGACGAGTGTAGGAAAACAAGGAATTATATAGATATCTAGATTTCTTCTTAATCTCTTGATATTGCTTTGGTGTAGCAAACGAAAGTGGTGACTACCCTCCTGAAATAAAACAAATGTTCCCACCAACGGGCACTCATAGACAAGTTAATAGTAAGAACTCGGACTTGGAAAAGGTATATACAGAATTGAGGCCAACTATAGTGCGATAATTAGTGCTACACAATGCTTCCATTTGATGCCACAGTGATGTCTGATTTGATGCCAAATTGCTTGGATTTGCTGTCTTTAAAGATGCTAATGGTTTCATAACATTAATTTCACAGTTCCATTTGATAGTCCCAACGCTAAGGAATTGGGCAGGAGTTGACAGCCGTACAACAGCGTGACTTGTGCAACAAACGCATACCCATAAAAGAAGGTCAGAAAAGCAACGGGAAAATATTCAGAACAGAAAAGCCAAGGAAGAGAAATCAAAGGCACGAGAATAAAAGTCATCGTCGCCAAAAATCCAAAACCAGACTCATCAAAGATTACGTGAAGATGCGTGGGAAATACTATGCGGATGCAACACTTTTGATTATGAAAAGTGACCTACAAACTGAAGTTGTGAGAGAATATTGGGAAGTGGAGAGAAGGGGATCGAATCCAAATCTTCGTCGGAGTGTGTTTATTCTTCCACGTTGTGTTCCAGTGCTTTTGCCTTTCATTTTCCTGAGCCTTCTGGGGTCCACCCCATCATATATGGACAAAGCAGTCAGACAAAAGATTGGCCTGGCCTCTGTATGAAATTTGAATTTCCAACCTCGCATCCTTCACCGAGTGGTTTATATAACAAGGGCCCTAATTCCTTGGAGTTTTTTTTGCTGTCGTAACTCGGTACCATATCCACCAATATCCGTGTATTCCCGTGCATCCAATTGAAATGAGGCACAAAGAGACACAACTAAGCAATGTGGCCGAATCGCGTGCGGTATGACTCCTTGCATTTGGTTTAAAATTAGGAAGATGAATGGGGCTTAGTGGGTTTTTAGATAATATTTGAAAGCCCAAAAAGATTCAATCAGAAGTATGTCCTTTTTACGGGAGCCAACTGCGAAAGCTTTATTTTTATTGGCCCGTCGGCTCCATAACAATCCAGCCACTCTTGTTTGAAGTTTTACTCCAAGTGCCTGCTGTTCGGGATGATCCACCCCACCTTTTTTTTTTTTTTTTAAATAAAGAGGTCCAATGGGAATAATTTTTTTTTTTATTCTCAAAACTTTGAAAATAAAAATTTAGTTTTTTAACTACTGAAATGTCCTCGAAGGGTCATCCTAATTCCTTAATTACTTTTTAGAGCTATTTTAAAAGATCTTTATTCCTACATACATCATTTTTATTGGTCCAAATGCACGAGGTAACTCATGCTATCTTTACACAAAAAAGAAAAAAAAAAAAAAGCAAGTTGACATCTAATGAACTAAGCAATAATATGCTAAAGGTATACAGCTAACTTTCCAATCAGTTGATGCATCAAACAAATATAACCGAACGGAATGGGCTAACTTAGACGCAGCCCATCCCTTTGCGGTCTATGGAAACAGTTAAAGATAAGAGCCCCAGTTTTCTTACAGAGCCCATGCCCTGCAGCTGGGATGAATGGACAACAGGAGTGATTTAAGCCCACGACATCTCTTACACTAACTGCATGCATAGAAGTCACAGTCCCTCGTACCCATGTGTTTCGGACTCTGAGTTGGGATCATTGGTTCACACTTCCTAGTTGTGATACTGAATTTCGTGTGGATTCCATAAAAACTGAGATCAAAATAAAAAAGAATAATAAAAAAAAAAGGGATTCCCTTTACAGTAGTGGTTAGCTTGCGTGATCGAGCAATGTCAATTTTGGGTGCCCAGTCTACGGTTGATGGGGAAGACCCAAAAGTAAATTAAAAGGAGCACTTTATGTACGAACCTAAGAAACCTGTAGCTCCTTTCCGGTCCGAATGTACACTTCAGTGGACGCCAATTAAGCCAACCACAATTGGGTCCCGTGTACTACAAGTAATTCCACCACATTAACAAGTTACGATCTCTGTACTATTTCCTTTGAATATTGTAAATTACCCCAACCACCCAAGAAGACACTTAGCACTGAAAAAAATAGAAATAAAAACGAAAAAGACGTAGACACTCGCCTTTCTCTATGGATCATTCTCTGCCGGTCTCTCCCGTCTGTCTGTGTTTTTTTTGGGAGGGGGGGGGTGGTGGTTTAAGAGAGAATGGATGGAATAAAACCTGCAACGATTTTTGCTTACAAATTTAAACCCAAAATAGAGATTTCAATTGTGCGTATCCCCGAATTATTATTTATTATCTGATAACCATTTGTTTCAATATAAATTTTCTGATGCGACGATGCCTTTTCTAGACATGGTTGCCTGACCACCGCCCCCAGGAAAAATGACAATAAAATAATAGCTAGTGATCCAAAGGCATTAAGGCGATATCTTTTTATCCATTTGCCCGAAGTCATTGGGATTTAAGCATGCGCTAAATAGTTTATATCTCAAAATCGGGATTCGCCCCCGTCAATTTGGCATCACATCGTACGAGTGCGGGTTCTTTATGGAAATATGAAGATTCCTTTACAAGTTGAACCTGTCTCATTCGTTGTCGAACACATCGACTCGGTGGCAAACATACATTTTCCATTTTCCCAATTACGTGTATTTTTTTGTTTTTTTGGTTGATTAGACGTGTCATGTGTGTGGGTAGTGGATGCTGCGTCAATAGGATAGTGCATCCAAAATTCTATAGAGCACGGTGTCTTGATTTGACAACGATGCTTTTTAAGTCTGCAATTTATTTTTGTTTTTTTGTCGAGGACCCCCTCAGTTCATTATAAATTGGTCTCAATAGAAACTTATTAACAATCATTTCTCTCAATATATATATATATATATATATATATATATATAATATTTTTTTCTTGTAATTAATATACCTTTTCTTGGATATAAATTTATATTCTCGCCTGTATTCGTTTCTCCCGTCAACGCAATATTCTTGATCAAGTCAGTAAAGGCTCGTCAATACAAGAGCGCAACTAATGTGCGTACGCGCCGATAAAGGCAGTGCACATCACGAACTCACAGCCCAAAATTTCCGGGCTATCAGATGTGCCCGAGATCCCGAGTCCATGAGATTCCATACTACTCCATGGGACGGTGTGAACACGCGAAATATGGAGACGATGCGATTTTAAAAGATGGAAAGCCCAGTCAACTCAGGCCGGGGGAAAGCCCGACTTGCCACAGCCCCAGCACATTGCCCCGCCCCCTGTTGCACTAAAATGCACACATGCATACATACTCACGCATGCTCTTTCCTGTAAACCTATCTAAATGCAAAGCTCTTATTCCTCTAAAAAAAAAAAAAAAAAAAACATGTCTGTTGTTAAATGCATCATGGGTTCTTTTAACTGTATTGTAATTAAGTCTTATCAAATTAAGAAAAAAAAAAAAGAGCTAAGTGTATAAATAAATGAAGATGATACACTGTTAAATACACATCGTCTAAAGATAAGGCAGTATTAAATACACTTTGACAAAGAGCAATCCAGGTATTAAATACACTTTGGCCACTATATATACGCCTGCTCCGTTGTCTTCTGTCCTACACACAGAAACTGCTTTTTTACATTTATACTCTGTGACTCTTTCTCATTCGCATAAATTTCACTAGATGATTCATTATCTCTCTTTCTTGTTTCTTTCAGCCCAATTCTTCAGATAGCGCCTTTCATTATATGCTCTCTTCCAAGATCAAACATTTATCTCCTGTCAGAGAACAAGTAAGTATTTCAGCATTTGGGTCAGGAGTTTCTTTTTCTTGAGTATACCTCGCTAATTTATTTGCTAAATATCAATATTAGTTTTCGTCTTTTTTTTTTTTTTTTTTGTTCTTTTAAGAATTTCATTTGGGTGTTACTGTTTGTGCATATATTGTTGATTTTTACTTTTTTTTTTTTTTTCTTTTCAACTTAAGAATTTCATTTGGGGGTATTGATTGGCCTGTTTCTTTTAGATTGGAAAATTGATTGATTCTGCCTTTTTGGCCCTTTGTGGAATTGAAAGAGGATCGTGAATGGTGTAATGGAGACAAAAGGTGGGAGAAAGAAGTCTCGCGGTAGTAATAGTAGTAAGAAAAGTATAAAGTGCAATCAGTACGAAGTCCCTCTTGGCTACATCATTGAATACGTTCGTCCAAATGGTGGCATCGAGAAGTTTCAATCTGCTGCTTACTCTAACGTAAATATTATACATCCCAATTCTCCCTTCCTTTAATTCACAATTTTTTCTCCAATTTTGTCTCTTGTATTTGGTATTTGTTTTTTACTTTTAACATTGGCAATTGACTTTTGTTCTGCTAATTTGTTGTTGCAGTGCCTGAGAAAGCCATCCTGATAAGTTCCCAGAAAAAAATTGCACCTTTGGTAGTGTAGGATTTCCTCTAGTCTCAATTTTTTCTTTTTTCCAGCTTTAAACAAACAAAGTCTGGACTCAAATTGCCATAGTCGGTCCTGAAAGGCCAAATCCACCCAAAGAGAGTTGTACATTGTCCGTTAAGTATTTGTAGACCCCTGAAAATCTCTCGATTCAACTAGCAATGTCTATTGACATACCACCCCCTGCTTCCCCAATTGAGTTCGAGGGCTTTGAAAAGCGTCTGGAAATCATTTTCTACGACCCACCCATCTTCAAGGATCCCAATGGGCTTGGTTTGCGTGACTTGACTCGGCCCCAGCTGGACTTAATCCTCGAGCCAGCTTGTTGCACCATCGTTGATCAGCTGTCCAACACCGAGTTCGACTCTTATGTTCTCTCCGAGTCAAGCCTCTTCATTTACCCGCTAAAGATAATCATTAAGACTTGCGGGACTACTAGGCTCCTCTTCTCCATCGAACCCATTCTCAAGCTGGCCGCCGGCCTCTCAATGACAGTCTCCGACGTGAAGTACACTCGCGGCAGCTTCATTTTCCCTGATCGCCAGCCTGCCCCTCACCGTAGCTTCCACGAGGAAGTCGCCTATTTGAACAGATTCTTTGGGCATCTAAATCCGAAGGCTCATTTCCTCGGCGACCCTGCTTCTCCTAATCGTTGCTGGCACATCTACTCTGCGGCGACCAAGGAATCGAGATCACCGTTGGTGAAAGATCCGACGGATGTGGTTACACTTGAGATGTGCATGACTGGCTTGAACAGCAAGAAAGCGGCCGCGTTTGTCAAGAAATCGGAGAGCCACTTGGCCAGTGAAATGACCATGATGTCCAGAATCTCTGAGATTATTCCGTCGCACGTGATTTGCGACTACAACTTTGACCCATGTGGGTATTCGATGAACGGGATTGAAGGTGCAGCCTTGTCTACGGTGCACGTGACCCCAGAGGACGGTTTCAGCTATGCGAGCTATGAAGCCATGGGGTTCGATCCCGCTGAGTTTAAATTGAAGACGTTGATCAAGAGGGTGTTGAAATGCTTTGGACCCAGTGAGTTTTCTATTGCCATCACGTGCCGCGGAAGCGGGGCCCTTGCGTGGGCTATGGACAATGCTGACGTGGATGGTTACCTGTGTCGGGCCGTGGTTAAGCAGGAACTGCCAGGCGGAGAGTTTGTGGTGTACAAGACTTTCCGTGAGGTGGAAAGCATGACGGCCCCGGTGGCCGGGCTGTGCCTGGAGGAACCAGTGAAAGAGAAGCCGGCCGTTGGCGCGGTGGTCGACGGGAGCGGTGGTGGGGTAAGGGCAGCAGCCAACCAGTTGGTCTTTTTGTGAGTCGATAGGCCCAGTTATTTACCGGGGTAGTTTATTAATGGAAGTTATGTTGCGGTGTCTTCGGCACCTTCCTTTGTTTCGGTCTCGTCTCGTATCGTGTCTGGCTACCAGTCGCTTTTATGGGTCCGCGTTTAGTCTGGCTACTCAAGTGTTGCGTCTTTTGCTGTCCTCAGAATAATAAAACTGGTTGGCTTTGGCCTTTCGCGTTTATTCGAAGCTGTTGATGGTTTAATTATATCCATAATCAATTCACTGATTTTTCTCTTAGCTATTACTTTATCATTCAAGAGAAAGCTAGATCCCAGCTTGAAAAAAAAAAAAAAAAACAAAGAACGATTTTTTAAATAGCAAGATTTATAATGAAAACGACGCCAACTTTATGTACAGGCTCGTGATATATAATAGGCACATTCCTGTCTGTAAGTAATTTGCAAAAGTTAAAAAAAGATGAAAACGACGCCACATGACTAATCAAGATGATGATGATGGGCACACGATAAGAAAAATAGGCAGAAGGCAATTTTTGACTTAGAAAATCTCATTGATTATTTATATATATATATTTTTTAAAAAAAAAATAAAATGAATGTATCTATTTAAATATTATTTAAATTTAAATAAATTTTTTATATTTAATATTAATAAATTTAGAAGTTACTATCACGTATCAATATAAATTTTTAATATTTGAAAATGGATGTCAACAATAATATTTAAATTTAAATTAATAAAAAAAATATAAATATTATCGTGGTCGTCTGTATTCAATGAGCAACGATCGTGTTGACGCACGGGGCAAGCAGGAGACCGCAATGCACATAAAAAAAACGTCGGCACAATGCCTGGATGATCGATCTTGCGCTCTGCTGTGCTAGGTTCTTTGCCAGTTGGCATTATGTGACGATACATGGAATTTCGGCTTTTTTGAAATGCTGTAGCCTCACCTTTCAAACCTCTTGTCGCAAGAGCTAATCATGTGTTACTGTGTAATAATAGAGTCTGATACCTTCACGTTATAAACGTGGGCTGCTTTAACAGGGCGATTTAAAAAACAAAAACATTTCTCATATAAGTGAGAAACAGGAGGAGAAAAGCAAAAGATGGTAATAAAGAGAGAGAAAAAAATTAATTAATATAATAATACAAAAGACATTCTTCGAAGCTCTGTAGGCGTAGAATGTCCACAATTTTTCTTCAAAATCTAATTGTGGGCAAGGCCTCAAAACTTTAAAGCCTAAAACATAATAGAAAGCCGAGAAACACAACCTTTCCTTCTTACAGCGGATTGGGCCGAACACATCTGTATTTTTGAGCCCAAAAAATCCTCTAATCTGATATCTATTACAACCAAGCCCAAGAAAGTAGGCTTCTTTGTCCTAGTTTCCGGCAGTTTAGACTTTAGATTATTATTATTATTATAATATATAATTTTTACCAGCGAGAGAGTTGAGAGGAATTGCTGTTGTGTCTTGCGGTCTCCACAAGAGCACCAGCCAGACATAACATAATCCCTCGTTCGCCTTCGAAGTTCCGAACAAATGGGCGAGTCCGACCGCGGTACTACTCTTTCTCTCACTCTCATGCATTTTTGTTTTTATCTCCCTTAGATTTCTGCACTCATTTCTTCCCGCATTTTCTCGGGTGCCAAACAGTCCTCTTAGATCCCATTCTTTCTAACAACTCCTATTCTTTGTCTTGTCTCGCCTTGTTTTGTTTCGTTTGTCTTTTTAGTAGATACCTCTTCTTTCCTTTCTGACAAGTCGGCCAAGATCTTCGTTGCTGGCCACCGTGGACTCGTCGGCTCCGCCATCGTCCGCAAGCTCCAGGCTCTCGGATTCACCAACCTCGTCCTCCGCACGCACGTGGAGCTCGACCTCACCCGGCAATCGGCTGTCGACACCTTCTTTGCCGCCGAGAAGCCCCGGTTCGTTATCCTCGCGGCGGCTAAGGTTGGTGGCATACACGCCAACAAAACTTATCCTGCCGATTTTATAGCCATTAATCTCCAGATCCAAACCAATGTCATCGGTTCCTCGTATCGCCACGGAGTCAAGAAATTGCTTTTCCTTGGTTCGTCTTGCATATACCCAAAATTCGCGCCCCAACCGATCCCGGAAAGCGCGCTGCTCACGGGCCCACTGGAGCCCACCAACGAGTGGTACGCGGTGGCCAAGATTGCCGGAATCAAAATGTGCCAAGCTTACAGGATTCAGTACAATTGGGACGCGATTTCCGGAATGCCAACTAACTTGTACGGTCCAAACGACAACTTCCATCCGGAGAATTCCCACGTTTTGCCGGCGTTGGTGAGGAGGTTTCACGAGGCAAAGGCAGCGGGGGCCAAGGAGGTATTGGTGTGGGGAACAGGTAGTCCTCTGAGGGAGTTTATGCATGTGGATGATTTGGCGGACGCGGTGGTCTTCTTGATGGAGGAATATTGTGGGTTGGAGCACTTGAATGTTGGGAGCGGTAAGGAGGTGACTATTAAGGAATTGGCAGAGTTGGTGAAGGAGGTGGTCGGTTTTCAGGGGAAGCTCGTTTGGGACACGTCAAAGCCAGATGGGACTCCTAGAAAGCTCATGGATAGCTCAAAGCTTTTGGGGTTGGGCTGGACTCCCAAGATTTCGCTTAAGGATGGCCTTGTTGATACTTATAAATGGTACTTGGAGAATGTGATCAAACAATGATGCCGGTGATAATAATGCCTGATGTTCCCCTTGTTTTGGACTACTGGTAACCATCCGCTTATCGGTTCTCATTGCAGGAGCAACCAAATTTATCATTAATTGTGTGCGGGACTGTGTGTTTTATGCAATACCTCTATTTGAGGCCCTCAGCGATTTAGTAAAATCATATTTAATTAATGCAATTCTATTTTCTTTCAGTGAGTTGTCAGTGTTGCTCGTTGTTATGGGAATATCGTTGTTGAATTCTTTTCTGCTATGTATGCAAAGGGCATGTACGTTATAAGCCACTGTATACCAAAGTCATTTGTTTTTTTCTTTTTTGTTTTTTTTTTTTTCTGCATTAAAATTGATTTATATTTAATATTTGTAATTTCTTTTGTCATACAGTGTATGCAGTATACTTGCTTGCAGCCAATTTCATGCAGCTTTTGAGATCCCATTGTTTGTATCTTCTTGTTTCATAATGCCAATGCCTATGCCACTGGAAAGATTATCCCATCTACAATAATTGGTACTGCTTTTAGTTTGTCAAAAAAGAACAAAATTAGTAATTTTGTTTATCTCTGAATATATAACTACAAATGCCAGTTCCTGGCTGGCATTATTTCATTTTACTCAGTTTTCACAGAATGAAGAAGACAATTATGAGATGAAGGGTCAATTATAAAGTGATTTGCACTCTCCGGCCATACAGTTTAATCCTTTCATGTTCATCTATTACTTGCTAGTTACCTAGTTCCTTTTCCACTGTTGTTATATTTAATGCAAAGGTGACACTATGTGTATCCTTTGGAGTTCACTCATTCATGTATATCAATACTAATAATGCTTTCAAAAAGAATGTAACCAGCACAGAATTCACCGATTTTCTAGTTTTTCAAGACTTATAAGATCTTCAAATTTTCTTTTTTTTAATAAAATGATAAATGTCAAAGCTGCCTGATATCTTGAATGGTAGGAATTTGGTAATGTTTACCATTAGTGCTTGAGTTCTGTGTGCTGTCCTTGACTGATGAATGTGAGATTTGGTAGGTCTTAGATAGATCTCTGAGGTCTATCCTCTGTCTGCATCAGTGCTGAAGCCAATTTTTTTTTGGCTCAATTGCATTGGTGCAGGGTGAAATGCAGTAAGAGTGCAATGCAGCATAGTTTGAAAAATGTTTTGTGTTATACCTTTATTGTGAATAAGGCCATGAAGGGCAAATAATTGGGAGAAACTGATGCATTTAAAGATCATGGAGTGTAGTGAGGGCCGCTAGGACCTGCTACTAGATTTCTCTTCTCACCTTAAAACGTTGCACTTTGCTATTCCTGGCTAACATGTCTCGACTTCATTTATCAGTCCTAAAGTGCAGCATGGTGAATTCTATGCTGTTTTAATTGCAGGATCTGTATTATCTTGTGGTCCCCTTTGAAAAACTAATTTCAATGTCTTGTTTGTGTTGTTCTAGATTTCTTTCCTTTTGTATTCTTGACAACATCAATAATCACGGGGGAATTTTGAAGAGAGTGGTCCTGTGACTTCTAAGTCAACTTCTTGTCCTGCCCTACTGCATGTGTGATGATGTTAAAGGTGTTATTCCACCCCAACTGTTTCCCTTGTGCCCTGTAACTCACAGGTTGAATAATCCTGGTCTCTTTCAGTGTTAGAACCTCTCTTTTCTTCTTTGTGTTTCTTGAGGTCTCCTCCCCACCTTGGAAAGGGCAGGCCCACTAATTGCCAGTGCCATCCAAAATATGCTCCAACTGTTGTCAAAGCATATGGTATGATGTTTCTAATCAACCATTCTTTGTTTTGTGTATCTGAGACAAAGCATTGGAAGTTTTGATCTCATGTTGCTTGGCAATGAAAACTGTGTGATTCTTTTATGCATCTCCTGTTGTGGTGGGAACTGAATTAACAGGTGAAGAGTACTTTAGGCTAAATTAGCAGTTTGTTGCTATTAGTGAATGTTTGGTTGATGTTTGCTTGATGTAATTATAACCATGATATGCCATTTTTAGCCAAGAATCTGTCATTCCTTACTCTGCCCCCTGGTTTAGTCCCTGGCCTGCTAAAGTGGAATAGACCTGCCCCCTTTGTTTAGTGCGCGGGTGCATTTTATATATCCTGTGAACGAAGACTTCCCTCAGAATTTTGGTTCTGATGCTCACTTATTTCCATCTACGGACCAAAACTCTTACTAATCTTCCAGATCTAGGTTCTTAGAGGGAGATTTTCAGGAAGCAAGTCAGACTTGAAATTAAAATAGGCTGTGTTGCTTCGCGGGTTGGCTTGTGTTGGAGCAAAGTTTACCAATGGCAGATGAGTCTTTGAGGCTGAGTTGTTATAGCTTTTGATATATTTATAGGATATATGCTCTGTGTAAATATCCTCGCTCGAGAAACTCTCGTGAAGTAGAGCGTACGAGGAGGTGAATTGATTTCTTATTTTTCTTTTTTTGGTTTTTTTGAAGGGGGGGGGGGTCTGAAGAAGTTGAACATTTTCTGTGAAACGATTTAATTGAATTGTCATTTACAAAGTCAACCAAAACCAAGCGAAAAATACAATTTAATGCTAATTTACGGCAGCTTGTGCCGAATAAACACCCTGTTTAGGGGTATTTCCAGTAGTTGGTTTGGTAGAAATGGTTTCGGTTAGGAGTCCGAACTTTGGAGACAGGAGTTAGCCCAACAAACTGAAGGACCAAACTGAGCTCAAGTTGGGCAAAGCCTTAACAAATGAACACCTCGGATGCCTGTTAGGCTTTGCACACAAGCTAAACAAAGCATTTAATAGTTGCAAATTCTGCAGTGGCAGAACAGACAATTGAAGTTCGCAAATTTAGCAACTGGTGGAGGCCAACCCTAAGTTGCTACTAGCCTTAACAGGTGTTATACATTCAGAAATCTGCAACTGAGTCCCAGTTGGAAGGAGCGAAGTGAGAGAGATATGGGTGGCATCTATCTGATAATTTGTCTAGAAATAACCAGATCTAGATCTAGATGCCTCCGATCTGAATAATCAATTTAGATACAATGTCTTGTTGCCCTAGAGTAGCCAGTACCCTTATGATTGTTTAAGCTAGGACTTGAAAAGGGCAACTCACACAACCAATAACATAACCCACCACCCTTGTCCTCTCCTCTTCACATTGGGTCCCACCCGCGACTCATAATATAGGCTTTGCTGCACGATTTTACTAAGGAAATATTTTGTGGGTAAATGCCGTTTAATGTGCATAGGACATTTCCGTGAATCGATCGGGAGAGACCCTCTCCGTGCCCCCTGCGACCTCAGGTTTCTCGTCCTTGCCCTCGTTTTTGTCTTGCTCAAGACATGCACAGTTCTAATTCTGGTTTGATTAAGTAAACTCAAAATAATAAATTTGAATAAATATAATTAATTCGATATTAATATAATTAATTTTTATATTTTATAAAAATATATAATATTAATATACATGATATTTTATATTAATATCGAATTACTTTTATTTATTTAAATTTATTATTTTTAAAATTCACTGAGATTTTTTCTTTTTAAGATCCGTAAGATATGAATGATGTGCATAAAAAAAATATGAATGATATGCATGTGGTAGGGTCTTAAGAGTGCCAAAGTCTGAAGGCCTAGGGCCTAGACCAGCAGTTCCAGTGGCCCCCCGGACATTAAATGAGGCATTGTCACTTCACAATCCAGAGTAGAAAATAAAACGAGAGAAAAAAAAAAAAAAAACAGTAACCCAATAACCATATCGTCATAAGATCAGGAAATCCAGTAATGAAATTTTGTTTTATAATACTAATCTTTAATTTTCAAGAGTGGTGTTACGTGTGGATGGAGGAAGATATTGACAAAACAATTGAAAAAATCCTGGAAGATTTTGAAAACAACACATTGAGTATCTCAGCCCCCACATTTCCCAAGAAAAATGGTTCAATAATAGTGGTAAAAGGGACAGAAGCAAAAGACTGACAGTGTTTTTGAATCGATAATGAAACAGTGTTGAAGCATTGAAGTCTGCATCTTTAGGAGAGCCCCTTGAAAAAATTGGAAGCTTTTACTCACCAAAATCCTGGATGGTAGATGCTGCAATGAACACCGCACCATATTTCTCAGGTCTGAACTGGATGGAGATGGGAGTTAATTTGTTTGCCTCAGGAAGGGTTAAAGGTGGCAAAGATCATGTTAGTGTTAGTTATGGCAAAAAAAGCGAAAAAAAGATCAAAAGGCTAAAGCTTGATGTTGCGCATGATGACCATTCACATGCCAAATTCCAAATGTGCAATTATCAGCCAAAATGAAAGTAACAAAAGTGAAAGTCAAAAAACGCTACTTCTATACTATCATAACAGTAAAGAGATTGAGCCGTCCAGCCAATATCACCACCAACCCCAACGCCATTACCCAAAGCCAGGAGAACTGCAAAGAAAGAAGCAAAAGAAGAGAGCTTTCTCCAAGGTTTGAACTAGAGAAGTGGGGTTTTCTGTATGACCAGCCCAGCTCTCACATAAGCCCAAAAAACCCATTTGCTTCAAACGTATTATGAGGGCAAAGTTGAAACATGCCTCAATTTCCCAAGTAGTTGCAGTTGCAGTCACGGCCTTCATAGTCCTATAACAGCAGCACCACTCCGGTCCCAAGCCTACCATTATTCAAGAATAACAAGAACAAGAACAAGGACAAAGAACAGTGCTTTGCACTCTACTTTTCAAGAAGAAAAAAATAGAAAAAGGACAAAAAATAAGTGGAGCAGTTAGAAGTTATCAAATTGGACAAGAAATAATCAAACATGAGAGAAACATGGACATGGTATTGTTACTAATTTGCACATTTTCTCCTTCTACTTCCTTCTTTCCTCCGAGAAAGGCTCTTGATGGGGTTTCTGGTACTCTCTTGGAAGGACCAAAAAATTGGAAAGAAATGGCAATTAAGAGAAGAGGCAAGTGCAAGAAGCAGAGGAGGCGTGGGCTTTGAGGATTTTTGTGTGCAAACCTACTTCTACTCGCAACTGCGAGAGTCTCTTTTGCTTACATATAATGAGTCCAAGCAAATGTGAACAAGATATGACGGGATGGGGCTGGTGTGTTTTGTACGTTTTGGGGCATGGGTTTGACATTGAATTCCTGGCACTAAACACCAATTCCACGCCCCACACCCCCTCCCCCCCTCCTCGCACCAGAAGCGCGGATTAGCTAGATTTGCGCAAGCCACATCTGTCCTCTTCCCTTTTTGTTTTTGCCGGACTCTTCACCAACTCGTGAACTTCCACAACTACCCCTCTTAAATGTTCAGGATCTGAGGCTGGGGCCCTTTTTTCAGAAAAAAAAAAAACAAAACAAAACAAAAATGTTCAAACTCTTCTTTCTCTCTAATTTTAATGAGGAGTACAGTTTTTTAACAGGATGGCCTGACAATCAGACCAAACATACAGCAGGGTCGAGGCTTTAAATTTTTCGAGACGGCCACCAATAACCCTACACATTAGACAACAATGCTTCCTGGCCTAACATTCTTTTATGGTTTCTAGAATGTGCTTCGCTTTCTTGATCAAATATATTAACTGGGTCTTCGGCCCACTAGTCATGTATTGCTGCTGAAATTTTATTAAAGATGTTCGGGCAAGCTTGATGGAAAATTCGCACACTGATGTAGGGCATTTTTTGTCATTGCAGCCATAGGTGAAAGTACCCCGGATTTTACGTTTCCACGTTAACAGAAAGTGCCGTGTGATGTTGAGTCGCCGTTTATGGATCCTAGCAGATTTAACTTGCATAGGTGACCAAAATGTGTCTCACCCTGCCACGAGGTACACACAACTGTGCTGGGGAAACAAGACCCTAATCCAGAGCCCGTTTTCAATGAAATGCAAATGCAATGCACTTTGACGCCATTTTGCCCATTTTTTGATTATGGAAGTTCGAGCGACAACATTATGCTTCAAGAATGCAACAGCCAATGGGAGACATGAGACAGGACACATGTACAATGTGGGACGAGATGGGAATCTGGGTTGTCCTGTCTGGCGATTAAGCAATGTATTGTAGACGTGGACTGTGATCAGACAAAGGTGCATCGTTAGCCACTGATTAACGTTACATGAAAAAGCTTTGATATCCAGATGCAGGCGAGGTTAGTGACGACAATAATTTAGAACAGCTTGAGCAGAATGCCTCAGGAAAATGTTAGGTATCAGAGAAAGAAGCATGGACTTTTCAGGGAAAAGAGAGGGTGGTACACCTGAAATAGGGAACTCCTTGAAACTGGGAACAAAAATTTATCCGGATTCTAAAATCCGAGGGTTCTGATTAATTTTCATGGCTTATAAACGGAAACCCAAAATGAAAAAACACAAAGAAATAAACCCCTCATGCAAGAATGGTGATTTGGGTTGTCTCTTTCAAAAGCTAGCATCTGAAACTCCCTTTTTTTTTTCCTGTTCCCTAATCTTCTTCTACTGAAAATAGAGATCTGAATAAAGTAAAAGCTGGAAAAACATGGAATTAGAAATGTTTCAGTTCTGATCCACTGGAGGAGAGAAGAAAGGGAACCTATGATAGGATATCGATCATTTTCAATCCTGATCCTCATGTATCATCATTGTACTTCTTCTATGGACGTGATTGAAACCTTGACAGCTGCAAGAATACTGCATGTGCAGCACAACACGTTTCCATTGATAGCCTCTCTGGTCTTTTATTTATTTATTTTTTTGGGTACCTTGGAGTGACATGTGGAATTACAGGGAAAGGAACAGGAGATAGCTCAATACCGTATTTACTGGCTAATGCAAAAGGCTCTTGCGTTCTTGTTAGAGCCCCGGCATATGGTTTGCCAAGCTTGGAATATGAAGTGCTTAGACGAAACACAGGAAACAGAGATAAAGATTAGGATGTCAAGTTAAAATCTGTATGATGAACTGATGGACAATCTTTTCGTAGGAGATACACATTGACACAAAAACAGCAAAAGGCCTGCTGCCACTAATCACAGTCGCAATCGAATTTCTCAAAAAATGAACAGAAGCTTTTTAAGACCGGACTTTTCTTTTTTTTTTTCTTTTGGGTGTTTCTGAAGTGAAGTAAGTGTATCTTTGTGTTGGAGAATTGCCAATAAAATAAAGTCATTCAAAGAAGGCAAGATTTACAGCCTTTTCAATGAGAAAGGGAGGGGGGTCTGCCCTTGTCACCATAGCCAATTTCTGCATTGCGATTTAAAAACCTTGATTCAAGAAATCTTTTTGGACGCTTTTATTGGGTTTAGAGAAAATGGTAAAAAAGGGAAGCCAGCCACCTTAAAAAATGCAGCGGTAACCAGAAGCCACTGCGTTTTCTCAGTCGGGGAATTGAACGGAGAGGCCCAAGTTTCTGTTGACTGGACCAAGGGGCTAGTTTTGAATATTTGGGCCCCCGGTTCTATTTCAGCCCATAATATTTGACTTCTAATTTGCAGCCACGGTTTTATCTATGCCAAAAAAAAAAAAAGAAAGAAAAAGTTCTTATTTACTTTTTTTTTTTTTCTTTTTTCAGAAAATCACATGCACGTGGTGGACTGAAGATGAAATGGATCTAACACACAAACAAATCAACTTTGATAATTGAAGATTTAAAGACAGTCGATCCACTTCCTTGTATGCCCGCGTAGGAGTTTTACACGGGGCCTCGTAATGGACGGCGAAAATCATTGATTTTCATTGGCTAAATGAACGCGGTTATACCAACTTGTGTGGTAGGATGGATTTCTTCTATCTTTCGACATCCCGCAGGCACTTTCCCAATTTGACGCGTCATCAATATTTATGCATAGCACCAATGGGAAGGCAACCTCGGTTGACTTTCAATTTAAACAGGCCTATCTTCAATCATCTTTCTTTCCGCGGAGGTTTGTGGCTAGACTAAATTGCTGACTAATCAGAGAGACCCAATTAATATTTAAGTGGCTTTGTACGGCCACATTTGTCATATGCGTCACATTGGGGTATCATATGGTCATACAGCTCGTTATTTTTTTCAGTCTTTGACTGAAAAATGGACGTGTTTCCAATAGGTTGGGTCAATTGAGGTTGTCTTTTAAATTTCTTTGAAGACGCTGTCTGAGTTTGGCGTGTCTGTGTATATTAGACTAGGTTGGGTCTGGATGCATCAAATTCACTGGATTTTACATGACTACTAAAGAAGCATTCTAAAGCCCCACAATTTGGGTAATTGTCAATTCAGTGGTACCAAAACCCACTGATTTCCCAGATAGTCATCTACAAAAGGGACATTCATTGCTTCAAATTCACATACCCAACACCGTTCCCCAGCAATATTCTCTGGGGTAAAAAGTAAAAAAAATTTTTCTTGATCAAAGAATTCAATTTTTCGATTGAGGATCATGAAGGTCACAGGAGGGAAAAGATATGCTCTTTTGCTAGCTGCAAGAGACTCTGATTATGTGAGGGAATTGTATGGAGGTTACTTTAATGTGTTTGTTGCAGCTTTTGGTGATGGAGGGGAGATATGGGACTTGTATAGGGTTGTTGAAGGGGAGTTTCCTGATATGAGTAAGCTTGACAAGTATGATGGATTTGTGGTTAGTGGTAGCCCTTATGATGCCTACGGCAATGACTACTGGATTCTCAGGCTTTGCTTCCTCTTGCGAACTTTGTATGCCATTGAGAAGAAAGTTCTTGGAATTTGCTTTGGCCATCAGGTAATCATATAGTTAACATGCATTGACAAAGTTGGCAGAATTTCATTGGGTCTTTAATTTGTTTCTATGGTATTGGCCGCAGGTTTTGTGCAGAGCATTGGGTGGAAAAGTTGGAAGAGCATGCAGTGGGTGGGATATTGGGCTAAGAAGTGTAAGGTTAGTGGAGGATTTGCCACCATGCAGCTTCCTTGGTGATTTGGGCGAGATCCCACCTTCACTATCAATCATTGAGTGCCATCAAGATGAGGTGTGGGAGGTGCCATTAGGTGCTGAAGTAATTGCTTTCTCAGACAAAACTGGTGTCGAGATGTTCACCATTGGTGACCACATTTTGGGCATTCAAGGCCATCCTGAGTACACCAAGGACGTTCTTTGCAACCTCATTGATCGCCTCCTTAACAGCAATTGCATAAAGGTAACTATATGAAAAAACAATTTTCCGCATGCTCTTCTTTCTTCATTGATTGGTGCTTACTTTGAGCTGTAAACACAATGTGCAGATTGACTTTGCTGAGAATGCCAAGCTAGGATTGGAGGCAGCTGAGCCAGATAGGAAGTGCTGGGAAAAGATATGCAGGAATTTTCTCAAGGGACCTAGGTTAGATGGATGTTGTCCTTGACCTTAGATTTTTGTCGTTTGACCCATTGACTTCGTTTCTTTTGGCTAGTTAAGCTTTACCAAGAACATGTTCAGCTGATTGACCTTGTAATCGTAGACCAAATCCCAGAAAAAACGTTGGAATATTGCATGGTCTAGTGGAAGGACTACTTTGTACCGAGTCCTCGTTAAAATCCTGTATTCAAGATTTTGAGTAAAAGGGATCTTCCTGTCTTTCTGATGAATAAGTCTTCAAGGTTCACATCCACAATCAGCATAAGCGTCACAAGAGGAGGACAATCCTAGAGCAAGAATTTGCGGTAACGTCTCTGTAAGGAACGAGGCCAGTGGTCTGATATGCTTGGAGTTGAAGATCAGAACATGAACCACTGTTTGTTTGCAAGAGATACTTATTGAAATGTGAACTAATGCCATTGCTAGTATTGCTGCGTGACCAAAGACTGTTAAACATAGGATCAAGGGGGTGGGGCAAAAAGTTGAAGAAGACGGAGTCGCATAGAATTTGCAGACTTAAATGGGCTTTCCACTAGCGAGGGGATGCATGTTGAAGATGGAGTATGAGGAACCACTGTCAACGTACTGGTCGAAAGATGGAGAAGATTTGGTGTATGATTCCAATTTGTGGCGGCATTATTCGGGCTTGGATTTAAACTGGAGCTGGACATTGAGACATTATCAGAGATACTGCTAAAGGGTGTTTCCACAGCTGTTGTATGCCTAGATCGAGGAGGCACACAAATGGAATAAGGGGCATAACACCAAGAAATCAACATAATTCATAGGGTATATATATATATATATATTCCCTTTATCGGTTAAACATGCAGAATGATATGCACTTGATTCTGCGGTTGACTCACACATGGGGAGAGATATCTGGCACATTATCAGGATCAAACCTACAAACATCAAATTCACCAGAAATTCCAGGAGAAATTGGGCCAAAACCAAGTCTCTTGTTGCGTATATAATGATCAACCAAATCTAATCACCCGGACAAAATTTGGTGGCCCGAGGCAAATATTTCTGCAACAAACCCAAATTTACTTCGGCTAGAAATTCTAAATTAACCTCACAAACACCTTTTTGATCATTGCTTGGCCAAGTTTCCATGCAATTGTTAGCGTCCTGGTTCTCTTTTGGGCTGGTGGAGTCCATGCCTGCGACTACTGGTGATTCCCACGTAATTGAGCCTGAGCTTCTCGAATGTATTTATTATAATACCAGTTTTATACTTCGATACTGGTTAGTATAAAACCCATGTCCATTTATGGTAAGAAACAGGCAATTGTGCTAAATAAAACGGGATAGGGACAGTATTTAAAACACATTAAGAAAAATTATTTCTTTTGAATCTTCAGACAATGCCCAAGACACTACCCAACATGAGAACTTAATAGTAATTTGACTTGTTTCCACACACCAGACTCAAGTTCGAATTCCCTCCCTCTAATCCCCATCGTGAGTAAAAGTATGCTATTGAATTCTAAATTCAACAGGCTGTAGTTAGATGTCGGAGAGTCTCACCTCGAACCATTATTGTTAGAGTAGTGAATTTCCTTATAAAGAAGGTTGAATCAAAACTTCACCGGTGATTCATAACGTAAACCTACATAGACAATAACTAGCCATAATTAACATAGCTACAATGCCCGAGACAAAAATAAGAATAGGACGATGTTGCTCCCTGTCCAATTTGGTTCAAAACATGGGTATTATACTTTGGTGATCCCAATTGGGGAAATCAATTGCATCCGCTCTCATAATGTTACAAGGCCTATCAGAACGAAGAACAATGTTACATGTAGCAAAACTTTGAATTATGAAAAGAAATCAAACAGGGACTATATAGTTTCCAACTTCCGGTTCTCCATGTTATCATGTAATGTACAAAATAATTGATCTACATCCTTGATAGGGATCATGTGGTTACCATAGCTAAGCAAGGAGTTGATCTCTTGCGCTTTGCACCCCAGCAGAGCTCCAGTTTACCAATGTTTCTTTTGGTCCCAAGAAAGCCCTGACAGTTCGCAGCCCCACAAAAGCACCTTTCCTCTGGTCCAAATTGCACAAATCTACAAAGCCAAACATTGGTTTCAAAATTCAAAGTAGGGATTCATCCAGTCTATAGAAAAGAATGAGGTTAGAATAAAATACAAAGGCTAACACATTTTCTTAAAAATGGAAGTTAATCAATGGAATAAAGTCATTAAAACCCGATTGCCCTGAAAAGCTTTGTCAGATCGGCTTAACAGAGAGCATGAACCTCTATAATCTCTTTGGACAGGTTTTGGAGTTTTCCAACAGGTATTTGGGAAGTGCAGGGACAAAAAAGGTCTATGAATAATACACATGCATTCACTTAGTGCAAGGAAATCTTGCATTTTTCTCCAGCTGCCATGGGGAGGAGACAGCCAACAAGAGGTTGCTGAACCTCAACCCAAAACCTACAGATTGTAGGCCCAAGATCCTTGCCATGGCATTAAATAGTGGGCCTCAAATTTAGCATATTGTAATTTAATTTGGAAGAGACTAATTTTGGTAAAAGTCAAAATAACATCAAGATAATCTAACTTTATGTAGCAAATGACATTTATCCAGAATGCGGAACAATAATCTTGGCAGAACAAACATGGTAAAATGACATTCAAGCAAAATGGCAGCCAACGAAACTATACAGCCAACAAACATATGCAGCCTACAAAGTGGAAAATTGTATAAAAGAAAAAAAAAAATAGAAAAGAGAAGGTACAGACCCACCTGAAAGGCAGGGTGGGGTTAGGAGGAGCAATGTGTTTCAAGTTACATGCCTTTTCTCCTTAAAGGTCGAGATATTTTATATTTTTCTGAATTGCTATTGAAAATATCATAAAGGTGATTCCATGCAATGCTGAAGAGTCAGAGACAAACAAAGCAGACTATAAACCAAAGTTAGCAGAAGGTTGACATGTATGATTAACAGTTTATATAATTTTTCTTCAAGCTACAGCAGAAAGGCGACCATTATAGTCTTTCCATCATGAAGAACTTTCGGTCATTAACATCAGGAAAAAAAAAAGTACATTCTGGTTTGCACAGATACACCATGGAAACATACCTGTAATCATATGTCAATGGTTCTCCAATTTTTATTGGACGAGCAGCAAACACACCAACTCGCAACTCTCCTTCAACTTGCCTAAATAAAATCGTAATACAAAAACTAAAAGTTAAAAACCCTGCAGTTAGTAAAGTTCACCAGAGTAGGTTGAATTTACTACCAATAAACTGTATAATATGGGAAACTTACTGCCAAGTACAGGAATAGTTCACATTATCATCAAGGGTACTCTAAAATGTACAAGTTTGCAATATCAATCGCTTACTCTGACCAGACCAATGCTAAAGCAGTCTGTTGTGGCCAATGTGATACAGAGTAGCAAACATGGAACAAGACTAGAACAGTGGGTTTTAAGTCAAAGAGAAAAGCCATAAAGCAAAAGGCCACATGCATTAGGGCAACAACAATTAGACATTAGGACAATAGCCATTGAAGAGAAGACATACTACTCCATATCAGACAAAGAAGATAAAATTGATGGCAAACTTTGTCCTGATGATGCATCCAGTTTTTTATGTTGGTCATCATAGCAACTTAAATACATTGCAAACATTGAAAAACAGAAGTCTTGTAAACCCTCTAATGGCTCCATGATACAAAAGCAACAACATACGATACTAACCATTTTTCCAGGATACAATTGGGCTCACAACTGTGATTTAGAAAACGAGATGCATTCCCTTTAAAAGTTGCGTCAATTGTGAAGTCTTTTCCAATTTCACACATGTAAAAATTCTTCACGCCTTTGTATTTCATGTCCCACAATCTTTGTTCACACAGTGCATCATCAATGACTGAAAAGGAAGGACAAGGATTAAACTGTAGTACTTCAAGACTGAAAGAGAGTAATCATTAGTTAACATAAAAGTAAGTGCTCTGCATTATCATAGAGCAAAGTTTACACTCCTGAAAATTTGTAATGGTATTATAATGATTGAAACTGTTTTACTTTTTCTTTTCCATAAAAAGAAAAAAAGGATGACCAGCAACTGAAATACAAAAAACTGAAATCTAAATTATGACATCTAATTGATCAGGGACTAAAACCCTGGTGGACAGTAAGGATAACCTGCATTAACCATTTTGTTTCATGACACCAGAAAGAATGAAACTAAGAACAGCCATAGCTATAAGGCAGCAATTTTTTAACTATTCTATTGTCTGAGATGAAAGCAACAGCAAATGATGTGATGGCCATCCATAAAGGCATTGCACAACCAACCAACTAAAGATGAACACCAAAATCTAGAAAGAGACATGGAATTATAGTCAATAATTAGAGTTACCAAATTGACAACAAAAAGAGAAGTAGTAAACAATGCATGCTTTAATTAGTTGAAACTAAAGGGATCGATAACAACACTACCTTCCCCAATATACTCAATTACGAACTCGCCTTTTTTTATTGATTCAGCTGCATCCACTCCCCAGCCACAAAGTTCTGTCTATAAAAGGGAAAAAACCAGTAGTCACGGGAATGACTTTCGAAATTACCTTCCCCTCCTAGTTGTGAAGAAAGATAATGGTTCAAGGAATGAGACTTCTCACCTTGACAATTTTGATCTTTTTGTCCTTACGAAATGGCCTATTAGTGCAATCTTCTGGGCAATGACAAGCCTTGGAGCAGCTTATGCATTGAACCCTAGTGGAAAATAGATTCAGGTTAGATCCCTATCACATAATAAGCAAAATGCCATAAAGCTGATGTCATCATCACTCATTGAAGCATGTTACTGCCATTTGATGAATAAATTACTTGACTGTGGCATGTGGATGGAACTAATTTAACAGAAGAAATTTATTGAAGTGAAATAAAAAGAGAAAATACAATTCAACAGAATGCCAGAGATAATTAGAATAAAATAAATTTAACCACACCAAGAACAGACAGCATGAGGCACCCCTAAAATTTGAGTAATGACCATCAGTACAAAAGACTTGAGCATATGAATATCAGCATTTCAAATAATGTATTTTTGATCCTTGAAAATAATTGCAGATGAAGCCATGTTATGAATTTATTTATCATGATTATCTCTCTAGCATCCATTTTTCACCAACAATTTCACCATATCCATAATATTCAAACTTTGGAGCAAGAAACATTAGTTTTTCCTTAATGTCCTGATGCATTTATAATCAAATAATGTCCTGATGCATTCATGATTGACAAGAACTAGAAATGAAAACGGAAGAAGTCAAGAATAGAAAGATATACCTGCATACACAATCCTCACCACACATAGGCTTGCAACTTGTGCATCCAACATCAACATCACAATCATTACGCTTCTTCCTGACTAAGTACACATCTAATTTCAGTTAAGGTCAGTTCTACCATGAAATGGAACTTCATGCAGTAACTAAAATAGCTCAACTGAAAAAACTATTGTGTAATCATTCTCGTCTGATTACTCATAAGTGTTTTGCCAATGTATCAAATCATGCCCTCTAGCTGCTGAAACACACAAAACATGAACTAGCTTGTACTTAAATGTGATATGTTGTTCTAGGATACTGCGCCTGATGTGCACATATGGAGTTGGCTCCAGTTTATTCTCTGTCAAATCTTTCCATGTTGAGTCAATCTTGAACTCCTCATCCACATAAGGTAGTGGCAAGCAACTGAATACTTCCTAGAAAAGAAGGAAAACATTAACTTGCATGAGTATGCATGTGCAAATTTTCCTTAACCCAACCCCAAAGGATGAAGGTATACTCTGCAATAGCATCCAATTATCTTTTTCCTGTCTGTGCCCAAGTGTACAAAATGCTTATTTGGCAATATGAAAACTCTTATCATGAAGGACCCTTCTGCACAGAAATTTTCTTCTATTAACACTGAACATATGATTTTCTTCTTTAGTGAAACTCAACAATACATATGCAATTCTATATCCGTTCTATAGTGATTTTCTAGTTTTACATCAGGAGAATGTAAGGTATCCATACAATGCCCTATAAATTGAACAATTCAGCAGAAAACCTACCTGCATATCACTTGTTGGTGCCATATTCTGCCCATGCAACAAAGACATCAATCCTGTCAGACAGCCTAATCAATAAGAAAAATAAGAACAAAGAAAAACCTCAACAAATAAGGAGCCAAAATAGGGAAGCAATTATTATCCTATGACTAACCAAAACAAAGCAATTACATTATGCTAGACATAATGAGTCTAACATGCTTGCATTGTTAAGCATCACATATTATGAGATTGCAATTAAAGGAGGACAGACAGCAACTCTAACAGTTGACAATAGGCTTGTACACTGGATCATGAAGCAGGATACAGTTATTAATTGGACGAGCACTTGAAAGCATTAATATAACAAGTATTAAATCATGCATTCAGTGTTACACGCACCAATATACATGAAAACTTTGCATCAGCCAGCTTAAATGATCTTTGACATGTAAAAGGTAAGTTATTAAGAAGTTATGAAGCCTGGTGCAAACCAACTGTGATTGGGAAGTCCTCTCTCTCCTGTCCTATTGTCCCAAATTTTGATTTTTCCCATTCTATACCTAAAAGTAGAGTTAAATTGTGCATACCAAGAATATGGCATAAATATATTACAACCTTTCCATGAGTTGAGTATAAAAGGCCAATGAATTTAAAGCAAGACAACTATGTACTTAAAAGATATTACCAAAGAAGCAAAGAAGAGATTGACCTTCTTATCTAGGCGCCAATCAGATGGGTGTCTCCAACAAATTGCTCTTCCTGGTTGGTTAGTCAAATGAATCACTTCATCTGGCCATGCTGCACACTTATTGTGTGCTGTTATTGAGCATCGCACACACCGCCATTGAAACTTCTGTTTACAAAGGAAGCATGCCTGCTCATAAAAATTCAATATGTAAGAAGAATGGTGGCACAAGAAAGCAATTATGTGAGAAAAACCTGCAGTAAAGCACTTAAGCTTACATTTAATAATCAAGTACATTGTAAGCAAAAGGTTCATGACCCATAAACACCAAGAAAACTGCTAAAGTAAAATAGACCATGCCAAATAGGGCACCCAGGAAAAAAGTTTGTCATATTCTCAGAACACAAAAGTTTTACATGATGGTAAAAGCAAGTTCCCATGCTGAAAAGTAAAAGTTCCTACTAATCAATGTGTGGTGACATACATACTAATATTAAGACTTACATGTTGTGGGCACTTAAATTTTCTCAAGTTAGAGTGCCCAAGCCTTTCCTTCGCACACATTATGTGATAAACTCCTTTACAATTACGAACAGAGCATAAGACCTCCTCTCCAGGGTAGACAAAGTGATGGCAACCCAGGCATTCAACCTGAAAATTGAAAAAGATCAACAGGGTACCAATTCTGCTTACTGCATTACATTAATGAGACAGAAAACCCTAAGGACTACAAGATTCACAACGAGAAGCAAAAAGTCCAATTCCACTTTAAAGGAAAGATATTTGATAAATCTGAAAGGGATGAGAGAATAAAATAGTCTATTGATCTGATAATGATTAGCTGCTAATAATTAAGACAATCCATTTTGGGCCATGCTGTCTAGGCCGTTTTCTCAGCTTACGGGGCCAATTGCTAAACTTAAGACATTAAAAGCAATTTTGACATACTTGATTAAATTTGCTAAACAACAAACTCAATCAGGCAGCACAATTTACCGTGTCAAAAACACCTTTACGAAAATCTTCATCCAATAATGCATACATTCAAGCCAAAATTCCCATATAAAGATCTTAACATGGATTCCACCTAAGCACATTATTACAATCCATTTACATTAACCAGTACATTTTTTAGGAAACTTGCTTCAGCAAATCAAGGGTTCCCCTACTTCTAAGCCCAACAGTAACTTTGGCAACCACAATGTTTCTGAATCAGTAATGTTATTAAGTGGCAGAAATGTACAATAAATAGATTCATTAAATGAATTGAGTCTAATTTTGCCTGAAGGAAAGGCAAACAAAAAAAGAAGGGAAAAAACAAGAAACAGATGACAACTTGATGGGGGGGGTGGACAGAGATAGAAAAAAGAAGAGAGGAGCTATATGAATCTAAAACATCCCATACGCAAAGAATTTTCGTAGAGAAACCTCTAACCATTTACCCCCGCCCTCAAAACAAACACAAAAAAATAAAAGAAAATAAAATAAGAAATACAGAGAATAGAGAATAAATGTGCGCGGAAAAAAAAAAAGAAAGAAATTAAAAAAAGGCAAAAAGAGAAAGGAAAATAGCCATTAGCCTCTATCTTGGCACGACAAGAAAATGGAAATCAAAGTGTTAAGAAAAAAAAAAAAACCAAGAAATCACCATTTTCTTGGCACCGAAAAGGAAAGGAAGATAGCACTGTGACGGCAAGGCACCAAGATCCACTTTCTTCTGAACCCAAGCCCTAACGTAGTCCTCCAAGCACTTACCATTAGCCCCTCGCTTGACTCGAGACCCGCAGATCCGACTCGAAACCCTAAGTGAATTCTTGTTACAGGCATCATCTCCTCCTCCGCCGGGCCTCTCGTCACAATAATCACAGCCTTTTTCTAGGGTTTCGAAACCCAAATGGTCGCCGGAAGGAGGAAGAGGAGGAGAGGGGAGAGGCTTGAGAGTGGGACTGCGAGACAGAGCCCTAGAAGAAGAGGATGGGGAGAGGGAGATCTTGCCTAGGTCCGGCATTCTTGGCTGTACTACGTTGTACTTTGCTTAACTCGTCCTAGAAGAAACCCTAGAATTGTGTTTACGTTTTCTTTGTGTGTGCATAACGTGTGTGGGTGTGTGTAAGAGAGAGAGAGAGAGAGAGAGAGATGTGGGAGGGGAGCGGGAAAGTCTTGAAGAAGAGTCCTTTTGGGCGGGAAATAGGGATTTTTCTGCAGATTTTAGAGTTTGGGTTGGTGTGAAAAGACAGAAAAGGCTATGAAGGTTGTGGGTATCCACGGAGGTACCTCTTTGAAGGGGCGGTCAATGCCAAATGTGCGCCGGGTCGGTGAATGAGCGGTGAGTTGGAAATTTTGAAAAAGTAGCCGTTGGAGTTGGAGCGGACTCATGAATACGTCCAAGGGTCCAATCCATTCCGTGCAGGGAATGGACTTCCACGAATCGGTGGCTCTCCCCCACCCTCTCAGATATATATATATTATAAAAAAGCTTTTCTCTCTCTATTTTTTTTTATTACAAAAAGACATTGAAAAAAAAAAGTGTCCGTGTCTCTCATTTAACTTCTTCGTTTATAGGGCGCTTGATGATTTTTTTTTGTCATTCAAAAAATTTATTAAATTATAAATTATAAATATAAATTTTATATTTTTTTAATTATTAAAATATATCATATGTTAAGTATAAATAAAAGTTATAAATAAATAATTTTAATTAATATATTAGTACATTATAATTTAATTAGATTACACATATAATTTATTGTAAAATTTTTTCAATAAGAGTATCATTATTTTTAAAAAAAAATCACAATAAAAATGATTTCATCAATACTAATTAATCAAATTAATTTTTTAAAAAAATTGTTTTCATTTTTGTTGCTAATTAATTACGTAGTCACCCAGCTCTCTTTACCAAAAAAAAAAAAAAAAACTTGATTTGTGACTCGTCAATTAGATTGGCAAGATGTAAATCCTGCGAAGTTTCTCAGCCTGTATGAACAACTTATTTGTGGTTGGACTCGAAGAATCATCTTTTACAATTAGACGACGCTGACAGCACCAAGTTTCGGTTTTATCGATGCAAAAGAAGTGAAAAATACATCTAATTCTTATAAAAAAAAAAAAGGTGGGCGGTTGGGGGGATTGTGAACATTGTTTATTTTTCCTTTTGTCCATCTACCAAGTGGACCAAAGTAACAATTTGGCGAACCCCTTTTGGTTCAACAGATTGCACAGTTTTGCACATTGCAAAAGCAGCAAATAATTTTTTCTTCTCCAATTTCACGTCTTGTTTGTTTTTTCTCACCCTCCCTTTCCACCCTTTGGTTATTAATTGAAGCAAAAATAAAAAAAAAAAAAAAAAAAAATCAACATCTAAGAAGATCTAGTGTCACCCTTCACCACTTGAGGAGAGCCTGAAAGTACCATTGTTGCGTGATATATCAACGAAGTTACCGCCAAACTGGAGTGCGTCCTTCTTGCATATTACCTAGAACTGGACGTCACATTGGAGCATTGGTGATAAAAATGAGTTTAGATCACCAAATATCGAATTTCCCACTTCTCCATGATTGCTTGAATCCTGAAACTCAAGGTAGTTTGTTATATCATCTGGGAAGCCGCCTTGTGGTAGCTCTAGCTCCGCCGGCATTGAGGGACAATCTGTGGCGGATGTCATCTCCATCATCTCCTTGAACTTTGATGATTCAAGAAGTAGCCCTAGCTCGGACGTGGCATTGGCTGCACGAGGCTGGATCGAGGCAAATTCCCCGGTTGGTCGAGAGGGTTGGTGGGCTGTGAAGAACGGTCAGTCCAAGTTCATGATTAGGTTTAGGAGTTGAATTAGTGCTCCCAGTAGGGTTAGGGAAGTCTAAATGATTTTCGCTGTGAAAAGTACTGTTGCCATTATTTCCGTAGGGCTTTGGCCACTTGATGTAACGACTAAGGTCGAAGTTGGTAATGGCGTTTAGGCCACGGTACTCTATAGCTGCCATGTCGTATGCAGTAGCAGCTTCCTCTTGGGTAGCTACAAGCGTTAATGAGATAATAAGAATCACAAAATTAGGTGTAATCAATTAAAATTTGGTCGTTCAAATTGAATATGACTCGGTCAATCTCAATTATTAAGACTTCAATAATAATAACATAATAGGAGAGTTTGAAACTTTTGTTGCTTGTAAGTGTTAAGGGAATAAATGTACACAAAGTGTTGGTAGACCATCTCTGCGAATAATAGACTGTTTGAAATACTCAGACATCAATGTTCAATCATAAAGTTGGAGTTGCCCAACTCCCTTCTACCCACATATCTGCATTTGCTTGACTCCATCTGTACGAGCTTGGTCTTGTGATTTTAACACAGACAAATGGAGAGAGGTGGTTTGCTTGAAAATTAGGTAATGGATATAAAACTCCCTTGTTCTTTTCTATTTATGTGAGCATCTACAGATGTGATTATTTAATTTATTTTCCTATAAAAAAAGTCAGTCGAGAGATCCCAAGAAGCAGTGTATCAAATTTACCAAATGCCAGCACCCAGAATGTTTTTATGATCCATTTTATTGTATTGGTTTTTCAAAATTGATGTGCAAATATCACAAATATGAATCAGAATCAAGGGGAATAATTACCATATGTTCCAAGGTAAAGGTATTTGTTGCCAAAGACCCTACGGATTCGAGCCTCCCACCCTCCATTGTGATGATGCCTGCTCATTGGAGTTACTAAAATAATAAACCTTGAAACTCTTCATGAAAATTAAAAATTAAACTGGATGTGCAGATGGGGCAAGGGGGTTTGAGTAAGTACCTTGCGACACCTCTGTATTTTGAAGCTCCACGAGAAAATCCGCTGTTCTTCCTGTAAATACAAATACAAAATGTCAATTATTAGCTATCTCGGCTCGAAACTATATTTTAAAGGTTTTAATTTCATTTTTGATCTTCTTCGAAAACATTTGTCTTTTCTTTTAACCATGCCTATATGGATGCAAGAACCTTAACACGTACCTTCTGAGCGATCCAATGTATTCCTCCCTGGACTGACCCTCCATTTCTTTCAATTCTCTTTGGTATGTAGATAACTGTCATTTAGGATAACAACAATAAATTTCTTTGTCCCAAGAAATAATCTTGAAAACCATGAAAGCAAGTCATTCAAGCTCCTTCATTCTTACAATTACCGGAAAATTAAGGATGGTGTCTTGGCCCCAGTACTTGAGTGCTGCTAAGTCGTAAGCTTGAGCTGCGGCTTTCTCATCATCATTTGCGCCTGAACGCAGTTGACATCCCAAATCAGTGCCACAATTCAATATCACCATCTTGGGTGTATTGGCTTTAATATGGAAAATAATAATCCATTTGCATTGCATACCAAGATAAACTGCATTCCAGCGAGAATCAACATAATCCTACCATTGCCATCAGCAAAATGACCATAGAAGAGAATGGGAAGCAAATGTCAATTACGCTGCTTTCAATTTGTAGTTATAAATCAAAAATTTGAATTTATATTCTAATATGAGGAGACGATAATATAATAATGAACCTTGCCGGCCTTTCTTGGTTTGTGATTCATTCCAGCAATTCTTGTCCCACAAATGAGCTTCATACCGGCCGCTCCATCGATGCCTAGAACACTCACACAACAATTGATCTCTCATCAGTTGACCAAAACCACTGTTAGGAATTTGATCAAGCAAGAAAATGAAGAACGGGCGCAATCAAAACCTCGTGACCCCGCGATAAATCGAGCTACGCTGAGGAGGAGAGTCTCTTCCCACAGTCCTTCTTGTTCGTTTAACCTGGGTAACGCCATTATTGTTAGCAATGCTATTATTTGCTGTGTTCTTCTGCTTTTGTGTTGTGCCTTTCCCCATTTGAGACGAAGATCAAGATTTGAAGAATATTGAAAGATTATGACCGAGTCCTCCAAGGAAGCAAGTTTATAAAGGGATTATCAAATGTAGTAAATTAAGCTGGCCGGCTTTTAAGTGGCCGTCCACAAGCCACTCATGTGGCCTCTTCCCTCTTGTCTTCACGTCAATTTTGGTATCATGTGGTGTTTCATTCCCATTGAAATCCTGCCAATCTAACCTATCAGCTGTGCTGATTTATTGGCCAATTATATAAATTTCGTCAACCTTTCGTGTTTTTTTTTTTTTCATGTTTTCCCGTCAGGACAAATTTCCTTGCTGTAATCACATTGTCATCATGCTGGCTGGTACAGGTTGAAAACATTCACAGCTGTACTACTTTACAGAAAATATGAAAGGAACCCATTTGGATGAAGACAAAATTTGAGATCAAGCATTGTTGAATGGCATTCAATGTTAGTTGATCTGTGCATTTTGGGCATTTTGTTTTCACCCATAAAATTTCAGGTATTGGTTTTTTCGAGAAACCTGCTAACCATTTGAATAATTCCAAGAATTTCGCTATCAAAATATCCCGGTCTAACCATTTGAAAGGGCTATTGTAACACGAACTACAACTCAACAGTTTATTATTTGTTTATATCTGGATTTTAAATGCAAAACAGTTAAAAGGTTAGATAAGCTAAAGGACAAAAGAGGATAACCATTTAAAGCTATTACGTACCAAGAAGCGGCTTGATTTCTTGTTTCCTAAACTTAGATTAAAGAATTGGAGCAGTAATGCAAGCATCTGTTTCCAAGTTTTGTAAGAAAGAATCACATCCATATCATGAATGGGAGCAGGAATGGAAATATCATGACCACTTCTTCTCATCGGCGTACGTATTCCGTCTGTGGGTCAATTAGCATTGACCACCGTGCATGATCCAATACGGAAATCCAGGCGATGAGTCTCATGAAATCTTGGAATTTCACATGCACGAAACATGGAAAAATTGTAGCAACTTGATGCACAAATTGTTTGAAGGCGTACTTCAAAGTGATGAGTCTTGTGATTAATCTTGTAACCTGATGAAAGAGAAAAACAAAACACGGAGACTATCTCGGTTTCCCTTGATGCATTATCCAGGACTGCATTCATGTGAAAAAGTTGTGCATAAGTGAAAACAGAATCAATGAAAAGATACAGAGCGTACATTCATGGCGTCTCTTGTTTTGGGTCACAGAATATTCTAATACGTGATCTTACCGTGCGGTTAATTCCACTGTTTAAATCAATGCCGTTCGATTCTGTGGCCTGTTCTCTCTTGTTTGAATGAACATATTTACAATCTCTAGTCTATATATTTGGTCATTTTCGTCTGGCCGATCCTCCCGTTGACCCTTTTTATCTGCAAGCAAACGATTATCTTTGTCAATTTCTTTATTAAACTTAATGTTCTTTTTTTTTTTTTAATGTGACTTGTGCGTGCATGTGGCAACTTTCCCATTTGAATAATGAGACGTGTGACACGAAAATGTTCCCAGGTGGAAACAGGAGAAGCAGGTCAGTGCGAGAGTGGGGTCCGAGTCCGGACAGGCAAAGGTGGAGACATGGGCTTGGTACGAGAAAGAGGTTGCTGACCCAAACCGACATGTAGGCCGTTGAGCAGTCTTTTTTGTAGTGAGGGGATCTGTTTCTGGGCTTTCAAGCCCAATATAGCTGGATCTGGTCGGCGATATCGTGGTTGATATGGTTTCGACGAAATTTGGTGGACTGACATTGTTTTTAGATTTGGTGTTTTTCAACGGCCGTCAGTTTTGACCCCCTCTACCCTGCCTTCGCCGCCGCCGCCGTTCAATCCGCGGCCAATTCCCCTATCGGCTTCCTCGTAGATTAGCATTGAGCTACGAACTGGACTGAGCTGCAGTGCGAAATTTAACGCTAATGGAAGAAACCGACGCGAACCCCAGAAGAACTGGGCGCCGCCTCTGTTGCTTGTGTAACCACCGGAGGGCTGCTCTAAAAAGACCTAAAACCCTCGAACAGGTAACATTCTCATCTTTTTTGAACTTTTCTTTTTTTCTTTTTTATTTTTTTCCTTTCGTCCGAACGAGCGTAAAAATCACAAATCATTGTTATTGTTCTTCTTTTTGTTGTTGGTGGTGGTGGTGGTGGGAAAGATATGCAGGGAGTGCTTCTATGAGGTGTTCGAGGAAGAGATACACCAGGTGATCGTGGACAACCAGCTTTTTAAGCCCGGTGATCGCGTCGCCATTGGTGCTTCTGGTGGAAAAGGTTGTTATTTTCTTTTTCTATTTTTTAGTCTCTCCTCAGTTATAATTCTTTATCCAGTCTAAGTTGCTGCTTTCCTGAATGTCTTGTTATTTATTTCTTCACAGATTCTACTGTCCTGGCCTACGTGTTGTCCGAATTAAATCGAAGGCATAACTATGGCCTGGACCTCTTCCTTTTGTCAGTTGACGAAGGGATTACTGGCTACAGGGATGATTCACTTGAAACTGTCAAAAGAAATGAAATTCAGGTAGACACCTATTTGATTTCTCGCAAGGTTTGTATCATTCAATGCGGATTCTTTCTTGTAAGTGACCCCGATCATTGTCCACTGCCTTCAAGTATGGGTTGCCACTGAAGATTGTTTCCTACAAGGATTTATATGGATGGACAATGGATGAGATAGTGAAGATGATCGGATTAAAGAATAATTGCACCTTCTGTGGCGTCTTTCGTCGACAGGTATACCTTGACTAGTCTTTGTTTTTGCACTGATAACATTACACTAGATCTCTTTTTTGTTACTAACCTCTCCATCTTTTTAATAACATGGGATGATGACAGCTGACATTTTAAGGACTAACATGTAATTGATTGGATTGTTTGATTTTGTTGTTATTAAGGCCCTTGATCGAGGTGCTGCATTGTTGAAAGTAGACAAGCTTGTTACAGGACATAATGCGGATGATATTGCTGAAACAGTTCTTTTGAATATATTGCGAGGTGATATTGCCAGGTAAATGCACTGTCAATCTGGAGTTTTAGCTTTTGTCTTGTCTTTGTTCTTGTCGTTTGGCTAATTAGCTGCATTCCATTTGCTTTATAGATTGAACAGATGCACTTTGATAACAACTGGTGAAGATGGCCCAATTCCTAGATGCAAGCCCTTTAAGTACTCCTTTGAGAAGGAGATTGTTATATATCCTTAGCATTTGAACTGTAGTATCTAATGTATATTTCACATTCTGTTTTATCCTCTTTTTTTTTTTATTTTTTTGGAATAGTGATAGTTTAACCTTGACTAGATTTGCACGTATGCATATTTCAAGAGGCTGGACTACTTCTCCACTGAATGTAATTGTTCATTCTTTCACTTCTGATCTCCTTGTTCAATCTCTATAGACATCCTGAGTGCTTAATACCACTTCCTCCCTTTGTGCTGACCTCTCCAACCCCTTCTTTGTCTTTTCTTTTCATTTATTCCCCCCTTTTCCTCCTTTTCTTCTCTTTTTTCTTTCCCCTTCTTTTGGATAATGATGCAACTGGCAGACATAAAATGCTGTGTTTTACATTTCGTCATGTGTTACACACTCTATTTTATATCCTTCTCTTTATGGTGTCACTTTTTGCAGGTATATATTCTCCAAATGCATATCGTGGTTTTGCTCGTGAGTTCATTAAAGATTTGGAGAGAATCAGGTTGATACCCTGTTCTTCTTCCATTTAAGGTGTCAATTGTCAATTAATTCTGCAAGTTGAACCCTCAAATGCATTTCTCATATTATTGTTGGTCAACCTATGCAGACCCAGGGCCATACTTGACATAATTAAATCAGGGGAAAATTTTAGAATTTCTACATCTACAAAGATGCCAGAGCAGGGGACCTGTGAACGCTGCGGTTACATTTCAAGCCAGGTGAGGACTGTTCTCTTCAATTTTTTATGTAATCATGATTTGGGTTTGCATTGCAATAGGCTGGTGGCATAGACTGCTCTGCTTGTGGTGAGAGGCGACACATTTTATCTATGTTATAACTTCAAGTGCTTTTGGATGGCTGCTGTCTGTTTTCACCTATAAATGTTAATTCTTCAACATATGCTTGGCACACAGAAATGGTGCAAAGCATGTGTTCTGCTCGAGGGTCTAAATCGAGGCCTACCTAAGCTGGGCATTGGACGAAGCCGGGGACTTGATAATGGTCGCAGAAATGATATCAGACAAGGCACTGGAACACAGCACATTGAAGGCAAACAATGTGGAAGTTTGGATTTCTGATGTGCAATGACTACGTTGCATTGTGAAAGCAATTGTAAGGCAGGCCACCATCAACATTCATTATGATAAAATGAAGCTCTAGGTCAATTAAATTTTTGTAGTCATTTATCGTTCATAAGCTACTATTTGTAGGGAAAATGGTGGTAAGTGAGGGAAGATAAATATTCGTCTATAAGTGGGTGAAGGATCCGTGATTCCTTGAAGGGAAAAAAAAAAAAAAAGAAATATTAACCAATAAGTTAGAGCAACGTGCCAATGCACTTCCGTATTTTAAACGACTTACCAGCTTCTTCTGTGTTTGGTTGTATAAAAAAGAAGCGGAAGCGGAGCCGGTGAGGGCTGGGCCAAACAGATCAATCCGCAGGAGAGCTTCGTTGGAAGAAATATCCGCCGAGAATTCTTTTACCAAATTTGAAACTGCAGGAGCGAGTAGCCGCTGGAAGGCGAGACGAGACCCTCAATATCTGATTGTATGTATTTATGCTCGTGTATATCCACAGGAATCTACGTATACAAATGCATATATTTATGTGTTTCTATAAAAAAAAAAAAAATGGTAAAGAGATAGAGAGATATCCACACATTTATGTGGACAGTACACACGGCACCTTGTTTCAAACGAAAACACATTCGTGTTGAGTTGCATCCAACCTCTCTCAGAGCAGGTTGGGAACAGACCATACGTTAAGGTCAGGTGTCCTGCAATAATCGTGTCACATCCAATAATACTATCTACCCTTTTTTATTACGGAAGACCTTGAATTCAGTTGTCATACCTAAAATTGCAAACTTGGAGTCCTCAAATTCATTTCGGTTTGACAAATAAGAAAAATATGGCAGGAAAATTATGTGAAAAGAAAAAGTCAAAGACAAGTGTCTCCGATTAAAGGACGAGCTACTCAACAGACCTCTCATTACATGGCATTTATTTCCTTGGTACGCCACTTCAACGACCTTGATGCAATGAAACAGCATCAGAAATACTCACATCGCCGAGAATTAGATTTGATTGTGTCAGTGTCCAAAGCACTTATTCTCTAGCACTACAGGGCACTTTGCTTGAATGTGTTACTTATTGTTTCTCCCTCTCCGGTGGCTATATAGCCAATCCACAAGATCTCGTCCAAGAAAAAGTTGTGATCTTTTATCAACTGATAACCTCAACAATCTCAGCTTCAGTGTCGCTATAATCTGCCCAACATTTACCAGATTTCTCCTCGCTCATTATACGACTACAAACTTCTTTTTCAGCAGCAGCAGCGTCACGGGTCACAGAGACTATATTAGGCTTCTCTTCGGTTACAGGATGTGCGACTTCATCTTGTTCATTAATAGCTTTTTGCTCACTTGGCTGGTTTTCTATACATATTGAGCAACTTTCGGCACTGTTCTCCGTAGCAGCTTCACTTTTATTCTCAGCACCGAAGTCAGCAGTAACTATTGTTGGTGCTTCTACTGAACCAACTGGTGATGATGGAAACCCATTATGAGTCACCTGAATGCCATTCAGTGGAGCTGGATACCCATTAGTGGTCACTGGGATACTGGGTGGACATATGGGAAAGCCACTTGGAGATACTGGCATACCATTTGGTGTAGCCAAATAACCATTTGGGGTAGCCAAATAACCATTTGGTGACACAGGATAGCCATTGGGAACCCAAGGTTGGCCAGGTATAAATTCAGCAGCATGTGGGTTCATAATTCCAGGAAGGCTGAAATGGTTCCCATCCCCAGTATGTTCAACATTATGGAAGCTAGGTTTGTTTCGTGTGGAACGAGTTCCAGATCTATTATAACCACCAGACAACCTTGGACCATAGGGGACCCGAGCAGTTGCTGACTGATGGGGTGATCTGCGAACAGGATTAACTGCCAGCATTGGAGAAATATTCACTGGCGGAGGAAGGATTCCTCCTTGATCCTTGAATCCCGGGATTGTAACTGAGCCAAATACTGCTACTGTGGATGGATTAAAAGGAGGAGCTGCAGCAGAAAGTTTCTTAGTTGTCTCCTTTCCAGTTTCTCCTTCATCCTCCTTCTCTCCTACAGTTGACAATGTGTTAATGCTTGCATTGGCATTGGATTGATCCTGAGAATTATCATCTGCTATTTTTTCAATGGGAATTGAGGCATCTGTTTCTATCAACAAAGCTTCATTTCCAGTTAAAACAGACAGAGGTTCCGGATCAGGAGAAACTGCTGAGCAATTATCTAAAACTCTTGCATCCAACACTTCATTCTCAGAGGAAACAGTTTTTGAATCCTTGGAAGGTCCAAAATTCTCATGCCCTGAGGCTGCAGAATTTGGAACCTCTGTTTTTGTCATCTCAAGAGCAGCAGATTCAATTTCAACTATTCCAGCTTCTGTTACTTTATGATCAGCATCAGCACACTTGATTTCTTGTACCGGTTCTGCTGATACTGCATCTCCTACTTTTTCCTGAACTTTATTGACATTTTCTTCTATTTCCTCAGAAACATGTCCAGCATCTTTTAACGTTGTCACCTCAGAAGAGGATATTTCAGATACAGCTGTCTCATGGCTCACCTTAGGACTTGATTCTGGGGAAGGATGTACTTTTGGCAACTGTTCTGCCACTGCCTTCACAATTGTTCCTGGGGGAGCCACAGCCACTTCTTTATAAGAGAACAATTTTCCAGCTGCTTGCACACTGATTGCACACTGAATTTGATCTGTTGAAGATGGGGTTGCTGGGGCTGACTTAGGATTGCTTGACTTCTCTGCTTCACTAGCTCTAGCTGGGTCACTAGAATTATTTAATCTTGGACTGAAGCTTGCACTCTTAACAAACTTTTTAGGAACAGGTAGATTGGGTCCAGTGGAAGTGGCTAAATCATTTGGGGATGTCCTTGGTGATGCAAAATTAGCAGATTTTCCTCGAAATTTTGTTGACTGAGAAACGTTCATGAAGCTAGTATTCAGTTTGGCTAGGCTCAGCCTCCTTGAAGCAGAAGATTTACGACTAGTTGGGGAACGGCCTTTGGGAACAGCATCTTGCCACCCTTCATCTGAGTCATCCTGCAGTGTCATGTCCTCACCCTTGGTCAGTATTGACTGAATTGGGAGACTTGAATCTGGGCCTTCATTCCTAGATTCTGCTAATTGGACATTGGCTTTGTTTTCTTTGCTACTTATATTTTCCACAACAGGATAAGTTGGTGGCACATTTTCATTCTTTTGACATTCATCTGGAATTGCTTCCCAAATTTGGCCTGGTTTGTCTTTAACCTGCTTGATGAAGACAAGAACCTTTTCAGCCAAAAGAAAAAAAAATGGAAACATGAATGAAAATCAGAATAAATGTCAGGCATTAGGACTATGACCTTTGCACGAGCTTTCTTTTGAGCTTCTCTAGCTTTCATATCTGTCTCTGGTGTTATGTAATCTAAAAGGTCTGATACACTGATCCAAGAGATAAAATGATATATTAGTTGCAAGAAAAGAATAACTGGATTCAACATAAACAGTGTCTCAAACTTAGTTTTCCGATCAAATAATGTGGATTTAGTAACACTATTTCTTATTCAAAAGGCAGATGACATCATTTCCAGATGTTTCCTGGATCAAGAGAAAAGAAAAGTATTGGACAAGCACCAGCCATTAAAGCAGATTTAGTTACCTTAACCTACAAAAAACACATTTTGGAAGACCATTTCAATATCCACAGCAAGCTTAAAAATACATCCTAAAAGCTGCTGATCATAAGAAAAAGCAAAACAGTAAATGTTTTGTTAGAGTTAAGACATGATCCAATTTTGTCTCACCCAATGCTTAAGCTTTTTGGTTGACTGGTTTCTTGACACAGTATTCATTCCTCACATTTCATAGTGAATTTTTCCAAGTAAGGAGAGTCTGCACTTTGTTCAAGCTTTCAGACACTTGTTAGAGTACAATATGTGATCAATTCTTGGGCCTCACCCAACAGCTGAAGCTTTTGGGTGCAATGGTTACTTGACATGATAAAATCAGCAATAAGCAGAAACTAGTTAGCTTAACACTTGGAACTCAACATTAATGGATATTACATGCTTGTCTACTTTGACCATCCAATCATAAGCATGTTTTGGGAAACCATCTCAATATCAACCACGAGCATAACAGTAAATATTGAACAGATTCAAATCATATGCAAAAATGAAAGAGTTATGTTCAAGATTTAGAAACCATTATTTGCACACTACTTTAGTCTGCATAATATTAGAGCTCTCCTACATAAAATGTGGACCATCTTCTTGACTAGTGTGGACAGAGGTGACTGGCATAGAATGCAGTTTATGATTATTACCTTAAGTGACCTTTACTGGAGATTGAGGCATCTGGCTTTGGTGTACCATTGCGTGTAGCTTCTTGCTGCTCAAGGGCCTTGGACTCAAAATACTCAAGCCAAGCCGCAGCATCCTGCAAAAGGTTATAAAACATATATTTGAGGAACAAGGCTCAGGCCATTTGAGTGGATTTCAGCTGTTAAATATATTTGAACTACCTGTGTACGCAGATCCTCAGATCCAAGTTTGGCCTGCAGTATTTGTAGAGTAGTCTGTTCGTGCTGGACACTTAAGGAGTAAGCTTCCATCAAAGAGAGAGCAATCGCTATGGCATGGTAGCTGGCAGCAGTCTAGAAAAGCCCAAAAAAATGTCAAGGCACGAAGGAACTCGAGTAATTATTTACAATCAAGTGGAGATGCATGTTTTACAAGCATACATGACAGTCAAATTGTTTGCCTTGAAAACTAAAATGATTGTGCAAAATCACATCAGTCTACCAATTACCTAAATTTCTTTTGGCTTGTGCCAATTATCCAACCAGCATTCTTGGAACAGCACCCAATTATTCTCATGAAATTTTAGGAGAATAATTGAATTCAGAAATGTAAATATCCCTCAGGAAAATGGCAAACTTTGCTACCCAAAGCATCAACATTTCTAACTCAACAAACAAATCAGTCTCATTGTTCCTTTTCCTTTTTTTTTTGTTCAGAGTTTGACATATAGATTTCAGTGGTTTCAAGTTACCAAACCAGTTTTAAATTGGGAAAGAAAGATCAGAATTTCTAAGGTTCCATTCAATGGATTGATGAGATATGTTTCTTGCTTCAAGCATGAGATTCATGGAAGCAACCATTTTCTTTATGAACTATGAGCTGGCATATCAGTAATGCCTATCCTGCATGGAAGACTCCATCTGTACGGTTCCCAACTTCATGATAGGAGTGGACCGGAAAGGTACTGTCCTATGCCAACAGTATAAGAGCTTAGGTCAGGCAAGAATGCCACCAGTGGTGCAGCATGCCAACAAATGGGCATGCAGCTTGTTTATCTTGAGGATCCTTTATTAATTTGTTTTCTTCTCATCAGTATACAAAGTATAATGCTTTCCATCTTGTACTAGTGAGATTCTATTAACTAAACCTGGAAATTATCATGTATGTGATGTGAGTATGAAGGTCAAGAATAGGAGGTATCAAGGGAGAGATTGAGCAATGACCTGTATATGATCAGCTCCAAGTAGTCTCTGGTTGCACTTCAGAGCCTCATGCAGGTACCTAAGAGCAATGTGGGCATTTCCTAATCCTTCTTCCATCATTGCTACATTGATGTAGGTGGCAGCTGTATTCGGATGAGATGGCCCACAAGTTAAATGCAAAAGATATAATGCACGATTGACGTACCTGGGGCCACAAAAAGATGATTATTAGCACGCTTGAAGCAGATGAAGAAGAAATATGGTGCATTTCACATTATCTCTATTTGTTATTTTAGATCCATTGCCTGATCCTCTTGGGCAACATAACTTGACACTATAAGTCTCTTACACCAAATTGGATTTATAGAAAGAAAGTCATAAACAAGGTTGTCCTGGTAGTTCGAGATAATTTGATTTCATGATTCAATCAAATGGACTCTATTACCAGATTAGCTCAAAGTCAGAGAAGCAGGAAAGGAAAAACAATAGCAGGCAAGCACATGGACAAGAAGCTTTCCATGCCAACTGAGACCTCTCATAGAAGATGAAAAGTTGTCATAACTCAAAAGTTATAAATTCAACATTAAACCCATAAATCTCAAGAATTGCCAGTATAACTTGTTTTGAAAGCAACCCGGCCGAGAACTAAGCATATTAGCCCTTTAACTAAGCAAAACTAAAATCAACCACACATTTTCTCCCATCTTTATTGCACTCCAAAACATTAAAGCCCCAATGAGTTCCCTTTCTATTCCCTACTAAGCTATATACCAGATGATTCATTCTCAAGATTCACAACTCAAGAAGCCTAGGAATCAACTAGTGACCCCGAAAGGACGTTCCTCTTTATAAAACCACTCTAAAAGAAGTAAAAGAGTTGGCACATCAGACTAAGAATTGCCTCAATGTCATCAAATGTATTAAAGGGAAATAATCGTTGTAAGGAAAATGTAGAAAAATACTTCAGGGCTAATTCTGTATGTTGAAGACGGTAGTAGAAAACAGCTAAATCCCCATAGCTTTTCATTGTATCTGGATGATCAAGTCCAAGCTCCCTTTCATTAATATCCAGTGCCTTTTGCTGATAAATGGTTGCCTAAATCATGTGAAGGATATGAGAGCGATAGAATCATTTTGAAAACTACACATCAGATAAAGATCAGATAAAACCATCCAGCTAAGATTTTTGAGGTTCCACTTCAGACCAAGCAAGTTTACTTTGTATGAAATCATCAAATGATAATTTGTACTTTTCTCAAATGTCTGACCAAATCAAAATATCCATAAAGTGCAGACAGATATTTCATATCAAAGGACAAGAGCTCCAAGCTTTGGTATTATTGGCATTTGCAATATGGAACAGATCAACAACAAGAAAGATGAAGTTTGCTACTGAGTCCTAAGAGTAAGACTCATTAAATTGTAGTCTATCCCTCTTGCATAAACCTTGTCTTTGAATACCAACGCCCTTACAACTCATCTTTGCTCTTACTGGCCTTCCCAGAGAAACAACTCAATTGGGTAATGTCAAGCTTGCATGAGGGAGCTTTAAAAACTAAACAGGCTTTTTTTTTTTTAAGTTTTCTTCTTTTTTGTTTTTCTCCTTGACATTATTTTTATCTCTTGATGAGTATCATCACAAAAATCCATGTCTTCAAGCAAATAAGAGGTCATTGCTGCCCATTACAAAGCCAAATTAAAATATGTCTTCAGAAAATTGCTGTGTGATATTCCTAAATAAATTGCAGGCTTAAGTTTCTTCAGACAAGTGGAAACATGACACCACATATTATTAGACACATGGTCCTTGCAGAAATTACTGGATCTGTGGCAAGGCACTTACCTGATTAAAGTCCCCAGTATGGTAGAGCACTACAGCCAATAGACTGTATGCTCCTGCAGTCATTTGATGATAAGGACCACATACTGATACAAGTTTTGAGAGTGCCTTCAAAATTCAAAATGACATATTTGTTCAAATAATTTGATTATGTGCTAAAGGAGAATTATCAAATCAACAGGAAAAGAGGGAAAAAAAAAAAAGAGAGAGCATCCAACTCATACCTTAGTGCCATAATTGACAGCATCCTCCAGTTTTCCTTTATCCAGGGAAGTTTTTGACGACTCCAACAGAGTACGTCCATCAGCAGATGAAGATGCAACATGCTGCAGCAAAGCACATTGATAAACATAAAAATTTAAAACATAAATGCTAAAGTGAATAGCTCATATCTCACCTTGTACACGGGGACCATGCTTATAATATCAGACTTCCTGAAAGGAGCTGCACTTTCCATCTCATAGTCCCTGGGAAGAAGCTCAAGTCCAACCTGTCAAAAATGACTTCGCTTATGATCCCACAATGGACTTTAATCATTCCATGGTAACTCAGATAGTATCAAATGGTTCCTATGATCAAACCTTGTGAGACAGTCCACGAAGAATGGCATACTTTCTCACATCCTGGAAGTTTTCATGCTTCCACCGCCACCCAAACCTTTTCAAAAGGAAGGTTTCCACCCATTTCCACTTGAGTTTTTCATCATTTATAATGTCTGCATCCTCATTTTCTGTTGAAGGTGTTCCCAACAAGATGTTTAGACACGATGCAATTGATGCAGCCAAATCCGCAACATTACTTACTGCTGCTACTACAGCCTGTAATATGTGTTTGTAGGCTCGAACTATCATCTCATGTATACAGAGAGATTGCACATGAGGAAGCTTGTCTGCCAATTCAACCTAGAACATCAAGATGAGAATATTTAAGAAAAAGGAAAGACAGAAAATAATTTAAGTTCCAAAGTTGTCATTCAAACTGTATGGCTATCTCTACTCTGCAATAGCAGTTTAGCAAGACACTGGACAAGAATGGCTAAGGATATAGAACTTTCTTGCAATGGCATTTGGCAATGTCAAAAGATGTGAAACCCAGATACAAACTTGAGCTTACTTGTCTTTCAACTCCATTTTAAAAATCTTTCCATTCTCGGGATGATTTCCAAAATTGTGATGACAAAAGAAGTAAACCATTCACAAGTCACAGACATACAGCCACACATGAAATAATAAAAAAGAAATAGTTATATACGATCCAACTCAATGCATGAGTAATACATTTGTCTGGAAGATATTGATATTCTTTGTAATCCAACCGAGAAAAGAAAAAAGGGAAAAGGTTTCACCTAATAAATGCTAGAGGGAAAAAAATATTTTATGTGCAACAGGATAACAAGTTATTTGTTTTCAAAGCAAGTCACAAAACTGCTCAAGAGAAGTTACCACACGTCCCAAAGAACACATCTGCAAACCCCTTGTGTGCATAAAATCAGTCAACGTTCTTCCATCAACTGGAGAAAGTTCAAGGGAGCCAAAATCTGTCACCTAGAAACACCTAACAGATATATCAAGTCCAAAAAACATTAGGAGTAATGAGTTTCAAATACAAAATTGTATAGTTTGGTAACTGACCAGTTTTGGAAGAGCGGTATCAGCATAGAATTTATGTGCCATATCAATTAATTCATCGGGTGACTGCAAAATCAATTCCAATAAAACCAAACATGAACTTATAAATAATGCGATGGAGAATGCAAAATGCCCATGCATATTTAGGGGTTCATGTTTAAGCATGAGAACAATGAATTCCTCAAACTAAACAATTTAGAACATCCAGTCTTAGCCCAGAAAAATGAGTTAAAAACATGAATCTTAGAGTGCATTGAGCAAAACTTAACATATAGGTATCCTACTTAGAAAGCAGACCACAAACCTTGAGATGAAGACCTGTTTCTGATTCTCTAAGGCGCAAATATGCTGCTTTAGGAAGCATTTTTTTCCAAATGATTTCCATTTCTTCTTCTTTTTTCTCCAATTCTTTCTGATTCATGTCGTCTGATTTCTTGTTCATGTCAATACAACCCAGAAAAGCATCTTTCCCCTCCTCAGCTTTGCCAATTCTGACCTCTACTTTTTTCTTTATCTCCTTCAGCAATGCACCTTGCTTTCCAAGTCCCTTTACTGCAGGCTCAGACTTTCTTTCTTCAGGTTTATTAGACTCACATTTCCCCGAAGCATGGTCTTTTAAGTGTTGAACCCAACATGCTCCTAACTCCCATCTAATAGACTTGTTATGTTTGCTAGCTTCCCCCTGCAACTTCTGCAAACTGTTCTTCAGTACTTCCCTCACCAACAGCCTAGCAGTGTTTAAATTTTCAAATTCTCCACTCTGCAGCCGCTGGACTGTAATAGATGATTGCGGTGCAGATGACTTGTGCAGTAGCATCCTCAAGCTGTGAGGTGATTTGAAAACAACAATCAGCAACTCATCATTTTCATGGTGAAGTAAGCTGCTATAAACAATAAAAACAGCATATTGCTTAAAAAGTGTGCTGTAGCATCTAGTGTGTGACTGAATGCACAAGCAAATCTGTGTCTTATCACATAAAATAGGCTAAGTGGTTTGCATGCAAATTTAATAGGAATCCCACTAATGGGCAGCTAGCTGACTAGATGCCCATTCACTGTCCAATAGTATTGAATGGCTATAAGCTTCACAGATGAGTTGACCTATTGACATTTAATGCATTGGCACCTCCTTCAGGCTGATCCTCGATATCAATGTCTTGGGGAATGAGATTCCCATCCCAATTCACATCACTGGACACTTTAACAACTGCTGTGTATCCACAATGTTGAACAACCACAACAGCTAAAGTAGGAGTGTCCTATAAAATTACAACACGGCATTAGCAACTCATGCAACTAGTTGAGTCAAATATAAAGGTAAAGAGAAATAACTTCACTCACATGAACAGTTGTACTTTCATCAGCAGTTATGCCTTTAAGTAAATTTCTCCTGGCAAGCTCATCCTGCGACATTTCAAGGACCTGACTCCCATCACTTTTATGATCCAACTTTGTGGCTGCATCTGCCACATCCCTCGACACCTTGATAATTAAATCCCCAGCTCTTTCCTCATTTGAAACTGATTGAGCAGGAACATTCAAAGTGCATGAACTAGCTTTGATAATGCGATTGATTGTTGCAACAGCCTTAAAAACAGATATTTCAACAAATAAATTGTGAAGCAAAAAAGCTTTCCGATCGCGAATTTGCCTCTCTTCTGCAGTTTTACAAGGCATCGCTGCCAGAATGGCAAACTCCTTTGCCCATGGCCTGTAGTCATACTTTCCATCTCTACCTTGTCCACCACCATTGCCTCCCCAATTCTCATCTTCCACAGGAAGTGATGGGAAGATTGATGGATTAACAGCAACAATTGGAGGAACAACCCACGTGTTTGCTCGAAAACCATAAGGAAGGTTCCCAAACTAAAATGAAACAGAGAAGGTATCCATAACCACTTTATCTGGTCAATACCTAAAAGTACTAACACAGAGACAGAGGAGAGTGAAAACCTACTTTATTATGCTCAGTAAAAGCTTTCATAAGAGCTTTGTATGCCTGCAAACAAAAGATTACAAATCACCATGAACCAATTGCACAAGAGAAGTAGTTTCATTTGAAATTTATTAAACAAGAAAGAAAAAATGGAAAACAAAGGACGCAGACTGAACGTACTGCATCAAAAGCTCTGCTTAGTTGCTGAAGCAGGCTGACCAAAGAGTGACACAGAAGAAGGTGTCTTCCTGCCGGGTAAAACCCTTTTCGTGAAGCAACTATTGTCATAGGCTTCCCATTGCATACCCTTCCCTGCATTTCATACAATTCATCCACACCATGCACTTCAAAAAATGGAAAAAGAAGTAACCAAAGAAAGAGAGAAATAACGCAACGTATCGTGGAGTAATTTAAGTGGAAAGAAAGAAGAGGTATATTCATACAATGTAAAGATTGCTTGACAGCCAAAAGATGACATAACGATTCAAAGAGAATTTGAATATCGTCCAACACATAGCACTTAATAAGAAGCAGATCCAAGATTCAAATTCGGGCGCATATCAGCCGAATAAAGATTCAACAATAGAAGATTAACCGAAAACAAAAACGAGACGAGGAGAGAAATTTCACATCTATCTGAAAGAAATCGTCCTCCGTTTTATCTTCAACGAACGGACGCGTAGATCTTCGAATGTCTGCAAGAAAGATCGTCAAGAAAGATTTGAAAAAGAAAGAAAAAGGAGAATGAAAGTTAATGATGAAAAATATCGTCGAAATGGAAACAACGTACATTGGATTGGAGGCGTGAGATGCGAGAACGAATAGAAGTCGTAAAACTGTCCAAGCCGAGGCGGTGGGTACATCGAAACCGTCGCGGCCGCAATTTCTCCTTTTTCCGGCGCATCCGCGGAGCCGTCCTTCCCGGACTTGCTCGCCTTTTCCACTCCTTTCGGCTGCCGATTGGCGACGGTGCCCGCAACTCCGCCGTTGTCGGAACCGGCGATCTCCGTCGAGCCGGCTTCCTTTGAATTGTTTCGACCAGAGGCTTTGGGCGAGGATGGACCGAACGAGGTTGTGCAGGCGACGATGTCGAGAAGTCGCCGGATGTGAGCAACGGCTTGCTCTTCCGTGTAGTCCTCTGAAGAAACTTTGAACTCTCAACTCAAAAACCCAAAATTCATTCATCGAAAAAAAAAAATTTTTTTAACAAATTTAAAAGTGAGAGAAAATAAATGTACCCTAAAGAAAATATAAATAAATAGTCCTAATGGAGGCGGGAAAGGAGTGTGGCGGTTACATATTGACCGTTGGATTTTTTTTTTAATTTTACCTTCAACGATAGCGAGGTGGCAGGGTTTGAGAGAGACAAGTTCTACCGAATCTTTCAGGCGGGATCCTCGTACCTGTGATCATTAACGGTTGTTACACGTCAGCCCCGACGGACTCAATTCAAATTTCTATAAAGTAAGGCAACGGTCTCTTTCTGAAAAACAAAAGCAAAAAAAAACAAAACAAAACAAAAAAAGGCGGAGTTTCTTGTATTTGTCAGATCTTTTCGTCGGCGTAAATCTTCAATTTATGATAGATAAATTTTCAATTTCAATAATTTGCATCTTGTGCTTCAACAGTTGTGAAACCGAATAGATATATTTTTGGCATTTTTCACTCGATGTGTTGAATTTTAAAAATTTATTGCATGAGACGTCTTAATATATGATTTGGTGTGACGATTCAATAAACCAAAAAAAAAAAAAAAAAGAAAACAAATTAAGAATTGAGCATGTGTTGAAGTTACGGGCCCATGTGGACATGGCTTAAGCATGAATTGAACTATCATTGTTATTTTAATAACTCTTATTATTTTGTAAAGAGTTGAATTCGTATTTAGGACCTGTCAATAAAAAAAAAAAAAAAAAAAAGAATCCTGTTTAAAATTTTCAGGGACTAGCCAGCAACCACCATAGCCACTGGCAAGTGTTTTTTGGGTACATGTAGCCATTGGTAATTGCGCGACGAGCAAATAGGTCAAACATCATTGAAACACAAATGTACCTGCGATTCTACCAACAAGAGAATGTTCACAGTATATATATATATATATATATTATTTATTTATTTATATTGACTATATAATAACATCGTGGGAAGTATGCGACCCTATTAAAAAATAATAATAATAAATTTTTTTATCAAATTACGTCACATCATTACATGTCTACTACTGTTATACAATCAAGTTTTTCGAAGGAAAAAAAAAAAAAAACAAAATTAATGTGAATCATAATATTAGATGGCCAATAATATCGTGTGGGGAATTTTGGCCATACTGTTTTTTTTCACCCCACATATACGCTTCATTCTGCTAATAAAATGAATTGTCTTTTTTGTTTTGAGAAAATAGGATTAATTTTTTTAGGCGACAATAAGATGAATTTCAAACATGCCATGGCATTCATCTTGTACAATATTCTTCGCTAATAATAGCATGATTTTATTAATCTCTCTAATATTTTAATAATCGTTCACTTTTTTGTTTTTTTTTTTTCATTGATGGTTCTAATGGTTCTTCTTTGGTTTGACAGTATTTTATGCTTGTCCAATAGACCCCATGCGCCCTCAATTTCCTTCTTTTTATACCAAAGCGATTTATTAAGCTTTATATTGTTCTAAGGATGATTGAGTAATAAGCTATTAATCTTCTTTATTGCAATATCACAAAAAATCCTATTCTCTAAAGGACTTCAAAACTAAAAGATTAATATTTCAATCTTTGACTTAAACAAAAAAAAAAAAAATTACGTCGCTTTGTTGTGTTGCTTATCTAATTTATTGGTAACTAATTAAATATTGGATGTTTGGTTTTTGTTTTCTGTTGTTGTTCTCAAAACGTTTTTAAACGAAAAAAGAAAAAACTGGTCAAATATAAAATGAAAATTATTATTTTACTGATTTTTTTACTGAGATTTATTATGCTATTAGAAATCAATCTTGTAAAATAATCCTATCATATTTAAAAAATAGCGATAGTTGCGGTTTAAAATTAGTTACTACTTGTGTTTTTTTTTTCCTCGATATGTACCATAAAAGTTTGCAGAAATAGCATCCCACCATTAAAAAAAAAAACAGGAAATACGTGAGGCCTTGACTGATCGAGACAGACACCGTCCGATCCATTGGACCCCACACTCTCGCAATAAATGATAGCCCTCCTAAAGAAGAAAAGGGGTCCACAATCGAATGGCAAAAACAGTTCTCATGACAAGTGTTGACAAAAACGGAAAGTGCGTGAACGGCTGGGGCCTAAATTTGGTGAAAAGGTGACTAATAGGGGCAAAAGTATAAATAACAAAAATAAGAGGGTTACCTCGTGAGACAGAGAGAAGTTAGTTAAATGGCATGTCTCAACGTGAACACCCAAGAGCCTTCTCACGTCTAAAATTCTGTCCGTAGAGATGCCCTTCAAATGTAGTCAACAACAATCAATTAATTTAAAGTAAATACATTAGAGTAGTAAATTAGATGTACCACAAATTAATATATATACATTATATTATCGTAATTATTATTTGTGAATTTTAATTAGTATATTAATTTGTGAGTGTAAATAATTATAAGAATTAAAAATATATAGTTAATAATTGTAATAATATAATATAAATTTAAGTGTAAAATATATAAAGTTAATTAGGTTCATGTAGTGAAGTTTGGAGCCATGCCCACGAGAGAAATGTGTCAATTGAAATTACACACTAGTTGTCACTAAAAACTATGAAGAAATAGGAAAGTTGTCAAAGATGAAATTAGCTATATTCATATGTTAATAACTTAAATTAGAAACATGTCTTTGCAAGCGGACAAAAACATAAATGCAAAAATAGTAAATGTGACATGAGGCGGATACCACACCTTGAGTGTCACTTGTGAGTCGTCAGGTGTCTCAACGGTGATTTCAATAACCGTAGGCAATACTGTATGCAATAAAGAACATCAGAAGCTGTTTAGTACGTAGGCAGTGATGTGGGTCAAACTGGTGGAGGAGAGATAGAATAAGAAAGAGGATAGGAAGAGGATATATATATATATATATATAGGCCAATAATTTTATATATATACATGCAAAAGGAAGAAGAGGATGGTAGGAAATGCTATGTAATTAATGGAAATAGTGATGATTAGCAAAGACCTTTCTCTTCCTTTTTCTTTTTCTCTCCCTTGGCTTTATGGGGTTTTGCCTTTCCAGTTTTTGGGGCCATTGTTCGTCAGAAATCTGTTGGGCTAGTAATTATATTGACCAAACTTGCACCTTTAAACTGACGATAGAAACTGTGACCCGGAATTGGATATATCGAATGTTACAACTCTGGGTGGAAATATCTGTCAAAACAGCAACAAAATTCTATCTTGAAAATTCCATTATAATCGACTCGTAAGTGAACAAAGCAATCCTGGCAAGAACAAACCTTTAGGATGCAACAGACAGAAGTAACAAATTAATAAAGGAAGATAATAGAAATTAAACCCAAAAAAAAAAAAAAAAAACAGATGGGAAAAATGCTGGCCAGATATGCTAGAATTGAGGTTGAAGATTATAAAACAGATAATTTGAGGCGATTTTCTATTATTGATGGAGTGTGAAAATTAGCTACAAAGCAAGAAGCTGTTTTTCGAATTTTGTGGAAATGGACAGGGAAGAGTTGAGAATGAGAAGGAACTGAAATGGGGCGTGTGGTCTTTTGTTGAGCGTAATGAAAGAGCAAGTGAAAAAAGAGAAAAACTGGGGACAGGACTTGGGGGAAGGAAGAATATGAGAGAGAAGGAGATAATCTGGCCGAGAAGAGGATATAGAGAGAGAGAGAGAGAGAGAGAGAGAGAGAGAGGTGGATAAGATAAGGTAAGCCAAAAGCCCTTTTATTGTACAAAATCAAGCCAAGAATGTAAGGCTAGCAATTTCAGGCCTCTCTTTTTCTTTTTTTTTTGGGGTCAATCTTTTTTTTTTTGGCTCTCTTTGTGACATCTCATCACATAGATATGGAAGTTTGTGATACGGAAGTTTGCAGAGAAAGCTCATTGGAGGGTCGTCGATTGTCATCCGACTCCTGGACTTTTACGTTTTTACATGCCGTTTAATCAACTTGTAGACGTGTGCCAACCATTGCGTAAGGGCCTTTTTGGGATTTAGGGGGGTCTTTTTGGGTTTTTTCACGGTTTTGAATCATCCATTCGAATTTTATCATTTTATTTGCTTTCTCAGAACTCATATCAATATCGTCGGAATCCTTTTGTTCTTCCAATATTATTTTTTGTCAAATAATTCTACGACGAAATCATACCCGAATGTCTATGATCCAAAAGCACAACACTGATTCTTGCAAGATTTGCTCGTTAGGAAATTTGAATCTACCAATAAATTATAGTTTATTGGTACTAAAATCATCACTTAAAATTTTCAATTTGAGTTTTATTCGAAGTTAATTAATTAAAAATTTTTAATTTTTTTGTTATTTATTTATTTTTTTATGGGATGGGGGGTGGTGGACGGTAGTTCGAATTCTAGTTCCATCCATCGTGACAAATTATCCAACCGTTGTTATTACTAGTCTTGGTCAAAGCTCAGCTTAGTATGCCAAGTCATGTTGTCATCGTTGCTCAAGTGGAAAGTACAAGTCCACCCTGCAGGAGAGGGTTCGCATCCAACGCATAGAAGATGTTACCGCACAACCCCTCTGTTTCACTCCCCTTCGTTTTTTTAGGTGGTTTCCAGCAAGTTGCAATTTTTAGTGGTTGGCAGAAGGGGGCAATGGCTATCGTCCCTTTTTCCAAAAGGAGGGACCACATAAAACAGACAATTTTCTTTCTAAGAAGTCCCATTACCCTTTTGTTTTTGTTTTTTGTTTTTTGTTTTTTTTTTTTTTTTTGCTTTTTTTTACGTTCATGTTCACCCAACTAAGGACTTATTCTGAGAAGAAGCACAGAACAGAACCAGAGCTTCATAACATCGGTCGTTCTTGCTTATCTCGTAACATATGACGAGAGACCCAGATATTTTGTGTATTTACCCGTTAGTTGAGCCTCAATTTCAAGATCAAATAATTCCCAGATGAATTATTTAAGTCTCCTCTGTCTCGCAGATCAAGAGTACGAGAAATACACACAAAGGAACAAACTACAAAAGCTGCAACCTTTGGCAAGTCCTCGATCTCCCTTGCGAATCAACCGTCCCGATCCTTGACCAGTCTCCACTATACCTGAACAGTGAGTGTTATCACATTAGACCAGAGACACACAATACTACATGTATCTATAAAATGTACATAAGAGAATAAAGACTACCCGGCAAGGGCAATCCAAATATTGCAACCGCAGACCGAGCAAGAACTAGACTTTCAACTCTCAATGGAAAGACGGGTAGTTGAAGGATTCTTGAATTCTCGGGCGGATCTCTCTTATTATTAGCCTGATTGGAGACCCCTCTTCATCCTTTTCTCTTTAGATGACGATGACATGCAAGTTGCCGAAGTACAAGCTTTTGTCTATAACCCTCATTTCCTTCGCTAAAGATCAAAGCCTGTGCCCCTTATCAGGGTTGACTTCAGCATCTTATCGAAAAGTGGCAATCTCCTAGAAGACATCTTGCCAGAAAATATTGTTTTTACTACCAAGGGTGCTTTTAGTAACACCAACCAAAGCCAACATTCTCCTTTGTTCCACTTCTAATTACCGACAAGTTTTTCATGTGCTTGGGGATCCAAGTTTCAGTTTTACTTAATTTTAAAGTTGGTGAATCTCAACCTCTTACCATGCCTTCTTATTCGACAGAAAAAAAGCTACATACGCAAGAAAATGAAATGGCACCGGCAAGATTGTAGAAAATGTACGGGAAAAAACAATACAACATTGTTTTGACACTAATTTTCTTCACAGGTGGTCACGGGTCCTTTGGCTGTTTGATCTGGCTATAGCATTCATGATGAAGATAAACCCAAGCTACATGACGTGGCTGTACTACGTACCAAGGAAAAAGAACACCACCGGAGTGGGCTTTAAGAGCGATTACAAATGGAGTTCTAGAAAATCATGCTCTTTAGAAATTCCCACATTCTGGTCTAACCATTTCGTGTCAAGTTAAAGCTTCTACACTCAACTAATAGTATTTCAATTTATTTTGGCTACGTCAATAAAGTCAAAATTATTGCGTAATGGTTTAAGACAGCGATTTCAGACAAAAGTGTCTCTCTTTTGGCTGGCTTTTTCTTAATGTCGTGAAATCAGCAACTATCACATGCTTGCCGGTTTCTTCAACTGTACATTTACCTCCAGTTCGAAAGTTGCGCTTACAGTTAAAAGTTTTTATCCACACGTTAATGTCGTTTTATATTCATGAAATAAAAGATTTACGCGAGACTCGCCTCTAAATACACTTTAGAATCATGTATTGTAAACTTTTTCATCTAGGAGCCTTTTGTATACATGAATTATAATGCAAAGTACACTTGAATGAAAAGTATAAAATTAAAAAATGTTGTACGTCAGAGAAATGTGAGAGGTTTCTCCATGAGTTGGTGGCTTACATGGGTTTGTTGTTGGGCTCATTGGGCCTCGACCAAACTAATCATAGTTGTGTTTTGGAAAATAATGTTCCCCTCCCTGACCCATTTTGTTGGGCCCAATGTTTTTTCCCGTACGGTAAAACCAAAAGCCTCGTGAGTTTGTGGTAAATGGTGAGAAAAGCTGCAGCTAGACCAAATAAAATGGAAGTAAAAAAGAAATAAAGAAAGAGAAGCTGCAGCGTGAATGTTGATTAACTGGCCATTTTTCCCTTCGCCATTTCTCCTTTTATGGCGGTTTCTACGTGAGAAAGCAATCAGCAAAATTTGTAAACTCAATTCCTCTCTTTTGCCATCTCTGAAAGTTATGAATGACGCACTCAAAATTCTCCAGGAATATTTGGCATGGTGTAGCACTGGGAAACTAAAAAGGGCCAAAACCCTTCAAAAACCCTCCCAAAATCATTTCAGACAAAAGATTTGAAACAGAGGGAAAGAAAAAAAAGAGGCTCGCCAAAAAAAACCCAACAATGGCAATAACAAACCTCCCAAAACCTCCACAAATCCACAGATTCCCACAACCCAAATACGTAGATTACATCCGCTGGCTTCCCTCCGTCTTCCCATTCCAAAAATCCTCCATTATCGCTTTCTTCGCCACCGACACCGAAGCACCCTCTCTGGAGATCCACTCCTTCGACCCCACTTCGAAAGCTATGACCCCACTCTCCCTGTGGACCCCTCCTTCCCGCATCTCCTCTCTCAAGTCCACCTCCTCCTTCATTGCCGCATCCACATACCTCGGCTCTCTTCACATTTTTCCGACTGCCACCGCTTCCTCCGAGATTCCGGGTTTGGAGCCGATTGTCTCGCTGGATGGAAAGGAGTTTCACCGGGGGTCAATAACAGGTGTTGATTGGATGGAAGGAGGGAGCGAGTGTGTGACTGTTGGGGAGGATGGAAGGGTTAATTTGGTTAATGCTTTTGGTGCGAAAGGTGGTTCAGGAAAGGCGGAATTTAGGAGGGTTTTTGATGGGAATGGGCTCATTTCTTATTCGGCGGTGAGGCGGGCGTCTTCGAGCGAGTTTGTGACAGGTGGGTATGGATTTGGGCTTCAGTGGTGGGACACCAGACGCCCTGGTGCCTCAGTTGCCCACTTCAAGGGCGATTGGTAAGTGTTTTATCTTCTGTTTGATGGAATTGGCCAAATGTTTCAACTTTTAATCCGGACATTTGGTGGTAAGACAAAACCGAAGCAGGGGCTTTTTGGTTATAATCTATGCTAGTGTTTCAAAGGATGTAAGAATTTTGGGATGTCATGCTGGAATTGGGAGTACATCTGAATTGGGGTTTTAAAATATTACGAATATGCCCACAAAATGTGCTTATATTTAGAGGCAATATAGGCGCTGCTTGGCGTCCAACACAAACTCTGCAAAGCGTCTGTTTCTAGTCATATGTCATCTGAAATTTATTGATTGTTAGGTGCAGTTTGTAGCCTTTGAACTTTAATCCTGTGAATTGAATTGTTTATGGCACCAACTCTGACATTCAGAAGAGAAGTTTGAGAGGATTTTTTCCTTGTATTTGTTGCTCTGACAAGCGCACTGATCTTTGTATGGATACAATGTTATAGGGATCGTGGAAAAACTTCTGGAATTATACATTCGATTGATATTCATCCTTCGCGAAAGCATACATGTCTGGTGAGGCAGCTACCCCAACTTAATGTCACTCTTGTGCAGCATAAAATGGATTGACCTATATATATATATTTGGTAGACAACTTAGGTTACTGGAACTAAAATGTCGTATATCTCTGATCCTTTCTGTTCTATGCCATCAAAAAAGGAATGTGTGTTGCATTGGACATCCAATTGGGTAATAATCAACAATAGGAATTGATTTTTATCTTATACAATTGAAATGAAAGGACATTCTTATTCTGAATATTAATTATATATATGTGGTGCCAGAAATGGAGAAAAATGATTCATGTGGTGAAACCCCAATGGTTTTGGCATCAAGGCTTTGTTGAGTATGATGGTCAAAAGATTTGCTTTCTCCATGTTCCCCTCTTCCCCATGATAAGTATGCACGCATTTAACCATCAAATGGGGGGTTCTTCTCTATGCTGATGTTCCTCATGATTTCAATACCTGTGCATGATTGCTATATGTGGTGAGCATTTTGGGTGTTCTTGAGTTCATGCTAATTAGTGTCTTGTCCCCTGTAGGCAGGTGGTTCTTCGGGTACTGTGTTTGCCTGGGATTTGCGTTCCCCGCAACAACCAATTATGCTTTCTGGGGTTGGGATGAATGAGGCTATGACCCATTCCTTATCTGAAAGTGAGGTCTGGGAGGTTCAGTATGACCATTACACTAAGCCTTCTAGCAGCAGAATCTCATCCTTACAGATCTTGCCTGCTATGTTCTGCTCAGAAGATGGCATACTTGGTGTCATTGAGCAAGGTATGGAATTCTAATTGTACTCATTGCTCGTTCTTTTCTACTTTTCTGTTGCCATTAGAAGAAGAAATGTTATCCCAAAAGGTGATTCTTGCATGAAATTTTCTTTCATAATTGGTTACATGAGTTTTTATGTCATTGGAAAAGCCAAGGACTCTTTGGATGGTTAAAATGAGATTAATTTGGCATGCACTTGCACCAACCTTATAGGTGAGGAACCAGCTGAGCTCTTGGCTGAACCTTGTGCCATCAACAGCTTTGACATAGATCACCAAAATCCCTCGGTATGTGGTAAACTTATAGTGATTTCAACCATCTGGAGGCCCATGATTAAATTTTGATTATTATGCTTACTGCCATGCAGGATGTCATATGTTGCTTGGAGTGGGAATCCATAGCCTTCCTGTCTAGGTCTTAAAATGTAAATGGTGAATGCTGCTCTAGGTGTTGTATTTGATTTTTCTGGCTATTATCACTAGTGGTGCTTCATGCAAGAACTTTCTGTTTTTTTTTTTCTTCTTGTGTCTTTATAATTTTTTGAATCAATTGAGAAGCTTATAGGATTAAAGACTACGTGAAGAGACGATTGGCCTTCTAGGACGCCATGGCCTGCACCTATAAGGCTTTGCCTTGCCCTCATTCATTTCAAGGGTATGGTACTTAAAGAATGGTTAGGATTCAAACAAGAAGGTAATGAAGCGAAATGACACTGCCAGGGCTCTCAAGTTCTTGAGATCGATAGGTAACGGTGGACATGAGGACAAGTTAACTGGGACCACTGATGGATCTTTATCCGCCGACTCGGCTTGGACTTGGTGAGTTGGGAGTTTGGTGGTTCAGAGAATAATTGGGGGATTCTGGACGCTTGCATGGATGTTGGTGGCAGGAGACTTCTAGACAGCGTTGATGCGTTTCTCAAAACCACAGAATTTCTGCTCAATTTCGAGCACTACTTTGTAAAATTGGAGGAATCCTCAATTGTTACTAGAGTGAATTGTGAGAAATTTGTCGATGCGTTACCGAGATGACCCCCCACTAATTAAGTAATTATTGAACGCTACCGTTACACCATTAACCTTAAATTGTTATTAATCCATCCGTAATTCTAATCAAGAAAATGATTTACGTTGTATCTTTTGCTGACGTAGGCAGATACAAAAAGGCCGTTTTAGCAATCGCCGGATCGAATTTGGACACAACTGTCAAAAGTTGAGTACTGAGGTCTGGAGCGGGCGCTGCCATTTTCATAGCCAAAAAAACGACAAAAGTCACCAAAAAAAAAAAATAATAATAAAATAAAATAAAATAAGAGGAGGCCCGCGATTCCATTCCACCTTCTATCCACACGATATCACGCCACGTCACACTTTCTGTTCCTCCTCTGGGGCTCATAGAAAACGTTCCTCCTCTTTAGCGGAAAGCAGAATAACAACCTAAAAAAAAAAAATGGCTTCTTCGACGATGTTGTCTTTCAATGCAAGGTTTTGCCCACTCCCCTTGTTTTCTTCTTCTTCATCTTCTTCCCGAACAATGCTTTCTTGCTATGGGTCAGGTCAGCTCTCGCCACTTAACAAGGTCTGCAGTTCGTTGAGGCTCCGTTCGAGTCATAACATCATTGGGTCTCACGCACTTTTCCTCCAAAAGCCCTGCACTGTCTCTAATCTTACTCAGAGGCTGCATTCTCTCAACGTTTTCGCTGCCAAAGGCTATAAAATGAAAACCCACAAGGTTAGTCGCCCCTGTCTCCCTCACACGCTGAGTGGGTGCCTGAATTTTCCAATTGGGGTTTTGTTTTTAAATTTTGTGCTGCTAATTGTATTCCTTTCTGCAAGCTTTTTACGGGGCCTTGTTTGTTTTTTTTTGGTGATAGGCTTCAGCAAAGAGATTCCGGGTGACGGGTAAAGGGAAGATTGTGCGGAGAAGGGCTGGGAAGCAGCATCTGCTGGCCAAGAAGAACACCAAGAGGAAATGGCGGCTCTCTAAAATGGTGTGTTCCTTTCGTCTTTCTCTTTGTTGCACTATATGGTCTAAAACGAGAATTCACATTGCTCCTTGTTTATTGCAGTCTTTATTTCCCTTTTGGGACTGTTCAGGAAATTCTTGTGAGACAATGATAAGAAAGATAAATAGAGTGTTAATCAATTACAACTTAGCTGAGTTGTCCACCATGGTCCAAGCATTACAGATTATTTATTTCAAACTTCATCAAAATACTGTGGAGTCCGATGGGAAACTCAAATATACTTTATAGTGAAAGGTAATGAAAGAGACGTATTATTGCCTTGACTGCGTTTTCATTAGGAGCAAGTGCGTTTGGACTTGTGTAATTGGGATAAAATAAGAATTGGTTTTTCATGGACTGCTAGAGGGTTGTTTCTTTGTTCCTAAAAGTCTAGGGCTTGTAGAACTTGGGCACTTAATTATTTGTATTCTCATCGTCTAAAGCTTATTCCTCATGTCCAATTATTTGGTGAAAAATGGAAAGGCTTTACCTTATCTATAGAGCTCTATGCTTCAACTTTGTCTTTAGTTTTGTGTCATAGTAGATTTTAAAATTTTGCACAAAAATAGTCTTCTTTTTAATATATGACATTTTAAGTGATAACAGAAGAACCAAGCACCTGTAATCTGCTTAATTGGCCACCAGGCACTTGATTGCCTCTGTGGTGAATCTCCAAAGATGCCCTTTGCTTTAAACAGTGGTGACATTTGATGGTTTAATATTGTGATTACTTCATAAGCCATTATGTCTAGGGCATCTGGTCTGAGACATCATCTATATGCGTCTGTGCTATGTGAAGGAGCATTACAGTTGTTTGAGGTAGAAAATTTATGCAGTTAAACTGTGGAGAAACTGAAGTTGGTTTTTGTGTTGTACGCAAGAAGGGGGATAGGTGAGGAATGCTGTGCTTCAGCTTTGTTGTTCAGAAGGTTGCACTGATGGTGCTTCTACTCTCTGGTGCTTGGATTTGTTTTGGGTCAAATGGTCCACTTTGCCTTTACATAAGTGAGCTTGGTTGTTGCCCATGGTTGTCTCATGTATTATCTGAAAATTTAATGCTTCTATAACTATAAGCAGCCAGTCTGTTTTGTTTGTTAGTTCTATCTCTGTTTTCTAAAATTAAAGTGTTAATTAAGTGCTTTCATTTTTAATTTTTTGTTGCAGATGAACTGTGTTTTCTAGAAAGAAAACCATTTCAAAACCTTGGTTTCTTTGTTGAGAGTAGTTATTCTTTCTGGTGGATTTGTTAAGTTATATATTTTTAGGAATTTGCAAATGAGGATGCAGGTGTTGGAACAATTAGAACTTCTGTTAACATTTGGGAGGGTTGAGTGCCATGCAATTTAGATATGCAGGCTTGCTTGTGTGTATTGCTTTCTTTCCACATGCGTGTTTGTTGCAGCAGTTGAATGCACAAGTAGGTTGTCTCATGGAGATATCCCATATCTTCCATGTTCTGAAATGGTTAGAGTAATGAAATAAAACTTAAAATTATTCCAATATATTGAGGCTTTACAATGATGATATGCTGGATTTACTCATCTTAGTGCTTTAGAGAAACACAGATTTTTGTTTATCTGGTAGTACAATGCTTGTGGAGCAAGTGAAATTCTACGTGTTATCTAAAGTACCTTGTTATAACTAGATAACTTATAAAATACTGTGATTTCGGAAAAGATCACTCTTGCAAATTGCTTATTGACAAGCAATCGGGTAAGATTTTTAAGTTCAATTTTGAAGCAGCTTCCATGTATGATTCTTATGTGTTTCCTGCCGTGTGCAGCACCCAGTTAGCCGGAGTGACTATGACAATGTGATTGGTGCCTTGCCGTATCTGAAAGTAAATAGACAGGCGACTTAGGGATGATTGTCATGTTCTACGAGGAAGGCCTGGTTACTCTGATTTTGTCTACTTGCTTTCCTGGAAATCACAAGTGATCTCGATACCCTGTTGCTTAACCAGTGGAGGGTAGTTGTATTTTTTTGTTTTTTTATCAGAAACGTCTTTTTTTTTCTTGTACCTTCAACCTCCATTTTTGTTGACCGTAGTGGTACACATCGTATTCAGCTCCAATATTTGAAAGGCCTTATAGCGATATGCATCAGTAACAAAATTTTAATTAGGGTAAAGTATAATAGCATGCATGCCTTGCATTCTCTGTGCCCCTTCATTGTGCGTTTCCATTGATGAGTGTCCCTAAATTAAATGACGGACGGTAGTAGTATGAAGATTGATGCTTTTAATTTTTAAAAATAAGCTTGAAACTGAATAACATGGATAATCTCCTGCCCTCTTCCCTATTTTCAAGCAATTAGTGTAACTTTGGTCAAATTTAATTGGTATAATTTGACGTATAGAGTTAAAAAAAAAAATCTTTAAATTCCTCTAATAAATTCCAGCCTGTTAAGCTGAATTCGATATTTCAATTAGACTCCAACGTTATTCTTAAAACATTATTACTGCTTAAGATTACTGGCCATATCATCCTAATTTCTTGTGGGGGGGCGGGATTAGGGATCATCATCACAGCCTGCGGCCTAGCAATCTTAATGGCCCTTTAAAAGTAGGGCCCATTGGGCTACGTGGCCTACTTGCAGCCCTATGGAAAAACTTCATGGACCATAATGTGCTTGAAAACACATGCGATCGCGGCATTCCTGGACGTGTCTTGGGCCATTCCGTGAAGAAAGGTGTTGATGGCATAGTGTTGGGCCTGCTCCATATAGTGTGAACCTATGCCTCTGCCCTCTGGATCAGGCCTTGGGGAAGGAGAGATTCAGGTTCTCATTAGGCTTTTGGTCTCTGAGTGGGCCTTCCAGTTCTCCATCTCATTCATTTATGGCCCCATAGTTGTATATCCAAGCCGTAAAAAGGTTATTTCTCATACATGTGTATCAAATGAGAAACACAAGGCAAAAATCTGCCTTATAATTAAAAGAGTCCACATGCAAATGAAGTCTTTTATAGTAAATTTTACTAATTTGTAGTCACGGTAGTCTAACAATACGATGCCCATTGCTCTCCAATTGAAGTAAATGATTCTAGGAAAAACCAAAAAAAAAACATTGCAGTAATGTTTGGGTTCGTGTGAATGACAATAAAAGAAGTTTTTTCCTATTTTTTTTGGATAAAATTTTGAGGTCATGGAGTGGTAAACAAGATTTTGAAAATTATGCTAAAATTAAGAATTAGATTATAGTTTGATTCAATTCACTCTAAAAATTATTAATTCTAAAAATCAATAATAAAAACTAATAAATTGATCTACTAAATTATAAATTAATAAATTAATTATAATTTTTTTAGTTTAATTAATTTAAAAATTTCATAAAAAATTTTAAAAATAATTTTTTTATATTTAACTTTTTTTTATAAATAAAAATTATTTTTATATATTTAATATTAAATATAATTTTATTAATTAAATTAATTAAAATTTTAATTTTAATTTTTTAAATTTAATTCTCAATTTAATTTTAAAAATTTAATCACAACAATCCATTGTCATTAGCTACTTTTTACCTCGACTTAATCAAATCATCAGAATCTCTTTTGACAGTCTGGGTTTCAAGGCTTGCCGTTGCGGATGACAAGCAAAGGACTTGCTAATTGAGTATTCTCAAGCCCGTCTCTGCTTGTTAAAAATACAGATCCAATTTTATTTCCTCAAAAATTTATTCCCATACAGCACATACTGTCCATGATTGTGCCACGTGTAATATTTCCTATCCGCTCCCAGTATACGAGTCCGTTACGCAAGATCATAGTTGGCCAACGACCACCAAAGGATCTTGCTCCACGCAACCCACCAGCACCAGCCGCCGCCGCCGTCATTCAAAAGGATAGCCGGGCCCCCACATTTTATCCACTCCAGACCCTTACGTGTCGGCCCGCACGCGCCCCTTTATATCCAAAAACTGAAAAGACCAAAGCAACCCCTGCCTAATCACCTTTTTCCGTGCGACGTATACAAGACGGTCAAAACGACACGTGCTCGCAAGTTGTCAAAAACGCGTCTGCAAGTTGTCGCACGTGCTCGCCGTCAAGCACACCGTTAAATTGCCGTCTCTTTCTTCGTTCTCTTTCTAGACTCCTTCTCTCTCTCTCTTTGTCTCTCTGTCTCGTTGTCCGGTTCTAGGGTTTTCACACCTATTGTCTCTGCGAAATTTCCTCGATCTGGATTTCTAGGTATTTGGATTTTCTACCAAAATCTTATAATTTTTCTTTTTCGGATCTATATTGATCGGTGTCGAGTTGATTGGTTCTTGGCCCTTTCGAAGGCGGTGGGGGCGATATCGATTGTGTTAGATTCATGGTGCAGTTGATGAGATCGGGGAATCTCGGGTCCGAACCCGAAACGGCGGCGTCCTCGCGCGGGAACAAGGTGCCGGTGAAGCTAGAGATCGTGGAGGAGGATGCCTTGGAGGAAGAGCACGGCCCTTTAAACAAGCGATCCAAGTCATCGCAAGACAGCCAACAGGTAAAAGCGGGAAAAAAAAATTGAAAAATGAGGATTATAGACTTTCTATGGTACGTTTGGTTGGTGAGAAAATGAAGGAAAACGATAGAAAATCGATTCTTTCATCTGTCGCACTTATTTAAGCTTCCCTGGAACTCGCTAGTAAAATTGAGAATTATTCGAGATTTAGAATTTTGATGCGATTTTTGTAGTAGCTTTCTCTGTAGCCAAACGGTTTATTGTTTTTTAGTTTTGGTAAAAACCAATATGTGGATAAATAAATGTATTGCGTATTTTATTTTGATTAATTTGTTTGTTGGATGTGGATGGATTTTAAGGTTATGTTTTTGGGTTTATGTGAGGGATTTGAGATCCTTGTTGCGGTTTTTTCAGTAACAAGTTGTTTTTATATGCTTAATGTATTGTGATAGACAAAGATTATATTGGCAGGATTTTTAACTTTGGTGATGATAAATTGGCAGTGGGGTGCTGGTGCTAATGCATATCCTATTCCACCTTCACAATGCAATCCTCTTGATGAGCCTAGCCCGCTTGGTTTGCGGCTGAGGAAGAGCCCATCACTCTTGGACTTAATTCAAATGAGGCTGTCTCAGGGGAATGCTCCAGCAAATGGAGGTCAACAGATGGATAATCATAATTCAGGCTCAAAGAAAGAGAGTAAGGGGACAGCTGCTCTGGGTACCACTGATAAGCTTAAGGCTTCAAATTTTCCTGCATCGATTCTGAGGATTGGGAGCTGGGAGGTATTTGCATTATGATATGAGTGAATTTTTCAGTTTAAAATTATAGGGTTGTAGCGTTATTTTCTTTCAAGTTGCTGAAACTATTTTTTTTTTGTCAGTACAAATCAAGATATGAAGGGGATTTGGTGGCAAAGTGTTACTTTGCAAAGCATAAGCTTGTATGGGAAGTTCTTGAAGGCGGTCTGAAGAGCAAGATTGAAATTCAGTGGTCTGATATCATGGCTTTGAAGGCAAACTGTTCTGACAATGGACCTGGCATGCTAAATGTTGTGGTAATAAATTGAATTGTATTGGGTCTGCTTGAGTGTGTATGCTCTTATCTGTGTTGTCATTGCTCATGAGTTTTCTGATGTGCACTTTTATGACACAGCTGGCTAGACAGCCCCTTTTCTTCAGGGAGACTAATCCACAGCCCCGTAAGCACACCTTATGGCAGGCAACAGCAGACTTTACAAATGGCCAGGCTAGCATACAAAGGTAAGATTGTTATTTGGGATTGCTTTTCCATCCTTTTTATCTGCAATCTTTTGCATCCATGTTTATTAATTGTTTATTTCATCCTATTTGTTCTTAGAAATTTGTTTCAGACTGTACATTTGAAGATTCATGCCATGCATATGTTTTCAGTTGTGAGGAAATGGAAATATATGTCCTACAGTTCCTTTCCAACTTTCTTCACAACATACTTTGTGTATTCACTACTCAGATTGTGAAACTTTCAACTGTTTCTGCATCTATTCAGCTAAATCCCTTGTGCTGCCACCAGTTGCCAGATTCTATCATCAGTGACTTGCTTCCTAGATGTTTTGGCTTGAAATTTACGTAAGAATAAATGACTATTTGTTAAATGGGACTGTGTGGCTGACTTTGAAATCTTTTATGTTTGCTATGTAGGAAACATTTTCTGCAATGCCCACAAGGGCTGTTAAACAGACATTTTGAAAAGCTCATCCAGTGTGACCTGCGCTTGAACTTTTTAAGTCGGCAGCCAGAGATTACTTTGGATTCACCATTATTTGATCAGCGTCCATCCATCTTTGAGGATCCTGATGAATCAAAAGATCAAGTGGAAACTGGTAGAGGATCCTCCATCTCAGGTTTCCAAGGTCTGGCATCACCATCTGCAGGTCATTCATCTTCCTTAGAGATTGAAAAAGGGGATCTGGCTGGTGCAACATCAGAGAACACGTCCCAAGAATCTCCTTCTCCCAGCTCAGGTATTTCAGAACCTAAAATCTTTCTTTTAACAGTAAAAAAAAAATTTCCTTTTTTTTTCTAGAGAATGAGTTTCTCCATCTAAAAATTGTTCAAAACTTAAGGTTTGGTGTGGTGACAGCATGACCTTAAAGCAAATCATATCTTTAAATGTTACTGTAGTGGTGAGATTCCTGAACAGATATCCAATGATCATGAAGAATAAATAGTGATGAAGTAGTTGTGTTTACTAATATCTGTTGCTGACACTCAAATTATATAAAAATGTTTCGTGGTACTATTTGGCTTTGGTACTACACTCAATTGTAATTTGGGCCAGTTGGCAACTTTGGTCAACCCCTAGTATCTCTTTGCTTCAAGTGATCTTTCCTAAAAGCCAAAACCCTTCTCTTTTTTTCCACATTGGGGGGCCAAGTTTAATCCTATGTCTTTAGTTCCATTCTTGTTCTACTGCTGGTGTTGTTGTTGATTATCTAACACTAGGTTGTTGATTTTATTCTTTTTCCAAATTTTGGCCGTGATGATATTTTCTACTATGTAAGGAATAACTGAAATTCTTTAGGCTTTATATTTGGTGAGTGCAGTTTTTATATTTTGTTACTGGCCCCTTACTCCCCCTTTTGTATCAGTGATGGACACCCGTGCAATTGAAGGGAGGGGAAATTGTGAAGCTGTTGCATCCATGGGTCTCAGAAATTGGGATCAGATCAAAGTGCCAGGTCTGCATCCTTCTATGTCAATGACTGATCTTATGAACCACATTGGGAATTGCATTTCAGAGCAGATGACCTCTGGAAATGCACCCTTTTCTGGGGATGAATCAGAATGCCAGGGCATACTTGAGGACATGGCTCAATATCTTCTCAGTGACACCCAAATGACAGCATCCTCTGATGAGAAAAGGCTCATGGCGAGGGTCAATTCTCTTTGCTGCCTTTTGCAGAAGGACCCAACTTCTACCCAGAACATGCAGATTAATGAGGAAAGTTGTGCAGAAGAATGTGACCTAGGGAAAGGGATTCAGCAAAACCATACAAATGAATTGTTGCAAGACAATAAAAGTAGAATGGACATCAAAGCCCCAGAAGGGAATGCAAAGGATGTTTCTGGCAGCAAGCAGGCACCAGGCATGTCACGGAAGGACTCATTTGGGGAGCTGCTGCTTCATCTTCCCCGAATTGCTTCTCTCCCAAAGTTCTTGTTTAACATATCTGAAGAAGATGGTGACAGTCAAGCTAGGTAGTATTTTTGTATTGTTTATTAGTAAAAGTATGACACAATGTCAAGCTAGATGGTGAATCTCTTGCTTGCGTGCATTGAGGATTTGCTGGTTGTTTTATATGTGTGATATATCTGGTGTCTACGAGGGTATACTTACATTATGTAGAACCCTGTGGAAATACTGGGATTCAGAAATTTGTTTTGATGAAGAATCCCAGCAATCGTCCCTTGTAAAATTCGTTAAAAGTAAGTATTATAGCTGTTTGCTTCAACAGCCAGAGGCACTTGGTAAACAAAGTGGCGAGTTCCCTATTTCTCCACGGAACACATTAAAATCCATTTGTTCATCGAATAACCCGAGCACATTTCGTGCTGTTATCAGATGGATGTTTTTGAGAAGGAACTGTAAATATTGACCAGAGATATCAATAACATCTCGGAATTGAAAGAGGCTCTAAAGCAAAGTTTGGCCCCTGTTTCTAACTGAAAACATAAGATGGAATAACAGAAGAAAGAATAAAAAAAAAAAAAAAAGAGTCGCTCGAGAAATTCTCTCCAAACCATTCATTCAAAATCAGTTTGTACGGTATCCATGCAGAGGTATTACATCAAGAATAAGACTCTTATGTCGAATTCTGCAGCCTCTGTTTATGGCTAACAAATATAGCATCTGCCAAACCAGGTATTTTCTCCAAACTTCCCCTAGCAAAGCTTTCTTTTGCCGCAGTCCCCACAAAGAAAAGGGTGCTCTAGTAACTTATCCGCAGACCACCTACCCGTAGGATCCCTCTCAAGGCACTTCCCCAAGAAATCCTTAGCCTCCTCTGATATCTTGCAGGGAATCTTCGGAACTTGATCAGTATAACCAATAAAATGTAAAAGATATTTCTCGTCATCCCAATAGTCCCATGCTGGCTTTCCACTCAACATCTCTATGACTAGACAACCAAGTGCCCATATATCTGCAAGACGTGTAAGTTTCTTGTGTCTAACGTATTCAGGTGACATATATCGACTTGTACCCCTCAAATCTTGATCCTCATGCTCTTCAAACAAGGATTTCACCGTTCCAAAGTCTGCAATTTTTGCCACAAAACCTCCACTCCTATCGCCAGTACCAGGTACAAGCAATATATTATTGGGCTTGATGTCACAGTGAATATACCCCATATAATGGATATCCTTCAGTCCTCGAACAATGTCTCGGGTGTAAAGCCTGACTTCGGATTCGAGCAATCCATGGTGAAATAACTTGTTGATGTGATGATCCAAGCTTGAACCAGAACAATACTCCAAAAGAATATTGTATATCTTTTCACCTTCTTCAGTCTCGGTGATCTCATCCCCAAAGAATCGTACCACATAGGGACTGGAACTCAGTTCAAGAAGAACCTGTTTTTCTAACTCAAGTGACCAAGCTTGCTTCACGGGTGCAGATTTCACGGCAATCAGATGGGGAAGATTGCCTTGTTTTTCTGAACTGGATGATGGCTTTGTCTTTGCCAAGAAAACGGTGGCATAAGCTCCTTTGCCAAGCCTTGATCCTCTAACCCAACAAGCCCCATTAGAGCTTTCCAAACCACCACTGCAGCCGCATCCGAAACACTTTCCCTTCACAATAGGCATCATCGCGCGCCACACCACGCCACAATTACTTGGGGCAGCCTTTGTCGCAAGAATGACGAAAACAAAACCGTCGCGGGTTTGCTGTTATCAAGAAACAGAAGCAGGGGACTCTCTTATAAAGTCGTTAATCGCATTCCGAATAGGATTTTGAAAGAACTTTTGCCGGCAAATACTTAAATTAGGACTCGGACTCTCGTTTAGGACTCTTTTATAAAGCAGAGGACTCCCATTTAGGACTCCATCTTAGTCCTTTAATAATACCAAAACGACGACCAAAAAAAAAAAAAAAATCGAAAATTTCACTTAAATAAATTTACCCTTCACAAGAAATATCAAACGCTTACAGGCAGAGTGGGGGAGGCTTGCCGTGCATTTGAATTTTAATTATTTATCTAGTTTGTCTTCCTCAGTGGCTCCAAACGATATCGTTTCCCTTGATATATTGTTTTTTTCGCTCCTTCCCCAGGTGGCCCAGGCGAGATGCTGGACAAAGATATAAAACAACAGGAGGTGAAAATCTTTCGAGCGAAACGACGACGTATATTACCACTTGCTTTCCCTGACATTCAAATTTTTCTTGGTCTTTCCATCTCCCTTAAGCATGATTTTTTGAGCATACTCGTGCTCTGTCATACTTCATTTGTCTCTAATTTTTTAAATGATCATTAATGTTAATTTAATTAACACCTTTTTTTTTTTTTTTTGTTCTAAGTCTAACGAGTATGCTTACCATTTTATTCAAAAATTTAACTTTTTTTTCGTGAATTTGGAGCAACACCGTGAAGGAGATAACTATGGGCATAAAAAAAAAAAAAAAATGCCAATGTTGGGCTAATTATTAAAGGTCTTAGCTATTGCTTAGAAGTACTTGGAAAGCCACTCCGGGGGGAGTCATCAGAGACCATGTGGGTAAATGGGAAATTGGGTTCGCTTAGAAAATTGGATCTGCTTTCCTTTCATTGCCGAGCTGTGGGGTTTTTACACTGGGTTGAATATTGCTTGGAACTATAGCTTTCGGAAGATTTTGGTGGAGATGGATTCTCTACTAGCCTTTCACAGCATTCAGCAGGACGTGCCAGCAACTCACTCACATTCGAATTTGATTCGTAACTGTCGAGACCTTCCTAATCAAGATTGGAGTGTGTCCGTGCGCTATGCCTTCCGAAGGGGTAATGCAATTGCTGACTGACTTGCGGGTTGGGCTTTTAGGTTTAGTTGGAGTGTGCACATTCTGAGAGATTCTCCACCTGGCATCATGCAATTATTGCAGTAAAGATATATCGTAGTTGGCTTTATGCCTCCTTTTGTGATATATATGTATATATAAAATAACAATGAAAAAATGAAAGTTGGGGAAAGAAATATTTCAATTGCTCTTCAAATTACAGTTTGGATGTAGGGTCCACAAATCTTGCCTGAAATTTAACTGCGTTGAATATCTACAAGAGTCGTACAAACATTCAATTTCTTTTATGATGTTGAATCCCATCTTTCTAGCCTTTGCCAATTTCAATTTTACTTGTTATTATTATTGTATACAAATGGGTTCATGTAGTTAAGTCTATTTCACAAAATAAAATAAAATAAAATAAGACAAAATTGATTTTGTTGAGTAAACACGGGATGAAAATGACAAGTTGAGTTCTATTATAACTTACCTATGTCTTTCCACATCAAAAGGTTTCTCGTGTCCGGATGGAATATTTAATATCCAAATCTACAGAGACATATAATCTCAAACTGACACCTAACGGGATCCTCTAAAATCCAGGAAGAATTATTTAATTTAACTTAATTTTTTTAGGAGAAAATTATCCGGACAAGAAGAGCGAAAACCCAAAAAATCATCAGTCGGAAATCAATGACATGGACAGCACAAGGTGCCCAGCAGCACCATCTCCGCCGGACCTCACCAGTCCAGACCGGCGAATTTTCTTGGTCATCGGTTTCGGAAGCGGAATCCGAGCCCTACCCACCAGCCTGACTCCATTGGAGGTTCCAGGTTCGGACTCAGACGGAAAACCCCACCTGTGCACTTCCACGTACAAGTACCTGCAATCCTGCATCGTGTCCAGTGGAAGTCTGTACTGCCTGTTCCACATAGGGTCCGGCTCGCCGTACACTTTTCTGGTACGGTGGTGCTTGTCCGGATGCACCCAAAACTCAACACTGTAAAGCCTCTTCACGACGGTTGGATAGGTGGCGACGTCGTCCACTCCTTCCAGATGGCGGACGACGACCGTCAGTTCGGTTTCATAGTTGCCTTGTACTATTTTGTTCTTGTTTTGAAGCAAAGCATAAAACGAAGCAATTCGTTCCTCCCCTGTCTCTTCTCCGTCAACTTCCTGCATACGCTATAAGTAGAAGAAATATAATCGAACTTTTGCAAGCCAATGAATTTAAGTGAAGAGGAATTCAAAGGAAACTTACCCTAAGACGATTACAATATATCTCCATCAGATTCAGAGAAGAAACAAGTAAAAAAAAAAAAAAAAGATGATAAAGATGATATATATACATATAGAGAGAGAGAGAGAGAGAGAGAGAGAGATATGGATTAGAACTCTGATTGGACATTAGTACATGGGAAACTAACTATACTGGAAAAAGAGTCCTCACTTGCGTGGGTTATTTATTTTCCCATTTAATTGGAACTGAATATAATTACAAGAATAAACAATTTGGATTTTACTACAATTTGTAGTTTCGTCCCTACTAATAAATATTCGATTAATATCTTTTTTTTTTGTTATTATTTTGTACTAGCATTGTATTTACTGCCGCTGCTCTCATTTGCTTCATCATATTCCTGTATCTTTTAATTGTTAAATTACCTGTCCAAACCGCAGTCATTTTCATGTAAAGACCGTTTGATGGAGGCAGCGGTTTTTTTTTTTTATTTCAAATGATGAAAGACTATATTTTTGTTTGCACAAACCTGTTTCTTTGAAAGGTAGCATTTCAGTTTGTGAATACTGGTGAGTGCTATTGACTCGTGTTACAATCACTCCATTTGTGAAAATCTCTCCCTGTAAGTCATAATCTTTGAACGTGCGATTCCTGTTCGCCATTGCCCCCATTCTAGTTTCCGATTAAATATTGATAGCCCGACTTAGAAACAAAGGATCAGAATATCATACAAGTTAAAAGAGAATTGCCAAGGGAAACCAAGTTCAAGAAACCAGTCACTAATCACTAGTGCAATGGACAAACACTGAGAAAATCCCCTGCATGCCCTGCCATAGCCGCTTAATTTCTGAGACATGGCATGTAAAACCATATTTTGATCGCTGGAGCCCGTAAAAGCTCGACCTGAGAAAGCAAGTATAAAATGAATACCTACGCAGGCTCAATTGGAAGTCAAAGAGATCAAGAGATGGGCACATATTCACAGTTTCTGTACATGCTTAGGAAGGGCTGGCCATATACAATGGGAAGACTAGACTTAAATTGATCATATGCACAGAAAGGAAAATAAGCTGAATCTAAATAAGCGGGCTATCTTCCAGTATTACATATGTACAGTTAGCATCTTCCATCACGTCTTCTCTGCCCAAAGCAGCGATCAGGAAGGAGTTGGTGAATGAATAGTGGTATCAGGTAACATAGCCACTGTTACTGTGAAGAATTCACAGCCGATGGGAAGACCATAAGGGTTCAAATTTGGATTTACATTGATAGTCAATCGGTCAGTTCCTGTGTCAGACATCGGGCCATCTGCTTGATCTTCCCTTGGATGCTCCAACCTAGTTGATGATGGCTTCACCATTTGGCGTTCAATGTGCACAATCTGTCCAACAATGTAAGTAGGCCGGATAGGAAGAAGATACGTAAACAAGGCCACAGATTCGGCAGACAAGTAGTAGTTAGAGCAGTTCCGATTTATTGCTTCATAATGTCCAGCTGAGTTCAGAACAAATGCAGCAATTTCATGGACTTCCAGTCGGCTGAAGCATATCTTTTCCTTGCTTGCCTTTAAAAGCAAACCATAGTTAGGACCTGTCATATGCGTATAGACAAAGCATAGAAAGAAGCACAGGTTGAAAAGCATATGGACTCCCAAGGAAAATTCAGAATCAAAAATAGACAGCAAGAGATGCACAAAATATATGCATGCTGCATATAGACAGCTCGTCAGGAACACCAGTTAACAACTTCCAGAGGTCAAGCAATCATAGCAGGCCCTTGAAACTTTGGGAAATCATTTGTTTAAGAATACTAAAAACTATAAGCTTTCCTTCATGTGGGATAATTCTAATCATTTTGTCAAAGGGTTTTTAAAGTTTCATAATTCTATTGTACACGTGAAAGTTCAGATATCATACTCAGATGTCTTGTCAATATTTAATATTTATAATTGGGAAAAGGAAAAGGACTTGTGGAAACAATTAATGACACAAGAATACCTGCTTCTCAAGTTGATGCTTTTTATATAAAGTGGTTACAAGCTCCTCCTTTTCTTCTACTTCCTTCCTAAGCCGTTCATTTGCAGCTTCAAGCTTTGGGTACTTTTCCAGCAGCTCTTCACGGTGTTTGGACAAGAAACTAACTCTATCTGCAAGAATCTGTATGCTTTTCTGGAACTCTATTGTAACATCATCATCTTTCTCATTTATGGAACTGAAAGTTTTTGAAGGAAACAAATTACTCATAGCCAATGAAAAAGAAAAAGGAGAACACATAAATAAACTCAATAATATATAGGGAAAAACATTTATGCAACCCATAGTTTCATAGATTTTATATTCTTCCCTCTACTTTGACACAGCTTCTCCAGTCTCATTCGAAAGGGGAAAAATTAAGCCATGGGATAAGAAACAGTAGTGTTTATGCATGTGTGTAGTTCTTTTTCTGTCACATGAAATGAAAAGTCAGATGAGGCGTGCCCAAATTTTAGCATAACCATGCATACACTTATCAGAATGGCCACCAACTAATCTGGTCCCAGCAACATTAAGGAATTTCAAAGCAGATCAAGAGGATATCAAGGCATCCAATCAGGCGAGTTAAACCTTTTTCCCTGGAAGAAGATGCATAGAAGGGCATCTCTATGCACGAGGCTTCCACATTGAAGGGTTTAGGGAAGGGTCAGATGTATGTAGCCTCAACTCTGATTTTACAGAGAGGCTGTTTTCATGATTTGAACCTATGACCTTCATGTTTCGATAGAGTAATCTTACTGTTACACCAAGACTAACTCTTCAAGAAAATAGATAAAAGATTCTTCAAAAATCTTACTTGGCCAAAGACTGAGCTAAAGCACAAAAGGCATCAGCAAAAGCAATAAGTCCACCCTGTGTAAATGCACAGTTTCTAAATCTTTCAAAGAGACCGCACAATCTCAGAAAAGATGCACGCAGTGCACTGTACTCTGAAGCCCTTCGATCAGCTGCACAGAGATTGGTTTGTGCTTCCTTTCGTGCTTCATGTAAACAATTCTCCAAGTGAGCGCAATTCATCTGTTACATAGAAAAATGAAGTGAACATTGAAATGTAAGGCTCTGGACATCAACAATGTGTGCCATGGATATAAGAGGAAATGGAGCCAAGCATAATTCAAGCAGAACTGGGACCATTCTTGCATATCCATGTTCATAAAAAGGAAAAAGGATATTCAAGTCCTTGAACTCAATAAAAATGTTCATAAAGACACTCATATTATGAACTTGTTCAATATTCCAATGTTCCTTTCAAATATTCCAACCTTCCCACTCTTTACATGGTTTATGAATGAAAGAAACACCACTTAAAGATGTCAAGAATCTTATATGCCACATAAACCAAGTATAGGATTGTGACATTGATATGCAATGAATATGAGCTTCACCCCAAACACACTCTACAAGCAATTGTGTGACATACTGACATAGAATTTGAACAAACTCTTTGACTAATCTCAAATCAAAAAGATTCCTCTAGTACTATGGCCACTACCACAATGGTGCTGTTCACAAAGTCATTTGTGGCCAAAGAAGAGACATTTTAAAAAAGAAAATACAAGTCACAATCAAAAGGAATATCACTATAGTAGAGAGACAATAATCTTAAAGCAAAACAAAAAGAGAAACGTGAACAAAAGCAAAAGCAGAGGTAAAGTATGTTGATTATCACATAGTACCTGAGATTCATCAAGGAGCTTTTGACTCATTTCTAACTCCCTAGTAAGCATGCCAACATTTTCCATAGCAGCCCTGAGCTTGCTTTCAGTTTCATCCAACTGGTTCGTTTTTTCTGCAAGAGCACTTTGCAATTCTGAAACAAGATTGCCACCAAATTTGTGTTCACCTTCTGCTTCGCAAGGTAAGGTGTGCAGAGGCTCAGGAGTACTCTCAGCAGTGGAACTATTTGTCAGTGACATCCCCAATTGTCCCACCATCTTATCTTTCTGATCTTTATCACTGCCTTGCTGTTCTCCTTGATGAGGCTCCAACATTGATGAATCCAATTGAGCATTAAGCATCCCAGAGGAGTCCATCATATATTCATCAACTCCTTCTCGAGCTTTGCTTGGTTGCCTGGTGAAAAGCCCCAATTTTGCATCTAGAGAACTAGAGATACATGAAACTTCATCCATAGGTTCCAAAGTCAGTGGAGATGGCATGTGCGCTTCTCCACCATCTGAGATTTCTAGTTTGTAGTCATTGGCCTTGACAGCTGGAAGGGTGAAGTCAGGTACACTTTTACTACTTGAAAGTTTCTGCCTCTGCAAATACTGGTCAGACAATCTCTGCTCTAATTCTGCAATGCGCTTCTTATATGTTAAGCACTGCTTTTGCCTTGCCTCAAGCATACATTGCAGATGCTTTCCATACTCATCTTTCTGCTGCAAAGCTTCAGCTGTCTTCTGTGCTGCATTCTTAAGTAAATCATTCACTTTGCTATCATCCAGCAAGTCATACTCAACTTCAGGGCAAAGAGAACACATAAGGGCTATTGCAGAAGCAAGTTCTGCTTTCAATTTTGCATTCTCAACCTCAATCTTGCTAGTTCCAGCAATCTCTACCAACTCACATCCCTCGTGGAGCTCCTCAGAGTCATCATTACCAGAAGCATCAGCAGAAATCTCTTCTGACTCAGCTGACTGCAAACTCTCATTAGACATTGAAGATGAAGCCTTCAAGTTTGTAGGCTTCTCCCACTTCAAAGGAAAACCTGCCAAATACTCAGGAGCATAGCGGTCCAGATCAGAGATGTCAATATCAAGCAAATTAGTGTCGAAAGGAGCTATATTCACATCACACTGACTAGGAGTATCATACAACCCCATTGATGCAAGTACATCGCTTGGGATATGCGAAACATAGGCTTTCAGAAACTCTTCCCGTCTCCTAACCTCAGCCTCTCTCTTTGTAGCAAGTCGTTCAGCCAATTGTCCAGCCATGCCCATGTAGAGTTTCATGGAAGACTTTCTTCTAACAACTTCGGCAAGGCAAGCTCTATATGCAGGGGCAATCCCACGAACTAGCTTTAGGCCCTTAAACAGATCATCTTGACGCAACATTGCCTCTCTAAAAACAGGAAACTGTAACTTAGCATCCTTAATGATGTAAGAGACATACGCTATTTTTTGCATGTAACCATGCACAAATAGGTTCATCTCATTCTTGTTATCTTTACATTTCTGGAGAAGCTTGGAAATTGAATGACCATGAGCCTCCATCTTAGGCAAATGATTCTTGTCATGGATATCATACATGGGACCAAGCGCTGAAACTGCATCATGAGGGCGAAGTGATGGAGACAATTGGCAAGAGAGGCAATCGTCCACAAGTTTCTTTACTGTGTTGACGTCTTTACTGCATGAAAAACAAGCATGTAGTCTTTAATCAATAGAATTTGCAGTATTTCTCCTCAGCATGATTATCATATATACACACAATTTGAAGCAAAGCTATGGAAGAATAATAGTTGTTGCATAGAAATAGTGATATTTAGTATTCCTAACACTACTGATGGGAGCATAGGCACACCCATCTATTGGGCATCATGCAATGTGTGCACCATGTATTTACTGCTTAAATAAATAAAGGAAACAGAATTAAACGATAAACTTCTGCCCTTGCAGCCCAAGACCACATTTTCCAGAGCAGAGCTTGGAGGCCACCTACTCATTCATGTCCCCTTAACCCATCCAAGGTTTAAATGAAACTACCAAGGACAGAAGACATTCAGCTGCAGATAAAGATACCTCTTAAGCTGGTTACAAGAATACCAGTTCATGAAAATTCAATAATCCATAACAACAACAAAGTTTCAATAGGAATAACTTGTTGCATAAATCAAGAAACTTGAAGGCACCACAGAAATCATATGCAAATCATAACTTAACCAATACCAAGACATAAATACTAAGAAATCACACAACCTCAAAGACTGCATTATGCTCTTCTGTTCCTTGATGAATTGCTGATGCTCCTTGATGGATTGCTCTAACTGCCTAATAAAGAGTGAAGCCTTATTAGTAGATAAATCTTCAACTCTGCGTTTCACTTCACCAAACATCTGCTTAAACTCCACAACCTTCTTCTCAAACTGCCTATGGGAATTGCTACAATTCTCCAGAGTCTTCCTCAAGTTTTCCTCCTCCACAAAATTAACCAAGTACTTGCAAGTAGGGGTCTGCAAAGCAGGATGAAGCTCAATAGACCTTAGTTTCTCTAACTCCCTCCCAAAATTCATCAAAAGTTCTGAATGAATCCTATGCTGCTGTGCATAGCGCTTCATGAATTCTGTGTAATTCTGGTAAATTATCCTATAGTATTGATCCAAGTTACCCCTTGCAACCTCCACTGCTCTCTCTTGCACCTTTTGCTCCCGCAATAACCTTTCACAAACTTCATACTTCAGTTGGGCTCTGCTATAAATCACATGGCCCCTTTGGTAATGGCACCTAAATTGCCTCTCATAAGAAGGCAAAGCCTTCAAGGCTGGGTCCGGGTCATCATCTAATAAATGGGGTTCGTGCTTGGAGGCTGGTGATGAAGGGCCCGATACTTCAAGTAAGTCAATATGCTCCTCCGGAGGAGGCGGGGAATTGTTTTGAAGCCTTGCTTTATTGAAAACAAAAAGTTCTCCATGAGTAGATGGAATCTTATAAGCAGAAAGAGGCCTCAGGGATTCAAGCCTCATATCCATACACAAGAGAAGCTGGTCATTGAGGTTAATCCCAGTCACCGATTCAATATATCGCATAACTGCCTCAACGAGAATTGTTTCATCGCAGTCAAGCTCAAAAGAGTGGCCATTTTCAGCCAAATGGACCAGAAGCTTACCTTGATGAACCACACTTTCCGTGATGCTTGAACTCATCTTACCCCAGGCAGAATTATGCACCACAGGTTAAAATCCAATAAATCAATCCTTTCCTGAAGCAGCCCAAAAATACCAAATTTTGTTAAAGCTTTATCCCTTCACCACTGCAAGGCCACCACAAAATCAACAATAACCATGAATATACAATGAACCCACAATATTAGGTTAAAAAAAAAAAGGCACCGGTTGTCTTCAACCCACCACAAGAATTTGCGAAAATAACCCAATTCCAAGCACCCCACTCAGAGATTTTATCCAAAAACCCCAACTTCAAACTCAAATCCCCCACAAATCCCCAAGCGGAAACGACCCACCAAGCAATTATCCCAAATAAATGTCAAAAATTCGGAACAGACCCACCAACGACTATGTCACCAGAACCCTATCATCCCCGACCCATCATCAAAGCAGCCAAAACCTGGCGAAATAAACGCACCCCCACCAAAGTCCAATTCCGCACCGACCACGCCCAGTAAGCACACAAAGGCGATCAAAACAGTGAAGCCAAACAGACGTAGAAACATAACCCAAAGGTAAAACCCTTTTTTTTTTCCTCTCTCTCCTAAATTTTTGAAACGAGTAATTTCTAAATCCAACACAGATAAGCTTGGACTGGATGATTACACCAATCGAAAGCGATTTCGTGAAAAGAATAAACTAGGAATCTGATAAAAGAATTTTAGGCTCCTCTATATAATAAGTGTCTCTCTTCACGAAACCTCTGTTAATTGTGTTCTTTTTTTTTTTTTGGCCCCTTGAAACGTTGGCATTTTTTTTTTACAATAAAATGTTGTTGTTACTCTGTCTACTTTTATTCCTCTTCTTCTGCCGTTTTTTTATTTTTTTTTCTTTTAACAATAATGAAAAAAATCACAGAGAACCTTCTGCAAGAAGCAAACACCAGAGCGGTGGCAGAACCGCAGAAGAGGTCTCTTTCTTTCTCTCTCTGTTTTCTCTCTGCAATGAGTTTGGAAGAACAGAAAGGCAAAACAGCTTTATTTCATGGCTCTACAGTCCCTGACAAGGTTTTTAGGTTTCCTATGTTTGTAGATAATAAAAATAAACAGAAATAAAAAAATATATATGCGTGGTTTCTTTTTTTCAGTGAAAAAGTATGATTGTGGGTTTGGACTCTCTACGTGTCTCTTTACTTGGTTGTAGTTTGTTATCTTTAATCGCCGTGACATTAAGGGGAATTCTTCAAGATAAAATAATAATAATAATAATAATAATAATAATAAAATAATATATATACATAAATAAATAAAATTTTAATTATTAATTATTATAATAATTAATTATAATTAATATCTCGTTTATAAATCTTATTTTTTAACAAATAAAATTATGTAATTTTTTTTTTATTATTTTACAGTTTAACAATTATATTTGTACCATATATATATTTTTTAACATGTTCAAACTCAAGATTTATAATTCGAGAAGAAGTTTAATACTTTAATATTGTTGAGTTAAAAGTCAACAGTTACCATATATCTTATTGGATATTTCTCGTCATAGTTTTTTACAACACAACATTTTATCAAATATATTAAAAGTGTGACTATGGTTAAAAAAAAAAAAATCAGATTACAACCTCATTACAAAAAGCAATGACCGATTCAATATTTTCTTTTTCTTTTTTTTTTTTTTTTAACGACTGCGATTTATTCTTTTAACAATTTTTAATAGCTTTCATGGACTGATAGGCTCAACTGGTTCAAAAAAAAAAAGAAAAAAAAAAACTTTCCACTCGTGGTAAGTAATACAGAGAATCATAGAAAATGAGAGAAGGCGATAGAGAGAAAAAATTATATGGTTTGTAAAATAGGTTTTAATTTGATATTTGATATATTCTTTATTGGTCCGATAATCCTAGTAATTAACTAATTAAAACCCAACACAATATTTTGCTTGGGCAAAATGCCGCGACGCAAGAATGATGAAAAGCATATGAAAATTAATAATAATAATAAAATAAAATAAAAAAAGGTCATGTGACAGTGTAATGAAACTGCAGCCAGCCACATGATAAATTGAAAACAAGATAATTCTCTACACAGAAAGGCCAACCAAAACTTTTTTCAAGCGCTCAATTGCATGTGCTTGTACTGGGCAGATTTAAGGGGTCCAATTCGGTGGCTAATATGCAGCCAGAGGGAAGACGTCGATTTCCGAGCAACTTCTTCGCGAGTGCATGGCAGTTGTCATTTGGAATAAAAGCGACAGTAAAGCTCAACGCTTGTCGTCTTGTCGGAGATACCATAGCTGTCACCAGGATTTTGTGGTTTTGAAAAAAGAAAAAAAAAACGATAATATTGGCTTTCTTTAAAACATTTTCAATAAAATTAGCATTTGCCTTCCAAAATTCCGTTACCCGGAAATTTATTTTAGGTTAATTTACATTTTAATACACTTTCACCTTCCCCCAGGATTATCACTCTAGGGCTGTGGCGTGTTTCAATAAACAAGACTCACAGACATTTTCATTTCTTTTTTTTCTGAATTTTAAAGAGGGATTGGTGACGAGACGAAGGCGCTTAAAGACCAGCCTTGTTGAACATGAATCACGTGTGTAATAAATTGAGCTTTGATTTGTCGATTGATGGGTAAAGTCAGATGGAATGGCGACTGAAAGAGAAAGTAAAAGAAAATTAGAACGCCTTTGCACAGCCCATGTGATCTTTAAAATCCAAAGCAGGACGAGGGATCAATAAATGCTCCAAGACAGCAATTGAAGAAAGGCCCGAAAAGGAATCATGACAGGTGGCGCTGGCTGGCAACTCCCAAGGGAACTCAACTATCACACAGTGTTGCTCGTCTACTTGTCTGGGAAATTGACATTTTAGCTTTGGGTTCATTTGGTCAATGATTATTGAAATTTTTTTAAATCAAAGCATGAAGAATTTCAAGGGCCGGAATAGCGCGAGACATTACGTAATTCAGAAAATTGCCTTCAGAGGCCTGAGTTTATGGCCAATGACGAGTGCAACGTACACACACACACACACACACACAGAATTACTGGCTGTACTTTGATCTTACGCAGTACTCCCCATTATTCTTTGATATTAAATGATATCAGGGTCAACTTAAATATTATTGATTCAAAAAGTTGGAAACTTTGACCCTTTTGTATAAACTTACAAACAACAGTATAATTATGTACATTTATCTAAAAAAAACAACATAATTATTTGACAAATTATTAGCTTTGACAATTTTTATATTTTTAATAACAGCGCAAGACAATACAAAATCAATTCATGGAAACCATGGACAATTTTATAGATTTTTGTTCCTTTTTAAAGATTCAAAAATTTTGAATTTTTTTCGTCTCTTCTTTTTAATTTATTTTTTCTTTTTTTTTTGAATATTTGATTACAGATTTTAGAGTTAATAATTTTCTTAATGTTGAATTTTTATTTTTTTACTTTTGGAAATTTCTTATTTTTATATACTTTTTAAAAAAACTAGAAATTTTTTTTGAATTTTTAAAAATTTTTATATTTAAAAAGTTATAATTATTTTTAGATTTTTCTTGAATTCTTGGAATTTCTTGAACCTTTTTCGGAATTTTCAATAAAAATTTTAAAATTTTGTTTTTATATAAAATACTATATCATCATTTTTTTATGAGATGATATGTAACGTGACGTATGATTGTATATAATTTGGCAGTTAGACTAAAAATAAAAGAAATAATAATGTCAATTTTAATAAAAAAATAAAATGTCTATAATTTAGAAAAATGTAAAATATAAGGACCGGAAAGTAATTTACGCCTCCAACCAAGGAAAGAACATTCGTGGAGCAAGTCCTCGACGTTGAGGATGTGGGTGCACCGTTAGGACCTGGACGTTCACGTGGGCCGTATGAAATGTGATGGTGATACTTTTAATTAATATTGAAATTGGTAAGGGACCCCGGTTTCAGGAGCCCCCCGAAGGACCACCCACAAGAAATTATATTTCCCGCAGAGCGCTGCTTTTTCGAGCACTGGCCACAGTTATTTCATAGCTCATGTGTTTTTCAGGACAAGGAATCCCAAAGCAAACAGACCAAGACAAAAGCTTGGTCTAGAATCTGTAACAGATCCCGTCAACCCTTCCAACCACGTGGGAGGAACATGAAATCCTTCTTTAAAGCAATATTTGGGAATATTATTAAATTTTTATTTATTAAAAAATTCTTAAATTTATTATTATAAATTTCACATATTTTTAAAAAATTTTAAAAATAAAAATTTAAATTATTAACTAGTGATATATTTTATGAAAACACCTTAAAATTTAAGCGATACGATTCGTACAAACAATCAAGACTTGACTGAGTAGCATTCCTCAACATGATGATATAATAGTTAAATCTTGAAATTATTTTTTTTTTTAGTATAATTAAAATTTGAAATTAGCCCAATAATAAATTGGGTCGAGTAGGAAGTATCGTTACTTTTATCAGATAGAAAAAAAATTGGGTTGCATGGAATAGTCTGGCATTTGTGCTTTCTTTTCTCGCATCTACCGTACTAACTGCGTTATCTTATTGGGCTACGAGAGAGTGCGACCACTGGACCAATGGGCTTAGCTAATGTCAGAAACGGGCAAGGGGGGGGGGGTTGGGGGAAGGGGGGCGCGCTAGGTTGCCATGGACCATGTGCCTCTGCCTTCATCTGTAGCTCAGTACCATTTTGCCACATTATAAAGCAAGAAGAAAGAGCGGCGCAATCCAAGCAAGCTCTGGTTTCTTGTACGAAATCTCATTCTTCTGTTATATTTTGTGCATTGGTTCTTGCGTTTTATGTTCAACTACAGCTCAGCCGGCGCTATATATATAATTTTAATTGAATTGATATGATTTTAATAATTTAATATTTTTAATCCTTCACATTGCCTTTTTACTGCTATTTTTTGCTGGTAAAATGCGTATTTTTTTGTCATTAAGGTGATAAGTATATTTAGAAATAACGGTATGTTTTACTTTATGAATTTAAGGAAATTTCGTATCAATTATTTATTAATTAAAAAAAGGATCAATGTATTTATTTTTATAATTTTAGATTATTAGTTGATCAATTATTTGAGAGAAATAATTGTATTTGTATTTTTAAAAATTTTCTGATGATATAGTAGGTTATAAATTTTATCATTAATCATCAATTTAATTACATGGATTTGCCTTTTTTTTTTTTTTTCTATAAATTGATTTTCATCTACTCAAAATTTTCATTCCAATTAATCTTGTAACTGCATAATTAATAATTATGTTTTGAAAGAGTTACCATAATGATATGGTAATATATATATATAGACAATTCTCAATAATGTCTCTCATAATAGTCAATTAATTTTATCACAATTGGTTAACCTAATAATATTTATTTGTCTTCTTTGGTATGAATATTTATTGAAATATTATTTATTATAATTTAATTTTCATTAATTATCATTGCAACAAACAAGAAAAAGCTAATTTGTTTTTTCTAAGTTTCTCCAATACACTGTTGATATAAGCTGTAAGATATAAAATTATCCGTATTATCATGCATTTTATGCGATGATTCAAGCATCAAGAAAAGATGCTTAAGATTCGCAAAATCACCAAAAAAAACCCAAAAAAAAAAAAAGGAAAATAGAAGTTTAATTTAATCTGGCAAATGGGGTTGCAATTAGCATGCCTGCCACTGCCATTACCGTTAATGTAATTCCTATAGGTACAATTTTACTAAAGTAGGTGCCTACTTTCCCACAAAACAGTTTCTCTCACCCACGTGCATCGAGGAAGAAACAAAAAGGAGGTCTGCTACTTGACAAATAAAGTTGCAAAGGCGTGACCTTTATATAAATCTTGTAATAGTAACGACAATGAGAATGACTTGTTTTTTATTGGATTAAAAATATATATTTTATATCAAAATTAAATATAAAAAAATATATTTAGACTTAATATTGATATTTTCACGAGAATGTCAAAACTGTCGCCTCGACACACAGTAAAAATTGTAAAAGCAGCCCGGGCAATGATTGGCCCACATCATCATGTTCCTTGCTGGTGTCAGCCATGACCCAAGCACCCATGATTCCTGATTGACCTTAACCTTCTTGCATCTTCCTACTTTTTGTAGTTTACTTGAAAAAAAAAAAAGCCCATTTATGCAGTTTCACTTTTGAGTATAACTTTCAGAGAACATGGCCTGTACCAATCGGGTGTCTGTTTGCTTCCATGTCTGCCTGACCGTCTTCATTTCGTTCAACCTTAATCTGGGTAATAGTGTTGTGGCATTAACTTTAATTGACACGCCTGTACAGCAAGAACTAGACAGGATTGCAGAACTGCCAGGCCAAGATTTCAATGTTAGCTTTGCACATTACTCCGGATATGTTACTGTCAATCAAGAATTCGGAAGGGCTCTCTTCTACTGGTTCTTTGAGGCCGCTGAGGACCCTGAATCCAAGCCTCTTGTTCTTTGGCTCAACGGAGGTCAGACTGTGATAAAGCAATCATCTTTTTAATGTCTTATTATTATTACTCAATATCGTTACCGTCTAATTTGTAGTGTAGGTTATGCTGTTTATTGGCGGTGATTTGTGTCTTGTTTATGAAGATGAGGGTTTTCATTTTTGTGTAAATGCTTTGTTTGCTAAATTGAGCTTCATACTAATAAGCACTTTCTTGGCTTTGTGGTTCTTTATGTGCCATGCTTTTGGATATTTATGTTGATTAACTGTTTGTTACCGAGTAGATGTTTTGAGTTTTATTTGATGAAGTGGATTTTTACCAAAGAATATTTCTGTAGGACCTGGATGCTCTTCTATTGCTTATGGATTGGCGGAAGAGATTGGCCCTTTTCATATTAGGCCAGATGGGAAGACCATCTATGTAAACCCTTACTCTTGGAATCAAGGTAACAATCTCCTATTCTAAATTTTATCCAGCCAAATTGGTTGTGGTAAAGCTTCTCATTTTCTTGATCTGAAAGGCACTAATGTTTTAACATCTGTTAAATGGACTCTCATGGAGATACTGTTTTGCAGTTGCCAACATTCTGTTTCTTGATTCCCCCGTTGGAGTGGGTTTCTCTTATTCCAATACATCCTCTGATTTGCTGAACAATGGCGACAAAAGGACCGGTGTTACTTCATTTCCCTTTCCTTTTTGTCTCTCATAGTTTTGCTTTATATGAACTCGTTATCATTTGTTGACGGCTGGTCCACTTATACCTTTCTGTCATTTGTTGCAGCCGCGGACTCATTAGGGTTTTTGCTGAAGTGGTTTGAGCGTTTCCCTCAATATAAGGGAAGAGATTTCTATATTACAGGGGAAAGCTATGGAGGTAATGGTTGATTTTTTTTTCTTCCTTCTTTTTTTTTTTTTTTTTTTTTTGGCTTTCCTGTTTTAGAGGCAAAGAAGTTCTGCACCCACCCTAGAAGAAAGAAACCACCGGCAAAAGGATGTAGGCAAAATAATTTCTGTACTAAGAAGGAAACTATTTTTTGTGTCTGTTGAAGATGTCTGAACAGTCCTTTATGTGAGAGCATATGCACTGAATAGACTTACAACGCACCCATGGAAACAACAGTTGTAGGCTAATCTTAATAATGCCCCATGGTTAAAGGGAATGCCACGTAATAGTTTCAGAAATACTTCTGTATATTTGGTGGCTTGTAAATTCTAAAAGATGGTTTTTATGCCTTGGACTCTCTGTCCAGGACATTATATTCCTCAGCTAAGCCAGGCCATTGTGCTGTACAACCGAATATCAAAGGAGAAGACAATCGATCTGAAGGGTTATATGGTATACACTTTGTAATCATCATGATTTAGCATAACTTGCTGATCTCAGGCATTTTTTACGCCAGCTAGAACACTTGGATGAATGTTCATTGCAGGTGGGAAATGCTCTGACAGATGACTACCATGACCATTTGGGGCTTTTCCAGTTTCTGTGGTCAGCTGCTTTAATTTCTGACCAGACATACCAGAAGCTTAATCTTCTCTGTGATTTTCAATCATTCATCCGTGCCTCAGAAGCATGCGAAAAGATTCTAGAAATCGCAGACAAAGAAATTGGGAACATTGATCCATACAGCATATTTACTCCTTCCTGCCGTGGCAATATCAGCCAATCAACTCAGTTACTCAAAAGGGTGAATGTAAGTACACACTTTAAACTTCAAAGAGCTGTATACTAACTGTAATGTGATCTTGGCCATGAATGATCTACAACTTTTCCATGCACTTGCCACTTATTGAATGCCTTAATATAAAGGTAGCAAAGTGAAAAAGGATGCCTTTACCTCCCTAGTTCAAAATCTTTGAGTCCAGTATTTGAACTTTTGTTCACTCTTAGGCTCTGGATTTGGAAGACTTGTTATGCTCAGATATGGTAAGGACCTAACTGTCTTGTGCACACTTGTTTTGGGCTATGCTTGTATCATCAGATATTTGAAACCCTTTTATGGCATCACTCCTTTGAATTTGACTTAATGTGTAAGAAAAAAAATTCAGTACTCACTTAAATTATTACCAAAAGTTTCCAAGAAAAATCTGAAATCAAGGCTTAAAACCTTGTTGTAGAATGATGCTTATTTACAACTACAAAAGTTTTTTTTTGCTTACATAGCATTAATGTATTCTAACGCAATACAATAGGTGCTTGGACGTCTCAAAGAGAAGTATGATCCTTGCACTGAGCAGCACTCAACTGTGTACTTCAATCTACCAGCAGTTCAAAGGGCCATACATGTTGCACCAGAATTTGCGCCACCTAAATGGGAGACCTGCAGGTATATCTATCTGAAGAGACACTGGGAATCTATTACTTGCTTTACCTTGGTCTCATGAACTAGTCCTAGAGGAACATCAGTCTTCAGGATCTGGCTGACTGGTTGGAAGCCAATTTTAGGTCAAGGACTAAATTTCCTAATGCATGCGTACAATGCAAGTTTTAGATGATGGGCAAAATGCACACCTCCAACTGACTGACATGTGTATGTTATGATGCTATGATCAGCAAATGACACTAATACTTTTTCTAGATTTTGCAACACTTTTGAATTTTGCTATTTATCTTGGCTTTCTGTTATATAGTGATCTGGTTTATGATAACTGGAAGGACTCTCCTTCGACGGTGCTAGACATTTATCATGAGCTCATACATTCAGGACTTCGTATATGGGTGTTCAGGTTAGCTGCTTCAGTGTTTCTTTTTTGAAGTGTTTGTTTGCTAGTCTCTGACTTTGAATTGTCCTTCAACAATTTTATGCATTGACTTCCTGCAATATTGCTTTCTCAGATAAGTTTAATCTTTATGATTCCTTAATAAGTTTTGGTATTGCAGTAAAGAAAACATTAAATTCTTTTCTAGGTCACTTTTTACCCTTCTCCTTTGCCCACTTTCATTTTTCTGTTGTTTTGTTTTGCCTTTTTCCTGTTTGTGCTGCACAATGAAAAATAAGCATAGTGGAGCTCAAAAAGACTTAATTCTCTTATTCATTGGGTGTAGTTCCCGCACATCATGATACGCATAAAGGGGGGGGGGGATTAAATCAGATATGACGTAGTTTTCATGAATAAGAGCTGATGGCTGTAGTCAATTTTTTATTTTATGATCATTGCAACATGGAGAAAGTGGGCGAAATTTCTTTTGGCAGACAATCTGTTGTGCTTATGGTGCCTACATGTGAACGCATCTTTTCTTTTAGCTTATTTCTTACAGAGGACAATGCACCAAGAGGGTGCAAGTTCCATCATAAGTCAGCGCTTCCAGGCAGACTATCTGTTGCGCTTGTGGTGCCTACCTATGGATGTGTCTTTCGTTTGAAATGCAGTTTTAGCTTGGATTTCTTAAAGCTGAAAATTTACCCAAGCGTGCAAATTCTGTTTACTTGGTGATACTTGCTTGTCTCTGTCTGAGCGTAACCCTGCCTCTGCATTGCCAGCACGCGCCTTTGTCTAGGTATAACTGCACATATACACTACTAATGATCCTTGTTTTGGTATTTTTCCTTGTATGACAGTGGTGACACAGATGCCATAATCCCAGTTACTTCCACCCGATACAGCATAGATGCGCTCAAGCTTCCAACTGTGAAACCTTGGCGAGCATGGTACGACGAGGGACAGGTACGTAAAACCAAAATACTACACATAATTAGAAACATTGATCCAAGTTGAAGCATCAGTTTGTGGAAACTAACCTACTTTACACACAAATAGGTGGGCGGATGGACGCAAGAGTATGCAGGCCTTACCTTTGTGGTGGTACGGGGAGCAGGCCACGAAGTCCCATTGCATAAACCGAAGCTATCTCTCACCCTCATCAAAAGCTTCTTGTCAGGAGCTTCAATGCCAACCCTTGAACTTGTCAATGCCTCCTCTTGAATTCTTCACAACATCAAAATTCAAGAGAGAGTTTCATTAATTGTCAAATTTCCATGGGCCTACTGCTGTAAGCAATAACATATTTGAAATACGCGATAGCGTTAAGACTACGTTGAAAAGCTACATGTGGTTAGACTGAAACACACCAAAAAAAAAAAAAAAAAATCATCTCGAAAATTAGAGGTATAAATTGAGCAAGACAGAAGAACTAAATAAAGTCAAAAAAACATATTTTAAGCAGAGGGAAAAAAAAAAAAAAAGTAAAAATTGAACGCCATGAAACAAAAACTCAATGCGTCGTGGTTGCGGATAAAATGTTTCCATTTTTTGTTTCTTTTGTTTTAAATTTTCTCCCACACATCTCTCCGGGAAAAGGAGGAAAATATACCGAGAGAAACGACATCGTATGCACCCTGGACACTTTCACCTCACCATGTTTTGAGACCCCAGATTAAAACTTCGTATTTAGCTAAAATCGAAATGCCGGACATGCAGGGACCCGAAGTAGAAGAAGAAGAAGAAGAAAGCAGAGAGGGCAAAGGTAAATGGTGGTGGCCTCTACTGCTGATCACTTCTACTAGTATGCTTTTCCCTTTTTTTTTTTTTGTTGTTCTTATTTTTGGGCCGTCGTTTTGGTAGAAATAAGGGACGTAAATAGTCCTAAATGGGAGTGCTAATTGGTATTTGGCTGCACAAGTTCTTTCAACATCCTATTCGGACTGGGATTAACGGCTCTGTAAAAGAATCCTCCGTTTCTGTTTCCTGATAACAGCAAGCCCGCGATGGTTTTGTTTTTGTCATTCTTGCGACAAAGGCTGCTCAGGTATTTGTGGTGTGGCGCGCGATAATGCCTATTGTGAAGGGAAAGTGTTTCGGATGCGGCTGCAGTGGTGGTCTGGAAAGCTCTAATGGGGCCTGTTGGGTTACAGGATCAAGGCTCGGCAAAGAAGCTTATGTCACCATTTTCTTGGCAAAGACAGAGCCATCATCCAGTCCAGAAAAACAAAGCAATCTCCCCGTCTGATTTCCGTGACATCCGGCAACCTTGAAGCAAGCTTGGTCACTTGAGTTAGAAAAACAAGTTCTTCTTGAACTGAGTTCCAGTCCCTATGTGGTACGATTCTTTGGGGATGAGATCACCGAGACTGAAGAAGGTGAAAAGATATACAATATTCTGTTGCGAAATGGGTTTTGAGCTATTTAAAGTCCAGTGAAATGGGTTTTTTTTGAACCCGAAAATACTCTGCGTCTATTTTTTTGACCCCAATTTCACATCTGGGTTGGCTTGAAGGTATCAAGGCTCCCTCTGATAGGTGTTTCTGTATTCTACACATTGCTGCCAAGTGCCAACCTAGATTCCACCTTATCGCGGATCCATCTGGGCTGTCAATTGAAGTCCACATTCATTAACTAACATAGGCCTTTGATACAGGGTCTCATGTTCCTGGTTCCGTCCAGATGTCAGAAGTCAAAAGATGTATACAGTTTAGGACGTGGACTGGTACAGGTGTAGGCCCAGAGCAATAGTATTATTTGTAAGTTAATCCTCGTACCGACGTTTCATGGTACAACGAGTTCGTTGACATATTGAATAGGTATGTGATTTTCATGCCATTAATGGAGATTACGGGGACCAGTCCTTTATGGTCGTTGACCAATCAAGCAGTGAGCCTTGGCTTCCATGTGAGATCTTGAAAGTCTACTTCCTTCTTTCGCTTACATGCTGCATTGCCATTTTGCGGTGGCAATATTTCCGTGAATTTTATAAAAAAAAATGCAAATATTAACCTCCCTCTTAAAAATCACGAATGGGTAGGTCGTTTCATGTACATAAGCTTTGTGCCCATCGAATCTAAATTCATTAAATCGTACATACATTGCATTTTAGATTTATTATATTTTAAATATATTATATTTCAAAATTTATCAAATTTTAAATATATCATAGTAAGAGTCTTGAAATTTAAAATTTAGATCAATTAAATTTCATATTATTTTAATTTATTTTATTCAAATTTCAAATTATTTTGATTTATGGATTAAGGTTTATTAGTTTTTTCAGTTAATGTGAAATGGATTGGGTCGGATTTCGAATGGTTACATAAAGTAATTCGAGTGGGCTCAGCCTTTTGTTGCGTCTAGCTTCTCTCTCAAACTTTGAATTAGGATACCCACTTATTTATTTTATTTTATTTTTTTTGGGTCATAGTTAGAATGCACAACTGCGTGTTTGGAATTAATCGATAACAAAATACATCCCTGTAAAGAAGCTAAATTGGGGGGGTGGGGGGGGGAACTAAAGGAGGTAAATAATCTGTTATTGGATTAAAACGAGTACCGATGGTAATGCTCAAGGCAACCCGGGCAAAGCAGGCTTCGGAGGTATCTTGCGTAATGAATTTGGCACTTGGCAGGAAGTTTCATGGGTTCGCCAAGTGTTGCTACAAGTACGGTGGCTGATAGGCATGATCTGGAATAATGCATAGGACATGGGGCATCGGAATGTCCCGATGTTTTGAGTTTCCTGTCACGTAGTGCACCATTTCCGGTCACGTTTTGGCTTGATGATGCAATGGCCAACCTTCCGTTAATGTTATTCTTGAAACTGACTCCCCTGAAGCTTTGAATTTGATCACTGGCCAACCTTCCGTTTTCCACCCTCCAGTGATGTTGTTGGATTGTATACGAGGTCTGCATAGGCGAGATCGACAATTACAAAAAAAAAAAAAGCACGTGTTGCAAGAAGGTAATTTATGTGCTGATTTTCTGGCAAAAATGGGTGCCATGTTGGGAACCTTGTTTCCTTGCTGTTTCAAGCTACATTGAAGATTGAAGAACTTTTTTTTGATGCTGTGCAAACTGGAGTTGCAGCAGAGGAATCCTTGGAAAGCAAGCTTGAAGACATGTCTTTTTGGTTGTAATTTCTGGTTGGTTTACAACCTTAGAGGTTAAACAAGTGTTGTAATTGTTGTATTTGGCTTGTTTGTTTACTTCAAGCTGTGGTGGAGCAGTTGTTCTGCTGTACCATTTCTGTTGCTTGCTGTAATGTGTTGACATCCCACTTTCAAGCTTTCTTTACTTGTGTTTTTAGGTAAGTAAGGTAGTCCATGCGTTGTACAATGATCATTACTTAATTTGTACTCAAACTCCATATATTTAGAGATGACATTAATAAAAAATGTGCTCAGTTTCTCCAATTGATTTTCTGGTTTTTGGCATTCTGCAACATCTAAGCCTTTTCCACGAGCTGTAAACTAGCACCCTTCATGTCAGTATGACTTTTGGAGAGGTTCTTCTGGATCATCCTCCTTCGGGTCTGAGATTCAAAACCCGGCCGCCACGTCAGACCCCTGAGCATGCCCATTAACCTAGGTTATCTTTGCTTAACAGTGCATCATCCACTAATCTCTCTCTAATCCCAGGTACAAGCATGAAAGGAGACAAAGAAGCGAACACAATTAACACTCAAAAACTTTGTTGGGCCTGTGCCGACATGTTGACGACCATAGCCGTCCCGCTATTGACATTATTTACCTGTAATTCAACTCATTGTTCAGATATAAAAAAAAATTAATGTGTAATAAATGCATATTTATATTGTATGTTTATAACTGTTAATTACATATTTATAATTTTTTATTATTAATTATAATATATGAAAAAAATTGAAATGCACAAATAGCGATTATCACAATGCAATTTAAATTTATGGTTGTTGCCTGTGTTATCCTACTCGCTTTCCATGGTTCTTAACATTTTGGCAGGAGTTGGTCCACAATTCGCTGGGTCCCTTCGTCAAACACCAAAGGCCTTCCAAAAGGACGTTTCACAACTTCAACGGTGATTAGGCACAAGGCACGAAAGTATTGGAGTCATTCTTTATACACATAAAGGAGAGAAAAAAAAAATAAAAAATCAATGGCTTTATATTAATCTTACTGTTAAGGCAACGGTGATTCATTTCTTACAAACAGTCTCTCTTTCTCTCCATAGTTCTGCTTTCTCGGCTTCAAAAATCAATTTCTTTGATGCTTTGAAGCTTGTTGAGAATGAGAATCATAATGGGGTCTTGCAAGTTTTCCATGTTTCGTCTTCTTTGTTTGATTATTGTCATGTTGGTGGTCTCTGGCGAAGAAAATGCTGTACTAGCTAAAGAAAGAGTTTCTTTGCTTGCATTCAAGAAGGGGATTGTATTAGACCCTGAAGGTGCACTTGAAAGCTGGAACTCTGCTCATGTCTGCAACTGGACAGGAGTTACTTGCAGTAATTCTAGTGGTCTGATAGTAAAGCTTGACCTTAGCGTCCGGTCACTTCATGGCACAATTTCACCGGCACTTGCAAATATTTCTTCTTTGGAGATTCTTGACTTGTCAATGAACTTTCTTGAAGGCAATATTCCAGCAGAGTTGGGCTATCTTTTTCAACTGAGACAACTTTGTTTATCATGGAATTTGCTTCAAGGAGAAGTTCCCAAGGAGTTCAGTTCTCTTCGCCAATTGGTATACCTTAGTTTGACAACCAACCGTCTCGCCGGTGATATTCCTGCGTCACTTTTTTGCAATGGGTCCTCTTTTTTGGAGTACGTGGACCTTTCTAACAATTCCTTAAGGGGGCAAATCCCTCTACAGAGTGAATGTGAGCCCAGAAATTTAAAGTATCTATTGCTTTGGTCGAACAATCTAGTGGGTCGGGTTCCCCAAGCCCTTTCCAACTCTTCAAAACTTGTATGGCTTGATTTGGGGTCCAACATGCTAAGTGGGGTGCTGCCATCAGAAATTGTACGTAAAATGACACAGTTGCAGATACTCTATTTGTCTTACAATAACTTCATTAGCCATGACAGTAACACCAGTCTTGAACCTTTTTTGGCTTCCTTGGTTAATCTATCTAACTTTCAAAAGCTCCATTTGGCGCGAAATAATCTTGACGGAGAGATACCTCCTATTATTGGTGATCTTTCCCATCTTGTACAGATTCATCTTGATGCCAATAGTCTCTATGGTCCTATGCCACCTCAAATTTCCAGTCTTGTCAACCTTACCCTGTTAAATTTGTCTTGTAACCTTTTAAACGGTACCGTCCCACATGAGCTATGCCGCATGCAAATATTAGAGAGACTTTATTTGTCAAGTAACTCCCTCTCTGGAGAAATTCCTTCTGCCCTTGGTGACACTCCACATTTAGGCCTCCTTGACTTGTCAAAAAACAAGCTCTCAGGTTCCATCCCAGACAGCTTTGCCAACCTTTCCCAGTTGAGAGAACTCCTGCTTTATGAAAATCAGCTCTCGGGTGCCATAACGCCAAGTCTGGGAAAATGTGTCAATTTAGAAATCCTAGACTTATCTAGGAACGTAATTTCTGGCACAATTCCCACCGAGGTCGCAGCACTGAGGAGCTTGAAGTTGTACCTGAATTTGTCAAGTAACCACTTACATGGACCATTACCACTAGAGCTCAGTAAAATGAACATGGTGCTAGCAATTGATCTATCTTCAAACAATTTCTCTGGCACCATCCCACCTCAACTTGGAAGATGCATTGCTCTAGAGTACCTCAACCTCTCAGGAAATTTTATTGAAGGTCCTTTGCCAGCTTCAATTGGCCAGCTGCCTTACCTCGTGGAACTCGACGTATCTTCAAATAATTTGAGTGGAAAAATACCACAATCTCTGGAATCTTCGCCAACTCTCAAGCATCTTAATTTTTCTTTTAACAAATTCTATGGGAAAATATCAAACAACGGGGCATTTTCATTGCTGACCGAAGACTCTTTCTTAGGAAACAATGGCCTTTGTGGCTCGATAAGAGGCATGACAATCTGCCGCAAGAAACATTCACATCATTCCTTTATGTTGCCTATCCTTCTGTCATCATCTGCCACTTTTGTATTGAGTCTACTTGTGTACTTCCTCTTACGGTGGTCAAGATCCAGGAAGCAGCTGGCTATATTCAGTCAAGGGGACTTGGAAGATGAGGGAAAAGAAACAATGGTCCAAAAGTATCCAAAAATTTCATACCGACAACTGAATGAAGCTACTGGTGGCTTTAGTGCTTCAAACCTAGTTGGCTCTGGACGGTTTGGTCATGTTTATAAAGGAATTCTTGGAGACAACACGATGATAGCAGTGAAGGTCCTGGATTTAAAGACAGCTTCAGAGATTTCAGGGAGCTTTAAGAGAGAGTGCCAGATCCTGAAGAGGGTTAGGCACAGGAATTTAATAAGAATCATCACAATATGCAGCAAGCCGGACTTCAAAGCCATTGTTCTTCCACTTATGTCAAATGGCTGCTTGGAAAGATATCTTCATCCGGGTCATGGATTGAACCCTGGGCTGAGTTTGGTTCAGTTAATAAGCATCTGCAATGATGTAGCTGAAGGAATTGCCTACTTGCATCATTTCTCTCCTGTTAAAGTCGTGCACTGCGATCTTAAGCCAAGCAACATCCTCCTGGATGAGGACATGAAGGCTATGGTAACAGATTTTGGAATTGCGCGGTTGGTGAAAGGGGTCGATGAGAATGATTCACGAAGTGATTCAGTGTCCTTCAACTCAAAGGATGGCCTTTTGTGTGGATCTGTTGGCTACATAGCTCCTGGTATGAACCCGTCCTTTGCTATAAAACTACAGAACATTTTACCAATCATAGTTATTTCATGTAAACTTTTTCCATTGCAGAATACGGCGCGGGTAAGCGTGCTTCAACTCAGGGAGATGTCTACAGTTTTGGAGTCGTCCTGTTAGAAACTGTAACAGGAAGGCGCCCGACAGATGTTCTTTTTAATGATGGTTCCAGCTTGCATGAATGGGTCAAGAGTCACTATCCCCATAACCTCAAGCCTATAATTGAGCAGGCACTGGTCAGGCATTGTATGCCTGCCATGCCATCACGTTACAATCAAACATTTAGTGACGTTATTGTGGAATTGATTGAGCTTGGCCTTATGTGTACTCAATATAATCCATCAACAAGACCTAGCATGATGGATGTGGCCTATGAAGTAGGAAGGCTGAAGCAATTCCTTTCCAGTGCTCCCTCACACATCTGGTTGAAGAACCGCCTAAATAGAGGTGAACTTCTCGAAGATGCAGTAGCAGCAGCTTCTTGAAGTTTCACAATTTTAGTGACTGTCAACCATTTTATTCATTCGAGTAGTGCATTTTGCAGTAACAAAATTCTGTATCTGATTTCAGTCTAATAACACGTCTGTTTCACCTATCATAATTTTTCTTTTTTCCTGACCAGTATGCTGTAAACTTTAATTTCTGACGTGAAACGATGACCGTGCTTTGATTAGCTCCATTTCAACATCACAATCAACCAAATGCTGCCCTCCTCGATATAATAGAATTTATAAGATTTGTGAATTCTGAATCTTTAGTCAACTATGAGACATCTATTGATGTTTCAATGCATGTCCTCGTTCTATTAGCCTATTGTCCCTTCTAATTATCAGCACATGCTAGTGGGAATCGACACAGTAAATTCAATAATCCATAAACTGTATCGTGGTCTCTTTTGGCCTTACTTTTAGCAAGTAGAAGGTCATCATCAACCATGTTTGCACTTCCTTACCTTATAAGAAAGGAGGCACTTGAAATCTTTTCACACTTTAATTAAAAACAGGGCAAAGGTCCCTAAACCACATAGTTTGCTGCAATGGTTCAAATTATCCATGGAGAGACATAGCAAGTTGGGAACTTCAGATTATTTAAAAAGGAAAAAATCAAGAACCAAGTCAAAGTCAATTTGGATGCACATTTGACCCTACCTTAGGAAGATTGATCCATACAGAAATTTTCTATAGTGGAGAGTTTAAAAACAACGAAAATGTTAATAACTGTTCCATTTTCATTTTCCCTTTTTCTATAAGAGCATGTTTTTCTTATGGCCAGAAGTCCACTTCCCACAAACTTCAAGTTACTGGCACGATTACTATTGTCAAACTCCCACTTAAACATGAAATGCATTGAATAGAATTCAATGTAAGACCGTGTATTTAATCGACACACAATTTGAAATTTATCTTTATCACTAAGTTAACTGTAAGTGATTATGAAAGCATACTTTTTTTTACTATTTAATTTCTGGGTCGGCTCAGAAATCAAATAATCCTCATCATGTTTACCAATTAATTTTTCTGGGTCGGTCTAGAAGTCAAATAATCCTCACCCTTTGCAGGATAATAAATTGTACTAATGGGTTGGTTGAGGATCAGACTCTGAACGGTTGGAGAGTATTTAACCAATCAATCCGCAGAAAATTTGTTTTCCCTCGTGATTGCGGCAAGCCTTCAGTCCCAGTCCAATCATCTTGTTGACAATGTCAAGTAAAAGTTTGTCAATCTTTCATGCATTTTGCAGCAATGACCACTTCCACAATGCCTAATGATCCTTTGCATAGGCCAGCTATAACGCTTTTAAAGTTTCCGCCGTGAAACTTCCCTTCAACAATCTTTGATGCATCAATATCAATCAGTGATGTAATCTGTTCTATCTTGTATAATTCCTTGCAACACACTTAAGGCCAGGCAGAAATTGACACCTGTGGTTTTCAGAGAAGAAAACATTTCAGACGTACACGACAGCACAAGATGAACTCCATTTATCCATGGATTTTTACCGAAAAAGAAATTCGAGTGACCAGTACAAAGAATGAGGGAACGCGGTTTCCTGTAAACTGAAATCTGTCATATCAGGAATTGGAAAATAAACATACAATGGTGGTGTTCTTATTCAATGAAGGCAAAGAATAATGTGGAGAGCTGAAAGCACTCAGCATAGATAAGAAGTGGTAAGGTAAAGTTCTTTGTGACATGCTTCGACAGATTGATCATTAAAAAGGACATTGTACTACACGAGACTCTTATACTATGAAATTTAAGAAAATATTAGAAGTACACAACTTTATATTCTCTCTACAAAAGGGTTGTTTCATGACATATAGGTCTTTGGAAAGGGAGAAAAATATGATTGTGAATTATAATCCAGCCGGGGTTGGACAGGGAAGACCTTGATTTACTAGGGCCAGTTAAGCTTAAATTACCCGGGTTAAGAGGACAGGCCCTTGACCCCTGTCCCCTCTTAGTGCTAACGCAAACGAGTTATAGCCAAAATTGAATTCAATGAAAAATTATGAATAAATAACTAGTGCCAAAAACTTAAAAATAAAATATTCCTTGTTTCTTTTTCGAGGTGTCCACAACACTACATACCACCTTTTGGAATGGATAAGCAGTTGATTATACATTCTGCTATGAAGATTTAGGAACTTCCAAAGCTGTTCAGGCATCTTTTAATTGTCGATTTTCACTTTCAAGGATAAGTTTACTTTCTATTTTTGGACTAAATAGAAATAGATAAAACGCAAAAAAAAAACAAAGAGTAAAAAAAAGGGGTTGAGATTGATAAAAAAAGATTGTAGTTATTAATTCAATTTTATAATATATATATATATAAAGTATAAGGATTTAAAATTTAAAATAAAATATTATTGAAATTATATAAATTTTATAATTTAAAATTTAAATTAAAATAATTATCAGTTATTTAAATTATTATATAATAATTAATTTATTTGATTTGCAAGTTAATAATATTTTAAAATGTGAAAAATTTATTGAAAGGAGAAACAACTTGTAATTATTATAACTCACATTTAAGTTATAGAGGAAAATTTATGCAGGACTTGTAATAACAGAAATATGAGAGCAAAATGGTGACACTATCGGGATCTTCATTAATGACTTTCAATCACGCTCGTAAGAGCCATTTTTGGCCCTAAAGCATTTTGCTACTTGTATAATAACCATAAGACTTCATAGATGGATCAACCAGCACATGTATAAAGAAACTCAGAAGGATGAAGCTCATTAATGACAGCATAAATGATTAAGCAATAATAAAACTGCAACTGCCTGTCCTTTCTTAGAAATTCCAATGGATAATAAAATGAAAGAAGTAAACATTTTAATATGCACGCTCGTACAGCCAGGTGATGAAAATATTATCAGAACTCCTTATGATCCGGAGAGTGGAATGCTTCGGCAAAGATTAAGCTTCTAAAAGAAACTAAATTTTCTCTGTGGAAATGGGAGAAAAAGGGAAAAAAAAAAAAAGCGAACGGAGAGCACTGCTGCAGCAAGGTACACTTATAACTTCTGTATGATTTGACAACATTAGCTGAAACCTCAAATGAAAAAACACACATCTTTTCTGTGATTAATGTACAAAGTACAATCTTTACAACAAAATTAAATTTCAAAGGAGAAACAAAATCCAAAGACTTCCTGCATATATTAACACTATATATAGGAGAATTGAAATATATCTTACACGGTCCTTGTCGGTGAGCACATTAGAACCCAATGATTAATGACAGCCCCCTGCTCATGTCTTGATTAAAGCCAAAAGTAAATCATGGCCTGTTAAAAGAAACTTGTCATTTTGCCTGGCTTCAAGTTAATGGTAATGATAACACAACAAATCAACATTGCAAGACATATCATCAGCTCATGCTGTGCTCATATCTGCAGTTCCTAAGGCATAGTTTCTTGAGTGGGGTTGGAAAGACAAAACATACCTCATGGAGAGGATCTAGGGACAGGCTTTCTACAGGAGTTGATTTCTTGGCTGTTAAGCTTCTCACCCCAGACTCTATCAATTTGAGCTGTTCACTCATCTCCTCCAACAATTTCAATCCTTCTTCTCCTCCAGCAGTAATTTCTTGTCTGTCATTGTTCCTTGCTCTCTCAAGATGCTCAATTCTCTGAGTCAGTTGTTGGCGGTCAGCTTGAGAATCACCATCACCAACTGCTTGATGAAAACCAGACACATTGCAACCAGCACAGAACCCATCTCTTGGCTTGGGCAATTCCCTCTCATGATTTATGGAATGCAGCATCGTCTTTACCTGGTCTGTTTCTTTTTCCTTAGTCAATTCTAGAGTATTCTCAGAAGCGAACGGCTTTCTAAGCTTCCTTTCACCTTCCACAGTCCACTTAGTACATTCTTTCTTTTGAGGTTCAGAAAATTTATAACTCTTACATATTTTTTGAACCTCGAAAATATCCTGGGCACTTGAAGGGCAAGCAGCATCAACAATGACTTCCCTTTCTCGTGAATTTTCAAGATGTTTGACTTGAACTGGATCAGCAGTGCGACTGTCTATGTCTCCTGCTGAATCAAGGATTGTACCAATGCTTGTTTGTGAAAACAATGACGGAGAACATGCACCACCTTTGCAAAATGTAGATTTGCATCTACCAGAATCTTTGCCATCTGAAATCTCCTTTACACGTTCATCCAACCTTTTGATCTGTTGCCAGTACGAATTGATACCCACAACTGCAAAACTTCCTGATTTCCTTTCTGATTCGTCATTTCTTTGGCTCTCACTTTCATCCTCTATGCCCGATCCCAAACCTGGCATGGGGATCACAGGTCTTTTTCTTTCAACGGTAGTTTTCTTGAGATTGGAATCCTTGACTGAAAATGCAGGTGGCGAATTGAGCTGCCTTACATTGCTGTTGACAACCTTTTCCTCCAGTAAGGTGTCATTTCTTTGTATCAAAAGATTCTCTGGAAATATATTTTCAGACACACCCAAATCATTAAAACCCATGCTTAGAAGTCTATACCTATAAACCTGAACCTGAAATTCAAGAGAAGTGATCTCCATCTCTTTCTGATATATGAGATCTTCAGAAAGTTCCAGAGCTTTTTCTACATGGCACATCTTTTCTTCTGTCATTCTCTTATATTGACTTGCTTCCATCTTCAATGAAGCCTTTTCTCCTTGCAAACGCAATATCATTGACAGAGCTTCACTAGCTGCAGTGGCTGAGGCTTCTCTTTCCACATCCAACTCATTGTAAAGCTGCCGCAGAAGTTGCTGCTGTGCACAGAGTGCTTCTTTCAGGGCCATAATATTAGTTTCAGGCACAACCAATAAACTACTTTCTGCCATTGCACAAATGTTTGTGTAGAAGCAACACAAATTTGTCTGAACAAAAGGGGCAATTCTTTATCAGTCTCAAAAACAAATTTACGATATCTTTTTGTTTTCTATGTATATAAAAGAAGTATTTTCAGTAGGATTATAATTAATGATTGACAATGCTACAATGGGATGAGGAAAGCAGGCATAAAGTTTGAGTAGGCACATAACAAGGCATGCCCTTGCTAGCACATTAAATAACTAGTAATCAGCACTGCATATGCACGTATTTGGTAGAATATGCTTGCACATGAGTTCTTTTGGTTCTCGAGATGGGCAGCACAACATTCAATCAACTCTGGCCAAAGATTCCATCCCCAAAAGTTTTCTGTTGAAAAATTGAAATTGGGTCCCCAAGCTTGCGATCTTTCCATTTCATGTTGCACACTAAGAAAGAAAGTGTCTCACTTCTTGCAAGAAAACAAACCAAGATTCATACTGATTTGCCAGACTAGTTGTAAAATCACAGAACTTAAGTCGCCAAGATGAAAAAACATACCTAAAAACTTCTGGTAATGAAATCTGACAGACATGGAATGAAAGCAAGAGGAAACCAGAAACTCATAGCGTTTGTTCAAGATCAGAGTTTCTTGTTCCCTATAAGTAGCAAACTACTAAAAAGAAAATAAAAAAGAAATTAAAAAAGAGAGAAGCGAAAGCTTGAACTTGTTACCAGAGAAGTGCGATACTTCCTCAGATTAATCTTTGAGGCACTAGCAAAAGGCTGTGTAGTTTAATTCTTTAAGCCACGAGCCAATGGAGAGAAGGACGATAGCGAGATTGGTTAGGCGGCCTCAATGTATATTGACAGTACGACTCTGGATCCACGAAGAAACAAACAAGAAAGTCAAGTAGAAGCTTGTAACCGAAAACCCATAAGCAGATCAACAGGCAACGTCGAAACAAGCAAATAAATTGATTTCAAGATTCCCCATAAAAAGCCAGTACAATTGTATGTAACCCAAACCCCAATACTTTTTAACTCGTGACACGCGCTGCAGAAACAAAAGAAAGAAACCCCATCATCATTTCTCAACGGCTTTTGATTGCTTTAACACAAAAGCACTCAGATTTTTTATTCGGATTTTTGGAATAGATGCATGAACAGTCCTCCTCAGTGCTTTTCTTGTAAGTTGGAATGTTGTGATGTTGACAAGATATACCTTAAATCTGTTTACAGTTGAATAATACTTAAATATCACCAAAAATATATATATACATTTTTATTAATATAAATAATGTTTTTAGTATTTTAATAAATAATTTTATTTAGTAAAAAATTATTTATATCAATAAAAATAATATTTTTAATAATAAATCGTGTCATGTTTGCCTTGGCAAAAGGCGATATAAGGTTTCATTTGGATTCGGCAATAAGATTTGTTGTTAATTTGACCAAATCTTATTTATGTAGATCGCATCCGGCTCTTTCCCTTGGAAAGGTCAGTGCTTTAAGTAACGGTTAACGATGAATTTTAATTATTAATTATAATTATTATACATTTTAATAAATAAATAAATAATTAATATATTTTTTAATAAATAATAAAATTATTATAATTAATAATTAAAATATAATAAAATCAATATGCTTACAAACTCAACGGTTAATTTGCAAAAGGCGGTTTCAACGGCTAATATGTGGATCCCTTCCCGGTCCTGTCCCCTGGAGGGAGGGAGTGGACACGCGTCACTAACCCAGGAAGGCAAAGTTGTGCCCTGAGGAAGCCGAAAGGGACAAAATATTTTTGGCTGCCGCACAAATTCATCAATTATTTTAGCAAAAAAAAAAAAAAAGGGCATAAAATTGATTTCCTTAGAATATCAAAATTAATTATTTTGCTTAAAAAGGATAACTAATAAACAATTTCATCATAATTTCCGATTTTTCATTAATTTTGATAAAAAAAATTGATTTCGCACAATAATCTCTCACGTTCGGAGAATTTTTAACACTTTTTCTGAAGCAAAAACCTAAAAAGCAACGGAGCACCGCGGCAAACACACAAAAAAGAGGAAAGCGAGCGAGGGAATGAAGGATAACAGGCGTTGGTGAAGTGCTCTGGGACCTCTTCGACGTCGTATTCGGTAAGCACTGAAGATGAATTGCCAATAGTAGACGACGATCTGCAGGATATCGGTTGGCTGGTGGGCCACTTGACCCTCTAACTGTCTAACATATTTTTTAATTTTTTGATGAAAAAAGAAAAAATTAAAGAGCCAGTTAAAACTGATAATTCATAATTGAAATGATGAAAACAATTGGGGTTCATTCAAACAGTAAAAAAGATTGTGGGTCTAAATGTAAAAAGTATAAAATATGGTTAGTAGAACTTTTCCTACAATTGGGTCCGCATATTATCGTAGATATTCAAGTCAAATCACTAATACCATTGTGACAAGAAAGACCATCAAAGTCTCATTTTGAATTGAATTTATAGGCAATTACTGTATTAACATTGTGATGGTATTAACATAAACTAACACGGAATTATACACGTAGCCAAACACTCCCTCCGCAGAAGGGCGACGAAGAAGCAACTCGGGTCTCGCGAGAGAGCGAGGGAGATAGTCGAGAATTACGAGGTTGGCGTCCATTTGTGGGCCAAGAGCAACTACGATTCTATTGCCGCGATTGCTAATCTAGCTTTAATTTCCTTTGTGTTTGTTTACGTTTTTGTGAATTTTGATTATATCCCTTTGTATTCGAGCATTTCCAAGAGTGTACTCACTTCTCATTGGCGAATGATTTCATTATCACAGGGGGGGTGCTTTTGCAAGTTCCTATTCTGTTCAGTGCCTTGGCGAGAAAATGGTACGTGAGTTTCTGTGCAACCCTTTTCAGCTTCTAATTGATTTCCTAGTTTCCCGTTGTTTTGGGCCGTAGAATCGTTCCTCTGTGATTGGTTTTTGTTGATTGGTTTGCAAAGAGACCCAGATGAATTTTGTTTTGATATGGGCTGTTGTGACTAGTGGTGACTCAGATAATGGCATTTGATATGGTTTATATGGGTTGATGGTGAAGATATTGCTGATTTGAATGGTGATTATTTATGCAATGTATACTTGTGTTGATAATTCTGACATTTCCACGGCAGGGGTTTAGGGGGAGGGGGGGGGAGAGTTTCTGCTTGCAAGAGTTGTCATATGCTACTAATGGTTATGAAAGAGCAAAAGGAATCATCTGTCATTTTATAGAGGTTCTTTTTGGCCAAGAGTTGTACAACTGGATTTATTTTCCTTTCACTGCAGTGGGCCTTTCCTATTTTTGTGATGATTACAATTTTTTGGAATTCTATTCCATCTGTTTTCACCATTCTGGGAATATTTTTGTGCTATAATGTTGCTCAGGCTATGTACATCAGAGTTAAGCGTAACAAGACAACTTACTTTATTCAGTGCGAACCTACTGAGAAAATATTGGACATTAAGCAGAAACTGAATGATCTCATTGATCAACCAGTTAACAATCAGCGGCTGATCTTATTTGCCACTGGGGAAGTATTGGAGGACTCAAAGTCATTGGCAGAGCAGAAGGTGGCATTTTTAGTTGTTATATTCTTTCTACAACAAACATATGCAAAAATTCGTTCAAAACAGTGAAAAGCCCCAACTGTATATGCTTTCTATTATAGGCAATTACTTTTGACCTTTGTTACATTTGCATTTTAACATGCCCTGTTTGAGTAATTTCTTTTGACATTTCATAAAATGTTTCTTTTCAGGTTGAAAATGATGCTGTTGTGGCACTAACCTTAAGAAAAGGTTGGTTTTCTTGTCCTTTATGGTATTTGTGAATTTTAAGCACATGAGCATATAAGGACCATTCTTGTAGTCGACATGGCATACATTTTTATGATGAGTTCTATAAAGATTCACTGATGATACAACTGAAATACTAAAGGAACATGCGCTTGACTTTGGAATGCTCACCAGGGGCTGGGGATGTTTTGAGCATTTCTTCTGTATGAGAAATTTTTAGGTAGATCATGTCTATCATGCGGTTGTGGAACAAAACAATAGATGTTTGATTTGTCAAGTTCAAGTTCCTATTCTCTCTACCATTTTAGGATTGACTTTCACATGTAATATTTCATTTACTTGACTTTCTGCATGTGTGTAGCTTTAGTCACATAACAATTTCTTTCCACATGAGCTTGAGGAGATTAAGTAACAGTATAAGTGCCTTTTTATATCCTCTTTCATACATTGGAAGCCACCATGGGTATCATTGCCTAACAGTTATCAACAAAATTTTCATGCCTACTTGAGTCCACACTGTATTTCCTGGAAGAGGGTGGGGTTGTTTGCCTCATCCCTGATGGCATTATTAAACAGGTCAAACTTAGGTTGGGATGGACAAAATTATTTGGGGGCTGCCACTAGAAATCAAATTGCTCCTCTGAACTGCTAGAAGTCAGCAGTGCAATTTCCCTTGTATACTGAATCCTGGTGAATGAGGTCGCCTTCCTGGCAAGACCTCTCCCAAAAATTTCCTTTACTTAATAAAGGAACCAGTTGGGCGACATCATAGTTTATGTTCACATCACTCTGAAATGGTAATAACATTGGGAATTTATTTCACTGGAACTGTTGGTAGAAAGGATGACTTATAAAATTTTTGTTCTTCTATTCTTGAGGTATGTTTGCCTGGGATAACACTTCAGGGATGACTGAATCAATTTTGTTTGCACTTGTGTAACTTTTTCTTGTCATTAAATCGTGTAGTTTCAACTTTTGGCCTACTCTGACATGTCATCTTCTGTTTCAAGTTTCCAATTTTGCCTGATATCTGATATTCCATGTTTGTAGGCCCATAATTGGTAAATGATGAAATGCTTTGGCCAAATTGCTTTATCACGCTAATAAAACAGTTATACTTTCAATTTAACTATTGTTATGCAAAATCTGGGAATGTTGAAACAGAACTCTTCCTTGTGATATGGGTTTAAGTTGTTTAGGCATCTTGTCGATGCTGAGGAACCTCACCATTAGCTATGGGGGTTGAGATGGATGGGACTTTATTGAATTCAGCCTTGATACCTGAACCGTGATTTTTCTTCAGTGGTATCCAATAGCCTTCTTTTTTGGTCTGCTCAGCAGAAGAGAATAACAATGCGTAAATATGAGTGATATAGCATTATGATTGGCATGGAATACATACATTGTAATGCTCTATGACATAGATTACCATTGCTGTAAGAAAAAGTGAAACTTAATAGACCAACTCAAATCTTTGAGAATCTTTGCCTGCACCTGCTCGGACCGCCAGTCTAATTGATTTTTCTGCTCATCCTTATAGATGACAGTGAATTTGAGGATGTTAACATAGCCAGGCCAAATGATTTCTACCAGTCTCGTGATTCAGATGGTGGCAATTGGTGAGCCATGACTTGCCCAGAGAATCAGCTGCATCGAGAAAGTCTGGGTTGACCAGCCAGGCATATTGTAACACTCTTATCGTCTCGTGTTGTTGGATGCCTTTTGTTACCATCGATGCTAATTACTATAACAGCCCCAGGCTTAAGACTCGATTTTACCAAGTTGCTCATGGGTCATTCCGGAACGGCCCTGCTCCTCTTTGGATAGTTGGCTGGCCTTTTTTAAAAAAGGAATTATTATATATAGTAGAAAAGTAACAAGAATTACAGCGTAATAAGCATAAAACATTAAGGTATGGTTACATGGATGTTAGGTTCAGAAGATAGAACATTCACGGTGATTTGCTTCTTTTCAACCAAATGTGCGAAATCGAAGAGATTTTATTTTTCTCTCGATTTAAAAAAGGCATTATTTCCAATGTGCCCAAAAAAATAAAAAAATTAAAACTTTAAACTAGAAAATGACAGCGGTAAACGCCACCAAGTAATCATTGCCATCAAACCAAAATTCGACCGGAAAAACTCTACCATTTATTTATTAATTCGCAATTTCAAGGAAACAAATTGAGCCATAAAGCTGAAACTAAACATTGTAATTATGTGTAACTTTACTCCTTAATGATTTAGATTGTACAATTTTTGTGTATTGATTTATACATCGATAAAGAGTTTCATATACGAATTCCGTAGTCATTGGTGAAAATATCGTAATTATACAGGTTGCTCCAAAAGAAAAAAATTGTAATTATAACGGTCAAAAAATCAAGGAGTATTTATCATTAAAGAAAAATTAACTGCGATGGCATTTAAATTTTATTTATTTATTTTTAACTCCACCCAACCAACAAAGCCTATATAAAAACGGGGTCCTTATCCCCGAAATGGAGGGGAGACGCTCTCAGACTCACCATGTCACTTCTTCAATCCAAGAGCGCTCTTCTTTTTCCTATCTCCCTCCGTCACCCAAACCCTAACCCAGTCCTTCCTTGTCCAATCCCAAGAATCCCTTATCCGCGGCCCCAAACGCTCCTTGTCATCTGCGCTACTAAGCGAACCGGCAAGCGTCGGTATCCGTCCGAGAAGAAGAGACTGAGACTGAAGCACAAGGGATCCCTCGGCGATGTCAAGAACAAGTTCGACGGCGTCTGGAGACTCTCCAAGCTCGCGGTTTCCGTCCAAGATGATCCCGGAAAGGACTTTCTTGGCGTCTCCGACGGTTTGCTTCAGGCCATTGCCAAAGCGATTAAGTTCCCGGTATTCTTTTAGTTCTCTCTCTCTCTCTCTCTCTTTTCTTGTTTGTTTGCCGAGAAAATCGACGAGAGAGAAGAATGGAAAATATCGAAATTACTATTTTCTGCTGTTTTTATTTTGGATGCGTGCCTCAGTGATTGGGTTTTGGTTCTTTATTCGTTTACGTCCCTGAAATCAACATAATCCTTAAAATTTTGATTTTGTTTCTTCAAGAATTCACATATAGGGTTTATAAATACTGTTAAACAGCGAAGATTTCTGATTTTCAGAAAGGACTAGGTTCTTATTTGCTGTGGAGTGAATCCTTTTAATGTTTTCTTTCTTTCTTTCAATTTGTCAGGTTGCTTCCTTGCTGCCACCGGAAGCATTTTTAGTTGTCCGGAAATCTTTTGACGCACGGAAGGTCAGTTTTATAGAAATATGTTTGTTGTTGTTGTTGCTTCACCGGAATCGGTTTCTTTCTCTTTTTTTTCTTTTTTCTTTATAAGTCAGTTTCTTTCTTATTTAACTTTGATTGTGTCTTCCATTTTGATTTATCTAAACGAAATAGATATTTGATAGGAGACAAAATTAGCTCCCCTGGTAATTGATTGAAAGAAAGAAAGGAAGGAAGGAAAAACGAGAAACAGAGAACAAGTTGAAAAAGAAATGCCGTTTACTTGTTGGGAGAGAAAAAGAAAAAGGATGAAAAAATTGAAGAATTAATGACAGACTTCAAGAGAGGGGAAAATAAACATGCAAGATAGAAAGAAAGAAGAGGCAAAAAAAAAAAGTTATGTGAATTGAAGGCATAAATAAGATGAACAAAAAGAAGAAAAGAATTAGGTATAAGGGTGAAAGGGCTGAAATCCTAACAAAAAGGGACTATTAGTGTCACAAATATAACTGATTATCTGGTACTTTGTGATGTTATTCTATTATTTGTATTAGCTCAGTAAGAATCTGTGAAGAACAGCCACTAGATAGGGAAAAGGAAGACCTTCAGAAATAAGTAGGTACTGATGGTATTCCGTATGCCCTACTTATTTGTTTTTCTTTTCCAGATGCAGAAGGAGCCCAAATTTGTGTATACCGTTGACATGGATGTCAATAAACTTATTAATCTAGAGCCTCATACTCAGGAATTCATTTCCGATTTAGAGCCTAAAGTTGGGCTTGTTGATCAGATGCACCAAGGAAAAGTTGCTGGAGATTTGATTGGTATAATACACAGTTGCCAAGAAGTTCAGGAAAGAATGTCCTCAACTGAAGGCAGATATAATGTTAGCAACAACACTACCAGTTTGCACAAGGGCACAACAGTATGTAAACCAAGAATAGCTGTTGTGGGTAGTGGTCCATCTGGGCTGTTTGCTTCCCTTGTTCTTGCAGAGCTTGGTGCAGATGTTACCTTAATAGAAAGGGGTCAACCAGTTGAAAGAAGGGGACGTGATATTGGCACTCTGATGGTTCGTCATATTTTAGAGTTGGAGAGCAACTTTTGCTTTGGAGAGGTTAGTTGCTTTGGAGAGGATCTTGATTCACACTTTGTTCTCCCATTGAAGTTATTTTGATATCTCGTATGCTAATTGTTATTTCTGTTTTCCCTATTTGGTTTGGTTGAATACAGTGGGTTTTCAATTTTTAGTTAATTGATGCATATGGTTCTCTCCTTTATTATGTCATAGTAATATGGAACATGGATTACAACTGTGAGGTTTTCTTATTTTTGTTTTACTTCAATTTTTTTTTTTTTTTTTCTGCTGTTCTTTCTAACTTGTTAATTTTTCAGATATCATCTAGTTTCTATAATAATTATTGTTTGTTGAATTTTCTTTGTTTGGTTGATGCCAAGTCATGGACTTATACAATGCAGGGTGGTGCAGGTACCTGGAGCGATGGAAAGCTAGTGACAAGAATTGGAAGGAACAGTGACAGTGTGTTGGCAGTGAGAGCTACTCTAATATGCATAGTTCTATATTTACAAATTGCAGTGGTTCTGCATTAGCACACACAATTCCTCTGGTTTATTAGTGTATATGCTATGTTTGCCTTTTCTGTAGTTGCTATAACATGTTTATTTCTTTCTGTAAATTGGTGGAGTTTTAGTCTTTTCTCATTCTCAAGTTTGCCGGTAAGAAGTGGTATCCTAAATGAGCTTTGTCTCTTAGATTTTCCATTTTTTTCTTAACCCTTCTCTTGAAAGATCATTTTATATACTTGTTCAGTAAAAGGCTTTGTTATGGCTTGGCATCAGGTTGGATTGCACTTTCTTGCATGTGGGTATTCATACTAATAGCTCTCTGTCCATGTTCCTTCTGAGACTGCATTTTAGTGTGAACTAAGTGTTGCAATCAGTTACATAAAGTGATCGGCCTAATGTAGATATCAATTGTGTGAAAGGAAAATGAAAAGGTAAGAACATCTTTCATAGGCACAGGACACTTAGACCAACTTTTTAGCTAAATGTCTGCAGATATTAACTCTGCAACATAATGAAAAAAAAATTACTTCCTTGCTCTATTTCAGTCATTATTTATTCTAGCAGATTTTAGCTTAATCATGTTACCTTTTACTGCTTCTACCCTAATGAAGAGTGATAAAAAATTTATATATTTATTGCATGTGAAAATTTAACATTTTTTTTGTATCTTAGGTTATGAAAACATTGGTTCATTTTGGAGCTCCAGAGAATATCTTGATTGATGGGAAGCCTCATTTGGGAACTGATAGGCTGATTCCTTTGCTCCGCAACTTTCGTCAACATCTACAAAGGCTAAATGTAAGTGTTTGGATTTTGCATTTTTCTCTTTACTAAAAGCTGGCCGAAAAACCATTGCACATCATGAGAATTAACAGATTAGTTAACCTAGAAAACAACATAGCACTGCTTTTTGAATTATACTTCTTTTCATACTTCTTTCATTATGCATAGGTTTCTATCAGGTTTGGGACAAGGGTGGATGATCTAATAATTGAGAATGGATGTGTTGTGGGGGTTGAAGTTTCTGATTCAAGAGATAGATTGAAGCTAAATTCCCAGAAGTTGGGATATGATGCGGTCGTGCTGGCTGTGGGACATTCTGCACGTGATATATATCAAATGCTCCTTTCTCACAATGTTGAGTTGACCCCTAAAAATTTTGCTGTGAGTTCAATTTTCGTTTTAATTTGTTTGATTAATATTTGCAACACGTTTCATTCAAACACATCAGAACTGAGAAAATGCATGATTCTGGGAGACAAATTTGTGTAACTCTGTCACTTGAAAACCATTAACATTCTGGATTACATTTCTGGAACGATGGGATGGAAACTCCTTGGCTATTGATTTTGAGCTCTGATGAGTCTTTCACTTGACCACAAATCAGCTGAAAATATTTTCATTTCCTTTGTTTATGCTATTAGAGATTAAAGGTAGTTTTTGATTCTTTATTAATTATCGTGCAAATTGCATATCATCTCACAAGTGCACATGGGCACTTGGTACTGGACTACTGATGTTGGCATTCTCATAAGACATGTCCTATGTCTCTAGTGCCTACTATTTGCAGCTTAGTTAGGTATGCTTGAGTCCAGTTTTAGTTCATTTTTTGGTAAAACTTGTTCTTATTGTGTTTTGAAATCTGCTTTTAGTTTGTTGAATGTGGCTGTGTTCTAACCAACAATATATTTCTTCTGCAGCTAGATTGTGAGACACCATCTGCTGTAAAATGATTTTAGCACTGAATTAGTCTATTTTGAGTACAATTGGAAGCAGATTGCTGGCATGGTTTCCTTGAAGGGTTCCCATTTAGATTAGGTGTTTACTGTGATCATAGCCTAATTTGCTTCCTAGGTGTTCTAAAAGTTGTTATTTCAATCCAGGTCGGAGATATTAGTTGGTAACTAATGCCATAGAGATATAAGTAGTCATTAATTCCATGACGCAATAAAAATTCATAGGTACCTTCAGTGCAACAGCTCCTTTGAATACAGGATTTATCATGACCAAAAGATGATTTCACAAACAAGATGAAAATTATTGAAAGAACACGTGGGAATTTACATTGTGATGAAGTCAATTTTATAGTGATTGGTATTGATATTTTGCCCTGGTTGTTTGGGTGCTTGATTTTGAGTATCACAATACTTGTTCTTGAACTTTCTGGCATTTTGATTGGCAACTAACTTGCTTAAACAGGTTGGCTTGCGGATTGAGCACCCTCAAGAACTAATAAACAGCATACAGGTCAGTTTTTATGTCTTTATTCATCAATAAGCTTTGTCTTAGGTAATAGGTTGTTAAGTGCATTCCTTTTTCTACGATCTTTTCTTATAAGATACTTGATGTGTAAACATGTGTAGTACTCTGGTTTGGCTGCTGAGGTTCATAGGGGGCGAGGGAAGGTGCCAGTTGCAGATTACAAGGTTGTCAACTATGTCAGTGGGGAGGACTGGCACACGACGTCCAATTCCAAGGCTAGAAATCGTAGTTGCTACTCTTTTTGCATGTGTCCTGGTGGACAGGTATCTTCTTCAGGCTACTTTGCTACTTTGTGCATTTTGGTGCAACATTAAGAAATTTACACACCACCAAAGTGATGCACAAATGCAGACACATATTTTCAGTTAATATTCTTGAACTACACAACTAATTTCATCGTTTGCTTTGGATTCTTTGCCAATTTTATTCAATTAATATAAACATTGCTGTGGAGACTGTTGCTGGTGGTGGCATGCAGTGCAGTCCAAAATTGCTACTGCGCTGCATATGCCTTGTGAGAATGCCTGCAGAAGAACAAGTTCCCTAAAGATTGTTATAGTAAACTGTGGAAATTTCTAATTGCTAATCAAATATTACTAGACTGTCTATGATGGGGACATTAAATTGATGATCACAGGTTGTCCTTACTAGTACAGACCCATCAGAACTCTGCATCAATGGCATGTCATTTTCTCGTCGTGCTTCTAAGTGGGCAAATGCTGCCCTTGTCGTCACTGTCTCAATGCCAGATTTTAATGTGTTGGACTTCCATGGGCCACTTGCAGGGGTCCAATTCCAGGTACCATGTATTTTTATTTGCTCCTTGATCCTTACTTAACCTTGATGCTTAGCAGTGGTGATGTTGTAATGTTTGTTGCTACCATTCACTGTCAGCTTTGTAGATAGGGCTTATTAAATCGCAGAATCCTTCACCCTGTGTGTCCCAATCTTTCTGCATGACTTGCTTAACGAGGAAAAATACTGATTTTTTGATCTCTTGCGGACATCATTTGAGAGATTTTAATTTTTCAATACATGTTTTATCAAGTAATTACACTCCTTTTTTTGGATATTTTATCCTGATTGGAAATTCGTGTATCTCCACTCAATTTTGATGGCTTAAAACTATTGTAGTTGCTTCAAGTTCAAGATCAATTTTTTTTTTTTTCTATTCTTTTTGTCCTCTGAATTTTGGGGATTACTGCCATATTTTTCAGAGGGAATTTGAGCAAAAGGCAGCTCTAATGGGAGGGGGAAACTTCGTGCTGCCTGCACAGACAGTTACTGATTTTCTTGACAACAAATTATCAGGTGGAATTCTTATTTCCTTTCCAAAAGTTTCGTCTTTTTCCTTTTTTTTTTTTTTTTTCATTTAACTTGACTTGGTTTGTTTTGTCAGTTACATCTTTGCCACAATCTAGCTATCGATTGGGAGTGAAGGCAGCAAAACTCCATGAATTGTTTCCAATTCACATAACAGATGCTTTAAAGCACTCAATATTGATGTTTGAGAAAGAGGTTTTAACTTATTTCCATTGTTTAGCAATATTTGTCTTTGAATTTGACAAATTGTCTTAAATGTTTTCTAGATATGCTTACTTTTTCTGCCAATATGTTTTGATTTTCAGTTACCAGGATTTATTTCTGAGGATGCCCTTCTTCATGCTGTAGAGGTATTTGATCTTTTTTTCATCTTCTTATTTATCTTTCACAATATGCTCACATCTCATGCTTCCCTCCTTCATGCGTTCAATTTTGGATGCAATTGTATATTCATTCTCTGGATCACATCTGTTCTCTTATTCATTTAATCATTTCTTCTAGACCAGAACTAGTTCCCCCGTTCAGATTCCCCGCAGCAGTGACACTCATGAGAGTATGTCCTTGAAAGGGCTCTATCCAGTGGGTGAAGGAGCAGGCTATGCCGGTGGAATTATAAGTGCAGCCGTGGATGGCATGCATGTGGGTTTTGGTGTGGCAAAGGCTTTTGATTTGCTTCTTGATGGCATTGAGTCGATTTTGGGGAAGGCTCAAGGTGCTGAATATGTGAAGTACTAGTAGGAATTTGGAATTATGGATTGTGGACATCAGAAGCATACAAGCTTTGAGAATGTTCTGTAAAAGCCAACAGGGACAAAGGCTTGTGCATCAAATTCTGTACCTGAGGACAAACAGGATTAGTATGTCCATAAGAAAAATAATTACCCCATTCTATTTTAATTAGGCAAAATTGCATATCCATGTTCATAACAGTTTGTTTCATTGTTTTTCCTTTTGTGCAGGGTGATGGTAACGACTCGTCCAAATTTGGAAAAGTCGGAGTCTACCTTAATGCCCCTTCATATCTGTGCAACTGATGTATGCAAAGGCCAAGGTACGTCTTTGAATGTGTTTTAGAGGATAACTGAACACTTTTGGAAGTAGTTGACTCAGATGTGTTGCTTGTGATTTTTATTTGACTGGATCTTAGTGAAAGCTCATACTGAAGTCATCTTATGTTGATTAGTGTTTGAAGGGTGAACCTTAATGTAATAACAATGTTGCTTTATTGTCGCCTGGAGGTCACTGGTTTGAGTAGTGTAAAGTGAAAACAGGTTTAAGGTCGTGTATATTTGATTCTTCTTCAAACCTTAGACTTTCTTGATTAATGATTACTTTGGCTAACAAAGTCAGTTTTGTGCCACTAATCAATTAATTCAGAACTAGATTTTTACTGCTCTTGGCATAAGTCATTTTCCTTGAATTACTACACAAACATAATAATCTAGCATAATGTCATCAAGAGTAACTATATGGTTTTTCTATTTCTTTTCCTTGCAACTATATGCATTTTTTCCTTGAATTTTGAAAGCGTGCGATGTGGATATAGTGACCTTACACTATTCTTCAACATCCTTACACTATTCTTCAACGTCCCAATAATGATGACAGTGCATGCTTCCTCATGCGTGGACAGCACATCAGTTTGACTTCTTTTTTAACTTTCTCCCTTATAGATTGCTTTCTTGAAGTGAATGCTTAACTCAAAAAAGTTACAATATCTAAAGTGGCCTTTTGATTTTCCAGCAATTAAAGTGCGGAGCAAAAGTGCATCACGGTTCAAACTGCAACAGTCTACTTTTAAATGGGAGATTAAATTAAGGTGAGTGGATTTTAGATTCTTTGGCAGAACCGTGATCAGATATTTCTATTAATTGTCATACTACCTCAAAACATCTTTGCTTAATAGGGCCTTTGCAAGGTGCGTGTATATATATATATATATATATATATATATGGCAATTAAGTTCTGAGACATTGTATTCAGACGGCCCTGGAATCCTATGTGAACTGCATTCTTCGAAGAAGACAAAAAAGTAAAAAGGAAGGAGAAGACATGCTCGGCCGACGGTGAGAAATGCAAGAGCATATGGAAATGGCAGATGCGTGTACTTGACCATAATGATTGTGTGGCACATGTCTATCATTTTGTCTTTGGGTGAGATTTTGTTTTGCTTTTTTGCTATTTATCATCCATATATTTATTTATTTATTTATAGACCATCTGTTATACGTTACTTATAATCTGAAGGAGCTCATTTTTTTCAATGATATTCTTCCGTCCTAAACCTAAAAATAGTAGAAATACTAACCTTTAATAAAGTGCACGTGTTTTTTAAATGCATCTAAGAAAAACACACGTTTTTTAAATGTCCCTCATTTGTCATCCATAGCTCTCTGGTGAATAAATTGGTCTACTGATAACTAAATCTGTGCCAATTGTAATCTCAATATTGATTAAGATCCGTCACAATTTTTTTGTTTATTTTTTGTCATTTGTTTTATTTGTCTATTTTAATTATTTTTTATCAAATAAAATATTCACTTAAATTCAATCTCTCTCAATTAGATCCGTAGATTTGTAAGTCTACCTTGAACGATTCAAACTAATGCAAGTATTAGTTCTTCAACGTATCTTTACACAGTTTCAAACTCACTCGATTGTAAGGGAAATTATTTTTAAATACAAACTTCATTGATTTATATGCACATAATAAAATTTTATGTTATAGGTAAAATATTTTATATTATATAGATAATAATTTGTGCAATGCGGAGAAATTTTATATTAATATTATATAAATTATGAATGACATTTATGCAAAATAGAGAGATTTTTTATTAGTATTATTATATCACTATAAAATATTATATATATATATAATTATATTATGTCTGAATGTGTTTATAAAATTTTGTGTTTGTATAGTCAAGTTGTTATTATAAGTACCTTCATTAGTGGTCACAAATTCATCTTTCGTCGTCTGAGATAGGTGTGGATTCCCACAATACTGACGTAGAGAATGACACAGTGAATAGCAAGCAGACCAGAGGATGGGACAAAAGGCTGGTAAGTGCGGAGCTGAGAGATTAAACGAAACACGAAATGTCCCCAAAATCTGGAGGGAAACCCAATCGATCAGTTGTTGCCTCGATCTCGATAATGATGAAGTCAAATTTGGAACCGCGACAGGGATGTGAGGGTGGCTGCATCAGAAAGTTGGGGTTTGTAATGTAACAATCTTCATCATTGGCATAACTCAAATAAAAAGCTCTCCAGCGACAAGAAAACCATAAAGTGTGGAAAGCAAATTCGTGTAGAAAACTTGGATATGTCAGCCATTACTTATCTTTTGGCTTCGCTTGGCTTGACCGTTGACTTGATTGACACTTCTTGTTTTTTTTTTTTTTTTTTATGCCACGTTACGCGTGGCATAGTTAAGCTCCTAATAAATTTTGTGGGCCAAAGTAGTTTCCCTGAGGGTAGCCTCATCATCAGAGGCAGCATTTTTTCAGGTCCCACGGAAAGATGTAAACGGGCCTCTTGCCTTTCGGCCTAAAGCAGCGCAGAAAAGCCTTCTCACCAAGTAACGCGCTCCACCGTACATCTGCGTCACATTACGAGCTTGGACCACGGCATCGTGATTGCTTTGAGGGGTTAAAAAAGTTTCGCCGATATTAAAAAGTTTCAATGGAGTTCATCTCACTGGTTAGCAGTTCAGTTCTTGGCCTTTACTTTGAGTAATAGTTAAAAAAAAAAAAAAAAAAAATCTAATGCACCCATTTCCATAGGCATGAATTTGTAGTTGATTGACAATGTCAGCGCATTTGAAACTAATAGTAAACCGTGCTTAAAAGTGGCGGGCAAAGAGAGATTTATAATCAAAAAAAGATTACGTCAACAACGTTGACAATGTAAAAAAAAGCATTGAAAAAATGTAACGGACCGTTAATTTATATCTATATATTTCAAAATTTATTGTCCTGTTTCTTTGGTTTCCAGGAATGAATTCCGTGATTAAGAACTATGCGTAAAGTCAAATAGCCAAAGGTTTGCTTGCGACGTGTCGATACATCTTAAACTAATTTTATAAAATAATACCCTTTGCTTGAAATGTCAGTTTCAACGGAAATTGTATATTAACAAAAGAAACAAACAAAAGCAAAATTAGTTAAAACTACAAAATCAAATGTCAAACTCCTCGGATAAGCAGCCTTTGTAGGTGTGTGTTTACCTGGTCAACTCCGCCGGAATAACGCGTGAAAATGAAAGGAAAAAAACAAGTTCCCATGAAGGTACAAAAATAACAACACCCTGCATTGAATGTTCAACGGCGTTAGCCTTGGCCCAGTACTGAAAAGGTTATTGAACAGGTGAAAATACGGACGGTGAACAGTGATCTTTGGTCACGGGCACATGTTGAACTTCTCTGTAGGCCCATGCCCTACATTTTGGCCGGGGAGAGGGCCGTCGTGTTCCTTGGTACAAAAAGGACAGGTCTTGGTGAGCAAGAAGTCCTCGCACGACTCTCCAAACGCCGGCGGAGACTTTTTCGGCCAGAGAGTTTTCACCGTTTGCAGAATCTTTATGTCGCGTGTCTATAAAAATTTCTAAATAATAAGCGTAAATCGTCATAAATGTTAGGAGTCTTATTCAAATCATAATCTATTCAAGAGTAACCAATTATGTTAAAACCCTTTTTTTTTTTTTTGGGTTTAACAACAATCTACGCAAGTTGAAGTACAAGATTCTTGGTCCAATTCCTAAGGAAATTAAACATAAGGGTTTGTTTCTTTTTTTTTTTTGAGTAAAAATTAAACATAAGGTTAGGACAACATGTCTAGACCAAGACTATGACAAGGAAAATTCTTCAAGTAAAAGAAAATGATATTTTAGAAGGATGACGATGGCAATGACAAACCCTCCCAACAAAATAATTACATGAATTAAGACTAATTTATACTTTTTTTTTTTTTGTTCAATCCATCATTAAAGCAACATCTAACCGATTCATTACATTATTCCGGTCACCTACTGATCTTTTGGTCTACTGGATGATACATTGCATCTTGTCACAAGATATTTGTCTATTTAATAATGGTAGACTCTTATGTTGTAAGAGATGTGGCAGTTAATAGTCAATTCAATTGTACAAATCTCATCGTTTCATTATTTGGGTAATAATAAAAATTCAAGTTTGCAATATTTACAAAAAAATCATGTCTAACGCCAATGTACTTTACCTTAATAGTGTTGGTATAGAAAATTTTGGAGTTGAAATCTCAATTTGCAACCCATTAATCAAAAAAAAGAAAAAGTTATACTAAAATATTTGTATTTAAGATCAATCAGACCAACCAATATAAGATAAATTATATTATAATTTTGTTTTATATGAATTTGAGTATCTGCCAAAATATTTAATAAGTTCAATACACGTCTTGAACATGCACACCATTTTAGGGTAGTTGCAATTTTTTTTTTTTTTTTTTTTTTTGTTGGGTGTCCTAGAGTATGCTTTTCTAATAGATTCAATTATAAAAGGTACAATCATTCTCAATGAAATTGAAATAGAAATGCTACTCCTAGTTTTTCATTTTTACTGAATTAGAAAAATTTATATTACAGCCTACACTTATGTGCAGAGTGTAAATTGCATTCGTAAAATAAAATCAGGGTAATTATTAAATTAATTTTTTTTTTTTTTAAAAAAAGGGATTTGTGTTATTAACAATGCTAGTTTAAAAGTTAATTGACTTGGGCATTAAAAGTAGGTGGGCGCGAAAACAACGTCCATCTCCACCTCAACTGCCAAAAACTGTCTCTACTTTTCTTTTCCTCCTTTCTCTCTTCCGTTTACTGAAAAAATCTGTCGGACGATCGAAGCTTTTCTTTTTCTTTTGTTTTTTATTCACTCCCTTTTTTTAAAAAATTTTTTTTCTAAAACTCTCTTTGCTCTCTCCTCACTGCCGGAGTATTCTCTCTGTCTCAGACTTGGCACCTTCTTTTTCTCCGGCGACCCGCTGGCCTGGCCCTGAATCCTCCTCCGGTGGCCCGTTTCGCTTCGTGTTCTTGACCCTTGTTGAAGAGGTTAAAGGGACTGTTATTGTTACATTCAATTGGCGGCGAGATTCAAGGTGATAAATTTTCTTTAAATCTTTAATTTTAATTGAGAGTTGGAGTTCGCTGGTTTCAAGGTTGTGATCGATTCTGCTGTCTACAATTTACGAACCCCCTACTTGCAATTTCTTTCCTTTCTTAAAAAGAAAAAAAGAAAAAAAGGAAAATTTCATTGCAGAAACGGTTTCTATCTTTCTTTGTCCATAACGAATAAGATTAATATAAAAGGAAAGAAATTTTGTTTTTTCTTTTTTAAAAAAAAAAATAATTTTTGATTTAGTTTTTAGATTGATTTTAAGGATTTTTATGCTATTGTTGATTAAATTTTGGTGGTAATTTCTGTATTGTGTGACCCACGCAAGAAACATAACCCTATCAAGAACAGGCTTTTTTTTTTTTTTTTTCTGTTGACGGATACTTTAACAGGAACCCATATTCAATTAACTTTAAAATAAAATTTCCTTTGTTTAATCTTCGTGGGTTTATCTCTCTTTTTTTTTTTTTGGGAAAACAATGGGTCTATCGATTTTGGGTTCTTCAATCGGGCGGAAAAAAATAAAAAGAAATCTCTCACAGTGGTCAAAGCTTAAATTAGTGCTTATATCATGGTCTGCATTTTATCCAAGCATGTGGCTATTCGCTGTATTACTGTTCTTCAATTTGGAAATGATGTTTTAAAAGCTAATTAATGATACGAATTGGATGTTTAATTCATGGGGATGGACAACGATCTTGCCTGCTGCACGTGTTGCTCCACGTCTTTTCCCATATCCCCGAGAACATTAGCACCTGTAAATTTAATTCTCTGCTCATTATTCTGCCCAAACAATTTGCATGAGAACAAATTACATTATTTTTAATAATTTTATCATTATTTTAAACCTCATAATAGAATTGCACAGACAACAGTTGAATTTCCCCATATAACCCATGAAAACTCTTTATCATTAGCAGTAACAAGGCAATCAAGTAACTATGTAATGCATTTATTCTACGGTCCAATTCCTTGGAATATGTTGGTTTTCTTTCTATGTTGGTTCATCCGTTTTTTTTTTTTAGGTTCAAATTGGTACCTTGCTGATGTTTTACATGCATCGTAGGTGGTGGAGGGAAGGCAACAATTGCTAATGTTATTATAATATATTAAAATTTGTTCCATTAACGGGGATTGATAGCAATGATTGTTTATTTAATTTTTAGCCGCAAAGGTTATAGGTATAGGGTGAAACAATAGGGTAAAGAGGGCAAGAAGTTCTCCATTTCTTTATTCATTATCTTTTGTTTTTTCGGTTTCAACTTTTTGGGCAAAGCTTTGGGATCACTTTCATTGAATTCTCTATGTCATGAAGTGAGAAAAGCAAGTGGAGAAGAGAAGTAACAGCCAAGAGTGGGGCTTTGTTGTGCAATTTGAATGAACCTCAATTGCCAGCCCAGCCGACCATGCCACTACCGTGAGAAGGACAAAAGGGAACTACAGAGGCGAAATAAAGAAACCAAGAGCCAAAAAAAAAAAAAGGAAAAAAAAAAGGAAAAAAAGGGGGAAAAAAAAAAATAGAAAGAGGAACAACCATCCATATCTTACGCACCTCTTTGGTTATCTACCTGCTCCCTATCCTGCACCTCTCCATCACAGTAGTATATTTCGTCTCCCCATTTTGCTTAGGGGACCCCCAAGCAAACATCTCATTGCAAGTGTAAGCCAAAAAAACCGACCCCTCTAGCGATGACCGTTAATGCACGTTGCGGCACCCCCCGGATTTCTCTGTGATCACTTTTGGCCGTAATGTTGTTTCATTCTCAGCGCCTCAATTCTTTGTCATGGCCTGATCTGCTTGAATTTTGGCTTTTCTTTATGAAATTCCACTACCCTGTTGCATTTTTATCTTCCAATTCACAAATTCACTGTCGATCAGATCTGCGTTTCTGTAAAGATGTAATCTTTTTATTCGAATTCTGGTTTCCTTTTCTTTTTTTTTTATTGGTTTTATTCTTTGCTTTTATCTGCCCTGCTGTAGTATCTTACTTTTCAACCTTTTTTTTTTTTTTTTCTTGTTGTTGTGTGCCTTGGTGGCAGAATTGTTGCAGAGAAAAGGATCTTCTTTTGAGTCCTTGGTGTGGTTCCCTTCAATGCGGGATGCATTAGAGCCAACGCTGTTAAACGTGGTTCTTTGATTGAAGAAAGCCATCAATGTGGTCTAATTCGGGCAGTTTCTGATGGATGTATATGAATTTGCGAAGGACTCAACAGTGGATACCCCGAGACCTCCCTTGGTTCCAGCTGAAAGGATCACCAATGCAACAGCCACCACTCGCCGCCCTCGAACCAGGGAAGTTAGTTCCAGGTACAAATCGCCTACTCCCTCAACAAATTCTGTTTCTAGGCGTTGCCCATCACCAACCATCACAAGAACATCGCCTACAAATTCACATGCCTTGCCAAAAAGGGCTCAATCAGCAGAAAGGAGGCGTCCATCAACGCCACCCTCACCTTCAAATCCCTCCACACCTGTTCATGATTCGTCAGTTGATGGCCGTCTGACATCTAGAAGGCTAAGTACTGGTGGCAGGTTACCAGAGAGTTTATGGCCTTCCACAATGAGAAGCCTTAGTGTCTCCTTTCAGTCGGATACTATCTCTATTCCTGTAAGCAAAAAGGAAAAGCCAGTTAGCAGTGTCTCCTCTGATCGCACATTGAGGCCCTCCTCAAATGTGGTTCATAAGCAGACTGAAACCCCGACTGGGTCACGAAAGCCTACGCCAGAGAGAAAAAGAAGTCCTCTGAAAGGGAAGCATGCACAGGAGCAATCAGAGAACGCTAAACCAGTAGATGGTTTGCATACTAGATTGATTGATCAGCACCGATGGCCTAGTAGGATGGGAGGGAAGATTACTTCTAACTCATTAAATAAAAGTGTGGATCTATCTGATAAGAATGTGAGAGCAATGTCAAAACAAGCTGGAATTGGGTTATCTTCTCTGAGGCGAACACCTGTACCTGATGGTGTCACTAAGCCTTTACAAAAATCGAGCAGTGATGCTGCAAGGTTAACGTCCTTGGAAGAAATTGGCAGGGTAGGGGTTCGAACAAATTCAGTTGATGATAGTTTACTGCTAGTGTCTGAAGCACAGAAGCTTCTGTCAACAAGTTTATCAGATAGAACATCAACGGCAACTCCTGTAGTTAGATCTCTGTCCTCGGCTACTGCAGGGTCACGGCCTCCATCACCATGTAGAGCCTCAGTTAGTAAAGGTGTCAGTCCAGCTAGGACTAGGCCATCCACTCCTCCTTCTAGAGGGGTCAGCCCATCTCGGACAAGGCCATCAAGTGTCTCCAGCCAACCCAACAATTCTACTTCTGTGCTTAGTTTTATAGCAGATTTCAAGAAGGGGAAAAAGGGAGCAACCCACATTGAAGATGCTCATCAGCTACGGCTGTTATACAATAGATATTGGCAGTGGAGATTTGCCTATGCCCGGGCAGAGGCTGTTCTTTTTATTCAGAAAGTGAATGCAGAGGTGGGGATTTTATCCTTTTAATATATATATATATCCAAATGGTGTGAAGATGCTAAAATCCATTATCAGCTATAGCAAAATTACTTCTAATGGTATTTTTATGCCCGCCTCAATCAGAATGTGGTAGATGTGATTCTTATTTAGTAATCACGTTATCTTCATTCTAAATAGTAGTTTTGGGTCATTCTTCTTGTCTGCAAATGTTAGCTTTGCTTTTCTGAAGCAACACAGGACCCTTGTTTGCTTGTGTAGAGTACTGCAATATATGGAAAGTAGGAAAAAAAAAGAAAATAACTGCGAGAAACTCTCTGACACAGAATATATGTATAAAAACATTGAAATGCAAATGTCTTGGTTTGGTTAATTATGTGCTGTTTCATTTGGTTGATGAAAAATTTTGGTGCTGTTTTGGGTGTTGTAGCTTTAACTTTATAGAATCTTATTCTCTATGGCCTTTAAGATCTTTTAGACACTGCTTTCTTGATGCAGAAAACTCTGTACAATGTTTGGAGAACTACTTTAGCTCTATGGGATTCAGTAATCAGGAAGAGAATCAATGTACAACAGCTTAAGCTGGAGCTCAAGCTGAATGCAGTTCTGAATGGCCAAGTAAACCTCTAGTTCATGATGTCAGACTCAGAGTGATTAACATGTTCTTTGGGTTGCCTGATTTTTCACTGATCTTTATATTATGTTACCTTCATCTCAAATTATATTAATAGAAGCTGCAACCTGTTCATGTTGAGGGAGCTTTTCAATTTTTCTTTTTAAATTTTGTCCTCCTTTTTCTTTCTTTCTTCCTTTTGGTTGGGGATGGAGGGGAAGAGGGATGGGAGGGGAGGTGGTTGGAGGGAGTGTTATGGGTGTCACACTTATGTGAACCATCAGTTTGGGCTGGATGTTGTTGCACAATGATGCTGGGGTTGCATTAGGTGTCATAGAATCACTGTAACTTGTTGAACAATTGATGTAGAGCATAAATTTTTGATCAGCCTTCCCAATTTTGGGTGCAAAGAACTTTACATACCTCTAGATAATTCAAATTTTATGAATGTATTTCTGTAAGATAATGGCTTTTAGGTAATTGCTTTTAGCATCATGCATCTGGGCAACTTGTTGATCTGAGTGACTTAGAAGTTTCATTCCGCACTTACAGCAACAACAGCTTTGTTGAAACTACACTTAGCAGTCACTTGTAGATGCATGATGAGTTGCATGCAGTTATTTGATGCTAGATGATTGCATTTCATTTAATTGCGCTTCTCTTTTGTACACAAAAGCACTTGTTTCTAGATTAGTATCATCTACTGCCCATGTATCATGCCTTCCATGAAGTTTCTTTCTTCGTCATTCTTTCACTGTTAAATTTTAGATTTCTTGTTCTTTTATTGTATCCCATCTCTATTTGAAGGTCTCCTTTTGACCTTTTTTAGTCCTTTAGTTATATCATTTTCTAATCACTTCAACATTAATTCAGATGGACTACCTAGATGAATGGGCTTTGCTTGAAAGGGATCATGCAAATTCATTATTCCGGGCTGTACAAGATTTAGAGTCAAGCACTCTCCGGCTTCCAGTAACTGCAGGGACAAAGGTATCTTCTGTTGTAAAAGATCAGTGGAACTTTTGAAGGAGTAGAGCATTGACATTATTGTTGCACATTCTTACCTTTTCAGGCAGATACTGAATCACTGAAGTTTGCTATTTGCTCAGCTGTTGATGTGATGCAGGCAATGGGATCCTCCATATGTTCGTTACTTTCAAGGGTGAGATGCATCTCTTGCTGTCTCTCTCTCTCTCTCCTCACACACACAGTCATGCACACACAGAAACACTAACTCCATCAATAGAACTGAAAATTTTAAGGAATAACACATTCTTTGAGAGTTGGCCATATGTGATACATGTTTGACATTAGAGTTTTCCATTACGATCACTGTAACATTTGACCTTCTTCCTGCCTTGAGAAAGTCTACTTTGGACGAAATTGCCTGTTTAGAAGTCATGGGCAGTTTATGAATACCCATTAAATAGGTTGGCTAACGTTTGTCACTTATCAGTTATGAATAGACTTTCTGTTAATCTTCAAAGTGAACCGCAGTTGCATATGTGCATGAAGTGCCACATAGAATAACAGTTGCAACAACAATGTATCTAGACAGATGGCTACTTTCAACTTGAAACATTAATTTGTTGACCCTGAAGCCTTTAATGAAAAATGTGCAGGACATCTGAACCTTGTACTGTTCCAGATCATTCACTTGCTAATGTTACTGTTTAGCTTGCATATCATCTACAACATATCTCATATAGTGGGGCAAAAAACAGCCAAACAAAATAAAGAAAGCCGCAAGATTGAAGCATGTATAATAGCTAATGATGTCTTAAACTTAAAAGCAAGGTTAGGTGATAAATTATGTCTGATATTAAAAGCAAGGTCAGGTGGTAAATGGTATAGATTTGTCTACATTCATCATTGTAATCTCTATTGGAGTCAGGGCATTCGTCCTTCATGACATAATATTATCCTCACCAAGTGCACTTTAAGCCTTCTCTATTGCTTATGCAAACTGCAGACTGATTTTGCCTGTAAATAGCTACTGCCTATATCTGGAAGTTAAATATGATTTTTATATTTGTGTTATAGGTGGAGCAGATGAATGGTTTGGTTTCTGAGCTTGCTGTTGTAACAGCAGAAGAGAAAGCTAAACTGGATGAATGTGAATCTTTATTGGCCTCAACAGCAGCTATGCAGGTGAGAAAAAATGTTCTTTGTTGCAAGGTTTAACTGCTTTTGGAATCCCAAGATATGCTCCATTGCAAAGCCACAGTTGAATCATTGGAAAACAAAGAGTCGCAATCAAGGATAATTGCTTTAGCTAGTAGGCATTGCAAGATCAATGGGTGATCTATGAAAAAATAATGATAATAATGATGATCTAAGTTGTTGCTGAGGACTCGTTGGGCCATCTTTCAGTTTCTACTTGTGCTCTTTTGCTTTCTCTCTAGGGAAATGTATTATGGCCACAGACTACTGTATGTCTTTGCTTAATTTGGTCGTTAGAACCCCACATTTTGTTGCCTCCCAAAATGTTGGGGCATGTGCTTCTCTCCAGAGAAACATTTTTGTTTGTTGTGATTAGCACCTTGGAATCTATCTAATTGCTTTCTGCACCAGGTAGAGGATCACACCATTAGGACTCATCTCATACAAATGAAACAAGTTTCAGAGAAGTATCTGATCTTGGGAATGAAAACGCTTCCACAGCACTGATCTTTAACACGGTGAAACATTTTCCCAGCTTGCCATTTCAGCAGAGAAAGTTGGATAGTTTTCTCCTGTCTTTGTAAATGTAATTATCTATTTGCCTTTTTCTATAACTATTGTGGTAAGTTTCTTCTTGTTTTGTTCTGTTCTTTTCTGGCATTGCTCCAATGAAAAGGAATCAAAAGATAATGTAGCAGTACTCAGGGGGAAAAAATGAAAAAGGAAGAAAGATCTTAGACGTTCAATTCTTCTGTGTTTGCATGGCTGCAAGTTGTTACATTGTATATGTTAAACCCCAATGGACATTTTAACCCCAAAATCAATGAACAAAGGATGAAAAAAGGAATTGGAAACCAAGGAATTTTCCATTTAAATAAACCAAAAATGTACAAATTTATACTTGTCAAAAAGCCAATGAGCATACAGCATCAGTAAAAACATTTCTTCAAGCAAGTAGGCCCCATTTTTGAAATACCAATTTATGAATGTGATTTTCAATGCTAATGTAACCTCCTTCTTAACAATGCCAACCTAACCATTATTGTATTATTTCCAAGAATTTAATCAAATCTTGACCTAAAATAAATGATCTAATGGTTGGATGCACTATTTAATTATATTTTAACATTCCCAATTTACTGAAAAAAAAAAAAAAAAACATAAAAAGAAAGTGTTGATTACAAAAAGACCATTGTCTGCCGTTTCACAATTTTTCTTAGATCTGTCAAGCATATAAATATCAAGAAATTTTTGATTTAATTCAGTCAAAAAAAAAAAATCTGTCAATTTAATTTAATATTATGTATAAAATAAAATTCAATTAAAATAATAATAAAATTATTTGGTTAAATATCATCTTTCATAAAAACTAAAACGTGGTCCCAAAAACAAGAACAGACGTGGGATGTCCATTAAAACCATAGCTTCCTCCACGGCTTATGCTCCTCGTACCTGTCGCTTCTTCCTCGACCTCCTCGACAGAGCCACCTCTCTCTCTCACGTCACCCAACTCCACGCGCAGATCATCCACCACGGCCTCCAATGCGACCTGCCCACTGCCACCAAACTCACCCAAAAGCTCTTCGATTTCCACTCCCCCCGCCACGCTCGCTCCCTCTTCTTCTCGGTTCCTAAACCCGACATTTTCCTCTTCAACGTTGCCGTCAAGGGCTTATCTATCACCGACTTGTCTATTTCTGCCATTTCGCTCTTTGCCCTTTTGAGAACTACCGCTGATTTTAGGCCCAATGACTTCACTTACTCCTTTGTTTTACCGGCAGCAGCAAGTTATGGGGACTCGAGAATTGGGATGTCGTTGCATGGAATGGCTATTGTTGATGGGTTTGGCTCAGATTTGTTTGTTGGCTCGGTTCTTGCGGATATGTATTTTAAACTTTGGCGGGAGGAGTCGGCACAAAAGGTTTTTGATGGATTGCCTGACAGAGATACTATTTTGTGCAACACAATGATATCCGGGTTTATAAGGAATTGTTGCTTCAAGGATTCGATTAGAGTTTTCAGGGAAATGGTTTCAGGTAATGGGCCTCAGTTTGATATGACAACGGTAGCAGCAGTATTGCCTGCAGTGGCAGAGTTACAGGAGTTGAGATTGGGGATGGAGATTCAGTGTTTGGGGACTAAGTTTGGTTTTCATTGTAATGTCTCTATCGTTACGGGGTTGATTTCATTGTACTCAAAATGCGGGGAGGTTCAAACAGCAAAATCTTTGTTTGAAGAGATCCAAAGGAAAGACTTGATATCTTATAATGCAATGATTTCAGGGTTTACTGGCAATGGTGAGACTGCTTCTTCGGTGAAGCTTTTTAAACAGTGGATCCATATGGGGGAGAGAGTCAATTCCGGCACAATCGTGGGGTTGATTCCTGTGTACTCTCCTTTTGGTCATATGTCTCTCATTAACTGCATACACATTTTCTCTGTCAAATCAGGTTTTATATCAAGCCCTTCTGTTTCAACTGCATTGACAACAGCTTACTGTAGACTAAATGAAATGGAATCAGCACAGCAACTTTTTGATGAATCTCCAGACAGAACTTTAGCTTCGTGGAATACCATGGTAGCAGGTTATACCCAAAATGGTTTAATAGAAACGTCAATTTCTCTTTTCCGGCAGATGCTGTTGTCTAACTTTTGCCCAAATCCAGTCACTGTTGCTAGTATTCTTTCTGCTTGTGCTCAACTCGGTTCCTTGAGTCTAGGAAAATGGGTGCATGATATAGTTAGAAGCAAAGGTTTTAATTCTAGTGTCTATGTTTCAACTGCTTTAATTGACATGTATGCAAAGTGTGGAAGCATTGCAGAGGCTCGGCAACTGTTTGACTTGATGCCTGAGAAAAATGAGGTAACTTGGAATGCTATGATCTCTGGTTATGGCCTTCATGGACTTGGAAAGGAAGCATTGATGCTCTTTTATGAGATGTTGAATTCTGGAATTTCACCAACTGCAGTCACTTTTCTTTCTGCCTTGTATGCCTGCAGTCATGCCGGTCTAGTGAGAGAAGGAGAGGAAATTTTCTATTCCATGGTCCACAAGTACAGATTTGAACCTTTAGCTGCACATTATGCATGCGTGGTCGACATCCTTGGCCGTGCTGGTAGGTTGCAGGATGCTTTGGAATTCATTAAGGGAATGCCAGTTGAGCCAGGTCCTCCTGTATGGGGTGCACTCCTTGGTGCTTGCAAAATTCATAAAGACACAACACTAGCCCGTGTGGCTTCTGAAAGGCTATTTGAATTGGATCCAGAGAATATTGGATACTATGTATTAGTGTCAAATATTCACTCTGCTGAGAGGAACTATCCAGAAGCTGCTACTGTGAGACAAGTAGCTAAGAAAAGAAAGCTGGAAAAGACTCCAGGCTGCACCATGATTGAGATTAGTCAAATCTCACACATCTTCACATCCGGCGACCAGTCCCATCCACAATCAGCAGCAATCTATTCAGAGCTGGAAAGACTGCTAGGGAAGATTAAGGAGGCAGGATTTAAGGCAGAGACTGTCACTGCTTTGCATGATGTGGAGGAAGAAGAGAAGGAACTAACAATGAAGGTTCATAGTGAGAAACTAGCCATTGCCTTTGGCCTTATCTCTACTGGACCTGGAACTGAAATCCGGATCATTAAGAATCTCCGTGTTTGTTTAGACTGTCATACTGCAACTAAATTCATATCCAAGGTCACAAATAGAGTCATTGTTGTACGGGATGCCAATAGATTCCATCATTTTAAGGATGGTGAGTGTTCTTGTAAAGACTATTGGTGAAACAGAGTTTTCAACCATGTTGATGGCATTTTGGACTGGAAAGAGTCATCTGCCTCCTCAGTTTCAAGTGGAGATGCTTTATGTTTCATGCATGGTCATCAGGCAGGGTACCGTGAAGGTGTTGTGAAAAACTGAGCTTTTGACTTTTGCATGGCATGTTGAGATCCTACATTTGCCTAATGCTCACACTAGAAGGAAAAGATGAACAATGATAACCAAGCTAATACATTTTGCAACATCACATGGAAATTTCATTTATTTGTTGTATTGGCTTACTTTTGTATAAACATTTATTCAGCTGAGAGGGCAGAAGTTCCAATTGAATCAGACTGTCTTGTTGTGGTTCTTGGCCTTTGGATTATTGGATACTTAGGATAAGTTTAATGCCTTTTGCTTCATCTAGTTGTTGAAGACACATCATCAATGCTTTCTATCAGAGGGAGGGGGCTAAATGATGAAGAATCCAGAAGAAGAATTTTTATTATATAAAACGTTAGTGGTATTTTACTTTATTAGGAGATTTTATTTGATTATGCCTTTATAACTATTAGGGTAGATATTCACTTCTGTTATTTTGTTAGGCAAGGCTTATGAATATTGAAATTGACAAATGATCAAGAATTTAGTTTTTTAAATGAGTGTTCTCTGTATTCTTCCGTATATGCCACTATTGAAAGATAGTGGAAATTTCTACTCACCCAATCATTTTATCTTAACAGAGGATGTACTGACCATATCTCCTCATTTTGGATGTCTGACAGCTCAATGGGAGGTCATTATGCTACTTGATATAATTCCTTCCAGTTCTCTATTACAATTGTGGGGCAGAGCATTTGTGGGACTAGATTGACAACTTTTGCTGATTTTTCAAATTACCAGAGAAGGATTATGCTGGGTTTTTCACGAGTAAATGAAGTTTTTTCAGACATGTGAACTGCTTTTAGAACCTCCCAGTTGCTTGAATTTTGGCAGACTTTCGAATTTAATGGGATGACACTTGAGAATGAAGTAATAGTTGTAAATTTTACCAGAAACATCAAGATTCTTAGTTTTGTAATCTAGCAAGCAATTTAGGAATTTGCTGTAAGGAATACTTGCAATTCTCAGGGTAGATCATAAGTAGCAAATCTTTCATTCTGTACTGGAACTTTGTTCAACACACGGTGCTACACAAAATTTTTTCTCAAGCTTTATTCTTGGTGCATCTCTGTTTTGTTTCTCCATACATCTCATATGCTTGTGAAGAATGAATGTATGGATGTAAAAATCAAAGTAGAAAAGTATTAAAAGGCTCTTAGCAGTTGATTCCACATTGCTTGGTGTCAGGCCCCTTAGTTTTCAGGACAAATGGGTCGATTCTGACCCAAAGCAAGGAAAATATTGAAGCCAAAAGGACTGACCATATAACCACGATGGTTGGTGTCCTGTTCTGACGCCCCATGAGACCTTTCAAGAATGGGTAGAGATGGAGAATTACCCAGAAGGAAAAGAAGAGCTTTCCAAATAGAGGCCCCCATGATTGGTACCCATTGTTTATGGCATCTGAGATTCCAGCAACAACCCCAACGAGATTGATGATTAAGATGGTAGTTGGAGGGATAAGGAGGGTTGTCCATTTGAAGGCGTATAGTTCTCCAAATTCTTCATCATCAGATGCCTTGGATGTAACTGTGAAGTTTGTGTCAATGCCAGCTAAAACCTTCAGAAGACCTTGCACAACCGCAAAGAGGTGAGCTGAGATGCCACCAATGACCCAGAATTGCTCATTTCTCCACCATTCTTCAATGCTCACCCCACTCCATCTTAACTCAAGAATACCCGTCGCAAAGATTGAGATGAACAAAGCAATGAAGAAAAGACTTGCAAAGGTACTTATCTGAATCAGGAACAATTACAGGCATATAAACTACTGTGTTAGAAACCACAATTATATGTATAGCACATAATAGCATCTGCTATTGAGGTCAATATAATTTTCTTTTGCAGCATGTTCTGAACTGATGTAAAAACTTAAGCTAATGAATGAAATCTAGAGCCTTTTATTCTTTTAGTGCTGTGGTTATGCTGTCCATTACATGTTTTCAACTGAGCATTAGAGGAGAAAATACTAATAATCTCAGTACCTCAGGCATGATAAACTTGTCAGTAAGCAAGCAGATGGCAGGGAGAGTACAGTAGGCAAGAAGTGGCAAGGAGGTGAATGGATAGACTGTAGTGTTGACATAAGCAAATCTCTCCAGCCACTTGAGCTTTCCCTCCTTGTAGCCGTACCAGATGGGGCTATGATGACTAAAGAAGATCTCAACAGAACCAAGAGCCCATCGAAGTACTTGGTTTAGCCGATCTGACAGGTTGATTGGAGCTGAGCCCTTAAATGCAGGCCTCTTTGGCATGCAGTAGATGGACCTCCAGCCACGACAATGCATCTTAAAGCCTGTTAGGATATCCTCTGTGATTGAGCCATAAATCCATCCCAGCTGCATAAGCATAAGCAACTTCATTCAAAGAGATCAATTCCAATTATTAAGCTACAACAATAACTAGCTTTCAGCCTCAATGTTTATTGTAAATTTGTGCAGAAAGCATGCCAAGGAGTTGAAGGCGATGGAAAGCCATCAAGGTTTTGCTACTGATCTTACCTCACTTCCCCAGTCAGTCTTATCTTCATAGCCACAACTAATGACATGAATGGCTTCTTTGAGCAGGGCTGCAGGACTTGAGGAGGGTGGAACACCTCCTTGTTCCATTAAGGTTGAGGTCACAAAAATTGCTGATTGTCCAAATTTCTTTTCAAAATTCATATGCGACATCAGTAGCTCCTTGTCATCATCCATTCCTGCCCAAAAACAAGACAAGTTGAGCAAGAAGAACGAGGATTACTAAGCAAGTTAGTAAGAACTAGCATACTATCAGTGAGGCAAGGATCAAACCTTGGAGTTTTGCATCTTCCTTGTTTACACCATTTACTGGAATCTTCTTTTTCTTGCGTCCAAAACATGGGAAACAGTCACAGGTTACCATCTTTGGGCGCTTGGGACCCTTTGGAGGTTCATAACCATATAATGCTTGCCTTTTGAAAACACATCCTGTACCAACATAAACTGGACCTTGAATTCCATCTAGGCCCTTCATGTTAATCTGCAAGCAACAGTAGAGATTGAAATGCATCATTTAATTGCTTCTTTGAGCAGCTTATGGAACCGAGAATGAATCTAATGAAAATTTTTCTCTAATTGAAAAGGCATACATCAAAGAAGACGGTGTTTCTGTTAGCATAACGATCATTTCTGTCAATACCATCAAATCTTTGGGGAAATTGTATGTAGCAAATTCTCTTGCCAATTTGAGGGTCCATCAGGAAACACATGGCCTCTCGGACGGCCTTGCTGTTGTTCACATAATGGTCACAATCCAAGTTCAGCATGAAAGGAGCATTAGTAAGCACTGCAGAGACACGAATCTGGAAATTCCCCAAAGAAGTTAGTGACATAAAAATGTACAAGTTGAGGGCACTAGCAGCACAAAAGATTGTGAGTTTTCTGGAGTTACCAGGGCATTCATGGCACCAGCTTTCTTGTGATGCGCAAAACCAGGTCTCTTTTCACGAGACACATAAACAAGGCGGGGGAGCTCATTTCCTTCAATATCATGGCCTCCACTGTGACCAAGAAACACTTGAATCATGCCAGGGTGATCTTTAGTATTGTTTCCCGGCCACGGTGTCCCATCTTGCATGATCCACCCTTCTGGAGGGACCTTTTGGGCTTTTGCTACAATTGCGTTTATCCTAACCTTGAATTCTTCATATTCTCTCTGTCAAAAGACCAAATATCTTGTAATTGTTCGAACTTTCATAAAATCTATACTCTGCAGAGGCCTATACAAGTTACTACAAACCTTCATAGCTCGACGCTCCTTAACAAAGGTTGGTTGGACTTTGTCCTTGAGATAATCAACCTTCAATGCAAAGTACATCTCAGGGGCACGAGGCTCAATGCTAAATTTCTTGCAGAATGGTACCCACTTTCGAGCAAATTCAGCAGTTTCAGACAGTGCTTCAAAGGTGCACATGGATGCGCCATCATCCGATAGGTAGCATGAGATTTTTTCAACTGGGTAATCCATGGCCAGGATGGACAAAATTGTGTTGGCTGTAACCAGAGGGGGCTCCTTCATAGGATCAACAGTACTAACAAAGATGTCGACTGGAGCAAGCATGTTAGGCTCGCCTTCTCGTTCATACCTGTGTTGCAAAACTTGTCAGTCATTACCACCAAGTGGTCATGATTTATCAGCAAATATTTGATTTCAACAGAAAATCTAATAGGCTATGAGATGAGTTTAATTTGTTGGAAGTTTTCAGAGAATTCAATTTACTTTCCAAGCCATCTCTGGCTTAGGGTGTCAAGATTTTAGCTAGTTCACCTGAGGGAAAGGCGATCCAGGTATGTCTCACGATCAATTGGAAACCACTTGGGAAATTGATCAAGGATCCATGAAATTGCAAACCAAATTTCACAGACCACAGATGTTAGCCAGAGTCCAATAGCATCGTGTACTGGGTTCAAAATTCTATAGCGGAGAAAGAAGGCCAGTATGACGAGGCGAGCCACAATAACCATTCGATACGGGTTGATCTTGCTAGATGCAATGGGTACTTTCCTGGAGAGTGGCTGCCTGGCGTCATCGATCCTGCATTTAATTTGTCAAGAAATTTTGAAAAGCGGGGTCAAGATCTCGGCCTGAATGTGCACATTTTCATTTCATGAGAAATGATGAATCGAAAACATACATGGCTGCATCTGTGTCATCTTCTGGTTCTGGCCTCAGATTCCCTTGCTGCAATTTCCAGTCATCCATCCTCTCTTTCCATCCTCCCTCTTTCTTTTCATCCCATCGTGCACTTCCTGTTTCACACATTAACACATGCAACTGACTTCATGTTTGCTTGGTTTGGACTTAGTTGTTAATCACTTCAACCAAACCGTAACGGTTTCATCAAACATTCTTATGTTTCATTGGCCGTTGGTAATCTATCAGCTAAGCTCAAACAGGCTGAAACTACAAAAACAATCCCTTAAAACTGTAACGCATTGCTATTTGCTGTAAGTACAAACCAGGTTCTGAGACCGGGTACGGATGCACTCGTTTGTGAAGTGGAGCGGCTAACGTGGGGTCTCCATTGGCTCCAATTGGGAACTCGCCACTTACCTGCTCATCACATATCCATGCACTTTACAATCTTGCTTTAAGATCTATTGTAGATAACCGTAGACATAGAGATTGTGATTACCGGTCTTGACCTAACGCCGGTTATAATGGGAGGAAATTGTGCATTTTCTTCATCGTCGTGGCCTCTTCCATAGGTCATCTTCCCTAGAAGCATTGCTTCTGTGAGATGCTTGTTCTTTTCTTGCTCGTCTTCCATGTTGAACTCATGCTCAATATCATCCACGTCCTCCTCGTCATCGTCTCCTTGCACCCTTGGACTTCCTATACATTTTCATTTTTCAATCAATTAAAGTTAATTATCTTGAAAAAATCTCTCGAGAAAGCCCTCGAGAAAGAAACCTGTAGAACAAAAATTTGGTTAAGTATCCTTACCTTTGAGACGCTTGTATCTAGTCTTGCACTGGGGGCAGTTTTGAGTCCCTTCTCTCCTTTCATACTCATAACAAGGCCTGCAAACTGGAAAGCCACACTCATTGCATGCCACAAACAGATCTCCATCCACCGTTAGGCCGATTTCATCCCCACATATCTCACAAACTTGACCATCCAAGTTCTTCAAAGGTTTAGGCTGAGAGGAGCAGATGCAACAGTATTAGTACTCCAATGCAAAATACTTTAAACAAAAAATTTACAGTTACTCATGTATGGTTTCTTAGAAGCATCTTCTTGTTTCTCGTTTGAGATTTTCTGACCTCTTCGTGGCCGCGAATGACCACAAGCTCGTTGCGGTTGTGAGAACCGGCGACAAGTCCAGCGCTGGCTTCCATGGTGGAACGGAGGAGGTGCTAGCGGGAAGGAACTATGGGCTTAAAGAGATGGAGAGTATAGCATTAATTTGTATTTTGTGAATGGTAAAGATGAAGTGTAGGAGTTGGATATCTATCACTGTCCAGGTAAAGCGAGGCTCGCAAAATGGGGAGGTTGGGTGCAGAGTCGCCATTGCCCTGAAGTTAAGCTTCGTCTCCATTTTCAACTACCAATGCCCTCGCGTGCCCTTCTTTTATGGCGTCAATATTGTATCTATATATTTCTGTTGAAAATCCTTGATGTGATAACTGGTTGATATTATGTGCCACTGTAAATGAACTCACCCAAATATAAATAAATAAATAAAAAGATAGACAAATTTAGAAATTGGTTTGCAACTTGCAAGTGCACAAATGAAGTAATATTTGTGACTGGAGGGACGATTGAAGACCAGATTGAGTTACACAAGAGTTCAGAGTGTAATCAAGACGGAATTGGAATGACTAAGAGGTCTCTGTTTTCGTTCCTTGCGTGCAAGAGAAGACGTTTGGATTTCGGGTCTCTCGCCCGTGGCAGAATATGAAGATTATTGGATATTCCCATTAATTTTATTTTTGAGTTCCGAATGCCACGTGATACCCGGTTTGTCCACGCGTGTTACTTGCCTACCCTTTTTCGTCACAAAAAAATGGATTCGCGTCAATAATTCGATGAAAAGCATTGAAATTACCATTGCTTGTCTCTCTCTCCCTCTCGCTCTCTCACAGATCGAACCCTATGCTTGAGATACAAGAACTTTAACTCTAAGCCAAGTCCATGTCGTAGGTTGGGGGTATGTTGAAGCCTCTCCATCCTGACAGAGCGGCCCCTCCTACTTGCATGCAGCCTTGCATCTTCCATTTGTCACTGCTTTGGCGTCAGTAGCTGGTTCCTTTCCTGATTTTATAAGAAAGGGCACTCGAAATGAGTTGACTTACAAGGAAACAGGTCTACACGCAATTGTCCGTAAGAGAACCTGGGGCACCATTTCTCCACGTGATGCATAACTTTGTTCTGTACACGTAACGGTAGACAAATCCAGGACAATTACTAGTACAAAGTTGTGATTTTGTCCCATATGGACGGCAAGAACCATATTGATGCAAATTTGCCAGGAAATCGAGGCTAATTCTTCACAACTTTTACTTAAATTCTTCCAAGAAACATATAATGCTTCCCTGCTATTATTGCCACCTCTTCTAATCCATGCCCCTAATTGACACATTTCCTCATTCTTATCTACCACAATTTGAACCTATAAAATAGGAAAAATCTACCGACAGTAATATGTAAAGAATAAAAGACGTCATCCTTGTAGCAGAGCACTCGTAAAGCTACAGTTCCTTCGATTCTATACATTAATAAAATAGGCTTCAAAGTAAAAGATTTCAAGTTCTATCTAATTTTACAAGCACTATAAGCCTGCTTCTCTTGTAAGGTTCCAGATAAGAACATGGTCATAGCTGTATTACACTCAAGCTGTACACATACTGAGACCCCAAACCTAACAATCTTTGCGAGAAGTACCAGCCAACTATTTGTTACAACCACTTGTGAAACATTCCAATGCACTCATACGCCAGCTGAAACTTCATTTATTGCTGAATTCTCCTTTTTCTTCGGTGGTTCCTGAGCTTTTTGTAGAACAGCTTTATTTGGTACCATAGTAATAAATATGTTCCTATGACTGAAGTTTTTGCTCTCCTCAGTTGCCAGCTACAAATTGCAGCATCAAGTGGAAATGAGATGTAAATCTAAAGAATGAAAAAACTCCAATATTCAGCTGCATCGAAATCAGGGTTATGCTGACAAGGGAAGTCATCACATCATTACCATAACTAATATTGGAAGCTTACCTAATGTGGAACAAACTGCCTGCAAAGCAGTTCCGTCTATTAAAAACTATTAAACTTGTATTCACATTGATAAGATTATTTTGTCCTAATTTCTAACTGAACCAGATTAGCCTAAGGTTCATAAGCCTGGCCATGTTCTGAAAATTTTGGAAAATAGCAGACTTTTTCCCTTTCTTTCCTCAATCTTTTCTAGGCCTTGGCATATAAACACAATGAAACAGAATATAGATGATAACAGCAGGGCCTGCTCTTGGTACTTTCAACATGTGGACATTCAAAGCTTGTATATCATACATTCAGAAGAAAATATCTGCATAGGTCATGGCTACCTCTCCAATATCATTTTGGAAACGTCTGATAAGCTCAATAGCAATATTTCTGAAATCATTTTCACGGCCTTTCAAGTTCACTATGACCTTAACCTGGATAATATAATAACCAATGAAAAGCAAACCAGTCAGATGATTTGAACTAAAATAAGCAAGTGTATCTTAAAAGTAGAGAGAGAACTAAATAACCTTGTCTCCGTCTTTCAAAAACTTCTGAGCAGCTTTCAAACGCACTACATAATCATGTTGATCTATGTTGTAACTGTCAAAAAAATTAATGGAAATATCAGTTTTTTTTTTTTTCGTTTTTTTCAGTCTTAATATTAGATAGACCATGCAAGTGGTCTAAAATATTTCAAAATATATATTTTTTCAGATGAAAATTTGCCCAATGTTGAGTTTCATTTATCACAAAAAATCATGCATATGCATATGTCTAGGCTAGTCAAGGAGTGGAAAATGTTTCTATCTGCTACATTATAACCACTGAGGTGTTGATTTGACAAACAAAACAGCCATCAAATATATTGGCCCCAACTTTAGGCATCTAACAATATCCTATGCTTATTTTATAGTCCACTATCAAAAAATTTCAGACTTCTAAGCATGTTGATGCATTTGCTTTCAGATGGAGAATTAAAAATTAAGCAATCAAATGGAAATTATTCCTTTTGAAAGCTATGCAAACAAAAATTCATCTTTTGCAGCTATGCATTTCAATGCCAATAATAAATCAGAAAATTGTGATAAATAGTATTTGAGCTTGAAGATAATTGGGCACAGCAAATGAAAGTGGCATATTAACACTAAATTACTTACCCCATTTTAAGTTCCTTCAAATCCATACGATTTGCTGACATTTAGAAAGACACATTGGTTAGCATCTGTTCTGATAGCCAACAACCTACACATGATTGTATCAAAATTTAAAAGATGGTAGATATTCACCAGCGCTTTTCTTTTGCTGTAATCTCTTTTTCTTTTGTTGTTCATATCTATACTTGCTGCAAAAAAGCCAACAAATCGTTATAGCAATATTTTAATGCACACATGCATAAAGTAAGAAATTAGAAAGTAGCATTTCAGCACAAAAATTATTAAAGGGCAAAGCCACATGATGAGAAAAAAGGGTTCTACAGCCTTGTACAGGACAAAGGCACACATGCATCAGAATGTTTCTTTTCCTCTTGTCAACCAAAATTGTGGAAGTACAGCCAAGGTTTCTTCCATCCCTGATCCCTTTTTATCTTCATACACTTCCACTCTTCTCAATCTTCTCTTTTTTCTTTTTTTTTCAAGCTCATGTATTTTGTGAAAGATAATTCCTCAATCAACAAATAGTAATACTGTTAATATCTACCACCGTTCCTGGAATGTATGACTCTTTCGTGATCAATACCAAGTTATAAATTATGCACACATTACAGATTTGAAGCTTTATGTCCTACCCCCCCCCCCCCCCCAACAAAAAAAAAAATAACTGACACATTTATATTAAAATCATGGTTCTAGTTGAATCAATAAAGTATAAATGTACATTATTTGTTTATCACACTGGAAGAAAGAAAGACCTATAATACATATCATGGATAAATCAATAAGTAATAGCCAAAAAAATTGATAGAAGAATGAGTACTCTACTCGTAATCCATTATTCTAACAACTGGAGGATCTGCCTCAGGGGATACTATCACCTGCAGAAATAACAGAATGAAAATTTTACATTTCTCAAGCTAAAAAAGAAAAATTGTTTGTCCTCTTCATGAAAATATGTAGTGCTAAGATAAAGCTGCAATAAAGCACCAAGCACTTGCAGTGTGTAGAGCAGTAATATGAGATCCTAACAATATCCTAGCACATTTGGTTATATCTTCTCCTGAACTATTTGTGATAGGCTCTTTAACAATAATTGCAGGACACAGCATGCATTTCATGCTCTTTTCTTACATAGGTACAAGGATTTAGCAACCTCACCTCCAACCAGGATTGATAAAAAGAAAAAGGAATGGAGAAAAAGGACAGACTAAGCGTACCAGGTCGAGTTCGGTGTCTTCAGCCATTTGAATAGCCTCATTTTTAGTTACCACTCCAACCTACACGAGTCCATTCAATCAACAAACTGGTCAGAAACACATAGTCCACCAATTAGTTTCTTTAAAAAAGTTAATTGCTTTCTGCTTTCTAACAAATCGGCGGGAAAAGAGGCAGTTCAAAATGTTGAAATCTACCAAACACTGAGGTATTTCTTTTTGATTTGTTCCTTCTATGTTTTCCTTTTACTTTCTCGGACACCGAACAGGACATGAGCAAGAACAAAGCAACAACTAACCATATTTTGATTCTCGTCAATGAGCCTCACGGTGGGTGACCTAAAACGGGCAAGATTCCAATTCTAATTCAGTTCAAGAAATTTCACAATTCCAAAAAAAATAAGACTAACGGTACTGCATTGCAACAAACAAATAGTGTACCTCACGCCAGATACATCAAGAGCCCGGTCTTCCTCGGAATAACTCTGCCGCGACCGCCGCGAATCACTGGGCCGGCCGTAACGGGCGGTGACGACGGTTTTGGGCATGCTGTGGGTGGCTAAAACCAGAGAGAGATAGCGGTCGTGCCATCGGAGACCGAAGAGGTTGGACTTGAGAGAGAGTAGAGACGGTGCCGTTTTACTTGGAGTCAGAGAAGGCTGGAAGAGGAAGCTGCCGGCGCTGGTGATACCAGCCATTGCTTCGGGGTGGGGTGGCACCTAAGTAACTCTTGTGGGAGAGAAATAATGAAATTTGATCTTATCCAAAATGTTATTATTTTTTTTTTTTTTAAGATAAATCCTTTATTAGTTGTTGCCATGGTCAAATTAGGTTGAATTTATGGTACATGTTTGACTAGATTTTCTTCTTCTCTTAGAGAAAAGGGCTTGATATTAAGAAAAATTTCAATACCAACCAAGCGTATTGTTAAACGTACTTTATCACTAAACTCTCACTTTATGTAATTATGGGAGTTGCGGGGATTTAAATGTCTCTTTTTTATTGATTAATTTTAATTAAAATTAAATTTTAAAATTATTAAGCTTAAAAATGATTCTAATGTTAATGAATTAAAGTTAATTAGAGCAGTCATTGGGATATTTTAGATGGACTTAGACGTGAGCCCAAAGTGAACCAGAAAGATCCAAGGAGATGAGAGAATTAGAAGGCCGGTCCGGTTCACCATCTCACACTATAATTAGAGCTGATGCACGAGAAACGTGAGTCTCCCATAACCCATAGGCTTCCAATTTGGGTGGCCCACAGACAAAGCTGGAACGCAAAGGTGCAAGCGATGCACAAGCAGCACTAAATAAATTTTAGTTCAATCATGTTGAGAGTTCAAGTTGATTTTTTTTATTTATTAATGTTAAGATATTTAAAGTTTTATTATTGGACTATATTCGCTAAAAAAGGATATCAATATAAGAATTTAAATTTAGATTAATACAAAAATAAACGTTAAAATATTAATTACATTATCTTTTTATTGATTAATTATTTTCTTGTTTAATCAAAAATCTCATTTCTATTGCAACTTCTAATGTCTAGATTACGTATATTTAATAAGGTGTACAAAAAGACAGAAAAAAAAAAAAAAAAGGACTGCAAACGAACTAAGATAAGTGAGCGTAGCTTAAGGAATAATTCTCCAAACGGGTAATAGCCTTTTGGCGCGTTGCAAGTGATAATTGGATTAACAGCCTGTAAATATGGCATTCCACGAGATGTTCCAAAATTAGGGCGAAGTGGAAAAACAATGGATCATCGTCAATAGGAAGTCTCTTCGGGAAGTTCTTGAGATGGTTTATGTGCGAAACACGTGCACGTGAATGACGTAAAATTATCATAATTATAAATTGTACAATTGTGATTTTATTAACCAAAATTAGACTCCGAATCTGGATTGGTACCAAACCAAACAGGCCACCGAATAGGCAAAAATACTTTACTGTACTTGCCTTCGAAACTCAAAGGTAACATTGAACTTTACGGTAGAAGAACGACAGAAAGCGACTGTGACCGAAAAAGCTTACTGACACGTGTAGGTCATGGGGCTTGTAGGCGCTCCCTTTGGAAGGGGGGACTGTCAAGAAGATAAGCACGAGTGACCCAGCAACCGGTTTTTCGTTTTGTGGGGCCCCACCGACGGTAACCAAGTTGAAAAAACAAAAATGGCCACGTGCTTTTTTGTGCTTTGGTGACGTTGGAGGGCTGTTTGAGGGAAGTGTCGCGTGTCTTTCGAAGGAGAAGTTTGGAAATTAAATATTGTTGGTGTGAAATACCAATATTGTCCTTGCATACTTCTCGGTTTGAATGGTTGGTACAAGTTGTGTATAAAGTTTGACGCAAAAGGACTCGCATGTCTTCTGCGTTTGGACTTTTGGACTTTCTTATGTCTTCGCGTGTTCGGATTCTTAAGAGTGTTTCTAGTTTACACAACGCGAGATGGTCTCAAATTCGAGTCCAAAATTAGAGCTAATTAATCAAGAAAATTATTAATTAAATAAAAGAGTAGAGTGTCACGAGAAAAAAATTCATACTTTTATCATAAAAATATAAAATTGAAGAATTATCATGTGATACACATCTTTTTCCTAAAAACTTTAAGATTATGTAATTATTTTGATCAAAATTCGAAATAGAACAATTTACGTCGTATATAGTATGTAAAGTTATATTTACGAAGAGATTGCCCTATATTATAACAAAATATTAAACAAAAATTACATTTAACATACCCATAAACAAAACTAATTAGAATTCTATCGCATAAATAAGAATTTCGAAGAATATATAATAATTAACTAAATTATTAAATTAAGAAATTCATTCGTATATACAGATGATAAACCTCCATAGTAGGTGTTAAAATAATTGCTAATATATTTACTTTACAGGGGAACAGTACAATCATCTTAGACGCTTAATCAAGTGTATATATTAGGTTTATAATGAAAAGAACGAAAATCATAATATAAAATCGCTGATTAACTTAAAAAGTGATCCGCCACCGTGGAATACCACATTTACACATGTAACAAATATTTTCCAACAGAAAACTTTACTTGATTGTGATTAAATTTTGATTATAAAAAATAAAAAAAAAGACAATTTAGAAATTCATCGTGATACATATTTAGATATCTTTATATTTTTCAAGTCAAACATTACGCAGATACTACGGTATATTTTCATATAACAACCTTTGCGTAGGAATTATTTTACTTTACGGATACTCAATGAAAAAATCCTTTAACTTTGGGATTATCTGTTTAATCCCATTTAATCCACTGAAATGGCCTGGGAAAACCAGCGATAGTATACGTAAATCCTAAACTCCCGTTCTAGCATACCAATGCAGGGCCTCAAGAAATATCCACAGGAAGAAGGCAGCTTGTGTCAAATCTACATCCATTGAATCCAACCTCAAAAGCTCATCGACAGGGAACGAACCGAAATAAAGCAATCTACGTAAGTAGAAACAAAAGAAAAACAACACAACTATAAAACTCGAAAGTTGAGAAGTATAGCCTAAGCTGTGAAAATAATTAATTTATACAATTATAATTATTTAATTTTATATATTTTAATAAACTTAAATGATTCCAATTAATAAAAAGTAAAAATAAAAAATAAACAAAAAACTCCTCTCTTTCTCTTCTTCAAACCAAGGGTGTGGTTTGTGCGGTATACCGCCTCCGGCGGCCTGACTGATGACATAGAAAACACACTCTCTCTCTCTCCTTCTGCCACTTGCTCGGGAAAAGAGACCTAAGACCAAGAAACGTAGCTAACCCCTCTCCTTCTCTCTCTCTCTCTAGGCCTCTTTCTTTTCTTTTTCTTCTTCCGCGTCTTTGTATCATGTTTTCCTTACACAGAACAAATTCTTTATCTTGATTCAGTCTATACATAGATAAAAAAAACATTTAAAAAAAAAAAAGAGAAGAAAAAGGAGATCATCTTGGCAGCTTGTCTTTTTTACCGTTTAGTATTTTGTCTGACTTTACGTCCTTTGACCCTTTTTTCTGTGTTTATTGACGCGGGACAGCCTTTTCATTGACGTGGTGAAAAATGAATGAAAGATCGAGATCCCTCGCATGCATGCACTACGTAAATCAACTTTGAGCTGAACCTGTGGGAACTCTCCACAATCAAGACTCCTCTCTCTCATAAAGCTGTCTCCCGTCTTCTTCCTCTTGTCGTCCCTCTTCCGTTGTTCGATCATCCTCCTGTGCCCATGCGTCGCCCTTTGAAGGTTCTGAGCATCGCCATCTGGATCTAGGACTCTTTTTAACTTCTTCTTTATTGGGACAGTTTTTAGTTTGATGGATTGTTTCTCTTGGGACTGGTTGATAGGTTTCTCTAGGAATAATTTGTATCTGAAATTGGTTAGCATTGTATGGCATATTGGGTTGTGTGTTGCTCTATGCTTACTTTTTTAGATCATGTGACTAGTTGGTTAATCTTATCTTTCCATCTGCTTTGATATTATTTGCGAGCAATATTGCTTCTCTGCTGTTTTATTTCGAGGTAATCTCATTATCGTATTCAACAAAGAACAGACAACAGATTTATGCGCTTAAGATTTTTCCATCCAAGCGACGCTGACTTCGTTTTTATTCTTTTTCGTTGGCTCCTTTTTTCTCCTCTGAGTTGGAGGAAGAAGAGACGATGGGGGCCGACATATTTATTGCTCTATGCATTGTGCCCCTGTCTATTGATATGATATATGGAATTGGATTGGACTCAGTGGCTCATGCCTAGAACTTGAAAGTGTGATGAGTCTCGTAGGCAACTTTTTCAATGTCCTAATTCTTGGTGGGGCACATGGTATGTGTTCCTGCTGTAAATAGACAAGAGAAATATAGCTTAGGGGGTGAATCTGAGTTTTCAGAAGCCCATAAAGAAACCTACTGACATTTTGTGACCCATGCTAAGATTTATCTATAGAAAGAATAAATCCACAGATGGAATGTTAGATAAGTTTATCAAATACCAATTATTAATTTTAGTTCGTTCTTTTGATGGTGGTTGCTTGTGGTTGTGCTTTCTTCCTGGGCAAGTTTACACACATGCCACGTGTCATTAATGTCTAGTTCTGCCTGAGTGAAGATGGTCAGTATGTCGCATGTCATGTCGTTATTGTCTCTTTCTACCTGGGTGCCATGTGTCATTAATATCTATGAACAATGGCTATTTAATTAATTTGAAGAACAGTGGTTATGTGTTCTGTTGCATACTTTTGTCAGATCTTTTATCATGAAGCCTCCAAATTTAAAAGGAAATAATCCATTAAAAACTGAAGTTTAATTATCTGTCATGTTAACATTTTAGTGCCACGGCTAGGCATTAAAATATGTCAATCTTGCCCATACTGGTGGGAAATATTGCATTCTGTTTTCCGGTTCTTGTGACTCATCATCTCTTGTTCTTTCTGATAAGACGTGAGTTGCATTTTTTTAATTTGCTCTAATTTGGTGGTGGTGTTTAAAATGATTGGTCTCACACTGCATAGTATTCAATTTCTATAGTCATAGAATGTTTCATTTAGTTTCCTTTTTGTTTGTAGTCAGTAAGACTCTCGCTCATGCTTCATTGTAGAAGATATATGAACCTGCCTTTACCATCTGTTTATTTGACGCTTTGTGTTTGGCTGTTGAATTTTTAGACCTGGTACCTCCGGTTGAGGTGTGACGGAGGTTCGTTACACCAAAGAGCAACTGTTGCAACTGCGAGAGGTAATGATATAAATTGTATGCTTGAGAAGGCGAGGCAGTGACTGACATCTTTCTCTTGTTTATGTATATATTCTGGGCAACACTACTTAGGGGGTCTGTTGCCTTTCTTTCCATTGCTTCAATTCTTAAACCTTGTCATTACTCTCTTATTTTCATTTCTTTTTTTTTTTTCCCCTCCTTTTCCCATCTTGTTCATTCTTTCTTAGAGTTTGGAACCATTTTGATATTTATTATGGTCAAACAAACACTGAATTGCTGTTCTAGTCTTTTCTGATTATTTTAATTACTTTTTTATAGGTTGCTGTGATCACTGATGCAATTATAAAAGCTAAACAAGAAAATAAGAAGCGTGTAGCTTTTTTGGTTGATAAGGATTCAAACGCTGGCATTCGTGTAGAGCCGAGTAATGCTGCAGCTTCTGTCCCAATTCATGTTGCTTGCTTCCATCTTTTGCTCAGATGCTATGTGGTAGAAATTCTGATGACAGAATATCCTGGAAAAATTCTAGGGGGTATGCTAACTATTTGTGGAAATGACTATTGAGATAGGATTGAAAATAAACAGATCTCATACTTGTCTTTTATAGTTAATTATTTTTTCTGCTTCATCCAGCCACCTCATCAATCTCAGAGTCGCTATTCTGAGCCAGATAATCGTGACTGGCGCAGTCATTCTGCACAGCTTCCAGTTTCTGGAGATGGGAGATCCTGGGATTCAATTCGAGAAAGTAGGGACCTTGGTGCACGATATGACTCCAGGCAACCTGAATCAACTCAATTTTAGTCGTCCAATAGACAACTTTCCTCTCAATTGGACAAGCACATTTAATCCCCATAGGCGTTAAGAAAGGACTGAATATACTTATTTTCTGGTATAATTTCTGCTTCTTCAGAGTTCACTCCTGGTAATAATTTGGAATGTATTTGTGTCTTTGTTCAAATTTCTTCTTCTCTCTGAAGGCTAAGTGGCAAATGTCTAATAGTTGCAGACATATGCAGTACCTAATTGGTTATAGAATGTGTTCCTTTTGAGCAAAGCTTTTAGATTTCAGGTTCCTTAATGCTATCCTGCAGCCCATATCACTGGGCGGGAAGGCGGGGGGGGGGGGGGGCGCGGGTTTCTGGTGGGATTGAACTTTGGTTATTGATTATTTAAAGCCCTTTTCATCTTTAGTATCATTGGATCTTACGATTGTTCTATAACCTTTACAATCTGTAATCCTCTTTTCATCTATCAAAAATACATTTATGATAGCAGTTCCTTTGGCTTGTTGTTAGGTTCTACCATAAGAACAATCAACTAGTGCAAGACAGCACAATGCACAAAATAAGAAGCTGACATCCTCTTGCATGAAGTGAAAGAAATTTAGGCTATATTAAAATCTTCTGCTGGTCAGTAATTTGGTTTGTGAATGTCTATCAGTATCAGCACCTGTTGTTTGTTTTGTATATCAGGGTGGACCTACTCCTGCTTTGTTCAAGGCTGAGGTGCCATGGTCAGCTGGAAGGGGGAATCTTTCTGAGAAAGAACGTGTCCTGAAGACCGTAAAGGGGTAGGAACAACTACTTGTGTAGCTGTGTAAGCGTCTGTTGCTAATGGAATGTACAAGTAACTACAATATTTTTCCATTAGAAAAGTTTGTGTCTGCTGGCACATGTGTGGACATGGTTGTTAAGTTTAACTATTGTCTGCACCTTTAAGCTATTACAATCTTCAAATCGTTTATAATCTGTTTTTAAGGGTTTTTTGCCTTGTGATGTGATGGAATCTCATCATATTAAGATAATGCATGGTAAATCTCAATCATGTGCAGTACAGGACTGGTAATTTGCTGTTATCCATTTGAGGCTGATAAGGTTGTCTTCTCTATTGAAGACACTTTACTGTCTGATAGATTTCATTTATTGCAACCAATTTTTAGGACATGCACTAGAAATGCCAAACCTTGTGCCTTCAACTGCATCACATAATGTGCCTTAGTGTCACTGCTAGTTGGATAATAAGGTTCAATATATCTGCCTTGTTAGAAAATCTCCCTCTGATTTACTACTAGTTGGATAATGAGGTTTAACATATGTGCCCTGTTAGAATCTCTCTGTGATTTTTACTCTTTTACTTGTCTAACTGGTTAAGGTCATTCCTATGAATGTATGGTCATTGTTTTGTGAATTTTGGCAGAAATTACAAGTATCCCTAGGGTATATGAATGGATTTCTCTGTTTCTCATGCAGGATACTGAACAAGCTCACCCCTGAGAAGTTTGATCTTCTCAAGGGGCAACTCATAGACTCTGGTATCACATCCACTGATATTTTAAAGGTTAATTTACCTGCTATGCCTGTTTGTCCTTTTAACCATTATTATGCTAGCAGCTGAGCTCACAATATTTTGTGATACAGGGTGTGATATCATTGATTTTTGACAAGGCTGTCCTGGAACCCACATTTTGCCCCATGTATGCACAGCTTTGTGCTGATCTTAACGAGAAGCTACCCCCATTCCCGTCAGATGCACCTGATGGGAAAGAAATCACATTTAAGCGATCCCTATTGAATATTTGCCAGGAGGCATTTGAGGGGGCTGATGAACTGAGGGAGGAAGTAAGGCAGATGACAGCTCCAGAGCAAGAGCTTGAGTGTAGGGAGAAAGAAAGATTGATCAAACTTCGTACCCTTGGGAACATTCGTTTGATTGGAGAGCTTCTGAAGCAGAAGATGGTCCCTGAAAGGATTGTCCATCATATTGTTCGGGTTAACACTGAAACTTCTGGTTTTGATGTTTAAGCCTTTTCTTTTGTTACTTCCTTGAGGAAGCTTTGTGGTGCCAATGTTGTTTCTGGACACTCATAGTAATTGCCAATATGAAACAGGAGCTTTTGGGACCTGATAACAAGGTTTGTCCTGCTGAAGAAAATGTTGAGGCCATATGCCAATTTTTCAATACTATTGGTAAGCAGCTTGATGAGAGCCCAAAGTCACGCCGCATAAATGATGTGTATTTTGGTCGGTTGAAGGAATTGTCATTCAATCCACAGCTGGTTCCACGGCTGAGGTTCATGATTCGAGATGTTCTTGATCTGCGGGGAAACAACTGGGTCCCCAGGCGTGAAGAGGTGTGCATTATGCTATTGATTTTTTATTTATTGATGTTTATATTTGGAATTCCATATTTAGAATGATATTATTGTCTATATTGTTGCAGGTCAAAGCCAAAACCATTACTGAAATACATTCTGAGGCAGAAAAAAATCTTGGCCTGCGTCCAGGTGCTACTGCAAGCATTAGAAATAGCCGTGGGGTTATTTCTGCAGCACCAGGGACTATAGGTTCTGGGGGCTTCCCTGTTATCCGACCTGGTGCGGGGGGCATGATGCCTGGCCTGCCAGGAACTAGGAGAATGCCTGGCATGCCTGGGATTGATACTGATCATTGGGAGGTGCCCAGAGCACGGTATATGCCAAGGGGTGATGGACCAATAATGCAGGCTACTGGCCGTGTACAATCACCGTTGTTGAGCAAGGCAACATCACTAAATACAAGGCTCTTGCCTCAGGGGAGTGGTGGCTTTATAAGTGGAAAAAGTAGTGCCTTCTTGCAGGGAAGTGGCTCACCTTCCCATACTTCTAACTTTGGTTTTAGCATGGCCACAGAGCCTCCTACCCAAGTCCCTGCACCTAGTAAAACATTTCCTACCCCTTACACACCTTCAGTTTCAGAAAAACCTGTTCCCTCACCTGCAAAGATGAACTCTGATGAACTTGGGAGAAAAACAGTTGCACTGCTTAAGGAATATTTTGGTGTCAGGCTCCTGGATGAAGCATTGCAGTGTGTGGTGGAATTAAAATCTCCAGCCTACCATCCTGAGCTTGTCAAGGAAGCTATCTTGCTTGCACTAGAGGAAAACCCACCCTGTGTTGAACCAGTTGCTAAACTTCTTGAACATTTATCTGGCAAAAATGTTCTCTCTGCCAGGGATATTGGAACTGGGTGTTTGCTTTATGGTTCCATGCTGGATGATATTGGTATTGACTTGCCTAGAGCGCCTAAAAATTTTGGTGAAACTGTTGGGAAGCTAGTTTTGGCCGGAGGCTTGGACTTTGTAGTGATAAGGGAGATCCTTAAGAAGATGGAAGATCGTAGGTACCAGAAAGCAGTATTTGATGCAGCAATGATGACCGTAAATGCTAGTCCTGGTGCTCAAGCTGTATTGGATTCACAGGCATCTGAGATTGAAGCTTGCCGGGGTTTGCTTTAGGTAATCCTGGAGTGTCTGTGTCGACACAAACCTTCAGGATTATGATCACATTATAATACCCTCTCTGAACCCCATTGGGGCAAGCAACTTGTACCATGTGATAAGGCAGCACTGCCAAGAACAGGTCATTTTTTTTTTCTTTTCTAGTTGTATATTTTCTGCTGAGGTCATAGCTGTGTTTTATTGAGGAAAGAAATTGGACCATAATGCCTTGGATTTTGATCTCGAGTGGGGACTAAGCACGTGCCCAATTGCTCAGGAAGAGTGGACCCTTTTATGGGACTCAGTTGTTTTGTATTTAATCAGCTTTCATCATTTTTGTTTACTAGACTCTGGAATTTAACTTTATTTTTGAAACTTCTAGCTCATAAATCTCAACTTTTTCTGCTCTCTGCCACCGTAAATGATGCATTGGCGCGGTTCTTTTGGTCTTGGCGTTCATTTCTCTTCTTGTACGGTTTGTGGGTTTGTGCTTTCGCATTTATTACTTGGTCTCTTTTCAACAAGGGGTTTTGGTAGGCTTTGTTGGTCTTGAGATTGAGTTGCCTTTTTATCTGCTGGAAACCTCTCAATTGGAGTGATGTGATCAAACACCTGATTGCTGGCTTACGATGTCTTTGCCGATTGTTGTTTTATTTAAACGTCTTGTGAACAAAGTTTATTATAGGGCCCATTCCAGAATGTCAGGAAATTTTCTTTGTGATTGTTTGTCTCACTTAAAATAGAAATATTTAGTGGAACAATTTTTTTAGAAACTACAGTTTAAGAAAATGAAGTGTTCCTTATTATCTAAACGTCAAAATAACAGTTGTCCCGCGCCTGGAGCGCAAGTTGGGAAGTGGGAACTACGAGCTCTTGACTTTTTTTTTTTAATTCATTTGTGCAAAAGTTCGGTTCCAATAACCGAATAGGAAAGTGTATTTCATTTCAAGCAATGTTTTTAAATTTTAATTAACTATTTGCCACCCTTCAGTAGTCACTGGACTTAACTAAATGAATCATTAGTAACCCTGTTATTAGCGGGAATTGACATGGAGCTCGTTGTTGAAGGAATGAGCGGCCTTAATTTTATTTAATTTTCTGTCGGAAAATTGAAGTCCATTATTTTCCAGCTTGGCAACGAAGCAATTTTGACCTGACCAATTTTTGTATCTGAATGTGCCAAGCTTGTATAGATGTCATGAAAGGGTTTCAGATATCTGATGATACTTATATACAATCACAGCTCCAAAACAAAATGTGGTCAAGAACTCCACCAGGTCCTCACTACATCTGAGTAGAACAATACTTACAAATGCAGAGCCCGAAAAATTCAAATACTGGACACACGGATTTTAAACTAGGGAGGTAAAGGTGTTCTTTTTCACGTCACTACTTTTATGTTAGGCAGTTTGTGGCAAACGGATGGAGGAGTTGTAGATAATTCATGACCAAGATTACATTACAGTAGTAGATTAAGTGCGTACTCACATGTACACTTTTGAGTAACTGAGTTGATTGGCTGACATTGCCACTGCAAGAAGGAGTACATTATGCTGTATGGGTCAATGCTCGAAGTTCAGGAACTTGTTTTTCCAACTCGAGTGACCAAGCTTGCTCCATAGATGCAGATTTGACAATAATCAGATGGGGAAGATTGCTGTTTTTTTAGATCTGGACCGGATGATGGCTGCCTTTGCCAAGAAAACAGCGTCACAAGCTCCTTTGTCGCAATCTCTGCCAGGTTCAGCTCGGGAATTTGTCTGAACTCATTCTGGCAAAGCTCTTGCACAGTCCTTGAACCAGGGGAGAGGATTAGAAGATAACAACCTCAGCCAATTCCCTACCCGGAAGCTGGGAATTCACATTAGAAAAGGGCCTTGCTTTGTTCCCATACCATCAGCTCCCCAAACTCAAGTTTCTTCCACCCATGTAATTGGTTCTGTCCTCAGTTATTCCCTTTTCCTTGGCGTTTCCCTGTTCTAGTCTTTCTATTACAAGTTGTTGTAGTTGATGTTAAGCTTGCATCCAAAAAGACTTAACACCACGCATCAACATCTAAATGGATTGACTACAATGCATAGTCCTTAATTTCCCGAGTAATTCAAAGGTACAACCTGAGAATCAAATTAGTTTATAAGCTGGTTGTGATGATGGAGTGCTTTTGCTATGCCAATACTTGGATTGTCCATTTTTGTTGTCCCTTTGCTATAAGGACGAAATATTGTAAATCAATCATGATTGTTGCTTCCCCATTAGCCTGTCAACCTTGAGTTTCTCTGCACAACAATAAGTGGTCTATTGCAGCCGCTAGCAGCCCCTTTTCCAGTAGCTGCACCAGGAACAAGTGCCACCAACCTACCTGCTTACCGATATCTGTGGCCCTTCCACTCTGGCGTCCAGTATTGAACCTGGATGTGAAATGACTTTTAGGCTCCATGGAGTCCCTGCTTTTGCTTATCCATCATGTGGTTTCTGGTACCCATCGGAAAATATAGTAGCAGGTTTAATGAATCTTAGCTTCCTGGCATAAAATTCTGGGTCTTCTCAATCCTATTCAAGCCATTACAAAATCAAACCATAATGGCAATTTGAATTTGACACCAAATGTAAACAGATGTTTTGAAAAGAAAGCAAACACATACAAGCCAACAAAATCTAGTCTTCAAGCCTTGACTCTGAGGTTAAAATAATTATCTTATTTATGAGGCACAAGCTACAAAAACAGCATCACTGTCAAGTACCAAGGAGTTGCAAGTTAATGTTATGATCTTCAATGTCACTCCATTGATGCAAGCTTCTCTTCATCTACATCAAAAGCCTTCCTTGCTTGTTTTAGCTCCTCTTGCATAGAAAGCAGCTCGGTACAGCGGTTGAGTTTTGGCAGGTCCTGAAATGATGAAAATGGGGACTGATCAGCACAAGCAGAGCAAAATCAAATTAAAAAAAGATAGCAAGATATATAGCAAAGCAGAGCAGAAAGGTGATGGATGATGCTGCAATTCCTGTCCATACATAAAGCATAAACAGGCATCAAAATAATTCATGTTGACCAATTCAAACAAAAGGTGGAAAATTTTGGGTCCCTCTACTGAGAATTGGTACAAAAATACCAATTCAAACAGGCATCAAAATAGCAAAGTTCTGTGGCAAAAATACCTTTCGAATTTGGTACAAAAAATCCTCAACTGAGAGCTTTCCTCTCTTTGACCCTACATCTTGGGCTTTATGTGCCTGGGAAAAGCAAGATAAAATAAAAAGAATTGAAGATGTGGCCATACTGACTAGAATGCTTTAGTCAAAATGGGATATGATACGATTATTAACATAAACATAATGCTTACCAGATCTGTAACATATTCCACAACAATGTCCTCCACGAGTGCCACTGTTTCCGGTAGCGGCTGCAACCATGCAGCCCAAGGTATACATTAAATAGTCAACCATATACAATAAGAACTAGCAATATATTCACTGTTAGGGACACAATATCCCTATGTATAGTAAGTCCAAACAAAGATGATCCTATATATCACCCAATAAATCTATAACGCCCAAAAGCACTTACATTGGGATCATCTCCAAAACCATACATCATGTGCTGCACTGATTGAAGAAGAGAAAGAGAAAATTAGTACAGCTACAACTCTCTGGTGAAAAGAAAGTGAAACTGGGAACTGACAAGAAGTGATTCTAATATCAAATTCACTCACTTACGATCTTTATAGAACACTCCTCGCTTCCGCTTAAGAGAAGTTTCTGAGGGCTGTGAGGAAGACCCAACTTTTGATTTTGAGGGTCCTGCTCCGGCAGAAGTGTTCGTATTCATATTCCTCTAGTCCACTTTATAATGTCTATGAAAGGAACCTATTGACGTTGAATTGCTTCAATTATTATTATTATTTTTTTTTGAAAAAACCTGTATAACATACACATTCCCAATGGCAATGAAACATGGTGATGATAGAACGGAAAAATGCATTAAAAAAAAAAAAACCTTCAATACCCTTCCCTAAACCCTAATTTCATTGAAAACTTCTTTAACTGGTTTTCGATAGGCTGAGACTCATCAATTGAAATCAAGATCAACCTGGCCAGCCTTAATGGCAATTTAATTGGAATAAACTACAAGTGAGGCGATTTGTTGACACCATTCAAACTCGAAATCCCAATGGCTACTCCTCTGGTGGTTTGTAAACGCTAATAAAAAGAAACACAAAATTACCAGAAGATGGACAAGACTAAGGAACTTAGTCTTCTTTCATACCTTTTTCCCTTTTCTCGAGAACCAAACAGAAAACGGACAATGTTCGGAAATTTATCGATAAGCGCGGCCCGGTTTCCTCGCCTGAGACTAATGTAAAGCAAGAACCACTCACATTTATGGGTTTTCCTTTTTGTTTTTTCCCTTTTATATCTATATATATATATATATATTCCAATTCAATTATACGTTCCCCCTATTACGGGCTTAAAAATTTGAGCCCAGAAAATAAAATTGGTGGATTCGGCGAATGCCGTTTCGGCTCAACCCGTGTATCCGAAGGCAATATCGGGCCAATATTACGTTAGACTTGGAAAACGAATCTTCTTGAGGCCCATTCGTTCCCCAATGCCGGGCTCATGCCTGAGGCCCAAATCTCTATATTGGGAATGATGGAATGGAGAGAATCCAGGCCCAAATACCTCGAGAGGAAAATTCAGAACACTAACCTTTAAGGCTGGCTCCAGGGTTGCCGGCTTCGAGTTTTGGTCCATTTACGAATCGATTCTCAACTATTTTAAATTATTTTCGAAAAAAAAAAAAGATAAAATAATTATTTTGGTCCTCTCTTTTCGTCTTTTTTTGGGGGGGTATGCATGTTGGTCGTTTCTTCTGTCAGTTTGATAAAAGTGATAAACAATTATACTTTCGATTATTAAGACTCTGAACTCTTGGATTAGAATTTCAATCTTAGATTTCATTGAATAAAAAAAAAAAATCATAATATAAAAAGAAACTCTTTCGTAGGATACTTTAGGATTCAATGCACCGTAACCAAAAAAACAACAAAAGGAACAATGATTCACGAGAAGTCAAAAACGAAATATAATTATTTTATAACTCACCCAAGTATAAGATAAAGATGCACCGAGGATATGTCTCATTTATATTATTTAAAGGTAGCATTATTTAAAAATATATGTTGTCATGTCGCACGAGCAAGTAAGATACAGATGCAAGCATAAATGGTGGCCTTCAACTAGAAAAAGCGCACAGATACGGTCAACCACTGTACTCACACGGAGCTCGGTTTGCAAATAAGCACGAATTTGTGACGAGATTTGGGTCATCTTCAGGCAATTAATGAGAAGAGATGAAGGTTGACATAAAGGAGACGACAATCGTACGCCCAAGCCAAAGCACATCCGATCATCGCCTATGGTTATCTGCTTTGGACTTGTTGTATACGAGAAGAGGGTATGTCCCATTACTGTTCTTCTACAAGAACAATGGTTCTTCTAATTTTTTTGACGCCAAAGTGCTGAAGGAGGGACTTGGCAAGGTTCTCGTGCCATATTACCCTGTAGCTGGTAGGCTGGTAGCCGATGAGAAGGGTAGAATTGAAATAAGCTGCAACGGCGAAGGAGCTTTATTTATAGAGGCTGTGACTGATTCTGCTTTGGCTGATCTAGGCGACTTCTTGCCTGGACAGGAGCTACAGCGGCTTATTCCTGCTCCCGCAATTACCTATTCATGTGATGCCAACATCTCCTCGTATCCTCTCCTCCTTGTGCAGGTAAAGTAAAACTCTTTACAAAGTTCAAATTGTATATATGGGATCATTTTCTGCTAAGATCGGTAACTACAATATTGAAAATGGAAATGAACAATTTCTTCTGCCTATCCATTCATGAACTAATGATTGTGTTAGATCTCAATTTGGTCTATTCATGAGACCCTGTTGAGGTTAGGTTGAGTGCTAGTTAGGATCATCCAATGCTACAATGCATAGGGCATTCTTTGGCAGAAGCAAATAGCAAGAATACAATAGGCTATTTTAAATTGGCATCTTACCGGAAGTTAATCTACTTAGGCAGTGTGCAGTAAACATCTGTATTTCTACCTGTTCCATATCTCGGAGTTTTCTGGCCAAATTCAGCTTCTGGAAAGTAACATAAAGAGTCATTGTGGGTTACTTCAAATGGTGTCGAGTTGGCTAGCAATAGCAATCCAGTGTACACAGAACCTGATTTTATATAATTGTCACTGCTAGGTAACTACGTTCTCATGCGGTGGAGTCTCAATGGGATTTGGATGGCATCATAATCTTGCAGACGGCACTGGGTTTCTACGTTTCATTGAGGAATGGTCTAACATAGCACGAGGCCACTCCATTAGTAACTCTAACTTACCATTAATCAGCAGAACAGCTCTCCGGGCTCAGCTCCCGCCCACCCCGATATTCGACCATGTCGAGTACCGTCAATCTCCTACCGTGATCACTCGTGGGCAAAACCCGGAGTCCAAATCAGGTCCTAAAGCCAATCGCACGGCGATTTTTAAAGTCACCCTGGAACAAATCAACGTCCTCAGGGCCTTGACAAAGAGTAATCAAAACAAGTACAGCTCATTTGAGGTCGTATGTGCACATATTTGGCGCACCGCTTGCAAAGCGCGCGGTCTTTCTGATGCTCAAACAACCCGGGTAAGCATAGTCGTCAACGGTCGTCCCAGATTGCAGCCTCCACTCCCTTCAAGTTTCTTTGGCAACGTGACTTTCCTGTCTACACCAATTGGCTTCTCTGGTGACATTTCATCAGAGCCATTCGCGCATAACGTGGAGAGGATTCACAATGCAATAAAACGGATGGATGACAAGTATTTGAGATCGGCAATCGATTATGTCGAAAACTTAGACGATCTCGCGTTAAATTCTACAATGATTGGCCCGGGGAAATGTCAGTGCCCGAATCTGTCTATTCCTAGCTGGACGAGACTGCCTTTTCATGAAGTCGATTTCGGATGGGGCCGGCCGATATGCATGCGGCCGGCCAGTGTATATGAAGGAAAAGGATATGTATTGTCAAGTCCAACCAACGATGGAAGTTTGTTGCTGGTCATATGCTTGGAGGCCAAGCACATGGTGTCCTTCGAAAAGCTGTTCCATGCCTCAATCTACGAGGAGCATATGAAGCCAGGGCCAAAATTGTAATATGAAATGGAAAAATTTCATGGATGCATCGAGTGGTTATATGTAATGTAGATTTGTGTTTAGAACCTGTGGAATCGACAGGATTGACGAAACTCGCATGGAAAAGTGCAGGTCGAGGTTGAGTTCTTGAATAAGCAAATTTATGGTATTTGTCAGCATGATCATTTCCTTTTATAGAATTTAGCTACTGAAACAAGGATCTAATTTCCACTTGAATCTCCAATTAAATATGCATTTGTATGAAAGGCTTCTCTATATTGCGATTTTGTAACTTTGCTGATCTATATGCACTGCCTTTTTTTTTTTGTTTGTGGTAATGACCTATGCTTTCTCCAAGGAAAAAAATAGAGATCCTCGTCTCTTTTTCTCAAATTAGCGTACCAGTGTTTCTCGATGAGCTCACAATGACTAGCAGCGTGCTTTCTTAATCATTCCAACCTGGACGATTGTTTGTTACATCCTTTAACTACAAGGTTACATCTTACCTGATTCGAAAACGAGATGGCGAGTAAGACTACATTTCATGTTGAACATGGAGGTATCTCTCGCGTTTGAAACTGCCACTTGTTCTAGAAGCAATGATTAAAAGTTAATTAAAAAGGGAAAATTAGGTGGATGATTAAACAAGTTTTCCCCATAAATGCTCATCATTAATTGGACAATTGTGTGGGGAAGTTGAAGAATAATTCTTCAGCGAAGGCTGCCACCAAACGTTGTAGGCATCGTCGAGTAAAATTTTAAGGCATACGCAAGGAGGATTCCATTTTCTCCCTCTCCTTTTCTATTCCTCTTGGGATCTACTGGATTAGGACAACTTTCTGTAATATCTCATAAACTGTCTTATCTTAATTATTCGGCTATCCGGATAGAGTTCCATCCCATCTATTCTCCTTAAAAAAATATTTAAAATAAAGGCGTGCTACTAAACCAAAACAAAGTAATTGCTACGAGAACAAATTTGTTTTAATCAACCTCGACAAAGATTAAAACATCCATCAGTAATGGTTGACAAAATTATAAAATTTGATCCGAATATTGAGACGATAGGAAGTCGAATTGTTGATTAAATATAAAGGTCATTAATATTTAATATTTTATAATATTTATGCTTTAATTATTTTTTTAATTAACATAATTTTATAATTTCTAAGTGATCTTAAATGTTTTTATCTGTAAGTATAAAAATAAAATTATACTTATTTACTTATTATTTTATAATAATTGATCATTTTACCTTAAATGGAATAGCTTTAAAATGAAGTTTATATTTAAATAATTAAGATTTGAGAATTTTTTACAATAAAATGTTTTGTTACAATTAAAAAATTAAAAAAAATATTTAAAACTTAAGTCGGATCACCATATATCATGGTTGATTTTTTTTTTCGTTTATTTTTAAATTTTTTAAACAATTAATTAAAAAAATATTGTTTTTTCTTTTTTTTTTTTTTTTCTCACGATTTTTTCCTTTTTTTTCTCACGATTTTTTCCTTTTTCAACATTCTACTCTAATTTCAAAACCATCGGTACAACCTTTCCATGTGCTAAGATTCTCTTTAAATTCAACGACTCTGATCGAGGTGGTCAGGGTGGGACAGGTGACTTCAATGTCAGAAATTTGAGAGAATCCAATGTCTGCGTGTACGACATTGTGTGCAGTTTTAGTGTCCTACCCCACGCGAAGAGAAACAGCTTGTTTCCACAAAAATCACTGATCGTAAAAAGGAACACGTCTAAACGTGCGCAAATTGGACTGATCCAGCTTTGGAATCTTTCTACCTACTGGCCATTGCTTCATTGAAGAGAGTTTATGGGCACACGCAGACACAGCCCAAAACCATTGTAAATTCACCTTAAAAACGGTACTCCTCCCTTTGGAGTAAGCTCAATGCTGCTAGTGGCGCTTACTGGAAGCGCCATATTGCCAACCATAGCTTACCGAACCAAAAAAAAACGGCCTCGATATTCATCGTTTTTTGGTGGAATCCATCGACTTTTTGGGTTTTTTTTTTTTTTTTTTGGATAAATTCACAATCCTTTTGGTTTTTAAGTATAATGGAACTGAACTATGAATTGATTTTCAATTTTTTTATCGAACCAACCGATTCAGTTTTTGATAGCATGACATTTGTGAGGCCAACTGGATTTACTTTTCCTTTTCTTTTTCCATGGGTCACCGGGCCTCCTTGCTTTGATTTGCTTTTCATTTTTTATGAGCCACTTGGGCCTTCAAACAAAGAAGGTTATCAATCAAATATGGTGTTGACTAACTTTGGATCCGAAAATTAAAAACGCTCATCAGCAAATCAAAGCAAACGCCAAGTAATCTTGTTTATTTTTATTGAACAGAATGAGCATGCTCGGTCACCGAGACTTGAGCTCGACAGGACTTGATCTACGTCACAGCTTTAGCGATTGGTTTTTGATCATTGACTTGATTATCGAGGAATAAATCATAGAACAACTTTTGGAAGGAGTGCATGTGCTGTGTCTCCAAGCATATGAACAATGAAACGCCTCCATCATTGGTGGAACTCGGCAATAAGTAACCTTTGCCTTCATATGCATTTGCAGGCCGCATGCATACAGACCCGCCCCAACCGAAATCGGTTTCACGAAACGGCAGTCTCATCCAACTGTTAATATGCAGATTTGGGCACCGACAACTGTCCGAACCAGTCATCGTGGAACTTAAGGCATGATCGCCTAGTTTTTCGACATAATCTATGGCTGATCTCAAGTACTCATCATCCATCCGTTGAATTGCCTTGTGAATTCTATCCACGGTTTTCACAAATTGTTCTGATTGAATGTCACCAGACAGAGCAATTGGGGTTGCCCTGAAGATCACGTTGCCAAAGTAGTAACCCGGGAGTGGAGGCTGCAATCTGGACCGACCGTCAACGACGACGTTTAACATGGTTGCTTCAGAATCCGATAAACCACGTGCCTTGCACGCGGTGCGCCATATGTGCCCGCACAGGACCTCAAATGTGCTGTACTTTACTCTGTTCTCGCATTTGTCCTCTGTCATGGCCCTGAGGCTCTTTATTTGATCAATAGTGATTTCGAGAATTGCCATAGAATTGATGGCTTTAGAATCTGAACTGGAGCGTTCAATGTCTCTGGTGCTAGTGATCATGGCAGGGTAGCGGCCGTACTCGATGTGATGAAATGCGGGGGCTGGTGGGGCTCGGGCTCTGAGAGCAGTTCTGTCTAGGAAAGGCAGGACGTTAATGGAGTGGCCACATGCTATACTCGACCATGCCTTGAAAAAGTGGAAAGCCCCAGCACCATCTGCTAGATTGTGATGCCACGCAACTCCGAGAGACGCTCCACCACACGCGAATCTGGTTACCTAATTTCAAGGAAAACTCAGTGGGAATAATAATCTTTTTGGCCCATGAGCTACGCCACATAATTAGTCATCTCTTATTTCACTTATCTCCTGTAATCTGGTCGAGGGAAATGCAGCAATAAATGAGGTTAGGAGTTCAAGCCAATGTTTTTAAAATTAAATTCAAGTTATTCATTTTACCAATAAAATTAAAAATTAAATTTTAATTTAGTTTATTTTTTATTAAAAATTATTAATTTTAAAAATTAATAAATTAATTATATTTTTTAATTTAATTATATATAATTTAACAATATAAAATTTATAGAAAAATAATGATATTTTAAAAAATTGATGCAAAAATTAAAGAGTTAATAAATTTTATTTAAATTATAAAAAATAGAATAATAATTTTTATTATTAAAATAATAACAATGATATAATTTTTAATATTTTATTTTTTAAAAAACATATTTAAATTATTTTAAAATAAAAATAAATGAATTAGAATATATTTTGTATTCAAATCTTTTGACTAAACAAGTGCTTATTTGAGACGCTCTTTCCGTCTGAAAGAAGATCTCATTTTACTTGAGAAGACTTCAAGGTACTGTGCAATGTTGGCTTTGGATGATTGTACTTACCTGCAAAAGGAGGAGTGGAAATGACGAAAGATCAAGGTCACTTGGAAAGGCAAATGCAGAAGAAGGAATAAGCCGCAGCAGCTCCTCGCTGGGAAAGAAGTTTTCACCAAGATCAGCCAAAGCACCATCTGTCTCAGCCTCTACGAACAACACTCCTTTGCCATTACAGTTTATTTCAATTCTACCATTCTCATCCCTTGCCAGTCTCCCGGCCACGGGATAATATGGCACCAGAACTTTGCTCAGAGCCTCCGTAAGCACTTTAGCTTCAAAGAAATTGGAAGAACCATTGTACCTGTAGAAGTACAGCGTAGGAATGTAACCTCTCTTTGTATACAACACATCCAAGTTGGATAGCCATAGGCGTTGACTGGGGGCACCTTCGGCTGGGCGCACAATGGTTGACTCTTTAATGTCAATCTTCATCTCCGTCGGGTTTTGGACACTTGAACATATTTCGATAAGCATTTTCACCATTAGTTTAGAGGTAAATCTATACGTATGAACCAATATTACTTCCTTCTTCTTTCTATTTTACAAAAAAAAAAAAAAAAAAATTGATTAAATATTCATTAAGTAAAATAAAAAAATTATCTTGGAATTATAATTTTTTTTTATTAGATTCATAATTTTACTCTATTTTAAAATTTTATTTTAAAAATATAACATTTTTATTTATCAATATAAAATCATGAAAATTTGTTTTGCATCCACTTAAAATCATGAAAAATTGTACTTGTATGCGGCATGCATTAACGTCAATGGCAGAACTTTTGATAATTATTACAGAGCATGAACCTTCGACTTGTAACAAACGAACTTTAATACGAGGCTTAAGACGGCAAACATTTTAAGATGTATGTTGCACAAGCCACTCGCTCGTGTAAAGATAACGTGGTTTATTGAGAATCTCTACTCACCGGTTCTCGAGGGAACCCAAAACGGCCAACGCAAGCACCTGTTTGATAGACACCGATCTAGATGCTCCTAAGCTGGACAACCGTTCAATTTATGTTGCTTCCAAATAAACCAAGGCCACAAAAAATATTGGATTCAGCCGACATAAGCTGACAATGTTGATAAGGGTTGTCAGAGTCATTGGATCATATTATTGGGGACCCAAAGTCGTGTCGGTATGGCTGTGGTCCTTGTAAATTAATTTTATAGTAATTTAATTATTTTTTTCTTCTATTTTTAAATCCTCTACTCCTCACTAGAATTCAGACCCAGTAAATCCACATAAATTTAAGTAAACGTAATATCTAACAGGAAGAAACGCGAGATATCAGGTCACCCTTCTGAGCACCCAGAAACAATTCATCCTCATTTACGCTGCACCAAAATTATTTGTATGTCCTGCAACCTTAGTCTCTCTCTCTCACACACACACACACACACACTCTCTGTGTATCTCTTCAATTCTGTTTTAACAAAGCTTTCCAATTAAAGGTTTCCGGGCTCGCAAGGTATGCCAAAGATCTCGTTGATTTTCCATGCCAACGCATGTATGCACACACTCACACACTCACTTTCAAATTAGCTAGCTACTACAATCTTATTTCGTGGCTTGCCGTGAGTTCTCCAGTTTTAGCTTTGCAAAACACCCAACTTCTAGTCAAGCTTTATATATGAAGTTCTATTGACAACATTATTCTATAAGCACAACGAGGGATGGACACCCACAGCTTCAATATGGAAATCCATCTAAAAGCAATCAATTTAGTTTTTTATTTAAAAAAAAAAAAATTCGAAGGCACACGAAGGAACCCGAGTGAGTGGAATTAAGACACTGCTTCAATATTTATTTCACCCCCACCCATTTTGCAGTGTTGATTGGCAGCAAAGTGGCATTACTTGACCAATCTAAGTTTTTCCGTCGTTGAACTTAATTAGCTTGTAAGGATACCAATCAGTTCTTTTATTGGTCGTCGATATTGTGTAATAAAAAACTTGCTTAACGTAGATCGGATCATACGGGGAATTTACAGCGAGATCATGGTGAAGATTAACATTAAAAAGTCTTGTCTTGTGCGCCCAGTTCAAGATACTCCCAATGAGCGCCTATGGTTATCAAAGTTGGACTTGCAGTTCACAAAAAGAGGTTATATCCCCACGGTGTACTTCTATAGGCACAATGGTTCTTCCAATTTCTTCGAAGCTGAGGCGCTGAAGGAGGCTTTGACCAAGGTACTCGTGATATATTATCCTGTTGCAGGGAGATTGGCAGTAGATGAAAATGGCAGAATCGAGATAAATTGTAATAACGAAGGAGTTTTATTCGTGGAAGCTGGCACAGATTCTGTTTTGGATGACCTTGGTCATGATTTTACGCCCGGTGAGCAAGTGATGAAGTTGCTCCCTACACTTAGCACTCAATTATTCGAGTGATACGGACCTCTCTACATACCCTTTACAGGTACGTACAATATTTACCGAAAAACCAAAATTGACTTTCTGGGAGAGCTATCTGTTAGCGTCTGTGTGACTTCCTATGTCATGTGAAGAAAATAATAATATTATTATTATTAAAAAGAAAAAAGGAATGTTTTTTCAAGCCTATATGTCTTTGAGATTTATCTCCGCGGCCGTCATATTCTTTAACGCTTCTAGTAAATACTGTTGTTGACTTTTAAGTGAATCAGAATTAAATTTACCGAACAGTCATTCTATCAAGATTTATTTCAAGTCCTTTTGTTTTTAAAAGGTTTTTCTTTTTTTCTTTTCCCTTTGTGGAATCATCGAAACTTTTTGTATTTGTCCTAATAAGAGTATATTTTTATGTTTAGGTAACTCGATTCAGATGCGGCGGAGTGTCCCTCGGAGTTGGGTGGCATCATAATCTGGCAGACGGGTCAGGGGCTCTTCAATTCTTTAATGCATGGTCAAATATAGCACGCGGACTCTCCGTTAACGTCGTGCCATTTATGGACAGAACCATTCTTCGTCCTCGAGACCCACCCACCCCTACTTTCGACCACCTCGAATTCGGTCAGGCACCTGCAATGAACAAAACCATCACCCCTAGCCAGTCACATTCAGGTTCCCAAGCAAATTCCACGACAATACTCAAGATTACTATTGATCAAATCAATAGACTAAAGTCCATGGCACATAATAAAAACGACAATAACTGGTACAGCACCAACGAGGTCCTGGCTGCGCATATGTGGCGCACTGCTTGCAAAGCACGCGGCCTTTCTGACGGACAAGCAACATTGTTGAGCATTCCAATGGACGGTCGGTCCAGATTGAATCCACCACTTCCCCCAGCCATTTCGGCAACGCTGTTTTCATTGTCACAGTCATTGCTCTATCCGGTGATCTTTTGTCGGAACCGTTCATCAAGACAGACAGTTGAGAGAATTCGAGAGGCGATAAATCGAAGGGATGATGGGTACTTGAGATCGGCTATTGACTACATTGAAGCACTCGGTGACATCAATAGCGTGATGCGCGGCCCACAGAGTTGTCAGTGCCCAAACCTGAATTTTACTAGTTGGCTGAGGCTGCCTTTTCATCGTGTCGATTTCAGCTGGGGCAACCCAATATGCATTAGACCCGGTAGTGTATTTAAAGGCAAGTTATACTCACCGCCGAGTCCAACTAATGACGGAAGTGTTTCGTTGGTCATATGCTTGGAGCCGGAGCCCATGCAATCCTTCCAAAAGCTATTTTACGCCTCATTCCCTGAGAATCACACCGAAACAGTGGCCAATTAATAATACTCAATTCCACTTCAAGGTTGAATTCAAACCATACCGTTTTCATTTTCCAATTTAAGTGCGTTTTTGGGTTCGTGTTTTGCTAAACACGGAACGATTTAGAGTGTGGTTTGTGGAGTGGTTGGTCCTCAATTACTGGTTTGTATACTATTTGAACAACCTAGCTAGTGTACTTTATTTTATTTGATGCACGAAGTCATTTACGATGAAGTGCAATAGAGCACATGCATTCCATTCCATTAGATATTACAATCACTCAACCAGTAACATATTCCACAAGAATGTAACCATTATGCTTTGCAATTACTCAATTAGTAAACTTATAATAAAATTATACTAAATATCATTAAAAAAAAATTCATAAAAATTTAGGATGAAGATGTAACTTTTATCTCTTATCTCTAAAAGGAATGGATGATGAGTACTTGAGATCCGGTGTTTTTTAAGTTGAAAAATTGGATCGTCTAACTGCACTGACCCGAGCCCCAGAGAACGATGGGTGCCCAAACCTGCTGATTAATAGTTGGATGAGCCCGCCTTTGGGTAACGTTGGTTTTGGTTGGAGCCCGCCAGTATGAACTCGACCTGCAAGTGTACGTGAAGGGGAATAAGGGATACTGAATTGCCAAGTGTATCCAATCACGGGTTTATTACTGGCCATATGTTTAGAGGCCCTGCACATAAACCGCTTTCAAGAGCCATTCAATGCATGGACGGATCTCTATCCCAAAGAAACATAAATAAATAAATAAGTGAACCTAAGTAAAGTAAAATAATATACACATATATATATATGAAATGAGATATGGGAAAAATTATATAATTACATTTAAAAATTCAAAAAAATTTACGACGTTTTATCTCTACAAGGAATGTATGATGATTGATGATTATTTTTAAGATTCGAAAAAAAAAAAAAAAAATGGATGACCTAACGGCTCTGTCTTGGCTAGCCCAGGAGACCGATCGGTGCCCAAACATGCTGAAAATCAGTTGGATGGGCTTGCCTCTAAGTGACGTAGGTTTTGGTTGGGGGTGGCCCATATGAATATGATATAAAGAATTCTGAAGTTTTTCGCATAAAGAAATCTTTCTAAAAATATAGTGATGGGGTCCAAGCCAGCCAAGGTAGGCCGAACCCGTAGAAGACAAAAGAAAGAGATGTGGAGGGCCAGACGAGGAATCCGATTTTACCACTTCAGAGCTTAAGTTAAAGGAAGTCAATGAGGTTGTTGCGAGAAGTAATACAGGAAGGCCCCCGGCTGGGTCGACGCTGCTGGGGCTATGATAAGTAGTTGAGTGCTAAGGGAATGAGATTGACATTTGCTTAAGTCAGCTGGTATTAGTACACGTGGAAATGAGCTCGAGCAGAATAGACTGGGGGAGGGCCTTGGCAGCCTAAGACTTGATTGGTTGAGAAGTTCGAGTGATGATTGGCTATCATTAAGTTTCTTTTCAAGTCTATGTTTGTTTGACTTTTTAAGTTTATTTTCGGCGGATACTTTCAGCTTCGAAAGGTCAAACACTTTGAAATAAAAATTCCTTTTTTGGAAGTTGAACGAGTGAATTTTTTTTTTGGGGCATACTAGCAACAGTATTTCAGTACTGTTAGGTAACTAGATTCGCCAGTGTAGGAGTGTCCCAAGGAGCTGGTTGGGATCACACTTTGGCAGACGGGGTTGGAGCATTCCAATTCTTTCAAGCATGGTCTAATACATCACGAGGACACTCTGTTAGCGTCGTGCCATTCATGGACAGAACCAGTCTCCGTCCTCGAGACCCACCCGCCCCTACCTTCGACCACCTCGAATTTGGTCACACACGGTTATGAACAAAACTAACTCCGCTAGCAAGTTCGAACCTGGTGCTGAAGCAAATTCCACGGTAATACTCAAGATTACGCTTGACCAAATCAACAGTCTCAAGTGCATGACACTTGACAACCACAACAATACAAGGTACAGCACCAATGAGGATGTGGCCGCGTATATATGGCGCACCGCGTGCAAAAGCACGTGGCCTTTCTGATGGGCAAGCAACCATGTTCAGAATTCCGACGGACGTTGGGCCCGGACTGAATCCTCCACTCCCACCTGGCTACTTGGGCAATGCAGTTTTCGGTGCAAGCTAATTGCTTTATCTGGTGATCTCTCGTGCGAACCCTTCATCAGGACAATTGAGAGAATTGACGAGGCAATAAAACAGCCGGATGATGGGTACTTGAGATCGGCTATTGAAAACATTGAAACACTGGATGACCTTACCCCCTCTGATGCGAGGCTCTTGGGATACTCGGTGCCCAAGCCTAAAAATTCCTAATTGGTTGAGGCTGCCTTTTCATCATGCTGATCTCGGCTGGGGTGACCCAATATACTTTAGACCAGGGAAGGCACTTGAATTCAACGGATACCTACTGCAAATTCCAATCAACGTCAAGAGTGCTCCACCGGCCATATGCTTGGAGACAGAGCACATACAATCTTTCCAAGAGCTCCTCATTCCCTGAGAACCACACTGAACCAATCGGCAAGTGATAATACTCAATCCACATCAAGGGTGTATTCAACAATGGTAAGTCACCACCGTAGGCATTTTCCAATTTGAGTGTGTTCTCTGGTTTGTGCTTCTTCAAAACATCAAATGATTTGGAATGTCAAGAATGATATATAGTAATAATGTGAAAGACACCTATTTGAAATGCGCCAACAAGCGTACACTGAAATGGAAAGCCTAAGTTAGAACTAATTCCAAAGCTGACACACATAAACCACACCCTGTGATTGACAAGAATCGCCAACAGTTCCCAAAGTGAACTAGAGCATCATCCACTAGCCAAACAAAGATTAACCCTGACGAAATAGTCCCGTAAACTCCACATAGACTAGGGTTCGGGCAGGATTGATAGTCAATAAGACCTCAAGTCAACAACTAATTGGCAAAAAAATTTGACAAACAAATATAAGAGGTAGAAAGCAAATAACGAGAACAGCAAGATTTCACAGATTCACTTCCTCTTTTTTTGCAACTCTGCACAAGGAATAGGATGTTTTAAATTCTCTCAAAATGGGTTCTGGATGGGGCCTTGCTGGTTAACGAGGGAATTGCTTAGGCTGAATTGGGTAATCATCTTCAATGTGCAGAGGAACGCCTAAATCTTGAGTGTGTTCCTTTCATTGCTATATTGTTATCACACACATCAACCACCCTATTCAAGCAATTAATAATATGTCCTGATAAAAACTAAAACCCTCCTGCATGACTCCAGAAGAATGTAATTTTCTTCCCGGCACATCAGGAACAAACAGAAAAGTGAAATACATATTATAGATTAATTTGCCAAAAAAAAAAAAACCGAGAGAGATATCACAAAATTGCATATCCTACAAATTACCATTTTCTGATAAAAACTACACACTAAAAAGACTATTTCCTCCCATTCCCAATTTCTTTCCTTTTGAAAACCACATCAGATCTTGTATGGCAGGTGGAATTTCACAACTGAAATCGGATTCAACATCCTAACCAGCAAATCTAAAAGATAATAACCAAAGACAGAAAGACGTAAGATTATGACAAAAATATCCAATTAGGTCTTCCAATAACTCAACACATTAAGCGCTAAGCAAATGGTTGTTCGCAGAAAACACAATATGCGAATTTAACATACATAGATTCACAATTCCCTCTCACAGAAAGGAAACGTAAGAGAAAAAGAAGGCTGCTGGTTCACTGGTATGATGCATACAGAGGGCGTCTGTACTCATCAAAGAACTCCTCGCGATTAACGAATATTATAGCATAAAGAGCATAGATTATTCCAGGAATGTAGCCTAGAATTGTCAGCAGCAAACAAATGCAAAACTCAACCTGTCCAGCCAAACAAAAAAATAAAAAAAATAAAAATTAATTGTTAGATTAATTTCCCTTACTGTTAACAATTATAAAAATAGAAAATAAAAAATTGAAAATTGGAACCTGAATCAAGCTATCAAATTGAAAACTGGATGATTCCATTTGTATCCAAAAAGAAAAAAGGAAAAATTAAATCAATGATCATATAAGTTTATTTTCCACCATTTTCTCAGCGTCTGTCGGCGCTGAGACCTGTTTGGCAACTGGGAAAACTAGACATTTAGAGAAATTTCAGAAGATCAAACGGAAAAAAAAAAAAAAAAAACAAACAAACAGAGAGAGAGAGAGAGACGTACACTGCAGCAACCATGCCTAAGGCAGACCCCCAAGGGAGGAAGTATGATGGCGATGAGGATCTCGCAGAGGATCTCACAGCTAGTTGGCATTTTCAATACAGTTCTTCACCTTCCCTGCGGCTTCGAAATCGAACCAGCGGCCGTACGCAGCGAAATTTCAAATCTCAACACTTTCTATAATTAGAGATTATGCCATATCCTATCGCTGTATTCTTAAGCTTCTTAATGAATAAGAAAACAAAGGCCGAGGCCGTCGCTAACAATGTTTCCTTTTCTCGCTTTCCAGGAAGGATCGACGTGGGCGATTTGGGAATTTCATCGGTGCAAAGGACAATCGAGGTGGATGCGGTCGAGTTTGTATAGATCTGGACCGTTCTTATGGTAGGTACTTTCATCAACGGTTCATATTTGCTCTTGTCACTACGCGTATTGGTAAGTTGTACGAGCCAGACGTTGCAGCCTCCAGCCAGCTGGCAAGCCAGGAACTGCGTTGGTCGGTTGCGTTCCCTCTACCCTGCGACGCGTCGTCTCCTTGCCAATGTCCTTTGACTTTAGTAGGCCAACTACGCCGTCTCAGAGGAAATAAATTTAACAAAGAAATAGCCTCGGCGCCTCGATCAAGGCAAAACATACCCCTACCGCGTAAAAGGCCTCCGCGTTTTGGCAGCTACGGATAAAGCGGGAATCAGGGAAATTAAGTACACACACAAGTGAAAATTTAAAATTATTAATTATTTTATAGATATAATTTATTTATAATTTTATATTATATAAATTTATTTATTTTTTACTTTGGGTTTTGCTTCAGTATTACGGAAGTGAAACGACTCCGTAGTTTTCAAACCGTGGCGCACTCTCTTTTTATTCCCGATCTCCCCTCGGCTGCAGGCCAAAAGCAAATTCGAAAGCTACTTCTAATTTACAATTCCAGTTCTCTCGTCCCTCTCTCTTTCAATCTCCATGGAATTCAAGTTTCGAGCTGCGCACAACCGGCCGGTAACGCATTCATCTTCTGCCTCGACCATCGGCCCTTTGTCCGAACAAGCATTGCGAGGTTCGTAACTCCTAATTCTGTTTGAGTTGCCGAAAACTTTAAAGAAAGTAAAAGATTGTTTCTTTTTTTTTTTTTTGACATTTTGGTAAAGTGAGACTATGCAGCTGTTTTATTGCCAAGAAACGCTAGAAACCAAAGAAAATAGCTTTAAGCTGCACATTTTGTGTATCTTAAGTAGAAAATATCGTTCATTTCGCCACAAATTTTCAAGAATCAATCATTCTTGTCTTAAGAATTGCAATGATTCTGTCACTCAGGTGGCTATCTCAACGCGAGTCCCACGCAAAACTCCGAGTTAAGACCAAGTGAAGTGCTGCCGCGCCAGATAGAAAAGGAGGGAATAAGAGAAGTGATAATCGAAGAATTGGAGAGGCGGCGATGGCTTGAAGCTGAGGTCAGGAGAGAGCTCATCATTGAGGAGGAGTTGGCAATGCGAGGGTTGTCTTTCGAGGAAAGGTTGGCAGCGCGGCTTAACCCCAGAATATTTAAGCTGTTCGCCAACGAATTCGATAATCGCTTGACGTTTCTCGGTCTATCGGTGCCGACGCCTCAGTCACGGGCGCCTGAGGCTCAGCCTGCTGTGAAAGATAATAAGGATAAATTGATTGCGCCGGTCAGTTTCCCTTATTCTTTTCACTGCTAGAATTTGACTCTGTTCTATTGTTTAATTCTGTTATGCTGTATTTTTTTTTTTCTTGTATTTAATTTCTAAAGTGTACACCGTTCATGTTCTTCTTTTTCTTTGTCACTCCATGCCGTCTTCTATAGGTTGAATTTTTTTCTGCAATTTCTGGTATTTTTTTCAGGACAATGGTACATTTTGTTATCTTTTGTTGGTTACATTTTTTAATGCTGTTTTCTCTCTCTGTTTTTTTTTTTTTTTATTATTCTATGTGGTCCATGTGCGTTTGCTGAATTGTAGTCCTGTAGTTGTAAACTAAGCAATGTGGTTGTTACGCGTCCTTTTTCTTTTTTCCACTGTCGGATATTCAGTCACATTGGCTGAAATTCGAACAGTTGTGCATAGTCACCAGTGAGGATAACATAAATTATTGTATAGAAGATGCCTTTTAGGTACCTATGTGCTCAATTTACTTTCAGCTCTGTCAAAGGAGTTCTTATATGTGCAAATACTTCGTGAAGAACCTATTATCACGTGACAACAGCACACTTTATGCCATCTTCCAACTACTATACTTGTGACTAAACCAAGCGATTCCATGTTCAATTGAGTAATTCTAAGGAAGATGCATGGGGCTTTTGAATGGCTATTGAACAGTTTGTAAATTTTCTGAAGTTTTTATTTCTATCGGATGGTTGTAGTCATTTCTTTCTTTCTAGCACAGCCCTTGTTATTTTCAATTGTCCAGCTTAAGATAGGTAAAACACTGTTCTTACTTGGTTGCTAAAACACTGCTCTTACATATTGTAAAGACATGTTACATGATATTGGCAACGCATTATATATGGCATATACCTTTTCTACTGCAGGCAAAGCCCGATTCAAATCTTTGTGGAGCAAAGTGCGAGGCTGCAACCCCACCTGCAGGAGACCCCAGTGAGCTTCCTGCTGCTGGGTTAAAAAAGAAACCCAGAGAAGAAGAATGGAGCTGTGCCCTCTGTCAGGTTAGTGCTGCAAGTGAGAAGATTTTCACTGGGCACCTACAAGGCAAGAAGCACAAGGCCAAAGTAGCAGGACTGAAGACTCAAAAGATGGCGGCCAAGAAACCTGTGGATACAACATTGCCAGAGGAAAATGGGATGAAGAAAAAATTGAAGTTCTGGTGTGAAATTTGTGAGATTAGTGCTAATTCTGCTGGAGTGATGGAGACTCATAAGAAGGGGAAGAAGCACTTGGCTCAGCTTCAGCTTCAGAAGCACGTGCAAAATTACAAACCCAGAGAAGAAGAATGGAGCTGTGCCCTCTGTCAGGTTCGTGCTACAAATGAGAAGGGGTTGAATGAGCACCTAAAAGGCAAGAAGCACCAGGCCAAAGCAGCAGGACTGAGGATCCAGACGATGGCCAAGAAACCTGTGGATGCAACATCGCCAGAGGAAAATGGGACGAAGGAAAAATTTAAGTTCTGGTGTGAAATTTGTGAGATTAGTGCTAATTCTGCTGCGGTGATGAAGACTCATAAGAAGGGGAAGAGGCACTTGGCTCAGCATCAGAAACAGGTACAAAATGGCAAAGTCGTTCCATCATACACTTACACGGAATTATCTGATGGTGAGGAGTCCAAAAATTTGGCATCTGTGTGAGAACCAGAATGTAATAAGACAGCAGAACACGATGCAATTGAGGAGAAAACAGCAGAAAACAATGCAATTGAGGAGAAGAAGACTGTCAGAAAATTGTGCAGATAAACCAAGACTACCTCCAGTTGTAAATGATTATGTGAAGATGATTACCATTCTGCCTTAGCCTCCACAGAAGTTGGACATTACTAGTTTTAAGATTATCTGCAAGTTACGTATAACCTCGACTAGTGTTTCAGATCTCTAGCCCGTTTCACGATTGAACTTGATGGATGTGCTCACAGAAATAGTTCATTGAAAATGTGGAAACTAAATTACAAAGTAGCTAAGCCCTTTACCTGTCTCTCTAACCCTGTCGTGGATGGTGACTAGTTTCATCACGTTAGCACCAGCCATAATCATATAATTGGTCAAGAGAGCTTTGTTTCACATTTGTCTCACATTTGTTTTGTCTCTGGATACATCAGAAAGGTAACAGACTAACAGCTGCCAGGTCCTCACTGAGGCATTGGATACAGTATTGTGGAGGGCTAAACTCGCAACTGCCTCAGGATTTTTGAGTTATCGATTTGTCAACGGGTGGATTAGCTTGGCTCTTTCGAAATCTTGCAACGAGAAAACATTGAGCTGTCCTTATACATGAATCCATAGTTATCGGGAAGCTTGAGTTAGTTGAAACGCCAACATTACTTTCACGAAAAGCAAAGATAGGGAACAGAATTTTCAACGTAGGCGATGAAGTGATAACATCCGATATGCAATCCCATAAACGCAACAAAAGAAAAACGATTTAAAAAAGATGAAAAGCTAACTTTGTCTGGTCAACTACACGGTTTAACTTTTCCAGCAAAAGCTTGAGAAAGGCTTCTGCGTGAAAGATGATGCAACAAGCTCAACACTAACCACGCAATTCTTTACTCTGCCACTTTCAGTGGCCAGTCTTCTTCCACCTGAAAGCAATAATTATAACAACAATAATTTCGATTGCTTCCAACCGGGAAAGGAATGGCCAACCACCATGCACATGACCTTGAGGAATTGACGGCTGAAGAGCTTTCCACACCAGACACAAGGATAGGGCCCAATCTCTGAAAGCTAGCTATCTTTTCAACCAAGGCAAGACGGACGGAGATGACTCACCACCCAAAACGTAGGACAGGAGAACTTCAACTTAATCCTTGCAGGTTAGTAAATCACTCACCTTGTCTGATTCCATCAATTGAACCATCCAGATCAGTCGTTGCTTGTTTTGCTGACATTGGTGCCGGCCAGCAGAGAAAAATTATAAACTATAATCCTTTTTGCCTCGTTCAACAACCCAAACCTCGAGCAAAGAAACAAACTATGGAACATCAAGGCATCCCAAAAGGATCTCATTGCCATATTCCATAATCAACTCCTAGTTTACCATTAATAAACAAAACGAAGCATTTACAAAACCTAATCCAGAATAAGATTTGATTGATAAGCATCAGTTCATCCCTTGAATCTATGTATGATGTAATTATATGAAACTATGTTTTCTTTACAGGGATAACAAGAATGTTAACTAGAATTCACTGTTAAAAAGGTAAGGCAAGGCCAACTTTCCAAGCTCACCAAGACACAGGAACTTCTGATGCTAATGAAATGGAAAGTAGATCAAACCCTCAAAGCCACCTGGTCCAGCCATGAGATCTTCCTCTTAGATCCCTGGGTAGACCCATTCCCAATGTTTCTACATGCCAGCAATTTCATATCATTATGTTGTTCATCATTTCCATTCCTCACCAAACTTATCTTGGGCTCCCCTAGTCTCATCGGCTCATCATTAGCCTGCAATTCTTCTTCTTCCCTCTGCAACAAAGTTTCCTCACAGAAATTAGCCTATAAGAGAAATAAAATTAGCAAACAATACCAGGTCATAGGCTTAATAACAGTTGCTTTCTTACTGATATTTCATTTAAGTCAAAAATTGGAGTATTATTCCGCACAGTTGCAACCTTTCCGATGCAGATCCTTTCTTTCTGATTCAAGTCAGGAATCAATAATTTTGCTCGCAAAGAAGCTTCTTTCCTAATCTGAGGTTTGTGCTTTTGCTTTAATTTAGAAGCTAGAGCAGGATTTCCCAAAACACCTTTTCTTTCACCATGAATTTTTCCCTTTTCGTTTGAATAAAATCGTGGCACTGGCTGCTGTGAAACAACATCTTTTTGGTTCCGACTCCTTTCCATCCTTCCACGCCTACTCGCACTCAATAACTTCTGAGGTTGCACTACGTCTTGTTTCACTGGGGCCTTCTGGGCCCGGTTATCTTTCAAATATTTGTATCTTCGCCTCAAAAATCTGCAATCAAGGACCCAATTAGGCAGAGATGTTCAATAACAAGTTTATACACATGCACCATATATATTTAGGTGAAAGTTGATACCTGACTTCAGCTAATAAGGTCAATCTTTTTTGTCTCATCATCTGTAGTTTCTCGCTCTTGGCCTCTGTTTCCTGTAAATCAATATGTGACTTAATAAGTCTAAACATTTGATCTATATGATTATTTAAAGGTGTTCAAGTCCGTAGATGAAGAGAAGGGAGAGAAAACTATAAATTGACCTAAAGCCATACAAAAATATGAAGAGAAGTTAAATAAAATATTTTCAAGAATTCAATTAAAACTTGTTCAAGAGGGTTTTTTCTGCTGAATGGTAGGCCGTAAGACCTCTTTGTGGCGTCCATACAAATGAACGCCAAGGGAATACAATAAACCATACGTCCACAGGCGCACAAAATCTCGGAGATCAGAACAACAAATAACTCCTATATTAAACTCCATAAAAAACACCAAGTAACGTCACCAACTGATCCCTTTGGATGCTGATCAAAGACAGCAAACAGGAGCCAGATGAGCCAAGAGCCATTAGAAGGGCAACAACAGAACCACTTCTCCTATGCTCTCTATGAATTTTCTCCATGACCAAAGAAACCGAATGGAAGAGAAAGAAAACCCAAATATTAAGCAAAAGTGGTTTGTTTTCTGTTCTTATTATCCCATCATACAAACTAGCATAGAAAAGCTAAAATCTTTGGTAAAACCATGACTAAAACCCAATAAAGAAAATTCAACCGGTATAAAACTAGATCCAACTAAAACCCCACAGAAAAAATTTTAAAAAAAAAATCCCAAATCTACCAAAACCCAGAAAAGCTGTTACCTTGTACAAGTCCTCATAGTCCTGCAAAAGACTCTGATGCTTGAACCTGGTCCTTGCATCCTCAAACATAGGAGCACAAAGAGTAGGAGACGACTCCATAGCAGCAACAACCCCTTTCATCTTCTTCATAATCAGATAAAGTCACAAAGGCAAAGACAAACTCCAACACCAGAGAGAAAGGAAATAAAGGGAGATAGATAGAGAGAAATAAAGGAAGGCAGAGACGTTAATGATATAGAAGAAAGAGAAAGAGACGGACCAAGAAGAAATATAATAAAAGGACAAAGCGATAGAGAGAAAGAGAACCAGGAAAGAGAGAGAAATGGGGAAGGTTCTCGCTTTCCTGTTTTCTCTGTGAAACTCTGACCCAGACAAATAAAACCCAAAGAAGTCCGCATAACTCGGTGAAAAAAAAAATATATGTTTTCTTTTGAGAGTTGAGACAGTGATGAAGATGGGATTTTTTTTTGGGGGGTTGCAGAAGGGTATTTCTGGCATGCTCCGTTTTTATTTTGTTGTGAAGGGAAGTGAAAGAGAATTTTTTGGTTGAGGTGGGTTTGGTTGGAGGACAACAATTGAAGACATCTACCATCTACTCTTCTTTCTTTCTTTCTTTTCTCTTTTTTGTTTTTCTTCTTCTCACATAAATTTTGGTCCAGATGGGCCATTGAGGAAAGAGAGAGACAGCGAGAGAGATGGGTGGTGTGGACTCTTCTTTGTTTTTGAGGTGGCGGGGTGGAGTTTCCATGCTCTTTCTTTCTTGTATTTTGGTCTGTTTTTAAGCCTCTGTATAGACAGAGAAAGAAAGAAAGGATGTGTTTTCTAGAGAGAGAATGAGAGGGGGGGTTGAGATCAACGAGAAATGAGTTGTTTTGTTGGGGGTGGGGCTGAAAAAGCAACACAAACGGATAAAATTGGGATGATGCTGTTTTCTCATGTGTAGTTGCTGTTTGCAGTTGTTGCTGATGTCTTAATTTTAGGCCTTGGATCGTGGAGATGCGGGTGCTCCCATTCAATGAGAAAAAGATGCTCTTTATTTCCCACACCATATATATATATATAGACAGTACACACCAGGTCTAGGTACAGGTCCATTTCCTGCCCATTTTACCCATTTGCCCCCCTTTTGGTTTCTTGAATTTCAAGGATGCTTCATTCTCTTTCCTTCCTCATTTCTTTTTATCTCCGTAACCTGCGAGAATCTCAACTGTTAAAAGGTGGAATAAACCCCAGTTTTGGCTTTAAGCAAGAAACAATTCTGCCACATCAAATCTTTGATGAATTTTCAAACCACTGGTATGAACTGTTTACAAAAAGATTGCCATGGCAATTGCCTTTCCTTTGTGGTCAAACTAGTAATTCTCCAAAAACAATTCTTTAGTGCTTTTCTCGATCAAATCCATGCCTACCTTGCTGGACTGTGAAACACCACCACCCCTACCTGGCTACCTGCCTAGACGCTACAACTGGCAGAAAACTTTCGGACCAAAATATGATTTTCCCAACTTGCATGTCATTTGTAAATGCTCCTGGACAGGAAGTCGAAACTGAATGTCACCAGATATACCCAATTGTGCGATATCATCCCGTTTATAATTAGAGCAATACAACCATTAGGGCAATCTGTTGAAGACATAGAAGGTAATTTTCTATTCATGTAGCACAAAAATGAAATTAACCACTAGCCTGGTTGGTATGCATCTTTCACATTCACAGAGCTTTTTTTTTTTTTTTGGTTCTTTTCAGAAAAACCAAGAGGGGGAGCGAAAAGAAAACAAAAAGACTGCTTGCCAGGTCTCCCTTGGAGCAAAAAAAAAAAAAAATTATGAGTGGATGGATTTATTTTTCCTTTTAAAATTTGATTTCATAAAAGAAATATAGGTAAAGGCCTACCTGCTCCTCTTCTGTTGCTTTTTTCTTTGTCCTTTCCACTGCCCCTATTGAATTAATTAATTCCTGCAGAGCTTGAACGCGGAGAGTTGCATGATGGGGACTAGTGGGCAAGATGTGTTTCTTTCGAGTTAAGGCACACGAGAAGCCCAAACCCATAAAATTTTCTCAGTTGACTTGTGGTTCATGACGTCCGTTGTTTTCATCATTAAAATTTAATCTCCTCCATATTTATGAAAAAATTCAATCAATTTTCAAAACCAGATTAAGAGAAGATAGAACCTGGAAAATGAAAATTCTTCTGATCTCATGAAAATGCCGACTTGTCTGTTCTTTCAGCTAAATAAAAGTCGTCCTTAGTAAGCAAAGTTTAGTGGGTGGGTCTTCTACGCGTGTAAGACTCTGGATAGAGGGAAGTGGGAACGAACCAATGAAGGATCGATTGGCTTTGGATCGAGGAGAAGTTGAAAAAGACCAGACAAATGTGCTTTCATCTCATCATCTCATGTCGTGGCGTCTGCGAAGCAACCACTTGCACATAAAATGGCTGTCAACCCACCAGCTTGCTGGGTGTTCATTTCGGTGTATGATTGGCAACAAACCGAACAGGTAAAATTGCCCCTTCAATTCAGAAAGTCGTACAAAGAACAGGAAGAGCCCATCAATTCAGTTCTGGTCATAAAAGACCTGAAGTTGACCACAGCCCATTGAGCTTGAATTTTAGACCTAGACAATGCCACCGCGTGAATTACGGACTGAAGGTAGGTCAGAAAATAAGTATATTCCAAATATATATATATATATATATATATTGCGTAAAAATAAGAAAATTTTTATATTTATTTATAAATTAATATTTATTTTATATTTTATAAATTTTAAAAATTTTAGGCATAAAAAAATAACCCAAATTAAAACTTGACGTAGATGGTCCAATGCAACCCTTGGGCAATGAACAAGTCTCCAGGCCCAAACTTCCAGAATAGTAACTAGCAAAAGTTACCCTTGAAAAAGGTGATAAGTATGTTTCAGATTTTATATCATGTTTATTTAATTTAATTTTTTTTCACCCATATTTTTTGTATTTTTATATTTTTATATTTTCTAACAAAGCATACAAACGCATACGCCACCGTTTACCGCAATGTGCAATTTGGTTGGGTAACATTGGAAAGGGGAGTGGACTTCCATGAACGCAAAGATATGGGCTGTGATGAAAGGCCTTTGACTTTATCTGAATAAGCGGTTCTGAAAGGTCCAACTTCAAAAGATGAAGAATCAAACAGAGCCCAAAACGTTGGCTTACATCTACACCGAAGTCCAAGCACACGCACGAGAAGATGTTCTACACGTGCTAGTTAGTAACCCAAAATAATAAATAAATAAATAAACTGATTGAGTTTTTTTTTTTTTTTTTCATTTTCCCCTAGATTAATAGGAAGGAAATAAACCTAAGTGATAAAAATTGTAGTGGAATCGAAATCCTTGATCATAAAAGTACCTAAGCCTAATCTTCCGAATATACTTCCAAATAAATAATGATGGCCTACGCGGATTCATCTGACTTAGGCCCATTAAGATTAGTGATTATTTATTTTTTTTTTTTCAAAAAATAAAAATTCAAATAATTTAATTATTAAATCATAATTACTGACCAGATCTTATTGCTTGGAACTATTAATTAATTTTCTTTTCTCTGGGCTAACATTCGACGTGGTGTCTTCACTATCAAGTTGATGCCACCTCACCCATTTTTATAGTTTGAAGTCGCCAAGAAAAAGCAATAGTTTAATTGCACGTTTTGTTTATGGATAAAGATAAATAATTTCTTTAATTGGGTATCATTATACCCATTGATTTTGGTTTGAAAACTTTATAATCTACGCTCTTCAATAATTTTGAGGGAAAAAATAAAAAAGGTGAAAAATTGTACTCCATTCAGATTTTCACCCAAAATTAAATACAATTAAAAGGGCTAACAAATATTGTTAAAGGAGTAAGTTTACACCCACTTTCATCCCACAATATTTATGTTCGAATCTCTTTTTTTTTTTTTTTTTTTAAGGATGATATATCTGCAAATTATTAAATCTTCGTTTATTTGATCAATGATTCTTGTGAGTTGTGAGGCTTTTGATGCTGGAAAGTATGCAATCATATACCCGACAAAATTGAATTATTCAAGACAATATCTTGGTCATCCAATTAATTATGCAAGTGTCGATCTAACGGTTAAGATTTGCTATGTGAATCTGTGGGACCTATCATGGAAGGCAAGATGGCCGACGCTTCGGAAATCAATGCCCAATTCCTTTGGCTACTTTCCTGCTTTTCTCATGGTAGAAGCTTCTAACGGAATACAAATCTACTTTGGCTCATATTTTTAAGTGAATTAAAATAATTTAATATAAAAATTATAAATTATAAAAATGATAATCAATGCTTTTCTAGGGAGTAATATGGACTCATTCCTTTTTTAATAATAAAAAAAAAACAATGTCAAAATAACAAGCACCACAACACTATTAATAATTAAAATTACATTTTGTAGTTCACTATTTACTGAACTTTTTATAAATTTTAAAAATAATTTTGGGTGTACGAGATTTCAATAAAAAAAAGGGGGGGGAGATGTAGTGATAGAATTAGTTTATAAAATTGAATTATTTTAGTTAAAAAGTTTGAAAAAAAGAAAAAAAAAAAAACTTGACATAGACTCGAGATAATTGTGACAAACTCGTGCATGACTTTTCTTTGCGTTGGAAGTTTCCCATTTCGGGGGAGCCAAGGAAACGTGCCCTTTCTCAGTCAACGTTCTCGTCGGTACCCTTGGAACATATAACTAGTCAAAATAATTAGGCGTATACCGCTGTGTGGCTTACAATCATAAATGCGACGTGCTTATAATGTTTAAGGTGTGTCGTTGGTTCGAGATTCGCTAATCGGTCAAAGCGCACCTGAAAAATTTTAAGAATTAAGTTTAATTATTATAATAATCAAAAATAAATTAACAACATTAATATTAAATATTAAATAAATAATATATGTATATTAATAAAAGCCGAGCCACGAGAAACGCAAACCATATGGGTAAAGAAAATAACGAAGCTGCAAAGATGTGGAAATGAGAGTGCTTAACGGGATAAATGAGAAAACAATGAGCTAAACAAATGAGATCGTGTCATCTAGAAACTATACTATGGAAGCAGAGCTCAAGTGTAATCTTAGCTGACTACGGATTTCCCTTGACCTATACAAGCAAAAAGTAGCATGAGATCCACGAGACTATAAATTAAACAATTTTCTTTAAATAAGAAAAGAAAAACAAAATGTTGCTAGTTCTTTCCAGAAGGGCGAGGAAGCAACAATTCAGAAAATACAAGTTACAACAAGGAAAAATGCTCACGCAATCTTCGGCACAATAATGTCAGCTACAGCAAGCAAGCCACGTGGATGATGATGATGATGATGATGTTCCTCGGCCACGAAACGTTGGAGGAATTTGGAAGAAAATGCCAAATTTGGAAGGAACTCGCTGAAAGAGTACTGCTGAAAGGGTACGGAAGAGAGATTAAGAATTTAAGAAGGGATTTGTGACAGGAAACCACAAATAAGATGAGAAAAATAGAACGAATCGTGTTCTGTTAAAATATATATATATATATATATTTATAAAATTAAACTAAATTACTTGTAAAAAATGAATGTAGTTTATTGGTTTATTAATTTTTATTTTAACTAGTTATAAAATAAAATAAAATAAAATAATTAATTTTAACTGCCGACCGTCGATGTAATTATTAAAACATTGAAAAGAACTCAGTAGAAGTCATCTTTGTCCATAAAACAAACAGATCTTATCTATAAAGAGATCAAATCACAACTAGGGTAAAGTGTCTTCTATGTTTTCTCTGTTGAGCCGCGCGAACTTGCGTCCCCTTTAAATTTTTCCTTCCAACTACCTTCTAATCTCTAGTTCTGTGCTGCAAGCTTACGAATTAATCTGGTAATGTTGCGTGCGTGTGTGTTTGTCCCAGTGTGAACATTCTGCACGATTATATTAGACATAAGTATCTACGGTGCTCACACAAGATCGCTATATTGCCGTGCACACAATCCTCTGTTCTTAATGTTTCAAACTTCTGCATTTGTTGGGAGAAAAAAAAAAAAATTGTAGGATTTCAAGTTGTTCTGTGTTTTGTCACTTTGATTACTTAATGCCTTTACTGATAGATCCTTCTTTTTTTTTTTCCTTTTTTGTTTTTTCATCTTGGTTTAGTCTCTCGTAGTCAATATCACAGGGCTGCCGATGGCCTACAGTATGGTTTTGAACAATTCTCACACGCTTTAGTAAATTCTAACTCCCAACTGTAGGTGGTGAAATAGCAAGATGAAAATCAAGGTAAAGGAGTCGAAGATTGTGCGCCCTGATCAAGAAACACCCAGGAGAAGGCTATGGAGCTCAAACTTAGATCTTTTGGTGGCAAGGATTCACCTTTTAACTGTCTACTTCTACAAGCCAACCGGTTCTTCCGATTTCTTTGATTCCCGAGTTCTCAAGAAGGCTCTAAGCAAAGTCCTTGTGCCGTTCTACCCTGTAGCTGGCAGGCTGCGAAGAGATGAAAATGGCAGGATTGAGGTTGATTGCAATGCCGAAGGTGTTCTATTTGTTGAGGCAGAAGCAAGCCGTTCCATGGAAGATTTTGGTGACTTCACTCCCAGCTTGGAGATGCAGCGGTTGATTCCAAAGATCGATTACTCCACCGATATATCTTCTTATCCATTATTGATCTTGCAGGTATCTAGCTAATCTTCTTGGTACCATATATGTTTTTACAGATTATTTGTCAATATAGCTCTTTGTATTGGCACGATTAGATTTGAGAATTCTAAGCTTGAGTCCTCGACCACCGGACGCCAACTGTCAGACCCATTTGAGTTTTGACGTGCTCGTTTTCATATTGGCTTCTATTTTCAGTCGGCATCAAGGCTTTAATGCGGTTAAAAACAAAGTTATTTACTCATATGAGACGAACGCAGGATTAGATATATATTTATCATAATAATTGATTACAGTGTCGTTATTCTATTTCTTATAATAAAACTCAATGTGGTAATCATAATGGAAAGATAATGAATTATAATTAATGGAAATGTGAAAAGAAAAAATAGTTATAAATTTTTATAATTAAATTTTCAATCTTTTCATATTTGAATTGAGTCTTGTTTTTTTTTAGAATTTATTTCTTATTGATTTTTTTAGATGAAAAATGATTAAATCATTAATATTTTTATTTAATTAACATATCATTTCTAATTATTTTTATTTAAAAATTAATAAAAAATAAATTTTAAAAGTAAATGACTCAAATAAAAATATCTAAGACTTAGAATCGATTTATAAAAATTCATAAAATTTTAGGAATTTTTTTTGGTATATTCCATAATTAACGTGATCTTTTTTTTTTTTTGGAATAAATCAACGTTATTCTTTTTGTTTCTTTGTTTTTTTTATGCCAAGTTCTCTTTTCTGTGTGCCCAAAAGGTGACCTCCTTCAATTGTGGAGGTGTATGTCTCGGAGTTGGCTGGCATCACACCTTAGCAGATGGAGCCTCAGCTATGCATTTCATCAGCACATGGTCCAATATAGCCCGTGGCCTATCCATCAACATCCCACCGTTTATTGACAGGACCCCACTCTCAGCGAGGGACCCACCAAACCCAACATTCCATCACGTTGAGTACGATCCACCTCCCTCCATGAACACCCCCACCACCCAATTAAGCCTCAGTGGCAACCGGGATTCTACAAAAATCCTCAAGTTCACACCTGACCAACTCAACGCCCTCAAAGCCAATGCCACAAAACATGACGGTTCGAACCGGTACAGTACCTATGAAACCTTGGCTTCCCATATCTGGCGTTGCATGTGCAAGGCACGTGAGCTTCCTGATGATCAACCGAGTAAACTGTACATCGCTACTGATGGACGATTTAGATTGCGTCCGCCCCTGCCACCTGGCTACTTCGGAAATGCGATCTTCACGAGCACAGTCACGGCGCTTTCCGGTGACATCAAATCGGAATCGTTGGTGCAGACCATGAAGAGGCTCCGCGAAGGACTCAAGAAAATGGACGAGGAGTACTTAAGGTCAGCCCTTGATTATCTGGAAGTGCAGCCTGATTTGGGAGCCCTGGTACGCGGCCCCGACACGTTCAGATCTCCGAATCTCAACGTCAATAGCTGGATAAACCTGCCCACACACGATGCAGATTTCGGTTGGGCCCGGCCCATCCACATGGGCCCAGCTAGTGTGCTATACGAAGGAACGGTGTATCTATTGCGCAGGGCTATCAAGGATGATGGCTTGTCAATAATTCTTCGCCTGGAGGGCCACCACATGCAAAAGTTCGAGAAGTTGCTCTACGACTTCTAACAAAGGAGGAAATAACCAGATCTTGAGTCTGCAAATGTATGTGTATTGCGCCGCTTGTACGTGTAAACTGAGATTGGGTTATTTGTCATTCAACTTCTGGTTTGAATTTTATATTGAAAATCAAATGAATAATTGATTTTAATCTAAAATTTCTATTTTAGATTGGGCCTGTAAACATAAATTTTTAGTTGTTTTTATTTTTACACGGTTGCAAAGTTTCCCATTAAGTTCCTAACTTGAAGACTTGACGGTAGTTAACAAATAATTATTAATTTTATAATGCTAAACTCAAAACCATAAACAACTCTGTTTAATAGATAAAATTTATCTTCATGTCCCTTTTTGACGAAGCTAGAAGGTTGATCTATGAAAATGTACTCTTGAAGTTTGCCATTGAGAAAGGGTAGGGGCGCTAAAGCGACTTTATTTATTTATTTATTTATTTCAGTTTCTATTAATTAATAAAACAAAACGAATGGCCGCCATTAGACCTCTATATTAATTTGGGCCTCTTGGACACGGTTGGCCCAGTTGATATAAAGGCTGCAAGAAAGCGGGTCCATCAACAGCACCCAAATTGGCCCATTGGGCATCGATACTTGATCTTGCATTGCCTAGCCTTACGCATGTTACCGTCCAACCTCAAAATTAAAATGAAATGGAATTCAATGGCTTCATTTACTAGGATTTCGGATAATTACATGTCATGTAAAAATAAAAAGAGTTTGACTACGTGTCATTTATATAATAAAAATGCTTAATTTATTCAATAATTCATATTTTATTTTATTTTTTCTATATTTAATAGTTAGTTTACCTTATAGGGCCACCGCGCGTTACTCCACGTTGTCGCAGGTTTTTTCTAATAAAAAATTACTTTGACGCATAAAATTAACCGAGAAATTACTTTATCCGAAACATAAAAATTAAAAGAACAAAAGAAAAATCTCCGCTTTGTGGTCTCAAAATCCCTCTCGCGTTCTTTCTCTTTCGGAAGCAAAGAAAATAATCGAAAAGGGAATGGCGTCAACGAGCGCGGTGGCCGCTTGCATCTCAAACCTAAACGGAGTCGGTGACGGGAGAAAGCCTTTGCCTTCTTCGTTTCCTCCAGGTACCTCTCTCTCTCTCTCTCTCTCTCTCTCTCTCCAACTGCTCTGCGTTTAGTTTCCTGAGAAAAGCATCTATGAGTTTGATAGAAATTGCTTACATCTCCAATTGACTCCTGACACTTTCTCCTAATGTCATTTTATGTGTCGAAGTATGGATTTTAGTTTATAGGACCTAAGAAGTTCGGCTATTCTTGACGGGTGCTTTTCAAATGTACTACCATTTTTACTTATTGCTTACGTATATCTCATCCTAGCATGCTCTCTGGTTTATCAAATTTGAGCATTTGATTTTCTTGAATTATGTGTCAACACCTCTCGTTGTTCTTGTTGTTTTTCCCGTAATTTGATTTATGAGGCATATGAGACAGAAAAGTCCGATATTTGACTACTTTTTGAGAGGTATTTTGCTAATTGCTCTTCTATAATTCTTAGAATTGTCGCAGATTTAGTATTTAGCACTCTGCTTGCATATTAATTGATTGATTGTACCCTGCTTCTTGGTTTTTCTAGCTTGTCCTTGAATGTGGATAGGGAATGCTAGGTATCTGGAAGTTATGTGCTCTCGTTGAGTTCTTTCCCAGGTCGACTTAGTTGGTGGGCATTTGCTGGTTTTTGGAAAAAGCATGTTTTAATTCGCTATTCTGTCTACTATTTCAGGTAATCTAAATATGAATCCAAATATAGTTGGTAAGCAGTTTCTTTCGTGGCCTTCTCACCAAATATGTGAACATGGTGATAGAACTGTCCGTGTAAGTGGTCTATTTGGAGGGAAAAAGGAGAACAGTGAGAAGGGTGATGACACGCCTTCAAAGGTTAACCATACTAATCTTTTTATTACAGTGAATATGAATGTTGTTGATTGGATGTATTTTCTGGTTATAAAAGTTACATGAAATTTTTGGAATCATATTTACTGAGTGCTGTTTTTATTTTTGTTTGTGTTTATCATGATAACAGACCTTCCCCAATAAAGAAAAATTCCAGTGAATGGGGTTAGATTTCCTTCTTGGATAATGATGGTTGTTCACATAACTGAAACAAAACTAACTTGAGCTGCCATTAAATTGGTTTTAGGCTGGGATTCTTGGAAACATGCAAAATTTATACGAGACAGTGAAGAAGGCTCAAATGGTTGTCCAAGTTGAGGCAGTTCGGGTGCAAAAAGAACTTGCTGTGTATGGTTTATAATTATATTTAATCCCATCTTCATTTATGTTTCTTTTGTAGCTGAATTCCTCAGTGGGTTCTTTTTGTTCTCTGTGTCTGTTTTGCAGAGCAGAGTTTGATGGTTACTGTGAAGGTGAGCTAATCAAGGTATCATTTTCAGTTTTTTTTTTTTTTTTTCTTTTTCTCTGTCTGTGTTTTGTATGGGCACATGCATATGTTGGAGAATGTATCTGCATGTGACATGTGTGTTTGTCTGTATCATTGTTGCTATATATATGCCTGCTTCTGTGTGGTCTCCCATTTTGGTGCCAAATGAAGCTGCTTTTGGTAAGCTAAAGGTTCATTTTCAGCTTAATCCACATCTTACGCTAAGCTGTATTGACAAACATGGAATGGAAAGTTGGTCCATGTTATTTTGTTCATAAAAGGTGAGGTGAAGGCATTTGAATTTCTTTCTGCCTTGAACTCCTATTAATAATTCAATCTATGAAACGAAAGCTAGTTAAGTGCCAGATGCAGTAATGAATATTGATCCACACAATGTTTTATCTCGCAGGTGCTTTTGTTATTGTTGTTAGGAATACCTTGGATCATATCTTGAATGCAAACTAAATACTCTATAAGTGTATCCTGCAAGAATTAATTTTCCTTTGATTTCACGGAGGCTCTGAATGTTGTGATCCTTTTTTAATTTTACTTTCCCATCTTCCAACTTAAGGTAACACTATCTGGCAACCAACAACCTGTGCGCACAGAGATCACTGAGGCTGCAATGGAGCTAGGTCCAGAGGTGAGCACACAGAAACATTTCATTTTATGCTAGTTTATCTGCTAAAGGTCTAATTTCCATAATCTCACAATGCTGTTCTTAAAAGTCTTCCATGGAAAAAGGATCTGGAGGGACCAATCTTGAATAGTCCTATCCATTAGATGTATTGGAAGATTTTCCTGGATGGCTTGTTGATTTACAATAGGGAATTATGAGATTTTCCTCTGTGTGGTATTCTTGGATTTTTTTTTTTTAATTATTTGAAAGGTTCATGAAGACAAGCCAAAAATATTAAAATTTCCTTTTGCATACAGAAACTGTCATTTTTAGTTACCGAAGCATATAAGGATGCCCACCAAAAGAGTGTTCAGGTAACATCTCCCCTATGTCATTTTTAAACCAATGTTTTTTTTCCATTTTTTATTGCTAAACTTGACATCTTTCTTGAAGGCCATGAAGCAAAGGATGAATGATCTGGCCCAAAGCTTAGGAATGCCGCCAGGCCTCAGTGACAGTCTGAAGTAGAGGTGCATTCCTCCAATATGTCCAACATGAGTTTCAATTTTGTAGTTGGACCAGGTAGAAGTGCTCAATTGTTCAACCGTTTTATTTTTCTGGCTTGTTTGCCTTGATGACTGTTTGCAAGTGAAGACAGTGAGAAATATTTAGAACCTTTGATCTTTGCTGTCACAACTGTACATCAATTTGCTTCATAAATTACATCAATTGAGCAGTTGAATCTTAGATCAATCTTCAGAAAGAAAATAAATGACATAGGGGGTGGCAAATGCAGTATGTGGCCTTGTTGTGGTCCATCAGTTTTAAGGCATCTCTTTGTATCATTTCAGTTAACACCTACTTTGAAATACAGTTGGTTTTTTGGTTGAAGAAAATTGAAGCATCAATCACCCTGGAATCTAATCTCCGAGATTGAGTTCATCTGACTGTGAAATGTGATGATTTTGTACAGGCAGAAGTTATTTAGATGCTATCAATTAATATGTGGTTATTGAGAGAATGGAAAGAAGTAAGTATAGGAGTTGGGTATGGAGATATGTGAGGTCTGCAAGTGTATGTGCATCAGCTCTGCACTGGAAAGTCATGGAAGAAAGGCAACACAGTGATGTGGATGCCAAATGTGTCTTCCACCAGTTTTACTTGACTGCAAAATTTTCCTTTATATTTTACGAATATGATCTCTATGATATTTTCTGGAAAAAAAAATCTCAAACTTCTTATTCTTGCATTGATGATTCTTTTAATAGATGCTGTGCCAGCAACCTCTAATGCCATTTGAAATTGCAATATTTGTCTGTCTGTGCAAAAGGAATAGAACAACAAATTTACTTATTGCCTCTCTCCGCTCACCCTTTTTGTTGGGGGTGGTTCTACGTTTATAGATTGGTCCACAAATACTTTTGAATCTAAAATTAGCCAATGATTACTCCTGTCCTCTGTTTTTGCTCGAGTTGTGAGTATAATGCCTATGCCAAGTGCTTGGTAAATCTTTGCCGGCCAAGAATGATCCGAAGGGAGTGAAAGCTCTTCTGGGTTGAAACCAAGGAACTTCCGGGCTTGCTTCTCTTACATTTGCAAAGGTTAGTCCACATTATAAACCTCAGTTCATCCCTCCAAGCTATTGCATCAAAAAATTAGGCTCATTAGAGGCTTTCTTTATTTGAAAGGGGAACAATCATGAAATGCCTGGCTGCCGGAGTGCCCTGGGTACTACGGTGTTTTAACGGTGAGATTAAGATGACTGAGGGAGAACCTAGTGGCTGTCACCGGAGCCACCGAGTCCGTGTCACCACTGCAACAGAAGCGAAGCAAATGTTAATGTTGTCAAAGGTGCTTTTTCTTTTTAGACGTTGAGGGAACAAGAGAAGTAATGAACAACCGGACAATAGGAACTCCAGTTCAAAGTATAATATTTGTTGACGCTTTTAATTCGACATGTGCCTGAAATCAAATAAAATACAAAGATATTGTTTTTTTTTTTATTATTATTTATTTTTTAAATTCGTTTTAGCTTTTGATGAAATGGGTCATTGGGTTAAGTGAATGACTGCACTCTCCCAATCGTCTTTCTTTTCCTCCAACTTTGCACCCCCAGATTTTACTGTTACGGGTTTGGTCCATCTTATACCTTACACTGCTTAACGACAAAAAGGCTATTTTAAAAGAAAATAAAAATGACATGATTAATTAGTCGCTATATTAATCAATTATGAAAAAATTGTGATGAATGTTTGTGCCATTAAGCGTTGTACTAGCAAGCGACCATGAAATCGTGAATTCATTAAACCGAAGTCGCAAAGAAACCATTTAAATATTAAAAGAAAAATTAAATAAACAAAAAAAAAAAATTATATTATATTTTTATATTACGTTAATTCAGTATAAAGTATAAAATATAAAAATAGAGTATAAAAAACTTTGTGTCCATTTAAATTTAACAAATTTCTATTTATGTAGTAATTCCCTTAAATAATAACTGGTCAAATAAACAGCCATGAACGGTCAAACACTCAATCTTGAGAAAGTCTCAGCCCAGCAGAGCCGTTCATTGATTATGGGTCTTTCGTCCAGGAGGGTGGTGAGAGTTCGTACCCGCAACCCCACAATGCCTAGGATTAACCACATTTGGGAATTAGGATGCTGTGTACAGTTTACAGAATTTTTGAGCCAACTTCTTCTTCTTCTTCTTCCCTTTTTATTATTATTATTTTTTTAATACTTAACAATTTAACTATTGACTATTACTTGTGTCTGAAAAAAAACAAAGAAGAAGCAGAGCCGTTCATTCAATACCGTAAAACAAGTTCCAATCAAAAGTCGAAACGGAGAAAAGCTAGTCCTCTCACCGACGGTCATTTACGTGTTTGGATATAATGAAAATAGTGCTCTTTAGAAAGGCCTTTCTTTTATCTTTATAATTTTTTGAACTCATCTTTAGAATAGCTAGCTAGTCCTCTCACCAATGGGTGGGTCGGACAAAACCGTAGTTTATCTTATCTTGAAAACTACGGATTTGTCCGACCTACGCACGAGGTTTATTTGGATTATCGTGGCTTGTAGTTGTCTTAGTAAACCATCATTTATATGACTAAATAAAAATAAAAATAAAAAATAAAACACCGTTCACAATTTATTTAAATTTAAAACCCTCACTTTACTTGTCACATAATAGTTACAGGACTCGTGTTTAAAATAATTAAATTAATTGTGTTTATATAAAGAAGTTAATAAAATTCACCCGAAAACCAGATTCTTAGACCAGCGGCAATCAACTCCTTGTATGTGGGCAACATAGAAGATTCAAAATCGCTGACCCCATTTCAGTTCCTAGTGCCTGCCCACACAAGATCCAGAGAGAGAGAGAGGTATAGAAGGAATAAAATCTGTTAGAGCTTACAAGTTTAATCTCCTTTGTTTACCTGTCGGAAGTTTAATTAGACGATTTAATTGGTGAGAAATGTTTGTGCAGGCAAAGAGCGTCAGAATGGGGCGGGGAAAAAGAAAGGAAGGAAAAAAGGTGGTCCAAAGGCATCCTGGAACAAGTGGAGCAGAACTGCCTGTGATATGCCAGAACGTAATTATTACAAGTGCTTCTTTAGTCAATAAATAAAACTGAAAATTTTAAATGCGTTTCCCTGTATATGTATATATATGTCCACAATCGCCCGTAAGCATTATCCGCATCCAAAGGTCTGACATGCTTGAGACGATGGTAGCAGCTTTATCCCCACTACTTGAAAGCCTTATAGGTAACATTTAATGTGTATTTCATTCTTTCCGCAAACGTATTGATGATGTCTGTGAAACAGTCCGCAAGGAAACAACCTGCCTTCATGATTACTAGTCTTGCTCCTCACCTCCTAGGTGGTATTTTCTTTTTCTTGCCTTCATACTTACATACGCCTCTTCTATTTCTGGGTCACGAAAATTCATCATATCACTGCCATTTTCTTCAGCGTACGCGTGCTTCACAGAAAGAGCTGAAGTAAAGCAGCGAGAGTTAACGTCAGTTTCTTTCTTACTTGGTCCTCCCTATTTTTATTTTTTCTATCTACTGCTCCATTACTTGTTCTTCAGTCAAGCGACAGAAGCATCATATTTCACTACAAGAGCGAACAAGAAAGAGAAGCCACTTTTTGGTGGCGAAAATCAAAACATGGGCCTTCTGGGGGTTGGGGGCACAGTTTCTACAGAGGAATAGCTTGATGGTGCCATTTGACCTATTGCTTCCACTTACTGAAAGATAGGCTATATGGATAAAAAATAAAATAATTTTTTTTTTTTTAAAGTAACTTTATAGAGGAACTGGGGTTATCCTGAATGAGGGAATAGACGTCAGTGGGATAAAGAATAAAACCCTAAAAGATACAGCCAGTTCAGAGAGATCACGAGGACCTATCCATTCTAGCTAGTCGTATATGGGCTTTGAGTAAGAGGTAGGGACACGAGTGGGCTGAAGGCGTGCATTACAACAGTTACGTAGCTACTTGATAGGTTAGGGATATTTAAACTCTTATTTAGCTTCCAAAACATTTCCCATAAAAATGGAAACGAAATGATTGATGGGGTTTATGCTTCCTGCAATATGGTGCCAAATTAAAGATGAACGTAATAACCGCGAGAAAAAGGAAAATTCATGGTGAAAAAAAAAAAAAAAGAAGGAATGAATTTGAATGGACTCAGCCCAAAATAATATTATAGATTGTTCAGTGATTTTGATTGGTTAACAAATGAAGCTAATGATTAATCATAAGATATACAGAAGAAATCTAACTGACCCCATTGAGCCAAAGAACAAGTGGTTTCTTATTAGGAACTGTAGTAGCTTCTGTCAGCCAATAAAACAATGCACGCCCATGTTCCTCGTTGACAGTGACATAGACAGAGAATTGTGAAAATGTGACTGGTGGTTGAGCAGGGAGAGAAGAAATTCGATCTAGTTCTTGCTGTTCCGTCAAGGCCAAAATGGTGCTTGGGATGGAAGACAAGAGAAGTAAATATAACAAGAAGAGATGGGAGGATCCTCTTGGAATTGCCCCTGGGGAGAAAAGGGTGCTGCCTAATTTGCTTGCTTGTGCTCTATATATTTCACTGAAAGAGAAATCGAAAGAACAGTGTATGTAATTGTGCATTCTGTAGTTCCACTGCGATATATTAATAGATAGAAATGATGAGTGAAGGTGTGTTGATGCCTCAATTATAGATTTACAGGGTGACCTTCAATTTCACTGTTGCTGCATTAGTACACCAGTGCAGCTGGTAAGAGTAACCTAGATAAGGACTTGGTGAGGAACTGCCCAGAAGAGGCATCATAAATGCATCATAACAAGTTCTGCTGCCTTGGTCTGAGCTGTACAATAACAATTAAATGTATCAACTATGGATTTACAGCTCTCTTTCTTTAATTCTTATGGAATACCATTGTTGAACTAAAAAAATAAAAAAACAGGATGTATGACAAGAGGAATGCGTAGTGGGTATGCTTACTTGAGGTAGTCAACTATATTAAATTTTTTGTTTCTTTTATCTTTCCCATAATTCATGTAAGGAAGAACATTGTTGAACTGAAAATATTTTAAAAGAGGACGGCAAAGAAGAGGGGTGCAAGGGGGTTTGCACAATTAACGTTATCATTATTATGTTAAATAAGCCTGTATCCCGACAGGAATATAGGATAGGCATAAGCACCATGCATGGCTTGCCTCTCCTTCTGGATCTCCAATGCTCTTAATGATTAATTAATGGATGTGGGGTTGTGAATTTTGTGACCCCTACCTCTTGTTTTAACCCTTCGTACGTATCTAACTAAAAAGACGAAGGTCTTATGTATGATAAAAATGCAAGAAAAAAGTCGTTATAAAAGTATCATCTTTCATTGACACTTAACGGAGCTAATTAAAATTAAATTTCTCCGTCTAACTTTTCCTTGTATACGCGACTGCATTATGCACTGAAAAAAAAAAAGAAAAAGAAAAAAGGGTTTCTTCAATAGTGAAACACCCCCACTCCTTTCTTTCTTCCGTATAGTCAGAGTCAGACCTATTTGTATACTCGGTAGCTTGCTTTGCAAATCGAGCTCTTCAGATTGTGATCTCATGATTTTCGAGATGCGTCTCCTCGCTACTTTTCTTTGCATTTGGCCATATTAATCTGTACCCATGTTTGCCCGTATACATGCTCGTGTGCTTACAAGCGCAATTTTTGTTTCTGTTTCTGGTGGAAATCAATATTCCTTTTGATTTGCTCTACATTGGAAGCTTCTCCTCCTCTAACTTTCGAGGACTAAGAAATTGTCATCATCACCACAAATCATGGCACCGCATGGATTCTCATTGTCGTCTACACATTTGGTTACCTCATAGTGCTACTCCATGCACATATTTATAGCTCATATGCTGTGTACTTTATCTATAGATACATACAATTATTATATAGTGGTCCAAAAGCTTAACCAAAATGTGCAATCAGACAAATGTGTATGATAAAGGCATCTTTGGTATTCCTCGATCCAGCTTATTAAATGCAGGATTTTGGCATTAGTCAAAGAAAATTATTCAAGAACATGGCTGGCCAGCTAAATCTTCAATCGGTTTTTTCGCTTTAGGGGAATGGACCCTTTTTGTTTTTCGACAATTTTGTGAAATTGCAGTATTTGTCTGTCTGTGCAAAGGAATAGAACAACAAATTTACTTATTGCCTCTCTCCGCCCACCATTTTTGTGGGGGTGGTTGTACGTTTGTGGATTGGTCCACAAATGTTCTTGAAGCTAAAATTAACTAATGGTTACTCCTGTCTTCTGTTACTGCTTATGAGTTGTGAGTATAATTCCCATGCCAAGATCTTGGTAAATCTTTGCCGGCCAAGAATGATCTGAAGAGAGTGAAAGCTCTTCTGGGTTGAAACAATGGAACTTCGTGGCCTGCTCCTCTTACAGTTGCAAAGGTTAGCCCATTATAAACCTCAGTCCATCCTCCAACCTATTGCATCAAAAAGTTAGGCTCATCAGAGGCTTTCTTTATTTGAAAGGGGAACAGTCATGAAATACCTGGCTGCCGGAGTACCATGGGTACCACTGTGTTTTAACGGTGAGATTAAGATGACCGAGGGAGAACCTAGTGGCTGTCACCGGAACCACCGAGTCCGTGTCACCGCTGCAACAGAAGCGAAGCAAATGTTAATATCGTCAAAGGTGCTTCTTTTATTTTTTACGTTGAAGAAACAAGAGATGTAATGAAACAACTGGACAACAGGAACTTCAAATTACAAGATTTGCTGATGCGATTAAATGAAATGGGTCATTGGGTTAAGTGAATTACTGCACTATCCCAGCCCTCTTTCTTCTCCTCGAACTCTGCACCCCCAGATTTTACTGTTACGTGTTTGGTGATACTTTGCATTACTTAACAAAAAGGCTAATTTAAAAGAAATTAAAAATGACGTAATTAATTAGTCGATATATTAATCAATTATGAAAAATGGTGGTCATTATTTGTGCCATTAGTTTCCGTAGCAAATTAAGACGATGCTGAAAGCATTGTGCTAGCAAGAGACGATGAAATAGTGAATTCATTAAACAAGAGTCAAAAAAGGACCATTTAAATATTGAAAAAATTTAAGTAAATATAAAAAATTTTATATTATATTTTTATATAACATTAATTTAGGATAAAATATAAAAATACAGTACATAAACTTTTGTGTCTATTTAAATTTAACACATTTGCATTTATGTAGTAATTTGCTTAAGTAATAACGGGTCAAACAGCCATGAACATTCAAACACTCAATCTTGAGAAAGTCTCAGTGCACCGGTTATGGGACTTGGGCCAGGAAGGTGGTGAGAGTTCGTACCCCCAGCCCCCCAATGCCTACGACTACTACGCACGTTTGTGAATTAGGGTGCTGTGTACATTTTACAGTATTTTTGAGCCTTTTTTTTTTTTTAATTTTATTTAATACTTAACAAAATAACTACGGACTATTATTTGTATCTTGTTAAAAAAAAAAAAAAAAAATGCAGAGCCGTTCATTCAATACCGTAATACAAGTTACAATCAAAAGTCGAAACGGAGAAAAGCTAGTCCCCTCACCAACGATCATCGATGTGATTGGATTTAATGAAAAGAGAGCTTCTTAGAAAGGTCTTTATCTCTATAAATTTTTGAAGTGCTCTCACCAAGGACCGTGCGTTGGTGGGACAAACCCTACGCACGAGGTTTATATGGACAGTCGTGTCTTGTAGTTGAGTTGGTAAAACATCATCTCTATATATGGACCAAAAAGAGAGAAAAAAGAAAAAGAAAAGTAAAACAACGTTTATGGTCCACTTGAGTCCTAACTCTTCGCTCAGGTTAAGTTAACTGCGTTCATATAAGGAAGTTAATAGAATTTTATCATTATTACTTGTAAGACTAGCTTCGGTTATTGACGCTTAGTTAAATGAACGTTGAGATTTGTTATTTAAATAGTCCAATCAATAATTCACCTGAAAACCCAGATTCTTAGACCAGCGGCAATCAACTCCATGTATGTGGGCAACATTGAAGATTCAGAATCGTTCCACTTTTTCAGCAGCAAGTCACTGCCCATTAACGAAAATTGTTATGGAATTATCAGAATCAGATGTAACATAAAAGGCTATACTTCTTTTGAAAGAAACACGTAAAAACTTGGATGTACCTGCAAGCGGTCCATTTATAAGGTATCCCGGTGGCATTTGCATGCATTGCCTTCTGAACGTCTGGCCTATTGTAGTATTTCTCTGCATAATTCTCAGTGCAAGGGTCATAACCAGAAACCCTTCTCTGGAACAGTGTGTTCTTGAGCCTGATGGTACTATTTGGAAGTTGAATACAGGATGGTGTGTAAATGCTGTATTGATCAATGTCACCAAATTCATGGTTCGTGGCATAATTCACAGCTTCATCACATTTTTCAGAGGTTTTCTCTTCTCTGAAATTGCAGTTATCCAAAATGGACCTATAGGTTGCATCAGAAATCATGGAATGCGTCCACCAGAATGTGACCGTTCCTATACTGTCATAGTAGCTATCAGTGACTGCATTTCCCACCTGTGTAAAAATATTCATTACTTTAGAAAATTATAGAAATTCGGTATGAAATGAATTAGATGTTCAATTAGTATAACTTGAAATCTTCATTTTCTGTTTGTACTCACAATGAATCCTTTTAGATTGACGATGGGGTACGAATTCGCTGTGTTGTAGGCAATTATTTTCTTTGCCAGCTGGGGAACATAATGGCCTAAATTACAACAGACAAGCTCGTGAGCATGCATGCCATGGTAGGAAACTGGCTGGTTTCATGGCTCATTGATGCTTATATTCCGTACCTGCATAACTTTCTCCAGAAATGTAGAAATCTCTGTACTTGTATTGAGGAAATCTTGACATCCATCTAAGGAGAAAAACTAGAGCATCCTGAGCTGTGCCACAGGGATTACAGCTTATTGATGAATCAAATGACAAGAACATACCAATTTCCCTTGAAAGAAGAATATTGAGAAAAAGGAATCTTTAACTAGGGGATATGACATCATCTATACCTGTCCTTTCGTCCCCAGAATCTTTAAGATCAGAGCTTGTATTTGTATACGAAAATCCCACACCCGCAGGTGACTCCAGGAACAGAATATTTGCTTCTGTAAACATGGAAAAGAAGGTAAATTTTAACATTTTCAGTGTTTGAGGGGAATCTTGTTTAATTGAGTTGTCAATTAAAGGTTACCTCTGTTCCATGAATACTTGTTCAGATAAAGTGATGAACTCGTTCTATTAATTCTAAATGGTCCGATTTCCTCTGATGCTCCGTATGCCACAGATGAACAACCAGGTCCTGCATAGGTACACGTGGTAAATCCATGAAGTTAGTTTGTTATTCTTCAGCCAAATGAATTGAAAGTCACAGTAAGAACACTATAGAAAAGAAATGAGCAAATTTCAGATCAATCATGCAAAAGTTGATTGAGCTCGCATTGTCAGACTAAGTAAATCACTAGCCCCATTTCATTTCCCAGTGCCTACCTACACATGATCCGGAGAGAGGTATATGAGGAATAAAACCTGTTAGAGCTGACAAGTTTAATCTCTTTGTTTATCTGTCAGAAGTTTGATTAGACGATTTAATTAGTGAGAAATGTGTTTGTGTCAAGGTAAAGAGCACCAAAATGGGGCGGAAAAAAGAAAGAAGGATAAGAGGTTGTCCAAGGCATCCTGGAACAAGTGGAGCAGAACTACATGTGACATGCCAGAAAGTAATTATTACAAGTGCCTCTTTAGTCAATAAATAAAACTGAAAATTTTGAATGTGTTTCCCTATTTATATATCCACGATAATCCATAAACATCGCCTGCATCCAAAGTTCTGACTTGCTTAAGACGAAATAAGGAACCAGACAAACTTCAAGGTGGCAGCTTTATCACCACTACTTGAAAGCCTTATGGGTTATTTAACTGTCAACGTTTGATATGTATTTCATTCCTTCCGCAAAGTTACTGATGATGTCTGCGAAACAGTCCGCAAGGAAACAACCTTCCCACTTATAGATCTGATTTAAAGGAGAAAAAAAAAGGATTTTCATATTTGTTCGTTTGCTATGAGAAGGGTCAGGCTCCAGACCACTACTGCTACTTGAAAAAACAAACAAGTGAGTTTTGTACATGAACAAGTTGCAAAAAGTGCCGTTTCTTCAGGGTACGCGTGCTTCACAGAAAGAACTGAAGTGAAGCAGCGAGAGTTAACATCAGTTTCTTTCTTACTTGGTCCTCTCTATTTTTATTTTTTCTATTTACTGCTCCATTACTTATTCTTCAGTCAACTGACAGAAGCAGCATATTTCAATGCAAGAGCAAGCAAGAAAGAGAAGCCACATTTTGAAAATCAAAACATGGGCCTTTTGGGGGTTGTGGGTACAGTTTCTACAGAGGAATAGCTTGATGGTGCCATTTGACCTATTGCTTCCACATACAAAAAGATACGCTATATGCATAAAAAATAAAATAAAAAGAAACGAACTTTATAGAGGAACTGGGCTTATCCCGAATGAGGGAATAGACGTCAGTGGAATAAAGAATAAAACCCTAAAAGATACAGCAAGTTCAGAGAGATCACGAGGACCTATGTGTGCGTTTGTTTTTTCTTCTCTGGCCCTCCATTCTAGCTAGTCGTATATGGGCAATGAATGTCATGGTTCATGGATAGAAAGTGGGGCACGTGCTAGAGGTAAAGACACGAGTGGGCTAAAGGCGTGCATTACAACATTTATGTAGCTACATGATAGGTTAGGGATATTTTGACTCTTTTAGCTTCCAAGACATTTCCCATAAAAATGGGAACGAAATGATTGATGGGGTTTATGCTTCCTGCAATACGGTGCCAAATTAAAGATGAGCGTAATAACCGAGTGAAAAAGAAAAATTCTTAGTGAAAAAAAAAAAAAAAGGAAGGTATGAATTTGAATGAACTCAGCCCAAAATAATATTATAGATTGTTCAGTGATTTTGATTGGTTAACAAATGAAGCTAATGATTAATCGGAAGATATACAGAAGAAATCTAACTGACCTCCATTGAGCCAAAGAACAAGTGGTTTCTTATCGGGAACTGTAGTAGCTTCTGTCAGCCAGTAAAACAATGCACGCCCATGTTCCTCGTTGACAGTGACATAACCGGAGAATTGTGAAAATGTGACTGGTGGTTGACCCGGGAGAGAAGAGATTCGATCTAGCTCTTGCTGTTCAGTCAAGGCCGCAATGGTGCGTGGGATTGAAGACAAGAGAAGTAAGTAGAAGAAGAAGAGATGGAAGGATCCTCTTGGAATTGCCATTGGTGAGAAAAGGGTGCTGCCTAATTTGCTTGCTTGTGCTCTATATATTTCACTGAAAAGAGAAATCGAAAGAACAGTGTACGTAATTGTGGGTTCTGTAGTTCCACTGTGAGATATTAATAGATAGAAATGAAGAGTGAAGGTGTATTGATGTCTCAATTATCGATTTATAGGGTGACCTTCAACTTCACCGTTGCTGCACTACTACACAAGTGCAGCTGGTTGGGCAGGGATGTGGACCTTCCCTCAATTTTCTGTCTTCATCTCTCCCGCAATTAGAGAGAGAGAGAGAGAGAGAGAGAGAGAGAGAAGGGGGGGGGGGGGTTGAAGGCAAGAGGGACCTAGATCAGGACTTGGTGAGGAACTGCCCACAAGAGGCATCATAAATGCATCATAACAAGTTCTGCTGTCTTGGTCTGAGCTGTACAATAACAATTAAACGTATCAACGATGGATTTACAGCTCTCTTTCTTTACTTCTTTCCGAATAATTCTTAGGGAACACCATAATGTAAGACAAGAGGGATGCGTAGGTGGTATGCTTAATTAACATAGTTAACTATGTTAAATTAGCTGCCTTTCTTTTGTCTTTCCCATAATTCTTATAAGGATGAACATCGTTGAACTAAAAATATTTTAAAAGAGGACGGCAGACAAGAGGGGTGCAAGGGGTTTGCATAATTAACGTTATTATTATTGTGTAAAATGAGCCTGATCAATATCCTGACAGGAATGTGGGATAAGCATGAGCATCATTCATGGTCAGCCTCTCCTTGTGGTCCTCCAAAGCTCGGAATGATTAATTAATGGATGTGGGGCTGTAACTTTTGTGACCTCTACCTCTTGCTTTTAAGACCCTTTGTACATATCTAAACGAAAAAGACAAAGCTCCTATATATGATAAAAATGCAGGAGAGGGTCGTTATAAAATCTTTCCCTAAACAGTAACAGTAAAAAAGAGAGAGCCAATTTCATGATTAAAATATGATGAATTCGGAACGAGCGATTAATCATTGTATTTTAGCCAATGACAAACAAGATGGAAATTACGCCCCATGGAATAAAAATTCAAGTGCAGTATGATACCAAAACACGAGCATCATAGAATTACGTAAAGGCCTGAATCTCCAACAAGCTAGCCCCTATGGCTCACAGCCCTCTTCACCACAATCATCCTTAAGTGTAAATACTTTAAAATTGCTATCTTCCTTAGCTATAAAGATGGAAAAAAGAGTATCATCTTTCTTTGACTCTTAAAAGAGCAAGTTAAATTTAAATTTCTCCATCTACTTTTTCCTTGCATACGCGACTGCATCATGCACTGAAAAAAAGAAAAAAAAAAAAGAAAAGAAAAAAGGGGTTTCTTCAATAGTGAAACACCCCCACTCCTTTCTTTCTCCCGTATGGTCAGAGTCAGACCTAATTATATACTCGGTCGCTTGCTTTGCAAATCAAGCTCCTCGGATGAGATCTCATGATTTTCGAGATGTGCTTCCTCACTGTTTTTCTTTGCATATGGCTAAATTAATCTATACCCATGTGTGCCCGTGTACATGCTCATGTGCTTACAAGCGTGCAAATCAATTCCGCTCCATGCCATGAGAAGAAAATTATAGCAATTTCTGTTTCTCTTTCTGGTGGGAATCGATATTCCTTTTGATTTGCTCTGCGTTGGAAGCTTCTCCTTCTCTCTCTAACTTTCGAGGACTAAGAAATTTGTCGTCATCACCACAAATCATGGCACCCCATGGATTCTCATTGTCGTCTACACATATGGTTACCTCGTAGTGCTACTCCATGCACATATTTATAGCTCATATGCTGTGTACTTTATCTATAGGCACATACAAATATTATATAGCGGTCAACGGGCTTCACCAAAAGACAAGTGTGTACGATAAGGGCATCTTTGGTATTCCTCGATCCAGCTCATTAAATGCAGGATTTTGGCATTAGTTAAAGAAAATTATTCAAGAACATGGCCGGCCAGCTAGATCTTCAATCGGTTCTCTCGCTTTAGGGGAACGGGCTCCTTTTGTTTTTCTATATTTGTGTGAAAACAATAAGGATAATTAAATACGTGTGGATCTTCTTTTGTCTTGAATTGGCATTACAGTCGTATCCCTAGGAATTTAATTAATGTCGTAAAAAGCAGTTTGGTCTTGCTCTTTCTGAACCCAAAATGCTCCAAAATAACTTTTTACCAATCTATACTCTTGAAAACATAAATATCTATTTCAAAACTGTGAAAGCTTCACGCATGCGCAAGAAACAGGAATATCAATCTCTCGAGCAATAGTAGACAGCAAGGGTAGCCCATCTTTGGAAATAATAATGTTGAGGTTGCTTGGTCTAAGGAATTCTTTTAATTAGCAAACAATACAAACAAATTCTATTTATTTATTTATTTGATGAGTGAAACAAAATAAATTCTTGTACTGTGTTGTTGTCCACTTAACAGGACGAGGACAGCCCATAGGTGCGTATGACCCTATCAACCAAGGAAAGAGCAATACAGACAACGTAAATTTGGTGTCTGATGTCTGAGACGAATATCTGTGGCCCCCACAAACACCTAAAGGAGTTGCCCCATTTTGCATCGTCGAGACGAAAAAGTCAAAAAAAAAAAAAAAAAGTCAAAATGTGGAGGAAACCACCGGACATTGCGGTACGGTGGCAGAGGCTCCAACCTTTGTACACAAGGTAGATCACGAGGTGAAGTGCTCCCCTAAGCGTTTGATAGAGCTGAATGTGGTTCGGCGCACAGGATTCCAAGATTGATCGATCGATGTTTGGTGTTTTGGGTCATGTAAATTTATTAGTCCGCATTGTATCGCACATCATTAAGTAAGAGTCTCTCGGCTTCATTTTAGGTATTTCTCTAGAATTACTCTATATAAATAGAACGTGCTGCTCCAATGAATTTAGCAACGAGACCAGCTTACGGTTGCAATTCTCTATATACTTAACCATTTTTGTACGAAAAAGAAAAAGTAAAATAGCAGTTGGGTTGCGTGCCCGTATTCAGCAATCCGAAAGATGAAGTCAACGACAGTGCGCTCGCATCATTTGCCGCTCACGAGCGCCTCTCATCCATTGCTGCAACTCCTTGCGTGAAGCAACTGAACAGTGTTTCAATATTGGATGTCATGGCGTCAATCTTAAGCTAGCATTTTTCTTCAGCCGCGGGTCAACTGCATCGCTTCCTTTCTTATTCTCATCCAAACTAATTGCGTTCTCTCCGAAACATTCCCATTCTCGTGATTTTCTGTTAATTACTTACGAAGCTTGGGTAGAGTTCCTCGGCCTTGGGCATGACAATACGGGCCGATGTGATGGCTGTTGGCCCATTGGGCTGGGGAAATGAGAAAAAGAGAAGATACACGCATAGGGGCACTTGTGACAAAAAAAAAGAAAACAACGGTCAAAATTTTTTGAAATTTTTGTTTCTTTTTTCTCTCTCTCTCTCGTAAAAAGACCAAGTATTCACGTATACTTCTACCTTTGACTTGTGCTACAAAATATTTGGGCTAGGGACAATCTTGTCTTTTAGCAAATAATTTTCAATTTCCACGAAATCTTAAACTTCGGTACGATTGATATCTTCATGTCACAATCAAATATTGCCTAACTCGGAGGACTAGAATTTCCATTTTCCATTCATTTTTAAAAAATATAATGAAACTGTGAATGATCAGATTGTGCAAAAACAAAAACCAAAAATTGCAACTAAGGGTTACAGTAATATGAATATTTTTGATATTTCAAATGCAAATAATGAGTTATTAAAATAAAAAAAAAACAAATAATTAAGATAAGACAAAAGATTTAGAGTGAAGCTAATCACTCTTTCTTAACACTTTGTCATTACAGCAAGGTTTTATATTCATGCAAGAGACTGGGTCTGAAAGCTTCTACATTTCTCATCTAGATTCCAGCCAAAAAAAATTTTAATTTTCACGAAATTCTAATTTATTGCCTATTGAACAATTCCGGGTCATTGGTTGGATAGGCTCACAAGAAGCTACACAAATTGGGTTGGGTTGAGAACCCTCCAATTATCCAAGAACTTAAAACCGAATCTTTCAATTTTTATTGTAATAATTAAAACCTTATTCGTATTTTTATGTCCAGTTTTAGTTGAGGGGGACTTTTTTTTAATTGCAATTAAGAGAAATTCCTATGATTTAAAACCATTGATTTTTTATTTTCTCTTGTTACAATATTCAAATGACCCACTTGCCATAGATATACAGAAATAGAATTCAATTGAAAAATATAATTAGGACATGCCCAAAAAAAAAAAAAAAACCATAGAAATAAAAAGAAATCTTTGTATATAACCATGTATTATGATATTTCTATTAAAAAAAAAACCCATGTATTTATGATGATGACATCACATGGAAAATAAAATAAGAAAAGATATTAAAAAATGCATTTCTTTTTCTTTACCTTTCCTTCCCCGTTTCTTTTCCGTCCCCTTGTCGTTGCGTTTCTCCGACAGCAAGAAAAGAAAAAGTAAAAAAAAAAAAAAAAAAAAGGGACAAAGAAAAGACAGAGAAGAGAGAGAAGGTACTTTCGATTGTCCTTGTCTTTCTCATTGTGTCTGGTTTTGGTTGTTCGGTCGAGTTTACAAATATCTTGGTTTCTGTTTTTATTACTTTCGCGTTTCAGTTCATTGTCTTGATTCGGGTTTGATCTATATTTCTTACGATTACGTGATCTTTATTTGTTTTTTGCTTTTTTCTCTGATTACGATATTGATCAATACGTGGATTGGTAGGCAGATAATAGAATTTCAGTTTCTAATTTGCGTGGTTTACTGTAATTGAAAAGGAAGGTTATAAAGTTGTATGATTCTCTTCAAATTCTGTTTTTTTTTTTTTTTTAATGCAAGGAAAAGTATATTTGTTTGTATAACTTATTTTCCTTTTAAGCAACCAGACAGCTTGTGGGGTCGGTTTTTCTTAGATTGTAATGGAGATGTTTGATTCTTGCTCTTTTCTCGTTTGTGATGAATTCCTTTTTTTTTATTTTTGGCGTTAAATTTTCATGGGATTGCAGGTTCTTAGTGTAAAAATCAGTAATGTTAGAGCAATTGCTTATTTTCACTCGAGGAGGTTTAATCCTATGGACATGTAAAGAGCTTGGAAATGCTTTGAAAGGTTCGCCGATTGACACCTTGATCCGGTCTTGTCTTCTGGAGGAGCGTTCTGGTGCAGCATCTTACAATTATGATGCTCCAGGTGCTGCGTACACCCTCAAATGGGCTTTCCACAATGAGCTTGGCTTGGTTTTTGTCGCTGTGTATCAGCGGATCCTCCATTTGCTTTACGTGGATGAATTGCTTTCTATGGTGAAGCGCAAATTTTCGGAGATTTATGATCCGAGACTAACAGATTACAATCATTTTGATGAGACTTATCGGCAGCTTAAGAAAGAGGCTGAAGCCAGGGCTGAGGACTTAAAAAAATCAAAGCCTGTGAGTAAGCTTATAACTGGTGGCAAGAAGCAAGTGCAGATGACAAAAGGTGGGTTTGGAGGAGGGAACATGAACAAGAGTGAAGCAAATGATGGTGGTGATGGGGATCATGGGAAAGGCCATAAATTGGAGAATGGACAGTCCAATGTTAACTATGTTGAGTTTGAAGGATCTAGGACAATAGATGTTGCTAATGGTAAAGAAAATACAAGTTCCAAAGTTGGAGCTTTTGATGTAAGTAAGCTTCAAAAGCTTAGAAGTAAAGGTGGGAAAAAAACTGATACTGTTGCTAGTAAGGGTTCCAAGGTGGACCCAAAGAAAAAAGTAACAAAGAAGAATAGAGTTTGGGATGATTCACCTCCAGAGTCAAAATTGGACTTTACTGATCCTGTGGAGAATAGGAATGAGAACATACATGTTGTGTCAGCTGATCAAGGTGAAAGCATGATGGACAAAGATGAGATTATCAGTAGTGAAAGTGAGGCCGAAGAAGACAAGGAAGTTGGAAAGGATATCAAACCTGAGGCTAAGAAGAAAGGGTGGTTTTCATCTATGTTCCAAAGGTTAGTCATTGTTTATTGCTTTGAGTTTGAGTCAAGTTGCATATCTTTAGGAAATTGGAATATTAGTTATACATTATAATATTGAAGAACTGCTAAAATTGTCTGCTGCTCTTGGTGATTCCCATGGAATTCTTTAAGTTGTTGACATGATTGAAAAAATCCTTGGGTGTGACAGTCATAGGTTGTGGAAAGAGTCTCTTGGTAAAAAGACAGGGGTAAGGCTGCATATATCTTATCTTCCTAGATTGCACAGTTTAGGAGTCTCATTCACCAGGAGTCTTATTCACTAGGAGGCCCTCTGTTCTATGTTGATCTTCCATTCTACATCTCAATATCAAAATAACAGTGACATACTTGAAAAAGTTTTTAGCCATGCTGTTTCTGAGGAAAAGGTTCCTACAAAGGTTTTCTTGAGTCTCTTGATATATGTTTTGGCATATTTACATTCAGTCTTTCCATGCTCTGATGTAGCATTGGTTTTATGCCCTATCCCAAACCATTCTATTTGTAGTTTGCATCAGAAAGCCCCTGTTGAATATCTCTAACATGGGTTTTCTTTCCAGATCACAAATTTTGATTTCTTTTCATTATTGACATATGGGGTATAGGCTTACATCCATAGAGATAAATTTAGAATTGTTTTGTTCATTTTATTTTCATTGTTATACTTTGAGTAGAATTGTACTATTTGTTAGCATACTATTTTGTTATTAAAATAAAGGAAATTTTAAGCTTATCTTTTAATTTTACTAAGTAAACCATAGGAACTCAAATTACTTAAGTTGCCCAATTTAATTGCTTCTCTCCTTTTTCTTTTTTTTTTTGAAAAAAAAATCAGTATTGCAGGAAAGGCAAACTTAGATAAGGCAGACTTGGAACCAGCACTGAAAGCTCTTAAAGACAGGCTTATGACCAAAAATGTGGTATGTTGCCCTGTCCTATTGATTCTATCTGTTGGCTTTATTTTAGTCAATCATTACTTATTCACCTCATTTTAATGCTTGTGGAGGTTTTTTCTCTGTGGCAATAACAGGCCGAGGAGATCGCTGAGAAGCTTTGTGAATCAGTTGCAGCTAGTCTCGAAGGTAAAAAGCTAGCATCCTTCACAAGGATATCTTCAACAGTACAGGTATGTTTCATCCCAATGTTGAGTTTCTTCATTTTGCATCTAAACATTTAGATTGAGTGATAAGTTCTCTGTACTGCTATGCAATTATGGGTGCAGGCAGCAATGGAAGAAGCCCTTGTCCGTATTTTAACTCCTAGGCGCTCTATTGACATACTGAGGGATGTAAATGCTGCAAAGGAGCAAGGGAAACCATATGTTGTTGTGTTTGTTGGTGTCAATGGTGTTGGAAAATCAACCAATTTGGCCAAGGTTAAGCTAATTTCCTCATGTGCACCCATCGGAGGACTTTGTCATCAAGGGCATGCTTCTAACTTTTACATGTCATTTTGCAGGTTGCATATTGGCTTCTGCAGCATAGGATCAATGTTATGATGGCTGCTTGTGATACATTTCGATCAGGAGCTGTTGAGCAGCTACGGACACATGCACGTAGACTTCAGGTACAGAATTGATGTCACTGCTCTAGACTTGCAGCTTTTCTATTCATTAATAAAAGCTGTGTGGTTACTTGACCTCTTACTTTTTGTGCTAGATCCCTATATTTGAAAAGGGCTATGAGAAAGACCCTGCTATTGTAGCTAAGGAAGCAATTCAAGAGGCTTCACGTAATGGTTCTGATGTTGTTCTTGTTGATACTGCTGGCAGAATGCAGGTACTTCCTGGTCAACTATATATTTGAGGTTTGCATGCATGTTTCTTGTCTATGGAGATAGGCCTCACTTTCACTGTTTCTTTTTGAGGAAGTGCTTATGTTGATCTTTTGGATTTTGAATAAATTGCTTTTTAAAATTATAAAAATGGAACTTTGAAAGCATTACAAAGTACTGGAACTGGGTTATTATCCAAGTGATGCAATGATGAAATGGGTTTGCCTTGCATGCATGTTTATTTTCCTTATTGCATTTTTTGAAGATGATTTGCTCTGTATTTCAGGATAATGAGCCATTAATGAGAGCTCTCTCCAAGCTTATTTCCCTTAACAATCCTGATCTGGTCCTGTTTGTCGGAGAAGCACTGGTTGGAAATGATGCTGTTGATCAACTATCAAAATTCAATCAGGTTCTGTTTCTGCGTTTCACAACTGTTTACCATCTCATTGGCTGTTCTTATTCTTGAAAGTCTTTTTATCAAGTAACGGTTCTTCTTCTCCACAGAAATTAGCTGACCTCTCTACTTCACCTAATCCGAGACTAATTGATGGGATTTTGCTTACCAAGTTTGACACAATAGACGACAAGGTGAAGAATACCGTGAGCTATGAGCACATTCTTCCCTTTTCTATGGCATTCCGTTTTACTAATCCTGGTCTAAAATTTCTTTGATGGTTATAGGTTGGTGCAGCACTATCAATGGTTTACATATCTGGTGCACCGGTCATGTTCGTCGGCTGTGGACAATCTTATACAGATCTCAAAAAGCTGAATGCGAAGTCTATTGTCAAGACACTCCTTAAATAAGTGTCTGTCATGTCTGCTGTTCTGTATGTTTGTTGGTTTGCTGTTCACTGCCTTTCCACTTTCAATTTCGTCTCGAACGAGTACCTTCTTACCCAACGTGTATGTTTGTCCTGTTTTCGAGGGTTGTTTTTCGGAGATGAGTTGGTCCCTTGAGGCTGCAAATTACTTTAATCCCTTTTTTTCTGTATTCTTTTTCTTCTTTTTTTCCCAAAATAATAATAAATGTAGAAAAGTATAACCTGTGAATCCGTAGAGAGAGGATTCAAGATCAATACGAAAAGCTACTCCAAGGAGGAGGAAAAGCTACTCCAAGGAGGAGGATTTCATTGACAGAAAGATGAATCAATGGGGCCTGAAATCAAGTTTCTAGAACGCAGGGACTACGAGAGAGCAAGGTTGGCAAGACGCGGATCTTATTTAGCAAAAGGTTTTCAAGAGGTGAGGCCTCTGAATTACGAAGCTTATCTTAGAATACGATGGAATTGATGGTTGGTTTATTTGCAATTATTTTCATGTTATTTATAGGACTCTGGAACTGTAAATGACAAAAAACTTCATGCCAGGGCTATATAATTAAGACGAATCTCAAGCCAACTTCAATGCCAATGTCGCATGGTGGAAACCCTTTTGACTGAGCTTACCCTGACTGCAAAATATAGGTACATAATGGCTATAGCGCGTGGAGTAGTGGTCCAAGTGGAGATCCTTGCAAGACCATCAATAATTGAATGTCATTATCAGTTCTATAATAATCTACACCACGGAAGTTCATGAATATGTCACAGTTAAAGTAGCAAGGGCTACCACTATAAGACTATATATAAACAGTATAATAAGCTCCACTACTACATAATGCGTAATGGACCGACAGTGGGTTACTTTTAGATGAACAGAAGAACCCCATTGCTGTCCGTTCTCCCATTACTTCAACAATTAACAAGGACGAAGTGGTCAATCAAATCATCCCCTTTTTTTTTTATTCGTGGGGCGTCTGTAAACCATCCCATTTTCTTTTTCTCTTTTTTCTTGTTGGGCTGTCAAGAGTTTGACGGGCCAATATGGGAGATTATAAAAGATGAAAGGATTTGGGTCCATTTCTTCGTCGGCTCCATGAGAGCCCAATTAAATGAGATCCGGCCATTTATCCCTTCCATCTTGATCTTGCCGTGTGCTGGCCAATGGGTGATGAAGTTAATTGATGTGGGATTCTTTTTTTTCATTTTCATTTATTATTATTATTTTTTTTCATATTTGGGATATGGGTGGTTTCTATTGAACTTGCCATTTACCATCCATGGCGGCCTTTTGGCACTGTGAAATCACGACTTTCCCTCCCAAAGTTGGGACCTTGACGGTTTCCTATCACAGAAGACCAGAACTTTTCAGAATCGACCCCTGCCCTCGTCTTGGTTTCCTCAATTCTTTGCAGGTATGTATACTTTTTTGTTACTTACATTGGAATCGATAGCCATTTGATGCTCTTTAACCTGTCAGAGGCTCTTATTTCTTTCCTACCGCATACCTTTCTTTTCCATTGTCGAGTGTTTAGGTGTTACCTGATAGCAATTCAGTGGAGACACGATTCTCCTGAATTCTCATTGATTTGCGGTTTAATGTTAACTCCTTTACAGTGTGTCATTGAGCTATCCGTATGAATTTTCTGGGTGTAGGTAGGCTGTTATAATTCTGTTCTTATTGGCTTGTATTCATGTGGATATGATTGTCTCGGGGAAATGATCTCTACTCTTTAGGAAATATCGCATGTGTGTTATTTGTATAATTTAATTTCATGCGTCTTGTAATGGAAATGCATCGAACAATCAGGCATTCAATGTCTTGCTTCCTACTTTAACTCTCCTACAATTTTTGTGTGTCACACTTTTATGCTATTTTGGTTGAGTCTAGTTAAAGTTAATGTAATTTATGTACAATAGAGTTTGAATTGAAGAAGTAACTCTATTTGTAACTATTGGAACGAAGTGGAAAATACTGTTGTTTAAAGCTTTCATATCAAACTTGCCCTTCAATTAGCTATTTCAAGAACAAATAATTGATGCTAAATAGAGCATTACGGAGAAAGAGAAGCCTTGCAGCCTATGTGACTGGTTTGGGATGCAGGCTTCGTTGAGTTTGATTTAACTATTGCTAATGTTTCAACTTTATGTTCCATGTATCGCCCTTCAAACTTCTCCTTATTTCTCTGTTTATTTATCCCTGCCCTTCCATTTTTTGGCAGAATTTTAACGGTAAACCTGGACACCCGTTGAAGTCCAAAATCACATCAAGAAAATTTTGTCAACAAGCAGTAGTTGCCACAAGCGAACATCCACAAAATGCTGATTTTCCTCGCTATTATTCAATGAAAGAGAAGAAGCCCTTTCCAATTCCCATAGTGGAGTTGAGGCGAGCTGCAAGGGAAAGGCTAAAGAACCGTAAAGGCCAACCCAAAGGAAAAGCTTCACCTCCGAGAAAAGGATTGGTTGTTAAAAGCCTTGTACCACTTGCTTACGAGGTATACAATGCACGGATTACATTGATCAACAATCTCAAGAAACTATTGAAGGTGGTGCATGTTCATGCCTGTGGGTAATTTTCAACCTACTTTTAATACCTCTTCAGTGTAGAGCTTGTCTTATGGTTACAAATACAATCTTCATTAATGATCATTGTTCTTGTAAACATGTCCCTTTTGGTGAGTGCTTTGTCTTCCTCCTAGGCTCATTCTTGTGCCTGAGGCAGCAATGTGGTAATTGTGCCATAAAAGCTCTTGTTGTTTGGACCACTTAACTAAGTCATGGGCATTAAAATCATGATGTAAAATGTAGTTTTTATGTCTCAGATTTTGTGGAATTTGCTCTTATGAGATGACTTCACTTTAATATGATGCTAATGCCTCAAAGATGTTGATATTGCTTACTATTTTTCTTATTAGTTACAAAATCTATGATGTTACGATCAGTGGACCTTTGTCTGGTATAAAACCTTTTTCTATCATGTATTGAGAAGAATCAGAACATTCTACTTGGCATACAGCATACTGACGGCAGCAGAGTGTGCTTAGTTTTCAGCTTATTATTTGGTGGTAACTATACAGAGCAACAAGATAACTCATAATCTGACCCTGCACCTCTGCATCCAAAATAGTTGGGTGGTTAATATGGATTATTGGGTGGGACTTAAAAGGAAAATCCTTGTGGATTAATGTGTCACAGTCTTTTTTTAATCTTCCTTGGCAGGTGGTGTAATGAAATACATGTGGGACCCGAGGGACATCCCTTCAAGTCATGTAGGGGCAAATATGCTGCTGTCCGCAAGGGCCTCCATTTGTGGACAAATGCATCTGTTGAAGATGTGCTAGTGCCTATTGAAACTTACCACCTTTATGACCGCCTTGCAAGGCGTATTCCTCATGAGGAGCGATTCTCAATTCCCAGAATACCAGCTGTAGTTGAGCTCTGCATCCAAGCAGGTGTTGACATCCCAGAATTTCCTGCCAAGAGGAGAAGAAAACCAGTAATTCGCATCAACAAAAGTGAATTTGTTGATGCTGATGAAAGTGATCTACCGGAACCTGTCCCTGAAGTTCCACCAATGCCATTGTTGAGCGAGATATCCAATTTAGAAATAGTGGTGCCGTCTAATGAAGAAGAGCGACTCACACTTGCCGAAGAAACATTAAGAGCATGGGAGAAGATGAGAAAAGGAGCCAAAAGGTTAATGAAGATGTACCCTGTGAGAGTCTGTGGATACTGCCCAGAGGTGCATGTAGGATCCAGTGGCCACAAGGCACAGAACTGTGGAGCGCACAAGCACCAGCAACGGAATGGGCAGCATGGTTGGCAGGCTGCAGTGCTTGATGACTTGATACCACCAAGATATGTGTGGCATGTTCCTGATGTGCATGGGCCGCCATTGCGGAGGGAGCTCAGGAACTTCTATGGGCAGGCTCCTGCTGTCGTGGAACTTTGCATTCAGGCTGGTGCAGTTTTGCCAGACGAATACAAATCAACCATGAGGTTGGATATCGGCATTCCTGCCAGTGCTAAAGAAGCAGAGATGGTTGTTTGAAGTGCTTTGCTTTACTTTATTTAGAAGAATTGTAAATTCTGAGACGATTATTGAAAAGAAAGACAGTGGATGGATTCATTCAGAAATAGAAATTCTGCTCTAGTTGTTGCTCAGTCAATATGTGATTTCTAAATCCAAATTCTGGAGATATTATACAATCCATACACATATTTGACATTCCCCTTGTTTCTATTGAATGATCTGATTCTTATGGGATTTAAATGCCTTAACCCTGTTTTTGTTCTGATATAATTTCCATTAAAGATCTATTTTTCTCCTTCAGAAAGAGACCGGAATTAACTTGGAAACATGGGTCAATATGCTTCCAAAAAAGAATAAATTTTTCTTCTAAGCCTACCTTCCAAGTTTACGCTAAAAAGCAGACTGGCACCTGATTTTTTTCTTTTTAAGTTTTTCATGCTCAATTAATGTGTTTGTTCTGTAAAGAAAGCTAGGAGTTGGGCCTACTTTCAGATACAATCATATATAAATAGAATGGTCCTGTCTTCATTGAAATTTGCTCAAGCAACTAAATTCCTGGATCCCAGCATAACAAAACAGGTCAGGGAAATAGACCCTTGAATATCGGTTTCAGGGAGATTAATCACCAAATGAATAACCAGTGCAAATCGCACACAGAACTATTCCACTGCGAACTGAAAAGGGGTGATGCCACGTGTCATGCCCTAAACTTCTCATCTCTCTGACTCCACCACGTGTCTACTGGGCATTTAACTTCGCTACCTATATAGTCCACATCACAACTCCCACCAAAGAGGCACAACAGACAGAAAAAGCCTTCACATTGATCACAATCCAAGGAACCAGAACACAAGAACAATAACATCAACAACGACAACAACGCTAAACACCAAAAAGAAGGCGCAAGAAGCATGGCAGGGCCAGACCAAGCAGCGCAGCAGTCGACAGAGGTGCTTCACCAGCGCAGGAAATTGGGGGCGTCTCCGATGAGGATGGCCGTTGGTGGTGTTGTCATTGCTGCCACCCTCGGTTACTTTGTTTTGTGCACTAAGAAGAAGCCCGAGGCCACTGCATTAGATGTTGCCAAAGTCACTACTGGCGTTGCTCAGCCTCATAACACTCGCCCCCGCAATTAGACCCATAGCCACCCTTTCCATATACATATGCTCTAGTTTGTGGTTTTTTTTTTTCTTTTTCTTCGGTTTATTTCCTCCCCACTCTCTTGCTTGTATTGCTTTGTAAGCAAAAGCGATCAAAATTAATAATTTTATTGTATATCTTATAATCTAATTAATTTTCAGAGTATCCGCACGCACATGGCCATGTCGTACTCTCTCTCTTTTCTATTTTTTTTAATTTATTTTTTATTTTTTCATTTTTCGTGTAACATCCAAAGTCAGCGTCGTATGCAATAGGAGAAGGGCATGGACCGATGCGATTGAGATCGAATAGAAGGATGATTTTTAGGTCCATTGTAGAAGCGGAAATGGAATCCGCTTCATCGTTTTGCGTTGCATCAGGGGCCCATAAGAGCTTGGACAGGCCCAAAACTAATTTCTCAAATGTTGGGCCTAATGGGTTTCTACCAAATTAGCCTCGGCCTGTTGATTAACTGGGCTCCCCTGAGAACCCACCATGTTTATCACCGTTTTCGAGTCATTTCTACTATTAAAAGCCTCTGATTCGTATTATAATTAGAATTAATTAATTTAAATGATTTCATTTTTCAAAAAATTAAATTCGAAAAATCACTAATCCGAACGTAATATATGCTCATCCAATTCTTACATACAGCTCACACAAAAAAAAAAAATAAAATATATATATATATATATATATATCGAAATACAAAAATTATTATTATTATTATTATTATTATATCCACTTAGATTTTATTTTATTTCGTTGACCTTTTATTCCTATCTATTCTTTCTGGTGTTTTACACTGTTTCTGTTTGACTGAAGTAAAGGGCCCGTTTGTTGATTCTCTTTTTCTCAGACGATTCATGAACTAATAGCCCTAACCATTTCGCGGTAACTCTCCCTCTCTCTTTCTCTTTCTGATTTAATCTGCCATGAGATTGATTAATTAATCGATCCAATCGGTGATTGATTCTGGTAATTAGGGCTAGAAAATCGTTAATTTGTTTTTTTTTTTGGGTTGCTTTTAACTGATAATTTAGCTGTTTTTATTCGGGACTTTATGTTGACTTCCTATGGTTAACCGTAGATATCAAGCTGATATTGTACTTGGAAGATCTAAGATATTTACATTCTCTGCTTAAAGTCAATCAAATTGAGATTTTTCCGTAATATTTTTTTTAATAAAATGTTTGGAAAAAAAAAAAAAGAGTTCATTCTTGTATGGTAATTGTGCTTTGTTGCCTGACTTTTTAACAAATGGCCTTAGTGCCTACGTAGGCTGTCTGAACCGGATAATGCTGATGCATGTTGGTTGGCAATTTAATTTTTCATTTTTTTTTTATTTTTTTGGTTTGGTGTAGTTGATATATATACGGTTGTGGGGAAAAAATGTACGATTGTAACTACAAATCGCAGTTCCTGGGTGTACAGAGAGACAAGTTTGTGAGGTACCCAATACACATTTCATCTCTTTGGGTTGATTATTCATACCAAGGGAGCAATAAAAACTTAGTATTTCGATGTCTTAGTTCAATTTGCACCAATTTTTGATCTTGTCTGAGAGCTTTTTAAGCACCTTTTTTTTATCTTTTCCTTTTTTGTGGAATGATGGTTAGTTTTTTATTTTTTATTTTTTATTCTTTGCCTGAAATGTTATGAATTTGAGCTATGACAGTGTTCAACTAACAAGCTTATTGACTACAGTAGTGACTTAGTGATGTCTCTCTGGTTTAAAAAGCAAGGTGCAGGAAAATATATAGTCTCTTACTGAAGTTTGGAGCTAAAAACTCTAAACATATGAGTCTGAAGTTGTGGAGAAGGAAACACATTTTGCAGTCTTCTTATTATTTGAAATGCCAACTAACCGTACTATGGGTAGAAATACATTGCCAATAATTATCACTAGATACGTTCTATGGCCTCTCATTACTTATGGATAAAAGGTTTTAAAGCCATTGATGAACCATTTGAGGCCAAATAACATGAGGCAATTGTTTGGTTTACCTATACTTTTGGAACCTGAGACTGATTTCTTTAAATTTTGAGTGAACTGGTGAGTGCTGAAGTGAACTAAGCATTTCAATCATGATATTGCAATAATTGACTTTCTAATTGTGTACAATCTGCTCCTCATCTTTCTTCTTTTCCCTGTGATTTGTTTATTTCTCCTTTGGAATATTCTAGTATGAAATACTCTGATTAATTACATATTGGTGTTGGTACTTAGATTGGACGACTTGGATTCTTCATTATCATCTCCTGCAACTAGAGTGAACAAATGTGGAATTGGTATTGAAGGATTTAATTGTATTGGTCAGGGAACCAGTACTAAATCAAGATCTTTCACAAGAGGGATCAGAAAGCAATCTGAAGGGCTCATGTCTATTGGTCGGTCACTTAGATTTGGGGTCTCTCGAGCAGTATTTCCAGAAGATCTGCAAGCATCAGGGAAATTGATATTTGATCCTCAAGACAAATTCCTTCTATTTTGCAACAAACTGTTTGTCATTTCATGCATTCTAGCAGTGTCTGTTGACCCTTTATTTTATTATCTTCCCGTTTTTGACGATTCAGCAAACTGTTTGGGGATAGACCGAAAGTTAGCAATTATAACGACAACATTGCGGACAATTGTTGATGTTTTTTATCTTTTTCACATGGCTCTCCAGTTTCGAACAGCTTATATTGCCCCATCTTCTCGGGTATTTGGGCGAGGTGAACTTGTCATAGATCCTGCACAAATAGCCAAGCGATACATGCAACGATATTTCATCATTGATTTCCTTTCTATCCTTCCCCTACCACAGGTTTAAATTTTGGTTACCCTAGAGTTATTCATTTATTTGGATGATGCACACTTGTTGTTCTAATGCCTTTAGAAAGTTTGTGCTGTGGACTCCTTTTTGGAACGGAATGAATTGTGAAACATCTGCTATAATTTCTAATGAGATTTTCACTTGCAGATTGTAGTCTGGAGATTTCTTCTGAGATCAAAAGGTTCAGATGTCTTGGCTACAAAACAATCATTGCTTTTCATCATCTTGCTTCAATATGTTCCTAGATTTCTTCGAATCTTACCCTTGACATCAGAACTGAAAAGGACATCAGGTGTCTTTGCTGAAACTACTTGGGCTGGGGCTGTTTATTATTTGCTTCTGTACATGCTTGCTAGTCATGTAAGCCCTGTTCAATTTGCTAGCCTTCTCACATTCTCAGAATTGACTATTGATTTCTATTTCTTGTTATTTTTGGGTGCTGTTTTGCTTAGAGTTTTTGTGATACATCTCTTGGGAATATTGACTAGACCTTCTCTGTTTCAACCTGTACAGCTGCTATAGTGATTTAATGGTTGTGGTGCTGTTTAGAGTACAATTATAGTAGCCTTCATTTATATGTAGCTTTTTATGTATTCTGAGTTCCAGAACGTCATTGTCTTCTGATTGCTGTAATGATATAATTCTTTTACGTTCTCATGGTGTTTCTATTAACTTTGGATCCCAGCAGCAGTTGAGCATCTTTTTTTTGTTTATTTTCTTTCCTTTTCTTTTTTTTTTTTTTTCCTTTTGCAGATAGTTGGTGCTTTTTGGTACTTGTTAGCTGTAGAAAGGAGGGATACATGTTGGCAGGAATTAGTTTGCACTGATCGTCTAAGATGCAATAAAAATTTCTTGTATTGTGGCAATCAGCATATGGATGGTTATGATGCCTGGAGCAACATCAGTCTTACTAGTCTGCAGGCAAACTGTTCAGCAAATGATAGTAATGGGCCATTTGATTTTGGTATCTTTCAAAATGCTTTAGCATCTGGTGTTGTTTCGTCTATGAAGTTCATCTCTAAATACTGTTACTGTTTATGGTGGGGACTTCAGAATTTAAGGTAAATCCCTTAACTTTCTTGTCTTTGTTTTTTCATCTGGTCCAATGGATAGTCACACATTCTTTGCAGTTTGAATTTCTGTAGGTGTGGAGTTTTTTTTTTTTTTTTTTTAAGCAGACTTGAGTTTTAAGAGAAATGTTATTTCTTTGTTGCTTGATATCTTAGTTGATTCTCTAAAACAATTGACTTAAGGGACCATAACTGTGATAATTATTGATACTCTTACTGATATATGCTTGTGGGCACAGTTTTTCTTACTTCCAGCAGCTCAATGTGTTAAATGTTTACCTCAATCTTTTACTGCAGCATGCCCTATGTCATATTAGTGAAATTCTACCTCCTAGTTGAGTTCACATTAATTGTATCCTGTAATTGCATTTAACACTCCCATATTGTTGGTATTGTTGGTTAGATTGCATTGTAATCTCTGCTGGCTAGACTTACTATGTTGATGGATCTATGTGTGGTATCCTAGTGATCCTATCGAGAATCAGAATTCCATCTAGTATTATTCTCAATCAACAATTCAATCTAGTATGCCATGCTCAAGCAGCTGTCCTAGTTCTCATTGATTATCTAGCTAGTGAGGCTTTGAACCCCAACATACTGTTGACATTAATACTGAACCATATGTTCCTGACATCTTCACAGTACTCTTGGTCAGGGGCTTGAAACCAGCACGTATACAGGAGAGGTTATATTTTCCATTGCATTGGCCATATTAGGACTTGTGCTGTTTGCACTTTTGATTGGCAACATGCAGGTAAATGAGATTTTGTGCTTTTCCCATAATCACTTATCAATTGCCTCACCCTCTCCCCTGCCCTTTTTCTTTTCTAGTGGGTTGGACCTTTAGCTTGGGAAAGCTATTAAAGAATGAAATATTTGTGTGCCTATGCATGCCTGTGTTTACACAATCTGGGCCAGAAGGGTGGGGGGTTGGGATGTGGGGGGAGATCTAATCTTGAAAGTAATAGGGTCTCTGCTATTTGGACAGACTTACCTTCAATCACTTACCATTCGATTGGAAGAGATGAGGGTCAAAAGGCGTGACGCAGAGCAGTGGATGCATCATCGCTTGCTTCCACCAGACCTTAGAGAACGGGTGAGGCGCTATGATCAGTATAAGTGGCTGGAAACACGTGGAGTGGATGAAGAGTATTTGGTACAGAATTTACCAAAAGATCTCAGGCGAGACATCAAACGACACCTTTGTCTGGCTTTGGTGCGGAGGGTAAGTCCATGAAATCTTAGTTTTCCCATGTTTTATGTCAACTCCTGTCGTAAGACACGTGGTTTATCACACCTGGAACCATTATTGAACCTGTAGTACAAAAATAAGTAAATAAAGAATCCTGTTATACATTTCTTGTCCATGTTGAAATTTTAGTCATCTGAGTATGACTTAGGTCCAAAAAAATCTGAAGCTTTAAAGAACTCTCAAGAAGTCCACAAAGCAAGGAGACTAGAATGCTGTAGACAGCATTGGATGTTCTCGGAATCCATTTGATTTTGGTTAGAATAGAAAAAGAAACAACTAGTACTAGCTCCAGTTTTCCTTTCTACTCCCAGGCACATATTCCTTTTTTCCCTTTATGTTCTCAGACTAGCTGGTCTTGCTGAATGTCATTTTGTTCATTGTCATTAATTGCTATTGCTGGCGCTTGCAGGTGCCTCTTTTTGAGAATATGGATGAGAGGTTGCTTGATGCCATTTGCGAGCGACTGAAACCATGCTTATTCACTGAGAGCACTTACATAGTTCGGGAAGGAGATCCAGTTGATGAAATGCTCTTTATCATACGAGGTCGCCTTGAGAGTGTAACCACAGATGGTGGCAGAAGTGGTTTCTTCAACCGTGGTCTGCTCAAAGAAGGAGATTTCTGTGGCGAGGAGCTTTTGACCTGGGCACTGGATCCCAAATCTGGTATCAACCTCCCATCTTCTACACGGACAGTGAAGGCATTAACAGAAGTTGAAGCTTTTGCTCTCATGGCTGAAGAGTTGAAATTTGTTGCTAGTCAGTTTAGGCGCCTCCACAGTAGACAAGTTCAACACACCTTTCGTTTTTACTCACAGCAGTGGAGGACTTGGGCAGCTTGCTTTATTCAAGCTGCATGGCGGCGATACATCAAGAGAAAGAATATGGAGCTTCGTAGGAAGGAAGAGGAGGACGAAGCAGGAGCAGAGGGGGCAGATGAAGCCCGCAGCAGTGTTAGCCTTGGTGCCACACTTTTGGCTTCTAGGTTCGCAGCTAATGCTCTCCGTGGTGTTCATCGAAATCGCAATGCAAGGACTGCAAGAGAACTCGTGAAACTGCAGAAGCCTCCAGAGCCTGATTTCACTGCTGAAGATGCAGATTGATATGTAATTTATGGCTGTTTATTAAACACTGATGACTATGTTTGCCATTTTCCGCTTATCCAAGGGCTAGAACATGTATAATACACTGCTGTGCACCTTGGAGCTGCTATTGTAACACCATTCGGACTACTTCTGAACCATTACTGCTTTATATTTTACGGATTGTCAGACCGATTTTTGGTTTTGTAGATAAAAGCTGTAAATGTTGATACATCGGTGCCTTTGCTGATCACTTTGCAACTCTTACCGTCTCGTCTATTCAGAAATAACCGGCTATTATTAAGTTTACAAGGTCGACTATTTCTAAATATCTGTGCGCATTTTTTACCTGATCAGAAGATTGATTTTCACTCTAGGACGTCGTGTTCGCCCTTGGCTTCTCATTTTCTTTTATCTTATGTGTAGTTGCATTTACGGACCCTCAACAAGAAATTCATTTCGTTATTATGAGACACGGTCTTTGTCTGCGTCATTCTTATACGGTGCCACTTATTTAACTATCTTCTATAGGCCCAACAATCTTTAGCCATAGTCTGCATTATATTTGTACACTTTCTGTACCTTCAACATGCGCTTCAAATTTTAAAAACACTCATCACCTCTCTATTCCTCGTACATCACAAACCTGATCCTTGAGCATGATATGCTCCCCACTGAGACACTTTATTAGATTCTTTTTCCATGAATTCTCATTTTTTTGCATGTTTTTGCTCGTCTGCTCATGCAAAAGCCCTCGTATATAATAGTTTCCAGTGCAGAGCTCTACTGGTATCTGTTGAAATAACCAGGCTGTCCTATTCGAGGAATCAGGCGACCACAATTGCTGTCATGGCAACAATGCATACAGCTTTTACTATCCTCTGCTTTGTTTTGGCAAGCTGTATGACCTTAACAACCAGCAACATTTCAGCTACACCACCCAATGTTCCCAAGCCTAAACAATTGCTCACTAAACTCATCCACCGCGATTCTTTGTTGTCTGCTTCTTACAGCCCCAGAGACTCCTTTTCTGATCGTGCTAAATGCATGTGGGAAAATTCATTTGCACGCTTTGCCTATCTATCTAAAATTACTTCGGGTGCTGATGATGCTGAAGCAAAGCTTGTCCCTGGCATGTCGTCTTCAATTTTTTATGTAAAGTTCTCCATCGGAGAATCACCTGTTCCACAACTTGCAGTGATGGAAACTGGCAGCAGCATTCTGTGGGTTAAGTGCCTCCCTTGCACGAATTGTTCACCACATTGTAGCCAAATCTTCAATCCCGCAAGGTCTTCCACCTATGAAACTCTGCCTTGTGATAACTTCTACTGCAAAACTTGCAACGTCTTGAACCAATGCCTATACAATGTCGCGTACATGGGAGGCCCTCCATCAGAAGGAATCCTTTCGACCGAACAATTCACTTTTGAAACACCTGATGGAGGGATCAGTGTGTTATCTGATATAATATTTGGTTGCAGCCATAGAAATGGAAAATACCACGATGAATACTTCAGTGGAGTTTTTGGACTTGGCCCAAAAGGCAAAGCATCGCTGCTATATCAATTGGGGACAGGGTCCAAATTCTCCTATTGCATTGGCAGTATAAAAGACCTCCACTACAGCTTCAACCATTTGATCGTAGGCAATGGAGCACATCTGGAAGGCTATTCAACCCCATTCAGGAACCTTAATGGGCACTATTACGTCACTCTGGAAGGCATCAGCATAGGAGAGAAAAGGCTTGACATAGACGCAAGCATATTCAGAATGACTCCAGGGGCTAACAATGGAGTAATTGTAGACTCTGGAACAGAATTGACATTCCTGCCTAGAAGCGTGTTCGATGTGCTAAGCGAAGAGATCCAATCAATTGCTGAAGGTCTATTAACGCGGAAGGACAAATCCTTGTGGAACCTGTATTAGAAGGGTACTATAAGCCGAGATGCGGAGGGGTTCCCTGCGCTGACATTCCATTTCGCTAATGAAGCTGACTTGGTTTTGGACACAATGAGCATGTTTATTCAGGACAGCCCCAATGTATTTTGCCTGGGCATCGTTCCCATTGATTTGAAGTATCCCGGAAACTTGTCCATAATTGGAATGCTTGCCCAGCAGTACTACAATGTTGGTTATGACCTTGATACAAACAAGCTCTTCTTCCAGAGGATCGACTGCGAGCTTCTTGAAGGTTGAGTTAAGTGGAATGTGTACTAAAGTCTGCCGTGTAAATTTTCAATTTATTGGTTGGATCCTGTGCTGATGGCGAGGAATATAATTTGTTCCTTTTGTAATTACCTCTTCTTATGTCATGCGGCCTAAGCTTATGCAATTCATAATGGTATAATTTTTCTTTTTTTTTTTTTCAAAAAAAGTTCAAAGTAAGTAAAGAATGAAACAAATGCTTACCGAAAGTTTTTCCGGGTCTTAATCGTTAGGTTGATTGATAGAATCTTTATATTGATCCACATAATCCTTATGTCGAACTTGAAGAAACTATTTGTCAGATTGCTTAATCGTATGAATTGCTTAATAATTAATAAATGTTTAAAAAAGTTATGTCCGATCACACCATTAAATTTGAACAGTTTTAAATATAGATCATATCCAGTAATGAGCATTTAAATTATGTAAATATAATGATTTAAAATTAAATGGGCACGAGGGTATTATTCTTCTTGTGATACCCTTTCTTTACAACATTCTTAATTTTAAAAAATTTCTCACCAAATTTGTATTCGCCACCCAAAAGGAACCTAACCCTCCTCCTAAAGCTTTGATTTTTCTCCCTTTTGTCCATGGATTTTCATTGCCCTGTTATTCTTCTCAACTTCTCTGAAACCTTCGTAAACAACCCATCTTCCACAATCTAGCCACCAAAACTCCCATCAGTCTATATCACCTGGAGACATTAGATACCCACTTCCATTTTTTCACCATGGCAGCCATGCATGCATCCATACATGCGATGCTATTCTTAATTACTTTCACAAATCATCATTTTACCTTAACTGCTGGCACCCCCACCACCACCACCACCATTGCCAAACACCCAAAACGGCTGGCTGTCAAACTCATTCACCGTGATTCCATATTGTCTCCTTATTACAACCCCGACGACACCCTCGCCGACCGCGCAAATCGCGCATTAAAGACTTCGCTTGCTCGTCTTGCTGTCGTGTCCAAAACAGCATCAGACAACGACGATGACATGCAGGCCAACCTTGTTCCTATCGACTCATATGGAGTATTCTTCGTTAATTTCTCCATTGGCCGGCCGCCTGTCCCGCAGCTCGCAGTCATGGACACGGGCAGCAACTTTCTCTGGGTCAAGTGCCTCCCCTGCACGCCATGTTCTGAAAATTTTGCACCAATATTCGACCCTGCCAAGTCTAGCTCATACCAGTACTTTTCCTGCAGGAGGACTGTTGAGTGTAGCTATTGCAACTTCAGCGACGAATGCCCTTACAAAATGACATACATTCGAAGTTTCGACTCACTCGGTGTCTATGCCCATGAGCAACTTACGTTTGACACATCGGATGACGGCAAGTTCTCAGTGGCGGAGGTGCTTTTTGGGTGCGGCCGCCGCATAATGGGGTCCCCAGATAACAAATACAATGGGGTTTTTGGGCTTAGCGCTGATGGCTTCCCATCACTGATAACCCAATTGGGTAACAGATTCTCTTATTGCATTGGCAAGATTACGGATCCTAATTATCCTTTTAACCAATTAATTTTGAGCGAGGACGCAGTAACAGAAGGTTATTCAACCCCCTTAACAAGCCTCAACGCCCGCTATTATCTTAATCTGGAAGGGATTAGTGTAGGAGGCGAAATGCTTGATATAGACCCCACCATATTTCAGAGGACTCAAGGGAGAAACAATGGAGTCATGATTGATTCTGGCACTACGGTCACTTGGCTAACTGAGGTAGCATACAAAGCGTTAAGCAACAAAGTTCAAGATCTTCTGGGAAAGGTAGGGTTGAAAAGGCTTAAAGAGATCGCTGATCAATTGTGCTACAGAGGAACTACTGGTAAAGATCTGGTTGGATTCCCAGCGGTAGCTTTTCATTTTGCAGATGGGGCGGATTTGGTGCTTGATGTAGACGGTATGTTCCTGGATATCTCCTCAAGAGCATTTTGCATGGCTGTAAGTCCAAGCTCCGCTATTGGGAAGAACTCCGAAGAGCTGTCCATCATTGGAGCGATGGCCCAACAACACTATAACGTAGGCTATGATCTTGATGGACAGAAGCTATATCTCCAGAGGATTGATTGTGAGCTTCTTGCGGATTAAGATCAGCATTCCAAAGAACATGCTTAAAGTAAGCTTTTTAATGGGACAGAAAATAAGCTTGTTAGGAATCAGATCTAACAAGGATGACCCTCTCCTTTTTGGATTTGGAATCGCAAAATAGGACGCTAAAGCGTCACTCATCAGCTCTTTTTCCCGCAACCAGCCCCCCTACGCACAAACATTCTTGGAACCGGATCTGGGACCGGTAGATCCTCTTTTCAGCCCCGTCCAGCCCCCACAAACATAGAGCGACAAGGTGACACTAAAATTAAGAACGAAAAAGGGAACAAAACCGGGCTTACAAGAGACTCTGATTTTTTGTAGAAAAACCGAAAAGAAGAAAGGATGAAAATAGGAAATACACAGAATCACAACAGCTACACAGTTTGCAGTCTTGCACCGTAATTTGATTGTCTTTTCATTATTATTATTATTATTTTCACGAATAAGAGGAAAGACCCGGCGAGGCAATTACTCAACAATCAATTGTCACGCGTACAAACTGGGAAATATTATCAGAACAATCCAAAAAAGGACAATAAATGAACACGATAGAAAAGGCTACGTCTATCAAGAAACCTGTATCGGATAAAGTCTAGAGAAATTTCTACGTTTTGATATATTCAAACGGGACTCAAATGTCAACCCTGAAGCCATCACATCCCACTAACTCCACAGAACAAGAAACTTGTGCTTCCTACCGCAGAAATAAAGGGGCACGTTTACTTCAAACCATAGAGATCAATCAATCTTCACTGATGAGTAGATGAGCCTGGTAAACCAGAAGCAGGCATAAAAACCAACTGTACCAGTCAACACGAAGAAACCGTAGGACACGATCAGCATGTACCCAAAGTACAAGATCCCTGATGCTGCCTTTGTAATCTCAAGCTTCGTGAAGAAGTAGAAAGTAGCATAGAGGAAGAGGTAGAGTGCAGAAGAACCCGATGTGAGGTATGACCTCCACCACCAAAGGTAATCCTCACTGCACAGCTGGAAGTAGCAAAGCACAATTGTGATCTCAGCACAAGTGATGATAAGAATGATGAAGACAATGAATAGGAAACCAAATATGTAGTAGAATTGGTGCAACCAAATTGAGGTAAGGATGAAGAAGAGCTCGATAAAGACAGCTCCAAATGGGAGAACGCCTCCAATAAGGATGGAGAATGCTGGATTCATGTACCAGGCCTGCTCTGGAATCTGCCTAGGGATCTTATTGGTTTTCACGGGATCCTCAATTGCTGGCTTCTTGAAACCAATATAGCTACCAATGAAGACAAGAGGGACTGAAATACCAAACCACATTAATACCAGAGCAAACATAGTCCCAAATGGCACGGCACCTGAGGATTTCTCACCCCAAATTATTGCATTCAGGATAAAGAAAATAGTAAAGAGTGTTGCTGGAAACATGAAAGCTGTTTTCAGGGCGATTTTCTTCCATTCTGAACCCTTGAACATCTTATAGAGTCGGGCTGCAGAATATCCAGCAAAGAGGCCCATAAATACCCATAGTAGAAGCATGGCCGTCATCAACCCACCTCGGTTTGAAGGTGAAAGGAAACCAAAGACAGCAAAGATCACGGTAACGAGAATCATCCCAAAAAATTGAACCCCTGTTCCAACATAAATGCAGAGTAAATCAGAGTTTGTTGGAGGCCTGAAAACATCCCCATGGACCAATTTCCACCCTGTCTCTTCTTGTGCTTCTTCTTGGGTCTCTAGTTGGTTGTACTTGGAGATATCACGATAAAGAGTCCGCAACATAATCATAGCCACCATTCCCGAGAGGAACAGAACAATCATCAAAGAATTGACAATCGAGAACCAATGAATCTGATCATCAGCCATCAGAAGATAGGTATCCCACCTGGATGCCCACTTCACATCACTAGGCTGCAGTGTAAAACAAAAGCAAGTACAGCAAAACAACATTATAAACTTAATTCAAAAAGTCAACCAGAAGAAGTCACTGCAAGCATGGGTGCACCTGACCTGGAACTCAATGTCATAAGTAAATATTATTTGCTGCTTGTCCTCAACCTCTTGAGGTGATTCAGAGTTAGTAACCACACGTTTTGCATGTGGGTCACAGGTCGTTAAGCGGGTATTCACATCCTTCCACTCCCCTTCATACTCATGTTTGACACTAAACTCATCAAAATAACAAGATCTCAGCATTACTGTCTTTCAGAAGAGAAACTTATGCAGATTAGTATGCAGTCAAGTGGAAAAGGATAACAAACGCAACCTGTATGGTTTGACTTCAAAGCCCACAATTCTCTCCGAATCTGTCATAACGTCCTTGTGATATTTAACAGTAAATGCTAAATGATTGTGGATAAAATGCTTTTGATTCTTGCTCTATAAACAATCAAGAAAAAAGTGAAATCATAAATTTCTGGCATGAGCACATGACCAAGATCAACCAATAAAAAATAAAAACAGCTTTTGGCTATTATGGCACTTACTCCAGCATACTGTCCTTTAAGACCAACATGGAAGCCATGCTGATACACGATAGAATTCTCCTGATCAGACCTTGGAATGGGGACGACAAGTGGAAGATTGTCCAAAATCCTGTTATAAGCAACATAACATATCACAAAATTTGTGCCACAGAAGCAATTACAGAAAAAATAATACATGTGGATACATAGAAAAAGATCCTGATCGAATGCCATACATGTTCACGCGATACTCATCATTTATCTTTTCCTTGAATTCCTTTGCCGTTTTTGCATTAAGTGTGTTTTGACACAAAATTTTGCACATTTCTGGTTCTCTCATTTTAAACTGAAATAGGAAGCCTCTGTAATAGTCAGAAATAGAAGAAAACACACGGATGGAGAAAGTAGCAAGTTATCTAAAACACATAACACACCACAAAAGGCGAATTTTCGATGCGATCACCGCGAAGAACTTCCCCGAGATTTTCGGCACTGTCAACTACGTTTTTCGGACGACAATAAGGGAGAGAATAGTAAGAGTAAGGAAGCTGTGTTTTTGTAGAGGAAAGCTTGTTCACTTTCACCTTCAAATCATCTCCCTGCATTAACGGAATTCACATAACCTGAATCATGTGGAAAAGATAGAAAACAGACAAAAAAGATAGAAATTCAAGAAAAACAAACAATACAGATCTCCAAAACGACGAATTTATTTCAAAGCACGCCAAAAATAAAACAAAAAAGAAAAGAGAAAAAAGAAAAAAGAAAACCAGATCTCCCTAAGATCTGCAGGTTACCATATGAAAGTCCTGAGGTGCGACGCCCGGGAGATAGAAGCAGTGGCAGTGGGCGGCAAACAGCAACGCCGTCCAGAGATATGCGGCGATTTGCAGGTTCGGCGAAGGAGACCTTTTTCTACCCATGGCTGGTTGCCACTTCCAAACGCACGCGATCTCCGCCGAATATCAAATATCAAGAATCAAGATCCTCCTCTCGATCCTCCTCTCTCTCTCTCCCTAAAAACTGCTCAGTTATGGTTATAGTTATAGTTTCAGTTTCTTTCTCTAGAGATGGAGACGGCAGCGGTGCTTTTTGGTCTGGTCAGTTTGGGCGTGCGGTGTGCGGTTGGTTTATTTTTGGTTTGCTCATTTAAAAAAATAATAATAATCTTTATTAATTAATCGCACGAAAAGCATTACAATTGCATCGATTTTATTTATTTATTTGTTTGCTGGGTCGCTTGTTGAGACCAAGTCAATACGATGAGTTCGTCCGTCTAAATTAATTTAAAGTGATAAATTTAAATAAATATAATTAATTTTTATATTATTTATATTTATTATTTTTTTTATTAATATTTTTATTTTATATATAATATAACATATTTTACATGTTGTATTAAAAATTTATTATTTTTATTTAAATTTATGAGAAAAAATTAGACCAAATATTATTATTCCAATTATTATTTTGTTTGTTTCCTCTTAAGGGCCGGATTCCACTTGAAAATAGATGGAATAGTCATAATCATAATAATAATAATTTTCTTATTTAACCTGATTATTAACCTTACGGGGTAAATTGAAACGATTTGTCCATCCAAAGGAAAAAAATATAAATGAAAACGATTGGGTTCAAACACGCAACCCCATTATTGTTTTGGAGGTTCCATTAACATTATATATACTTAAATGCAATTATGTTAAGAAGCTTGATCGTTACACGAGTAGTGGTACGTGGAGGAGTTAATTAGCTTAATTGATGAATTCTACTATCATAATCTAAGAGAATGCTTATACATGCAAGGAGAGAGAGAGAGAGAGAGAGAGAGAGAGAGAGGCTGCAACCCTTTTTTGTGGTCTGGTGCTTTTACTGACATGTGTTGGTTGAACTGCCCCTTCTGTTTAATAAATTAAGTATACTGATTAAGCTTGATCAAGAGAGGATACAAAGTCTATTTGGTTCTTATGCGAAGGGTTAAGCGCGGTTTTGAGTCAGAAGAAAGCTCAGCCATGACGTACCAACTTTCTTAATAAACAATGTTTTCGTTATGCTGTCACCACGACACGGTAATGGTCAAACTTCAATTACAGCCCTCGTTCATCACAACGCATGACCGGAATCTTAAGATGAGATCCAGAATTGTCTCTCAATATTTAACAAGTTCTCTGAGTATTAAAATGGATTGTGCAAATCAACTCACAAGTGAGAGTTACGTTCCACCTTCTAGCCCCTTGCTCACTCACCGGTAAAGGTTGAACGAAACCCAAGATGGATAAGAGGTTTACCATGCTTCAAAGACTTCTTAAATTGACCACCGACCGGTAATGTGATTGCTCAACTATAAATGAAACTGGTCCAAAGCATCTGAACTTTTTTTTTTTTTTCTTCAATTTATGTTAAAAAAATTTGTATTTGTTAGATTTGTTTGGAAGAAAATATTTTATTTTATACCCTATAAAATAAAGAATTTTAAAAAAAAAACATCACCCGAAACCTACTGAATTACTGCCAACTCAAATTTGCTTGTGCTCAAATTAAACCACAAAATGATTTAAAAAAATGCCAAATCCAGTAGCCCCACGCTTTTTCTCGTTCCAGACAGGACCAGCCGTGTCAATATGCATCCATTGAGCCTTCTCTTTAACAAACTGCAGAATTACAGCAGCAATTTTTAGCATGTTGACTTGCATTTTTGTCCGGGAAAGACAAAGGGTCGGGAAGGAGACAGGAGTATGCTGTGTCTTTTTAGAACTGTTATGTCTTCTGGCTTTTCACTATTATGCAGGAATTCAGTATCCAACCATGGGAGCTCTCGGTCATGTTTGCACAAGATCTGCACTGCTTGAGATAACCATTTCTGATATTAAACAACTGAAAAGATGCGAGGCCTCCCCCTCGTAACAGCTGCAGAGGAAGGAGAAAAATGCATTGAAGAACTGCTAGAAACATTCGTAATAGATTGCCTAGTACTAAGTAAGAGGTCCATCACAACATGCATATCCCCTTGTGAATCGGATAAGGTGCGTTGGCCTTCAAGCTTCTACAACATTTGAAGAGGCAGACTAATTGGTGGGAGAAGAAAAGCAAGGAATAAAGCATGAGAAATCTGGTCAATATGCTGATAGTTTGCAGCGTTGCATACATGTATTCATCCGTGTGCTAAATTCTAATGAGAAATGACTAGGTTACAGGCAATTTTCCGTTCAGCCTTGGAAGGCAATTATGGAATCAAAAGATATTCCTTAAATATCCAAAAAAAAAAAAAAAAAACAATCTTTTTGTCAAACAAAAGGGCCAGGAGCTAGTTTAAAAATGCATTTTGGCAGTCGGTGACAAATCCTAACAAAAGCCAGAGGCATAAAGGTTAAAGCATGTTCTTGCCTCCAAGGGGAAGGAAATGATTTGCAGCACCTGAAACTTGAACGAGATGGTGCTTCTGTTGAAGAAGTAACCAAACGTGGTAGATAAATATAACCAACTCTGAAATAAAAACCTTTTCACCTTTTAGGCTGTTAGAGAGCAGCTCTTGGAAGCCAGAAAGAGCTAGTCATATAGTCATTAAATGCCATTTAGAACTCCCAGTATCTCATAGATTCATGGACCCAATTCAAAGATGCTACCAAAGAGAAACTTCTGTTCCCCAGCCATGAGTAATGTTCTCTTCTACAAGGCCAAAGTCTTCACTAGATGCTCATACCCAGGTACTACTCTCAGACACAGAATGTCAACAATGGGTACCTTCATCCTGAAATAGCAAGATTTTGAAAATGCAAAAAGATCTAACAACTTTACCAAGGATACGCAAACATAACAGAAACTGCAATCTTAAGATTAACAAATCGTGAACTTTATTGCTTTTACTACTTAAGCGTTACATCAAAGCAATTAAAGCACAAACAACTAGTAACATTGCTACTAACTACAGGGTATCGCTTTTACATAATCAAACCTCAAACTCACACACATCAGAACGTTAAAGAGGCCTCTAAACCCAAAATCTAAAAACCTCCGTCTTAACATTTCACTGTTACGCTCCAAGCAAACAGGGCGATGATCTAATCATTCAATCACTTGATCCGATTTTCCTCAGAGTCAAAATATTTGATTTGGTTCGGTTGCTCTCAACTCCTTCCTATTGAAGAAATATAAAGGCAAGAGCTTGAGCTTCTCAACGCGAGCAATCAACATCAACAACAACTCCAATGTTCGACGCAGATTAGGATTCAACCCGAATTATACACATCCGAGGCTTTAACAATCCCCACAAATCACTTGCTGCCCTTCCTCCTGAATCCCTTCCCCAGAAAACCAGGTACAGGAAGCGAAGTCGGCGGCGGCGGCGCGACAAACGCGGTTCCGGCATAAACATCATCCACGAGTCCATTAATCTCTCGAACTCTTAGCTGCTTGTGAACCGTCTCGGGATCGGGCCCCAGCCGATCCGTGCATCCTAGAATCAAATCCAGATCCTCTTCACTCTTGGCCCTCGGGTTCCGATTCTCGTCCAACACTCCCAACGGCTCGCCGCGCTTCAGAATCTTGACTTGGCCCATGACCAAGTTCTTGACGGGAGACTTCACCACCATGGACTGAGATTGAGGTCGAGATCGAGTTACGCTTCGGTTTCGGGAATTAAGGTCCTTGGGACTCGATTGAGGCCTTCCCGGGCTCCGCTTCCTCTGGCGGGAGGGAATTACGTTAGGGTTAGGGTGACGTAACATGTCGTTTCTTCTCAAACGAGGAGCTAGGGTTGGGCTATCAAAATCAAGAATTCAAGTGCTCTTTCTTCGGAACAAAGAAAAAAGATGATAGTAAGGCCGGACACGTGTCCAAGTCTACCTACTTCAGTTCGGGCGGTTGCTTATAAAAATTTGGGTTGGCCTTCGGGCCAGGGCCTATACAGCCCAAAGCAAACTAATTGAGTGCGTACGAAGCGAGTTTATATTATAAAACTGAGCGAACAGGAACACGCAAGGGTTTAAGCGAAACTTTGTTGCCGAGCCACTGCCGCCGCCACTGCCACCGCCACCGCCACCGCTATTGCCTGACGCCATCCAGGTGGCCCTTCTCTCTTTCTCACTCTTTCTCCCTATATGTGATCTAGCATCTACCGTGCTTCAATTTTGTTTGGCTGCTGGCAAACCTAAATGGAGGAAATGAATATCTTGCTTGCGATCCTATACCGGATTGTGTGCTCATTTCCGGCTAGCTTCTTTTCGATATTTTTTTTTTCCTGTAATTCCATCCAATTCCAGCGTCGAATTTTCTTTATCGAAAACAAAACCCCCCTATTACGATAGTTTGTAATTTCAGTTCTAGATAATTACCTTTTTAACTGAAGAAAATTTCCGAATTTCGGATTTTAAATCACGTTTCTTAACATGACCATTTAACTTTACTATTACGATATTGCGTAATTCTAGATGGTAGAGCGTGCAGTTGTCTTGTGATTTGATTTTGTCTTTCGAGTTCAGAGGGCAATTTACTGTGAAAGAATTCATTGCGGCTGGCCGAGCTGATTGGCTTAGTATTGCCAGGCAGTAAGTTGATACAGCTGCATACATTTAACCAACTATTGGCACAAAACCAGCTCTTGACTGAAGAAGTTTTAGCAGTGCTAGATAGATGGTGCCATACATTTCATTTAACTACAGCCTTTTTATCTTATGAAGAAAAGAGGAGAAGAATGAAACAGAATGATATTAAAATATCATCGTTGATCACCGGTTGCTAACCACACCGCTGCCCTTGTATGGTGTTTAGTTTTTGCCCTATGTAACGTCTTCCTTCATTTTATTCATCACTACTAGACTCTATGGTAAAGATGAGTGGCTAGCCTGTGTTGCTTAGTCATAAATACAATTGATCCCCTGTATGCAGCCTATATATGCTTAGATTTGCTTCAGCTTGTTTGTATGTCTTACTCTAGACATTTTTCTACATAATCTTGCTTTTTTGCCTTAGGTGGTTCATTTTGGCTTCTAAGTTAATCCGATTTGGCTTCTATGCCTTCCTCTTGAGAATCTTGGCATTTACTTTTGAGAGGACCATTTGAGTAACAATTTTGCCTCTGCTGTTTATCATACCATTTGATTGAAGAAATAACGGTCAAGTAATTTGGTAAACTGTTTTCAGGTGTCAAAAAGAAGAAGGTGAAGTATGCCTCTTTATGATTGTATGCTTTTATTAAAACCGCGTGTAAAGAAGGAAGCATTGATGGACTTGGTAGCTCGAGTGGGAAAACATATTTACAGTAGAAATGGCGTTCTCACTGATTTAAAATCATTTGGGACCGTTCAACTGGGATATGGTATCAAGAAACTTGACGGAAGATATTATCAGGTGATTATACTTATGCTGTAATTTTGAATGTCATACCAAGGTTTCTGTTTGCATGTTTCATTTGAATTTGTCTCGGAGATTGATTCACAAAGCACTCTTTTTTCCTGATTTGTTTTGGTTAGGGTCAATTGATGAAGATGACAATGATGGCCACCCCCAACATCAACAAGGAGCTGCATTACTTGAACAAGGAAGACCGTCTGCTGCGGTGGCTTCTTGTTAAACACCGTGACACGAAATTTGGACTGGATTCTTTGGGTGAAGATAGTGGTATCAACGAGCTCACCACATTCCAGAGAAGCAACTTGTTTAATGATGATGACGACGTAATTGAAGAAGATGACGATGACACCGAGGATGAGTATAATGTGGGCGAAGATGAAACAGAAGAACGCCCATAAGTCATGTAATCCAATTGTTTGTGTGTACTGAACAAATGCCTGCAAATTTTATTTTATTTTTTTCATGAGAATTTACCTAGCATATTTACAACCTACATAATTAGCTCTGTGAGTTGGCCTTCAAAAACATCTATCATAACCGACCGAGTTTCATTGTGCTTGAAAGAGACTTGTCCACATTGCTTTCAATGAAAAACGACACGTAAATCCGTGGGGTCGTGGGGTAGTTGATTGCCAAGGGTTCTTGGTCGATCTTTTCCGGTTGGAGATGTGCCACCTCAAGTTACTTGAGCATTAGTTTTCTACCACACATAAATATTACAAAATAGAAATTTCGAATTAGAGATATGGGTCCTACCGTCAACTAAAGATTTTTTTTTTTTTTATTGTGTTATGACAAGAAAGCTGTTCCCATATGATAATTAGTTTTGCTTGATTGATTTATAGCATTGTCGTTTCTTTTGATATTACATTAAAGTGATTCCGATTCCCATTCTTATTCTCACCCGTTAGCTCTCTTTGGCATTTGTCTTTCCAGCTAGTATCCTACGCTTTAGATTAATTGCAAATTGACACAGGCATCTTTGCTACAAAAAGAACTATCGATGGAATTAAACAGTGTACTCTCAAACAGGCACACATTAATAGTCTCGGTCATTATTATTGTCACCGAGAACAAAAAAAATCTAGTGTACTTGTTTTTTTTTTTTTATAGAAATGATTACCTAAACACGAATTTAACACACTCAAGTGAAATTAAAAAACGTTTGTACTATATTTAAATTTTTTATACTCTATTAGTGTAAATTAATATAATATAAAATTATTGTATAATTTTTTTATCTGTTTAAATCTATCAAAAATTTGTTCACACAGATTTCTCTGTTTTTGAAAGGCAATGGATTGGACGGCTCTATCAGACAGCATGAACCAAGTGTTATTGGTACCGACAAGGCATGCACAGTGGTCCAGAAAATCAATCACAATGAAGAGCCACATCCTGCTCGTAACCATCAACTGGCCCTTACGTGGCAGGAGCCTGTGCTTTCTCCTCAATTTTCGGCTTGTATTGAAGCCGTCATTCAACGCCCATCAAAGTCAAAAGTATTTGACCTTTGTTCACACGAAAAAGTGTCCTTGCCATTGGCATTTTGTTCCCAAAATTTACGAGGAATCGAGAAAGCAAGAAGAAGAGAAGCCATTGAAAAGAAAAGACTAAAAAAAAAAAAAAAAAGATAGTCCTCTTTACCGAAAAAGAAATAATGTCATTGTCTTTTAGAAAAGATGAAAATAGTGGGATGAAAACATTTGAAAAGGGAAAAAAAAAATGTTAAAATTATGCACAAAATTACTTCCAAATATAAACACATAATAAAAATTTGTCCCTAATATTTTAAATTAAATTATAGTGTTCTGTAGCATTACCTGTGATATAATTTAGTAAAACACAATATTTTAATAAATTAATTTTTAAAAAATAGTCCTCCCCACGCTAAAACCCGAAAATGTCGATTTCCGTGCTTCCGAATCGAGAAAAATCCAACCGTTAGTCGGCCTGTGAAAATCAAATACTTACCAGGGGACAATTTTGGGAATTAACGTTCAAAATAAAACGACATCGCGTATAATTTTCATTTTTAAACGAGTCCTAATTGTCAAAGAATTTTCTTTTTACCGACAAATATATTTTATATGTTGACTCCAATTAATGACAAGGATAGTGTTTATTGGCCTGCGTCTGAAACTGCTTAGCTGGCGAAACCTGATTCGCCTTATTAATTAATTAATTTAAAAACTAATAAATGAGCCTCCCTCCCTCAGAGGGAGTCGTGAAAAAAGCGGCGAAGCTACCGATCATAGAACCAACCCCACGCTCCTGCTAGTAGGTATATATATATAAAGCAGGCCACATCGGTCAGTTTTGTATATTCTAGAAAAGGCAACCGAAGCGAATCGTCCTTCCTCGCCTTCCTCCGGATTGGATTCTTGGGAGAGAAAGATCATGGAGGCGACGAGGAAGGCAGGCGGTTGGGGATCGGAGAAGGACAGCAACGGTAACAACGGAAGCAGCAGTCACAGCGGCGTCCTCGGAGGTGGTGGCGGAGAGGAGAGGGGGAATTTTGAGTTCTTCGGGTGGGTGTATCATCTGGGGACGAATTCCATTGGTCGGGAGTATTGTCATCTCCGATTCTTGTTTATTAGAGGCAAATATGTGGAGATGTACAAGCGTGACCCCCACGAGAACCCTGGCATCGTAGTCTCTATATACATTCCTCTTGTTCTTGTCTTATTTTTCTTTTTCTTGCGCACTGATTCTCTTCTTTCTTTGTTTCATTCTTGTCTTTCTTGAATTTCGTTTTAATCTTTTTGTCTTTGCAGTTAAGGCTTTGCGATGATCTGTCTTTTGGTTTCTTTCTTTCTTGGATAGATTTCCCATGCTTATTGTCCTTCTTGAGGTTTGACAACTAGCGTAGTTGCCGATCAATATTCTTATTGTTATTCTGATTGCTTCAGAGTCAGTCCCATTCCAAGAACTCCTTACTATTTTTTTCTGGGTTTTTTCTTGTGATACATATGTTTTATTTTTTATTTTGCTGTTTCTTGAAATTTCCTTCTTTCTGTAGTTCATCTAGTACGGATTACAAAGTTAAGGGATCTTTCTATTACTTTCCTTTTCCCCTTTTACGGTTTTTCGTTCTTGTTTTTTTATTTTCGTGAACTTTTTCTTTTGTAATATGTCTAGTTATACGAAGGTTAAAAAAGTCGTTGGATCTTTCTCTAGGTTTCTTCTTCTTGTTTTTTTTTTTTTTTTTTCTCTTTTTCTTGGTTCATTTTTTTTCCTTTGGAGTCCAAGTTCCCTGCTTATGTTTGTGTTTTACTTGTTTTAAACGTCTTCCTGCTGTCGTCGTTGTCTTTCTTTTTGTCAGTTTGACAGAACTTAGGTTGTTAATCAAGTTCCATTCAATAATATGGTCTATCTGTGTTCGTGAGTTTCTGGGTCTTCTTCTTCTTCTTCTTTTTTAATTTTTTTTCTTTCTTTTAGGAAAAAATGTGTTGGAAGCTACTCTGCCTAACGTAAATAATTTACTTACTAAGACGTTTATATTGGTTCAGAAAATGCCTCGCTGCTTATGCAGTTTCTTCCATGCATCTGTGGTTTCTTAATTTTGAATTAGTTGTTGCTTTCCCTATGAAGGTCACTAGGTGGTTTGTTTAGTCACCCATGCAAAAATATTGATTGTGTGAATAACATGACCTCTGGTAATCATAAATACTCTTAAGGCAAAGTCATTTACGCATCTGATGGTCCTATTCTGTAAGATATTCTTCTTCTGTATTCCAAAATGCATGTATAATTTAATGCTTTGTTATTTAGAACTCTTTTGGGTGAAATGGTTGTTAATAAGGCACTTAACAAACTACTACATTGTTTCCACAAGTTCGAGGCTTAAAATTTAAAATCTAAATGCTTATACCCTCAATGGTGTATTTGAGTGATTTTTAAAGGTCATGGTGCATACAAGTTCCTGTTGATGTTTCAAAAATGTCTTTTTGTCTCTATTGGTACTTTTTCAACTGACATTGAGGTGACGTAATTCAACTCCTGCGGCTGTCTTTTTACTTGAATTTTGCTGCTACTTCAATATTTGGATTTGATATTCATTACATCTGTTTCTCTAAACTTTTTCTGGCACTAGGGACCTATTCGAAGAGGTGTCCTAGGGCCGACATTTGTGGTAAAGGAGCTAGGGCGACGAAGGGTCAATAGTGGGGTAAGGTCCTAAATCTTCAAATTGCATATTATTCAATTAGTATCAAAGGCATTTCTTAGTTTTATCTTTGTTTCTTCAGATTCTATATTTTGGGATTTTTTCTTTTAAATTATTTTGAGTTTAACCATTACCTTTTCTTACTCCTTTAAATTATTGCTTTTTGGTACTTCTTGTTATCATTTCAAATGAAACAGTTCACATGCTTCAGGATACCATGGATGACTATTTAACTCCATCTCTTTCTAATTTTGTAGGATCTTTATGTTATAGAATTTTATAATCGATTGGATGAGATGAAAAAGGGAGAAGTAAGTTACATATTTTGCAATTTCTTTCGCGTACATTTACTCCAGTGCAAGAAATATTGGCACTATCTCAAAACATTGCTAGTGATGTGTTCAAGGCTGTTGGCTTGATCTTAGGATTCATTCTAGATGCCATTCTCAATTTTGGTCACACATACATATACCTGCATTATTTTTCATTTTGCTTGGGTTCCCACATTTCTAGATTTCCCAAATCCTCATCAGTTTTCTGGTTATATGACATTTCTGTTTGCCATACTCCTATTGCAAAAGGACTCAAAACCAACTGCTTGTTTTTTGCTTTAAGATTGCTTGTGCAACTGCTGCAGAAGCTCAGAAATGGATTGAGGCATTTGATCAGGGAAAACAGCAGGTACAAAGAAGGCTACTTTGTATGTTATCAATTACATGGTTTAACTTTGGATTTAAATAGTTCATTGCTATTAGTTTTCCTAACCATACCTCTGATCTGATAATTTAAATTTCTTTGGTGAGATTTCAACGATTTGGCAGTCTCTGTTTTTAAAACGAAATTTCACAAACTGTCATATGCCTATCTCCTTGGCAATATTTTTCTGACAGGCTGAATATGAACTTTTAAGAGGAGGCAGTGCCAGAAACAAGCTAAACATGGAGACTGAGTATGTTTCCTTTGCATTGTTTTTTTTGTTTAAATAGTTCACACATTGAGTCTGTCCTATAGTTGGTGAAGCTTGGATCAGGGAGGTGTTACAGTTTAGTTTAGTGAGGACTTGGGGGCCTGTCAAACTGCTATCATTTATTGGAACCAACATATTGAACTTGTATTTTTTTTGGGCTGATGCAGAGTTTGCACATACATGCACACATACTTATATGGACATTTGTCTTTATTTGCATCTATTATTAGTGCATAAGCTGCTGGTAATAGATTCCAGTTCTTAAGTGAAGTTTCTAGAAGCATAGTAGATTTACAAGAACATCATGAACTTTTTACCTAGGAGAATATAGTGATGTCATGCGTACCAATGATATGGTAATCTGCAAATTTTCTTGTTATCTTGCTATTATTATTTAGAGGATAAGATCAGCACTGGTCTTGGCATGTATGGCACTCCATATATCATCACAGGGGTGCCTGTTTTTTTCATACCTAAAAATAATTATGACTGTTAATTTTTTGTGTTTCCTTAAATGTTTCTTTGTTTGTGATTGTTAATGTTATGATAAACTTACAAACAATGATAGCAGAAAATGAGGGTGGGAACAACTGAAATGTAGTTAGTTGATATGTTGCGTTATTCTTATTCTTGATGTAGTCTGGAATAAGGAAGAGCAGTCAGTTCAGTTCTGGGGAAGTCCATGAATTGCTTATAAATAATCTATCTACATCATAACAGTGAACTGCAGTTTTTCTTGGAATCACTCTAAAACCATGAATTTTGCAGATTGACAGAAAAATCCGGCTTGCCTTTTTTTTTTCTTTTATCTATCAATACTTTTTTGTCCTAATTAGAAAATCACTGCTTATTTTTGTTCTCATTATTTTTGTTTTTATTGAATGGTTTGACATGCTATTTTGTGGTCAAGCGTTTGATGTTTCTTTCCTCTTTATCTTATTGAAGGATCAACCTAGATGGACATCGACCTAGAGTGAGACGTTATGCACATGAATTGAAAAGGCTTATAAGAATAGGGCAAGGTGTGGTTGTATGCTTACAATTTTTACATGTACATATGAGTGTCTTCATGTTTCTATGTATTCCTGAACTATTTTTATTGTTGTTAGGCCCACAGGCACTTCTGAGACAATCATCAAACTTGGGTGCAAATATTTGTTCAGATGAGTACTTTGAAGGGGACATTGGAGATGCAATTGAAGCCCATGAATGGAAATGTGTTCGTACAATTAATGGTAATGTTCTGTTATTATGATTTGGAGGTCCTCTCATCTCAAAATCTCCTATAGAATATCATAAATGTTGCAGTGCTTGTTCTGCATTTGCATAAATTTGAGTGCATATACCTAAGTTTGAGGCTGTGCTTGAAGCTCTGTTTGCATTTTGGGTTTATCAGAAAAGAAAATTTATCAAAAAAATAAAAAGTTAAAATGATTTATTCACAATCTCATTTCTTTGAAAGAACTAATATGCTAGCTGACACAATCACATTTACAGCAGAAGAAGAGAAACAGAAATGAGTCCGGGAGCAGAATGGCACTGAAGCAACTGATGCCCATATATGCAGGGACATAGACGAGGGGTCCCTTTGGCCTCCCCTCCCATTCCCTATCCTTCCCCCCACCGAGAATGAGGCAAAAAGTTATAATTTGCACTCCAAGAATCTTTCCCTGCATATATGCATACTCTTAAACTGAAAGCATCAACATTACTAGTTACTTTTAGTGTGACATGAAACAACACTTGGTATGTTCCAATGGATAGGGAAAAAGAAGAAAATATTCCTCTATGCATTGGGCAGTTACCCATATAAGCTGTCCTTCATCTAGCTTATGACTGACAATCTATATGTTGTTGAGTGTTATTTGTCCTGCTGGCTATCGACATCTACAAACTCCATTCCCAGATGCTTGGCTTGTTTTGCTTTTATCTAGCATAATGAAATGACTTACTAACATACTATGGATCGTTGGGCATAGACATTAATTGTTCTTTTGGTTTCAGGCATTCGAATTTTTGAGGACATATCAGATTCTAAGGTATGATTATATCTTTTAAGCTGTATTATTTTTTCTGTGTCATCCTGTGGGCATGCTTTCACTGAGATGTTAAAGGGACTTGTTCTATTCATCATTAATTACTTTGTGAAAGTTAACCTAAGAAGGCGTTCCTGTAGATGAGGCTCCATTGTTGCTTGGGAGGCCAGACCTATTCATGCTTCCCCATTTTTTTTGGCTGTTTCCACGACCTGCACTCACGACATCTAGGTCATAGTGGAGTGAGCTTACCATCATGCCAAGGCTCATCCACAAAGAGATTGTGGAAAAATTTTCTGTTTCCTTAAAGGATACAAAGGCTCAAGGCATTTGTTCTGTATGTCTCTATAAATAAGTTCCATAAGCCTGATGGTCCATGTACATTGGTATCAGATTAAATCAGGGATAAAAGAAGCGTTTTGGAATTTAGAGGCAACTAATAAAGTGGCCATTATGGTATTTCTTTATTATAGTTGCATGTCCGAATATTTATGGATTGATGATTCTTAATCCTCATATGATCTGCTACTAAAGTATCCTAAAAAAATTATTTATTGGGATTATGACATCTCTCCTTTCTTCTTTAATTGGAAAATTTTATGTAAATGACTAGTAACTAAACATATGGCTTTTCAAAATATTGCATTTGCTGTTTTTATTCTTGAAAGAAATTAGTTTATGCATGCCTATATGTTGCAAAATAATTTTTTTACCAGGGTTAAGCTTCATGATATTGATATTTAATAGTTACTGAAAGGCTGGAACCTTTATGAACTTGACAAAGGGCCTTTAGATATGTTCTGATAAATCTTCCCTGCTTGTAGAGTGGAAAAGGTGCTCTTGTGAAGGCTGTTAGCGTCATCGATGCAAGTGCTGATACTGTTTTTGAAGTGGTTTTAAACCTTGATCGTCACAGAAGATATGAGTAAGTTGTTTTATTTCTTCTAGAGCTTTCTGACATGTTTATTATATTTCGATCTCTCTGATAATTCTGTACAGGTGGGACACATTGACAGGTGATTTGGAGTTATTAGAATCTTATGATGGACATTATGATGTTGTCTATGGGACATATGATCCAAAATATCTGACTCGGTAATTTGTTAGGGAGCTCTGTTATCTCTTTATATATTCCATGCAGTTTGGTTATTCATAGTGTTATGCTCTTTGATTCCTCTGTTGTCATTACTCCTTTGGGTCCTCTACTTGAATCTAAATTTTATTTCAACTGTGTGCATATGTTGCTACTTGGGCTGACTGTTCTGCAAAGTGCTTATCTGACAGATTGCAATGCAGCTTTTTAAATTACTTAAAATTACTTAGAGAAGGAAAGGCAATCAGGAGGAGAATAGAGAATCACAGGACTTTTAAAATTCACAGAAAACTCCCCGTCACTAATTAATGGAAACCCCAGCTGAATTTCTAGCCAGTAATACCTAAGAGTCTATTCACTACTAGTTATGATAAATAGGAAAAATGATTATTGTTCACTGTCATTGTATTCTTCATCATCAAATCTGTTTAGTTCTTGAAAAAGCTGTAAATAATTGTTTTGAAGTGGGAGTTTTAGTCAATGCATTAAATCTAAATCATTACAACTCTCATATGTTGTACTAAGATGTACATAGAATGTAATTGCTGTTGCATTTGCCTCTTTTTTCCATTGTTGTCTTTCTTGCCTCACATTCCATTACACTTTAACATAAAACTAGTTCTCAGTTTTGAGATCTGATGCAGTTTAAAGGAGGAGAATTCATGCACTAGTCTTCCCAAAGTTACATTTTACATGGCATGTATTTGTGAATGACTGTGCCACTACTTGGTTTTGCAAAATGTGTAGCAGCATGTATGTATATGAAAATGGTGATTAATGTTTTCTCTTTCTATGCTTAATGATTAAGCTTCTCAGTATTAAATTTTTGATATAATAAAGGTGGTTATAACTGTATATTGTTTTAAGCCTTGTTGCTGGCATTTGCATTCTGCAGGTGGCAGTCTAATAGAGATTTTGTCTTCTCTAGGCAATGGTTTCGTGGACAAGATGGAACATACAGTAAGCCAATATAATTTTCATGGTCAATTTTATTGTGCCATTAAGCAACATGATATGCGTTTGAGGCCCAACATTACATGTCGCTTCATTTTTCTCCCTCACATGATTATTGATTATTTTCTGTGTCCTATTTATGTAGATGAAGGATTGATAGCAATCCATCCTCCTATGACAGTGCATAAACTTCTTGGAACATTGGCTATGATAAGCTCAGATCAATTTGATTTTCAAAGTCTTGCATGAGCCTGTCTCCTAATGCATCTGTATTGGCAAGACTTTGAACCACAGATTTGGTTCATGATTTTGTAAACCGTGGTTTTATATGCTCTAAGAATTTGCATCCCATCCATCACTCACCACTTTCTCTTTTAACTTAGAGAACCATGTGATTTTTCTAGAGCTTTACATGGCTGGCTAACGCAAGTTAGGTATTCTGTGCAGCAATCTTGCAAGTTCCTGCTGTACATAAGAAGCGACCTCCAAGATCTGGCTATCGCCGTACAAAAATCAGCCGTAAGAGGATTCATTTTCCATACTTGAGAATTCACTTAGTATTTTCCCCATTCAACCGCTAACTGTCCCAGACTTGTATACCACTAAGTCATTAGAGAATCACTGGAGTGTTCTATGACATGTTATTGGGAAAATGGAGGGGTCTACACAGGAAAATAATGTATCCATTTCAAAAATTTGCTGTTTTATAAACTTCTTTCAACTGTGGTTTACTCTAATAATTCATGCTCTCAATTTTCAACCCAGATGCATTATTTTCCCTTTGTGATTTCATGTTTACATTGGCTATTGGCATTCCATATTGAGTTTGTTAAGTTTTCAGTTGTACCTTTTTGTGTGAAGTTTATTGTCTTAGCATTTAAGACTCCAATTTGAAGCCATGAATCCTGACTTCTTTTTTACAATATTTCTTAAAGTTTTGTTCTTTCACTTGTAGCTTCTATTTGGGAGATTAGGAATTTAACTGCACCGATGGGTTCTGACACAGCAAGGTGTCTTGTTACACAAATGCTAGAGATACGTCAAACAGGTTGCTGGAGATGGAAGAAAAATAGCTACTCAAAGTTTGAAAAGACCATCCCTCATGCATTACTCTCCCAAGTGGCAGGTCAGTTCCATTTCTTTCTGTTCTGTTTAATTATAGTCTAGTGCTTAGGCAAATGCTTTTGGACATTGAAATGTGCCTTGATTCAGGAAAATAAAGATTATCATCTGTTTCTAAGTCTTTAGAGATTTTAGAATTTCTGACGTGTGCTATGGATTTGATTGGTAAGAAATTAATTTTTGCTGTCAGCAACATTCTCTCTCCAAAATTACTGGGAAATGTCTCTTGTTTAATTAAGCATTTGGTCATTTTATAAATGCAAAGTCAGAAAAAGAGTGTAGCTATTATGACTTGCCTAATTAGATGGTTCAATTATCAGGTGCTGTAGTTGCATGATCTTGAAAGAGTTTTTTCTCAGTTGGAAGATCATGTTGTCAAATATGCTGAAACTAGTTGACAAAAGTTGATTTTTCCTGCTCAATTTGGTTTTTAAACAGGGAAAAGGAATTGTCACCTCTCTTGAGGTATATCCTGAATGGCATGTAATGATGATAATCACTTGTAAAAAAGAACTTGCTTTTAATTTCTTCTCATTGTTACTAGGCAAACTCATTATAACCAATGATAACAAGTAGTGGATGTCAAAACCTTTTTAACTATACTGTTTTTCAGGACAACGTCCAAAAGTTAGGCCTATGAAGTTATGTTGTGCCAACTGGTACTAAATGTCCATGAGATTGGTGTTTATTTAAAACATTGGATAATAATCAGGTTTGAAGGAATACATTGGAGCAAACCCAGCACTCAAAATGGAAATCTCTACCATGGTTGTTCATTCAAAACTTTCTGATGTTTCAATTGCCAGTAATGAGCCTGAGGACACAGAAGTGAAGGATGAGTTTTATGATGCAATTGCTGCTGATACATCATCATCATCCTCAGAAGAAGAGGATGATAATGAGAATGAACCTTCCAGCAAGGTTTTTCCTCTTTCCTTTTTTTTTTTTTTTTTATGCTCTTCTGAGTTTTTTGGCAATTTATAAATTAGGGTCTGATTGCCATACAACTTGCTGATAATATATGATTAATGCAACCTGTTTAAAGACAATAAATCAAGAAAATGTAATGTTCTAGACCTATCAGAATTGAAACTGCTAATCTGTGTAACAGGACAAAAAGGTGAAACTGAAGAATGTTTCATGGGCCATCTCAAGCTTAGCTCTGAAGCGAACATCAGGTCCTTGCTGAGCTTATCACCTTGATATTGATGCAATTGCTACCAGTAGTCTTGGTGGTTTTTTGGATAAACATTTTTGTTATGCTCTTCCTGTTACACAGAAATTGTCTACAGTTTCAAACCCATATTTGCATTCTTAGAATACACAACAAAGAAAGGCGTCTGAAATAAATTGTTTTTATTCTCATGGTTTTGTTTTTGTGTCCACTGCTGATGTTTTCAAAAGCTGATATGGTAACTGAACAAAAGAAACAAAAACAATAAAAAATAAAAAATGCTTGATATGTTTACTTTGTTTATGGACATTGAACAGTGCGTTAATAAGATTATATTTCCTTATTCCAGTACCATATTTCAGTCTCAGTGACAAATTACTGTGTTGCACCCTGCAGTTCTGGATGCAAATAAGGAATTGGATCATACTGTGCCTCCATTGTGTATTGACCCAAGCCAATTTCATGGATCTCTGCACAAGGGAAAGGATGAGAATGACTCAAATTGTTGGACATCTCCAAATGGCATGGGATTTATGATCAGAGGAAAGACTTACCTGAAAGATAACTCAAAAGTGTGTTTTCTTTCTTTCTCATGGGAGTACCTTTTATGGTTATGTCACCTTACATGAAAACTAGCAGGATTCATCACTATCTTATGACAGTACTTTTGAGAGAGAGCACTTGTGCATGCACACTCTTGAAGAGAGATATTGCATTGTCTAACCAGCATGTGCTATGGTTTCTGGATTTAGGAGAACTTTTTAACCTATTACTTTTGTCACATTTCCACACCATTTCTTCTTGATATACTTCAAATTTACTTGATTTGGCACTTCTGGTGCCTAATTGTTTTTGAAAAAGGTACTACAGTGCATAACTTTCCCGAGAAATTGGGAGTGGCAGAACCTTCTCAGTTCACAGATTGGTTGTCTTTGCAAGGATTATAGACCAATATTCTTAAATTTTCCCTGGTTGTCTTATTGTCTATATATCTTTGTTCATTTGCAATGATGCTCTCTGGGTTTGGTGCCCAATTCTGAATATAAGTATCATCTCCTGTTTTCTTTGTCATTTTTTTCATGTGGAGACAAATTTTAGTTTACATATCTCATTGTGCCATTTTGGCTGCACTTAATACTTAAAATTCATGTTGTTTGTTATATTTTGCTCTAAATCAGTTACACATGAGCTAAAGAATGCCTCCGTTTTAATCCTGTAAAACACACTGACCTATAATGCTGATACATATAAATACAGATTTTGGAACAAAAATTGATTTTAGAGGTTATTCTACTCCATTATCTGCATCAAACGAAAGTTTTTTGTTTCTTTTTAACAAAACTGAGGTTTTAAATTTAGAGGAGAAAGCTTCCTTGGTTCCTACTTTTTAGTTGAGGTTTCTTCATTTCAGGTTTTTTGATAATCATATGTAAGTACCATTTCTTTAGTTGTTAATTTAAGATGTTTCACAACTCTTACCAGGTAATGGGAGGAGATCCTCTTCTCAAGCTCATAGCAGTTGACTGGTTTAGTGTTGATAAAACAATAGACAAGATTGCTGTGCATCCTAAGTGTTTGGTGCAGGTAAAACAGCTTCTTTTAACTTTTTACTTGCTGTTTATTTGTTTGACTGGTAAAGCTGATAAAAAATCAATTCTTCTCCAACATTTCATTTGACAGTGTATTCTGAGAGGTTCTAAGTCCTTTATTGCTTGGTAGTTTGCTGTATTCCATTATATCATTCTAACCTTTCCCTAGTCTCATCAATCAAGATGATATCATGCACAGACAGCATACATTAGGTGTGATAGTTTTGAATATGGCATGTCAATTCATTCATAACAAAAATGAATAGAAAAGGAATTAGAGTGGACCCCTGTTGCAGATTAACTGTGATAGAAAATCTCACCTCTTACTGTCCTCTTACTACTCTTCATACATTACTTGACTAGATTACTAAATAACGGGGGAGTTTTCTTCCCATTCATTACTCACCATGACACTTGCATGGTATCATATGCTTTCTCCATTATTTAACATTCACAGGGTTAGATTTACTTTATCTATTCTGATTCTTGAGCTTCTGCAAGTAATATTTCTTTTTTAGGCTTGAAAAAGGCTTACTTTAGAGTATTCAGGTTTATTAACTGCAACTTTGTTCAATTTGAGGAGTCACTTAGTGACTGAATGTGCCTCTTCAATTTCAGACGGAAGCTGGGAAAAAGCTCCCCTTCATCCTGGTTGTCAACCTTCAGGTATGAAGATCGAAGAATTCCCAATCACCTTCAATCTAACATTCATATATAAATACATTGCCTACTAGTTGATAAGTAGTACTTGCATTTTTGAAGTTTATAACAACAACAATAACAAAGCCTTAATCTCAAATTTAGTAAGGGTTGGCTGCATGAATTTTTTCTTGTCATTCTATTCTATTATGAGCTAAATTGACGTAATGTGTGATTTTTCTAAATTCTTCCTAACCAAAGATTCTTTAGTCAAATTAGGTTGCCCTCTCACAGTCCTCTCATTATCCACTGGGTTTGGTTCCCCAGCTTAGCCAAAGAATTTCTAGGTCTAAGCTAGATGTCCAAACCAATGCAAACATCACTCCCTTTGCTTGTTTCCATTCAAAGCTACACCTACTTTGCTATGCATATCTTTATTTCTTGTTCGACCTTACAGTGGCCCCAAATCTATTTAAGCATTCTCGTTTCTGTCACTTATCGTTTAGACATGTTTCTCAACAACTTAATACTGACGACAATACAGTATTCTGGCCCAGACCTACTATGGAATTTAACCTTCAACTTTATGGGAATTTTGTGATCAGACAAAATCCCAGTCACACACCTCCATTTTGGCCATGCAGCCCTTACCCTATGAAAAATATCTTCTTTATATTTGTAAGTCTAAATGATAGAGCTTAAATCTGTTCTATTGAGGGATTGTATACCATCCAGTCTAATGGTATATCCTATCTCACTCCTGACATTACAAAAATTTAGAATCCATGCATCTTGTTATTTTGTTAGTCAATCTGTTTTTGTTTTTTAATTCTAATTTATGGTCTAACTCCTTCCTAGTCTCATCTATCAGGACAATGTTATGAATTAGGTTTGGGATGAGATTTACTCCTTATTCTAAATCCTAACTACAAATTTCCAAGTTAACCTAGGTCATCCTCTCCTCTTGCCATCTTACTTGGAGTATTTGTAGGCCTACGTTAAACATGTTCAAACCAACTCAAACAATTAAAAAGAAAACACAAAAAAGAAAAATAAAAGAAGGTCCAAGTATTAGTTAAAACTCTAAACAAAGTAGTCTTTTACTTTGTATTACAGTGCTAAATTGGTCAGATGATTGGAATTGCTCATCCCACGATTAGTTGGTTACTGGCATGTGGAGACATCATTATCAAGAATCTTAAGAGGTTTTTTTTTTTTTTTTTTTTTCGGGATTTCAGATTCCAGCAAAGCCAAAATACAGTATGGTCCTCTATTATGCTGCAGAAAGGCCACTAAACAATAATTCTTTACTGGCCAAATTTGTTGATGGGACAGATATGTTTCGAGATTCAAGATTTAAGCTTATTCCAAATATAATTGAGGTATCATTACTTCTTTGGTCCACAAATCTTCCTTTATGGTCCATGAGGTGTCAAGTACATCAGAATAAGAAATTGTCAAAAATTCTAGCTGTCTCTATTTTGCCTTTGATGAGGTGACGAAGCATAAGTTCACTGGTTTTTAATGTTTACAGGGATATTGGATGGTTAAACGCGCCGTTGGAACAAAAGCTTGTCTTTTGGGAAAAGCCGTAACCTGCAATTACCTCAGACAGGACAATTTTCTGGAGGTAAAAGATTTTCCAGCCTTCTCCAGTATATATGTTGGCTGCTTATTGATAGCTGCAGTTGGCATAATTCTGATTATATTTAGATTTAAATTTAATTTTTTGTCTAAATGCAATGAACAACTGGTCATACTGGACTAAGGGTGCTGGATATGCTATGAGCACAATCATTCTGGCTATAATTCTGAATTTTATTTTTTATTTTTGGGTGAAACACGAGGAAGAGCTGGTTATACCAAACCAAGAACATTTTCTCACTGGCCACCACCTTCCCCCCCATGCACTTTGCTTCATGAATTTTTATTGGAATTACTCTAGCTTCTTTTTTATCTGCATTCATGTGCTTGTTCTCTCCTATGTACTCAATCATGGAACAAGGTGCTTGCTTCTTGTTCCTTTACATACTAAATATGTGACAACTCTTACTATGATGCAGATTGATGTGGATATTGGATCATCATCTGTTGCAAGAAGTGTGATTGGCCTAGTCCTTGGATATGTGACAAACTTGGTCGTTGATCTTGCAATTTTGATTGAGGTTAGTTCATTTACAACATTTTGATACTTCAAGAAGTCCAATTGAGATGTGAATGGTTGCTAACTTATTTGCTGCCGAGGATACCTTAAGTTGTCCCCATCTATGTACCTTTTCTATAAGCATATGAGTAAATATCCAAATCATTGGTTCTCTTATGCTCAAATTATCTTGCCATTGATAGAATTTTCCGCACTAGAAAGATTGGTGATTTCTCTATTCCATAAATCAAATTAACATGATATGAATACCACCGCACCAATGCCTTGAGATGGGATTCTCTGCTATGACTCTTTAGTAAGACTTTGTCGTGGAACCACTTGTAAATCTCTCTTGTATTTTTCTCTCCTTTGTGAGCGGTGCTTCTCTTTTTCACAGAGCAGTGTGTTTTTGGTTTTTCCAATCCATATGAATCAGAACTCAAAATAGTGCCTGAAATAGAGGTGGGGAATACAAATGATTAGAAGTCCGGTGCTTATTTCTTTAGTTATCTTATTGGCTGCCACATTTAAAGATTGTGCCATAAAATCATGGAGCAAATTATCGGTTAAGTTTATGAACCAGTATATTTACTCATCCAGAAGCTGTATTAGTTTCAATCCTGATTACTGGCACATGCATGTCATTAACTGCTAGATGTTGGGGGCATTTTTGCAGGCAAAAGAAGAGCATGAGTTGCCCGAGTATATTCTTGGGACTGTCCGACTAAATCGTGTGAGGCTCGACTCTGCTGTGCCTTTGGCTGTGTAAGGCTCCAACATGTGCAAGGTGCTTTACTCTCTTCTTTGGCACTCGAGCATATGGTTGTAGTACACACAAATCACTTTAGAATTTATGTGTACATATGCATTCTCGCATACCCAAAGCAGTCTGCTCGGGTAACTGGAAGGTGGGTCGCACTCAGTTTCATTCTATCACAATTTGCTGCTGGCAATGATGCCGAGCCTTTAATTAGGTGGATTTTGTCTCTGAATATCTAGATTGGCTGGCTAGCAATTGAGAATGTCTCCAGAACATTGGGCTTCAAGTTGTACCCTTCTCCTTCTCCTTCTCCCTCCCTATTTTACAATATATTTTATTGTAAAATGTAACTTTAAAAGAGCACTAATATTCTGTGCAGAATGAGAAAATGACAACTATTGAACAAATAATTCAAATTCTTCCTAGAAGTTGTAACAATTATTTATGTAAAATTTGTAACTACCAGGGATTATTAGGAATATATATATATATATTCACACAATTATTTGCATAAAAATGGAAAATTATCGAGTTAAATAGGCACATCTGAATCAAAATTATATATGTTTTTATCAAATAGTGCCTCTAACGGTTGAATTCCTGTGTATGTAATAGAGTTATAGTGGAAGATAATAGGGAGTTTCGTTTGATTGGTACACACAGGTATTCCCCAACACGACTTGTTAAAACGACAAAAGGTTTGAAGATGTGAAAATCAAAGGAAACTTCCCTTTTTTTCAATTGGTTTCTACTCTCTCTCCCCAGCGGCTCACCAACTTCAATTGACTTTTTAGTTATTACAAATCTAGCACGGTGCATGCATTTCTTTTTATTTTTTTCCTTTTTTAAAAGTGATTGACGTTATGTTCGTTGTGTTGCACCAACTATGGTAAACAAACATGTTTATCCGTTGAGCTTTTAGCCGCACCACATCAGTTTCAGCACCAGTCGGTCACCCACCCCCAACCCCCCCCCCCTCCCCTCCCCTCCCCCCTCAAAAAAGCAAAATTTGGCTGGGTGCTTCTGCTTTTGATTCTCTTGTGCCCTTCCGAAAATGTCAAAGCCACCCGTCAGAGCTGCTCCCCCGGGACTAAAATGGATTAGGCAAAAGATGGTAAAATGGTACTCTCACCTCAGGTGGGTTCCCCCTGCCTATTGCTATTGGAAAAAAAGGGAAATGCTTAATTACCGGGGAAAAGCAAAGCTTGATAGGATCTTTTGGTTGTGATTAGACTTGCAATTAGGCTCCTGCTCTTTAGACGATGATAATGGGAATCCGATTTAATTTAAAAAGACGTGCATGTCTCGTCTGAGTCCCCCAGCCCAAGGCCACACGGTCGGTGGTGCGGTGCGTGAAGGGTGCTTTTCCTAAACCTGTATTGGGGTCACTTCTGCTCAACTTCTTTATGAATCTTTTCGAGAACTGAGCAGTGATGATACTTGTGTTCACATTTTATCTGTAGTCGTTTTTTAATTTTAATTTACTTTTTTTCAATTAAAGTGACCCGTGCTCTCACACTTTCCTCTCTAATCAAAATTTTATAGATGTGTGTGTACGTATTCACTAGAGCTATTACTCTTCGCATTTTTTCGGAGTAGAATATGGCGGTTTCATCTATGGGGGGATGAGATCCGTGAACACCGGATTTGTATTGTATTAGTTAGAAGTCAGAGCGCTAATCAAGGGTTGACTTGTACTTTCATGTGGATTTATGGTTTCCTCACCCAACAACTGCAGGGGATGTATCCGATGGTCGATCCCTTAATTATAATAATAATAATATTGTAATTTTTTCAAATTTATAATTCTTTACCTAAAATTATTTATTAAAACGAGAGAATATATATATATATATATATAATATGATATGAAATATGTAATAAATTATAAAAATATTCAATATCACATGATTATATTTAATTATTTTAATTATATATTTATTAATTTTCAAAAATTAAAATTTTAAAAGAAATTAAAATATTATTTTTTATTAAATAGACTCGACACTCAGATGTCTTGAAGCAGTTTTTTCGGAGGCCATTAACTTTTTTCCTTTATTCAATGCCATTGAAATCTGAAACGCACGGTCTACAAAACGCTTCCTTCCCTCAGCCTTGAATTTTGATGGTAGGAGCGGGCCCACTCCTTGGGAGCTTTCCGACCTGGCCGGGCCTGCCATTCCAGAGACATCTTTTTTAACGTCGTATGCCCGAGTCAGAACATGGATAAGGAAGGAGTTGAAGTTCGAAATTCAACCAGAATCAATTAATTCAAAAAAAGAAAAAAAAAATCAAGACTCTTCATGTGTTTAAAGAAAGAAAAAATCTCTAAAAGCCCCTGATGAACAACACCCGTCTTATATCCATGCAATTAATATCTGAAAATAAATAAATTAATTTTTCATTGGGTCTCCCAATAAAAAATAAAAATAAAAATTACATATTACCACGTATAAGAACTCTTCAATTTAATTAAATAATGGTAAAGTAAAACCAATCAAAACTAAAATATAAGATAGCCCAAATGATGTTATTCTTCTTTAATTTTTTTTTTTTAAAATTTTTTTTAATTCCATCAATCGAATGAATGCTATTCATTCATTTTGCAGTATTCAGGATTGCCTCTGAGATGGGTCATCACAGATATTAATTTACTCGTGAAGAGCAATTATTTCATCACGGGATCGTCTGCGCGTCAAGGTATGCGCGAGGGGTTGCAGAAGGGAAGCCGGCACCTTTCCGTGATACGTAAAATACTTAAATTTAGTAAATTTTAGTGGATATATAAATAAATTATTACAAGCACCTCAGAGATTTTTAATTAGTGAACCATGGCACCGTTTTCCATACTCGAACAGCTTCGATTTGAGAGTTGAGATAGGAAAAAAGAGTACGAAAAAACTTTGCATTAAATCTTTTTGAGCATTAAAAGTACCCCGATCGTAGTCTGTATGGGTCCAGCATCTGGGATGGTGAATGACATAGGGAATTACTGTGCAGTGCCGTTCGACCAGTTTCGGAGATGTTCAGACAATACCCAGATGGAGCTTCAGTTTTTTCACTTTTTTGAGGATTAAGAAGGACTATCAAAATAATACAACCTCTTTTTTTAAAAAAATTTTTGCAATAAATTATCAAAATAAAAATTAAATTGGAGGTGTCTGAATTGTCTGTGTATTGACCATTCAAATGGGGGGACACTCCACGTAGCCTATTTTGTAATGGTGTCTTTGAAAGGTTATCAACCTTCTACGCAATGAATAATTAGACAGGATTGCTCATTGTTCAAGGGGGAGTTAAAGCCAGTCCCCACCATTCAAGAAGTCCCGTAAATACATAAAATAGGAGTGCGTTGCTCCGCATCGGTGGTCGGGTGGCTTTCTTAATTACGCGTTCCTTGCAAGTCTTGCATGCACAATTGACAGTTTAGGATCCAAGCTTATTGCTCCAATGTCGAATTAAAGAAAGTTCAACATTCGAGGAACATAGAAGTCTGTGCACAGAGTTGTGACTACCAGGGGTCCCCTCTATCCACTCACATTTTCATTCTTTTCTTTTCATGTTTCGTTTTTCTGGCATCAGTTCTGTTTCCTTCCCCCTGCCAACGTTCCTTGTGTGATTAGGATGCATTTCATATTCATCATAGAGTTTCATTACCCTGACGCACATAAATTTTGACACGAAGCTAACACACTTTATCAAGCGCAAACGGCATGATCGAGCAGCAATGTTGTTGGGGCCAGAAATTCCCAGCTAAGGGCTAGTTCAAATTAACAGTACAGTCAAAAGCACATTTTGACCTGAGGAAGTCACCGTCGGACGATGGAATTTACATAATCACAATACGTTTTGCCCACCTCTTGAGTTGTATTCTCCTTCAAGTCTTTAAAAAGAGCCTTTAGCACCGTATTAGGAGACTTTAATTATAATCATTAGATTCCGTTTGGACCACGAGTGAAGCAGTTCTACCTCTTGATAGAGGCTACACGTTTGTCAAGAACTTTTAATGTCCTTCAGGAACACAAAAGGCTCAGTAAATCACAAACGAGCAAAAAAAAAAAAAAAAAAAGGGGGTGTTTTTGCGGGGGTTGGGTGGTGGGGAAAGTGGGGGCTTTTTTGGGTTGGAACTGTTGTCTTTACACTCTGCCTTCTCTGCACCTGCTACGCTTGTTTCGATCAATGATCCTGACATGGATGGGATCCTCTCCCTTTTAACGTTTACACCGGCATAATCATTATTATTAAATTTGGGATTAGCTGATTGTAATCATATTAGTAGCCATTAAATTAATAATGTATGTAGCTGCTTTAATCTTCTGCTTAACATATCGCTGTGGTTACTGCCAATCAAATCTCGGTAGTAGTTGAAAGGTTTAGTCACTATCATTATTATTAATGACCCAGCATTTTCTTAGTTGTTTACCTCGTTTTGAATGCACAATCCAGCTTCTGCAATAATGACTCCCTTTATTCATAATCTGCAATTTGCTTAAAATCGTGCCATCAGAATAGACTAAACAAAGAACACTCTGTCCTCATACTAAAATAACGGGATATGGATGGTTAGGCTTATGTCCCGCAGAGCGAATTGTTTATATCCCATTTCGAATTTAGACACTGCTGGCTTATGCCTTCTTTCCCGTGGAAAGCAACCAAAAGGCGCCTCAATGAGTAAAAGAAATATTCTCGGCCAGTGGCCAGCACCATGGAAATAAGCCAAAGGCCGGCCCGGCCCCCCAAAGGGTCCCTTGTTGTCTCCAAAAGCAACCCAATAATATATTCTCATATCAACTAATCCATATACGTCTCTCACACACACTCTCTCTCTCTCCCTCTATATCTCTTTTTTTAATGCACTCTTTATCTAGTCCCCATGCAAGTTCAGTCCAAAAAAGAACCACACGGATCAGCGAGACCTAGTTGGAAAGAGACTTGTTTTTTTTTTTCCGTTTATTTCTCTTCTCTGGCTGGGACTATAGCTGACCTCCTTCCTTCTTTGCTGCAAATTCCAATGGAGATTTTTCCCTACTTTTATTTCAAGTTTTTTTTCGCCTTGGAACTAATTACAGCGGTTTTGGCCGCTGATCCTTACTCACAGGCTCTTTTGGGCTTAAAATCTGAGATTACTGATGACAATAGCAGCTTGGATGACTGGTTGGTGCCCTCTGGAGAAAACTCATCGGGCGAAGTGCATGCGTGTTCTTGGTCAGGGGTCAAATGCAACGAGAACTCTACAGTTGTTATTGCTTTGGACCTGTCAATGAAAAATCTTGGGGGTATTTTATCAGGGAAACATTTCAATGTTTTCACGGAGCTTGTTGATCTCAACCTCAGCTATAACTCATTCTCTGGGCAGCTTCCGATGGAAATCTTTGGACTCGCCAATCTCAGAAGCTTAGATATCAGCAGAAACAATTTTTCTGGTCACTTTCCAGATGGGGTCTCCGGTCTTCAAAATCTGGTTGTTCTCGATGCCTTTAGCAACAGCTTTTCAGGGCCACTGCCCGTTGGAGTTTCTCAGCTTGATTATCTCCAGGTTCTCAACCTAGCTGGGAGTTACTTCAAAGGATCAATCCCACCAGAATATGGTTCTTTCAAAAGCCTTGACTTTATTCACCTGGCCGGAAACTTTCTCAGTGGTAACATACCGCCAGAACTGGGCAAACTCCAGACATTAACCCACATGGAGATTGGCTATAATTTTTATCAGGGAAGTATCCCGTGGCAATTGGGTAATATGAGCGAGCTTCGGTATCTTGATATAGCTGGGGCAAAGCTCTCTGGTGCAATACCTAATCAACTCTCGAATCTCACTAAGCTGCAGTCACTATTTCTCTTTAGAAATCGGCTGACTGGATTAGTCCCTTGGGAGTTGAGCAGAATTGCGCCTCTTGCAAGTTTAGATCTTTCTGATAATCAATTGTCGGGACCAATACCTGAGAGCTTTGGAAAGTTGAAGAATCTTAGGTTGCTAGGCCTTATGGTCAATGACATGAATGGCACTGTCCCACCAGATATTGCAAAGCTTCCAGCGCTGGAAACCCTTCTTTTATGGAACAACTTCTTCCATGGGTCACTTCCACAAGATCTGGGCAGGAATTCAAAGCTCAAATGGGTGGATGTTTCCACAAACAATTTTGTTGGCAGCATTCCACCAGATATTTGTTCCGGAGGTGTGTTATTCAAGTTGATGCTGTTTTCGAACAAACTTACAGGCAGTCTTTCACCATCTATCTCCAATTGTTCGTCATTGGTCCGTCTTCGGTTGGAAGACAATTCCTTCTCAGGTGAAATACCCCTGAAATTTAGCCATCTTTCTGATATTGCATATGTGGACCTTTCCAAGAACATGTTTACAGGTGGGATTCCCGCAGATCTCTTTGAGGCTTCCAAGCTTCAGTACTTCAATATCTCCAACAATCCAAGACTTGGAGGTATCATCCCTACGCAAACATGGTCTCTGCCACTTCTCCAGAACTTCTCAGCTTCGGGTTGTAATATCTCAGGCAATCTTCCTCCATTCCAGTCGTGCAAACCTGCTTGTGTTGTTGAGTTACACATGAACAATCTGACAGGAAGTATCCCAAAGAGTATGGCTAATTGCTTGGCTCTTGAAAAGATTGATTTATCTAATAATAAGTTGACTGGTTACATACCAAAGGAGCTTGCAGGTCTTCCAGCTTTAAATACATTGGACTTGTCAGATAATAGACTCAGTGGTCTATTACCAGCAAAGCTCGGTGATTCTTCCAGCCTAGCAGTTTTAAACGTGTCTTTTAACAACATAACTGGTTCTATTCCCCCCAAGAATTTGTTTAAGTCGATGGGTGCCAGTGCATATGTAGGAAATCCAAGGTTATGTGGCGCACCTCTGAAACCTTGTCCATCTTCAATGGCAATATTTGGAGGCCGAAGCACAAGGAAGCATATGTGGGTTTCACTACTGTGTGCAGCGGTGGTTATATTCATTGTAGCATCTGCTTTAGGGATATTCTATTGTCGGAGAGAAAGTAAGGGCCAGTGGAAGATGGTCTCCTTTAGTGGACTCCCTCGATTCACAGCAAATGATGTTTTGAGGAGCCTTAGTTCCACAGAGTCAGTGGCAGTCGTGCCTCCACTAATAGGTTCAGCTTGCAAAGCAGTTCTGCCCACGGGAATAACAGTTTCAGTGAAACAGATTGAACTGGAAGCAAACAGAATCAAGATAGTCGGAGAATTTGCAATGCGAATTGGCAATGCACGGCACAGGAACTTGACCAGGTTGTTGGGATTTTGTTACAACAAGCACCAGGCTTACCTTTTGTATGATTACTTGTCAAATGGAAATTTGGCTGAGAAGATTACTATGAGGAGGGATTGGACGACCAAGTGCAAACTTGTGATTGGCATTGCTAAAGGGTTGCACTTCCTTCACCATGAATGCTATCCAGCAATTCCCCATGGAGATCTAAAGTTAAGTAACATACTATTCGATGAAAATATGGAACCCCATTTGGCTGAATTTGGCTTCAAGTACCTGGCAGACGTGGTTCAAGGCTCATCTCCAGCAACAATTTCCACTACAGAAACAGGTATTGTAACTACAATTCTGTACCATACATATGAGATTCTTTGGGGAATCCTGTTTTAGAATAAAACTTATTTTCACAAAGCAAACAAAGAAATAATGCCTTTGGCCAAAAGTATAGCACGGTTAAAGTGGTAAGAATGTCTGCAAAATCTGTGATACATTTTAAAGCTTCAGGAGATAAACAAACGTGAAACCAAAAAGGTTTGCTTGTACCACACACACATTTGTATTCTTAGTACAAACAATACATTGAGCTTATTATTCTTTTGAAATCTTGCCTCCCAAACAGAACCAGAGATTTGTTTTGGGTTTGAAACAGAAAAATCATGTTCTTTCTCAGAAGTACAAGGCCGTTAAACGTCTCAATCTATAATTAGGAAGCATGCAGATACTCAATTTCTGTATTAAATGGTTGAACAGGCGAATTCAACACTGCAACAAAAGACGAGTTCTACATGGATATATACAGGTTTGGAGAAATCATTCTGGAAATCTTGAGCAATGGCAGACTGACAAATGAAGGAAAGAGCATACAGAGCAAGCCCAGGGAAGTGCTTCTGAAAGAAATTTTATATGACAATGAAGTTGGTTGTACTGATTCAATTCGAGAGGAGATAAAATTAATCGTGGAAATTGCTTCCCTCTGCACAAGAGATAGACCATCTGACAGACCAACAATGGAAGACGCATTGAAGCTTTTGTCAGAGTTGAGCTCAGAAAGAAAACATCATATGTATTGAGGACACATTACCCATCTATCGATTTCTCTTGACTGGATTGATGGGCATACAGTGGTATACCAAGTCATATAGAAGCTTATTATGAGTGCTTGTTTTCGTCTGATTTTGTTCATATCGTGTCAGCGTATTAGATTTGAAAAATGTTTTGCTGTAATATAGCGGCCCATAAGCTTGTGAAATTCTCAAAACACTCTTGTGACATAGAATGATTAGCTTTTTCATACTTGACTTCCAATAGATATTTGTTTATTCACTTAGTGTGGAAGTATTTTCAATTGTAATGATCAATCCTCTTCTGGCATGATCAGAACCTTTGACGTTTCCGTATGAGGAGTTCATCATAGACATAAAACAGATAACCTGTATGCCTTGCCTCGTAAGGCTTTCATTTTCCTGCTGCCATTGAATAACTCACAACGCTGGCAGAAGACGGGATATTGGAAGTTGCAGTGTTGACCCGAGGCATACATGCCACTCAAACATTATACAAACTCAAATCATTTTGCCAGAGGTCTTATTGAAAACATTAACAAGTGGAAGGGCAAGCCAAGGGAAACTCTCAAGACAGAGAGGGCTACCGGCGAAAAATAAAAGCATTCTTTGTCGAGGTTAAAGCAGAAGAGAGTGACAAGCATAATAATGAGAGGAAACAGGAAAAATTTTTCGAAGTTTGAATAGGGAGTTACCATGAAACTATAATTACGCATGGCCACATTACAGGAATAACAATGATGAGGCCTCAACAGTGGTTGCTGGATGAAAGTGGGGATTTTTCATATTGTCATGTTCATGAACAGTTTCCAGTCTTTGCTTAAGCAGAAAAAAAGTATGGCTGAATGAAGCCTTGCAAAATGTTCATAACGTAAAACCAATGGATGCTCGGATTAGTAGCACAAGCTTCCACTGATGATTTAAATTTCAACAGAGGCATGCTCCCATGATACACTACACACACGTAGAGCTCAAACCTCGCAACTTGGGGATCCAATGCATCCACTACGCCATGAAAGCTCTAAATTTACCTCTTCGCTCCATGCCCTGCCGACCGTCAACACCAAGCCCACTCCATTTCCTCTTGACCGTCCCCTAATTCCGCCAGTAGCGTTTAACTTCTACTTCCGTCCGGGGAAGCTGTTTTCCCGCTACTACTGGGTTTGCTCTCTGGTCACCAGATTGATGGATATAGAGTCATTTTAACAAGTCAGGAGTGCCCTCTGTAATCTGACTTTGTTCATAGGATGTCAGTGTATATTGATCACAAATAAAAAAAAAAAGAAAAAAAAGCTTGGCTGGAAGACCAGAACAGGACAATATTCTGAACAGAATCCTTAGATTATTCCAATTAAGAGCACAAGCCCCGTAACTTGGAATACAATGCATCCACTACACCCTCAAAGCTATCATATTTATGGCTCACAACATCCACGTCCACGCCCAACCTCTCAGCTCCGGCCGCCGTGACAGGTCCATGAGCCGCCACTACCAAGCCCGGCCATTTCTTCCTCACCGTCCTCCAATTCCACCCGTACTCCTCCTCCAAACTCTTCAATAGCCCCTCCACTTCTCCACTACTGGTGAAAATCACCCCGTCCAATCCATTCTCGGTCCTCTCCACCATCCCCTTCGCACAGGAGGGCCCCAGCCACCTCGTCTCGTACGCGTCGACTCTAGTTGTCACCCACCCGGCTGCCTCCAGTTCCCGGAGAAAATTCTGGACCACCGGAGGCTCTTCTATCCCTACCACTTTCGGGACCGGACACAGAACCTTCCGGCGCCGACCGTCCCCGAGCGACACGACCATGCCGCTCGGAGTGGCCGTTTGCGGAACTGTAACCCTAATTCGCTCCAAATTAGAACAAAATTTAACCAAAAATGTCGTATCTATCGTCTCCGCGTCTTTGCCCAGAGAGCCGATAATGAATTCATCGCCGGACGGAGGTAAGAGAGGGGTAGGGAGGGAGAGAATGGCTGTGGATGCGGCGGAGATTGCGGTGCGGGAAGGGAAAGCGACGGCGGAGAAGCCAGAAAGGCAGTCCGGAGAGAGGTGGCCGGCGAGGGAGGAGAGGGTTTGGGCGGTGGGTTCGGTGATAATGGTGGGGCACCAAAGTGGAGTGAGGGACTTGAGAGTGAGAAGGTGAGAGAGTCTAGCAGCGTAGTTTTGGGGAGTTGTGAACGCCACGGTGGGGTTGGTGGCGGAGAGCGGTGGTGGAAGGACAGGCTTGTGCACGGCGGCGATTGTGGTTGATTTGGCCATTGAGTTGACGTTGACTGGACTTTTTTTTGGGGGGGTTTCGGGCCAACAGAAGAAATCTCTCTATCTCTGTTTGTTGGAAAAAAATAAAAAAAAGGAAAAAGAAAAGACATGCAAAGTCGCTTTTCTATTTCTTCTTGAGGCAGTTGGGGAATTACAGGGAGGCCAAGCGGGACGGCGAAGTCTCACGTGCGAGGCTCGTACGTACCGTCCCCTGCCGATTGCAACGGTTGTGTCCCGACATGTCCTCCTCCTCTGTCCAGTCATGCTGCTCCGCTGTCAATTGACTAAGAGTCTTATTTTTGTCGGAGTTATTATTACTATTATTAGCATTTTGAAATTTTATTTATTATTTATTTTAGTGTTTTTTTTTTTCTTTGGGGTAATTGTTTTAAATTTATTGGTCCATTGATTTATTTATCTGTATCAGTTGAAAAAGATGAGTTCAGTTTTGGTCCCATTTTTTATTTTTCGACAGCTTTAAATTTAAGGAAAAAAAAAGGAGGGGGGGGGGGGCGGGGGGAGATTCTGAAGTTCCCAAGTAATGCGATGCTCCTGTCGCTCTGTCCGCCGCTGCCGCTGCTCCCGCCGCGGCTCACACCGCTCTCGCTCCCAGTCTCTTTTTCTTTTTCCTCTTCTTCTTCCTCTCCCCGTTCCCTAAGGTGTACCTTCTTAACTTCTCTTTCCTTTGTGATGGATCGATGTCGTTCGTTTCGCTAACGTACAAGTGATGCACAGATGCGCCGTGCTCGGTGCTGGTTTCGCCGGCCTCTCTGTCGCTTGGAATTTGTTGAAGGTTCTCTCTCTCTCTCTCTCTCACATTCTCTTAAACACCTGTGCACGCCGGGAAAATGAGATTCCATTTGCGTTTTAATCTGATATATTTTCTAAATCGCCCAGTGCTTTATGTGCAGCATAGTCCCAAGGAATTGAATCTACGAATTGATGTATTTGACGAAGTTGGGATTGGAGGAGGTGCCTCCGGTGTTTCCGGTGGCCTTCTTCACCCCTATTCTCCCAAAGGTTGTCTACTTTTCCCGCAATCTGACTTTTTTTTTTTTTTTTTAGCTTACGAGACTCAATATCCAGTTCTATTGTTCTTGGTGTCTTTTTTTTTTTTAAAAAAAAAAAGAAAAACAAAAACAAAAACAAAAAGTAGATAATTTCGTTATTTCTGAAGAGCTTCTAGTGTTTACGTGTAATTCTTGGCAGGTAAGCTACTCTGGCGAGGCGCCGAGTGTTGGGAAAATTGTTTAAGGCTCCTAAGCATCGCGGAAGCAGCCATGGTTGGTTCCATGGGGTCAAATGCTGGAATTGGCGAATGGTGTTCGGATCTTAACAACTTTATAGTTCGCAGAAGGTTTGGTGTTCCTCAAGAATTTTCCTCTCTTGTGCATTTCATCAAGTTTATCCCTTTGAATATGGTATCATGGTGCAGTTTAATAATTTAGAACATTTTACCCGAAATTGGATCTTGGTCTATTTGAGATTGTTCCTTTTAATTGTAATAAAAGACTCCACATTTTTTTCCCTTAGGATCTCCTGATGAATTTTGGTCAATCTCAGGGGCATCTTGAGACCAGCAATAGATATGAAGAACGTGCATGTATTGAAAGAGGTAATTTCTTCAATCCTCTTCAGCTGAGCCTGAGTGAATTCTATGTCAATTTTGACACCTATGTCTTCTGCATCAGAATGCTCAGAATTGTGATCCTAGTTGCAGAATAGAAACCATTGATAAGGACACTGCTCGGAGACTTGTACCAAATATATCTGTGCCTTTTGACTTGGCCTTTCATATGCCTCAAGCTGTAAATGTTCATCCTTTGCGCTATCTTCAGGTCTGACAAACTTTTCACCCAAGTTGTTCTGTCAATAATTGCTTTTTCTTCTTTTCAATTTTTATTTTCTATTCTTCACTATCATCTTCCTCGTTCTTCATTTCTTGACCAGGCACTTTTCTTAGCATGTCAAAATCTAGTGAAAGAATTATCCCCTACTAGCCATGCACAAAAGGCGTTTTGTTTACACAAAGAATCTATTGTAAAACTCCTTGATTTAGAAGGTACTCCCCATGGTCATTTCCAGCTTCATTTTTGGCATGCAATGGATGATCGCTGAAACATGGAATCATGGTATGTTGAAAAGTATTGTCCTTGTGGAGATGATTAGACTAGGTCTGCTCAAATGTGTTTTGCTCCTTGCCTAGAGTTCATAAAAATGATAAAGTTAACAGACATTTTTGTGAGAAAAGAGGGAGTTAATGAATATGTGCCTTTACTTAATTGTTTTGGCTGACTAGCATTATCTTTGGGAAAGGCTAACATCAGCTCAAGCTCTGATGAGCACACCCTTTCTCACCATTGCTAAGGTTCCCCCCCCCCCCTCTTTTCATAGTCGTTTCTAATCTTTTGAGCATGTTCAAGTGTTGTTATTTTAGTTTCTTCCATCATTTGAGTCATATTTTGCAATTTATGTAGGGAGTTATGATGCTGCAATAATATGTTTGGGTGCCAAAGCAGACCTGCTGCCAGAGCTCTCTGGGAGGCTTCCTTTCAGGACATGCAGAGGTGTAATTGCTCACCTGGAGTTGCCTAGAAATATGAGGTAAGTTCATCTGACTATCATACCCGAGGCTGGTCGTAACTTGGTGGGGCCCATTTTGGCATCTTATGGGATCTGCATAGTTCTGCTTAGTTAGATTAGCGCATGTATTAGGTGATTTCCCTGAAAAAGAAATTTAGTTTCAAAATTCATTCAAGCCATAGCAGACATTAATATGCTAACTTTGACTAATGTCATCACCTGGAACGATGCCTCAGGGAAGACTATCCAGACCATGCCCCATCAATATTATCAAATGCATGGCTTTCTATTCAGGGAACCCGAAGCTTATATTTGGGCTCCACATGGGAATGGAAATCAAGGGACTCTACTCCAAACGTGTCAGCCGAAGAAGCTTCAAAAGCCCTCCAAGAGCTTCTACCAAAAGCATCTACCTTTTATCCAGGAATAAAGGATTGGACCTTCGCCGGAGCAAGGGCAGGTTTGAGGGCAATGCCACCAAAGACTGCCCATGGGTCACTTCCGCTCATGGGCTGTGTTAATGATCTTGTAGGCAAAAATTGTTCGTGTAAATATTGGTTGTTTGGAGGACTTGGGTCAAGAGGCTTGTTGTATCATGCTTGGCTCGGTCACTTGATGGCACAGGCTGTTCTCTCCTCTGACGAGCAAGTGTTCCCATTTGAATTAACCTCGTGGAAGAACATGAGTCGGTGATTACATGCAATGCCCTGTTCCCCTCCTTCGGCTTACCAAATTCAACTTGTTCAAATGCTCGAGACTTCGACAGAATAACTTTCGACGGAAGCAAATGTTAAATGGCCTTTTGTTAAATTGCGAGACCCAAGCTTTATGCCCCAGTTACCTCATTTCGCCCATTACAAGATTTGTTAATTGGTCTAGAGGTTCTCTGTTTTACATAGTGTTTAACCATCTAACAGTGTGAAAAGTGCCTATATACCCAACAGAAAAAAAAAAAAAAAAAAAAAAGAAGCTGTTGCATGATTTTTCAAGAGCAATCCATACCATAAAGGTCCCCGAGAAAAAGCACAGGACACAAATCTTTGCAAACCTAGACGCTAGACTAGTAGCACTGAAGCTCTTCCAAAATGCAACTGATTCCACCTAACTTGTTGTCCACACATACACCTGGCCCCCACTGGTAGCTCCTGCTAGCATCCCATCCCTGTAAGGGTGCGCATCAAATCTGCATGAAATGGCAGACATGTGCAGACTTTGCAGGGTCATGATCGTTTTTCTTTCAGCGGGAGATATGACATCCACTCCTCTTTTCATGTTGCCAATGAAGACATATGCATCATCCCAGCCCCATATTGCCCTGATTCCAGGAAACGCATGATACAAGCCATTAATGTCACATTCATTCCAAGAACTTACGTTTTGCAGTTGCACTTGTCTAGCACTTGTCCTGATCTCGAAGACACATATATAAACAGGTCTAGAAAAACTGGTTGGAGTATGCGTTTAAGACATCTCAATGCAATTTCTTCACCATAAAAAGAGCTACTTACAGCAAGAACATGGAGTAATTGGTCAAGTTGGCCGAAAACATACCTAAAAGAAGAAATCCATCTGCCTGTCCGATTAAAATGATATACCATAGAGGTATCCTCAAAATTAACTCCACTTAGAATGCCAATTGTGTCATCGGCACTGCCCCAAAAAAGAAATACAGAAATACCATTACTATTGGACTAGGCTACTCAAAGTTCCTACGCCAAGTAATTACACCATAAAGAAACAAACTAGCTAGCTGTCACATAAAGGAAAATGAAGGGAGTTGTGAAACCGAACAGAAACACATGAGGACCATGGATGACTACGTACCTTGTCGTTGCAAGGGAGCTTCCCGAAGGAGAGAAGTATGCAGAATGCACAGCCCTCTTATGATTTAATATCTTCAAACTTTTGGGTTTGTGTGATTTTATGTTTCTCAGATCCCAAAGACAAACAGTCCCATCTGTTGAACTTGTTGCCATGAGGTTAGAGTCTTGAGAATTGAAATCTATTGAATTGATCCTGTCTTCATGGAGAGTCCAACGGGATGAACATTTTCCCATCCTCTCATCCCATATGTTCAATCCTCCACGACCCTCACCAAGAAATAGGCTCCTTGGGTCATCTGGTTTTTGTGAAAGAGAAAATATAGCATCATCAGTGGAGTATACCAGATCAAATACTTCCTTTTCAGCATCCATTAACCGGACAAGGCCATTGTAGCAGCTAGTAAAGATCTGCATTTGATTGAACAAAGGTATGATTCCAAAGAACAGGAGTCAAAATGCATAACCAGCCAGTAAAAGAGGATCAAAATTATTCCTAATGAATCATAGTGTCTTTAGCAGTGAAAGAACAGAATTTAGAACTCATTTTTAGTTTAGTCAGAATTCCGAGTTCAGTTTATGAGTGTAAGGGTTGACCATAAAACATCAACAGGATATATGAATCGAGCCTAATTACTTCTATCACTTACAGAACCTGTGTACAATTCAAGCAATACAAAATATGCCAAACCTATACCATATATGTTCGAGTTTAACAAGCAAATGTGACACTAAATACTGAAAGTTTAAATATAGAAAGAACCTTGGACAAGCAAAAAGGTTGAAACACAATAGCTGAAACTGGACCAGAATGCGGCCGATACAAAAATTTCCCATTATCATCCTTCCATTTATGTTTATGATCCATATTCCAAAAGGCCACATTTCCAAACTTGTTCCCCACCGCAACCATCCTCAAATGATCACAAGGCAAAAACTTCACTACCAATATCCTCCCTGGCACAATCCTTGCAACATTCTCTGGTTCCAAACTCATAGACCCCAAATCAACACAACTCTCAAACTCCCTTTTCTCTATCTTAATTGCATAATCCAAACGCTCACTTTTAACCACACCCTTAATCAAATCACTCGAGACCCCATCACTTTTCTCCTCTCTTACAACCTTACTAACCCCGCCTATTTTATCTTTAATTGGAACACCCAGATGGGGCTTCTTTTCAAAGGAAAGCGCTTTCCATATGTTTATTAGAGATCGATCAGAGCCAGTTCCACTGTAAGCATCCTTCATGCTAAGCGGACCCAAAACGCGTGGGGAGGTCTTCTCTGGACTAATTGGCTTGGAGATTTTAATGGGAGAGTCAACAAAATCATCATCTAAACCTTTAGAATCCGGCGGCACTCCTCGAGTGCGCAGAGACCGCCTGATAACTACAGGCGGAGACTGGGTTTTGGGTTTTTTTTCTGGACTCGATTTATGAGACTTTGATGACGCAGCCCTGAAATTAGAGAAGCAGAGGCAGTTAACAAAGGGAAAGAATAAAATTAGTCATTATTAATAATGAAGAATTTATACGCATAAAGACCACCACCTGTGGCGTTTGGTGGCGGCGGCGGAGAGTTGGGAGGCTGCGGCGTGGAGGTGTAGAGCTGCAATCATTTCCTCGTTCCGGCGGATATTCTCCAGTCTCTTTCGCTCGTATTCCGTTAGTTTCTCAGGCGACATTGATGTTTCCCGCCGACCACAAAAAAATTAAAAAAAAAAAAAAAAAAGGCTCAGAGATAGAGTGATAGAGAAGGAGAGAGAGAGAGAGAGAGAGAGAGAGAGGCGTTTTGGTTTTTTGTTACTGTGTTGGGTTTTGGGGTTGTCTCTTGTGGTCTTTTGGGGATTATTGCAAAACAAATGGCGGCAAATAGAATTTTGGGCGGGACGTGGAATCACGGAATCCCACGTGGCATGATCTGAACCGTTGTAAAAGTTAATTTTAAAAAAAATTGAATTTGTTTTATTTTAAAATTTAGCTGTTCAACATATTATCCACCTGTTTTGCAATGTTATCGTTGCGTGTGTTCTCACCCAAAACAGCAATAAGTTAAATTTCAACTTTGTCGAATTTTATTGTTTCTCCCTTTTTTTTTTCTTTTTTTTGGAAAAAACTGCCATTTAGTGTTCTTTTTACAGAAAATGAGTCCCAAACTCCCAAAATGTGTAGTCTGAGAAGTGTGGCAAGTCCACTGAGATTGTCCCAGATTACAATTTGATGTTTTTACAACTTACAAATCATGATATGGTAACTTTATTGTTAAGAAAAGTTGACCTGTTTAGGTACTTTTATTTATTAGAAAGTGAAAATGTCTGAAAGTTTTTTTTTTTTTAATTATTTTATTTTAACATGGCCAAAGGCTACTAGTCAAGTGGCTGAAATTGAAACTCCTCGAAAAGACTAGAAAAAGAAAATGGAAATAAAATGTGAAAGAGAGTGGAAGCTGGAAATTCCCTGGAAAAAAAATTTCTTTGTCTACTACTGGACCCTAATGAAAAATGTTTAGCCAATATATTAGCTTTCCTTCATCCTTGGTGATTATACATCATCCCACCAATCTTAGCCACAAAGAATTCTCAGTTCTCACCCTTCTGAACATTATTCCTCTAAACATGAATATATATAAAAAAAAAAAAAATGGATAAAAAGAATTTATATTGAATATATTGAGATTGGCTTCTTCAGTTTGTTTTTGCTTCCAACTCCCCTCTTCCCCCCCCCCCCCCCCCAACAATCTCAGTTGCTTGTGGCTTAGCCCATTTAGACTGTGTAGTGCTGTTGGATGGTCTCAATGTCAAGGCCCTTCAGCTTGACCACTGACTCAACATGCCCCTTCAATGTGTGGAGCTCCCTCAGCCTGAACAAAGGGACACAGGATTATCAGAAATTAAGCATGGTTTATTCATCCCACTAAGCATTTTAATGTAATCATATTCGTAATCACACTGGCTGACATAACATCAGATTTTTCAGATTTGCATGCATGATAACTAACCTGGCAACTTCTGCGCGTTTCTTAGCTTGTTCTGCAATCTCAGACAACTCATGGGTAGCCTTGTCATGGGCTATGGCTTCTCGGGGCTGGAGACCGTGAAGTGTGCGTTGAGCTGTGGCCCACTGAGCCTCCCTCTCACCCCTTCCATAGTCCTTCTTGTTTGTGAAAGCAGTCTGAATTTGATATTCAAAAGAAGAACAAAGAAAGACTTGTCAGCAAGCTATACGGGAAGCTTGAAAGGACTTTTCAAATGATATTGCTAGTACTTATTACGAACCTTGCTCTGTAACAAGTTGTCCCAGGCCTTCCCACTCAATGTGTAGCGGATGATGAACTTGAGGATGTCAAGAGGGAAGTAGGTGACAATGCTGTAAATCCAAATCACTCCTGCCCATCCCCATCCAACACCTTGGATTCTTGCAAAGTGCCAGTTTGCATACACAGCAATGACGGTAGCCAACTTCACAGAACAAGCGTTAAGGTTAGAGCAACATCAGAACAATGACATGAACTACAATGCGAAGGCTTTATCGAGCGTGCTCAGTGAATGGAAGTCGCCACAAAAATAGGAAAAGGAAAAACAGCGAGAATAAAACAATTACTGACCAATTGCGCTAACAGGAAGGCAATCGCGAGCAAGAAACCAGGGCGTTCCAGGTAGGACCAGCTCCTTGATCGGGTCACAAAGATGAGTGCTTGACTGATAATGCTGACTTGAAGGTATAGAGCTGCTGTAAGCTCGTCTGGGTTATCTTTGATTGTCTTAACACCAAATGTGTCCTGAAAAATATTCACATTTTAGTAATTTATGTCCAATATAATGTCATTGCTTTGCTGGCATTGGGAGCGATTCACTTACAGAGAAAAAGTCTGTGTCATGAGCAAGCCAGAAGAAGGCAACAGTCATGATTGCCATGTAGGTTCCGAGAACAACACCAGTGGCAAAGATTTCCTTGAGCTTCCAGGAGTCTGGCAAAGGGGAGGGCTTGACTCTGTCCTTGGAGATGGTCATAATTGTTCCATCGTTGAGGATGGCAATGATCAAGACCATGAATGGGGAAAAGTCAAACTTCCAGATAAGTGCAACAAGCAGGAATCCCAACACAATACGGATTGTGATGGAAACAGCATAGATTGTGTAGTTCTTCATTCTCTGGAAGATTGCTCTGCTCGTCAAGACAGCACTTACAATGACGCTCAATCCTGGCTCTGTCAAAACAATGTCTGAGGCACTTCTGGCAGCATCAGTTGCATCTGCCACAGCAATACCAATGTCTGCCTTTTTCAGTGCTGGGGCATCATTAACACCATCACCTGTCATACCACAAATGTGTTTTCTCTCTTGCAGCTTCTTAACAATCTCATACTTGTGCTCTGCAATTCCCAAAGCTCACATTGGTTAGATTATTGATAGCGTGATATCTTTATCTGATCAAATATATCTAAATTGAAAACTCCATTACCAGGGAAGACTCCAGCAAATCCATCAGCCTTCTCGATGAGCTCATGAGTTGGGATGGCAGCAATAGACTCATCCTTGCTGTCACCAAGGAGGGACGATGATGGATACATGTTGGTGCCCATGCCAAGCCTGCGACCAGTTTCTTTTCCAATGGCTAGTTGATCACCGGTTATCATCTTAACATTGACACCAAGGTCAAGAGCCCGGCGGATAGTCTCTGCACTATCATGCCTGGGAGGGTCGAAGAGAGGCAAGAGCCCAACAAAATCCCATGGCCCACCTGCACTTTCTTTAGTCTTCTCTGGTATTGTCTATAAAGAGAAGGAAAAAAAAAAAAAAAACAAATTATCCATTTGATATTCTCCTAGCTAGGTATGCAATATGAAATCATCATGGATTAACATTTTATCAGATTGATCTACCTGAATGCAAACTGCAAGAGAACGAAGGCCACGGTCAGCAAAGTTGTCAATGACTTGATGAGCCTTTTTCCTCGTCTCACCTTTGAGTTCACAAAGATCAATAATCTAGCATATGAACGGAAAGTTAGTACTGGTGGCAAAATGGTTACTTCTCAGATGAATAAAACTATCAAACATTACCTGCTCGGGTGCTCCCTTGCTACATCTGTACCAGTCATCATTGCTGTCAATGTAAGTGATGGCTGTGCGCTTATCAACAGGGTTGAAGGGCAGGAAATGTACCTCAGTAATTCCTTCTCTTGCCTACAAGATCACAGGAAAGCAAATAAAATCCTGTGTACATGTCTCCATAAAACTGAGAGAGAAAGTATAGTAGCATTAACCACTAGCATTCTAGTGAGGGGGTGAACTGCATACCTCCTTGGGGTCACCCAACATTCCAACAATTGATGCATCAATTGCATCCTGGTTTTCAGTTCTCGAAGCCCTGGCAGCAAGTAATATAAGGGTGTCCCTGTCCATGTCCTTGGTAAATACCTACAGTCGCCATTACACCAAAATCAGAATCAACCCACACGCCTTTGAAATCACGGAAGAAAAGTTGGCCTTTTTTGTTCTTGCAATTGTATATTTTGTATTGGTTTACCAACCTCAACGAGGTTCTTGTCAACTGTAAGCTTGTTAAGGGTGAGAGTCCCAGTCTTGTCACTGCAGAGAACATCCATCCCGGCCATTTCTTCAATAGCAGTCATCCTCTTGGTGATGGCACCTTGCTGTGACAGGCGGTGAGACCCAATAGCCATTGTCACCGACAAGACTGTAGGCATGGCAATTGGGATACCTCCGATGAGAAGCACCAAGAGGTTGTCAATCCCCTCTCTGTACTTCCTGTGCTGGATTGGGTACATTACTACAATCTCAAGCAGCATACCCAAAGCAATTGAGCAGATACAGAAGTTACCAATGGCTGTCAACACCTGAGCAGTTGATTACCCAAGAAACGAAGAGTTATAAAAAAATTCGTGGGTCATCATTATGATTTAATTATAGTAAAATAAACCAAAAGCTATACCTTTTGGAAGTGACCAACATTGTTGGTGTTATCAACGAGGTGGGCTGCCTTTCCAAAGAAGGTGTGAACACCAGTGGCAATAACAACTGCCTCAATCTCACCTTGCTTGCAGGTTGAGCCAGAGTAAACCTCATCCCCCGAATTCCTTGTAACTGGAAGGGACTCACCAGTGAGGGCAGATTGATCAATCTTGAGAGGATCTCCTTCCAAGAGACGAGCATCAGCTGGGATGATATCTCCCAATTTAATGCTAATCAAATCTCCTGGAACCAAAAGTGCTGCTTCTTGCTCGCTCCACTTTCCATCCCTCAACACCTATAAATTTTTTCCCATACGCAATGAGCCACATTGCATATTTCATTTTCCACAAGCTGCCAATATTGAAAGCAGTAAACATGAAAAAGGCTGGATAACATTACCTTGGTTTTAGGGGCAAGACCAGCCATCAAAGCAGCCGCAGCATTGCCTGCGTTGTTTTCTTCAATAAAGCTGATGGTGGAGTTGATGATAAGCAATACGACAATGCCGACAAAGTCTTGCCAGTCCGGAGGCTTGCCTCCTCCATTGGCCAAAACAATGGCCATAACGGCAGCTAACTCCATAACCCATGAAAGAGGATTCCACATGAAACCCAAAAACTTGAGGAGCTTGCTCTCCTTTTTCTCCTCAAGCTTATTGGGGCCAAAGATTGCAAGCCTCTTTTCACCTTCTGCCGTGGTCAACCCCTCTCTCGTACATTTTAGCTGCTCGAAGACTTCCTCAATGGGAATTCTCTCCTACACAAACCAACAAGCAGACGACAATAAGAAGATAATCATGTTGACCATAATTGGGGTTTGTCCATTGCATTTTTTCTTTGCTTTTGCAGATTTATCAAGTTTTAGAATTGTTCTGTGACCATATTGCAGCAAAAAGAAACCCATATTGTGATTCTAATCAAGGCGGGGAATGACTAATGCTTACAAGATCGACATTCTCATTCTTGATCTCTTCCAAGGAGATGTCCGCCATGGTGAAATACAGAACCACAGGGGATCAAAACAAGAGAAAATGTCAAGGGATCAAAACAAGAGAAAATGTCAAAGAATCAGAGAGAAAAAGAGAGAGAGAGAGAGAGAGAGAGAGCTCCCAGACAAATGAGAACTCCCCCACCCCAACAAAGGTCCTGAATGCAGAGGGCACTCCTCACCCAACAAAGTCCTCTCGAGGCAGCGTGTAGTCTCTTATAACAGGGCCTTCACTTGCATCAATGGGCCTATCAAAGAGAACCAACCAGATATTTAGGGAGAGAAAACAGAGTTGTCCCTTGGTTCCTGAAGAAGACAGAAAGCCTCTGAATTTAGAAGGTCGTTGTGATTTATAACCAACTTTTGAAAAAATAGGGAGAGACAAGCAAAGCAACGAAGGCTCGAGCAAAACGGGCTTTTGTCCGTTTTGCCTCTGTGGCTTGCCAAGGTCTCCGCGCTTTCTGGTGGCCAATGCTGAGTTATGATTATTGATCCATCCCGAATTGTTGTCAATGCCTCTAATGCCGCTTGGCGATGCGTAATATAATCTTAAGATTAACAAAACCAATTCTTGATACGGAACATTTTCTGAGTCAGGCTAGTAGTGCGTGCATCCGCCGAATTGTGGGCCCCTTTTTTCTCTATTTTATCTTTGTTTTATTGCGTCCGGTTGGTTGTAAACGGCCCAAGTTCTCAACTCTCTTTGTTGTTTTCACGTCGGTAATATAGCTCAGCTTTGGTGAGTTATTGTTTTTTTTTTTTCTTTTCCTTTTTGATTTAAAAAAAAAAAAAAATGAAAAAACAGAAATGATACTCATAATTTCATGAACGAGGATTGCTAATATTTTTGACCACTGAATCGTTGTTAAGCAGTTGAAAGTGCTAATATTATCCAGTGAAGTCCAGCACATGGTAATTCTAGACATACATTGAAAGGCGGGATTCGCTTTGCTGTCTTCGATCGTAGTTGGGTCGAACATCCCTGAGCGAGAGGATTTAGCCCTTATCCATCCCTAACAATATTACCCGACAGAGGTAAAACAATATTTAGGAAAATAACTACTCTATAATCTTCTTGTATGACGTCCAGAAAAAACGGACAAGACTACTTATATGACCACACAAAAATATTTACCAAAGCAACACCTCAGCTTTAAGCCCATTATTTTATGGCTACTCTGATCTCCATTTTTCCTTTTTTTTTTTTTTTTCTTAATGTTATTAATACCATTCTCCCAAATATCATCATTATGATTTTCATTTCATTCTATACGATTGGCATCAATCTATCAAAAATCCCCTATCTGAAAAACAGACGCCCAATATCAAAGAAGAATCTCTTTTCCCCTGCACTGATCAAAAAGCCTTGTACGGGTTCCCCGCCCACTTTTGCATCCACTTCCAAATCTGAATATAAAATTAACAACACTTCAATAAATAAAAATTTGAAGTTTTCTCTTTATGAAAATCAAGAAAACTACTCTATTGCATATTTCACAAATTAATAAGTTTTAATAAATATTAAGAAAAATAAAATCATAATCTAAGCCTATCCCGACAGTATAGCCAGACTCTCGCGATGATGTGATCCATATCCCAAAACTTGCGGCCAAGGAATTCTGAAGGCTTAAGATTCAGCTTCTAGCATTTACAGTCGAGGACAATGACTTTCATTTACCGTTTTCCTGCAAATGCAGAGGATGCGATGAGAACACCTTGCTTAATTAGATATTACCATCGCCTGCTCGAAAGCGCACAGTACCAATATGAAACCAAGTTTAACCAAAGCAATGGAGTAGCCTTTTCTAGAAAAGGATTCACAATTGCTTTCCGCGAAGAAGAGTCAGCAACAAAACCAAGAAGCTGCAATTCCACAACTTGTTAAGACAATGCACAAAATGAAGCTGGACATCGCACCTAACCTCACTTCTCATAATTTTCCAACATGAAAGTCAGCATTACATTTGCACCACCAACAGACAAGTTCACTCCCGAGTTGCTGAGATAAGTAGCAATTTACAGGTGGCTCCAGTCACCACAAAAACAAAACACAACAGTTACCACTACATTTAGTCATCTAGCACTCATCATACGAACATACTCCTATGTATTGCAGAGCCACCAGGAGTTATCAACAAGCATTTGTTTTTGGCATAGGCATTCCTTTTACCAATCACAATTCCATTCAGAGCAACTTCAAAATGAGCCACCCAAAACTTTAAACAAACAAATAAAACACAAAGAACATCCAAATGAAAACTAATTTAAGGCAGCCAAGAGAAGGGGAATTGAGATGGAACATAATATTAATGGAGGGGGTGCAGAGATCATAATCATCAAAAATACATTAAACATAAGCTGAAACCCAACATCGTCTAATTCATTTATCTGGAAATTCCAAAACCTAAATAAACATTAAATTATTGCAAAAAACAAAAAAGACAAAGAGCGAAGCAATAAAGGTTGCAAACTTCCAAAATCAGCGCTTCCAGCTCAAAACCCTAGCTTGGTACGGCGCCAGTGCCTGCGCTTAGCATTGTATCTGCAAAATTCCAGAAAACCCCAAAGTAAACAAAACATCAACAACAAACAACCGAGAAGCAGCACAAAGACTCCAAACAAGAGATCCATGAAACATGTAAAATACAGTTTAGATCACCTGATGGTGTTGTCAGTTCTCATGCGAATCCAATGAGGGATGGGCCGGTTCTGCCTCATCTTCTTCGCCAGCTTCTTCTTGATCCGGAAGGTCTTGTGTGACGGCTACACAATCCAACAAAAAAAGCCACACATTTTCACAATTTCGCCTACACATTAAGCAGATTTCTAGCTGCCTACAGAGACGGAGAATTGTTATAAGAGAGAGAGAGAGAGAGAGAGTACCATTTTCGCAACTTTGCAGCTTGGGGGGCGCGAGGCTGAAACTGGACAGTGCGCGAGAAGCTGGCAATAGAAACCCTAGAATCCTTGGGCTTGCTTAATTTATGGGTAGGATTTACAATTCAACGGCGTCGTTTACTTTGTATAAATTTTGGCCCATAGAAATCTGCCGCCATATTATTTGGGCCTCACTTATATATTTAACTTGGGCCGATCGCATAATTTTCTTGGTCCAGGTAAGATTAACTTATTTTCCAATTGTACAATTTTAACGTTAAACGATGGAATTCAATGGGGCCAAAAGAATAAAAAAGGTTAATGTGAAATTCAATGGGAAAAGAGATGCCAATAAGAACAAGCCTTCTATTTTACGGCAGAGTTGAATATTAAGAGGTGGCAAAAAAAAAAAAAGGAAAAGTCTTCCTAGTCTTGGTATGAGCCAATCTTTTGTTTTTTTTTTTGTTTTTTGTTTTTTTTCTATTTTATGGGTTGCTTCTATATATATATATATATATATATATGTGATATCAAATATTGATCTTTCGAAAACAGGGACCACTGTGGACATTGGCTCAACGACCACTGTGGACCACCGTACTTGATCAATTAAGAGTAAAGCACGTTCACTTTAACAACTAAGATAATCATTGTCACTTCACATTAATAGTCTATCTGTTTTAACAGTCTTAGGAACTTGAGATCCATTGGCGTGGGCGTTACATTAGCCTAATTCAACAGGTACACGTCCACTGGCAGGATGTCATTGAAATGCCCCAGAGTAGTATGAAACAACTGTATATGGTAATAGTTAGGAGAAGCAATAGTTAAGAGTTCAAACCAACACTGCGACGGTGAAATTTACGATTACCAAACAAAAATAAGAGAGGGATTACATTTTCAGATGGCATATGTAAATGATTCTTTAGAATGGTTTTTATTTATCTATTTTACTCTCATTACAAGTAACCATGGTGTCTTGAAACATCTTATTCTGTTTATTATAAGAGTAAAAACTAGACAAAAAGAGGCATATACACATTCTATGGAATGGCCACTGTGTGTTGTCTTCCCTGGATGTCTACGCTCCCCATGTGGATGCAGCTGCCACAAAAGGAAAGCCAGTCATTAGAATCATTGAGCTTAAAAAAACTGAAAAATTACCAGAACTTAGATGGGGTGATAGGCAGCAAATTTCGAGCTGCTCCAATCCCTAATCTCAGCCCTTTTAATATTTTGTTTTTACGAGATTGCAAGCAATCTTTTCAGACAAAACGTTTAGTAACAACTCCATGTTACATACCTACTCCAGAAAGAGTCCAATTGTCGTCGTTGCCCAATTGCCATGCAAAGTAACCAAGCAATCCGTTGTCCTTGGCGTATGTGACCTTAGTGGAAATACTCCCAGTATCATCGTAACCAATCCATGTTGTCCCAGAGTAGCAGTAATTTGAAACGTAAGTTGAATTATAAAGCGACGTGGCATCGTTTTGGGAGAGAAAGGCATTGATCTGAGCATAACTTACGTCACCATACTTGGTTATAGCTGCACCTACAGACGGTGCGAAAAAGCCATTGTCATTAGCATCTGCAAGCTGCCAGGCCCAGCCATAAAAGGGAAAGCCCAGAACTATTTTGTTGGCTGCCTGGCCTGCGTTTATCCAGGTTGTGACTCCATAATCCCCACTGACTGTAGTCCCAGGATTGTACAATGCAGCTGGCGGCCCTGTAACGTTTGACCAACCAGGACCATAGAAATCATAGGCCATTACGTTGATCCAATCCAAGCTGTTTGATATGGCCTGGATTGGGTAATTGATGGAATAATAGTCTGATGAGCGAAACACTGCAGCGACTAGAAGTAAGGAAGTGCTGCCTGTTGTTGCAGACTCACTGTCTATAGCATCTCTCCACTCATTAAGAAGCAAACCCAGGTTGGTCATCTTTTCATCGGTATTTGGGTACTCCCAGTCGATGTCAAGACCATCAAAGTTATATGTTCTTGCCAAGTTGATTGATGAGTCGATAAAGGTTTTGCGGGAACTGGCTTGGCTCGCCATTGAAGCGAAGTCGGAAGCTATTTTCTCTCCTCCACCGCCGATTGACAAGATGCTCTTAACAGCAGGGTTTTTCTGTTGGACAGTTTCTGCAAAGGTGGAAAATTGAGTCTGTTTATCGGCCGCAATTGTGACTTGGTTAGTCTGCGAATCGAGATCGGCAAAAGCACAGAAAAGGTGTGTGAAAAGGGTGGAATCTATGTCGGAAACTGCAAGTCCGCTGTCAGAATACCAGTAAGCGGCTCTAACAGCATCTTGTCCCACAGAATAATGAAGCTGAAGAAGCATTGCAAGACTCAAAAAGCAGAGAAGGATTTTGGAAGCCATTGAAGAATTGTGGATGGCTGGCGAATAAGACATGCTTCACAATATATATATATATATATATACTTAGCGGACTAAAGAATTTGCTCTAAAGCTTCTAACCTGAAAATTTGAAATGTCAAATGTTTGGATTGCTTGTCGAATCGTTTAAGCAAAACGCAGAACATTTCAAACAAGTAACCTTAGTTGATTTTTGCAAGCCATGTGAATCTTTCAAAATGCAGCCATCATGTGCTCTTACGAAACTGCTTATCCAATACAATATCCATAAAGACTCGCACTCTGCATACTCGCAAGCTTTTCTTAGCCAATTTATATTTATTAATCGGTTGATTTTCTGCCATATAAAAGCACCCTAAGGTAGGACACGTCGTCACGGACCAGAACTTGATGGATGGAAGAAATCGTCTTTGATTGCGAAGGAACTTATAGAATACTTAATTTTCAAGTATATTCCAAGAATATATATATATATATATTTTGGGTATATTTTTTATTTGATCATTTAGAATTTTTTAGTATCATATGTTTCACGTTGTCATCCACCGTCGCACGCAGATTTAGACAACGTTAGGGCTTTTTTTCTGAGCAATGAACGTTAAGGCTGTTTGCCTCGTTACAAAATAAGATTTGATATAAAAAAATACAAGGTCTTGTTTATTTATTCTTTTATTATTCTGCCCTTTTCTTCTCGGCAAGAAGTATCTGCGTTAAGCCCCATGTCTGGAATGCTGCACCCGCGCAAGAAAAAATCTCACTTTAGAGTGTTTTCGAAGATTAAAATATAATCACTTCAGTTTAAGTGACCATAAAGGTTAAGTAGAGTATAGATAGAGAGCACTCTCTTCTTCTGTCCACGGGCCTTAAAAAGATTTTTCTCTCCGTTAACAATTAATAACTAATTACTCACTATTTCTGATTTATTTATTATTTTTTTTGGAGGAGGGGGGGGGGGGGGGACATTTCTCGGCCTCTGTTTAAAAGGAAGAGTAGCCGTTGCGTTGTCTCAATGTTTGAAAAGTTCGCAAAAGAAAGAGATACCAATCTTGAAGAAATACTTGGTCCTGTGAGATTCTTGGCAATATTGCAATGGCGATTCGGCAATACAGAGCCAAAAACCTCGACCGGTTGCCTATTCTTTTCTTGCTTCTTCATATACAATTTGTTCATTCCTAACGTTTTATTCATCTTTCTTGAATGATGTTCCGAGGTTTTGATGCGCAATGCAAATTATTGATTTTGATGATCTTGGAGAGCTCAGAGACAATGGATCCCCTTTCTTCAGACTCTTGCTCGGTAAAGTCCTCGCCATTTTTCTTTTTCTTGAGATCTGGAAAAGAAGAAAAAACTATACGTTTGTTTTTTTTTTGGTGGGGAGGGGGTGGGTTTGAAATAAAATCTATATTTGGTTTAAAAAAAAGGCGATATCTCGTTCTTGAAACACGAGATGGCTCATCTATCTCGCGCTACGGAAGTGCTGATCGAAAGAACATATCTGGACCGTTCATCAGCTGGAATGATCTGTTTTGGTTACCACAGGCAATCATATGTTACGCTCGAGCGCGTTCCCGCACGCGCCCTCTCTCACTCTACGCTTTGCTGTTCCTTGCTCCTCTTCGCCCGCCACCGTTAACTCTCCCATGGCGACCTCAGCTAGAATTGCAATCGTTGGCGACGTCGTGAGTCTCTCTCTCTCTTTCTCTCTGGCGTTGTTTTTATTTCCATTCGAATTTAGAAACCCTAACTTTCGTTTTTTTTTTTTTCATTATTTTGTGTAAGCACGATGATTGGTGTCTAGAAGAAGACACAAAGGCACTGCGATATTTGCAGGTAATCTTCTAAGTTTTACCTTCTTCATTTGTCAATTTTTAGGTGTCTCAGGCTCATCAACACTGGTAATATCCCTTTTGATCTGGGTGAGGATTAAGGTGTGCTTTTAATGTCAAAGGTATATGTGCACGTTAACTTCTCTCTTGCGCGGCATGGTTGGTGGGTATGGTTCTTAGTGTTGTCTTAAGCTTTCCATGTGTGTTCTTTGTATTGCATGATGCTGCATTTGTGTTTTACAAGTGAGGCTTTTATATTTATATTTGCCAAGTGCTAATACGGGAGCTACTCAAGATGATATATATGAAGATAGGCCCGAATACTAATTGGTAATAATATCTTTGTTGTTTGTTATGTGAACAATAAAAAAATGTGAGTTGTGAGCAGCCAGCCAACCTTTTAAATTTTTGGTGGTGGAGAACATAGTTACTAAACATGCATAGGAGTCTTGGAGTGAAAGAGGAAGGTGGAAGGCATGAACAAGCACTTGAAACGTTAAAAATTCCTTAAAATATCAATTATAAAATTGAAGCACCATAACTTTAAAAAACGTGGACTGCATAGCATTACAATAATGAATATTAATCTTATGGGCCCCAAATTTTTAACATTTTCTTCCCCTTAAGGCACTTGCTGAGTGGAAGCCTATTTTGAGCCTGAATGCGTGTCATGCTAGGCACACTTGAGGCATGCCTATTGCTACTGTGCCAGTTGCTGATTGCAGAAGAGAAGGAATTCCAAGCCAATGACAATTTTAGCTATAAGAATCACTGCTCAGCATCCACTTCTGTTAATCAAAGTTGTATTGACATTGAAATTTTCCTTGTGTGTTTTTGTTTTCCTGTCTTCCCGAGAACTTTTCTTATAGTTTTGCACCTAGAGCAGCTCAATCTCTCTAATACCCAGTTTCTATGGCTTGCAGCCAGATTTGGTGCTATTTACAGGCAGGTTCTCTTCTCAATCACCATTTGTCAATATGATGTCTCTGGCTGCTTGCATTTTATGTACATTTGATGACTTCATGATCCTTTTTGCATATTTTAACCAGCTAGCTAAATGGCAAGGACATTTACGAAGAGGATAGGTGTCCAAAATTTGTCTCTTGTAGACATCATTTAGATACTAGGAGTCTGCAACAACTTAAATGAGATCAAATAATTTGGAAACCCAGCCTATGGTGTGGCCTGATCATTTGATCTGCATATTTACAACATAATTGGAAAATTACCATGCAGTGTTTATACTTCCACTTAACTATTTTTTATCATTTTCTTTTCTGGTTTTTATTCAGGTGACTTTGGTAATGAGAATGTGGAACTTGTCCAGAGCATTGCAGATCTGCACTTTCCTAAAGCAGTTATTTTGGGAAACCATGATGCTTGGAACACGCAACAGTTTTCGGAAGGGTAAGTTCGGCTACTACTTCTGACAGAAAAATAAGAGCAATGTAGTGGTTATAGCTGATTGACTGTATGCATTGATACGTTTGATATATGATTGAAGTCTAGGACTTCGCCTTAGATTCAAAGAAAGGAATTGTAATTTGTTTACCTTTCTTTTTTTGGAATTGCAGTTGAAAGGTGATAATATTTTTTATTCTTGGACTTGAAGTTGCTGTTAATGCTTGTATATACATGCTCATATTTGCATCCATATGTGATGGGTTTAGACCAGCTGTCGCCATTATTTTTCCAGCTTCAATATCGGGCATGAATATGTGATCACCATTATCTTTTATGAGCCAACTTAAAAGTTTAACATCAAGTTGACTGTGACACTTTCTTTGGTCCCAGTCTTAGGAGGATGGATGGTGTTCAACTTCAACTGGAATGGTAAGCTTATCAATGTAATCTGAGCGAGCCAATTTTTCAGGATGATGCCTTCTTGCATCTTATGCCCACTTTATGTTCACTTGCATAACTATATTTGTTACAAATCTTTCTGTTGCACCCTATTTCTTATTTTGTCCTGTGATTGCAATTTCTGTATTAAGCATGTGCTTATGCATCTTATTCCATTTATGTTTTGTTGTGAATTGTACTCTTATTTGCTTGTTCTATGCACAAGGAGAGATCAAATATATTCAAACGTTTAACAGATGATATGGAAAATGCTTATTCAAGCCTCCTATTTTCCGCTTATCGATTTTAAGCAATTTATAAATATACTTTCCTTTGATGACCGTTTGACCGAGCCAGACTGGACTTGCCTGGGCACCTGTCAGGCAACTCATGGAGTTCAACAATTTCAACATTTGATTTTAAACATGAGTAAATTTTTGTTACTTTCCTTTTGTTTTTAGTTTCATGCATCTTGTGAGGTATATTCCAAAAGCGCTAAAACCAGGTTAATTATGGAATGGAGCAAGATCGGTATATGCATCTTCCCTTGCAGTTTTATATTTCTTTAAATTTCACCTCTTATTTCACTTTGGCATAAGTGAGTAGCATGTTCATATTGTGTAGAACACACAATAAGGTATGGAAAAGGTATTTATCTTCTTCAGTTTCTGTTGCACTTGATCCATCATGCATGGAATGAATTTTGAAGAAGTTGCTGAATGACAATACCTTTTTGCAACAATTAGTCTTGGTGAAGAGCATGTAGGTTATAAGCATTTGGACTTCCCTTCGTTAAAGCTTAGTGTTGTTGGTGGACGGCCATTTTCTTGTGGTGGTGACCAGCTTTTCCGGAAAAGGCTTCTTTCTGCAAGGTTTGTATTTGAAGCATATCCTTGTACTTGGAGCAATGATTTCTTTGATCTTTCTTCGGTCCTTTATTATGGCATGTTAGCCATGCTTATTAAGTATAAGATGTTTTCTAGTATTCAATTCTTTTGGACAACAAGATACTATCTAGTTCTAGTAATAGTTCCTGTTTTGATGCTCTTCATAGTCTTGAATGCTTTTCATAATTATATTTTTCCCTGGAGAAAATAAACCCTTACTCTATTGCAGCATAAATTATTTTCTATTCAGTTACAGCATTAATGATGCAGTGGTAATTTTTTATGATACTAAAGTTTATGCTATTTGGGGTGGCAATATCAAATTGGCTTGTTTGGTAAAGGAGTCAACTAGGGTGCTTATACAGGCAGTTAACCAGATGCTGTTCACTTTCTGAACCAGACATTTATGTGTAGAATTTTCTCCTCTCTTTTGAGATTCAGACGATACAATTTTCTCCTCCTTGTTCTTATTTGGCTTGTTTGTCAATTAATTTAAGATAACATGCTTGCTTAGATATAGAGTCAAGGACATGGATGGAAGTGCCAGGAGAATATATGATGCTGCAATGGGCACTCCAGAGGGCCATTTGATTATACTTCTCGCTCATAATGGTCCTACAGGTATTTAGCTGGCCAAATGTACCTCTAGATATAACTCTTTGGTTGTATTTATTTAAATCCATTTTGATCTTCCTTTGTCCAGGTCTTGGCTCAAATTTGAATGACATATGTGGAAAAGATTGGGTGTTTGGAGGTGGTGACCATGGTGATCCGGGTAATAGTTTCTGACTTAAGCTACAAGTAATTGGGATATATTCCTTTTTGTTTCATCAACTAATCATCACACAATGAAGGACCAGGGCTTTCAATTCATTCCTTTGTTTTGTTGCACTTATGTGGTATAACATGGATTAGTGACTTGTGGGATTGTGTAGTAATCGGATCTAGAAAGTGAAGAAACAGATTACCGTGCAATCATGAATGCAACATATAGTCTATGCTTAGTTCATAGTAGAACAGAATAATGAAAAAAGATTCATGTAACCAACCTCAATTAAATTTGAGATCAAACCTTTGTTGTTGTTGTTGTTAACTTAGATTCTATGATTGAACTGAGAACAAGCTACACATGACTGATTTCACCGTCATGTAATACAGATCTAGCGCAAGCCATAGCTCAGTTGAAAGAGACAACCAAATGTGATATCCCACTGGTTGTTTTTGGTCACATGCATAAAGAGCTGGCATACGGAAATGGTGTTCGGAAAATGATTGTGGTTGGTACAGACAGGAGTATATATCTGAATGGAGCCATTGTTCCTAGAGTTAAGAGACTAATTGCTAGTGAAGGAAGTGCCTGTAGAAGCTTCATGAGTGATGAAACACCTGAGTTTGAAGGCACAATTCGAGCATTCACAATAGTTGAGGTTCTGGGAGGTAGGGTTGACAGAATTTCAGAAACTTGGGTTTCAGTTATTGGAGACGAGACTGCATTACAAGGAGAGCATATATTGTTTACACATGGCAATCAGCTTTCCTGATGAAAAACTTAGTCTGTAGCTGCATATCCTAATCCTTAGTAAGTACAACTGTGCTCGTCTTCTGTAAGCTATTGTTTCACTTTGCTTGGCACCAACTCAATGATTCATCTGGTGAGACCCAACTCTTTTGTACACCTTTATATGCAGTCCTAACGAGCAAAATTTTAACATAGAATTCCCCGCTTGCATGGTTTTAAAATTGTTGGGAGAGGACGGAGCAAAGAAATTTACAGTATTGTTTAGTCCCAGGACGATGCGTTTTATGGGGCACATTACTTTTGCCAAGGAAATGAAACCAATGCTCTTTTATTGAATGAAACCAACAGTTTAAAGAACGGTTTATTTTGTCTGTTTCTAAGAAACGACGTTCTATATGGGTTAATCCTTTCCTTTTCTATTCTATTTGTCAAAAAAAGATGAGAAAATAAAAAGAAAGCGATGTCCTTGCTTGGACCCCTGTTGAGTTGGGTCCAAATGTTTCTAGCATGACTGTTTGTGCCAGAGAGGGAGGAACCTACCAATGGTCCAGTTGTTCATCATTATCAAATTATTATGGATTTATCACAAAGATTTTGTGCTAATATATGAGTCAATTGAACACATTTTTGCAATGCAAATGCATGACAATTACTATTTCTAGGATAAAGATCCAATCATGTGGTGACATATGGTCCAAGGAATATACTTCAATATCTCTCTTTTTCTCCCTGTGTTTTTCTCTTTTTTTTTTTTTTTTTTTTTTTTTTATCTTACGGCTTGAATTATCAAATTCTAACATTAGTTTTAGAACTTAACAATTCAAGCGTGGCAGGGTTTCGAATACCGTCACACAGTACAATTACTCACTTCACCACTGGGCTGTGGCTGGTTCTCCAGTACTCTTTATTTGTTTATAATGTTCAACTTTTTTTTAAAAAAAAAAAAGGCACGGACTGCCAAGCATTCTATGTGCTTTTTGACTCGTTGTATCCCTTAAAGACTGAAGCCTGCAAAAAGATGGTTGAAAAGCCAATGAAAGCATGTCTTGGAGATGTTTTTAAAGAGGCAAAATCCGGGGTCCCCTAGGCTGACTAGCTACCTCTGTCCCCTCTTCAGTTGCTCGACTTTTATTTATTTGACTGTTTCAATAACCCTTGCGATTGGATCACTTGATGGCAACAGTGACAATTTTTTAAGTTTAAAATGTCTCGAAATAATCTCAAGAAACTCCCTTGTATCGCCAAATGGCCATGTGGCTGGTTTTGCAGCCGACCACGCACATGCCGCTATGCCAGCAGGCAGCAGCTGTCCTGCCCAGCAACTAACCATGATCTTATTAAATGACCATTTTTGGAATTGGAGTAACCAGCAGGCAATGGTACGAGTATTGAATTCGAGTCATATGCAGGCAATGATACATCTCCCATCCAACAATCGACAAGCATTATATCGTTTTCCGATTGACCTGTTAATTTACTACGTACCCCCACCTTTCTTTTTCAATTATTTGCACGAATTTAGGTCGTTCAGCTTTCAAATGCCAGAGGTCCCAAGCATCCATGGCTGTGCTAATCGATGCAAATCGACCAATTACCTTACTGTCCAAATCAAAATCCAATCATTGTGGTCGCCATTTCCCATCCATTCAATTTCCCTATTATGGTAAAGACTTACAGAAAATATCCTTCATTCCTAACGAGGTTGCTTTTCTTTTTCACAATTTTCTGCGTTGTTTTCCCGAATCTTTCATGTAAATGGTCCTTTTCCTAACCGCAGCTAAGTGTATTTTCATTGCTACTGGCACGGCAAAGTTCTGATTCCAATGTGGTCCCCAATATGAAGTTGCTCTAATTAGATTAGTGTCATATCCCGCGCCCACAAGCGACAAGGGAATAAAATTTGATTAAACGTACCTTTTAATTAATATATCCAGTGAGACAATCGTAAATAGGAAATGGCTAATGGTAATTTGCAAGTGGAAAAACGTAGGTTCTAAACATTACCGCGCGTTAATAAATTAAAGTGGGAACAAAAGGGTCCATAGATAAAACATAGCTAAGGCTACGGGGCTGCGAAGAGGTCTGGACAGTACGGTTGCTGTCTGTGAATTGACTGATGAGAGTCGGCAAATGAGGCCGAGTTGCTTTGTCCGTAATTTGGTAGATGCAATGATCGCGATAATCATAATTAATAAACTAATGAGAAACTTTTTCCTTTTTTTTTTTTATTTTTTTATTAAAGAAGCGGCCGAGGCAAACGAGAACACGTCATCTCTTTGGCGGGCACATGACTTGACCCAAGTTTGGTTGAGAAAGAAGGTCTGACCCCGGAATATTACGAGCATTCAGTCTCTGACCAAATCTCATCCGTCCATCTTCTCTGTTTTACACTCTTCCCTCCTTTGCCCCCATCACTGGGGGACACTTGTTTTTAGGAAATTCTACTGTCACGGCGCCAGATAAACAAATAATAATAAATTATACAGATTCTCCGTCAAAAGATAAAAAAACTGCCGTTCTCTCCCACACAAAGAAAATAGAATAATGATACTAAAAAGGAATGTTTATTAATCGAAAATTAACAAAACAAAAAAAGGTCTCTTAACCCCTGCTCCCCCCCCCCCACCAAAAGGGCAATTGACATAGACAGAAAGTACCAAGACTTACAAATAATCCAAAGGTTTAACTTGGCTAAGCAGAGACTTGTATTGAATGATTACGCATAACCACTTATGATTAACAATGATGTGAATTTATTGTATTGGGTTTCGACAGTTTGCCATACAATGACGTGACGTGTATCAAACCAAAAGAAACCATCTTTGAATATTAGCATCGTTATTAAAGTGATCAAGTTCAAGTCTTACACAGTGCTGGAAAATGATCCAAGCATGAAAGTATCCAAGCGAGACACAAAAACTGTTGAATTGACTTGTGGGCGAAGGTTAAGACTGCCATTTTAGTCACCGTTTAAAACAAAGAGTGCCATGCAAATGCGAACACCGTATCCATAAGCATCATCATCTTCTTAACCTTTCTCTCTCTCACATCTGTTCCCTAAAAATCCTCGTAATTCTTTTTTCTGGGTTTTTTGTTCCTTCCCATCGTCTCCACCAGCATCACCACCACTTCCAGCTCACCCTCTTAGATCGGATCCTTCACATTTACCCATAAACCAAGCAAAAATATTTAAAAAAAAAAAAAGAATAGCAAACAAAAAAAAAGGGGGGAGAGAGAGAGAGAGAGAGAGGATCTTGCCATCTTTTAACTACCTATAAAACCAGATATATGGTATTATCCACCTATAGCCATAGAATCTGAACTGGGGTTGTTGTTGGGTTTTGTTTCTGTTACTGTTTTCTTTTCTGTTTTTTTTTTTTTTTTTCATTTTTGTTTTGGGTGTTGTGTCTCGTCCTAGAAAACAAAGTACGAGATATACAATAAACAACGTTGGCGGCACAAAGCAATAAATGGGCAATGTAACATCAAATGTGGCAGCAAAGTTCGCGTTTTTCCCGCCAGACCCACCAACATACGACGTGTACAGGGAGGAGGATGGGAGGCTGGTGGTACCGGGTGTCACCCCGGACAAGAACGTGGAAGTGCATTTGTTGGAGACCAAAGCCGGGAACAAGATTGTTGCCACCTTTTGGAAACACCCGTTTGCGAGATTCACACTCTTGTATTCCCATGGAAACGCTGCTGACCTTGGACAAATGTATGAGCTCTTCATTCAGCTCAGGGCTCATCTGAGAGTCCACATCATGAGGTATGTTCTTGGTGGGTTTGTTTTTTTTGTTCAGTTAATTGTTATATTTTTTCTTCTTTTTTTGGTTTATGTTTGATACTTTCGATGTTCTGTAATTAATGATTTCTTTCTGCGTATGTTTTTCGTATATTTTTTATTTGGTTTTTGATTGTCTGAGATGGATTTGATTTGATTTTCTATCTGCTAATGTTCCTATATTTGTAAGAGGTTCATTTGCATGTTTTAATTGAACCAGACTTCGCTTGCTGGTTCTTTAACGTCCTCAAGATTGAATAAATGGTATTTGCTTATAGATGTACAAAAATTGAAGGATTAGTATTTCAAGATTAGCTTTAAGTGTGGACAAGGCAGCTAGGAGCATATGGTGCGCTTTTGGTTGGTTACTCACGTGGTTTATTGCTATTTTGCAGCTATGACTATTCAGGATATGGAGCATCTTCCGGAAAGGTAAAAGAACCACACGAAATCAATAACTATTTGTAGTTTCTGATGAAATGTTGACTGCATTAAAATTGAAAGATATACTTAAACACGAATGTGCTCTCTTTTTGGTGAGAAATGCTGATAGCAGCAAGGACAAATTTTTGTCTCAACTGTCTGTCTTTCCTTTACCTGGCCTAAACCTTTTACCTGATTAGTTGTTGTCGTCTCTCTATTGTTAATTAGCCTTCTGAGTTCAACACATACCATGATATAGAAGCTGTGTACAATTGTTTGAAGAAGGATTATGGAGTTAAGCAGGAGGAATTGATATTGTATGGTCAATCTGTTGGAAGTGGTCCTACCCTACATTTAGCTTCTCGCTTACAGAAGTTAAGAGGTGTTGCTCTTCACAGTGCAATGCTTTCTGGCATACGCGTCTTGTATCCTGTCAAGATGACATTTTGGTTTGACATTTTCAAGGTAAGATTAGCAGCAGCATTTTAGATTTGATATCCTTTCTTAAGGTTAAGTTAGCTTAAATTATTATTTTTTTTTTCCCTAAGGAAGCTCTATCTAATGATTGCAGAACATAGACAAAATACGGCTTGTGGATTGTCCAGTACTAGTCATACATGTGAGTTCTCTTTTCTGCACTATGCTGGCCACTGTGACCAGATACTTTCTTTCTAATACTTCCCTTTCTGTACAATTGTTACCAATATGCCGTGCTTGCTGCAAGTTGAACATGAACCTAATCTCAAGCCTTCTAACTAGCTTAGATATAACATGTGCACATCTTGGATATTTTGGTTAGTCTTTCTCTTTTGTTTCCTTCTTGTTTATTCGCTCAGCAAGCAGTTTAGAGTAGCCTGTATAACTAGGAATCTCTGGTTGCCTACAAAAATTCCCTGGAGTTTTCCTTGCTTTGTGCACGCTTGCCAGAAAACTTCAGTTATGAAATTGTTAAATTGTGGTCATCAATAATGGAATAACCATTGTTGATGATGATAACCTTTGTTATCTTGCAGGGAACAAATGATGAAATTGTTGATTGGTCCCATGGGAAGCGCCTGTGGGAACTCTCCAAGGAAAAATATGATCCATTGTGGGTCAAGGGTGGTGGACATTGCAACCTTGAAACTTACCCTGAATACATCAAGCACTTAAGGAAGTTCGTGAATGCAATGGAGAAGTTATCTGTCACGAAACCGGCGAAGCAACTCAATTCTACCCACAGTATTGGTGTGAAACATAACAAGTGCTTAAGATTTGGGATAAGGTAGGCAATTGAAATGCAGTTCATCAGAAGAGTTGGTTTCCCTGGAATGCGACCTATCACTAAAGAAAAGATGCATCCGATTGCTTCATAGACCTGGGGATAAAGGCAACCAAGTCATCTCAACTGCTTGGTATGTCTCTGAAGACCAGGGACAAGTCAGGATGGGAACGACACTTGCTCTGTTTGGATATAGATCCTGTTAAGACGTCTCAGTTTTTTGGGTGGCAATCTTAGGTAGCTATAGCTATCTTTCACTAATGGATGTCAAAGAGCTGTCCCCTGTAAATTCTACCGTCTTCATTTGTAGAGAAGGTCTGAATGACGTGGATGCGGAAAAGACCTTAACCATTGATTACAAGATGCAAAACTTGAATTATCATGATGATTAACTGCAATTAACTATTCAGATCTTATCCTATCAATTCCGTGCACCAAGCTTTTTTTTTTTTTCTGTACATCGGAAATGTGGTGTTTGCTTTTTGACCCATTACTTTTTTGTTTTTGCTTCCTTTCTATGCCATGGAATCTGGAGTTACAACTTTAATGTGTGTATCAACATCTCTGTTTTTGCATTCTGGGATTGACCATTAAACGAATTCCAAGGTATCTTCGGCCGACAATGACTTTTATGAGAACATCTTTGTCTGAAAAATACTGGATACAACTGGAAATCAGCGAGCACAAGCGTCAAATGAACACGACATTGCTCAAGCCCAAAGTAGAACGGCAGCCCATTATGCTTTGCCCAATTGGCATGCTAATGGGACAGGCAGGCTGTCTTGCTATCCTCCATACATTTTTCGGCCTGACCCCAACAAATATTGCAACTCTAGGCCAATCGCAGATGCTTGAAGTGAAAATACCGAAAAAGATAGAAGCTTTTTATTATTTTTCTTTTTCCCGCAATAAGCAAAGTTTCCGATTTCGTCTCTTCTTATCTATAATTTGTCGCATAACAGCAATTTGGATCATTTGATTAAGAGATGATTAACGTTAAGACCATTGAGTAAAACATTGATTTATACTTGTTATTAATCGGGTAATTAAGTTGGTATTGGAACTGTAGTTCTTACAAACAAGGAAGAACGAACAATCAATTGGAGATTTCATCATCAACCTTTACTGAAAGTTTTCCAAAATCCAATACCATGATGCGTTTTAAATAATTTATCTTGTGATTGTTAGCTAGCTAGCTAGCTAGATGGCGGTAGTCCAATTCACTAAATGGCATTTAACTTTGAGAGAATTAATGGGCACTCAGACGCTAGATGATTTGCTGGGTACTTTTCCATCGATGTGGTTTTGTAGATAACTCATTTTCTCCTCCCCCCCCCCCTCCCCCGCCAGGTTTCTCTGAAGCCAGCTGGTTTCCCATTACCAAAGCTAGCGGGTCCGCAGCTTTAATCCTCTTTTTTCTTTTATACATTATAAAGGCTAATGGTAAATTGGTAATGCTCCCACATATTGATTGATGCTTGTAATAATTTTCCAATGTTCACTGTCATCAATTATTGTGGTTGCCAAAAGTGAGTCCGGGGGTCCGATCAATGGTTGTGAACAAAGGTGTTGTGCGGTTGAGGAGACACAGAACTTTCTTTTTCCCTTTTTCCCTTTATTAATTCTTATGAACAGACACTTTATAAAGCATATGTTGTTTTAAAGTATTAGCCTTGTATTATTGCAAGGATTAGCAGGCCTTTGACTGTTTGGTGTACGCCTGCTCCTGAAACTAGACTGAATATTAAGGCTGAGTGGGGGCCAAATAATTTTTTGTGTTTGGGCAGGGAGTTGGTGGGCCTTGGCCATCCAGAAAAAAAAAAAGAAACTAGGAATGATGCCTTTAAAGTGTCATCAAATTCAGGAATTCTTGCAGGAAGTTAGAATTTGGATTGCCGTATGAAGACACCAGCCAAAAGGTTGAGCCTTTTTGTACATAGATTGCAGCATCACTTGAATGAACATAAAGTTTTCTTTCTTTCTTTCTTTCTTTTGAAAGAAATCATCTTAGCCGCCAATTTTATATTTCCTCTACTCTTCAATGAAATGTCATCTATGAAAACCCTGTACAAAAGAACAACCCAACTATCCAAATACAGTGGTCTCCTACACCAATCCACAAAAAAAAAAACACAACCAAGAAGCCCCCACAAAGCTATATACCAACCTATTTTAGCTTTCATGGCTCATTACTTCTGTCGTGCAAATGAATCTTATATAATCAATTAATAATAATAAAAACAATGGGTGCAAATACGCAGCATGTAAGACATCTTAATACACACATAAAGATTACCAATTATTGAGTTTAAAACTGCTTATGTCGCTATCTTGAAGCAATTTCTTCCTCTGATATCACTATCTCCAATCTAATGACATAGAGGTCATCTTATTTCCTTCAAAAAAAAAAAAAAAAAAGGGTTTTTGTCTGTTCTTGCATTTGACATCAACAGTTTCCCAATGGGCTTTGTGTCACTTTCAAGTGTCAATTACACCATTTTTCATGCACCTCCACCATTGTCCGTGTTACCTTCAATTACACGTTATTGCATCTTCCTGACTCACTTGCTGGCTGTATTACAGCCATGACGCTGCAATACTCTTAATAAAAATAGACTCTGGTGGGCGGCAGTTTTTCATGGATGGATGTCTCTCCCTGCTCCACTGCCAATCATTGCATTAGAGTTTTCCTTTAAGGTTTGTTCAGTCATGGTTTGAGGAATTCTCCGTCTGGAAAAACTCACAAATACACCTTAGAATCAAGCTAAATCCAAATTCAGAATCGATGTAATCTGCTCTAATTTTATTATTATTATTTTTTAAATAAAAAACTAGAATTTTGGAAATAAAGCCATTTATTTTTTTTGACCTTTTCCTCTACTCCTATATTTTGATTATGCAAATTTTACAGAAGTTTAACAAAGAATAATTTCTTAACTGTTTTTTTTTTTTTTTAAAGATGATTTTAGAACCCATCTGGAATTAGAACGGAACCCTCCCTTAGTGGGTATTGACTACAACCAAAAGTATGATTTTCAATGATCAGAACCGATCAATGTTTTCCTTCAGCGCGCATACAGCCGAAAATTTTTGAAAATCAATGGTCACGTGGGCTCTGGCCGATTGCCCCATCTTTATTAAGTAAAATCCTAAAAGTAAGAACATCCGTCCAGGTAACAAACACCGCAGCGGCCGTCAGTTCCCAATTCCCGAAATGTCCCTTTCCCCCCTCCCCCCCGAGTTTACCCACTCATAACCTGCGACCGACGTGTCGTTACCAGTTAAAAAAAAACAAAGGCTGCTTCTCTTTCCGCTGTCTGAAATCTTAGACCGGTCCCGCTTTGTTGAGCTTCCGCCAATCGGATTGTGAAACGTGGCTCTAATTCTGGGGCCATGTGCTGCGCTGTTGCTCTGTCTTCAACAGCACGAGTAGCGTACTTTTTGGTACTTTCGGGTATGGACCAGCTGACTTAATTCCCACAACGACAACAATGCTCTCTCCCAGTCTCATCTTTAGCGGGTGTGGCACACGTTCCATCTGTAATTAATAATTGCATCTCCCAACAATTTAGGAATGCCTATTATTTGTTATTTTATTTTATTTCTTCATGTATACCTAACAATTAAATTTCAAATTCATCATTTACATAATTTAAAAATATATATATAAATTTCGCGTGCATATATATATATATATACCCGGTACCAACCCGCCCTTCTCCACTAACTTTTTTTTCCTAATATATGATGGAGCACCGGTAAATCGGGTGGTATTCGCACACGACTCCTTAAAAAGTATTGCACAGTGTTTCAACAATGTAATGTATTTATTTTATTTTTAACTAATATATTTCGGTTGTTCCTAAAATTGGATGTTTAGTGGTCTAAAAGACTGTGTCTCCGATCGCCCTCCTAGCTTTTCCGCTTGGATCATCATCAAAGGTTTCTTAGAAGAAGTCGTTATTTTTAACTCCTTGAAAATCTAACTTTTGAAGGAAACAGAAATAGAAAAGTACTCAAGTGTAGTAAGACTTCTTCCGTCAATTCAAAATCTTGCATTCGATTTCCATGAAATAAGCTCAATATGATATTTATCCTGTGGATGATCAATGTGCAAAACGAGCCGTGCAACTCTTGGCGAACTGTTTACACAAGTCCCTTCAATTGGATAGGGGGGGGGGGTGGAGGCTATCAAAGTTGATGTCTTTTTTAACCACTTTCCTGGCAACTCGGAAGAGATGTGAAAGTAAAAATGATTTTGTGGTCAACGCATAGATCGTGCAAATGGCACAACGCCAAGTTCTTTACGAAAACTTATGCGTATCCAGTTTGCTCATCCAATGTGCCATTTTTATGCAACTCTTGCTTGCGATCCCTTTTTAACTAACACTCAATGCGATATATACTGTCTTTGCTCTTATCGTATTGCTCAACTTGGACAAAAAATTGTGCACAGTTGGGTCCTGGACTTAAAGGAGAAAAGGGGCTTTCTTATTTTCCCCAAAATATTGCTTTGTTTAGTGCCAAGTTGCCATACAATAAAATAGAAAGATTTTAAACGCAAAACTGACTGAAACTCACCGTTTCTGCTAGCTTATCTGAGGCATGTATCTCTCAAAATGACAAGAAGATGGATTTGTGCCCGTTTTAACTGCACAAATTCAGTAGTTAATGAAGGCTAAATTGCCATGCAGAAGGCATATTACCTAATGGTGACACACCTCAACAAATCTCCAATCACGGTCCTATGGAAATCAATGAAAGGAAATTCTTGTATTCTTGGTTAATTGGCTCTAAATAGAATCTCCATATTGGGAAACAGGAATATCATTAGCATTAATGATCCATATAATGGGAGATTCTATTCAGATTTTCACCTTAATTTATGTGCATGCCTTACAATCAGTTGACCAATTACAACGTTGTAACACCAGTTTGACTTTTACCAATTTCTGTTTAAATTTTAAAATTTAAAACAGAAAGAAATATAGAGTCATTAAGGTTATTAATTTTCCATCGGAACTTAACGAAACCTAGCCCCTGTCAACGTAAAGAGAAAAGCTTGCACGATATGGATACATTATCCAACTAATGGAATTTATGGAAAATGCTCTTTAACCATGGCACTAAAATGAATCCCCTTATCTTCCTGTACTTTCCAAATAAAATGATCTGAAAGGCCTAAAAAAAAAAAATCATGCATGATTGGACGGTTCAGATTGGTGAACGGTACCAGCACACACTACCATCACAGTGGGGTTCTTTCATGGTTCGCTGCTTCTATAAGGAGACAGTCAGAGAGAAAGATTTAATTTTAACCATAAATACCAAGAGAGAAAAAAAGGGAAAGTTGTACGCTGGAGAGAGAGAGAGTGTGTCTGTGAAAGTGGTGCATAAAAGAGAGGTTCAACTATAAACAAAGAAAAAGTCTTTTGTGTTCTGTTTAAAGAGAGGAAAAAGAAAGATAAAGATCAATGGGGGAGAGAGAGAGAGAGAGAGTGAGAGGAGATGTGCGCGTGTTTTGGGCTGAAGAGAGAAAAAAAGAAGAAGACTGAATGAGTTTTTGTTTTGTAGGAGTTGAAGTTGAACACCCTTCCCTCACTTCTGGTCATCACCATCATTGTCCCATTTGTACAGCTTTTGCACTCAAACTTCCATTCTCTCTCGCGTTCTGTCGGTGTTTCTTCTTTTGATCCACTTCCAATTGGGTCTCTCTCATCGTTTTCTTTTACCATCTTGGGTTTTTCCCGAAATTCTCGTATAATATCATAAGCATTGGAATTAAATACTGCGAAAGATCGAATCTTTTTTTTTTTTTTTTTGTATCTTTTCTCCTCTGCTCTCTCTTCTTTGTTGGTCGTAACTTTCTTTTCTTATCTGGGTGTTTTTAATTTGAATAATAAATCATAATGGATGTAGAGGACAGAATGTGTGGTTTACTCAACAAAGAGACTTTCCCAAATGTTCTGCGAGTCCTAGCTGTCGACGACGACCCAATTTGCCTTGAAGTTTTGGAGAAAATGCTACGTAAATGCCATTATCAGGGTCTGTTTATCATTCTGGTACCCTGTTATTTTTTTTCTTTTCTTGATTTTTTGATGGTTGTGAATTTGTATTAAGGGTTTGTTTATAAATTTTTCAGTTGATTGTGACCTCTCTTTTTCTCTCTACTTGCTTGCTTTCCTTTTCAGTTGTTTTTATACATGGTCTATCTTTGTTATGCAATCTTTTGTTCATTCAAGTTTCATACCTGTTTTACAAGCGGTGGTCGGTTTATTCTTTGAATTCCCCCCATCGAATCAATAAAGTTTTATTATTTTTATACTTTACTTTTATACACGTACGATTCTTTTTGGGTGCTGGTAGCAATAGATTCTGTCCCTCTCACTAGATTGTGCTTCTGATTCTTGGGTTACATGTGTTTTTGTTGTGTCTTTTTTTTTTTTTTGGGTGGGGGAGGAGGAAAGATTTCCTGAAAATTGATCCTTACTCCACTTCTGAATTTATTTTGTTGTTCATGAAATTTGGATTCTTTATTGACATGGTTAATGGTTCTTGGTTCTTGCAGTTACAACTGCCAATCAAGCAACGATGGCATTGAAAATGCTACGAGACAACAAAAACAATTTTGACATTGTTATAAGTGATGTCAACATGCCAGACATGGATGGATTTAAGCTTCTTGAGCTTGTGGGACTTGAAATGGACTTACCAGTCATCAGTAAGTAAATGGACTTTTTTTTTTAACCTTTGTTTGATGTTTGGAAATTGTAGGAAGATATTACGTTCAAATTTTCAAATTATTATTATTGCGGTACGGTGGACAATTTTAGTTTAGAACCGTGACATTCAAGGTTTTTTTTTTTTAATAAAGGCAATCTCTATTGATGTTTGAAATTTTATGTATGACATTCTGGACTGACCATTCTTCTCTTTCGATGAATGAAATATCGGTTCATTTGATGGATTGTTTAAGATTTACTGTTTTCATGTGCACTTTGTTACAGTGTTATCAGCCCATAGTGACAAGGAGCTTGTTTATAAGGGGGTTATACATGGTGCTGTTGATTATTTGATTAAACCTGTCAGAATGGAGGTGCTGAAGAATATATGGCAGCATGTAATTAGGAAAAAGAATTTGAACCCCAAGGATCAAAACAGGTCCAATAATCAAGCCAACACTGCCGTTGGGCCTGGAAAAGGTGCCATAGTTGCTGCAGATTGTAGTTCTGATCAGAATGGAAAAGTAGATCGGAAACGGAAGGACCATGATGAAGAGGAGGAGGAAGAAGAAGAGGGAGAGGAAAATGGACTGGAGAATGAGGAATCTGGGAGTCAGAAGAAGCCCAGGGTGGTTTGGTCTTCTGATCTGCATAAGAAGTTTGTAGCAGCTGTTGATCAATTGGGTCCTGAAAGTAAGATTCATTGGCACAGAAGTTATGTTTCCAATTCCTCTTGTATTCATGATGCTTCCATAATCACTTGAGTTTTTTTCCTAATTAATTGTAGAGGCTGTTCCAAAAAAAATTCTTGACCTAATGAATGTTGAAGGACTTACAAGGGAAAATGTGGCAAGCCATCTACAGGTACTGCTTTTTTCCTTTATTTCATTTCATGGGAGTCTGGTCTGCCATACATGGTTTAGGAGTCTTGTTTAAGCTTACCATTTTGTGTTCTGGTACAGAAATATAGGCTTTACCTGAAAAGACTCAGTATTGGTGGACCCCAGCAAGCCAACATGGTTCCCACATTTGGGGTTAAAGACTCTTCTTACTTGCGAATGAGTTCAATGGGTTGTTTTAGAGATTTTCGCAGCTTGAGTGGACCAGGAAGGTTTTCAACTACATCTCTATCACCTTGTTCGCATGGGGATATACTTGGTAGATTGAACTCCCCATCTGGTTTAACCTTTCGGGGAATAGCTTCATCTGGCCTGTTCCAATCAGGAAATTCCCAATCTTTAAGCATTTCTAATAATACTCTTGGAAAGCACCAAGGATCTATTTTGTCAGGAAACAAAGGTGCAAATTTATTTAGAGGAATTACATCATCACTGGAGCCCAACCAGCTTCAAAGCAAGTCTGCTGTGTCACTAGAACCCAAGTCCCCTATCCACTTGGAAGAACTTAATTGCAATAATAAAGGAACAGGCTTTTCACCGCCAACCAGCTTTCCAGAGGCAGGAATGTCTATTAGTCAGAGCTTGGGCAACACAGTATCCAACACCTCAAGCAGCCCTCTAGCGATGCAAGTAAACCTGCAAGGAAGTCAGACTAGGGGCGTATTTGGAGCTCAATCATCTCTATGCATGCCACCATTGAATCAGGAGTCTTTTGATGTTGGCAGTCAAGGTAATTTGAATTTTCTGGATCATAACAGGTGTTATGAAATCTGGCAGGGTGCAGCTCAATTTTCCAAATTGCCACCAAATTCTTTGCCATTAAGTAATCCATTTAATCACAATTCATTGCCTACCTATAATTTGAGAGACCATATATCTTCCCCCAGTCCTCACTTCAGCGATGGAGCGATTGATTTTTCTTCTTCCAGTGCTGTTACAGCACCTTTGGAGCATTCCAGAGCAGGCATGCAAGGACGAGCAAGCTCAGTTGATAATGTTTTGAATATGAATTGCACATCAAGGCAAAGGTGGGAAGAACATAGCCACGACAATAATTCCAGTCTAAGTAACCCTTTCAACACCATAAACTGCCTGTTTTCTGGCAATGATGTGGCTCACTTTGGCCAAAGTGTGGACCATAGAGATCAGTTTGAACCTTTGGTTGGTCAATTAGACAATGCTCTATCCAGTTTGCAGCATTCTGAACTCGAGAAACCTGTGTTAGATGGAAAATTGAGGTCCAATGAAGAATATATGTTGGATCAAACAAAGTCTCAGAATCAGTTTGTTCCAAACAATGTTGAGTCGTTGGAAGACATAATGAATGCCATGATCAAAAGGGTATGATCTTCATCCATTTCAGTTACATTTTAATGTGCTTTCTTTTATAAGCTTTATTATGTCTTTGTGTTGTAAAAGAAATTTTTTGTTGTCTTTGTTTTTGAATGAACACGTACATTTTTACTAGGTGCTTTTTTTTTTCTCTATTTTTCATTGTTATCTTCATTTTTTATTGTAGCCAAAGAAGTCCAACTAGTTTGTGCCTCAAGTATTCCTTGACAGTTTTCTGTTTGTATCTGAACAGGAGCAAAATGAACCTATGTTGATGGATGGAGACTTCGGAATCGATGCATATTCCCTTGGGTCGTGTTTGTGAGAGAATCTTTTGCTGCTGATTTCTAGGGAAGATGGGCTAACCATACGTGCATTCCTCCTCTTCTGTATCATCTTGTAATTTATCCAGTCCTATTTAATTAAGTACCTTTCCCACGTTTGCAGCCTTTACGCTTCCATTTGTTAGCAAATTACTTTCACAGTAGAACTGTTGTCAAAGCCCTTAGAAAGCTTCACAGATAGCTGGGAAAAGGAACTTCTGCTCTCATAGAAGAAATTGTGTGTAAAGGCTATTGCACCTCTTTCTCTTCAGTAAACATTTGTTCTCGCCCGAGATGCTTTTAGAAAAGAAACAACACACTAAAGAGAGAAAAAAAAACTTGTAATTGTCTGTACCCCCAAGATACCTCTCTCTTGCGACCTCTCCATTCAAAAATTATTATTGAAGATTGGATCCATATTTTGTGTGAATGATTAAAAATTGGTTAAAATATGATGTGATATTGAATACTAAAGAGTGAAGGACTTATTTATTTATTTATTTATTTTGCCTGAAATACTTATTCCAATACAAAGGGGAGGTCCGTATTGCATCATGTGTTTGGATGAGTAGGACTGCAGATGGTATCATGCATTGTCATTATTCTTAGTTCTATGTTTGATTGTTTTATAACTGTATGTTCGGGAACATGGACTTGTGCTTCCTGACACGAAGTCTTAAACATGCATTATTAGTCAGAGTCTTGGAATACAGGAGGCTTTAACGGGGAGTTCCTTTTCTTTCCTTTGCTGCAGTATGCAGAAAGAATACAAGTTAATCCATGTACATCCATGTAGGTAGGTAGTTAACGCTAGCAAAAAGACTGGAATCGGGGTCAGCCACCAGACCTGATTAGCATGAAAATAAAAATATATATTTCCTTTTCATTTCTTGAATATTCTTTTCTTACCTTTGGCTGGGAGAAAGTAGGCAAAGAAAATATGTAAGCTCCAATCCAGATAAGACATGAATTGTCGAACACTCACCCATGCCTTGGCAATGATCAAAAGGAGCAATATAGGAATCCAGAGGCATCTAAATAGCTATAACGCTAGTAAAGCCTGAAGTTAAATTATCAAATTCAAACATTCACACTCAATCTAGTTCCACAAGTTGAGCTCGTCCCACTGCAGCTTTCTTTCTTCTAAATATCCCCCACTGCAAGGCCGCTTTCAGCTTAAGCCATCCCACAACAGCCTTCCCTGAGCCCTTGCGGTGTGCTCGATCCATATGAGGCTCAAATGGTTGAATGCTGTAAGAGTAACTGCCCTCGTCGGGATGACCAAAGCCATCAGGCGACATCCCAACTCCAACCCCCATGCTAAATGTCTGTAGCAGCCTCTGCATGTGGTCACTCTCCAACATTTCTGAACTCGTAAGCCTAATCTCTTCAGTGAAGAACTCTTCCAGTCCCTGCCCACTCCTTGGACGAGACCAATCTCCTGGAAAATGGGAATTTTCAAGTCCAGAAGTTCCAATGGTCGTGCCATCTATGCCTCCAGATAATGATGCCTTCGGATTATGCAGGGTCATTGCTGCATTCTGGTCAGACCTTACAAATGGAAATTCAATCAACTGGGCTACTGATGGCTGGTCGTTGGCAGCTTGGCATTGTTGACTTGGTTCAGATGAGAGATACAGCGGCCTGTTTTGAGTAGATCCAATGTGGTGATTTGTCTCGTATGCATTGCTAATTTTGGGTGCAGCAGCAGCTGGTTTTCCATCATTAGCCAAGGAATTGAGGACTTTGCCATCATATTCTTTCACTTGATGCAAGTTGTCATACGCTTGCTTTACCAGTGAATCCACCGAAATCTGCAGCAAAATTGATCATGAATGAGTGGTGAACTTTGTAAAGATAATGCGGCAGGGCTATATGAATAATAGAAGCTTCAAACCTTTTGGTTATGTGTAAGGGATTCCAGAGGGACGAACTGCCCATCAGTAATAAGGCCTGTGAGCTCGTAACTGTGATTGAGAGTAACTCCAGTGCCATGTGTTCCAGGAGGGTAGTAAACATAAAGCTTCTCTCCAAGTACACATGTCTTAGCATGCTCCACTGTATTCTCCCACATCCTGTTGGAAATTCCACTTCCAAGGATCTGTGTGATGAGCCCAACGGCAAAAAATCAGAAATGAAGAACAAAAAAACAAAAAAAGGAATACAATACGGAGTAAGAGGAAGTAGAAGCTTGTGAACCCATAATTAAAGGAGAACAAGAGAGCTGATGAGAGGAGTTCTTACATTTCTCAATCTCTGTGGATCCCTAACGAAAAGCCAGAGAAAATCTTCAACTGTTATAATTTCAGCCTTCAATAGTTTCTTGTGCAGTGCTCCATCCTTTGCTATTCTGTCCAATCTCCAAACTTCATCGTGTGGAGCAGGTGGGTAATGCTTCTTGTACACTGCAGAGTACACAATTTTTATTAGCAGCCAATTTCATTTCAGTTAGGAAAGTGGAGAAGTTAACTCCTCCGAAAAAAGGCAGGAAATGAGCTTGGCCATGCATAGATTGGCATAAAAGAGAACTCTACTTCCCTCACATGACAAACAAAGAAAGTAACTGACACAAGGCCATTCAATAGTACGAAGCAAAACTGGGAAATCTCCAGTCCACTAATGACTATGAAACTGAGATAGGAAACTCAGCTGGGTTGAAACATTCTCAAAATTAAATATTAATCTCAATGCACTACGCTGGCCCCTGAATTTTCTTGCGCAGAGTCACCCAAAATTTGTTAAAAGCTCAAGGCTTCAAGAATGGTTGTTAGGCGTGTAAAATGTTTGACAATTCTAGACAGCTTTAACAGTGAATTACCATCCAACTGCGCTCAACACAGCATTCATGCAGGGGAAACAGGAAAGCCACCAAGTTTGCCTACAAATAAGGTGAATCTATATATCTTAATCAAAGAACTCTGAACCTATAAAGTGAGACCTGTTCAAGCTAGTTTCCTTAATTTTCACTTGCAATATTAATCATAAACAAAGAACTCACATTCCCCCCTGTGATCTTTAACAACAAATGCCTCTGTCTTAGCCTCACGTACACGAATTCCTTCACAGTATCCAGGAGCCATTTTAACACCAAGTCTAAACTTTCTGCTCCTTATCCAGCTAGAATTATCAGTGAAAGTAAGATCTCCAAGAGTTCCCACCCCTTCCTTAAGAATCACCTGGAGATCCCCAGTCAACAATGGCCTTTTCCCTTCACGCTCCTTTACCTCGTGGCTTTCAAAGTGTTCTGTGGTCCAATCTTCATCATCTTCCCCATTGAAGTCACCTTCAAGAACAACAATGCTCAATTTTGCTGCAGATTCAGGTCCACTTTGCACAACACTGCCAGTACTTGCATCTATCAAGACAACATGGATAGTTGCTCCTTGCTCCCCGTCAACCTTTCCATCTGTGAACAGTTGAGGAGGCATTCTTGTTCTAAAATGAAGTTGCAGATGTTTTCCTTGTGGGCCTTGTATTTGTGGTGGTGAAGTCCTGCCACAGGTAGAAATGTAATTCACAATGTAAAATATTTCATTCAAGCGCAAAATTTTCAAATTCTTAGCAATATTATAGTCTAATCACTTCCCCTAACTAACTCGTGCTTAGCATTAGCTGAAAAACAAGATGGGTTACATTAACTACATAACTGTTGTTTCACATTGTTCCTCAGCATCATGACATCCGCAGCAGACAGCACAATGTTAACTGTTAGCATCTGAAACCAATTTAGGAGTGTACCTGGCGGCTAGCTTAGCATGGCCTAGCCCTGATAAAGCACGTTCAACTTCTTCTCTGACCTATTCGGTCATTTAAGAAACCGAAATCAGCAAAAGAAAGATGATCTGTGAGCTTAAAAAGTCAGAGAGGAGAAACCAAAAAGGCAAGAAACTAATGAAGATAAACAAGAAAATACTTCAAAGACGTTAAGCACTTTTGTAAGTTGCATCAAATGAAATTTACAGAACCGATCTTTTCTTCTCATTTTCGTCTACCTTGCCAGAAGTATTAAAAACTCAGTGATGACATGCAAGCAAGTAAAAATTAAAAGAGGCCTGGTTATTTCATCAGGCAGTGTAGGTACAAGGCATTGGGGTGATTTAAGTCCAAGAATTTAGGACTCACAATTCTGCGGAACAGAGGCTCCAAAGATGAGCAAAATCTTTGTAAGCTGTCCACCTTCAAAGCTTCCATAATTACGCTGCACAGAAATCAACTCAAAGGTCTCATATGTTACTGAGTTAAACTCAAAAAATTGGGGATGTACTTTCACAAAGTGGCAAGTATGACGGAAAAAATCAAAATAAGTGAGCACCAACATTGACATAAAATCTCATCTCCATTCCAATTTCCAAGTTAGTTTACAATTATTGGAAACCAATTCAAAAAGGCCTAAATATGCAACCCAGTGTTTATGAACCCGGCCGGCATCATTATGGTCATTGCTGGCTGCTTCGGACCAAAACCCAGAAGCAGTGTGCCGAGTTCGCAAGTTTGGTTATACAGCCAAGTCCGTATCTGTTGGGATCCACCAGATACGGTTCAGGCATCAGGTTAAATGACAAGACACATTAATCAGTTTACAAGGACAGAAAAGCAAACTGATTCCTCAACCGAATTAATATTCCAAAAAGCTAGTTGAAAGAATCCAATTAAAATCAACCTTTGATCCAAGAAAGAAAACCAAGACATAAAATTACTTAAAACCATAAGCCATTATTTCTTGAATCTTGATTCTTGGTTCTTGGCAAGAACCGAGAATAAAAAATAGGAACAATTCAAAGCCTCAAAAACAAAGAAAGAACAAACCTTGCTAAGCCACGCAGTTTGACCTTCTTCGATTCAGGCACGTAATCATTTTCTTCTTCATCAACCCCCTGCTCGTAACCTCTTTTCTCAGCGGCTTTCCTGCTTCTTGAACTTTCCATCTCTGGAAACTGAACAAATGAAAAAATCTCAAAACTTCAGCTACATATCGTTCCAAGAGTTCAGCACAAATTTCACAGGAAAACACTATACACGGTCCGTGTCACTCCACTTATAATCCCAAATCATTCTCAAAGTTTGGGACCCCAAGATTAGGGAAACCGCCCTTAAGACAGCTTTTCGGATCTGGGTATTGCAAGAATGGTCAGTTTGTTGAGTTCTGGATGAGATCCAAACTGATTTTACTGACTTTGTTTACGATCTAAGACATTGATCATAATGAGATTTTTCTAATAGTTTCTAGATTACATAAATGTAAGTCAGGGGAGGCAAGACACAGCTGTGAATGCGATGACGGATACAATGTGAATGAACGCTTTTGAAATTCCTGCAAACCGCGTTTTCTTTTTGTTGCCTTGTTCTTGATTTTGGTGGGGGCCATGTGAGGACTTTTGACCTTGTTAGCCCCTTCCAGGAAGGAAGAAAGAAAGTCAGACAGTGGTGGCGGTGGTCAGTTTAGCAGACGCATGGACTATAATTTTTTCTCTTTTATTTATTTATTTATTTATAATTTTAATGAAGCACATCAAAAGTAAAATATAAATGATTAATTCGCACGTAGATTATCTTATTTCTAATTTTAACTGCACTGCAATTATATAGAAGACTCTTGGTGCCGTGCGTTGGGGTTGCTTTCATTTCTTCCGTGTAAGTATAAGATGATAAATAGTATAGAATTTATTCAAAATGCCAAAAAAATATCCGGCAATTATAAATATTTAGTTTCGGAAATTTTAGTATCCATATGAAGTCGATCGTGTAGTTTTTTGACAGGGAAGAAAAAGAACCGAGTAAGAGTTGATTTAAATTGCTCGATTTGCAAAATGACTAAAAGGAGAGCTGGGCTGTCCTGAAAATGGCTAACTACCCCTGCCTTGCAAAGACTGGAAATGGGGCATGTTCCATCCATCTGATGGTGACAGATGGTTGCTCGTGGACGTTAGCCAATACCCGTGAGAGTAATGAATAATGGTCGAGATGGCAACGTTGTGCAGCAATGTCATTAGGCCATCCATCAACAACTTCGTTGATTCTTCGCCAAAATAAATAAACAAATAAAAAGCATAAGAGAAAAAGCAGACGCATAAGCAGTGGTAGAAATGAAAAACATGCATGCCCCACGTTGCTGTGAGCTTCAATTTTAAATTTAATGGGCGATAATGGACAATAAGATAATTGCTACAGGGTGCTTCGTTATTCAGTCTTCCTTCTATTTTTTTAATTTTTCTTTGCGGGGGTTGGAGAGTGGGTAGCATAGGTGAGACAACTGACAGGGGGAAAGATGAAAAAGTGATACCTGCTAGAAGCACTGTATCAAGCAGTCTGTATATAATACTGATTGAGCTGACATATTCAAAACTTGTCAATTGCAAGCGGACAAAGTGAGAAATGGATTTGCTTGGTTTCACACCACAAGTCAAACAACTTGCTACACAGAGAGGGAGACACACAGCTTTTTGCTTCGCAGAACAACTCAAGCAGTTTTGCTTGGCCGCCAGTATAATTACCAATGGATGCAACCGTTCGCTAGTTCAACTGAAAATTTTGTGTAAATCCGTTATACACACAGTTATTCTCCTTCCCACCCGAGTTGGCGGGCGCGCCTCTCCCATAAGGAGGTAACTTTTTTCTCCTTGATCATTAATGCCTCAGACCGCTCTCTGGCCTCTTCACATGTTTCAGTAGCAGCAATGCATTTCTCAGCTTCCCTTTGGTATTGGGAAGCCACCCTTTTTGCTTCAGCAAATGTGATGTTCATATGGTGAATGTGCTCTTCAGCAACAGCCTCTTGCAGTTTTAACTCCTCAGTTAAAAGGTCCACAAACTGCTTCTCCATCTCCCTTTTGAGATCTGGGTCACTGCTTCCACAATCTGCAATATCATCACAGTCTATGTAATATAAGCAGGTCATACTTGGAATGACTAGCTACAAAGGAAGCACAACAATGTTGGAAGATGAGTGGTTAAACACAGAGAAGCTTATGGCAGCCAGATATTACACTAGAACAAATGCTAACATACTAAATTTGACACTAAAAAATTTCAAACTCACAGACTTTCCTACTTTATAGCACGAAATTCCATTTAAAGCAATAATAGAGCTTTGGTTGTCCACATATATTCATGAAGGCAAAATAATGCTCATTCAAGTGTGATTGTGTCAGACATCATCCAAATTTCTTGAAAAAATATAGGCATATGTAGAAAACTCCCAATATCAAATAGAAGGAAACCCAATTCTATATCGTAGACCCAGAAAGGAACAAATTGTCAGTAAGTCATTAACCATTCTTATCATACAATCTGAGAAGTGGTGGCATGATATAATTTCCATAATCCAACATCCAAAATATGCATGAAAATATACAGAAACCCAACAAATAGGTATAATAATCTTTTTATAAAACTGCTTAGAATATACACAAACACGAGATCGTCTATAAATTTGAAATAAACAGAAATGATTATTTGCCAAGCTGGGTTGATAGAATAACATCAAACCTGTGACTGAGAGATTGGCCAATCCTGCAAGAAGAAAACAACAAAACATAACATTATATTAGTACATAAGCTACAAATTGCACCTGAACTTTATCATCAACAAGCTATAATGGGGTCAAAAAACCTTAAAAAAAAAAAAAAGGCATCCTAATGCATGAGACTTTCACACTGTAATAAGGTCTGGGTCTTACCCTTGCTTTTACAAATCAATAATAAATTACAGTTCCTGGCCGGCCAAGCAATTTAATGATGTGAACTGTCAAATTCCCAAACACAATAAATTTGCCCTTAAACATCCACACTCACAGGAATATATCGACTCAATTAAACCAGCAAATACTGTTAAATTGCCAAAGACACAAGTACACATCATAAGTTCACAGTGCATGCAACGAAAGCCTGATGCTAGATCATGCCTTAACCGCCAAAAAGTTCACTTCATATTTGCACACTGAAAAATCTAATCTTTGTTTCTTTCCATCAAATAAGTTATCAAAGATGCAAAGGGGCATAAGAGTAGATTATCCACAACATAAAAACAAATGCAATTCATTATAACAAACTAAACTACAAAAGGTTTTACTCCTGTGGACAACAAATAAATGGAAAGGACACGGAGGTAAAGCTTCAATTTATTGATATCCTCGAATTTCCAATATAACAGGGAAGTTAAGATTACAAAAATTAACAGGAACATAGAAGATCAAAACTCAGGGTTGATGAACCGGGATATGTATTCACTAAATTTCAGCCGGGCAAACAAAAAATTAATGAATAAAGAAAGCAAAAACAGAGCTTGGGATCCAGAATCATCAATAAAAACGGGTCAAAACCTCAAATTGATGAAATGGGTATACCTCAATTCCCTCCAAATTACCAAATACTGGATCAAAATTAAAAATTGACAACAACCCCAGATGCAAAAACAAAATTGGAGTCACTAAAACAGGCCAAATACAAGAAGAGAGAGAGATACCAGGAGCAATCTTGAGTAGGGACAAAGGTGGGGGGCAATCACAGGTGCAAGGAGGGCAAGAAGAAGCTTTAGGAACAGAAAATCCAAAACTCTTCTTGAATCTCCAATAGAGAGCAGGCCCACAGACCCCCAAAGCTGATATCACTGCAAATATCACCAGACAGCACCTCAAGCAAGTCCCTGATCTCCTTGACATTTTCACTGCCTCTCCCTCTCTCTTTCTCCCCCCTCTCCCTTCCTAACAACTATATTGTATTTGTGTCTCTCAGTTCCTCTCTCTCTCTCTCTCTCTCTCTCTCTCTCTCTGTGTCTGAGATCACGAGTGAGATCTAATGCAGAAGCATTGACGGAAACAGTTATTAATGAATGAATCTATATGCACTGCAGCAACTGCTTTAACATTTTCGATGCTGAGGAAGTCTCGCTCTCTTTTAATGAGCCGTTAAATAAAATCATTTTTACTGTATTAGTTTTGGAATTATTTATTATATAATTACCCAAGTTTTCTTGTTTTATTTCAATTTCACGTGCTGAATTCATAAGATTTAACGCATTTCTATAAATCTAATTTAAGTTTAAATTCTCTCAATTTTACTTTTTTCAATTATAAAGCAAAGTTTTGAGTTTATATTTAATAATCGTTTCAACTTGAACCCATACAAATTATGGTTATTATTTTTATTTTACTTAATTGAAATGTATTAGTTGGCCTATTTTTTAAAATTAATTTTAAATGGGAAATAGCTATTACAAAACCGATTAAAGACACCCTTTAAAAATGGAAGATATGCATTCATTGGACCTAAGGACCGGAGCCGGCATGTGTTAATTTATTTGCACCATTTTGCAATCTGGGTTTTGACTTTGGAAATTGGGCTACATACGGACCTCAAAATTGACCCGCTATACTCATCCCCTGCCCACTCGGGTTTGGGCCACACATGTGAAAGGCAGTCTCCCCCGCCTTTGTTAAAGAGCAATTAGTGATCAAATAATAACGCAGATTGGAACGCCGCCGACAAGACATGAACTCTTCACATCGAAGACAAGAGTCTGCGAACGGCATGGCCCATCGGGTTTCCAACGACCGCGGCTACCTCGTTGGCTGTTTGCCTTCTACGTCCTGAGCAAGCAAGTGTATTTACTTTGTCGCCAAGTTTCAAATCAGTCACGTGTCACAACACAAGAAGATTAGAACCTAGAAACGTCTATGAGATATCGTCTCCCGACACGCCACGTGTAAGGCCAATACGTCTCCACGTCTCACACCAAATATCCCCAATTTGCACAAAATCCTGCTTTTTCAAATACTCGGCCTCATCCATTGAATCCCCCAAACCCTCCCAAAGCTCTCGACCAGTGTGCGCAGGGAGTCAACACAGGAAGAAAGAAAGGAATGGCAAGCAAGAAGGAAATGGAAGTGGTGAAGGGGCTGGACGTAAAGAGGTATATGGGGAGGTGGTACGAGATAGCTTCATTCCCATCAAGATTCCAGCCAAAGAATGGGGCGAACACAAGGGCCACCTACACCTTGAATGATGATGGGACTGTGCATGTGCTCAACGAGACATGGACTGATGGCAAGAGAGGCTACATAGAGGGCACGGCCTACAAGGCTGATCCCAACAGCGATGAGGCCAAGCTCAAGGTCAAGTTCTATGTTCCACCGTTCTTGCCCATCATTCCTGTTGTTGGGGACTACTGGGTGCTGTTTCTTGATGATGATTACACCTATGCTTTGATTGGCGGGCCCGCCAGGAAGTTTCTCTGGGTATGCCTTGATTCGATCCTTCCTTGTTTTAAAGCACTTTCCAATTCTAGCATTAGTTCTTGAGGAAGGGGATATATGGATAATATCCTTGAACGGCGGGAGACTACAGGGCTTTGGTATTGTTCTGGAATCCGAAAACAGGTTCATGATATAATCACCCGTGTTCTGTGTTTATTTTTTTTTTTTTGCAGATATTGTGCAGGCAGAATCATATGGATGATGAGATCTACAATCGGCTGGTAGAGAAGGCCAAAGAAGAAGGCTACGATGTGAGCAAGCTCCATAAGACCCCACAGAGCGACCCACCACCGGAGGAAGAAGGCGCCAAGGACACCAAAGGAATTTGGTGGATCAAGTCAATTCTGGGAAAATAGAACATTAGAAACTGCAATAATAATGAGAGTACTTCTGTATATGTAATCGCCTAGATCAGTAGCCCTGTTTGATGAGTCTATGAGATCCTTGGAACTTTGTGTTAATTTCATTGTTATTTAGAACTTTGTGTTAATTTCATTGTTATTTGGCTTTTGTGAAGAATCGACGCCGTTTTCCCAGCCTATGGGTGCATAAATTCTGCTACTCTTTGGGTCTCAATAATTTGGTGGGGTCACTTTCATGCACGCCGAAGATAGAAAGGGCATTGAAGCATCCCCTGGGATCCTATCTTGAGTGGGCCATGGCGCTACAAAGTTTAGTTAATGGGTCCCGGCTTTAATGCAAGCATTCAACGCCTTCTTCCTCAAAACAGGTGCATTTTTCTGAGCAAAGTCTGATAGCAATTGACATTATCCAGATGGTCTGGTCTCCGAAAATTTATTCTTCGATGCAGTCAGATGCTTGGGCACTCCGCCGCGAGGCAGCCAGAATGCCACAATTGGGGTTGGGCGGGACTATTAGCCCATAATATTACTTGGTTGCGCGTTTATTATTTATCTGTTAACAATGAAACTAAACGCTGTTGCTACACGGGACATTTAAGGAAATCTTGGCCATCAACTAGCTGTCCTGTTTCGACAGGAAAAATCCGCGTTACAATTACCACCGTTTTGCCAGTTTGGAAGTCGCAAGAAATCAAAGCCAAAACCGTGAACCATACATTCATTTCAATAAAGGTTACCATCCACCAAGTAGAAATTCGACAATTCTGCCTGCCAGGCAAACAATTGATAATTCTATATAAACATAATAAAACAACCATTTTGTTATCCACCACCTTCAACTACATAGCAAACGAATGCTGGTGCAATATGCTGTTAGACCTCAGCTCTTACAGGATGGTACAACATTGATTAGTCTTCTTTGCCTGCTTGTAGAACATCTGTTCCAACAACAGTTTGTGTGTAAGTGACCTCCCAAATAAAAGTTGCATGGAGCATTGAGATTTCCAAATATTATATACTGGAGGTGCATCAATTGTTTTTCGTGGAATGGGTCCAAATCTTTGCTATTTTACTAAACCAAACAAAAATATGAAACAGGAGCTAAAGATGCTCTTGATGTACAGAAGAACTCGTATGTATGTATCGAAATATAATGTGTTAATTGGTAGGAGCCAACAAAATTTTGTAAAATGTACCTGTGATGCAGCACTCAGATCTGAACTCTTTTCAACTAAGCTATCAAGTTTCTCTCCCCGTGCAAGCACACTGTCAATAGTTTTATGCTACACCAATGGAAAACATGCAAAAAGAAGTTAGAGAAACGTAAAAGGCTAACATCACATGAATGCAAGGTAATAATGTCCTTCAACCATAGAAATATTTAATTTTTAAGTCTTCTACAATGCAGAATTATATGAATAATCAACAAACCTCATGAAAGAAAAATTAATGATTCATATAAATTACTTAATAGCAAATGACCCAAACAAATCCAATGAATAACTAATAATCATATTATACAGAAAATGGTAGTTATCATGGCATTTTCTGACTGGAGAAATTAATTCTCTTATCTATAAATTCTCCCAAGAAGTTTATCAAAGCACCTAATTTCAGAAAAGAAAAGAAGAGAAGATAGAATAACCACAGAAAAGTACCCCGTATTAAGCTTCAAAAATTGGACATTTCAGCTATAAAGTCACAGACATCAGCTAAAGCATTCATAGAAATCTCATGCTAAGTTCTGGAAAAAGAAAATAAATAGACTGGCAACTATAAATACACACAATATTAAAATCCAGTAACCACCTAGCAGTGTTGAATTGGATGCATACAACTAAAGGATTAAAAAGACTGAAACACAACAGAACAGTTAAAAATAAATGAATCCCTCACACAATCAAATATATGTAGATTAACAAGGAACTCACGAGGATAATTTTTGTTTCATCCAACTCCCTCTGGATCTTCAACAACTTGTCTGCCTCTGCAGGATCCTGAAGATAAAAGCAACAAGATAATGTGTAAAAAGACCCCCTGAAAATTGAGAAACCAGATAAATGTTGCATTATCTTATAAATAGACATAGACGACAGAATATAGAACGTGGCATAATTACTTGGAACTTGGTCAAAGCTTCATTCAAATATGGCCAAGGTTGAGAATTATCTTCCTGCATTGTCCTCCATCTCTCGCCAAAATTATTCTGATACTCATCTAGCACCTGTGAACTTACATTTTATCATCTTATCACAAAAGAAAACAATATATATATATATAACGGTCATGCAAATAGTGCCGTCCATCAAGGAATACACATGATTTCAGCATTTAGGTACAAAAGATAAGCCTAGTTTGCGATCCAAAATCAAACTTGTAGGTCATGTAAATTTGATCAAATGTGTTAGAAGCTTCCACACTGCAGGAAGAAACATAAGGAATAAAAGGTAAATTGTAGTGATTTAACTAGACGATATCAGTAGATTGCCAAATCAAAGTTGTATGGTCTGCGAAACCCGGACTCCAATCTAACCTCTACACAATACATCAAGAACCTTGAACTAAACATATACCATCATCGTTCCTAAAAATCCCAACTGACTCCAATCTAACCTCTACACAATACATCAAGAACCTTGAACTAAACATATACCATCATCGTTCCTAAAAATCCCAACTTCATTTTGTGGCAAGCAAGCAAGCAAAGCTACAATCTTAAGAACAGGGATTACCTTATTGAGAACGGAAAATGCACTCCGGACCGGATAATGGTCGTCCATAAAACCCAATGCGCACAAGCCATTGCTGTTGTAAGCATGAACCTTGTAGTCTACACTCCAAAATAAAAGATTCAAGAGGAGGGGACCAAGAAAAGGAAAAAAGAAACCTAATTTAATTCTCTTAAGTCCTTAGAACCATAACCCAGACCCGGAATTAAAAACCCGAAACAAAACCGGATCAATCTGTCTGTCGATCAAACATGAAATTAACAAACCAAAATTCTAAAATCAAGAACAGGATTAGAATCTTAAGTTCCACGCGATTATTCCCACATCGAAAAGGTAAATCAAAAAAAGAAAAAAAAGAAAGAAAGAAACACATGCAAGCACAAATCGAGAGTAAATATAAAATCAGAGAGAAAGAGGGAAAAGGAAGAACCTTCGTGCGGGACGGACTGGCGTTGGCCGGGCTGGGTCCGTTTGGCGACGGTGCGACCGACGAAAACGATGAATTCCTTGACGCTGTGCCTCTGGAAGTAGCCGAAGCGGCTCACATCTGACGCGTTCGCCAATATTACCGGATCCGACCCGTCCGGGTTGCACTTGAACACCAATAACGCCGTGATCTTCATCTCTCTCTCTTTCTCTTCTCTGTCTACAACTTTTTTCTCCCTCCAGAAATGTTGACCGTCTCGCTCTCCCGGCAGTAGCTTGGGCTCTGCCACCAAATCACCTGTGGTTGGGCTTACGATTCTTAATTTATACTTGCATAGCTTACGCGAGTTAGTGGAATCCATACGGTTCCTGACGCATAGGGTAAATGTCAACCGCCAAGATTCTCATGCGGGCCCAAGTATTTATTCTTCCGCCCCACCCCAACCGCCAAAGTGGAATGGAAGGATCGGAGTATTTTTTTAACCTGATAAGAAAATAATTAAGATGCGGGTCTTAAGATTAGCGTCCTTAATCTACTTTAATCGAATTAAATTAAGATATATTGTATAAATATATATATATTTTTTTTTCTCTCCGTTAAAAATAAGTGGGCATATGTTCACTATTAAATAACTATTGTCTCAAGTTAACGTATAAATTGCAATCACCAATCATAATATACAAGAATTTTTTTTTATAATATATTGTATTTTTTTGGTTTATATAATATATACTTTTTAGAATTATGGCATATACAATTTGATTTTTTTTTTTTTTTGGTCTATCTATTTGTATTTGTTCAACTTTGAATAAATAAAGAAATTGAAAATTATAAGAAGACAGAAGGAAAGAAGGAAGGAAGGAGGGCCTCATTAAACTGAGTGAGACGGGTGTTTCGAAAAACCGTTTGAGCTGTTAGAGATTCAGTTCGCAATTTTCCCGCGTAGGACACCCGAAAAAAAAAAAAAAAAAACAATAAAAAAGCACGACTTTGGCGTCCCTAGGATGGTGGGTTCAAAAATAGCAAACAACTAGATTCACATAAATAAATAAGAACCTCAAAAACTGATCCGTTCTCTTAAAAAGAGTCAATCTTGACCAGCGATTAATGCGATTTACATGCTGGATTTCCTAAACTTGAACATTCAATCTTTGGTCATCACTTAAATTAATTGCCCCTTCTCTCTCTTTTCCCTCTCCCTCTCTCGCATCCTTCCTTCTGTATTACATTCCCTTGAGAGTTTCATTCATAATTGAAACTTGCCAGGGAATTCTTCTTTTGTGAATGTAATCATCCGAGGGAGATTCAAGTAAGTCTAATATGGGGCTGTTCTTTCTTTTCCTTCTTTTTTTTTTTCATGGGTGGGGGGGGGGGGTGATGGGGGGTTTAATCTAAGCATGGCTGACATGGGTTTGATTGTTGGATCTTGTTGTTCTCATGGGAAAAACATAAAAAAAAAAAAAAAAAAAAGGCATTTCTTTTTCCTCTTGAGGTACATTGCTGCTATAGATGAATGAAAATTCTTGCCTATATTGTAAAATTACAAGGTCAATTGGCAATAGCTTCACAAAATGAGCACATTTTAGAAAATGGAATCACAATAAACATTTTCAAAGAAGAATATTCGGTTATATCCACCAGACAGTTTTTTTTTTTTAAAATTTTTTTCCTCCGAATTTTTGCCTACATTGTGTTGATTAGAAATTAATAATATTTAATCGGTTGACAGGATCAGAAGAAATGAGCAGGTGGTTGCTTTTTATCACCCTTTTGATTCATGCAGCCTCGGCAGCAAAGCGTTCTGCGGAGCGTCCTCCTCCGGTGGCTGCTCCCAAGAAATGGTTAACTCTAAATGGTATCCCATTTTTGGCTGACTCTTTCCATATCTCAGAGTTGGGAGTTCCGTATATACTAGGAAGTTGTTTTCTAAAATTCGATTAAGCAGGAAGTTGCAAAACATTATATGAAGGCTTAAAGTTTCATTCATGTATGCAGGCCAGGCCCCTTCTGTAATAGCTAGAGGAGGGTTCTCAGGGCTTTTCCCTGAATCCAGTGACTATGCCACCCAAATGGCGTTATCCACGAGTCTCCAAGAGTTGGTTATGCTCTGCAATGTACAATTAACCAAAGATGGTGTTGGCATATGCCAACCAGATGTCCTACTTGATAACACAACAAACATAGCTCAGGTCTATGAAGGTCTGTCAAAGACATATAAGGTAAACGGGAAGGACCTCACAGGGCATTTTGCTTTGGATTATACAATTGATGAGCTTCTTGCCAACGTTTCATGTAAGCCTCAGAAACCTTTTTGCATTTTTATGGCTCCTTTTTTTCACAGTTTGATTTTTTGCTACGTAGACGTAAATCTTTAATAAAAAATTGCGCAATGGAATTACAATGAGTAATTCCTGTTTGCTTTTTCTTTCCCCTTCTGCAATGCAGTGGTGCAAAATATATTATCTCGGCCATATTTGTTTGACAATCAGCAGCCCATTTTGGCTGTCGATGATGTTAAACAATCTCATCCGGCGGCATTGTGGCTGAATGTTCAGGTGTTTGTCTTATTCCAATTAGAAAGAAACTCTTCCTCGTTGCCCTTTGATATTACATTATGTCCTCAACTGGAAATTTCACCAGTGCTGATGCATTTTGTCCTTGTTGCAGTATGATGCATTCTATAGCGAACACAAACTGAGCATGGCATCCTATATCCAAAGCACACTGAAAGGTATCGGATACATTTCATCTCCTGAGATTGGCTTCTTGAAGGCAGTTAGTAAAAAATTGAACAAGGCCAGGACCAAGCTCATCTTTGTCTTCTTGGGCAAAGACACCATCGAACCAACAACAAATCAAACCTATGCATCAATATTAGAAAATCTAGGCACAATCAAGCCATTTGTGTCGGGCATTGCTGTCCCAAAAGAATACATATGGCCTGTTAACAAAGGCAACTATCTGGAAGCTCCCACTACCGTTGTAACTGATGCTCACAAACAGGGTCTTGAAGTCTATGCTTCAGGTTTCGCCAATGACTATCCTATAAGTTACAATTATAGTTATAACCCGGTTGCTGAGTACCTGCAGTTCATCAATAATCTCCAGTTTTCTGTTGATGGGTTAATCACAGATTTCCCTCCAACAGCATCAGAGGCTGTTGGTAAGTTTTTCCAATCTATATGTTCACTTTCGTTTTTTGCCTATGCAGTGCACAAAAACAGATCAAAATGGCAGTGTTTCAATGTCCATTTTATTCCCCCTCCTTGAGAAACATCTTAATTTGATCACTCAAAATTGGTGCATCCGTCCTATAATACATTCTACTACAGACCTAACCTTTCAACCATTCTTTCTTCACAGCCTGCTTTGCACAGTACAATGATACCAAGCCAAGAAAGGGTAAGATACTACTCTTATATGTAACACAAATTTGCTCAAGAGAGATGTAAATTGGCATTATTATACTGCTGGCAATAAACAAAATTGGTGTCTATATATGCAGGACAACCTTTGATCATATCTCACAATGGAGCAAGTGGAGTTTATGCTGGAAGTACAGATCTTGCTTATCATCAAGCAGTAGATGATGGGGCTGACATAATAGATTGCTCAGTTCAAATGTCAAAAGATGGGGTGGCTTTCTGCCTGGATTCTGTAGACCTCACGGGAGATACCACTGCAATAGCAAGCTTCATGTCTCTATCTACCACTATCCCTGAAATACAAAAGGAATCTGGAATCTTTTCATTTGACCTTGCATGGAGTGAGATTCAAACCCTGCAACGTAAGCTCTTGTTACTTTTGCAATTTTGCTTATGTCGTTCTGCAAATAAGGTTCTAAAGATCCATCGTACCTTATTTCTTCCCATTTCAGCCCAATTGGCGAGCCCTTTTGGCAATAATGGTGGCCTGCAAAGAAACCCTGCAAACAAGAACAAGGGCAAGTTTGTCACTCTTGCAGAATTTTTGGAATTTGCTAAAGCAAAAGCAGTATCAGGAATTTTGATCAATATAGAGGTAAAATACCTCTTCTCTTCTCTCATAATTGCAGAGTATGCCTCAGTGGGATCATTGATATATGTATATAAAAAAAAATATTGCAACCTTATACATCTACTGACACACGGAATTCTCATATCGATTTCATTCTCAGAATGCTGCTTACCTAGCATCAAAGAAGGGCCTTGATGTAGTAGATGCCGTAAATGCTGCCTTGAGCAATGCCACATTTGACAAGCAATCTGCTCAACAAGTCTTAATCCAATCAGATGACACTTCTGTATTGTCTAAGTTCCAAAATGTCCCGGCATACAAGAGGGTGCTATTCCTCAAAGAGGAAATAAGTGATGCACCCAGGAAGCCAGTGGATGAAATCAAGAAGTATGCAGATGTTGTCACCTTGCCAAGATTCTCCATCATTCCCACCACCGATGGCTTTGCTGTAACCAGAACCAGAGTTGTGGATGAAATGCACAGCGCAAATATATCTGTGTATGTCCAAGTAATGAGGAATGAGTACATTGCACTCGCATTCGACTACTTCGCAGATCCTAACATAGAGCTAGCAACCTACACTGCTGATATTGGGGTCGATGGAATCATAACTGAGTACCCAGCCACCGCAACCAGATATTTAAGTAAGTTCAAAGATCTCTCAACTAGTAATGTTTCACTCTTCAGTAAACAAAAATTCCTAGATGTGAGTTAAGTTCAAACCTTTGTGTAACTTGCTTTTGGCATTGCAGGAAATCCATGTTCTGATCTTAATGCCAACCTCCCATACTCCATCTTGCCAGCTGAAGCTGGGAACCTGCTAAGGTTGCTTCCTGCTGAAGCATATCCACCAGTCAGTGCCCCTCTGCCAGCACTGGATCCTGCAGACGTTGTTGACCCTCCACTACCTGCAGTGGCGAATGTCACTCCCACGGCTCCCACAGTTTCACCTTCATCTCATCCTAGCGCGGCAGCAGCCATTGTGGCCAAGATGTGTCTCCCAATATTGGCAGTTATAACGTTTAGCTTACTCTCAATCTGTTATTAGTTATTCTGGCATGGATTGATGACTTCCATTGTTTCTGACCTTTGTCTTCAAGTTGTTTTTTTTTTTGTTTTTTTCTTTTGTCCCTAGTGTCTTATTCTATTTCTTATGGTGATTGTACAAACAACCTAGGATGGCAACAGCATGATGTAAGGGGTGGATATGAGTGACAATTTTATATTTGAGGCACTAACTCAATAAAAGAGAGGGGCTATACAGAGTATCAACTTCAATGACTTCAGTCCTAAATGGAAGTTAAATTTATCAGCAATTGAATTACATGCTTTATCTAACAAAAGAATATATATTGCTGGTATTTTGAACTTCAAAGCAACCAAAGAGTAGAAAGTAGGAAACAGAAAGAGAGAGAGAGTGAACGACACAGGGTTTGGCTGTGGAGATCGGGGGAAAGGGGAGGCTCAGATGCGCTTTTTATCAGACAAGGAAAGGAACAATCTTTGAAGGCCATGGCTGCGAAGCCGAACTCTTTGCAAAATACTCAAATTCTCTTGCATCAGAAACTCCAGATCGCCCCGCCAGATCAAACCCCAGAAGAGTTCCTTTCCAAGAGTCTGCTTGAAAACTCTTATCATCACAGCCCCATCGAAGAAGAAGAAGAAGAAAAGACCAACAATGTTCACCAAGACTGGATATTGAAGATGGATTAAAATCCACCAAACATTATTAACACACCCAAGGAAAAATCCTGCAGAAGAAATGCATAGATTCCAACGTACCAAACAAAATGATGGTGGTATCATCGGCTCCGCAGACGTTCAGAGAGGGTACAGAGATAATAACACTTCACCGCCTCTGAGAGCAAAGCCTCCATCGCATTCATTCGCCATCTCCGCTTGCCTCGTAGCTATATGGCAGTCCTCCTGAGGTGGGCCGCGATGGCTGATGGCCGGCCCTACGCGGGTGTTTTGGTCCAACAGTAGATTGAAATTGATGTGTTTTTTCAAAAATCTTCAAAATATGTCTAAATAATTAAAAATTCGAATTTTTATTTAAGATTTTTGATTTTAAATCTTAAATTCAAATCTTAATAAACATATAAAATTTATGAAACTGAATAAATAAATTGTTATGTAATTCGTTATATTCTTTTTTTTTAAAAGAATACCACACATTAAGGGGTATTATTTGCCTTGAAAACTTTTATATACATTTTTCCACGGTTCCCAACATGCTCCCGTCCTCACAGCTTTGAGGACGGTAGTTTATTTAATTTTCGTTTTTTTTGCCCTTAATTTTACGTAGTTATTCAGAATTTTTTCCCTTTAGGCCGCTAATAGATTCGAGAAAGTTAATGGGCCCATTTGCAAACTGGATAACGAGCTCGAGCTCGCACCAATGGATATGGGCCTGGTCGGCCCAAAATTTGCTTGGGCCAGAGGACGTAATACCAGCCCAGATTTCCTGCCAACTCAATCGGGCCATCAGTAATGTCCAAGGGCAGCTTGAATGGCCTGAAGCCATCAGACGCCTTACACGTTACCAGTCAGACCATAGCCCAAAACCCTCCGTACTATCTTCTTCTTTTCGTTTCTGATTGCTTTAGAGAGAGAGAGAGAGAGAGAGAGAGAGAGAGAAGAGCGGCTCAGATTCGCCTTTTATCAGACAAGAAGTTTGAATGGCCATGGCTGCTATGAAGAGGATCTCGGCGAAAAAGGCAAAGATTAGTCAAATCTCCGCAAAGAACCTCTAGATCGCCACGCCATGAAACTGCCAAAAGCTCGGTGTCTGACTTTAGTTGTTTTTTTTTCAATCATCACAGCCTCACAGAAGAAGAAGAAGAAGAAGAAGAAAAAGAAAAAGAAGAAGAGAGATCCACAAGCCAAAGATCATGACAAGCTTGACAACGATGATGATGATGAAGAATCGCAGCAAATATACACACACACACACAGGGCGGTTGGTTTATAGTTATACAAGCACATATGCGGTGGAGCAATCATCGGCTCCGCAGCAGCCGTTCAAAGAGGCGGCGGCAACCGACCACCCTGAAAACAGACCCCCGCCCCGCCTCCTCGAGAGCAAAGCCTCATTTTCCTTTCCACCGCAACCACAAGTCGACATTTCAGCGTTCCTTATATTGACGGTTAATTCCCACGGTTACCCTGGCGGTGCAGCGTATGGGTGCGTCGGTCCAATTCGTTTTAATGGGATGCAGCGGTAAGAATATAAAAAAGGAAAGGGTAACTACGTAAATTGCTAATTTAACCGGCCAAAGTTTCTCCACCTACATATTTTAACCGAGGCTTACTTAGCATCTTTACCGCTGGCGAACGGAATTGGATGTTACCTCTTGCATTGTTTGAGAAATAAAAATAAAAATCCGCATTTCCCTGCGAATTCACAGCGCACACGCACGTTTTACCTGGCAAATGTTCCGAGCTTAAACAGTGTAAACGTAGTTGGAACCATGGAACCATAGTCCTGAGAAATAGCATAAGCCTCTTCTAGTTTCCAACAAAATAAGAATAGAACAAAACTCTTAAACACAATTTCAACTTGGCGATCAGGCAAATTGCAATAAAAACGACATTCTCAACATATGAAATTCTCATGCTGTGTGAGTAACTTGCTCAGGCAGGTTGCAATAAATTACAAAATTTATAACGAACATAAACCGGCCAGTTCCCTATCTATAATGGCCAGATGAACCTCGAATGAATGACGGCCTGTGAAAAAATTTCCTCGCAAAAGGAATGGCTGGCAAAGCTGAAGTCCAAAAAGAATGTGGCGAGTAATTGCAACAGGTGCTTCGATTCTTCAAATTTACATCACATCCTTACCCCTCTGTTGTTCTACAGTTTTGTCCGGGACCTCCTCATCGGACGTAACATAATAGGTTGTCTGTCATTAGAAAGACGACTACTTCAGATGGTGGGTAAAACAATCGTAGCCATTACATCAGACATCCAGTAGCTATGGGTTTAACAGCACAAGAAATTGCAGTGATGTTTCTGCACTCGGGCCATCAACTTTGCATGAACATATTTCGTCAAAGGTGATTAACTACCTCAAAGAAAAAACTTTTCAAAAATCAACCGCAATTTAAAAGAGAGACGACTTAACACATACAATTTCTAGAGAGCTAATTCTGTGGAGAAGAAATCCATCTAGCACTTCTCTGAGAAAGCAAAGAATGAAGACCTCAGTGTCAGATAACAGGAATAAATTCACAGAGATCAACATTTGTTGCAGACTACTGAGACCAGGTACTCACTCTCGGAAAGACGGAACTAATGAAGCTAGATGAGGTAATCTTTGAATGGGCTCAGGAACACCAATGTAAGCCACACCACCTTTGCGGGTATAACTAACACAGCCTTGTTTGCTCAGGTATGCATTCTGCGGTGTAAAATAAATCAGTCTTTTGCAACTATTGCCCACTAGCAAGGAGAAATTTTGTAATTTTTACACTATGTGAAGGCAAAGCAATTCAGAATTTAGTTTAAATCCCATTGATTGAAGTTTTGGCATCCCTTTAAGCATTTTTTTAAAAATTCAACGTTTTCAAGTGATAGGGATTCAGCAGTCAGAACCACTAGCATGGCAGAATAATTCCACAAATCACATATTGAATGTCTTCACTTCTTACCACTCTATATTTCACAAAAGTATGGTGTAGCGACTCATGAACTTGCTTTGCTTCAATTTGCTCCTTGTCTTCTTCACAAACAACCACAGGATGGTACCCGATAACTATGACCCTTGATTTATGAACAGTATCAAAGCATGACATAAAGAAAAAATGGTGAGTGCTTAGGTTTTCAACCCACGAACTGACAAAGATAACTCAAATATACTGGCAGCTAATCAATTTAACCTATAAGGTTTATATCAGTTGACACAACTAAAAACAGCACTTTCTGGTTTTGAGAGTTTGGTTGTCATTCACAAAGATCATCTTGCTTGAGTTGAAAAGGCTTAGAAAAGAAGCTGCAAGGACTATAATACAGACTCATCTTACCAGCTTCCAACAACTGCTTCTAGTGTTTGTGCCAGCAAATTTAACTGATTGTCTCCACTGCCACTTATTGATCCCATAAGCTCCTTAAAATTAAGAATAGGCCCACATCAGATCAAAAGTAGGAGTATACCATAGAGAAGATATAATCTTACCCAGTGACTAAAATTAATAACACAAAGAATCTATGACAACTCTCTTCCAAGAAAGTCAGCCAAAAAGCACAATGGGAATGGCTGGAATGCCCAGAAATTGGTATCACAAACTTCAGAACCACCGAGCTCAGATGTTTATTTAAAAAAGAACAAAGATGGACAAAACATAATATTAAGATCTTCAGTAAATAGTCCACAAAAAATTTACCTGTAATGACCCTGTATTAACCCCAACAATGTATAACTTTTTCCCACGAGTAATGTTGATCTCCTCCAGGAACCAGTCAACCTTCAAATTCTTTGAATCTATGGTGGTGTGCCTACAAGCAATAGCTTCATTACCCAAGTCCAATGAAGCGGACAGATCTAAAATGCAATTTTATATAGAAACCAAGAATATAGCAGGAACGAACACAGAAATACTGAAGACAGGTAATGGTTGCAACTGCGAAGTATTATACCATGGAATGCCAAGGTGTGAGAACAGACTGCTTGCCTGCAAAAGATACACTTGGGATTGTTTTTAGCTGTTGACCATAATTTAAAATATATTAAGCAGAGAATAAACATTTGTATAACATCCATGCAACAACCTGAAGTTAACACTTTTCTCTATATATAAGGGGTCTCATGATAAGCCTTTATCATAACAGAGAAATCCATCTAACAAGAACCAAAGTTATACATTTTTCCACAATTGAAAGTTTTCAGGTTAACACGAACAATAAGAAAAAGAATGAGAGATACAGAGAGCAGCAACTTACATTTTGTGCAAGTGGGTCATCTTCTCCTTGCTCACTAATGTTCACCACAAACCTTGCCTTGTAAGTTTTTGCAACTTTCTCCATCTTTACCAACCATAAGAAAACTCCAATCATACTGGGAAAGTTATATTTAAATATCAAGTGTCAATGCTGTAGAAAGGATCAATATATATATAGTTTTTTTTTTTCTTTTTGGAGGGGGCAAATGCTTTTCTAATTTGACCCAAAAGAATTATATTTCTAATCTAATCCAAAGATTAAAAGAAAGGGACTAATAACTTTTGTCAGAACAATGTCCATGCCAAACTCCATAACGGAAAAACAAAAGTAAAAGTTCTATGGGACCAAAGGAGGACTCGCCCCACAATGAAACAGAGAACACAAGAAAAGGAAACCCTCTGTCAATTTATACATCTCTCAACAAATACATCATTCAAGTAAGATAAAATAAACAAATTCTCCAAGAAGTGTGTATGACATATTGTGATGAAGTTTCTCAAGGAAACAGAGGAAACCGATGTGGAGGAACCAAAAAGTTTGACCTGTTTGAGGAGATGGGTCTGCCTTTCAAGGGGTCTAAATCCTCCTCTAACGCTGATAAAGTAAACGTCATGAGGTCTGCCACTGCCACTTCTATTCTGATGATTGGATTTCTGAGGCTGGCCCAAGTTGAGAGCAACGTATAAGGCACCGCAGAGGAAAACCTGTGCAACCAGAGTAGCAATCCAGGATCTTCCTTTCTCCATTTTTTCACACAGATTTCTCCAATTTTCATACAGATTTCTCCAACCCCACTTCCCGTCTCTTCTTATTGACTAAGGTTTCATGGGTAGATCTAAATTCTGCAAATTATGGGCATAGAAGCGAATGAAAATGGGTATACAGCCCAAGAGGGAACAATAGAAGAAAAGATAAAAAGCAAGCAGATTTCTGCAAAATGGGGCGCAAGATGGTATCTTTCCAGTCAAATTCCACGTTCTTTCTCGAGGGCTTGATATCAAAGCAGATGGACAAGGCAGTTGCGGATGGAAATTATTGGGTCAATCCCTTTTTCCCGTACTGTTTAATTAGTTGCCAAAAGACATTAGAAAAACGAGTGTTTTACCTCAACACCCAAGCCCCTAATTCACTGTCATGTTTTGATTATTTTTGAGAGGCGATTAGCTCTGGCTCCACGATATGAGGCGTTGATGTTGAACCGATGAGGTCATGATCGTGCCCGGTTGGCATTGAAATTTCCTGGTGGGAGACGGATCTACGTGCGATTGGCAGTTGATTCCTCGGTATTTTATAACCTCACATGGTATCTTTTCCGAATGGAGGGATCAAAAGAGCAAAATAAATAGACAGTTGCACATTTAACAGGGCGAAAATTTTAAAAAAATTGGCAAATACACAGATCGGAGACACCAGGTGGTTTTATGTTGGAATTTTAAGAGAGTCTTGACCTTAGTTACCAAGAAACTCGTGTTAACTATGTGCTGTTGGAAATCCATGGCCTTTCTTGGATTAGTCCCACCAGTATAGGCAATTAAAAAACAATTAGAACATGACGCGGCACCGAAGTGTACCAAAAACAAAATAACAAATGTTGATATCCCATTAAATATAAGATAAATAATTTATATATATATATATATATATATATGATAAAAATTGAAGAAATATTAAGATAATTTAATCATTTGATTTATATGTATATTTATAATTAAAATAATATAATTAATTAATAAAATATTTTAATTTAAATTAAAAAATAAGACTAATTAAAAAAAATATTAAATAAAAAATATTTAATGATAAATTAAAATAAAAAAAATATACTTCAAGAATTATTTAAATAAAATTCTTCATTAAATTAAATAAATTATAAAATAATATTAATAATATAATTTATAAAATATACTTAAGTTAATAATAAGAAATTATCATTTCTATACTAAATATTTTTTTAAAAAAATCTCTTTAACAAATTTTAGTAGGAACGATTATGATTTTAATTTTTTTATACTTAATTGTCTAAAAAAATTAATAAATATTATAAATAAAAAAATTAATTCATCAAATTATCTTATAATTAGATAGAGTTTATAGTTGTTCAATCTTTATTAAAATTATCAAAATAAGACAATATTATAATTATTTGATCAATATTAAAATCTCTACTAATATAAAAAGATTTAATTAACTCAATTATTTCTCACATTTAACAACTAGTACTTTACGGATAATTTTAGTAAAAAATAAAATTTAATTTTTTTAACCCCTTCTAAATTTTATTAACCTTTTTCATACCATAAAATTTAAATATTAATAAGTTTTTTTATATTTTTGTCAAAAATAAAATCTTATCATACCTAATTTAAATTAATATTATTAAATATTATTTCATTAATCAAATATATCATTCTAAAGTTTGAAATATGTACTTTTTTTTTTTCTCCTCACAAATATTATTATCTTTTTAATATAAGATTTATTATATTTATCATTTTGTAAAATTATTTTAAATCAACTGAACTCTTTAAATGATTCTCAAAATAAAATATTCATATTATTTATATAATAAAATTGGTCGTCATTATTTGACAGATATGATTTAACTTTTAAATTTATATACGTATTTATAAGTAAAATTGAGAAAATAATCTAATTTTAATAGGAAAAATATTTAATAATTAGTTAAAAAATATCTGATAATAAATTAAAAAAATTACTTAATTAGAATAAAATTAAATATGTTAATAATATTTAGTAAGTCATATAATTAATATAATAAAATAATTAAAACATATTTTTAATTTATTATCTTTACAAAATAATTAATCCAAATTACTGAAAAACTTTTATTTTCACATATATCTCTCAATGTACATCCACGCAACAGCGGACTATGTAGAAAAGGACAACACTTATATTCCGCCGACCTGGTCAGCTTTCGATATCCGACACACACGAAGGAACAAAGATGATTGGGGGCATCGCGCTATTTATCAGACTCATGCCCATGTACGGGCCCAATCATTTTAAGGGAAAGGAAAATATGATTCAAACTTGGCTTCCTACTTACAAACAAAAATCCAATCAAGGTATAAGATCTGTCAGCTCGAGTAACATCGCAAACAGAAGGTTCATCCTGTTCCGTTGGCCCACTGACAGCATACTTGCCCTGTCTTTTGCCAATCTGCCAACGCCCATCAACTCAGGAGCAGGTGGAGACTTCCCTTGCCTTGCTTGCCTTCAAGAAGCTCAACCCATTGAACATTCTCAACGACGGTTGCTCAAAGACCGAAATCAGTCAAGAGTTTGATCTGATGATCTTGCACCGGAATTCGGGACCTTGCAACAACGACATAGTCAACGTAATAAAGCTATATTATTGCATTATGGAAATAATTTTTCTAATATCGCAATTCTTATAAACCTGTCACCTACAGTGAAACAGAACCTTTAAGGCTTATTCCATTTTTCCTGTTTCCTGCTCTAACCTGACGAACAACGATAAAGGATACAATCATCTGTCAACATTTCATCCCTACCTCAAGAGAGAGATTAAATCAACTCTAGGAAAATTGTCGCCCCAGTTCTCCACCATGAAACCACTTTTAACCACAAAGCCGTCCAAACTAGGAAATGCAGCTGAAGATGAACCAGTGCCTCCCTGGCTCAGAATGGGCTTCACATGGCCTAGATTTGGCTTTTGGCAAATTAGTTATGGTTTAGTACAATTCAAGTTGCCACAAATTCATTTGTGCCACCACTGGTGACATGATAATAATTACATCTATTAGCATGTACACAGTACTGAATATGTATGACCAAAAACACAAGTTACAAGATTGTGTAATTGTAGCCGAGGTACATGGCCATCTCTGGAAATCATCAGGAAGTCGTAATTAATCAAATGTATAAGAGGACCTTCACGGTAAATGATAAAGAAGTCAGGTCAAGTAGGGACTGTCTCATATTTGGCAAATACGATCAACCGAGGAAGGTAATCCTTGCATTCACTTTTAATTACTGATCCACCTCCTTTTCCGAGCTGGTCGCTCAGGTTTGATTTCTGAATCTGTAGTAGTCTCTGTTTTCACAGAAGGCAGTGCCCCATTTTCCTTCTTTGAGGCCAAGTGATCTTTATCACTGGGCATGGGAAGCTTGAACCGTTCACTGCGCTTCTTCAACTTCTCAACTGTGTCTAGGTGCCGACCCTCCAATGGCTTTGTATCAGTATCTTTATTATCCATATCACCAGCATCTTTCTCTTCACCCAGGGGTTGGCTTTGAACAGCTTCAACTCTCTTAGGAGGCTCATCAGGAAGTTTGCTGGCCTCTGAATTCCCACCATTGTCATTCTTATTCCTCTCTTTTAACATCAAAGAAGCTGAAGACATATTGCCGACGGTGTAGTCCCTTTCTATATGGCTTGTCCAACGCTCCAACTTTGATCGTCCTCTCCTTGATTCTTCTTTTTCATCATCTGAGGATGCTTCATCCTTGTGTCTTCTTGAAGCATTCTTCACTGAAATCTCATTCTCCCCACTTTCCAGTTGATCAATGTCCTTTAACCTCTAAGAAAAGGGGGTTAAAAAAAATCATAAACAGCAGCGTCAAACTCATGAGAACTTGCCATGTGATTAGCAATGAGTTAACCCTGGGGGGAGGGGGATAGCATAAACTCCAATTACAAAAGAGGAAAACACAAGGATCAGGTTAATTTTATCTAATTTTATTTTTTGAGGAGACAGGTTAATTTTAATTTGAATGGCCACACTCTCTCATGAAGATGTGAATACTGTTTGTAATGGGGAAATCCGAGAAGCAATCTTATGCATCAAAGCATGGATACAAATTAAGGCGGTGGACATGACATACCACATAACATTGATGCCAAGCATGACGAAAAAAATAAAAATCTTCAAACTAAAATTCACACCAATTTTCTCCAAATTTTGACAAGCATGGTACGTTCATCTCAACTCACCAACACAATCTAGTTGGACCGGCTGACTTTCTTTTTTCCATTTTAGTTTTTTGTACAATTTATGTATGATTTTTGTAAGATCAGTTTTTGTCAAGTATGCAACATACCATCTCCTCAGTGTGACCACCCTGATCATCCTGATTTCTTCTTGAAGGACCCAAATCCCTGTGATCTCCATCCTCAGGTTCTTTACCTCTCTTCATGTTTTCTTTAACCTTTTTCTCATGCACCTTTTGGTTATCAGAAGTATCAACAGGACGCCCAACACGACCGCTGGATCTATCCTGCCTGGATCTTCTATCCTCATTATTAGGTGGATTTCCTTGTATATGAACATCATCATGTCCTTTATGATGAGAAAAAGCTTCGTCCTCAAATCGATCCCTTATCTTCTGTTGCTCACTGCTTCGAATTGCAACTTTGAACTGGTACTCCTTATCTGATACTTTACTTCCATCCTTCAAGAGGGCTTGGTCAATCCAAGCTTTGTCATCTGCACGACGCCTACTCCTTCGAGTTCCATGCACTTCTTCTCTTTCTCGTTTTAACAGCAACTCCTCCCTCTCCCTCAGCCGTTCTCCTCTCTCTCTCTGGAGCCAGACCTCATCTTTATGCCTAACAGAGTGATAATCATCAAGATTGTCTCTAGTTCTTTGTTGATCCTCTCTCTTCCGTGGCTCCAATACATCCTCCCTTTCTCGCCTTCGACGGCTACTGTGTTCTCTGTGGCCATGCAAGATCACTTCCTTCTCAGCATGTTCCCTCCTTGAATGTTCCTCATCTTTCCTTCTCTTGATATGGTAATCATCCACAACTTCAAACCTCGTCTTTGTAGAGTCCTCCCTTTCCCTGTGCCTTGAGCTACCATCCTTATCATAATGAACCCTATAGCTGCCATTATCCAGTTGTTTTCTTGAATGCAGGAATTCATCTTTGTCACCCCTCATAATTTCCCGCGTCTTACTTCTGTGCCTGGATTCCATATCATCTCCACGTTCCCTTTTCCGCATGTCCCCAGTTCTACTTTTTTTGCTATGTGTATCTTCATCTCTTCGGTGCCAAGATCCATCAGGATTTTCTCGCTCCCTTCCCCTATCACAACCATCATGCTTCACAAGCAAATGGTTGGCCAAGCCAGGATCCAAGTCTCTGTGAGGATGAGAGTCTTCCCTCCCCTTCACAACCACTCGATTTCTTTCCATCTCTTGCCTCACTTCACGATCTCTTCTTTGCAGATTCTTTTCATTTTCATCAAAGTGCCTCTTGACACTCCCCCTACGGGCAGAGCGTCCAGCTTGAACAACTTCTTCCTCAATGCCATCATGCCGCTTCTGATAATCCTTGCAGCTGCCTGATCGTCCTTTACTGTTGTCACTGCTTCTTGCAGCTTTTGAATCCTCCCTGTCATCAAATACTTGAATTGCAGGCTGCTCAACATGAGAAGTTATTTTTTTATTTATGGTTTGATGCTTGGTTACATCTATGAGGGCATCATTTGCAGTTGCTTCATTCTCAGTCATTTTATTCTTTTCCATTCCAGAACTAACTTCAGCCACAACAAGTTCATCAGGTACGGCATCATCTTTGTCTTCAATGCTCAAATCCCTTGCATCCTCAAGGGTGTTGGAAGATGATAAAATTGGACTACATTTACCATCCCTACTTTCAGCAGATACTTCCTCCATGCCATGAACAGATCTCCTATCCTTTGTACTCCGACCAAGAATTAAGTGGGGAGATTTGTCATGCAGCCTTCCTTGCATTGGCCTATGATGAAAAGGGAAAAGATGAAGACAATAATTATCAATTCCAAAGCAGTTTTGGGAACTAAAATCTAATTGGCCAATGATCAAACCAATTAAAAATGCTAACACTTCCAGACACAATCAGGAAATGATTGATATACTACTAGACAACAATACAAATCACTTTGACAATCTAGCTAAATACCTAACAATGATCAAAATGTCAGAAAATTCTCTATTTTGGAAATAACTTGTCCTATCAAATTAAAAAATGAATAAGTGTCTCTAGACACTTAAACATTCCACAAATAAAGGCAGACAAAAATGACATATCAGTTTAATCAATAAATCAACCAGGATCAAACAACATTCCACTGTCATCAAACACACCTGAGGCTCTCCCTTTTCATCAACTTTTTGCCACCAAATGTTGCTATTGCCCTTTTTCTGAGCATTCAACCACTATAGAATGCTCACACTCCATGTCAATTGAAAACACTAAGGATTGAATCGACCAGTATGTATTAACTAAAATCTTATTTTAAATCATAATTGGCTCATTTCCCTAACATTCAATACATCAATATAACTGGAAAATGGATTTCGTATATCATACCCATCCAAAGTATTCCATACCTTTCCTCACGACTGCCAACATCTCCACCAGGGAATGTGGGGGGCTGCCTCCTAGAACCTGGATGATATTGACCCAGTGCTTCAGGATGGAAAGGCAAAACCCCATCTCCCTCAGATAAATTATCCCGAACAGAATCCATACTTGGTGCCCTCTTCCCACCCTTTTGACTATCATAAACCTGTGGATGATCATCAAAGTAAGAATTTTCTATGAGTTTCATGTCATCTTCTGCCACATGGCTTCCTCTGAAGTCATCTCCTGGTAGATCATTCCCTCCATCAAGGACACCATTTGCTGCTGAGGAATCATCACCCACAGAGTCTTGCAAAACAATCTGTTTACCCAAGTAGCTTTAGTTTATATAGCATTCAGGATCATAACAATCAAAAACAGCATCCAAAATTATCACAAGCAAAGCAGGTGTGATAATTGACCTCGATGACTGCATCAGAATCACGAACTCGAGGTGGTCGAGTATCAATAGAGGGAAGGCGCTCACCATAACCGCTTTCAACTTGTATTGGCCTTCCTGTTGGCTGTTGGATAAATAAATCATGAAATTAGCCTTTCACAAATGTATGATGAATAACAGCAAAAGATCCAAAGCATCAATTTATCAAAATGACCACAGAAAATTGCCTTAATCAATGTGAGGCAAAAAGAATCAAATTATTAATATTAAATGAGACATGTAGAGAGAGAGAGAGAGAGAGAGAGAGAGAGAGTACACAGAATCTTCCAAATAATAGAAATCAGTATCTTGTTTCAAAACAAAAAAAGGAATATTTAAAAAACAAAGACTTTACATGTAAAAGCAAAATGTAAGTCATTAAAAGTACAAGCTGAAGCATACAATGGGTGGCCGCACACGTGCAGATCCCTTAGTCAAATCACTTTGTCCAGCATCTACCCTTTCAAGACTTGAACTATCAACTTTAACATCAACACCTGTCGCTGCTGCTAATTCTGGGGGCAAATCTGGATCATACTCCTTGGGAAGAAAACAAGTTAGTAAAAACTTTATCATCCACATTATCAAGTGAGAACTATCTGTAAAAGACCCAATATGTGTATCTCTGTGCGTGTGTGTGTGTGTGTGTGTGTGTGTGTGTGTGACCATATCCATGCCATGATGCTTAGACATCCAATACCTGCTCTGCCCGCCCACTTTCATAAACACGGATTTTGCTTTGCATGGTAGTTTCCAGTCGATGCTGTTCCTGCAAAATAGGAAAAGTATCCTTTGAGCATCCTTTTATCAGACAGATGATACCTCCACAGGACAACATTTACCAGCTGTTTGCAATAATCTTTCCAGCTTTCCTCATTCAGACCAAAGTTGAAGTAGTCTGACATGTCCGCACCAGGATATTTCCATGGCTTTTCCTCAAGGCTATCAATGTCAATGTCAAAAATGGTCCTGAAATAAATATTTTGAACCAGTAAGTATCATCAGTCAGAAACTAAATGAAATTTAAATGGCTTGTACTTTGCAGTGCATATTTTTATCATGCTAAAAGACAGAAAAGTTTACAGGGCAACCATTACCATTCCATAAGATAAAAGGGCACCCTACCCCGTGTTTCAGCAACTACAACAGCATAGCCAGACGTTATATGGCATAAAGAATTATATGAGTCATAAACAACATGGTGACTAACTAGCAAAGTCATATATGCAAATGTAGAGCCTAGCATGACTAGGATCTATGGCCTCAAAGATCAAACAACACAATGGTTCTGACACAGTGGCACAAACTTATTGATTGCAGCAAGCAACTCCCTATCCATGGCAAAGTAGACTTAGCCATAAAAAGGACCAGGAGAGCAAAAAGGCTGCTTGGTGAGGAATAAGAAAAGGTACAGCTGCATGGTGTTTTGTTTTTTTTAAACTCACACAATTTGAGAGCTAACATACAACTTGCTCAAACAGAGGACATTGCCTCTCAAAGGACTGGTGAGCTATCAATTTCTCAATCGGCCATCTCAACTCTCAAGCAACAACTCCTCTCTATTGAAAATTCATTAGTCAGAGAACAAAAGTCAAAATGCACTTTGCACCCTTAATTACTACACCAAAGACCAACTATAAGCGTTCAAAATGAATCATGTAATTAACCCAAAGCAAACATAAAAAGAACAGTTATGATCATGTAAGATATGATCCATGGTAAGTGCTACACCACGCCATTGAGAGCCTTTTTGGCTACAGAAGCAGCAGCTGCAGTTGTCCTTATCCAATTCATTGTGTCCTCTATTCCCACTGGAACAAGCTATGGATGCAGAATATCTACAGGCGTTTAAAGATCAGCTTAAAGAATTTGTTCTCATCCAATTCATTGGGCCAGATATTCCCAATTAAACCAGCTATGGAAGCAGAATGTACTTCATGCAGTTCATAATCAGCTAGAAGAATTTGTCCTTATCTAATTCATTGGGTCCTCTGTTCCCACTCAAAAGAGTTATGGAAGCAGAATGCCATATGCATTTAGCATTCAGCTTCAAGAATTTCCAAAACCATTACATCAAAGTGTATTAGATTTCACATTAAGCCAAAAGAAAAAAAAAAAATTCAAAGTTTTCCCACTCAAGCAAACAACATCAATAGATGACTGTAAGGGAGTTGACAGGAGAGATCCATGGGAAGGAAATGAGTTTATGAAATTAGGAAAAATTTACTTGTGGGAAGGAAGTGTAAATTCCAGTCCACTGCTAAAACCCCGCCCTGCCATGTTGCTGCCCCAAGCAGGTACTCCAAAACCTGGATGAAATCCCTTTTGCATGGGACCATTTTTAACTCCTACCGGTCGCCAGTCACCTCTAACTCGACCAATAGGACCTGTACTTATCAGAGGGCGAACTTGTCCTGGGGCTCCAGCAGGACCAACAGCCGAACCTCCAGGAATGGGTGCTGCACCAGGTCTCACATACTGCACACCAGCAGGAAAAACACTGTTATAATGTTAACACGGAAATGGAATACATATAAAGCTAAAAAAAAAAACTGGAAAGCCCACCAGATGACTGAAATTTTTTACCATTGTCAGATGGAAATTAAAAGAGACTTTACATATGCACTTTAAGGTTTGCAAAACAATCTGGTATTAATACAAATACAATATCAATTGAAGTTAAATTGAACCCTCCAAAATTGATCTTTCATTGCCTGACAGCAGAGAATTCCAGAACTGAAGACAACTTTTGTAAAAGTTCAGAGAAAAAAAAAAGTGAAATGAAAGAAAACATGTCACATGAAACAAATCAACTTAGAATGTGTTCAACCTTCAATCTTTTCCAAAGAACGCAACCACTGATCAAGAATTAGAAACATTGGGGCAAGCAGGAAATTGGAAAAGGTTAATTACTCATCATATTACAAGCCACTGCCAGTAGCCAGACACTACTAATGAGGAGCTTATGGCATAAGAAGGTTTGAAAAAACTAAGCAAGAAAATAAGGCGCATGGTGTATTGGAAGCACTCACAATGATTGGAACCATAATGGAAGTGAACAAAAAGAGTAAGGGCACTAAGGATAATTTTTGAACTGTAATCACGTGAATCAAACATCAAATTAACCATGAAGGGCAACTCAAGTATAAAATTGAATAGCAAGTTGATGAAAAGGTGGCCCTATAGATTCCATTAAATAGTTGATCCACTACAGGACAGTGCTTATACAGAAGACACATCAATTGGAGGGAGCTAAATTGAGTTTGGCAAGCCACAGTCTGTGCTTCTTAAAAGGTTTTAATTAAGGCTAATTCCCTTGCTGTTTTGGACAGTCACAACTGTATTGTTCAAGTTTCTACATGGTTTCTACACAGGTCGACGTACTTATTGGAAGAAAATATTTTACCTTTAAACTCTTTTTACAGAAAATTTTACAGCATTGATTTCTTTTTGGCTTTAACTTTTACAGTCACAGAATACAGCATCATTGGGACATCAAGCCATACAATGTGCTTTGCACTTTAGTATCCTTTAGGTGTTCCTTGCCATGAAATATTTATGCAAAAATCAACAATGAGATCCACAAAAATACTTGGTCCTTTCAGCTTATCCTCAATGGTATTGCCACTGATAAACATGAATAAGTTATCAAAATGAAAGAATAACAATTACATCCCACACACATGCTGACATATTCAAGCATGTTGGCAACAATATTGACAGATTGGCTTTTAAATGTTCAAAGGACAACAAATTGGAATACATATATGAACTGCTTAGGTGCATATAACCAAAGATTGTAGGACATGGTTATTAAAGCCAGTCCAGCCTCATCTTAGAAGCAAGAGATCTAACAGAATGATGATGGAAGTAGTCTAGGAGAAATCATTGCCGATTGTAGAAACCAACAACATTCATGCAATGTAAATTCATTGCAGTGTTATTGGTAGCATCCGCTTCCCAGCAATAACATTGCAGCTGGAGTAACCAAGGACAAGCATTCACACTTAAAACTGATATTCAGGATCCCGTGTTATCTATGCTGTGGCTACAACAAAAACCAAAAGATCTATCAGTCCTGGACAGTTGGGCTGATGACTGGCCATGGATTTTCTCCAGTCTATCTAGTCTTGACACCAAAACAGCCATGGACGCTTTGCTGCCCTGGTAACAGACTCAGACGAAGATAGCAACAATTGAGTTAAAAGAGTATAAAATAATGCTAAATATGACAGACAAGCTATAAATCATGAGCATCAAGCGAATTTCACCATTCTCATTCAAATTAATCACGTCAACATACATGAATTCAAAGGAAAAAAAATATAAGAAAAATAAAAAAGGAATATAACGAGCACTAATAGATATGTACATCAACTATAAGTCTACATTCTCCTTGAAGGAGGGAAACAAAGGAAAACCACACTCCACTAATATTTCTTTGCTTTGCTTTGCTTTAAAGCTCAACACATAACAACAGCAACAACATCAACACTGACCTTGAACTGCGAATGAAATGGGTGAGGATAGGCATGATTGCTATATCCAATCTTTGGTGCCACTGTTGCAATCGCTTTCCCAGCCATCTCTGTCCCTTCTTTCCTCTCCCCTTCTGCCCCAACAGCCGCTGCCCCATCCTCTCCAACGGCCCAATTTTGCTCCCCCATCGCCTGGGTTGTGCTCCCATCGGCCAAAATTACCAGTGGCTCCCCATCTTCATCGTCATCGTCTGCTTCCTTGTTACCACCACAGGTCACTCCTCTCTCCATCCCCATGGGCCCGTGATTTTTATCATTCAACACTATTTGCAAATCATCCTCACTATCACTATCGTCCTCCCAATCTTCATCTCGTTTTCCTCCTCCTCCTCCTCCTCCTCCACCAACGTCGCCTCCATCAGTTCCAGCATCCTTGCCGGAAAGACCCGGGATAGCTGGACCCGAGTCTTCAATAATATTCCCCTCCTCGATATCAAACTTGATCTCTTTATCTTCATTACTGGATTGAAATCCAGCCAAATCACGAGAATTCAGGTCTTTATCCTGCAATTTCGCGTCAAGAGAGACCAAAACCCTAGTTCCACGACCTGAATCTTTGTCAGTATGGATCGAATTTGGGGCTGAATTGGCTAGGGTTTGATCGGAGGGAAGGGCGGCGTGACTGCTCCGAGACGCGCCATAGAGGATCTTGTCGTCTAGGTCTTCATCGCCGCCGCCGTTATCGCGGTCGCTTCCCTTGAGGTTGAGATCGATCGAACGACTGAGAGCCGGCGGTTGTTCAGGAGCAGCCGTTATTGACGAGGAAAATGGCCCCAGGACGTCCGTGTAGAGATCTCCGAATTCGTCTTCGTCTTCCATTTCCAGTAAAGGCAGGGAGAAAGAGAGACCGCAAGAACACAAGAACGAAAGGAAAGGGTTTTTGAGAACTGTGGGCCTTCGCGAGTACGGCAAACGTTCACGTGCGCGCGTGGGAGGCAGGATGAGGACAATGTTCTAAATTGGGCTTTTAAGTTAAAACGGGCTTTCAGAGTGATGTCATTATTATGTTAACTACTTGGGAGCTTTTTTCTTGCGTGCATCCGCAATCCTCGTACTCCCCTCAAGTTAGTGAGATCTCCACCGTACATCAAAGAGGAGCGTCACATTTCGTCAAAAATCTCTCAAAAGCTGGGTGATGTGTCAGTAAATCTGCCCTTCATGTCCTATATACGGTTGAGATCTCACTAACTTGAGGAAAACTGGACGGAACCGACTGCAGAGGATGTCAATCCTTCTCGCAGTTATTGACTTTTGATTTGGGTAAAAGAGAGTTTCTTTCCTTCCAGCTTGGTCTACCAAAAAGGACGGATTAGGTAGAAAATCAACGAGTAAAAGGCCTGAACTCGGATGGTCTCACAAGATTCGCACATTTGTCTTCGATTCCTGAACATTGGGAAGTTCACGTCCTGATGGTCCAATGCATCCAACTGCACTACTTAAGCAATGTCCATGACAAACCAGGACAGCCAACCGTGTGCGTTACTGATTGACCATGAGTCCATCAACTGCATAAAAGATAACAGGAACTCTTCTACAAAATTCCAAATTCACTCTATCACTTAGAGGAAGTCAAGGACCATGACCATTCGTTGGTTTCAGCCAAAAAGAAGAAAGGGGAGTTGTGGGGGGCGGGGGGAAGAGCCTGTGATGCTAGGAAAGTTTGGCATGTCAGAACCTGAGATTTTAAATCAAAGGCACCAGTATCATATTGTTATCAACGATGACACAAAGAAAAATGTAAGAAAATGGCCATCTTCCATAAGCAATTGTCAAAGAATATCCTGCATTTTCCTCAATACCAACTACCAACAAAGAGATAAAGCAAAAACAGTAGAGGATGAAAGTAAAATCTCTTTGACATTGATCAAATAATGCAGAGATATTATCCTGATGCTGAGGTTCTCATCTTTAAAAGGTGGCTCCAACCCCGTGTGTAAACCAACAAATCGTTTTTAGTTTTATTTCCTAATTCCGTTTTCTTTGCTTTTTTCTCAACGGAATAATCTATCCATGTCCATTTCAATGCCGCGCAACACCCCAGCATAATTCTCGGGCGAGCCATTAAAGAACTGCCCTTTCAGTTTAATTAATGTCCAACAAGTAAGCAAACTATCCGAGCCCGCTTGGTGACCAGTTCCAACCCTCGGCACTTGCAATTCCCTAGCCACCCTGTTCAATCCACCACGGAGGCCATCACGGGAAGTGATCAAGTACTTAACATCATAAAACACAGGAAAAAACACCTTCATCAAATCAAAGAACTCTGCCCGCGTGTTGGGTAGATTCTTGCCAGTGAGCAGCTTGAGCAAATACCCAAAATCATATGCACCGTGGAACGTGATCCACTTAACTTCTGGATTCAAAACAACAGAAGATGACATTAGTAACTCAGCAAACTTCACAGCATCAACACCCATTTCGACGTTCTTCGGAAAATCAATGCCGCTATTAACTAAAAGCTCAATCGAACTCTCAGCATGTGGTTCTACCTTGGGGTCAAATTCACGGAAATTAAATTGCCAAACACAGCGCTTATCAGTTCCACAAGTGGGCAAATTCCCTTTTTCATCGGAGAACGCAAGGCCCAATTGAATCAACTTCAAATGATTAACGTTTAACTTCAGGTTCTGATAATGATAATCATTCTGACTCGACTCCCCTATCGCCTTCATAACAATACCAGGATACTCAGTGTCCATGCCAACATAAGGGAACTCGTCAACTATACTGCTAATCATCTTCATTTCATTCTCAAGATTATGGCTCCATACGTCCCGAATGATGATGGAATCTGTATTGAAAGATACTGCCATTTTCCCTCCCAAGAAACCCGCACAGAACAGAATCCCAAGCAAACAACAAAAAGAACCCGGCCCTAAACCTGCAAGAAAAAGAAAAGGAAAAAGAAACAACCAAGATAAACACCAAAGACCCATATGCTTGGAAACCAAGAAACCCCAATAATTGAAAAGAAAAAAGGAAGTCTATACGCTTGATAATGTAGAGATGCGGAAATGAGGGTCTGGGCCGATACGAATACTTGGGAAACAAGACAATGCAGAGGGGAACAGAGTTTCTTTGTATTGTTTTACTTTTCTAGCAAAAAAGTAAGGAACTTTGCAGCACTTTCTTGAGAAAATCTTGGAAAGCACAAGAAAGATGAGAGGGGTTTTCTGTTAATATGCAGAGAGTAAAGGGAAAAAAAAAATTGCTGGAGGGTACTTGCTGAGAGTGGGGGACTGCAATTGCTGGGTATATATAGTCGTACCAAGAACATTTCAGGGAACTGGCCAAACTGGGTATTTCCATGGATCATTGAATCGCGAGTTTTGGAAACCTTTCCTTATATACACTCCCCCAGGATTGATCCTTTCATTTGCTTCTGTTTATTTACTTTCCTTTTTGGGAGGACTGCATTCAACGGTTCTCTCATAAAGTATACTTATACATCTAACACAATAGGCTTCCTAACGAGAAAAAAAAGCTTTAGACACAATGAACCTGTTTGTAGTTGTATTGATGGAATATATAAATATATATATATATAGATAGATAAAGCAAGGTATTGTATTTTGCCTATTTGGCCAACATCTCCATCTCATTACCTTTGCTGCAGATATAATACTGAGGGGTGAAAGGAGTTAAATAGCTCGACTTATGCTATGTTTTCCTCTCTGCTACAATGAAACTTATGCTTCCATTGTAATTAGCATATGCATAAGTTGATAAAAATTTTTCTTTTAATTTTACTAATATATGTTTTTTGATTAAAAATAAAAAGCTTTCATAGCTCAGTTGGTTAGAGCACCCGTTTAGTAAGCGGGAGGTCTTGAGTTCGACTCTCAATGAAAGCACATCTAGTTTTTCTTTTTCCCATGGCTTTTCTGGCCGTACAAGTTCAAGCAGGATTCCCGAGACTCTGCACAGGTAGAGCGGCAAGATAGGAGCTTGGGATTTTGGAGCGAGTCGTCGAGTAGCTTTCCATTGAGAGTGAAGTAGAAAGGGAAGAGGCAAGATCGCCGTGAGCCTGAGCCCGTGGACTCTAGGATGATCGGCTCAGCACAAACAGAAAATTGACATGTTTCAAGTTGGGTCACATCTGTTACCGCTAAAAATTGAGCCCGATCGCACGTTCAGTTGTTTGTTTGTTGAGCCCATCTTAGAAACATACATTAAGACCCCTCACCCCACAGAAGAAAAAAACAAAAGGGAGGTGAACTAATATTTTAAGTGGTCCATGTTTTCTAGTTAATGCCAATAATTTTTTTTGGCTGAAGAAATACACCAAGAAAAATGAAAACTTGCTAATAACGGCACGTGCCACGTTTTGTAATAGAAAAATATTACATAGCACGCTTCAAAAGTACTCTTATTCTTTGATTTATGTTTCGCTTATTTATAGAAAAATAATTTGTTAACAATCACTTTTCCTTCTTTTTTTTTTTTTTTTTTTTGAGATATTGGAGAGTGTAGGAGTATGAGCACTCAAATGGAAAGTACAATGTCAATTTAAGGGAAAGCAAAGAAACAAATTATAAATGAAATAATGAAATATATCGTGGTTTATAAACAATCGGCGGATTGGACTGGGGGATGACGGATGGCCCTGCTACTTCCACGTTTCAAGTAGCTTCTGGACCACATAAGAATGGGGTTGGCCGGGGAGGGAGGCGAGGTGGGGAGAGAGGCAATCAGCCACCTTTCATTCCATTTAGAGGAGATTTTTGTGGCTCTCCTTGGACAGGGTCAGGGTTCAACTCCAGCTGTTTCACCACGAGGAAGCACAAAATTCCATCAACCCTCAAGAATTTAAAGCCTTTCCTTTCGTCATTGTTTTCAGCCAACTCTTTTTGGCTTGGTATTCAAGCTACTTCTCTTTGCTTTGACGGATGGATTCGTGTTAGTTTCTGATTGGAAGTTGTCCCTGTGTGTGATCGATGAGGAAAAATATAGCTACTAGGAATTAATGTGGATTATTTACAAGTGGAGAGGAACAAGTTTTAGAATCCAGTGCTTGGTTGGCTTTGAAACATGGAATATACAGCAAAGAGTGCATTTGCCAACTGAATAGCTACTATTATTTGCAATTTCTAGATTTTGCAAGTTTACAACTCCCAAGATACCCTGCTAGAATGGTCCAAAGAAAGGTGGCCAAAACTCTATGGAGTAATGACATTAAACCAGGGAAGGTGGATTCAGGCAATACATTTAATGGGGCATATGATAGAATGGTATGGTTATCAGCTCTACCATGGATAAGAAATTTTGGATCACGCACATATCAAACATGAATGAGATACACATAAAGGATATTATGATGCAAAAGCCATGTCCAAAGGTCTCTGCCATCCTTTGAAGTTTATGGGGCAATCTGGTAGATGTGCAATTTGTAAAGACTGGAGTTCCAACGCCTTGTGCAGAAGGACTAGGGGAGATTCTATACCAGTGGATTGGATATATAGAATCTGTCAACAGAAGAGACTGTTTTTTTTTTATCAGATATTAAATGACAAAAAATATTCAGATCATTACATGTCATGTGCTTCATTAAGATAACAATGTGAATTCAATCCCAAAACTCGGTAATAGAGATTTTTCCTATTAGAACAAATTATCAAAAATGACCCAAGAATGGACACATGAGTTAAGCTTCCGGACCACCTAGTTTTCCGTTTATGAAGTGAAGAGAAGGAAAGTAAATCTGAAGCTTACCTAACAAGTGGGATTTTCACATTTTTTCGGGATTAACTTTGTTTCTGGTTTTTCAGACAATGCGAAGCTAATGTAACACTGGTTAGTTTGGTCAGAGCCAAACAAGAATTGCTATATTTAGGCTTCCCATTGCAATCAAATACGATGGATCTAACTAAATCATCGTTTGCCCAAGTTAATTCCACCAAATAAGGTAGTCTATTAAGATGATCTATTATTTGAGGATTTCCAAGGAACTGAGCAAGAGTAGAGACCAAGCCAAAATTAAAAAATAAAAAAAAAAACGAGTTTGATCGTCTCAAGAACAGGATTTGGAGAAAAGGGCAAATGCTAAATGTTCAATTTTCCAGATTTCCGGTCGTGATGTGTGCGTGTGCCCCTGCCAAAAATTCAGGTTCCTTCCCTTTTCCTCACCAAATTTGTCAACCGGAAAAAACAAAAAAAAAAAAAAAAAAGGGACTTGAATTCAGATTATTATCTGATTTTCTTCGTTGTTCACTTTAGTTATTTAACATCTGCTTGTTTGACTTCCTTTGGTCTGCCATGGAATATTTGAAAATCATTTTTTTTTAGTCTATTTGCCATGATTATTATGTGGCAAACATGCTGCCAGTGTGGTTTTCAGAATTTTTTTTAATTCAACTTGTCAGCTTGGCTAATGGGTTTATTGAGTGGTTTTACAAAGTTTATTGTCATTGAGCTTTCCCAAAAAACAGAAAGAAGATGTTTTGCCATGTGGGTGTTAATTAATTCACAAATAATTACGATCTAATGTGACATTGTCAAACGAAAGTTGGACCTGATGGAGTTGGCCCTGTGTTAAATGTTTGTCAAACAAAGGTTGTTCGGTAAAATGAGTGCATAAAACGGCAAAACGACGAATTGGCAAATTGGCACCCACCGCATATTCCTCGCGAGTCAGCTGTGCTGCATGCCAACCCAACAAAAAAATAAAAAAAAATGGTGGCTCATCTCTCTCCTCAAACCTCGTATATACTGTTACACACCACACAACATTCATTCAACTCAAACCAGTCACTCACTTGCGCTGCTACACGTTCTGTCTCTTGTCTCGGTCCTCAAAGTTTCTGCCTTTTAAGGAGAGGAGAATAGGGTTGCCACTGAAGTCGGTCTAGATAGTTCTGTTTTTGCTAATTGGTGTTGCTTTCTTTCTTGGGTTGCTGTGATTTTTTGATTAAAAAAAAATGGCTGGGACTGGAGTGTTTGCAGAGATAGTGGATGGAGATGTGTACAAATACTATAGTGATGGAGAGTGGAAGAAGTCTTCTTCTGGGAAAGGTGTTGCTATTTGCAACCCCACTACGAGGAAGATCCAGTACAAGGTTCAAGGTATGATCTTTATTTCTGCTGTCTTTAATTGTGCCTGGATGATCCCGATGATTCGAGTTTGTTTCTGATGTACTTTTTCATGGTTTTCAAAAAAAGCTTGTACGCAAGAAGAGGTGAACAAAGTAATGGAATCAGCAAAAGGCGCACAGAAATCTTGGGCTAAAACTCCACTTTGGAAGAGAGCAGAGCTCCTTCACAAGGCTGCCGCTATCCTGAAAGACCACAAGGCCCCAGTTGCTGAGTGCCTTGTTAAAGAAATTGCAAAACCAGCAAAAGATGCAGTAACTGAGGTACACAATAAGTTGACTCTCACTTTCCCCAATTTTTTTCTTTTTTCTTTTGAATTAGTCCACAACTCCACAACAGTTCGGTGATTTTATATTCAAGACATACAAATGAATGGGTCTGAAAAAAATGTGAAGGTTGTTCGGTCTGGGGATCTAGTTTCCTACACTGCAGAAGAGGGAGTTAGAATTCTTGGAGAAGGCAAGTTCTTGGTCTCAGATAGTTTTCCTGGAAATGAGAGGACCAAGTACTGCCTCGCTTCTAAGGTAAACTCCTTGCTCGTATCTGTATTTTCATAAATTTTTGATTTGTTATGGGTGTAAGTTGACATATGGAATGACGAAATGAGGAATTTTATACAGATTTTAGGACACCATTTCTATCAAAGATAAATGAACATGCATTAAATTATCTATAATGTGCTTCTTTTGCTGATGTCAGTCTAAACAAAATTTCCATTCGATTACGGCAGGCAGACTTTTTAGGATTTGACTAAGAACATAAATTGTGTTAAATGGCCTAAGCATGCTGCATAACCTCACAAATTCAAATTCCTCTTAGTCCATGCGTGTATTTCTGAAAGTTTGTTGTCATGGACATCTGTTGGTTTGTCTGATACAATGGCATTCAATTGGTAAGAAGTGGAGAATTAGTAAATTGCCAATTTAACACTGTAGTTTGTCTTGTCTGGAGTTGATGGCCCTAATCAACATGGAATTTGGAGCACTGGAATGTATAAAGTTCACAACATACTCATTGGTGGTAGGCAGCATGTATTTCTTTACATATAATACACATATATAGCTACAGGGAAATACAATTTCTTTCCCATGCTGTTGAATTCCAATAAGAATATGACTTTGGCACACCACATATATTTACTGGTGTGATATATTAATGTATACATCTATCATTCCAAGATTTTTGCTATTGCTTATGTATTGCAATTGTTTTAAATGCAGATTCCTCTAGGAGTGGTTTTGGCTATTCCTCCCTTTAATTATCCTGTCAACCTTGCTGTCTCCAAGATTGCTCCTGCACTGATAGCTGGAAACTCCCTTGTGCTCAAGCCTCCAACTCAGGTATTGTTTCTTTTTTTTTTTTTTAAAATTTATTTTTTATTTAAAGTATCAGAACTACATTATCCACATAAAATCAATTAAAATGCTAAAAAATAAAATAATAGATAAAATAGGAAAAAACGAAATCTGAGCAGTATAATCTGTTATTTCTTCTGGAAATCAATCTAGTAGGATGTCACTTTGGTGATGGTAGCAACGGTGGCACCCTGACCTTTTACTTGCTTTCAGGGTGCTGTCTCTTGTCTGCATATGGTACACTGTTTTCACTTGGCTGGTTTTCCCAAAGGCCTAATCAGCTGCATCACGGGCAAAGGCTCTGAGATTGGTGACTTCCTTACCATGCATCCTGGGGTGAGCTGTATCAGGTAATCTGTAGTTCATTTTTGTTGTTCAATGGGTCATTGTTTTCAATTGTTTGCCACATTATTTTACCATCTAAGCTGTGATCTCTAAGCAGCTTCACTGGTGGAGACACTGGTATTGCAATTTCAAAGAAGGCAGGCATGATCCCTCTTCAGATGGAATTGGGAGGAAAAGATGCCTGCATTGTTCTTGAGGATGCTGACCTAGATTTGGTGGCTGCAAACATAATAAAAGGAGGCTTTTCATACAGGTGAAGGCAAATTGCTAGCAAATCTTGTTAAGCATTTGGATTTGGACAAGAAAATTTGAGGAGACTTCACCTGAAGCACAGAATATGTGTTTATGTCTGCATGCTCGCATGTGCGTATTTACATCCATGTATCTTCATTATGGCAGACGGAATTTAATCAGGATGTGCACAAAGTTGTCTAGTGTTAGTCTAGGTAGAAATAAATGCATCTAATATTCTGAAACATAATTCATCCATACCATTTTAATTTGCTCTAAGGAGGGAAAAATTGGCTTAGAATATCAAATCTCTGAAATGAGGATCAAAAAATTAAATTCAACAGATGTTTCACTGTAATTCAGGAGGAATAGATAAAGTGAAGTTTGGAAGCAGTAACGACTAGAATGAACCATGTGTATAGATAGGAGGCCATTTTCAAGGTTTCATAGAGAAGTATTTTTGTTGTCTAAGAGTATTTCGTTTGTTACTGTTCAAACCTGAATTGGAAAGATGCCTGGTGTCTTAATTCCATTTTTTTTTTCCATCTACATTAGTGGTCAAAGATGCACTGCAATTAAGGTCATCTTGGTGATGGAATCTGTTGCCGATGCCTTGGTCAAGAAAGTGAAGGACAAAGTAGCAAAATTAAGAGTTGGGCCACCAGAAGATGACTGTGATATCACTCCAGTGGTTACAGAGGCATCTGCCAACTTCATTGAAGGATTAGTTATTGATGCCAAAGAGAGAGGAGCAACATTTTGCCAGGAGTACAGGCGAGAAGGCAACCTCATCTGGCCCTTGTTGTTGGATAATGTAAGGCCTGACATGAGGATTGCATGGGAGGAGCCATTTGGGCCAATCCTGCCAGTTCTAAGGATCAACTCTGTTGAAGAAGGAATTCACCATTGCAATGCTAGCAATTTTGGGCTCCAGGTATAGGCAATCTTCCTTTCCATAAATTTCATTTTCTAATCTTTGAGGCATTAATCTTTAGATTGATATGTCTCTCTCTACATATAATACTGATGCCTGTAACTGATCACAGGGTTGTGTCTTCACAAAGGACATCAACAAAGCACTGTTGATCAGTGATGCAATGGAAACTGGGACAGTTCAGATCAACTCTGCACCAGCTCGTGGGCCAGATCATTTTCCTTTCCAGGTGAACCAACTCATCAAATTCTCCCAAATAAGTATTAATTTATTTATTTTTTGATGCCTAGATGAGATTGCTTCCAAAATTTGAAATGATTGCCTGATTCCAGACTAACAAGTAGCGCTTTGTTCATAGGGTCTGAAAGACAGTGGAATTGGATCCCAAGGCATCACTAACAGCATTAACATGATGACCAAGGTCAAGAGCACTGTTGTCAACTTACCAACGCCTTCTTACACCATGGGTTAGTATCATCTCTTGCAGAACCAATGTAGCAGATTAATAAATCTACAACAACAAAGGCATGGGTTGGAATGAACTATCTGCTTGCGTTGGATTCAACAAAACCTTGGCTTGTGGTTGTCGATCCCAAACCTGGACAAGACAATGGGGGTTGCATTAGGTCTGTTGCTAGAGGATTTGGCCAAATCCTTTATGTCATGAATCTTTCTCATTAGTATATCTGAAGGTAATTTTTCTCTGCAGAGTTTAAACTTTTGTGGTGTATGCCCTTAAGAATAGATGGATGAGAGTACAATAAGTAATAAAGATAACAGAACTCTACTGCTCGGTTGTTTATAATATGTCTTATCTACTTGTCACCCTTCCATATTACTGGAAACGATATGATCTCTTGATCAAAAGATGATGACTGTGATAAGCTAGACCAGAACCATATAGTAGTGTACAGAATTGTACAATGCCACAGTTTCATGGCCAGTGAACTGTATCACTGACCTTGACAACAAGGTAGGTGGAAGGTGTATGAATGTCAATCACAGCCAACCCAGAAATTTACTGCAAACCAAAGGGTTTGCACAACCTAGCACTGATGTTGAAGCACCAAGGAACCAATAACGTCACCCTTTGCAGTGCGAAGGCTCTGTTGCTCCATCACCTGCAAGGATAAGCAACATTGAGCTCATTCATTAAAAAATGCAGTACTTGTATGCAAATATAAAGTACGCTAGATGCTGCAGCACCATTTTTAATATCATTCACTGGAAAACATCAAGCCATTAGGGAACCTGTTCTCTTGAATCATCAAAATACGATACAAGTTAATGTGAGATATGTGACAAGAAAAGATCCCCGCTTCCTTCTTCCATCCAAACAACTCTCCAGTCCAGAGAGCTTAATTTGCTAATTAACAAGGAACTCATAATGTGGAATAAAAAAAAAATACAAACTGCTTCAAGATTCTGAGGAGAGGAGAATTAGACCAACCTCATGTAACATGGTCCTTGCATTTTGAGACTTTTTGTCAAATTCATCAATGCAACAAATGCCAGTCACTCAGAACAAGTGCTCCACTTTCAAGAACCTAGAGATTTACATCATAGATATCAAAATACCATGTGATATTATGCTAGATGCTGCAATTACCTAGAAAGTAAGTTCACTCTATGCATCATCTAGCTCCCAAATATTCTGTGCCAAGGATCTGGTTAGTTTGCCATAAATATCCTGCCACATTGATAACTATTTTAATTGTTCTATCTGCAGTTTCAAACCATAATAAACTGTAAGCCAAAAATAAATTAAAAAAAAAAAAAAAAGAAAACCCTTTGTTTTTTTTTGGTTGGAAAGCAAGTCTCAATTCTGCATGAGCCAGTATCAACTTCACCGAGAGCTTCTGCTGGCATCCATGACTTGTCAGTTTCCTCTCTATGACATCCATGCAACTCTGCAATCATAAGGGGTTTTTGTTGGGGGTGGGGAAGGAAACTATTGTACTCACGACCACGCCGGCCTCCAGCCCTTTCCCTTACGAAACAAAAAAATCAATAAGAGGAACGATAAACTATAGCGTAAAAGATATACAGGGCAAAGACCCAGCAGCTGCGTCTAGAAAGAAGAATTCCAAAATTCACCATGACGCTCTGTATCCTGAAAGCGCCCAGCATCTCAGCCACTATCTCCGGCGGTGAAATGCCTGCAAACAACGGCCGCCAGCCTCTGGGTCTTCAAGAGCCATCGCGTCCCTGTAGTTCCCGCCAGCAAGATTTGGTTGGGGTTAGAGAAGTCGTTTCCATAAAAGCAAAAAAAATAAAGTTAATAAAGCAACCATCCTAGACATTATTTACCCAAAAAAAAAAAGAAGAAGAGAAATTTCGATAAAAAATCATAAAAAAACAACACGGGCGAGGAGAAACAGCAATTAAAACAAACTCGAAGGCTTGAAGAAATAATATAGTGGGAAAGAAAGCACCCTGAAGAAAATCAAGAATGCAAAACAGAAGAAATCAAGAATCACCAATCTAAGTTTGAAAAAAACGAAAAAAATAAAAAGAAAGAAGCACCTGAAGCAAGAAGCTTCAGCTATTGAGCCCCCCCTCCCCGGGTCAAATGCAAAAGGCCCAGCTAGGCCAGAGGCAGAGAGGGAGGGAGAGAAAGTGCATTAAGGGGAGCGAAATCGGAGGGTAACCCTAAACCCTAAACCCTATAGAAAGCGAAACCGAAGCTCAACTAATTTGATTTGATTGGAGTTGGGGAGGAGAGGATTGGCAATTTATAGAGACGTTATGGAATTTAATTTAAAATAAAATAGTTGACAATCCACATTGCAAGAGGATTGCTTTGCTTGCCAGTTTGTCTTGAAAAGGTCCACAGCATATGACCGTTTAAAACACACATAAATAAATAAAAAAGTACTCTTCCGCTTCCCTGAGGAATTAGGATTCCGCGCATGGTTAAGATTTTGAATTTGTAGGGAAAATAGCAATTGGCCTCATAAATTGGCATCTTGGTAAATTCGCAACAACCCCGCATCAGGCTTAGTTTGTGAGCAAGTGGACGGCGAAGTTTACCGGCCCCACGATTGCAAGAATGGCTGGCTAAGGCCACTTCTTGGGAACATTTGGTAATGGGGTCCTTTGCTCTCTCAGGAATTTGGGCTCTTCCGCCTGGAAGTGGGTTTGCTTTTTGCGCTGAAAATCGTATTGCAGGCTTGACGGGTTTGTCTCGCGTTTGATGGACCTAAAGGGCCGAGATTTCTCGCTAACTGTGTATTGGAGTAAATTTCCCAGGCCTTGTTGGGAAAAAAATTGTCGGAGTACTTCTTTCAACAATATAGAGCCATCGAGTCCTAAAAATTTTCCATCAGGCGACTCGGCGAGGCCTTTGCGCTGGAGAGTGGCCGAGGTGTCTTCCTGATGGGTGGGCAGTATTGTTTTTCTTTTAACAAGCATCGAAGCCCACCCAATACCTGGTTCGTTCCAAACCTTGCTTGACCCATTAACTTGCCTAGCCGCGTCTTTTCTTTAAAACAGAACGAGTCTATCGAAAGCCCACTTTCCATTCTAATTCTATGGATTCAGAAAGCCCCTCTTTAAGATATAGAAGATTTTCAACTCTTGATTTTAAAAGATAAAAAGCAAAAAAAAAAAAAAAAGGGGGGGGGGGGGGAGAAGATTTTCAAATGTTTCACTTTCATTGCATCCCAGCAACACAATGAACTTGTTAATTGTATGTGCGCATGGGCGGCCGCGTGTATGCATGAGACCCCCACTTGATTTTCTGTCTATGTAAAGAGAGGATTCAGATCATTTTCAGCCTCGTAGCAATTACCATAAAATGGGCAAGCTGAATATTCCTGAACAGCATTCCTCTTCTCATTTCCTACTTTTTTTAAAGACATGGCTATTAATTAAAAAGGAATAAATCCTCGAGTTGACTAATGCAAAACTTGTTTAACGACGGAAAGTAGATTCATTCTTTAATGACGAAAGAGAATATGGACAAAGTACCTGCCGCGTCTCTGGTGTCTGTACCACACATTCCAATTTCCCTGAGTGCAGTCTTTTGCTTTGGTTTCTCTTTATTTATTTAATTTTTTCGGGTCTCTGGTTGCTCTAGGAGTTGCCGACAGTGACGCGATTGAAAAGAAAAGGTGAACAGCGCCGAAAGAGGAAGAGATTTTTTTTTTTTGTTAAAAACAATATTTAATCTCACTTCTCAAGTGTCAGGAGATTAGAGAGGAATTAATGCTGGTGCTTCAATCAAATGTATATATCAATTACAAAGATTCTTGATGCTCGGGGTGGAAAGAGGTTCGACTTGACGAAATACAAGTCAGCATGGGAATTTCAATCGAAATGCTTGCTTAGTGCATTTGATATTACATATCGACGGAAGAGTTGATGCTCAATTCTGATTCTATCATAGCCAAATTTGGAGTTGGCGTTGTCCAAAGCGATTGGATGGACTTGGAATTCAGGACCAAAGTTTGGGATAATTGAGAAGTATGCAGTTTTTTTTTATTTTTTTATTTTGTTGGATGATTGCAATTTTCAATGCCAAAGAAGGTAACGAGGCACTATGACAAATCAGGAGTTACAGCTTGAATGCCATATACTAATTTAATTTGGTGGATGGAAGCAAAATTATTATTATTGTTGTTGTTGTTGTTGTACATGGGAAAAGTGTTGAATTTGCATCTCTTTGTTTTTTTTTTTTTTTTTTTTTTTTTTTTTTTTTTTTTTTTTAATTTTCAAACAAATTGAGAGTAAGCTTCATCTGGCCTCCTTAACGATGTCAACTTCAGTTCACATCCAAGCATGGGCCTGAAAGATTAGCCCATTAAAGAACGCTCACAAATGAGCACCAAAATTAAGCAAAGATACCATGTAGTGGTATGTTATTGGTGGATTGAGGTGTAAAGCGAGCCTTATCCCCAAAGAAAAGTGAGATGTAAAATCGATTGATACGGGACAAGGACATACACCTACAGTCCGCGGCACGACCATAAATAATTCCTTGTCCCAGCAGGACTCCCTTTTGGTTCTTATTCTTGAAATTTCAACAATCTATTATTTTATGTAGCAGCAATTCAGAATATTGAATTTCAAACTAAGCTCTTTAGAATTTCCTGTGTTTGGCCGTTAAACAATTAAATTTCTTACAAATCTCCTTAATATCCAAAATTTCGCATAATTTTGATTAGGTTTGGATACGTACCCTAATTCTTCACGGACAATGGTTTTCAAATTCCACGTCGGAGACTCAAAAGATAAAGAACCAATAAAAACGCAATCTTTTTTTTTTTTTTCTCTCTATCTTCATGCTCGTGCACGGTCAACCAAAAGACGCATATGCGGGCATACATACATTTCATTTGGTTGCAAGATTGATGATGATTATACTTCAGCAGAACAGTTTTTTTTTTTTTTTTTTGTTTTCTAAAAAAAATTGATAGATAATGCGAGCGACTATAGTTGTGACAGCACATTGATTTCTGTAGAAATAATTAAACAACGTACACTAGACAAAAAGATAACTTTCTAGATGAGTTGTAGGGATATCAACAAGCAGTTTTCCACGCGATTTCTTGAAACACGGAGAGATCATGTATTTGCTTGTGATTCTACACTTCCTATATAGCTGGTCGAGAGTTTTTTTTTCCTTTAAGACTAAAGACATTGTGGTGCAAAAAGTCTATTCAACTTAAGTTGTATTCATTTGAAGAGATTCCCTATATCGCAGTCCAAATGTCTGATACACTGAACATGGCTTTTGAGCAGCTGAGATCGTATCCAAATGCATTCCTACATGGAACCATACATACATAGATCTCATCGTGATCTTCAACGCTTGTTCTTTGTTGTGGCTTCAACAAACAAAAGATTTAATCATCCATAATTGTATACCTATTCGCTTTGAGAAAGCAACACTTTTTGTCGTCTTAAATTCAAAAGATTTTACGAAGATCACGTCTGATTCCAATGTAATAAATGAAGATGGAGAATGGATAGATATTCTCAATGATTATAAAGCTTGCTGTAGCATCTTTTGATCTCGTGCATACAAAGCATGCTTAATAAATATGAAAACAAAGCACCCACATGTATTCTGGATATTGGACGATCAGTGTAAATGGATATGGGGCTAACTATTAGTTAATCAAACAAAGCGTGTCCCCATAATTCCATGCCCCTGGAGCTTGACACCTTTGGAACGTGTTGCTTTCAAGTTGTGATGATCAGTAGGTCGCCAACTTGCCATTCAAGCCCAATGGTTGAATTGAGATACATGTATAGTAATTACTGTCGTGCATTGTCTCTGCTGAAATGTTGGCGCGTTGGTCACCACCTCCATGGCTTTTGCGACTAGCCCTTTTTATAAAGCATACGAGAAAGTACATGTTGGGTCTCTAAAAACGTTATCTCAACACAAGAAGAAAAAACTATCACATAAGTTAACAATACAGAGTGAAACTAGAACATTGGACTCGATTGATATGATAGATGCCGCGTTATGATTGAGAAAAGCAACGTGAAGTTTACTTGAACAAAACATCTTGCTTGGGTACATTGAGTTTAAAGTTAGATATTTAAATTTTGGACTTTTGGCTAATTTCCATTTCGATTAGAGAAAAAATAAAAAATAAAAAAAGAAAGTTAATATATATCATACAAAGCAACGAACCAGCCGAAATAGGAGCAAAAACTTGAGAACGAAGAGAGTAGTTCAAACAAAAACCCCAGAAAAACAAGCTGATTGTGGGGCTAAACGAGAGGGGGAGTCGGTGGTGGTGGGGCTGCTGGGCCGCTGCCCTCAACCACATGTAGCAGACTGATGAAGTGAACCCGACTCCTTTACGTGACACGTCATCGGATAACAGCTTTGTGCTGCTGTGATTGTTGATGTAGATCAACGATTAACAAGCACTTCTTTTTGTTGTGATTAAAACGATATCATTCAGGGGTAACTTGGACAATTCAATGGTGCGTTGAAAGCGAACCCATTTGAGAATGGCCGACCACGCGAGACTCGGGAAGCGTTGGTGCTCACCGTTAGTCCACGCGACAACATGGGAGCGTGTCCGGCACCATATATATTTTTTCCATCACTTCCTCTTTCTCTTCCTCCATCCTCGACATAACACTTAAAAATTTTGTATAAAAGTTCCCATAGCAATATAATTAAAACTATAATTTATTGTTAAATTTCAACATTCAAAACTTATAATAATACATAATAACATATATTTATAATAATTTATAAATTTTATAATTAATATTAAATACATTAAAATAAAAATATAAAAAAATTAACTTGTAATTAATTTATATTAAATTTAATATAAAATTCAAGTTAACAATAATGTTACTTAAGATTTATTTTAGTATAAGATCATAACATATGCTTTTATATTTATCGTAAATATATTTGTTAAATGTAAAGTTAAATTTATTAAGTTATTAGTAAAATTTAAGAACAGGAAAATATTTTATCACCCATATAATGGGAGGTGAACCAGCGCGCCTCCACTGAGAATGTGCAAAAGAATGGAGAACTTGTTAACCATAGTATTACTTGGCACGCAGACGAGAAAACAAACAAACAAAGAAGTTCCATCCACTTCGCTATTTTAACATCAGAAATCCAAACCTCGGAGGGAGAGAAAATGATATAGCTCTCCTCTCTCTTATTTTTCTGTTCTTGTATCTCCTGCTAACCACAGAAAAATTTTCGAAGACCAATAAATTTCTGGCTCAAGAACACAAAATCCCAAAATTAATAGCAAAGAAATCCCTTCAAAGATTCAATCTTTTTGCTCAGTAGTGGGTGTCAAGGAATGCAGCCTTCTAGTAGAGAAATGCAAGGCCCCAAAAACCAACATTCGCAACAGATCCAAAGCCCTCACTTCGACCCCTCCTCCTCATCCAACGATGACTTTCTCGAGCAAATGCTCTCTACCTGTTCCTGGGCCGACCTAAAGTCTCCCTGCTGGGACCTTAACCCGGCCGACGCCACCACCACTGGCCTCTCTCTTCCCATCCATAACGGAGCCGCCAAATTGCCCGTTGACCTCTCCAAAGAAACGACTGCGGAGAATGATTTTGCTTTCCATAATTTTGATGAGTCTGCACTTTTGGCTTCCAAGCTGAGGCTGCACCAGATCAGTGGTGGGGTTGCCGGAACTGACGGAGGGCCGTCTCCTGTTGCCGCTGCAAAGATGATGCTTCAGCAACAGCTGATGATGGCTGCCAGAGGGGGTTTGCAGTCTCAGAACGACGTCGTTGACGGGTCGTCGTTTAACTCTACTCCAAGTCAGGCGAGTAAATCTATGCATAACTTTTGAGTGGTTTTTTCGCTTACTTGTGGGTGCGGTGCCGTTGAATTTTCCTTTCTTGAATTTTGTTGTCCCAAATATCTTCCAGGGAGGACCAAAAGGTTCAATGCAGGCACTGTATGGTGGGTTCGGTGCTGGATCCATGACTGCGGCAGCCCAGGTATCAAGCCAATCTCAGCAGCATCTTCTCAATCCTCAGGCAAGTATTCTTAGTCCTCTATATTTTGTGTTTCAACTGAAGAATTGTGATATTCAAAGTGAAGCCGAGGGTCAAACTCAAATTGTGTTTTATGCAACAGGGAGGGGCTATGCAAGCACAGAACTTTGGGGACTTTGGGGCTTCAGGGGCGATGTTGAATCAATCCCAGGCAAGTGGGTCAACCGGCGGTGGCGCACCGCCTCAGCCCAAACCAAGGGTCAGGGCTAGGAGAGGCCAAGCCACTGACCCACACAGCATCGCTGAAAGAGTAAAGCTCTTCTTATTATTTTTTAATCTTATGTGCTGTTATCCCCATAAGAAAACTACATTCACAGTACAGAATATGGTTTCACTTGGTTGGTTGATTCCATTTTATTGAATTTTCTTTTTACTTTAAATGACTTGTTGGGATTTTTTTTTTTTTTTTTTAAATTTTCTGGACAGTTACGGAGGGAAAGAATTGCGGAGAGAATGAAAGCTCTGCAAGAACTGGTCCCCAATGCCAACAAGGTAAATTAATTAACTTAAAGCATCTTTAAACAGAAGAATAACTGCTTCATTTACTTTCACAATTGAATCGATATTCTCAAATAGTCATTTTTATGATATAATTTCATTTATTCATATTGCGTAATTCTGAAGGTCATTCTATGCTTATTGTTTCCCTTTTAATCGGTTACTTACGAAAAGAAAAACAGAAAGATTGAGTTTGACTGTAAGCAAGCGGAATTGGTTTTGGTCCCCATCCCTACTCACTCCAATCAGGGCCGCGATGGCTGGCGGATGGATCGGGATATTTATTCTATTTCATAATAATTCAAACTTAATTTAATTGTATGTAAGTCATTTAATATGGCTGAAAACATGCAAAAGAAGTTAACTTAATTAGATAATAATTGCCTTAGTATTTATAATATTCTAGAACAATTATAGTAAGTGAATGGGATTTGGTTAATCAAGAATTTTCTGAACTGGGTTTGGTTTGGTGGAATGACAGACAGACAAGGCTTCAATGCTAGATGAGATCATCGACTATGTCAAATTCCTCCAGCTCCAAGTCAAGGTTCCATTTTTCCTCTTTGTCTACTTTTTTTTTTTTTTTCCCTTCAGTTCTCCAATATAATAAATGAAAAGGGTTCTTCTCTACTCTGGTCGACATATATTTTAAGATATGCTTGTAATGTCCTAGTTTTATATGCATGTAATGGATCTTTAGACAATTTGTACTTAAAAGGGCTTATTATCAATCTACTAATCAATCCATTACTCGTTGCCACTCTTGACGAAACAACTTCTCCATGCCAATGGCAGGTCCTGAGCATGAGCAGATTGGGCGGTGCAGCTGCCGTTGCCCCTCTTGTTGCTGATATGTCCTCTGAGGTAAGAATAAAATTCAAGACACACTTGAAGCTTCCCTGAAAATCAAGAGAACCCATTGACCATACTGAACTTAATTGCTCTACCTACCTACCAAATACTCGCTAGATACCTATAACGAGAAGAAATGTAAACACGCGAGGCGTTCTATAAAATGAAACAAAGGCAAAAATTTTCTTGCTTTTCAAACCCCAATTTGAAGGAGTTTTGCCCCCACTTTGCGAAAAAAACACAGCTCATCAATCTTGAATTTCAACCACATACCCACCAGGCCACCACCAAAGTTCTCAGAGAAAAATAACAAATGGACGTCCTAAAATAACCCCCCAACAAGACGACAAAAGACGGCAGCACGCGTGCTTGCTTTTTGCAGAGTCTTTTGTGAACTTTTCATAGTCAAGAAAGCGGACTCAGCGCTTTTTCTTGTTTCTTGACTTGTCCTTTTCTGTAGGGCGGTGGTGATTGTATTCAAGCCAGCGCCAATGGTGGGTACCTTGGACGGGGCTCTGACGGTAAGCAGGAGGCGTCATCCAACGACAGCCAGGCGGTGACGGAGCACCAGGTGGCCAAGCTGATGGAAGAGGACATGGGGTCAGCCATGCAGTTCCTGCAAGGAAAAGGCCTTTGCCTCATGCCCATCTCCCTCGCCACCGCCATTTCTACCGCCACGTGTCACGATACCAGGAACGCCGTAATCGGCAATGCAGACGTTAACAATAACGGAAACGGAAACGGAAACGGCAACCAACCACTCCTTCGTTCTAACGGTGAGGGCCCCGCTTCGCCCAGTATGTCCGTGTTGACCGTCCAGTCAGCCACGATGGGTAACGGGACGGGTGACGTCTCCGTCAAAGACGCTGCCTCTGTTTCCAAGCCGTGACAACGTTGATTACTGACTTCTTGTCTTTTACTAAGATAGCTAATAAAAAGGCTTAGGAAAAAATTTGGAAAAAAAAAAAAAAAAGGAGTATGACGTGGAAGTGTAAGAGTCAACGGCCGTTTCAAAGTCTACGACAACAAGGGCTACACGCATTACCAATTGTTGACACGACGCCGTATTTCCGTAGACTTTCGGGTTGCAAAAGCTAACTTTCGATGACACCCACACCGGGGCCACCGCCCGGCAGCATCATCACCAACAACCAAAAAAAGCTAAAAGTTTGTTTATTATTTAATCATTTGTCTTTAAAATTTGTTCTTTTCCTATATTTGCATTTGGGATGACAATATTCCCGGGAATTTTTAGCTTTTATAATTGGGAAATTATTATTTTGTATCTAACGGGTGTCTCTAAAAAGGAGTGGCTGCTTTTATTGTTACTTTGAGGTTGTTATTTTTCTACTCTCTATTTTCTCTGGGCTTATGTCCAGGCTCTCTTTTACTTTAGTTGGCTTTTGGGTAAAAAAGAAACAAGTAAGGTGGATTAGATTTTAGGTCAGCGGTGCTTTTAGTCACTTTTGTTTTCTTCCTCGGTTGCAACCAAAAATAAAAATAAATTCATTGGAGTCGGGCCTGCTTAAGAAGAGTCACTTAAAACAAAATTACAAGGCTTGCTTTCAATAAATTAGAACCCCATCTAATAAATGCTCGTGCACAAACAAATTCACTATTGTCTTCTTTCTATTTGGCAGTCATGTGTTCATAGTTCGGCACACCTTACTCGAAATCCATTTTCTTCCTATTGGCTTCAGCCTTTCTTTTCCTTTACGGATTCTAGTTAGGAGGTCTTGGTTGAAAAGACCTCGCCGTCACGATCGATTTGAACGTGGAGTTGACCGGGTCATTTTGGATTGTTTGGGGTTTTGTCTTTTAAAGAAAGGATTTCGTTTTTTTGAGGTACCAAACCTGGTCTGGCTTCGACCTCATCAGCCTAGGTGTTGAAATTCAACGACCCTTTTTTTTTTTTTTTTTTTTTGTGGCGCGGGGGGGGGGAGAATGGTGAGGGTTTGATAGCATTACACATAAGTTCTACAGGAAAATCTTACCTCATCCCACATCAAATTTGATCAGTGCCATCAACAAAATAGAAAAATGTCCCTATCTCCAACCAGAAAAGTAGGATTCGAGTTGCGTTCTGGCAACCATTTTGCTTCTTGACGTTTCAGTGTTCTCGGATTCAACACCTTCACTGTTTAGCTTCGTGTGCTGGATTTCTTGCCAAATTAGGTGCTTCATGTGCTGTTGCTGTTACTCTTGACACCACCCCACCTGCAGGTCTTGGCCTGTCACTTGATGGTGATCAAAAGGGTGTGATGCTTGTTAGAAACTAGTTTTCAATTTATTTGCTCCTCAGTTCCCCACCCCCTCCTCCCCGAAAAAAAAATAAAAAAAGAGAGAGAGAGAGAGTGCGTGGATTTTATCCATGACAAAAATGTCAATATTTTGTTAGGTAAAGAAACATTATGGCCTTCACTTCCCTAAAATAAAAAGACCACGAGGTAGGCAGCCACTAGGGATCGATTTACGTCATCAACAGTTTTCTTACCCAGCAAAACAAAAGGAAACAGATTAAGAGACTTTGGTAGGAGGAAGCAAGGAGCGAGATGGGAAGGAAATGAGGAATAGACGAAACCACAAGAACATAACAAAAGCATCCCAAAATAATCCCATGAAAAAAGAGTAAAGGGGTTGTTGTTTATTGCAACGATAAGCTTGGACAGACAAGTAATTGACCTTCGGGCAGAACAAATAACCGTTTGTAAGCATTAAAAAAAATGTGAACGGCTGAGAAACGCATGTTTCTGGCTGGCTGGCGCAATAAATTGGAACTGGAATTGGCGATTAAGAACTCCAAAACTTAAAATTTAGCAATATCAAAATACGTGTAGTATATTCACTGCACATTGACCTGCAGGCACATGGGGTTGTTAAGAGGCTTGAAAGTTGTAACCCATTACTCATGTTCAGTGCAAAGGAAAATCCTCATCATAATATAGTAAGTAGCTGCGGGAAGCAATTTAAATAATAGTTTTGCCCATTTGTTTACACCACTAGGGAAGTCAAAGCAATGGCTCAGAAGGGATTAAACAAGCTGGCCGTTAGCTGAGACTGCAGGGACAGTTTTACATATAGTTGAATATTCTACGTGAGAACTATACTAACCCCATTAAATTGAATCATTCTTAACAGTTAAACAAATAAAGAATAGATTTAATACTCATCGGTAATACCCCCAACAGCTGGTTCGTAACTTCTAGATTATCATTTTTATATCAAGTCAAAACAGTTTGGGAACTAGTGGGAATAGTTTCTGCAAGTAGAACACCGATGCAATTGTGCAGGCCACTAATAAGTACTTCCAACAAAAGCAAAATTAGTAACTTATAATGAACAGAGAACAAGCATTTCAGATTAAACCAACATTATTAGGGAAATATGAAGGTCCTAAACTGTGTTGGCCTCTGTGCTACAATGCAATGATATTTGGTAAATGCTGTCACGTTTGCAGTGAAAATACGGTCATGGAGTCCATCACCAATGCAAACAAACCCTTGGCTAAACTCCCCATATGTAGATAAAAGCCCCCCATAGTCTAACAGGCATGTCTAAACCCTCCATCGTGATTTCAAAGCTTCTTGTTCTCAAAGCATGTATCTTTATCAGAGCACCTGATTAGGTTTCACAACTCACAAAGAATAAAAATGACCTCAAGAAAAGGCTAAGCCCACTTAGGAGACATTAAGAAAAAAATATGATCCATTCAAATGAGAAAAAAGGAGGCATCAAAGTATGCTATTAACTCAAGTAGATCACATTAATGAAAAAAATATATGGGAAAACATCACTAAAAGTGAAACACAGCCAATCATGAAAACATATTAACATAATCATCTAAAGATTCAGTAGCCATCTGAATATCTTCTACAAACCAAAACAGAAGGAAAGCACTAACTGAGCATTGGGGTTTTAAAAAAAATCCCCAAAGTTTCAATTTTATAGCATTTTCAATACAAGGAATGAATATCTTGCCAGGTCCATATGGAGCTTTTTCTATTTTTTTGTGGTAATTGTCGTTCTCACACAAGCTACAGGCTGCATAATAATGCAGCAATTCTTGAATATAGCCTACAAATTTTCACTTTCTTATTTGATTAAGATATGCACTAGTCGCCCAAAACAAGCCTACAATTTCACATCCATCTTTCCTATGGGGCCAAGTCGAGCTTTATAACCCTGCCAAGCTGGATAAACTCAATTTAATGACACTACAATTCCCAGTCGATGGGTACTGGGAAATTTATTTCTAGTCAGCAAGTAGCCAGCAGGCAATCCTGAGAAACAGAACAAACCATGGAACCCAAAGAGAGAGTGCAACTGCCATCCTCAAAATCAGAAATCAAAATACATTCCCCGCTTACTCAGTTGTAAGTAATATGTAAAGTAATTGCCGTACAACTTCAAACTGATTAAAAGAAGACAGTGCACCAAAACCCCAAATTCCAATATAAAATGAGAAGATTTTTAACTAGGGGAGGGCTTGAAAGTATAGGGCTGTGGAAGCGACAACGGACCTCTCCTGCTGTCTTTGTCATCCAATCACCTCTGCACACTCTCGTTCTTGCGGTAGTTCCTATCGAAATGCTTCACCTGTGAAAATTCTGAAAATTCCCACACCAAAAACCAAAAGGAAAAGGTGGAAAAGAAATTTAAAAAGCCCACATAAATACATAAGAAAAACACGAACAATGAAGCGAATGAGAAAATGGGGTTAATCAATTTTACCCAAGTAGTGCGGCAATTCTCCTGAAACTCATCCCTAAAGCTTTTGCACTCTAATGGGTACAAAACCCCCACAGTCCCAATTTCTGTAGGGTTTTTCCCTGATTCTTCATCTAAACACGCATAGAAAACATCAGGAGCCTGATACAACAAAATCGAACATATCTAAATCAACAACGTCCCCAACATTATATTCATTCGAAAACTTTCTTTCTTACAACATCATCCAAGGAAATAAAGAAAGAGAAAGAGAAGAGAACCTTGTAGCAAGCTTGCTAGGCTTGAAGGAGGACATCGGCGTGAACTTGGTCTGGATTTCTCGACGCGTAGGTTTCCATGGCTGTGTTTCTGTAGTTCTTGAAGATCTTTCTGGGTTTCACCGCTCCCAACTCTCCGGTGAACTGACGGCTTCCATATTAACAAAAACGTCAACTTCCCCCCCCCCCCCCGCGCCCCCCTTTTTTTTTTCACGGAATTGACAGAAACGACTTCGCCTACGTCGTGGTCAATTGGACCTGTTTTAGTAAATATTATTAGCTTTGGGTCTCCATTATGTTGAGGCCGAAAAGGATAATTTAAAATATATAGAATTTTTATTAGGTGGGCACAGTGAAATTCTAGGAGGGTTTTTTTTTTTTTCTTAAAAGAAAATTTTAAAAGTTAACGTTTTATGGTCTTTTTTTTTTTTAAGACTATATTCCTATAGCCACCAAATATAATATAACTGGGCAGTTCAGACCAGCATATGACATGTGCTATCAGCCAGAGAATATATAGAGATGCAGGCAAGTCGATTTGGACCACAAATTCTTGAGAAATTGTTCCCTTACACTAATTTAAAGTTTCTGGCGTGTTTAACATCTATAGATAACAGAAACGAGATGGTCCCGAACTTCGTGATACTTTAACAACTTGCATTCTTTGGCATTGTTCAAGAAGCTATTCCCCAACTCCAAGAGAGTATCCCCCCCCCCCCCCTTTTTTTTTGTTGGTGTATCACCTTTACCTTCTTCTGGAAAATTTTCTGCACTTTTTTTTGTTAGATGCAATGACATTTACCAATTGCCAACCCATGCATCAAGTTGTTAGACTCTGAGTTTCTACTCTAGGTTGGAACCCTACATTACAAATAATAATAATAATAAATTATACAAGGATGCCGACATGCAAAATATTTTATATTTTCAAGTTGATGCCTTTATTTTATTTCTGCAATTTCAGCTAATGAAACCGTACGATGCTTCATTGTCTTATCCCCCCTCTCCCCTCCCCCACCAGAAAAAAATGACTTCGTCCCAGCAAAAGTGCTAGATACGGGGAGGGTACTCTTCTTAAAAAAAAAAAGCTAAGATATAATATATTTTTCAAAAATATATTGTATTGTCAACAAAATATTAGCTTTGTTTTTTTTTTTTTTTAAATATGCTATATTTTTTTAATTATAAGAAACAATATTACAAGTGATTATGCACCCTCGTAGCTCCACTTTTACAACTGGATAACCCCGCTCTTCTCACACCACGCGTAACAGTCGTTTCTCGATAGGGTAGGGACAACCCAAATTTTTTGGAAGACATCAAACTGCTAGCTCCGCCTCGATTAATCACCATAATCAAAGCATTCGTACTTTTTTTTTTTTTTTTTGACACGTCCGTCATTTCAATCAACCTGAGAACAACTGTGGTTTTAAGTATGTTCAATTGATTGGTTATCCCCCATACTAACTAAAGATTAAAAAGAGATTTGACCTATGTGTTGAAATAAAAAAAGAAAATCAAAGACTTTTGTAATGGGAGATTTGCGGTTTTAACCATTAATGCCGTCGTTCATTGCTTAATTTATTGTTTAAGAAATCAAATTTCAACCTTTATTCGGTTTTAAAAATTAAATTAAAAAATTAAAATATTTACTATTTAATTATTTTAATTAAAATCAAATTAATAAAAATTAATATTTAATATTAAATATATAAAAAATTTTAATAATATAATTTTTTATTTTTTAAAAAATTAAAATATAAAAATTATTTTTTTAATTTTTTATAATTTTTTTAAATTAATCTAATTAAAAAAATAATAATTAATTTATTGATTTATAATTTAATTGATCATTTATTTACTAATTTTTAAAACAAATAATTTTTAAAATGAATCGAATCAAATTAAATTATATTTTAATTCTTAATTTTATTAGTCTCATTAATTAATTTAATTTAATTTTTAAAATTTTATTTATTGTTACTCTAATTTTTATATAACTACAAGTATATTTATTCTTACTCTTATTTTAAAATAAAAAATAAAATTAAAAAGACACATAAAATAATTTATATATCTACATATCATAACTATTAATTACAATAAATTAATATTTATTTTGTGTTTTTTCTATATATCTTTATAATAGAATTTTTTTTTTTTTGGAGGTCAAAAGTGAAAGCCACTCACAATGCAATTTGCCCGACTACAGCCTTATTCGTATAATCGTTTCTGGTTGTATTAGTTGAAGTAGCCGTGTTGATGCCACCCACCTAATTAAAAATAAAAATAAAAAAAAAAAAAGGCAAAGATGAGGAAGAAAGAAAAAAGAGAACCCCATAAAATGATCGAGTGAAAACAAGAATGAGGAGGCTCGACTGTTCGCCGACTGTTTTACAGGTGATTAAGTAATGGATTTAGGTAAACACAACGTAATTTTCATCCTCAATTTGTATTGTAGAAAAGAATATTAGAACCAATATAAGCTAATAAAAATGGCCACAAAAAAAAAAAAAAAGAGCATGAATTTTTATATGGCAATTGGTATCATGTTAACCGTGCATGTTTAAGTAAAATTACTTTATCTATGATTGGTTCATCAAATCAATGAAATGATATATACATACTATTCATCATAATGTGGATACGTTAAAAAGATTTAAGGAAACAAGAGGTCCCTCCCAAATTGGCAAATTCTACACCAATATATTATGCCTTTAATGTAAATTGCCCTTTATAAAGTTAAGTGCTTGTTATTTTGACTCATTTTTTAGTAAATTAAAATAACTTTTCACAAAAGTGTCAATCATTTTCTTAAATTTTTAATTTTTATTTTTTTTTTACATTAAGTTATTTTTACTTACTAAAAAAATAAGTCAAAATAAAATTTCTCATAATTTGTTCGCCTTAAAAGGGCACGTTGTACAATAATTTGAAAAGAAATGCTTCATCTATCAATTTTTTTCTTCTTACTAAGAGTTTCGTTGAAATATAAGTTATATAATAAATAATTTTTCTAATTTCTATAATTATATACTCTTTATTCTGATTATAATAAGATAATTGAAAAGTAAAAATTTAAATTTTTAATTATTGGAGTGTTTTTTAAGAGATTATAAAAAACTTTTTAGGCCTAAAATAATTTATTTGATAAAACATGGTTACGAGATAATTATCTTAACGAAGATGAAATTATTATTTTGGCTTCTGAATCAGAATATTAAAAAAAAGAAAATCGATAAGAGAATAATAACAAATTATTGACCGTCTTTTTGTCCTGCCTTCCCACATGAATGAAGGGAAACCTATTTTTCCCATCACGGCAAGTACTACTGTATTTATGCAGTAGTAGTACTCCAGAGTACTGCTGCAAAGCGGCGGGCCCATACGATAATCTGACGGTTCAGAGTGGTCGAGCCGCAGGCAAAATAGAACGAAGGCCGTCCGTATTTACATCCCAATAAAGGAAAAGAGAGAAAATCTCAATCCCATCAGTCATCTCGTCCCTGTCACGTGGCTCTACCCTTTATTGCAAATCGACAAAACAGCCTCTCTTTCCTCTCTCTCTCCCTCTGGGGCTTCTGTCAGTCATGTGGTGGGGTTGTTAATCACTCGTCCTTTTGGTTTGGTTTTTCTTCGAGAAAGGGACCTCACCTAGGCCTTGTCTTACTGTGTCTCCCTCTCCGTCTCTCTCCTTAGGTTTCCCTTTTTTTTCTCTTTTTTCTGTTCTCTTTTCTATGTACTATGGGCTAGCAAGCATGTGAGTGATGGATACCCAATTGCCCGGGAAGATCGATTGAGCTGAGAGGCATGTCCCAGTGAAGTAAAATCTGGGTTTCTGTGTTCAATCTAAAAGATCCAAACTTTGAGAGAAGCAGCGACCATGCAAAGCATGACAGGAATAGGAGTGGGTTCTTGAAACCCTAGACGATTCTTTCCCCCTGAGAGTAGGTCTAATTCTGTGGGTTTTCAGATCTGATCAATCAGGGGCTCATAAGGGAAGTTTATGTTTACGGGGGGTTGTTAACTTTTGTTATCTAACAAGTTTAGTCTCAACTCCCAAACACTTTTTAGTAAGCTCGATCGAGGACAAACAAACCATCAGGAAAGGGAAAATTACGATAGATATTGCTGACAGGAGAGAGTGAGCACATACGCAGGTGATTGTATGCGGGTGCCATACCTTTGCAGCGTTTGTGCTCACTTCTCTTTTGTCAGTGAGTGTGTAACAGTTGTTTACCTTTCCAATCTTTTCTGTAATTCTCTGGATACATTTATGAGCCTCTTTTTAATCTTGCGCAGCTACATGTGTGTCTTTTTTTCATAAGCTGCTGAACTCTCTCTCTCCAAACCCTTTCAGATTTTTCTCTGATTCTTTCATTTTCAGATGGAAAAGATCCAAGCTCAAATCTTTAATGAGGGGCTACAATTAACGAAAGCAATCGTGGCAAGCTTAACACATCACAGAGTCAAACTCCACCCATTCCTGCCTTTCTATATGACATGACGTGTCTATTTCTCTCAAGGCCTATCATATCAGATTGATGTCAATTGGCGAATCTCATCTCGTGGCTGCTATTAACAGGAGTTTTCCAAATACGAAGAATGTTGGGGCTGGGGGTTAACATTGTTATTAGATAGGATGGTTTGATTCTTTATTTCTTTTTTCGGCCATTTATCTGACAATAGATATACATAACGTTGATGGGCTTTGCGTCTAGCCAGTGGTGTACCTTTTAACCACTAGCGTTTTTTTAATCAATCCTTATAAAATTTTATTGAAATTTGTCACGGTGATTCAAAGCGCGGCTTTTCATGGTCCTTTCTTCTCTTTGAAAGAGAAGGAGCCCGCTTGTGTGTTGGTTTTTCTCTCTGAAGTTTAACGGAATGACCGTATTTTACAATCTAAAAACCATGCCCTATGTTAACGCCAATTATGCTAACTTCGCTTGATTCATCAACTCCTTCTCCTTTATCCCTATTCATGTCCTTCATCTTCTTCTTGTTTCTAGAATCATGCAAGTCAAAGGCAGTGATTTGGGTTTTTCTTTTTTTTTTTTCCCTGCCATCCTTGTTCCTGATGTCACTTGGGTTTTCCTTAAACTAACCCTTTCTTTTTTTGTGTTTTTAAGGTTTGCTTTACTTGAATGATCCTAAAGCAGTGCAGCTTTCGAGGATACGGTTCTCGTTCTTGTGGATCTTCGACTTGGATTTCGTAGTACTGCCTACTTGCTTTAGTAGAAGGGGACACTATGGAAATCGCTCAGTTCTTATGGTGCCATATATGGGAAGGAGTCATGTTTCCTTTTTGGGGAGATTCGCTATTTTATGGCACTGAGGGAAGTTTTCGCTCAAGTACCCATGTTCGCAGGTCTGTAATTAATTACTGTAAGCCGATTTTTCTCCATCTTTTTATTCTGTTCCCTTTTATGGAAGATCTTTCTTCTTTATCAGGGCCTGTGCTGACGCTTCTTCCTGGGGCAAGGAATGGCTCCTATTTGCTGCGTGCAGGCAAGTTTAATCTCTTTCATGTTTGTCTTTGTTCGCTTTTTTATTTTGTGCAGTTGTTCGTTCAGTTTTGATGTGTTATCTTTAGTGGATTATACTGTGATTGAGGGTTTATTCTGTTTCTGTTTGGTTCGATTTCCACACTTGGGTTCTATTTGATTCTTTCTGGGTTTATAGAAAAGTTCAAAAAACAAGTTGAGCTGGAAATTAATCAGAAAGAGGACGCATTTCGTCTCTTAATCGGTACATATATTGTGGATTATTGGTGGTTAATGATTAAGTTGACAGCTGAGCACTGACAATAGTATCCAGATAAAGTAGGTGTATTTGTTTACAAGTTGGGCGATTATCATCATTAATGGATTCCCTTTACTTGGCTAGTTGAGTTTTTAATTTATACATCCATTGCAGTGAATAGTGTAATGAAGTTCTTGTTTGTTTATGGTTTTTTTATTTCAAAGATGATGATAGATCCTGAGCAGTAAATGGTGCCATGTTGGTTTTTGTTTACGGATAACCTGTGGATCAGTGAATTTGTTTTTGCTTTACTATTCTAACGTCTACATGGGAAATTCACGCCCTATTTTAGTCCACAAGTAACACGGACGAGCTCGTATTGGATTGACCGTAATATGTACTCGTCCGAGAGATTCTTTTTGGCTATGGAGTACATGACACGTCTATGATTGTTGGTGAGACCATGGAGGTAAACATGAGGTTAACTGAGTGAATTTCTTCTGTCTGGAGATGCTAACTCAATTATGTTCAAGTATGATTCTCTGCAGTTTTCAAGGATCATGTAAATATTGATGTTCCCACAAGATCGTTTATTTTTAGGCCAGCACCAGCGAGCCCTTGATTGGCGAACGGCATGTACCTATCACGAACCTTCTTATTCCGTTATTTATGTCTCAAAATTTGGAATAATTAAGCTAACTGTTGCTTTAGCTTAGAATAGGCTGATAGTCGTACGGATTTCTTCACAATGAATTGCATGACAGTGGAGCACATAAAATTCTATGTTGGTGTGGGGGAATATTTATATCCAATAATATAAAAGAGGCTAACACTCAATTCCCCGGAAACACATTTTTATTTTTTTTTTTATTCAGTTGCATTTATTAAGTAGTATATTGAACCTTATTTTCTGTAAACTGTCCCGATTGTACTGGATTATATTATTTGGTAATGTGGTGTCTTTTCCTTTGAATCTATTCCAGATTTGGCTCAAATTGAAATGATAAATTACTATTTGGGGATTGTTTTCAGGGCTTTTTTTTTGTATAGAAAGAGAGAAAGCAAATGTAGTACCCTATTGGGGATGATTGTCGCAAGTTCTGTAATTTTATATTTAGTCCTAGGCAATGCCTAGGCGTACGTTTAAATCATGACCCCTCACATGATAACGAATAATCTCTTTATTACTAGACTATAACATTCAAACTATGTTGTGTTAGCAGAATCATCGTGTAAACCAAGGTCTTCTAGATTTTCACATTTTGATAGTGTTGCATTCTTGACTGATTTGGCATACATGAGTGTTAAATTGTTATTCGTCAGCGTCAATTGTTTCCTTTGGCCTAACTATCCCAAGAGTTGTGGTTAGATGAATGCGTTGGTTCGACAACAGTACTTGTCTTGTCTTGGTGCGTTTGAATTAGAAGCTCTTACCATTATTGGACCCCCTTAATTTAGTTAGAAGAGTGTGCGGTAAGTTATTAGCTCTTTGGTACTAATATTTCTGGTGGTTCAGCGGCCAGGTGCTGTGGTTGTTAATTAGGGTGATCAAGGGGTGAAAGCTCAGAGTGTTTTGAGTGGAATTTTAGTTCTAGTTGTGATCTGGGGGTGAATATGTGGTACCCTCAACCAATTATAAGAATTGGTAAACTTGGTTGTGGTGGCAGCAAGGGCACTGGGAAGACTGGTATGATTAGCTGTGGAATAACAATGCTGTTCATACGACAATTGTACAATGAACACCACACAGACTTCCTCGTTATAATGAAACTATGTATATAGGATATTTTCCACAGTGGCTGTGATCCGGTCGTACTCACCTTTTGTACTATTCAGTTCCTGTTTGTCTTGGAAGTAATTGGGTGGTGGCAATTACACGAGCTCCATTACACTTCCATACCCAGACATGTTCTTGCTGCCATAAAGCGATGAGTTTGCTACAGATTAGTTCAGCTGCAGTCTCTCAGATGTTTTTGGTAGGTCATAAGTTTAACTAGGGATTATTTAAGTCTTGGTTTTCGAAGCCTAGGGATTATTTAATGTTTGGACTGAAGAATGTTGAGCTCGCATATCTAATGCTTCATGTCAGCCTAACTTAATTCATAATATCAAAGAATAAAAAGAAAAGAGTCTTGTGTTAACCTTTAATTAAATTTAGAATTACGATTTTATTGTTGAAATTGTGCAAACCTTGTCTCTTTTTTTTTTTTTTGATTTGTTCATCTTTTAGCCAATCCAAGTGATTTGACTCGTTCTCTTTTGTGGCTTGATCCCTTAAATGATCTGTCATGATTTGCTGTCTATTAATGATAAGTCGAATTTTCCAGTAACTAAATAAATAAGTGAAAGAAACTTGATTCATATATGAGTTTCATGTAATCTTTTGCATTATTTTTTTAATAAATGTAGACTTAAAGACCAAAATAATAAAAGTAGACTATGAATTTTTGAATGCTCACTCACTACTCCCCCCCTCCCCCAACAAAGTGATCCATATCATTATGTTTCCTTTTTGGTACACATAAGATGAGCTGTGTGATTGAATACAACTATTTGCAGTGAAAAGCACACCAAAAACATGAAAAAAAAAAAAAAAAAAAGAAGAAACAATTCTTATGGACCAAGTAATAACAAAAGTTCAAGCATGAGAACAGCTGCTTAAAGTTTTGTGCAATATCAAGTAGAATGCGAAATGATGATTGTATGGTAGCATATATACTCCATTTGGTTAGCTATGATAGTTCATTCAATTCCTTGAACTTGATTTAGTAGAATAAGAACTTCAGATTGGACGGTTCATTGGTGCAAGGACAGTGCACTGCCAGATTCAATATGTTAATCAACCGCCATTAAAACTGAAAGAGAGACTAGAAAGAACAGCGGTTTAAATGCTTTCTCTTGGCATTATTGGTCTGTTCACATTGTTGCAATCTATTGTTCATCGTTGCTCTAGGGTTGTAGAAATTCTCTAACTTGTTTTGCTGTGCATATTGAGAATCGATGTTTTATGCAGATAATGGCTAAATCAGTGGTTGATTATTTGTCATCAAAGTAATGAGTGTTCAACAAGCTAGAAATTTGGAAATCTATACCACCGGATCCTCTGCTGATTGCCGCCAATCTCCACTTTCTTTTTTTTTTTTTTTTACTTCTGTGGCTAGAATTCTATTGCAGGTACACCAAATTTTGAAAGTTGTTATTGCAAGTGGAGTAGCAGCCACGGTTACGTCTTAACCAGGGGCTGGAATCGGTTTGTGAAGGACAAGAAGTTGAAAGCTAATGATATGCTGTCGCTTTGTGCTTTGTGCGAGTACAGAGAAAATGGAAAAGCAACTCAATCCTTCTACATGATCAGCCAAGTCCAGTGGAAGAGGGGTTGCCGTTTCAGCTTGGCCAATGTGTGGCTGCATTGGTATTTCCCGAGACCATCTCATGACTGATGTGTTTCAACAAGTCAGCTCCGTAGACAATCCAACACGAGTAGTTTGGCTCTCTTTACGAACAAGGGATGACTACTAGCCCGGATTCAGTTAGCAGAGACTCAACTCGAACCAGGGATGAGTACACATCTCAAGGTCCTCGGCATTCCTATTAGTGCTACTAACAACAATCCCTAACATTGAATTGAAGATGAACAACTTTGGTCAAAATTTTTGCATGGCCAGGTCACCACTGGAAGCATTTTGGTTGCCGGTATTGTCAGGGCCAAGTGTTGTTTATGATCTTTTATTCTCTCTCGTTTCCTTGCGGGCTACGGGGAAGATGGAAAATTGACCTCGGGTCAGGGCTTATGAGCTACATTTCGGACAAGTAATCAAATCCAACTTGAATCATTGATGTTACCAACCCCTTGATGCGCCGAATGACCAAATGGAAAATTAATTAGAACAAAGATAATAATAATAATAATATTAATGTTCTTCAGCTACCCTGAGATATCTCAGGGTGCCAAAGCAGCAGAATTCAGAACTTGTGAAATTGTATGTAAGAACCGATCAATTTTCTTTAATTTTTTTTTTTTTTTTTTAAAAAGGATGAGCCAAAAACAATGACAATAAAACATAGTTTGTCAAAGATTTTGTACGTCAGAATTAATTCCAATTTGTTGCTAAGAGCTGCTCTTTGCCGACGTTTTGATGTGGTAATAAACAGAGGCCAGGGCAAAAGATCAACTTACGCAAGATGCCATGGCAGTTTTATGTTATGCATATGAAAACAATAAAGTCTCATCTAAGAAAATAAGAGTCAGTTTAACTTAACAAATAAATAACAAACAGAATGGATTATCAAAAACCCAAGACAAAAGGCAGACAGTATGGCAGTACATGCTATCGTTATTTAGTGCATCAGACGAAAAATGTATCCCAGAATTTTACCCGAATTTCGATTTTTTTCTTTAGCTTTCAAGTCCCAAGAACAAAAATGTTAACATAATAGTTTTATTTATTATTAATCTCATTTTAATATGTAAATGCGTCATCATGCGCGAAACCGAAAAAACAAAATCCACTTTATGTGGCCCAGGCTAATAGATATTTGGGCCTGATCTAATGTCTAGATCACCGCCCTTTAACGGTAGGCCCCCATCGGCCTGAATATTTTCAAAGGTACCATGAAAAGCAATAAACCGGCCGACTGCTTCGTCAATAATGACGGAGTGGGCTCCCTCCGACAATTAAGGTTTGACATTGGCAGGGGTTACGATTAGGTAAAAGTAAGTCTGGCTTCCAGCTCCCCCTGATTAGATTTAATGGCAGTCTAGGTAAAAATTTACATTCAAGATGATTGATATCATAACGAATAATTTTTTTTTAATTAAATTACAATATTTAATTGTAGAAATCCGTCATCTGCATGCATGGATGGTCCATTCCAACCCCCACACAATTATATCGTAGTGGTAACTCAAATCTAATAAGAATCTTGTGAAAAAATGAACAAGGAGCGCCCACCTATCCAACCCCAACACACCCCTCCCCCCAACCCCCTTAAAATAAAACAAAACTTTAGAAAGGAAACATTATAAACGTAATATCTACAATTATGAATGATTATATTCGTGTTAAAACCTTCTTTAAACTATTTTAGGTTTACACATACCGGTCATTATAGCGCGCTGGTGGTTCAATTGTCAATTTGGCTGTCAGCATGCATTATTTATCACATCTGTATACCGTTCGGAGTATTGAATTAATTTCTCGTCACTAATGTGGGGAGATCAAGTCCAAACGTTAGGTCAGAGGTTTCTATCGTCAAAGCTTACTAACCAGAAAATAACATGATGACCAACGATTATAATCATAAATAAAGCATTCGTCTTTTACTGTAATGTGATGTTGGGGTAGAAAAATAAAGAAAACAGAGAGAGAAAACAGTAAAAGATTTTCAGTAGGATGGGGATGGCACAGCGATTGATCAGAATAAGTTATGCTTAGTTTTTTGCTAAACAGCGTCTTAATTCTAGATTAGAAATTGGCGATATTTCTTTCCTTTAATAATTATAACCGCGATTAGTTGAGTTCCACTCACGTTTTGACATTGCCACTCCTCTTCAAGGGAGTGAAATTGAAGGAAAGAGAACATTAAAGGGAAACTAATTATGTAAGAGAAATGAAAACACTTTTTCCTCCAAGCCTTAAAATGGCAAGCATGTGCTAAAAGTTGTTTACTTCCGGCGACGAAACATGCATAAGGTTTTCACAAATTCATATGTTGCAGCAAGCAAGTTGATTGATAGAGGTTCGTGCATGTGTGGCCCCTCGTTCATATCTAGAAACGGGTAATCAGCTGAACACACTCGCAATAAAGACATTGGGTTAGGAGAGGGATGCCATCAAGAGCCAGAAAGACCAGTGCACAATTTGAATAAACAGTCACATATAAGTAACAAACGAAATCCAAGTCTTTTGTGCCCTTCTTTCTTCGGTTGCTTCGTTAGGTGGTGTTTATCGTATTAAGGGAATGACAAATCAGACTCTTAATGCGTAAGCAATTCAGGGAAACTTTTTGGGTAAGGACAAATTCATACATTCAAATACAGTAGCAAAAATAATAGTTGAAAAGGAAACTGAAAATCGCTATAGTAGCTTTTATGAAGAATAAGCCTTATAACTGTTTATTACCAATTTTTAATATTTTGCAACCTTTTAACTATTTTTCATTTCTTAAATATAATTTTTTTCAATAACAGTAACCATATAACCATTTAGGTATTCAACCCCCATGCAATCATCACACCATTGATTTTTTATAATAATCGTTGAAGAAAAATCGATAGGTTTAAAAACAAATGCATTTATGAATATACAATATGTTTTTACCTCTTCTTATTCCCTTTTTGTTTTTTCATTACTTAAAATGTATCTTATTAAAACATAAAAATCTTTTCGAAGAGTATACGCGAGATTTGGGATAAGAAAAGATTTATAAGAATAATTTAAATAAAAAAGTAAAATAAAAGCTTGTGATGGGACGATTTTAAAAGCATGTGGGGCCAGCAAATATTATAAAAGATAATTTTCAAAAATTTCTATAATATATATATATATATTAAGGGAGCGAGGGAAGGGGATCAGTGGGAACAATTGGCCCCACTCGCCTCCCTTTTCTCCGCGCCTTTTGGTCACCAACTCTGCAAGAATTCTGCGACAGTGCACGGGAAGAAATGAATCCCTCGGGTTGGTTGCGTTGCGGGCTTGCCATAGAAAATTTTAAAGCAAATAAACGGGGAACAAGAAAATGGGAAGTATTTGCCTTAAGGAAATTACTTTCGGGTCCAGCATTTTAAGAAAAGGGACAATAAAAAAAAATTAAATGAAATTGATTTAAGGACTCTTAACGTGTGTGATCCATATAACAAAAATGACAAAGAAAAGCTAATTAATGATCCGAGACCATACCCTCCAGCCATAAAAAGCTTCCAGACGAAGAAGGGAAAAGACGTTGAGGAAGACAAAAAAATTATACAGTTAGCTACTAAATTCCACAAAGGCCGCCACCACAGAGGAAATCGAGGAGTTGACACCGATACCAAGCATTGTATTTTTCTCCGACATGACTCCAACTTTAAGATGCACCAAGACCTACACGGGTGCCTGCATCGTGGCTACAGGGTGTACCCACTACAAAAAAGAAAAAAGGAAGACAACTTATTGGTTACAAAGCGGGCCCACGTGATCCATATATATAAATATACATATTGGACAAATTATATTTCGGACCCTAAGTTTAGGAAATAATTTTATGTTACATTTGTGCATTTTTTTAAAATTACAAAAAACAACCTATAATATGTTACGTAATAACAATAAACATCATTTGTTACCCTGTGTTAATTAAAAGTTGCAAAATATAACAATAATTTTGGCTGTCTAAAAAAAATAGAAAATTTCCATAATTTTGCACAAAATTGACGAAATAATGGAATCGAATATATTTGGAGCAGATGATTGTCGAAAATGGGAGAGAGAAAGAGGAGGAGTGCAGTGAGCAGTAAAATATAATTAGATTTTCATCTTTTTGGATTTTTTTTTTTTTTAAATCTGTGTGGACTTTGACTAAAGAGATTATTTTTAGAAAAAATACATGATGTGAAGTGCAACTGTTCCTTTAAATTTAAGGTGTGAGATGTAATTTACTTCTAGTCTAGCACTGATTGTTGAGATATTACTATTTTAGATCCAAAAGAATTTTGCCAACAACTCTTACAAGTTGGCGATGGAGCGTCGTACCGCACAGACGACGGGATGGGAACGGAGAGGGCAATAATTGGCTAGTGGCTTGACATCACGCCTGAGAGAGAGAGAGAGAGAGAGAGAGAGAGCATGAAACGCCCAATCATGTAAAGCCGTTTAAACGAAATGGGGCTCCAAATTCCTGGTGCCTTATCGTCTGGCATTTGAACCGCTCTCGGTCTGGGACGCGCTATTGCTTCCGTGAATTACACCCACTAATTACAAGTGTGTAATTAGCTTATACTGGGAACGTCGAGTGCTCCAGATGAAATCAACCGTGCAGCTAAAATTAGATACTGAGCGCCCCAGATTGTGAGAACGAAGATCAGGAGGACGTGGCACGGGCTTTAGGCTTTCGACATAACGGATGATAAGTGTAAAAAGAAATGGAAAAGGAAAGCATAAGAAACAAAACAAAGAAAAAAAAAGGAAAAAGCCAAAAGGGACCAGAGGCAGAAGAAGCTCGTAAATGATTTCATACAGGATGACTCAGACGTCGGAAGGACGGAGGAGAAACGAATTGCATCACAAACAAGAAATTGTTGACGAGTGAATCCCATACAAGTCTTCATTACCAGAACAAATCAATCGAATAATACGAAGCATGAATTGATCAGAGACACCATATTGTTTCTTGTTCATTAAGGAACCACGACAGCAACAACAACAACAGCGAGAGTTAACAACTAAAACAGTCACATTTGCTAATAACAAAATCACTTGCAAAATCTGGAATCCCATTTTCAAGCAACTGTAGAGTTCCCCGTCGGCGATGTCCAGACTATGGCCTTCAGCGCCGGTCTCAGCTCTTTGCTGCAGACTTGGTTATATTCCAGGATGTCCCCGTTATCTTTCTTCACCACTACCACCAGAAACGAAGGCGTCACCGCGAAAATCTCGGCCCGGATGGCTAATTTCCCCTTTCTGCCACTCACCTGTCTTTGCAATTTCACTATGTTCTCGCTCTGCTTGAAGCTGAACCTCCCCGCCTTGGCCACATCCTCTAGTATGGAAATAACGCCGCTTGCAGGCATAGTTGTAGCAAATCTCAGCTCCTCTTTCTCCTCCTTCTTCTTCTCCTCGAACAAAGGCGATAAATCGAACCCCTCCGACAAAGAAATTATGTGAAAAGCGTTTAAGGTCTCTGGTTGCTTGAATTTGTCTCCACTGAAATCATCGAATTCCATCTCCTCTTTGGTTATTACCGTCTTAGGCACTGATTTCTTGAACCAAGACGAGTCCATAACATCGGCTATTGAGATTCTTGTGCTCGGATTCGGATCCAGGAGCATTATAATTAAACTGCGAGCCTCATGGGAGAACCAAGGCGGGCACTTGAAGTCACCTCTGTAAATTTTTCGATACATGGAAAGGAGATTATCATCTTGAAAAGGCAAAAAGCCGGCAAGCAGAACATAGAGAATCACACCACATGACCACAGATCTGCTTTGGCTCCGTCGTACCCTTTTTTCCCTATTACCTCTGGAGCAACATACGCCGGTGTGCCGCAGGTTGTGTGCAACAAGCCGTCCTGCCTCAAGTGCTCCGAAAACGCGCTGAGCCCAAAATCCGTCACCTTCAAGTTGCCGTCTTCGTCTAGCAGCAGATTTTCGGGCTTCAGGTCACGGTGATAGACGCCCCGGCTGTGGCAAAAATCGATGGCTGAAATCAATTGCTGGAAATAAACTCTGGCAATGTCCTCTCTCAGACGGGCTTTTGTATTCTTGGAGAACAATTCGCCGCCGCGAACAAGCTCCATGGCGAAATAGATCTTGGTCTTGCTGGCCATGACCTCGTGTAGCTCGACAATATTTGGGTGCTCTACCATCTTCATAACCGAAATCTCTCTCTTGACCTGCTCCATCATGCCAACCTTGATTACCTTTTCTTTGCCAACGACTTTCATAGCCACGCTCTTACCTGTCTGCAAGTTACGGGCATAATAGACCTTCGCAAAGGTTCCACGGCCAAGCATGCGTCCAAGCTCATATCTCCCATGGAGTATCCTCGGGTGACAATCTCTGCCTTTATCTGCCATTTTAGTGCGAAGACGCGAACTTTTTCCAAAAGGGTGTGTGAATATGCACGGAGAACTGGATTTTGAGGTGAATTCTGCAACAAATGTGAGAAACAAGAAATTGAGAGACGCTGTTTCTGGATTTTCCTTTCTTTTTTTTTTTTTTTCTGGATAAGTGACGGACGGATCACCCGTCTTCCACGTATTTCCGGTGGCAATTCCTACCGCCGACCGACCTCTTGGTACGGCCGCACAGCTCAGGTTTTGTCAGCGATGGGCCTCTCATCTCTCCACATTCCCCGCTGGACTCTCTCTTCGAGAGAAAGAGACTGAGAAATTTTCTTGGGTTTTTCCGTGGGATTTTAATCACTTGAATTGAAACGAAGGCAATTTTAGACCTATGAAGACTAATCGGCCGACTAGCGTGTTTATATAGCGTTTTTGGCTGGGTGGGGAAATCCGGAATTACGATTTTCTCCCTACATGACGTTTTGCAATCAGCCTTTCATCCGACGGTTATAAATCCATTTAGCGTCTGGCCGTTGTCGTGATCCGAATGGCTGCATCCATCTCCATGCTTCTGACTCAGGCTTAATTTCACACGTGTGGCAATTGTATTGGAATTGGAAGGGTGGCAGTATGCAACCCCCTGTATGCTTGTGCGTTTGTAATTTCTAGTTACAAACACGTCCTCCTTCACGAAGAGTCTTTGACAGCTCTGCAACAATAATTCCTGTGGGACCCTGTCTGTCACGATATGCTTTCCTAGGCCATTCGCGTCTGACTAGGATCTGACCAGGTTTTTCCAATTGATAATTGACACTAGCAATTAAATAGGAGGATATTCCTTTTACGGCTTTGTGGGGTGGTTTGGTTTGGGTTGGATTGCGGCTCACAGGAGAGGAATGGGTGCCAAAGGCGGTATAATTACAGTTTGTTTCAGGGGTTGATAAGATTTAGATAACAGTTTGATTGTAATCTCCTGTTATGTTTGGGAATTGAATTTAATCCCGAGAGAGATTTTCCATCTCAGAATTGCATGTAGGATTTGAAAATTTTAAAGGAAAAAGGTTCGGTGGAAAACTGAATTTGCATTGCCAGATAGGATTCGCGTCATCAAAAGTTGTGGACCGTACCAATTAGATCTTGTCACTTCGTTTGGTTGTTTTATCATTTTTTGTCATATTATGGAAGTCAGAAAATAAAAATAATAATCTATACTTTTATTTAAAAAAAAAAAAAATTGTACCCATTGTACACACCATTTAGTGGGTTAATTTAGATTAAATTCAATGGAATAGTATATTTCACGGGCATAACCAAACCAACTATTCTTCAAATTGTGTATGCTTAATTACCCTCTTAAATGTTTTCGAAAAAATTTAAACTTATAATCTCGTATGACACGAATGATTTTTTTTTTTAATTATTCTTTTACTATTAGACAACAATGTCGAATTGTAATGAAATAGTTAAAATAATTAATAAAATAATATATCATTATTATAATTAGTAATTCACTTTTATTGATTATTTTTAAATTGTGTTTATTACTGTTCTTTCTCTATAACTATTTTCATTAAAGAAAAAAAAAAAAAAAGAATACATCCATTTGAATTTTTGGTAATAATGTGTGGGCGAGAACGCGTAAACACTTAATTTAAGTGGTCAAATGTGCATCAAATTGCCGGTCAACGGCCTAGATTTATTCGTAGATATTGATGTACCAATGGGCAAAAACAACAGGCGATTGTTTTTTTTTTTTTGCTTGGGACAATTGTCGATTTAGTTGATGTGTGTCATGTTAACGTAAATAAACTACATAGTCATTAAATTCAAAATGACTTGGATTACCAGCTAATGTTAGGTTATATGTATGCGGCGCTTATGTTCTGTCAATATAAATCTATATATTTGTAAAAGTAATAATCATTTCTTCACGAGACCTGCTTGGATGCTTTAAAACCCAAGGAATGAAGAAAAATTTGTCAAAAAAAAACGGATATGACTGCCCATCGAAGACAAAGAATTTCACGGTTCAAGATGAAATCAAAAGGAAATACAAAGAATTTGTGAGATAACAACTCCAAATTTATTTGGGTGGTCGCCCTGGTAAAAGTCAAAGAAGAGGCGAAATTCAAATGCCGCCTCCTCGTCCCTTACTCTTCCGGGTTCAAAGTCTCCAAACAGAGAAAAAGAAAAATTAGGAGATCACCACAGTGGCCGCATCTTGAAAAGTGCAAAGAATTCACTAGTGACACCCAAATTGGTGGCGAAAAGTAATTCACATTTATATAAATATATATATATATATATACATGTATGTATGCTAAAACAGACAGCCCACAAGTGGATTTTTTTTATTTTACTATGTTGTCAGGTGGCCAACTAGTTTTTATTTAATTAAACCAGCAGGCCCCATTGTTATTGCCTTAATAATTAAAAAAAAAAAAAAAAAAAAACACTCTAGCCCCTAACAACAAAAGGTCTCTTATCTTCCTCTGGTTTCCCGTAATGGCCACAAAACAAAGCCTTTTTTTAATTATTATTTTTTTGGTGGACAACTAGATGGCCAAGTTGTAATTCAATAGTCAAACTAACAGTAGAGTTTCTGAGTAGCTTCTTAGGCACTCCTTTTTCTAGAGCTTTTCTAAAAAAGAGATGTGTACTTACTATTAGAAAAGACACCAAAATTTGATTAATTAACGTGCCACAAAATATCTTTTGCGTCATGTGATAAAAAATTGCAAACAGCGGCAGACAAGTTGCTAGGAACGGGCTAAAATTGGTTGGCTGTGATGGGATGACACTCTGCTGGATCGGATCGTTGCTGATGTGGTTCCTTGTAGGAAGATGCATGACAACCCGGCAAGCCCACTTCGTTTTTAGCCGCCACAACGTGAAATTATTGCCACCGCACGATTTAATTGTATTAGCCTTCACCGTCTAATCCGGACCCTTCGTTTTGGTTTCGTGGATGCTTCTCACGTGTATTAACCCTCACGCTGCGCGAGGGCCCGAACATACACTATGGCTGACATCTGTGGAATCTTTAGACAGGGTAAATGTTATCAATTGTAAGAAGGGTGGAACTTAGTATTAAGAGACGGGAGCTATCGCAGTAGCCGAGTGGGGAGTTACAGTCACAGGCTGCTTTAACATCGTCAAGTGGTCTGATTCCCAACTTTCATTTCTTTAATATTTCTTGGTTTTTCTTCAACGATCATTCCTCTTCGTTGTACTAATCCTTTTCCTTTTTTAATGCAAAATTGCAGGAAAACTTATGCTGCTTACTCGGCAAGGTGACGCCCAGGAAAAAAAACAAAAAATTGTGGTAAAATAGAGCAGCGAGTACTAGAAAATGAACAGAAAAAAAGATACATGATATATATGCTTGTCCACTTGTGCGAGCGTGTTTACACAACAGTAGAGAAACAAACGAATGAATAGACAGCGAGCGAGGGAGAAAGCAAACATACATTGGCCGATGTTTTCTGGTTCAGGTGTCGGCTCTACGAGTTGAGAATTGAGATTACATTATTCTGCAGCGTTGGCCCTGCAGTCCATACGGTTCTTCTGCTTATCTCTCGGGATAAGCATAGATTTTATTCTAAATCTTCTTTTTTTTTTTCTTTTTTCAATCTAGTACTAAAATGATTTAATAATTTTTATCTAATCCTAAACATTTTAATTTCCATTTAATTAAGTCCAATAAGTAATAATAATTAAGTTAAACTAGTAACTTAACACATTAATTAAATTAAAAAAATAATAAAATACATTAAAATTATATTTCACACTCAAAATTACTTAAAATCAGTGAATTAGGCGGAATTAAAAGTTTTTATGTACCTTGGAGGGCTAATTGGCCTCGTGCGCATGAACTAGGGTTTGGTGGCGACGTACGCATTCAGGGACCGATCCGTACGTTGGTACCTCCTTATGACTCATTTTAATTACCGTGGAATCACTTTGAGTAAAACCAGAGGAAGTAAGAGAGATGCAATTTTCAGGGCAACCCATTCTCCAGGCCGAATCCAAGAAGACCGGGCCCATTTTAGGCACCAAAGATTGACCTTTGGAATCTGGACTGAGCCATGCCAACTCATACCTTTGTCATCCACGAGTTGGTGATGTCTCAAATGCAAGAGGCGTCACTACACTGAAGAGACGGAATTATACGTCTCTGCACCTTTCAGTCTGATTGCAAATTCGAATTAAACTCTCAAAGCGTAGTTGACATCACGAATGATTTGTGCTTATTTTGTTTTAATTGCCCTGGAGAACTTGATAATAAAACAAGTCAAGAAGAGGACGTTGCAAAATAGGTTATCGCTTTGCCGAAAACTGCAATTCCTATCCTCATCTGGATCCTTGTGGATCATATTGCTTCACAGACGACTTCGTCTTTACATGGGATGCAGCCACTCGTGGTTCATATTTGAAGTTATCATTCAAATTCCTTTTTCTCTGGGTATAAAATCAACTCAAATACTGATTCAAATAACTTGTTCAATCAAAAATAAGTCTGAATCAGTGTAGCATTACAAAATCATTCCTAGTATTAATCACAAAAATCTTTTTTTTTTTCCCTTGTTAATTAGCTCCTAATATAATTTGTGACATTCACTTCATTTACGTACTCATTTTGGTCTCAAACATGCAAAACTGTTAGCTTCGATACTTATGGTAATAGTAATAATGTTAATAAAACCTAGACGCGTGTCTAAAATAATTTTATAATTTGTAATTGGGTTAAGATTAAGTTTTAAATTTTTGGTAATTTTTACAATTGAGTCATAATTTTTTTTATTTTTAATTAATTTTGAATCTTTAATTTTAATTATATATATATATATTTTTTTTAATAGTTAATAAAATTGTTAAAAGTGATTTAAAAAATAATATTTAAAATATTTAAAATATGATCTAAAAATATATTTACACGTATATTTTTTTTTTTTTATCCTTATATATATAAAAGACAAAAATCTTTATTTTTTTATTTTTATTTTTCAAATTCATGGATAAAGAATTTAAATTTTTTTATCTTTTATACTTAGGAGAAAGGAAGGAATTTAGCAAAATATGTATGTGATCATAATTTTGTATTTTGAGGAGGCTTTTGTGAGTATATCCATTACATCAAATAAGGTCTCTAATAATTTAATCAATTATTGTCCAAAAACAGATTTATATTGCATAAAAATTTAATGTTTATGACTTGTTTAAAAATAGAAAAAAATTAATTCAATTATAAGGATTTCCATAAATTTAGGGCTTTTGGAGGACTTATCCCGTCAGTAATTCACGAAGCAAGGTATTGGGAAAGGGAGTCATGAACGACAATCTTTTTTTTTTTTTTTTTTTTCTAAGGGTTCAAATGATAAACTTCTTTAGACAGCAGCTATGGCTAGTGGTGTCAAGTCATTCAAATGGGTGACATGTAGCTCCAAATTCCCCCATCTTAATCTCAACGCTGGAAAGTGAATCGGATGCAATTTTTTTTTGAAAGGAATTGAATTGATTGATAGCTGTTAAAGAAACAAGAGTCCACTGGTCCCTCACATTCTCAGACAAAACTTGCCTCTTCTTTTTTTGTTTGCTCTCTTGTTTTGGCCTCCTCCAGGCGGATAAAAAGACGGCTAGGCCTAGAGTGGACTCCATATGGCACGTGCCCAATTTGCATCCTTGCAGTGCAAATTGATCTCCAGATTGCACCCTCCTTCTCTTCCTTAGTGCACTCGTGCAGAAACTAGAAAGTGCAGTGAGTCGTATTGAATCTCGGTGCTTGAAAGCTTTGGAGAAAATCTGAATCCTCAAGCAGCAAGGCACGTTTGCTTTCATGCATGGTGGGGATTCAAGAGGAACGCAAGAATATAATCTAGAAATACCATAAGTTCATAGTAATATGGTTGAATGATATCCTTTCAGCCAACTCTCTCCCTCTTTATCTTATCCTCTCCTTTCTTCAATTCCATAAAGCCAAACAACGAATATGATAAAATAACAACTTGGGGTCTTGATTTGTTGAATACTCGTTTACTTATATGAATTAGTTGATTTCAACTTTAAAACTCATTTATTATAAGAGTTAAATATAAATAATTATAAATTTAACTAATTAATATTTGTATGTAATTTAATAATGAATTTATTTATATTATTGATATATATATTTTTTACATATTATACATATATTAATTATACATTAAAATTAAATATTTTTTGTTATTTAAATTTTATTTATAATGATATATTTTCATAATTTTAACTATTTTTATTGATATTGATTATGAATTGCAAAACGGTGATGTCTTACAATTATTATTATTATTAGTAGCCAACAGTCCAAAAATTTTGTACATGCACGATGCAGTCGGTCGAGTTCTACCATCAGACAAAAAATTGGCAAGCAAAAGCCGTGTGCCACACAACCAATATACTAGTTCACCCGGGGAAGCACATTTTTATTTTAAACTTTTTAATTTTTTTTTAAAATGTAATTTTGAATGTTTTAGTAGTTTTAATTTAATATTAAATATTTTAATTTCTTTTTAATTAAATCTAATCAATAATAAAATTTAATCAAATTGTTGCACTGTGCTCAAATAAAAAAAATTAAAATATATATTGAAATATTTAGTATTATATTTAAAAAAAGCCAAACATATACTTATCCCCTAATTCATCTGATTAAGATCCAATTAATGTTCATCACCTTGTCTGTTTCTTATCAAATCCTGTGATGAACCCCGGCAACTTGCACGCATTTGTACGTACACATAGCTACAACAACTGTTGCAATGGTGAAAATGGGCCGTCAACAATCTTATTCTTGCTTATGATCTCCTATCTTTAGATTAAATGAAAATAATCTAATCCCAAAAACCAATTTTATCATCGTAATTAGCGTGGCCCCTTCGATCATTCAAGAACGAAGCAAGTCGCGGTGCCTTCAATGGAGTGTATCTTATTGCTCATTATCGTCATAGGCCCAACTAGACTAACGGGCCTCACTATTGGGCTACATGCTGAGCAATCGGGCCGAACTACAATAACGGGCCGCTGAAGATAACCACTAAGTGACAAATAGCCGGGGTCGATTGTGAATTGTGTTTTACGCGACCGATTAATTAGTTTATAAATTTTACAATTAAAAAAAAAAAAATTCAAATATTGTTATATTTTAATAAAGAAGGGGGGGGGGGGCCACAAGAAAGCATGCCTGAATACTAGCCGTTAGAGCATTTATTGAGGAGCACCTTAACGAAAAGGGAATCGGGTTTCATATTTTCAACCGTTGCCCTTTCTGTGCGCTCCAAAGGAAAAATACAGAAAAACGAGAGTAACCATCTGAAATGTGGGCATTACGGCCATTCCCACGAGAACTGCAAAGGCATTATACATATACACCTACATAGAGAGAGGAGCCAAACTGCATTCAACCTTTTCAGTACTTCTTCTTTGCTTTACTATTTTTTACCACCGTAGTAGACCCACCCCCTTGTTTTTGCCCTTGGTCATTACATTGTTCATCATCGTTTTCTTCCTTCTGCTCCTCCTCCTCCTCCTCTACCCAATCATCTCTCTCCATGGTTTGTTGATAATATCGGACGGCCACAAACATCATAAAGACTGCAAGAAGATGGGTTGGCATTGCATATGATAACATGAACCCAAAATTTTGAAAACATCTGAGCCATAAAAAATTAAAAAGAAAAAAACAAGGGGGGTGCCTTTACCTGCCCAAATTCGAGCAACCATTGAAGAGAGATTCCACACGAGGGTAAAGATGGCCAATGCCACTGCTTTCTTGTGCGTACATGAGTCCCATGCATCTCCGAAGCGTCGAATCCAGAATTTAGCTTCGAAAAAATTCCGTTTAATTAGACTTCTCAATCAAGAAAATACTATAATTAGGATAGAAAATAGCTATGGGAATAATCTATATGCCTAGAATACAATTTTATTTTTTTCCTTCAACACAAAGAAAAGCACACACTCACCAAGACAACCATATAAGTGAAAGAATAAGCCATCAATACTAAAACCGACTAAGTGTTAACAACACTAACAAAAAGAATGATAATAATAATAACAATAATGCTCTTTTTCTTAAATTTATGAGTCGTTATGGTTTTGCATTTGCAATGCAAAGTCGATTAAGTGACCCATTGAATATAATCTTGATCTAATTTTAAATGTGGGTGTCAATCTAAGAATAAGATTATTTTGACTCAATGATTGACCGGTGCCCTCGCAAATGAGATTGCGCACACAAAACATTTTCCTTAGCATGATTAGAGGGCCCATGAGATCAACCCTATTGAGCAGAAACTATCCAAAGAGCCGTTAAAATATGGGGCCCAAAAGACCTGACTTTCAGCACAAGGTCCATCGATGGGTCAGCTGTGATGGGTGCACTTTCCATCAGCTTTTCCATCATGAGCCCATACATGTGGGTGGGGCTTCCTAGAGCGAATGCAATGGTCACCGTGTTCGGCTGGTCTGAACGGCATGCATGCGATGATAAATCAATTAAAGAAGGGTAAATATAACAAAGAATTAAAAAAAAAAAAAGTTCAAAACAAAATTTGTACATGAGAATGTCATTAAATTTTAATTATTAGTTACGACTAATTTATTATCTAGCAAAATATATATAAATTGATGTACTATTGGTCAATCAATAAATTAACTGTAATTTATAATTAAAATTTAATTATAAATATCTTCCCTTATCTAATTCTCATATCTACACCCCGTTTGTTTGCAAAGAAATGCAATAAATTCAAGAGGAATTACCGTAAGCAGTTAACTGCGTGGAATACAAAGAGCAGACTTTCGGAACGGTGAAAACTCCAAAAAAGCCTGGGGCAGGGAACAAAACCAAGGAGTCTCTCTGTTAGAAGAGTGGAACAACATCCAGAGAATTTCAAACAGATTCATTCAGTTTCCCCATCAGTGAGAACTTGTTAGTTTTAACATGCAATTAGCAATTAAATCAATTCTTTTAATTGGCCTATATATTAAATTTTTTTAAAAAAATCGTAAATAATTGTTTTCCATGTTCTCCATAATTTATTACTATTAAAAAATGCGAAGCACGAGAATCAAGATCGTGAAGCCTACCCAATTTGGCCATCTTCCAGATGGTTATGGAGCTGCCACACCTGGCCAAAGCAAACAGCAGCACTGCCATCTGCCATTGTCACAAAGTCATCAACATATTGTGCATTTTGTCTCAAAGCTAATGTGCTAAAGCAAAAGTCAAAACTTGGAAGCCAAATAAAATGAAAGAGCTCACCTTCATTGTAGTGGAAGGATCACCAGAAAAAAGTGCTCTAATTTTCAGCAGGAACTCGTTCAGGTAGGGTAGAAGCAATTTTACCAACCAGAATGCCTCCTCTTCACCCAGCACATAGCCAGTGTCATTGTCCATATGATAGACACCCCTGAATTTGTATAATTATAGAGAAAGGAGAATCGTGAAACCAATCTGCTTATAAATGAACAAAATCTCGATTTGTTGACGAGTAGTATTCTTGAGAATCACCTGTAAATAAGCGATCTATAGAGGAAAATTGTAGCAAGATGGAAAAGACCCAGATAGGAAATCACAGAAATGAAGCTGTAAAAGAAATGATCGCACAGAGTTCAATTATTGGTCTCTGTTTTTAACAGAGCAATGGGAGTGAAAACAAACAGAGAAAAAAGAAAAAAATCAGAAAGAATTCAGAAGCATTGTTCATTGTGAAATGGCTGACCTGATATTCAGATCTTTGGAATAAGAGGATGAGATTATGATGAATGTACCAATTCCGAAGACAAATGCGGATCTCGATATGTCCCTCCACATCACTAAATCCACTGAAACAGCCAATGCCAAAATTGAAAGAAGTTTTCGTTAAATGAATTTGAAGCACAGCAAGAGCTAAAGGTTGAACTTTTTTTAGCAGTAGAGGTCCACCTAGATTTTGCAGCTTGCTGTGGGTTTCTGGGAAACTTTTGTATCGACTGGCAACCGGAGCTGCAACCAAGGAAGACACCGAACCGGCCAGAATTATACAAGAGGATATGAAAAATTTAAACTTAAAAAATAAAAATAAAGAAAAAACTTATGCAATGAACAATAAAATAAACTGCATCAAAGCAAAGATACTTACTTAGAGTGGGTTTTGAAAAATTTTGGTAAATTGTTGCTCTTCTCATCACAGGAGGGGGCTGTTTATTTGCAGTTGACGAAGTGGATGCCGTTTTGTTGCTAAGTTGATGGACTTTCTTCTTGTCATTTACTATTTCCTTGGGTTTCTGTTCTGGTATACTAATTTCCATTTTCTGGGACTTCGGTTCTGGTGCATTAGTTTCTACTTTCTTAGCCTTCTCTTCTGGAATGTCAATCTCTTTTATGTCAAAGCTTTTCTTTTCTACCTCAATCTCAATTTCCTCTTCCAATTCTTCATCTTCACCATCCATAACGTCGTGGTCATCATCATCATCATGAGCAACGGCAGCATCCATCAACGGCTTAGGAGGTGACTCCATCTTTTGCATGTTTTCACTACTAGAAATGACCTTTTCTTGGCACACCCCGAACTCTTTGCAAGATTCTTCAGATCCAGTCTCCTCAATTTCAGGTGGGTTCTTCTCAATTCCGCTAAAAGTTTCATCTCCACTTCTCACCGATTCTTCCAAGACCTTGTCACTCGCCGACATTGACTCCTCCTTCTGGTGAATTGAGTACCCTTGAATTCCATTATCTGCCGCAACTTCTTCACCAGACTGATTTGCAACCTCATCTGAATCCGATTTTGATTTCCTCAATTGCGCTACTGCAGATTCAACAACCTCCCTTGTATCAGATCTTGCCTTTCTAATCTGAGTTGGGCTTTTTTCATTTCCATCACCAGAAACTCTAGCCTCCTTATTTGCCTCAGATCTTCCTTTCTTGACCTGGATTGGGCTCTTATCAATACCATCAACAGACACACAAGGCTCTCTGCTTCCCTTAGATCCTCCCTTCTGGACCTGAATTGGGCTCCTATCCATCCCATCAACCGACAAGCTAAGCTCTTTACATCCCTCATATCTTCCTTTCCTTGTCTGATTTGGGATCTTCTTGATTCCATCAACGGAACTACTCAATTCTTTACCCTGTTCCTCGCAATTCTTGATTGATGTTGACTCCGTTTTCTCTTTAGCTATCTGAATTGGTCCATCAAAGCTCTCAGATTTCCAAGTTTTTCTCTTGCCACTCGTAGCCACACCAGAAGTACCAATTGGCCCTCTCTTGACCAGCTTTTTCGCACCAGTTTCTACAGTTTCCTCGGAGTTTTCTTCTCCATTGAAAACCTTAATGCCGCCTTTGACTTCATCCAGCTTCATTCTGCTCTCCCACACAGACCCTGCTGCCACCCTGGTTTTGACCCCAGCTCTTCTGTTACCCACATCCATTTTCCTCCCCTGTCACTCCACTCTCTTTTATCTTTTCTCTCTGGCAATTGAGTGCTACTGGGTCCTCCGCGTTAATGATGGATTAAGAGACTTTAAGCATAAGAAATAGCGGTTGGTGTATAAGCGTAACAGACATTGGGATCCCTTTGCCTCTGCAAAGCAATTATCCACAGAGAGAGAGAGAGAGAGAGAGATGTTGTGTGTTGGTGGGTTTTGGTTGTTTCTTTGCTGTGCCTTCTTTTTTTTTTTTTTTCAACCTTAATTGTTGAGTCCCTACATGTTTATCGAAAAAGTGAAAGACGAGATAAATCTGGTGGGGTTAGATGAACCGGGAGGGTGTCAGCGGACGACGACTCCCTCTTTTCCACTCCGCTTCTGCTCTTTTAGACGGTAATTATTCCTCTACTTTTCGGTGACAAGATCCGTGCGAGCGCTGTAACCGAGGCTCCTCTTGAAGTCATTAGTCTCAATTGCAAACGGAGACGCCATCCAAATTGTGCGCGAGGGTAGGGAGGGACAGTCTGTCGTTGTGTTCTCTCCAGGTAAAAAGCACTTTGGCCGCTAGCTTTTTGTAAAAATTGAACTACTCAAAGTGAAATTTGCCGTTAGGGTTGGCTCAAGGTAGAGTAGCTTAGACATTGTCTTGTGTTCTTTCTCGCTTAACGAGATTCTTTTCTAAGTGGCCAGGAGAAGGAAGTCATCCTGCTCTTAACCCAAACTTGCCATTAAAAAAAGAGATTATATGCTTGTAATATTGAATCAAATGTACGCTTGGAATCAATCCATCTACAACTATCGTAGAATTTTACTTCATAAAAACTAAATTAATTTTTTAAAAAAAATTTATAATTACATATTGTGTCTGATTATTCATTTAATAACAGTAAAATTTATTATGTTAGATATAGTTTTGATATCTATAACTATAATAATTTTTATATCTCATTTTATTTTTTTTTTACACAAACTTTTTATTTATATATTATTTATATATATATTTTTATTTTACTAATTTAATTATCAGAATATTAATATCAAACTCTATTTCGAGACTTTCTTAACATCCTTTTGTTTTGTAGGCGTTGATTTTGATCAAGGCTTAGTCCAACCAGTCGTCCATCGAAGCTTCTTCCAAATTACAGCAGTGTATTAGGTAAATTGGTTGATCTCCAAGATTTTATTACGCTTGATTTGGACAGACTCGTCTACCCGACATCCTCAAAGGCGAGACCTTTCGATCTGACCCACCAAACTCAGATAATTGTAATTGTAATTGTCATTATAGGGTATTTAACTTCCATAATCTCTCACAGAATTACATCGCCAACCCGTTTCTACAAAATATTGACCTTCAGTGGGCTTATAAAAATCCCAAAAAATTCCACATATATTCCATTTGGGGATCGTGACAGATGTGCATGTGCGTGCGTACATTGCATATATTTGTGTCCTCCTCTGCATACACTTAAATACCATACCACCAAGTTTACAACCACTTCGAAACCAAAATTGACCAACAACTCCCATGGAGCGTGGTGCGATGTGACAAAAAGGCCACGGCGAGCGGCATGGAGAATGTTTGTGACAAAGTCTGTCTCGTGGAATACCCGCGTACCGCTCGACTTTGCTGCGAGCATGCGAGGCCAAAACCATGCGTTTGGCCCTGTTTACACGATGACGAGTCTTCAGAAGGTTCCCCACAGATGCAAATTTTCTTCTCTTTTTTTTTCTTAGTTGTCGTACATCGCGCAAAATTTTCTTCTAGTAGTTTAATGTGTAGCCAAATGGTACAAGGAAAAACATGGGAAGCTTCGCATTCGCGATAAGCCAAGGAAATGAACTAGAAAATGGGCCTGGTTTCTTAGGCAAGGAAAATGAACTTCAACAGAGTCATAAATAAATTGATAGGTGAACTTTGCATACTAAAGAATAATTTTTTTGTCAAAAAAAAAAAGACACATAATATTTTAAAAATAATATATATTTTTATTTTATAAGCTCACATCTCAATTTATTTCGACTCTCTTTTAAATTCCTTTTTTGATCATCAATCTTTTTTTTTATTTTAACAATTGTCTAGTTGAGCTTTCTAAATAAAAAATAAAAAATATACCAAATATATATATATATATATAAGAGTATTTGAGGTTCCACCATAATGTTTGTTTTGCGGCTTCTTCTGCATTAAAATGCAATGTTCTCAACTCCTTGCTAAACTAGGACCGCCATTCGATTTTCCAAAACCTCACATTTTGACTACGGGTAACTTGGTGAGTCATGAGAATGATTCCTCTCTTGGAGTTTGCATTGACTGCTTCGATGGGATTGCTGGCAATGGCACGGCGATAATCTTGTAGCCAGTTGTGTGTACTGTAAATTGCTTCTGAGGAGGAAGAACCCCGCACCTCGTTCCGTTTAAGGCACGCGATGTGTAAACGTACTCCCTTCTAGGTAATGCCAAGGAAATTGTGGCCTACCATGATGGTATGGCCCCACCCGATCAATAAATCTGGGCTCATATTGATTTGGGAATTATGGTTTCTTTAATTAAAATGTGGGAAACTACATGAAAGGCAAAAAAGAAAAAAAAAAAAAGTATTACTTCAGTTTGCCATGATAGTTGTTTATTTTGTGTTTCACCTGTCATTTTTGGTAACGCCTGCCATTTTTCAGAAATTTTGATTTACATAAATTTGATTTATCTTTTATACATATGAACTTTTGACGAAGAAAGAAAAAGTCAAAAAAAATAAAAAAACCATCTAGAGAAATAAAAAAAGGGGACGCACCTGTCATTTAGGAAACGTGGAATTTTTAATCATAATTTACTGTAAATAATATATTCATATTTAAATTTCAACAATTACTACTTGCAAAATGGTATATAAATGTATTCCAACCACGAAAATCTGTTTTCCAAGGTGTGTTCATGTAAAAGCTCAGAAAAAATCTCATACTGAATTTTGGAAGATTCACTTCCAAGATTTCTCTGCTGAGTCGGGACCTTAATAAGATCCGGAAACATTGTAGGAACATATGTACAGGGAGATATTCGTAAATAAAAAGGTGAAAAAAGTAAAACAGAAAAAAGAAGAAAACACTCAGCAAAGCAAAGAAAAATCAAGTGGAAGTGAGGAAACAAAATTGGACAGACGAAAGGCCACAAATTCTTGAAAATTGGCGACAACAAAATTGTCTGAAGCACAGGTTGCCTACCAGGGGATGTGATTATGTACTGACTTGGTAGCTGCTCTAACAACAATACCTATCCTATGATTAAGTCATTTCACGGAGGACATACACACATGTGCATGTACATTGTGGTAAGAAAGGAACGAGCTGTGACCAAGAAGATTCATAAGGGGACTGGGGTTAAAGGGCTCACCTTTCAGGAGACATTCAACTTTGGAGCTTGCACTTCGTGATGCCATCTACATTTCAGGCATTCTGGTCCATTGTGCATTTGTCTTACCAAAAATAACACCGTCAGCTCACCCCCTTTAGTTACCTCTATCGTGCTGGAGTTAGAAAGCTTCATAAAAGGACAAATGAAATTCCAACTTCGAAGATAATCATTTTACACCGCCACTTTCAACTGCTGCATGTAACGTAATAAGCTTTCAGACTCCTTTATTAAAGCACCCACTTCTGATTTCTCACTTTCTGCTGAATTATTGTTTCTGTCTCAAGCTGCTTACAGTTTTCATCACGGGCTCTGTTGAACAATTTCACAAGATCGAGAATGGCTAAAATAACCGTAGGATTTGTTTTGAGAGTTATGGGCTAGCAAATAAATAGTCATCGTTTGACAACCATCCAATCAGGCAGTCACATTACCCATGGACCTTGGGATAGACTTCAAATGAAGTGAGATGCATCACCTTGGAACTTTCCCTGAGCTTCAAACAAATTCGTAAGTTCAAAAAGAAGCAAAATCTGTTACTCATGTAGTGAAAGCGAATGGTTGGCAAGGAGGAAAAACCAAAATATTGTATGTGGGAAGAGGCCATCCAATCAACTGCAGCAGATGAAGAAGGGCCAACAAGGCAACAACTCATGGACCTCGAGCACCGAAACACGGTGAACAAAAGGAAAGCCAAAACTTGAAAGAATTGAAAAGGCCTAATGGTGTTCCAAAAGCCCATCGTTGAAATTATGAGGAAGATTCAATTTGGACTGAAATATAAAATGAAGGGGCACCAGAAAACCAACTGGGAAAAAAAAAAAAAAAGATTGTGACTCGACTGGTCTATTCAGTTGCCGATATAATTACAGTTACATAGCAGAATCATGTAGTTAACACAGTTCAATTTCTGTAACAAGAATCAAAAATATCAATAGAATACAAGCTAGTTCAATTGCGTTTACCTTGTTCAAAGGGACAGCGAGCAGCATCTTGTCCAAAATAAATAATTAATGTATCCACATTTCTACCCTGTGATAAATCCAGGTCCATACAGAGTATGGTATAATCAAATAAAAATAGAAGGCACTGTATTTTAAAGTTAAATCAAAAAGACCTACAACTCTGGAGCACAGAGAAGCCAAAGGCCTAACGTCAGCTTCTGCAAAATGAAGGAACTTCCACAGAGCCTAGAAAGCAAGCAACCGGTTGCATGAAGAACAAACATGTTACAAACACAAAAAACATATGCACGCAAACACGCAGAAGGGGGTGGGAGATACGCTATTTTTTGTGCGGGAAGAGAGGAGAGAGAAAGAGAGCTTAAAACAAGAAAAATATGCTTAACATAAAACCTCATGACCGTTACCTAATCCATTAGTTGGCAAATCTTGCTCACACCCAGATACACATTTCCCATATTTGCCCACTTGGAGCCCTTATTTATCAACAGCTGCAAAGTCAAGCTGCACTTTTCCTTTACTCAGAGGCTTTAAACACAATCACTAACCCCTTTTAAGTACCGCCATTTTCTCTAATTTCACATTAGTAGGACCTCGAACGAGGTATAACTAGGAAATCATTCACAAAGCAGGTGAGATCGAGTTTAATCATCAATGATTTCTCATGGAACCAGTGTGATAATTCTGAGCTATATTACCTTCATAAATTAATGCAACGTCTGCTAACAAGAGACATTATGCCCACGGGCATACGATCATTCATCTTCTCAACATGAACATCTTGGCTCTGCTCTCAAGCATTGGGGATAGTTACGCCACATAACCTGGCACATTTAGTACGGATAACAACATACAAACATGGTACCGAATTCTTTAGAGCTGTCCCCATACGTCGGCATTCCAAAATCAACTATTGTTGAAGTTAGTCTACGGGCTAGAAGTCCAAGCTACTTGAGCTCCAACAGCTGTAAGGCCGGTCGTTGGGACGCAAATTCCGGCGTCAAAACCCCCAACCGTTTTGGTTCAGACATCAGTTCGTTAGTTTGCAATATTTAATAATTCAGACATCGTTTTCTTCAGTTCGCAGTAGTTGTAATAAAGTCAAATGACTGGAAGTCGAGAAAGATACCAAAAATTTCACGATTCCTGCGGAAAAAAATTCGATTATCCACCACCGACACAGACACGATCGCATGATTCAATGACTGTAGGTCAAGAAAGATGCCGAGAATTTCACGATAGAACAGGGACAGCGACGCATGGTTTGCAAGAAAACATGAAGAAAATGAGATTTGACAAAATGTGAACAGCAAGACGCACCGAACGAACACTCACTCACAGATCTCAAGGAAATGCGTCGGGTCGGGGAGGCTTCGTACGGAAGATCTTGCGGAACGGCGCCGTCTATCCGTTGGTCACTCTTCTGACGGTTAACCTTCCAAGATTTTGTAATATAACGGCATCGTTGTAATAACGAATTCTATTTTCAGAAATAAATAAATAAATAAAAGGAAGGAGAAAAAATAATCTGTCTGTAAATACGTTTTCTTCAAAGAACAAAAAATAAAAATAAAGAAGGAAGTTCTGCGACAGTAGTTGAACGAAAAGGACAATAATTCAGATTGAAGATCTCGAGACGGAAGTGGGGACTAAAACAAACCTAATACTCAACTTTATTTATATTTCGTATAAAATATTAATATAATATAAAATATTTTTCATATAATATAAAAATTATTTATATTTATTTCACTGTATTACTTTTGTATCCATTTGAATTTTACCAATTTCAGTATTGCATCCGTCAATGATTAGATTACCAGGTCGTCTTGAGTAAGCAAGCAGTCACCTTTTGTGGTTTTTGGATGCTTGATATTTTGGATAGATCATCTGTTTGTGGTTTTGTTGCATTATTCTGGTTTCCGATGAAATTATAGGTAAGGAGTACTTTTCACAACGGTGAGTCGTTGAGCTCCTCACATTCCTTTCAAACGGGGTATGAAGCCTCGGGGTCTTGACAATAACACCAGCGTTCACATCTCCCATGACATTTCCACAAGGATACCAAGCTATAATCCACCGGCAGCTCATAAATCTCCTAGAAGAAAATTGGGAAAAAAAAGTGTAATCAACTAGTCTGCTCTCTCGATAGCTTGCTCACGAAGGAATTTGGTTGTGAATGAAGGAAGCAACATGGAATTGGCGTCTGAATCAAGACGATGTGTCATGTTTGTGATAAGGAGCAAAATTACCTGGCTCTCGACCAGCTTGTCCCGGAAGATGATTATGCTTTGAGTTTTGTGTCATCCCTCGGGTCCACCACATTTTTCCTGGCAATTCGCTTTTTTTGTTTTTTTTTTAAGAAGAAAAATAAAAAACGATACAACGAATGACGAGTTCCAGCTTCTAACGTTGGTCGGTGCAATTTTTCCACCTTGTAAAGGTGAAAAGATCGTTATTTTTTAGACCAGAGTTACTACTGATAAATGGGATTTCCCCTGACTTTTCAAAAAACTCTTCTGCAGTTGGTCACACTCACGGCTAACTAATCCTGCGGCGATAACCATCGGGATTAGGGTGGTTCTGACTCGATTGAAGACAACTGAGAAATGACAGTGGTTCTTCACACAGTATCTTTCTCGTATAAAAATCCGGGTCACTGACAATGAGCTTAAAAATTGACAAGTTGCAAAAATGAACATCCAATGCATTTGAACTTAACCAGTAACATGACGGCCGGCTTACTCACTTTATTTTTTTCTCTTGATGTAAGCGAGTCAAAACGGGTATTTTATCCCTTCGTTGTGGAATTAATTTATTATCAATTTGGCCTCTTCATAGAATTAACAAATTATACTGAATCTCGGAAATGAATTGAAGGGGCGAATCAACATTCTTGAAAAAAGATACCCTCTCCACTTTATGCCAATTCAGCATAATGGAACAGTTCAGCAACTTCAACTGCTCACATGCTTTACCTTGAAGCGTCTCTCTCTCTCTCTGTGCTGACACGGGCATATGAAACTGAGCAAAAATTATGATTCCCTACACGGGGGCTTATTTAATAGGACGTTGATACACGGACAGAGGAGAGGGAGACGAAGGAGGGACGAGAGAGAGAGAGAGAGAGACGATTGGTGTGGGGCCCGCAGGTCCCGCACCACGCACCAAACACCAAACTTTTTCCATTTAATAAAAAAATAAATGACTGAAAATAATTAAAGATAAAATGTACAATTAGATATTATATGATGTAGATCTAATATTTTTTAATAATTGCTTGTACATTTATCTGAGGTCTCGTGGATATTGAACATTAACTATTTATATATTATATTTTAAAAAAAAATTAGAAGAAAACCTGTGACTCCCCCGTACAGCCCTCCCCCGTCCTCCTTGCATATTCCTATTTAATATGCCTCAAAAATCATTTATGTGGAACTGTAATCAACGAGCAGTCTTAACCAGCTTTCTGATATGACAGTTTTAAAGGCGGAGAATTGGACTGCTGTGATGTGGGTATGATCAATAACAGATTTGGGTCACCAGAAAAAGGCTCAGGACATTCCTACTTTATACGATATTGGCGAGTACTGGTCCTAGAAAGGAAACAATCTCGCCTGAAATAAAGGCACCGCCTAACTTTATCCGAAGTGAACTGCCTCAACCTGATACGCGGTTTATCAGTTGTAACTGTCACGTGCAAAAGCAGGCCAAACGTTCGGGTATAAACAGCGGAATCTGCAATTCTTTTTGATGAAATCCCAAAGAGAACATGGAGATGCAGATTCAATGCAGTTAAAAGAGTTGGTGAAAGAAGAAGTCAAAAGAGAAGAGAGTCAAAAGGAGTATACAAATGAGCCGTCCTTGGGCAGTTCGAAAATGGGAAAGGGACCACGAATTGTGCAGGTTGACCCCATTAAATAATTATGTGCTACGTCCATATTCAAGCAGAGGCAGTTAGGCAAGGTTATGTAACGTTCGTTTGTAATTGCTTACATTCTCTGTTAGAAAAACCAGGCACGGTAGTTGTTTAACCTAATTCATTCCTGTAACAAGTGGCTACAACTTTTTGTTCTGCTGGGAACAGTGCTCATCCAATACAATTTCACAACACATACACACAGAAATCTCTCTTGAAAATTTCATCAATATTGTTCCTTTCCCCCATACTGTCTAAAAGGAAATAGATCCTCTTATCTTCTGCAGCCCTGTGGTAGGCCGTAGCAAAACTATTCTATGAAAAACAAAAAAAAAAACTCTAAAACCATGCAAAACTAAAACCTAAATCATAGAATCGGTGGAGTGGGAGTCTCCCATATGTCAAAGACGTTGTCTTCACCGTGGAGTGCAAACAGCCGGTCCCCGCCAATGGAAAAATCACAAATGGAACCACCATAACTGCGTCGAAGTCTGGAAGTCAATACCCAATCAGGGCCACAAAACACGGAAAGGCAATCATTCATTGATGAAAATAACTGCCCTTCATGTAATGCCAGTTTGGGATAACAAGGTTCATCAGGCATTTTCCCCTTCATCAACCGCCTCCGCGACCTCCATCTCACACTCCCTCGATTCATCCTTACATCCATAAATCCTAACTCCTCGTACTCATTTACCACACAAATTGCATTACTATCTTCCATGGCTATAGCGTCACGAACCCGCTTCTCATCCACTGTAAGAGGAGCACCAATATCAGACCAAGACCACGCCACGGTCTTCTTCCTAAAATCCAACATACTGATGTAACAATTATCCTTCCTTGGAAACAAAGTAGCCACCAATAAACAACTGCTTCCATTCAACCATTGTAACCTATCAGCATCACCCAATGACCATCCTGGGCTCTCATAGAAAAAATCAATCTGTTTGCCAGTAACTTGATCCCAAACTCCAATTCCATACTCGTTACTCCTTCCTCTACAGCTGCTAAAGATCCATTGATCACTAGTACTCAATGCCCCAGCTGTGAAACTCTTTACTTGATTTCCATGAAAAACATGAAACTTATGCCTTAGCTCCCCATTGCTTTTACTAAACAATCCCATCCCGCCATCTCCGCGGCCTAATCTCTCACAGGCACTGATAATCACGTGCTCAGAATCAACCCAAGCTGCATCATTGACCCGTTGGTAATCAAGATTAATAGGTGGGTGTTCTTGCATCATCCAATCATAAACATGAACCATACTTCCATGTGCTAGACAGCAACCCCCATCGGGCCCCGCCCGGATTGCGGTCCCATCCCCCGGTGCCCGGCCTGTAACAGACCGGACATGGCGGAGCCTGTTTCCATCAAACGGGCCCCATTTAGCCGATCTCACGTGGTCCAAGAGGCCATAAAACGAGGCCTCCCGGTACAGTAGCCGTTCCGGGACGTGAGGAGAAATGTGAAGATCGCCAGTGCGTAAGAGATCGAGAAGGATGCCGAAACAATCGGGGTTTCGATCAACGAAGAATTGACTGTTGGAAGTTGGGTCGTTATGCGACTGTTTCAAGTTCCAGTTATCGTCAAATAATGCACCAAAAAAGGAGTTTCTACCAGCATTGGCTAAGGTTGTGGAGGTTGTTTCGAAGATTCTGCCTCCCAAATTGAATCTAACTACGTCTTCGGGGATTTTCATGGTCATGGTCAAACTCTATGGCCAATTCTAAGGGCTTATGAATTTTCCGGAGCCTGAAGGAAAAAAGGAAAGTGTGAATTAAGCGTTATGAAATGACAACAGCAACAAAGAAAAAAAAGGTAAAAGAAAAAAAAGAAAAGAAAATTTTTGACAGACAGCGCAGGTAGAAATTCAGGACGAAGACAAAACAGACTTCGTCTCCTATGAAATCAAAGCGAATTTCGGGATTGTGTTTTGTTTAGATTGTATTCAGCCTCAAAAAGACCATCCAGAATCCAGGATCATAATAGAATTGATATAAGAAGAGGACAAGAAAGCTACGAAAACATACAGAAGCAGGCCCGGTATCGAGAAGAAAGGTTGAAGACCGGGCCTTTTGTTGACGGAAACAAACTAAAAACAGAGTTGAAAACAGGGGAAGATTGATGAAAAGGGGCAATTTTGCTCAAAAGATGGAAATTTTAGATCTGGGTATTGAAGAGACGAGGCTTTTGTAAATGGGTTTTGAATTTTGAAGGATTTCGACGTACAAGAATCGGAGAATTGCATCTATTTGGTTTCAAAGGCAGCCACTTGATGCCTGCCTCGCTTCCCTCTCTCTTACGATACTTTCTCCTTTTTTTCTCTCTCCTATTCCAAGCCTTGGCTTCGCCTCGGGTGGCATGACACGGAGCGGGCATAGTCTAGCTTTATAAGAGGAAAATTCTATAATGGTGGGCTGTCCACTCGATTGCAAGTGGGTTCTTCTTCATAAAGTCAACCGTCTTCGCCAGAAAGAGAAATAGTGTTTCGTTGCAGGTGCCTTACGCTCTTAATCAATTCTTGTGTGGATGATGTCAAGGCCCGTTACTTGAAGCATTTATAAATGACATGTAATTCTAGGTACTCGAATTTCATAACCCTCATTGTTTTTTCTTCTTCCTTTTTTTTTTTTTTTTTCTCGATAACGTTTCCGATTAATTAGTCTAATGGATTGTAGTTTTCATTGAATTGTTTAAATGAATATGAACTATGAAGGAGGGATTCGGGCGCACTAAATGCTTAGTGCACGTCACTTTACCATTTATTTATTTGTAGTTTTCCAATGAGCCATTACCTGCAAATGAAATGATCATGAAAACGAGTCATCAACCAAAATCCTTATCAGAATGAAGCAATGGATTGGACACAATTCAAAGTTGATAAAAGCCTTGCATTGCATGATTGCCAATTGCCAGTGATGAAGCACCTAAGCATTAAGTTTTGGATTTACAATGATTGGTTCGCTCCACTATAAAGCGGAGAGGGGGGGGGGCGCCTCGATTAACCACAAACTTGCTTAAAAGGAAGGCAACGAATTATGAATAAATGTCTTTCAAAAACATTAATGAAATTATTTATTACCCTTCTTGACGATAAAATCGGTAGTTATCTCGAAACCAAAAAATCTGGTAAGGATCATTGCTCCACCTATCTTATCCTTACTTGAGAGTTATTTGCTTTAGGCCTACAATACTCCGGATGTCAATTTTGGGATGGAGGCCAAGTGTCAAATTGGGTATGGCGTCCGTCAAAGAAATATAATAAAGGTGACCAAGACGACAAGAGATTTCCCTAGATCTTGTCTTCATTTATTTTCATTATTTCTTTACTTTTGGATTTTTGTTAAATTAAAGGTGGTTGTACAGCAGGAGATTAGCAAAACTGGTGAACCATCTGCCCTACGCTTTTTGTCTCCAATCTCAGCAGTTGGCTGTTTACACCGTAGGAATCCGAATCCTTTGGCTCTAGCAATTCGTAAGCGGTGCAGGAATCTCTTGAAGGCATTAACATCACGAGGAAAACAATAAGATCATAACTCAAAGATTTGAAGTTGCAATTGCAAAAGATTTTCATGTTTAAATTACCTGTTTAGACTTTATATAGGATTAAAGCAATCAATTAGTTAATAATTTTCAAGGCGGATTGGTTTCAACTTTAAGTCAAAAGGCAAAAGGGAGCGTCATGATTATTGTTAAAAAAAAATAATTGAAATAAATATATTATAAAAATATTAATTGTTATACTTATAGATTAAGACCCAAAATCATTTTCTTTCCTATTCAATTTTCTTGCCTAAATATTGTTAGGCAAAGTGAGGCTTTTTCTTTTTTTTTTTTTTCTTTATCTAATCTCAATATTAACGAATATTGAATTTAACACTTATTAAGAAATTATAGTGAAAAGAATTAAATTAGAATTAATATAAAGTGAAGAATGCCCAATAACTACCGAATTTTTACTAGTAGACAATTTCCCTCGATGGAAATGTCATAAAGGTTTCGAATAAAAAAAATTAAATAGTTGCTAACAAGCTCTATTGACGAGATTTGCCTTAAAGATGGGAACACTGTAATATCCACATCAACGACTTTCTTCAACGTGATGAAAACGCGTCTTGAAGTTTTTGACTTGTTCTGCATACTTAACCGTCTCTCTTTATGTACCTAAAACGTCGTCGTCGCTTTAGTTGCAAATTGCTCTCTCCCCTCCTGCCCACACCAGATCAAGACTGGCGTGGTTTTGGGCTTAAAACAATAAATCTCGAGTGGGTTTCTCCTTACTGTTTTGAAGCCCTTTCGATAAATTTGATTTTACACGTGTTCTTATATAAAAAAAAAAATAATTATTATTATTAATCAAAGATAAATATAATAAAGTTTAGGTTACCGAGCGTCTTAAAATGAGTTTTTAGTGATTAAAAAAGTCCAAAAGTTTTCGACGTGCGCCTTAGATCTTAACTTATCGTATTGTTTTGAAAAAATTGTGACACAACAAGAATATGGTCAGGTAACCATGTGGGCCATAGTATGATGTCATATGCCAGATCACCTGCCATGTCAGCTTCGACAGGCATCAGTTCACGTTTGTTACGTGTTGTCGTTGACTGCTGTACTTTGAATGAGTTCTAGACGTCGATTGATCAATTGAAAGAAAAGGTTTAAAAGAAAAAAAAGTCGATATCTTTGAATGATTGATTAAGTTTGGAAGAATTGTTAATCCAACGGCATATTTTATCGCTCTCGAACGTGGGGGCCACCCGTTGCCACCTGGTAGCCGCATGAGCCTGCGCTGTAAAATTGGGAAACGGAAAATGAAAAAAAATAAAACAAAAGGGGGCGGGTTGAGAATAAAACAAAGAGAAGCCGCGTTGGTCGCACAAGTACGACCAATGCAAAAGTCCCGGATTAACTAACTTTTGATTTCCTCAGCGGGCCGGAGGACATTATAGTAATTTCAAAATGTAGGAAAGGCCCTACGTGTCTTTTCCCGATAGGTTGTCAAAATCTTGAAAGCCAATCACCTGTGTGGAACCCCACCATAGTCAAACATAAATAGCCACACCACTAAAAGGTGTCTTATTTGTTTTAGTCTGACGTTGTTCTATTGTTAACTACGGTGTGTGTATGGTAGGGCTTAACAGTGGTGTCTGTCTTTCCCACTCAGTCTTCTGTCTATGTCTCTGTAAGATAGCAATCTCTCTCTCTCTCGCTCTCTCTATAGAAACAAACAGAGGGATAAACCGAAGTGCCTTTGTATTGAAAAATCAAGAATCTTGGCGGTTTAAAGAAAAGATTCGATACAATTGTTTCTGGAGGCATGGAAATTGCTGCCGTCCAATCGGCTGAAAATGGGCATTCGGGTCTTGGTAACGGTTCCTCTGGGTCCGTTCCTCCTCCTCCTTCTATATCTCCTCTGGCTTTGAATGCAAAGACTGAGTTTCACCCCTCAAGAAAGCCATTTAATGGGTTTATTAACAGCGTCAGCGGTGATTTGCGGACTCAAAGCGTTAATCTTGATTTGGGTCGTACAAGGCCGCCCGGGGACTTGGACCCCAGTGCTCATCCCCGGAGGAAGGTAGATGTATCGGATTTTCTGGAAAATGGGCTGGATTCGGAGCTTTGTTTCGGGATTACTTCCAGGAAAATCGTGAGTTCTTTCTTGGGTTTTTACATTCTTGTTTTTATTCCCCTTTTCTTGGAGAATCTTGTGTTTTGCTTACTCATATCTCTCTTTCATGGGAGGTTCAATCTCAAAAATTGATGAATCTTTAAATTTTTCCTTTTTCTTTTTTTTTTTTTTTTGAATTTTTCAGCTGTTATTGGTTTTTCCTCAAGTTGTTGGATTGACCCTCTTTTGTTGTTTTCTATCTCTTGATTGGGATGATCTAAAGGTCGTTTATTGATTTAATCTTGACCCTTTTTTCGAAGTTTGCTTTAGATGTTTCAATTTCTTTAAATTTTTGCCTGTTTATTCCAACTTATAATTAGGAAATAGTTGTTGGTTTTTAGGACGTTCTTAGCAATGGACACTATCAAGTCTTGAACCGGAATGTTTAAATAAAATTTCGTTCTTTTTGTGCTTTATTTTTGTCTAAGTGCAGTTTCACCTTGACTGCAATTAAAAACTTCTTGTCGTTGATCTTAAATAGTCGAGTTTGTCCTTATGGTTCAATTTTTGTTTTCTCGTTTCCTCTGGTCTTGGCCTTTAACTAGAATTTTGCTCTTGTGGAGATTTTGGTTTTGGCTGAGGGCCTTTTTGACTCGTTCAATGATGATCTCAATGTACCCTTTCTGGTCAGTGCTACTATTGCAGAAATTTGTTTTGTCTTGTGTGAAGTTTCGAATTCCTCTTTTAGATTCTTTCTTATTTTAAAATCTCTTTCAAAACTTTACATGATTCTTGCATTGATTTGCAATTTTTTTTTCCTGGTGCATTTAACCCTGTTTAATCTTCTAAGGCAGTTAGACTTTGATTTCATTTTTCTGGTTCATAATTTGGTTACATTTCTTCAATTTTTTTTTTTATATGATCTCATTGGATTAATGCAATTCAGTCTGCATTGCCTTCATGCACTTGGTTAAAATTTTATATATTCTGTTTGGATTTGTGTCAATTGACAACAATTAATATTATAACCAAAAGCTTCTGTTAACTTTCAATCTTAGGAAGTAGCTTAATGACGAATGACTTTCAGGGTGCTGGTTTGGAAAATCTTGGAAACACTTGTTTTCTGAATTCAGTACTGCAGTGCCTGACATATACAGAGCCTTTAGCAGCATACTTGCAAAGTGGGAAGCATCAAAATTCATGTGAGTTGCTCCTGCCTCCTTTGCTTATTTAAAAAGTTGTCCTGGCATCTTGCAATTCTAGGTTTGCTTCATCAATTCTTTGCTTAAGACATTGAAATTGGGCTGGCCATTAATCATTCAGGGTTAGCTTATTTTGGGGCACAGTTTTTAAAATGATAAAATTCATTTTTCATTCATGTAAAACTTGTGTCGTGCTATTTCTGCATCCATTCCTTGTTGGTAAAGAATTCATATTATTTAGCTTTTTTTGTACAAAATCACTGTGTTCAAGGAATGCTGGCACTACAGTGGTTCTCTTAGTTTTCTTTCTTGTAATTTACTGCAGTAAATACTTGTGTCTTTCCAATAGGGTGCATGTATAATTTTTTTTTCCCCTCATTTGCATGATAAATGCCAAATGTGCTGAAAATGACAGAATGCTTCAATTTTGTTATTAATCGTCCCTTTTCAACTTAGCTTCCAAACATTCTTTCTGCTTGAAATGAGGCTATACACATTTTTCCTTCTTTTTTTTTCGGTGATTTGTTATATGAAGGCCATATTGCTGGATTCTGTGCCTTATGTGCCATTCAGAAACATGTTAGCAATGCTTTACAATCTACTGGGAGATCACTAATACCAAAGGATCTTGTCTCAAACTTGCAGTGTATCCTTCAATTATTATGTTTTTTGCTTCCTGAATTTGACCTCTGGCTGATTTTTTTCCAGAAAAAATTTTAGGCATCATCTCATTTCTTATTTTCATTGCAGAAAAGAAAGCTATTTTCTAGTCATCACCCTGTTCATTGCAGTTATTTCTTTTCATATAATTGATATCTCGCCATGTCCAGCAAGTTGCTATTGCATTGGGGTTGAGAGGTTTAATATACATATGGAGTATATGATGATGCTTTCTTCAAAAGATATAGAATTTTTAAAGGTTGGGATGCACAGAAGGCTTATACATGGACCAATATAAATGATTGTTCTCAGGTTTTCCAAATGCTGTGATACACCTTTATAGTTTTTGTATTTCTTGACCAAATAGATAGGCATTTCTCGAAATTTTCGAAATGCTCAACAGGAGGATGCACATGAGTACATGGTGAACTTGCTGGAGTCAATGCATAAATGCTGCTTGCCTTCAGGAGTGCCAAGCGAATCCCCAGATGCTTATGAAAAAAGTTTGGTGCACAAAATCTTTGGTGGTTGCCTCCGCAGTCAGGTTTCCTATTTTTGTTTGTGTTCCATCTGTTGATATTTCTTACACAGTATTATGCTCCTCAGGGAAAAATCTAGAATCTGGGCATATGCATCTCATGATATCAACTTGAGGTCCCCACGTTAAATTACATCCAAAAGTTGTAGTAGATTGAGAATTATTGATGCCATTTAGGGGTGTTTGACTTAAAATTTGTCTGCTTTTTCATCTCTATTTTTCATTTTCCTTACATGGAAAAGTGTGGAAAATTAGTTTAGTCACTGGATTAGGGGCCAACACTTAGGAATTAGGAAAAACGACCCCTATGTTTTCCTATCTGCCAAGGATGAATGGATAACTTGAAAACCATTTTTTTTTCCTTTAAAAAAAAGTTGTTTTCAAAATCTGTTCCAATTTCTGAGATGTTGGAAGATTTAATGTCCCAAGTGTGAATCCTTCATATTTATGTTAGTAGAAAAGCTTTTGATTCATTTTCTATTTCGTTAGAACTTGAAAATTTCCTGCAAGATAATGCTTGCTATATTGAACTGTTTTGGATCATTTGGTTTTTGAAGCCAATTTGCTCATATGATCTTTTGTTCTGAGTACTTATGAAATTTTACTTATGTTTTCATCACAAAGCACTTAAATTTTCTCTTAATTATTTTTCAGGTGGAATGCCAACAATGCTTTTACTGCTCCAACAAATTTGATCCTTTTCTAGATTTGAGCCTTGAAATAGTTAAGGCAGATAGTTTGCTTGTTGCACTTCAAAACTTCACTGCTGCAGAGATACTAGATGGAGGCAAGGAGCATTATCAATGTGAACAATGCAAACAGAAAGTCAGAGCTAATAAACGACTTACAATTCACAACGCACCATATGTACTTATGATCCATCTAAAACGGTTTTATGCCTATGATGCTGGGTGGAAGATTAACAAGAAAGTTTTATTTGATCACTCATTGGACATGAAACCCTTTTTCAGTGGTTCCTATGTCAGTAAGCTCCTTACATCATGAGTCTTCTAGAAGTCTTGTTTATCGGTTTTAGAATTCTTGAGTTTACAGGTTATTTTAGTCATTTTGAAACCCATTGTCAGAGGTTCCTATGTAAGTACGCAAGCTTGAATTTGTGTATGTCCTTTTTCAGAGTGCAAATTACATTTGCTGGTTAAACTTTTTGTGTTCTTGTGCTGTATCTTTTTGATGTTTGACTCTTATTGTTTATCCTACACAAGTTCACATGCTGTGGTCTTTCAACATGTCCATGTATTGTCAAGCATTCCTCTTTTCTTTGCAGGATGGAGATTTGAAGTACAGTCTCTATGGTGTTCTTGTACATTATGGTCACAACACCCATTCTGGTCATTATGTTTGTTTTGTTTGCACATCAAGTGGTATTTGGTATCTCCTCAATGACAATGAGGTAAGGACAACATAAAAATTCTCTTTAGCAGTATACTATCCCAAGAACTCCAAAATGAAAATAGCTGTTTGGTAATTGTTTTTATTGCCGTTGAATTGGACAATACATTATGATTTATGGTGCTTATATTTAACAGGTTCATCAAGTGAGCGAGAAGCATGTTTTAGAACAGAAGGCATATATGTTATTTTATGTTCGTGAGAGGAAGAATGTTGCTCTGCGAAGACCAATTAATGTCATTCCGAAAGAACATATGAATGCAGCTTTTCACAACAATGCAAATTTGGTTTACAGATCATTTCTCAGAGAAAGCGTTAGTTCCCGTGTCAATGGATCACACACGGCTAACTGTTCTGCTGGTGATAAAATGAACATATTGAATGTTGGTCCAGTCAGGGAGATATTTGCAAAGGAAGCATCTGCTCGGCCAAAAAATGAGGTTGTGAACCCTGAATGCGCAGTGCTGAAACAAGACCCTATTTTAGGACCCTCTTCAAGTGCACCATTGCTGAAGGACATGTCAAAATGTGATTATTCTGGAAGCCCAGGTCTGGCAGAAAGCTTATCTCTTTCAGGTCCATCAGTAAACAGCAACAATGACACTCCTAAACTTGAACATGTCTCTAGCATTAATGGGGCCAAATTCAGTGACTCTGATGAGGTTACTTTCTGCTCCACCGGCTCCCCCCAAAACCCTTCCAATGGCAAGCTTTTCATGAATGCAGCCCTCCAACAGGTAACTGGATGTTTCATATCAGCATGGCCTCATGCTCTTTTTTCCTCTCCGGGTGGTTTTCCAAGTTTCTTAGTAACATTCTAAATCTCTTGATCCTTAGATCAATCATGGTTTAGATGTGGGGGATTCAACTGATGTCTTACCAGGGGGACCCTGTGATGGAATGGTAGCCAAGGTCCAATGTTCAGCTGCATGTCTTGATTCTGGTGACAAACCATTGGATAATATAGAGCCTGTAAAGGCACCGTATAAAACAAGCTGCAGCAGCAGTCAGGTGATTGTCTGTCTGCTTTCTTTTAAATAATGTGAGGTCATTTTTAGCAGAACTTTCACTCTTTTACCTTCCACTTCCAGGTTGACAGTATATCCAGTGAGCAACCTGCTGGGAATATATTGAATGATCATGTTGGTGATGCTAGTAAGGAAATTTCCCATCACTTGGTCAACTCATCAATCCCATTAGTTGTGCCAAATGAATGTTTACATGGAGAAGCGTCTAAATGCAGACGTCATCAAAAATTGGAAAAGAAACTTATGAAGTATCAGGCCTTGAGAATGCATGTTGGCTCGAATTTCTTCAGGGCATCCTTGGGCCTCCAGAAGAAGAAAAAGGACAAAAAGAACAAAAAACACATTTTAGGCCCCTGAAATCCCATCAAAGAACAACTTTTAGATAGGTTTTTCCCTTCAGAGTTGGGTCCTACTACATCAAAGCATTTAGTGGCAATTTCAGTGGGTTCAATGAATTCACAGAGGAAGAGTGCTAAATTTGGTTCAGAAAAGGGAAGTAGTCTAAGAAAGTTCAGTAATGTGCTTGGAGAGTATATCATAAATGGAGATCTTAGTCAGAGAAATAATCAGAAGGGTGCAGCACTTGTGATGGATGGACAGCAGAAGGGCTTTAACACAATCCATGAAGCAAACCAGCACAGTGCATGAGATCTTTATTCTGCTGAAAATAGCAACAGAGATGCATCACAGAAAGGAATGATGGGTATTCTTTCTCAAGGTCTGGAGGACACAGGTGGTGGGTACCTAAAAGGTTCTACCTGCATTACCTTTTCCTAAGGTTTTTGCTTCACAATGCATTTGTTGAGTGCCATTGGTTTCACATTTGGCACTTTGTATCATTTTTCTACCAATTTCAGATCAGTTGGCTGGTTTGCCTCAAGATGTTCTGAACTGCACTTATCAATTACAACATATGTCCTCATTCTTTACTTTTGCTAACAGCTGTGTGCCATGTTAACTTAGGGTGCCCAAATGGCTTCTGAGACTGGGCATCTTAAGAGGACGTATGTTCCTTAGTTGGCATGGGGATAAAAAGTGTGCTTTATCCACAGGGCCCAAGGATAGATTTTTTTTCATATGCTTTTAATATGTATTCCAAGGATTGAAACTGATGTGATGGTAATGCAGTTCATCTCTCTCTCTCTCCGTGGTTACCTAGGTTGTGACTTATTTTGGACATAGTTTCAGTTCTATCCCTTGGGGCCTTTTTTTTTTTTGTGGCATCCAATTCTTGACCCAAACTGGACACTTAACTAACTCAATTCCTTAGCTCCTAGAACCATCCTTTCTGTTCTGGACATCTTTACTGGATTGAAAGAGTGAACTTTCATTTGCTAAAAAAATGATTTCCATTTAGAAGCATGAGGTTCCCTTTGTTGGCATTTGTTAGTTTATTAGTTGGACTTCTCTGACGTCTCTTCTGTGGCTTTGTTTCATTGCAGTTGCACATTGGGATGAGATAGTTTTGCCTCCATCCAAGACTGTAGAGGCCAGTACAGCACAAAATTTCAGCATAGGCTATGTACCCGATGAGTGGTTAGTGGGACTTCTCTGTCTCTTATCCTTTTTGTTTTGGTAGCTTTTCTTTGTTTTAATATGTGAAAGAGAGTGACTGATGATGAGTGAGAGCTATAAGTTGTTTCATCTATTTATCATAATGGGTCAGAGGTGTGAGGAGATGATGTTTTAAAGTCTTGACCATAAGATGAATCAGTCAAAGTATTTTAAGGTAGTTCTAACATTGATGTTGCTCAAAGGTTAAGGTTGACCGATCACATACCCAACCTGTTATTGCTGACTTCTACATTTTAACTTATCATTAGGGAGGATGACGAGTTGTTAAGTTCTTGAATCTTCTTGAAATATGAGGAAGGCATGTCATGTTTTGTAGGAATTTTTGTAATCAACGTCTTTTATCTTCAGGGACGAAGAATATGATCGAGGGAAGAGAAAGAAGCCGAGGCATTCCAAGCACAAATTTGGTGGTTTAATCACTTTCCAGGAAATAGCAACCAAGAAAACACAATTTAAGAAGGCAAAGATCAACCAATGCAGCAAAGGAAACCTTCCGTTCCGGATATGAACTTTGCTTCATTTGAGACTAACCACAATTTGTTGACGTTCCAATTTGTTGTGAGTAAACATTGTTTTTGGCCTGAGCCACTTCCCAGAAGGCGAGCCTAACGTGAATTGAAGGTGCGCAATTTTGTTTTGTTGCATTAGTTTGTAGTGGAGAAATCAAAGAGCCCCGGTTGCCCCCCTTATGTGGGAGGGCTGAGGCCAAATTGCTTTCCCGTTTTGAGTAATGTATATTGAATTCAGGCTAATTAAAATGAACGTTGTTGTCTGCTTAATGCTTGCCTACCTGATAGTTATCAGTGTGCGGAGAATGATACATTGCTTTGTGTTGATTAGTTAAGGATTATTGGTCGTGACCATCCCAAAAATTAATCATCTCTGGGTCAATGAAACCTGCTATTGCTGCACCCGTAGAAGTCTAGAAGGTGCATATCCGGACCTGCATGTGAGCAGCTCGTAAAAGTCGTTTGTTGGGGTGGTTGAGGTTGACTTGAATGTTTCTTTTTTTGTTTAAAAAAATTTTTAATGCCGTGTTTAAACCAGAGACTATGCTCTTCTTTAATAATGGGCAGTTCCTTTGCAGCGATCACAAAATTGCCATATGCGTGTGGTCTCCATTTATACGCAAACACGGGGAAACAATCGTCCTCATGCATTGCAATGACCCCAGCCAGGGTTTTTCTTTTAAAAAAAGAAAAAAAATTTATTTTTCTTGATTTCTGAATTTTTATACGTCTAATTTATTTATCCCAGGAAACAAAAACACAAAAAAAAAAAAAAAAAAAAACAAAAGTCTCGTTGGTCCCGTCCTTTCGGGGTACAGGAACATTGATGGATGCTTGTGTTTAAAGCGTAAGTTTGCTGGCATGAGCGTTGCAGGAGTTGAAATTAATGCCGCGGAGACACAAAAATTAAATATCATGGTCGGTAGATTTTTCTTCATCCTTAATCAATTCAAGTCATTTCAGATTTCTCCTCCTCTGTTAAAGTCTGATCCATTCGATGTGGAACCAATCAAACGTTGGCAAAGACAATATTATGCTTAGAAATTACCTTTTCTTGTTTCTTATCACTCGACAAGAATCACTGGGAAATTTCCTTGGTTTGATTAGTATCTTTCGCTTGTTTTGGTGGTGTGTCGACAAGAATCCCGAGTCATTAAAGCATTCCCCGGGAGTTTTCATGTGCAATAGTTTCAGCTTGCGAAAAGGTTGCTAAGTTAGCAAGTTTTGTCTTTATGGTTAGTGGGAGATAACGGAGAAGGACTAATCAATTAGTATAACAACCATTGTTAAGCACCAACATTCTCAATCTACAATTATCCCCCTCCCCCCAAGAAAGGCACAGAAGATTTATGGGACGAAAGCATAAATATTGCGGGACATGGGACCACCAAAAAGGCCGACTCTGTGGTCCAGAGCATTGATTTTGGGGGCTGACCCAGGGCATCATTGTCGGCTTTGGCACCATCACATGCATTTTTTGCTTTTCGTAAATCATGCTCTCTGGGTTCCCATTCTGCACATCATCACCCATCATAACCCATCACCATTTTTCTGCTTAATTAACCAATTATTCATCAAGAAAATGGGCTGGGATACATCCACTTTTCCCCTTTTTTGGGGGGGTTTGGGGGGGGGGGCGCGCATGTCAACAAAATACAGCTACCCACTGTTGAAATGCCCCCTTGGACTTTGATTAAACCCAGCCAGAGAACAGATAATGGAATGTTGAAATTTGTAGTGCGTGTAAAAAAAAAAAAAAAAGTATATAGAGAAAATGGCTTAAACCTTGCCATTTTGAAGTCCTAAACTTACTTCAGCAAAAATGGTGGGTTTTGCCATACATATTTAATTTATCACATGATTAATAAAATATAGATTAAGCCATCAATCGCTGGACCACATGTTCCTCCCAATGCGACCCACTGACAAATTTTCTTTCTTTCCATTAAATTTAAGACCGTGGAAGTACAGCGCAGACAGTCTTCACCTCAGAAATTAAATATGTGAACCTCCCAATATATTTAATAATGATTTAATTAAAATGAAGACGACCATCCTAATTTGACATCATTTACCTTTTCTGTGGATATATTATGTTTGTGGTCTATGATTCCAAAAGATGGAGAGAAGGGTAAAAGAATAAACAAGGCCTCAAGTTGAATACTTTCTGTTCATTGGGGTCGTGGGACGTTTTGGGTTGTGTCTTATCTGTTGTTTTGACATTCATATTTTACTGTTTTGGATCCATGAATTGGAGTGTGAGTTTATTACTCGTTATGGCAGTTTGTTGGGATTTTGGTAACCAGAAGGAAAGGAGCGGGTGAAGGAAAGGAAAAGACGTGGCATTTCGTATTTTGATGCTTCCATGGAAAAGATTGGAGCATAGCTGTAGCCTTCTCCTAGCGCATGTTTCTATTCATTGAAAACCTCCCTTTCTAGCTTGTCATCTTTAATGAATTAAAGTCTCGAACTGGAAATCAATTAACAAATAAAAAATTAGAATTCGATTTCCATTTAGAAAACTTTCATTTTGTTAGGAAAAGATGGTTTCTTATCACTCAATTCACCATCATTGAATGCCATCGAACCAGCACTGATAAATTCACCAACTCAATCGATATTTATCTATTGACTGCTCTCTAATTTATGAAACCCAACTTCTTCCTACTCTAAAGTATAAGCTGTCAATTGGTTTCTGCTTTCTTGCGCACCTTTGTCTATTCTTTCTCTAAAATCCTCTCCGTGGATTGTTCAAAAGTTAAAAAAGGTAAAAAAAAGAAGAGTGTGGAAAATGATACATAGAAAAGTGCAGCAAAAAGTGTAGACTTTCACGTTCTCTACTTCTATACAAAGACAAAAGCACTAAACTTGGTTCGTTTGTTTGTCCTGTTGGCTTTTCTTAACCTGCAAAGTCAACACAAGGTATGCATACATTCCCTTGAAACTCCAAAACCTTCATGGTCCTCAAATACCTATTTTTCATCTCAGTAATTGCTTTCCACTTTTTGGTATTTCAGAGGCCTCGTTTGGGTTGTTTCTGTGGCATACAACAGAACCACAAGTTCATAGTGCAGTGGTTTTATTTGGTGGAGGTTTGGCCCTTAAACCCCCCCCCTCCCTTAAAGCACTCTGCTTGGTGGCTCTCAATGGAGTTGCATAAGATAGACCCGGCAGCATGTAATGGTATGGTGGCGGCATTTTGCAGCATTGAGAGAGGTTTTTGAGATGGTTTTGTGGTTCAATTTCAAATCTTTCCTGGTTTGTCAATTTAGACCCCTGATTCCTGATGGGTTTTGATTTCTTTGGCTCAATCCTGGTTCTTGCATTATTTTTCAAACCCTTGTCTTGTCAACAACCCCCCAACACAGATGGGTTCTTTGTCTCTGAGTTTTTCAAGAATATGGTCTCGACCCCTTCTCAACATTATAACTTATCTGCTCCCGTTTGTTCATGGCAAGGCGTGTTCTGTGATGCCAAAGAAGTGCATGTTGTTGAGTTAGTGGCATCTGGTATTGGCCTGTCCGGTTCCATACCTGATAACACCATTGGCAAACTAAGCAAGCTCCAGTCTTTGGATCTTAGCAACAACAAAATCACTGCTTTGACTTCAGATTTGTGGAGCTTAGGCACTCTCAAGGTCGTCAATCTCTCTTCAAATCAGATTTCCGGGCCCCTCACCAACAACATTGGCAATTTTGGCCTGCTTGAAAAAGTTGATATATCCAACAACAATTTCACAGGCGAAATCCCTGCAGCTATTAGCTCCCTTGTTAGCTTGAGAATTCTTAAACTGGACGGTAATGGATTTGAAGGAAGCGTACCATCGGGACTTCTTAATTGCAAGTCACTGTACTTTATTGATCTCTCACTCAATAAGCTCAGTGGCTCCTTGCCAGATGGTTTTGGGGCCGCATTTCCCAAGCTCAAAATATTAAACCTTGCAGGAAACCAGATTTATGGCCGGGATTCAGATTTCTCACAAATGAACTCAATCACCAACCTTAACGTTTCTGGGAACTTGTTTCAGGGTTCGGTAGTGGGCGTGTTTCAGGGGCAGTTGGAAGTATTGGACTTAAGCAGGAACCGGTTTCGAGGTCACATTTCTCAGGTACAATTCAATTCGAGCTACAACTGGTCTCGTTTGGTATATCTAGACTTGTCCGAGAATCAACTCAGTGGCAAAATCTTTCGTAATTTTAGTCTCCAGAATATCAAGTACCTTAATCTTGCATTCAATAGATTTTCCAGGCAGGAATTCCCTCGAATTGACAATCTTTATGGTATAGAATATATCAATTTGTCTAAAACCAGCCTCCTTGGTCATATTCCTGGCAATATTGTGCAGTTGAGTAACTTGCATACGCTTGATCTTTCTGAGAACCATCTCAGTGGCCAAATCCCTTTACTAACCACCAAAAAGCTTCAAATTCTTGATGTTTCTAATAACAATTTGAGTGGAGAAATCCCGGGTTCCCTTCTAGAAAAGCTCCCATGGATGGAGAGCTACAATTTTTCTTACAACAACCTAACCCTTTGTGCTTCACAGTTCACCCCCGAAATCCTCCAGTCACATTTTTATGGGTCACTAAACAGCTGCCCTATTGCTGCAAACCCAGCACTCTTCAGAAGAAAAGCTTCGAAACACAATGGACTAAAACTTGCCCTGGCATTGACATTCTCAATGGTCTGCTTGCTTGCTGGGTTGCTTTTTCTAGCATTTGGTTGCAGGGGGAAATCCAGAATGTGGGAAGTAAAACAAACTTCATACAAAGAAGAACAAAACATTTCTGGGCCGTTTTCATTCCAGACTGATTCGACCACGTGGGTGGCTGATGTTAAGCAGGCAACATCAGTCCCAGTAGTGATTTTTGAGAAGCCTTTGCTGAATATCACATTTGCAGACCTTTTATCTGCAACCTCAAATTTTGATCGAGGAACTCTCTTGGCTGATGGGAAATTCGGGCCTGTTTATAGAGGATTTCTTCCTGAAGGAATTCATGTGGCTGTGAAGGTTTTGGTCCATGGATCCACCTTAACTGATGATGAAGTTGCAAGGGATCTCGAGTATCTTGGCCGTATTAAACACCCCAATCTTGTTCCATTGACGGGATACTGCTTAGCTGGGGTTCAACGAATTGCTATCTATGACTACATGGAGAACGGGAACTTGCAAAACTTGCTTCACGATTTACCACTTGGGATTCAAGCGACTGAAGATTGGAGTACAGATACATGGGAGGAAAATGAGAATCATGGAATTCAAAATGGTGGCTCTGAAGATTTGCTAACAACTTGGAGATTTCGGCACAAAATTGCGCTCGGCACTGCCCGTGCATTGGCATTTCTTCATCATGGATGTTCTCCCTCTATCATTCATAGAGATGTCAAAGCTAGCAGTGTTTATCTGGATTATAACTTGGAGCCAAGGTTATCTGATTCTGGACTAGCCAAGGTGTTTGGAAATGGTTTGGATGAGGAGATTGCTCGTGGCTCGCCTGGCTATTTTCCCCCAGAATGTTCTGATCCTGATGATAATTGCCTAACGCCGAAATCTGACGTATATTGCTTTGGGATTGTTTTGTTTGAACTAATCACAGGGAAAAAGCCAGTTGGAGATGATTATCCCGAAGAGAAAGATGGAACTTTGGTGAGTTGGGTTAGATTATTGGTGAGGAAGAACCAAGTCTCAAGAGCTATTGATCCAAAAATTCGTGACACGGGATCAGATTATGAAATGGAAGAAGCTCTCAAGATTGGGTATCTCTGCACGGCTGACCTTCCATCGAAGCGACCGAGCATGCAGCAGATTGTTGGACTTCTTAAAGATATTGAACCAACAGTTAATCAATGAAGAGCAAAGTAGACATATGAAAAGCAAAAGATGGTTTTTTTTTTTTTGGATTTTTTTCCTGTTTTCCTCTGCATTGACTTCTTTCTGTGCTTCCATTCTGGGCCAGTGTATGGTATGTAGTCTTTTGAAAGTCTGCTCCAGATCGTTGGTGTTCTCTTAACCTTTTCCATTCTAGACACGTGAGTTCTCTAATTTATTTACACGAGCTTGATCCTTGAAACTTACAGCACTTTTTCTTTTCCAAGTCTCACGATAATCATTCCACATAATGTAAATCTTTGGTTAAGTTTATGCCTTGGAGTGGACAATCACAACGTTTTCCTCTGATATTGGATTAAAAGAAAGGGAGGTGGAAAGCTCTAATGGGGCAAGGCAGTCCCTTCTACACTGGAAATTGCATGGAAGATGAAAGTGTCATTAGACGATCCGGTCATGAATTAATGATATATATTGTATGTTATGTCGCTTTCATGTTGACCACAAAAAGAACCAAAAAAAAAAGGGGGTTTTGTCACTTTCATGCTTTAATCGTGTTAGGTTAATGATCCATCATTTTGACGCTTAAATAACGTCAAGGGATGGGCAAAGCTGCAAGAACGCTCCACTCTGATGATGTTCATGGAGAGCCCCACGCCACACATCAAATGATTCGTTTCTACGCTCGCGCCGAGTGCAATTGAGGCAAGTGGGGGTCTGAAAATAAGGAAAGAACTAAAGAATGATCCGTCCTTGTTGCACAGTGGTCTTCATTCCATTTTATAGTGTTTTTATTTTTTTTTTTAAAATACATTTTATTTTATTCAAAACAAATTTTTATAATGTGAAAAATATGAATAAATTAGACTCCTGAAAAATAAAAAGTAAATACAACAATGTTGGCATGTGAAAACACGATCTCTTTCCCGTTTTAAAATCAAAAGCATATCTTTGGTTGGCGCGGATGAAGCCGACAACTACCTGCATGCAAATATTTTTCTAGTTTCGGCACCACCCGCTTTGAATCCCACCAACACTACTGAGTGTGAACCTCCTCCTGTCAATTGATTGTGTCTTGGTCCATGTTTTCATGCACCAATTCGTGGAAATTATGACACCATCTACCGTCAAACTGTTGACGCCGCGCATTCAATTCATCCTGCCCAGGTGTTCAGGGTCGTAGAAATATTGCGAACCTTTCTACACAGAAAATTCAGACGCAATTGACATTTTTCTCCTTTTTTTTTTCTACTTTTTTCCCCCCTTTTTGAAGTTCTTCAAGTCAATTCCCATCGTTCTCTTGCCCCTGGGATGCTTAAAATTCTCGTACTCCCAGGTCAATAAGCATCCGAAATTATAAATCCACAACGCTTGGTAAAACCCTTTTTCCCTTCGTAAATGTCTAGTATCCCTCGGACTAAACGTGGAATTGGATAGAGTCGGCAATAGCAATGGGCCCACCCACCCAGTGGGGCTAATGGAGAGGGCCTATTGAGGCCCAAAATGGCCCATTCTATAAAAGGGCCATAAACCCAGAGGAAAAAAATGCAAGCGCTACGATGGGCATTGGGATGGGCAATAAGGAAAACAGGGCCCTCCCCCACACCCCATGTAAAGAACAAAATTTCCCAGCAAATTCAGAACTGCCGTCCCTATCACATTCTGCCACATGGCAGGAAAATTTTGTTCCCTCAAATAATGGGATAAAGAAAAAAAAATGTATTTTAAAAATCTCATTGTTTGGACAGTGAAAATTGCTCCTTTTATTTATTTATTTTTTTATTTTATAATAGAGACCAGGAGAATAAGAATGTACACGCTTGGATTGTTGGGGGTCTCGCTTGATAGACTGATCCCTATTCCCGTGTTTGCAAGTATGATGCGAAGCATTCAAATTGTGTACATCAACCCTCCCTCCAGAAAAATTTACTATCAAAATAAAGAAACGCACGAGCTAAATAAATAATTTATATGACAATTTATCTTTGAACCGACAAAGATAATGAAAAACATTACAAATATATTATTTTTTTTTTGCATAATAAAGTAAAATTATAATTAACTCATTAATAGTTTTATTTAATTTGATAATAATATATTGAATTTTTTTATTAATTAATTTTAATTAAAATTTAAATCAAAGAATTTTTTCTTTTGCACCATAATTTTCTTTTTTTTTTCTTTTGGTTTGTCTTCACAACTGTAATATAATGACAAATTTTTTTTGAATATCAGTTTATTGTCAAATGTCAGACAGCAAAAAGAAAAGAAAAGAAAAGAAAATCATATGCTTATTCGTCAATATAAAATTGAAATAGGAAAAGAGTTGCATTTATATCAAAATTTTCTTTTTTTTTTTCTCTGAATTTTTTATGCTTCAAAAGCTATCGGCTTAGCCGGTTCAAAACAAAGTGCGGAGGATAAGGCCCTTATCACCATGGAGATTAAAACTCCTAAAACAAGAATCTAACGGCCAGAAACGAGCTACAACATTAACTATGGTTAAAAACATTAATTAACCGTAGTTAAGAGAGGCCGATCCTAATAGATCTTACGGACGAAGGTCTGTCTTCTAGTGCATAATAAAAGAAGAGGTGGGGACCCGAGCAAATTAACCAAGAAGTCATCTTCTCCAATTTTCTTGATATACAAACAGAGAGAAGAAAGAGAAAGAGAAAGAGAAAGAAAAAGAAAAGAAAATGTCTGACGAAGATCACCACTTCGAATCAAAGGCCGACGCAGGAGCCTCCAAGACCTACCCCCAGCAAGCTGGTACCATTCGCAAGAATGGTTACATCGTCATCAAGAGTCGCCCCTGCAAGGTCTCTATCTCTCTGTGTTCCAGTTCTTGGTTTATAATTCTGCTTTTTTGAAAAAAAAAAAATGTATCTCTATCTGGGGTCATGTTATTTTCTCGAGATCTTTAATTGGGTTTTTTTTTTTTTTTTTGGTTTTCTCGAATAGCTACTGATTTTATCTCTAATGGATTATATTGATGTTGATGTTGTATCTCAGAATCTGTTTCGTGATGAATTTGTGTATCGTGTGTTTTTATGTAACTTTGACTAGTGTGCCTGTGCGTAGCCATTGAGGGTAAATTTTAGTGGTCCTTCTAGATGATGTTTAGCTGCGAATATTGTCGTTCTAGAGAATTTTGGGTTCGGGGGATTGGGGGGAGGGAGAACTGCAACTACTTAGTCATTGTATGCAGTTGTCAAAAGTAACTTTGTGTGATGAGTTTACTTAATTGGGCCACGTTTCGTAAGAAAATCACAGAGAAAGTGAGCCAAATCGATATGTTTTATGTTGCTTTGTACTGAAAATTAATTAACAATTTAAGGTCCTTGTAGCAAAAGCATCATTCAAGCTCCCAGTGAGTAAGATCAATTGCCTTATTATGCATAGAGTTTGCTCTTGGAAAAAGCAGACTAGTTGCCAGCTTGTCAGCATTAGTGCTGGAGCTGTGAAAGACTTGAAGGAATAAAATTCTGATTTTTCCCATCAGAACAGAAGTTTGCTGTTTTATTTATTTTATTTTATTTTCCTTATGCTTGGTTTTTCCTTTTTCTTTTGAAAAAAAAAGCTTCTTGACAGACTAAGTGAGCAGATACAGACCAATTTGTGCACGTTTAAGCTATCACGATCCCAGTGGACAATTACAAAAGCAAGTGCTTTATTGGGGTTTTGATCTGAAATGCACATGACTGGATGTTCTTATTGTTCTTCTATGTATGAGTATGATTGTGAGTAATTGCAGTGATTACCACCAAACATGGATTGTATGTGAGTTGCAGCTTTCTTCAACTTTTGTTGAGGGGTTTCAATTACATGTGCATATCATTTTATTGGAGGTTAGCTTTTGCATTGTTATTTATTTATCTGATGTAGAACTGCTGTAGTTTATTGGGCAGTTGCTTGTAGTGTGTGAAGGTGTCATAGCTAAGTCTGTGGGTTATATAGTAAGATGTACATTGGGAGGCCTTTATGGTATGTGCGCTCTTGTGTTGGTTCACATACAGCAATATAGTGCTTTAGTGATCAATAGCTTCCATTGAGCCTTGCTCTAACTTCCATCTCTACTGAAGTCCTCTCTTTTCAATCTATTTTTGCCACTATCTGTTCATTACTAGACTAATCCTACTAGTATAAACCATAGAATTTGAAAAGAACTTTAAATATATTGCATGCTGAAATAGCCTGATTAGAAGAATGATGAAGGTGGGGCTACTCATAAGAAGTTATAGCTTGTGTGCTTTTTTTCCCTTTTTAAAAGTTGATATGTAGAATGATTATCCTCTTCTTTCCTTCTCTGGAACAGGTTGTTGAGGTTTCCACCTCAAAGACAGGCAAGCATGGACATGCTAAGTGCCATTTTGTGGGGATTGATATATTCAGTGGCAGGAAGCTTGAAGATATTGTCCCATCATCTCACAACTGTGATGTAACACTTATTATTATTATTATTATTGTTTTGTTTTTGCATTTTTCTCTTTTGAGCCATTCTTCTTGCAAATAGGGTACTGATTATTAATTCTCATAATCTTTTCTTTTGCAGGTTCCCCATGTTAATCGTACTGATTATCAACTGATTGATATCTCTGAAGATGGTTTTGTAAGTTCAATTAGTTATTTCATTTCAAATATTGTTTAGATTAATGTTTGTGGTATGAGTGTGGATAGATAACCAATGGGTTTTCCTTACCCTTTCGTGGGACAAGTTTGGGGCTGTTGCTGTTAAGTATTAACCCTTTTATCAAGACAACAGACTTCTTATTGATCTTTTTTTCTACTTCAATTTAAATTTCAGTTTTTTTCTAGACTCCATAATGTGATCTGATGATGTATAAAAGCCACAAATTTAAAGTTTTCACAGAAAGAGTCAATAGTTAATTGTCTACATCTGGAAACGGTATGCTGCAAATTTTTGCCAGATGTTCATATTGCCAAGATAAAGAATAGAATTTTTGAAACAGCATGCTCATGTGAACTAAACATCTCCTTCTGAAATGTTTTACAAGACAGGATAGTCAACAAGGCAGAGGGATTAGTTTCCACTTGTTGGGTGTATTGCTGAAAAATCTTTGATCCTAACTATCTGAGTTATACAATGTAGGTGAGCCTTTTAACTGAAAATGGAAACACTAAAGATGATCTGAGGCTTCCCACTGATGAAAATCTGCTTCGCCAGGTTTGTAATACCCGTACCTCTATGATGCTTGATTAGTTGCCTTAACACGCTTGTGCAGTAATTTTTGATGTTCTGGTCTTTTTTACCACTATTATTGATGGTTTCTTTGGTTTTATGTTTTCTCTTTCTTTTTATAGGTTAAAGATGGGTTTGCTGAGGGGAAGGACCTTGTTGTGACAGTCATGTCTGCAATGGGGGAGGAGCAGATCTGTGCTCTCAAGGATATTGGTCCTAAAAACTAAAGATGATGCCATAGCATTGGCTATGGCTGATGTCAAAGACTAGCTGCCTGCATTGCTAACAATGAATTTCATCTGCTATGGATGTTTACAACTTATTATTATTAAGATATTTTGGATATGTAATTAAAGTCAAGGGTTGTAACGGATATTGAGAGGGGACTGGAGCTGCTGAATTCCATGCGTGGGGAATATTTGTTTTCAGCGGAATGAAATTCTCATATGAATCTATTATTACATCGAGCTACTTTTCTATGAATGAAGGGCTGTGCGATGTTCCCATGTTATCCATTCATTCTGGATTATGGCTGCAAAAGTCAATTGATTACTGATAAGGCGTTGGCGCCTAGGGGCATTCATTTCTCCAACTAGAAGAAGTTGCCGTCATTAAAGTTACCGGATTGTAGTTTTTTATTGACCTTCCAGGTTCAAGCCCGCTAAAGATGCTCCACGAAATGACAAGAACTAATGACTCACTCTAATGAATAAATAACAAAGATTGCTTACTCCAATTTATAAGAATCCAAGGATAAATAAAAGATTCCTCGCCACAAAACCCCCTCCCATCCCTTCAAAATGTTCGTGTGCTTGTAACAGCTCTATTCAGACAAACGCTACATTTCCATGTGTGTCATTGTACACATCTCCTGAAATTAGGACCATACATGCGTAATATAAAACAAAAAGCAATTTAACTGTAACCATCCCATTAATGGCTAAAGAAAGAATGAGGGGGGAGATGGTGAGAATAAATGACTTGCCAAGGAACTATGAGGAGGAATCTTTAGTGACAGAGGTGCTGCCATAGATGTAGGAACCAAATCCCCAAAATGTGATGATCAGAGAGAGAATCTTGAAACCACTCATTGGATCATGCAATAAAATCACAGCAGCAATGCTTGTGAGGGGCACCCTCACTGCATTGAGAACACCAGCCAGCACAGTGGAAGCCAAATAAAGCACAGCTGTACCCCCCAGTACCCCCAACTGGAAGGTGATTGCACCCCAGACAAGAACCATGATGTATGAAGCTTCACCACCCTTGAATTTTCTAGCCTCAGATGCCATCCCTTGAAAATCCTTATTAACAATGACCCCAATTGTGGTAAATATGAATGCAAATAAAGAAACCATAACCTGCTGCTCCAATACAACATGGAAGGATCTTCTCCCCAGTAACTTGATGAAAATCAACTCTGAAAGAGCAAAGATTAGCCCATGTAGAGCAGATCCCAAAATATCCCACACAAAACCCATGATATACTGACTGTCACTAACGTAACTATATCTGTCAGAATCAGAATCCAATGCAATTATGGTCATGGCAGCAGTGATTATCACAATAGCATTTATGATTGAAGCATTCAATTTGTTGCTCACAATGAAGTATCCAAACAGTGCAGAAAACACCAATGATGAAGAAGCCAAAAGCGAAGCAGTTGATGCAGGGAGGTAGGCATAGGCATAGGCATACATGAGATTGTCAGCAGCACTCAAGACACCCAGCACAACATAGGAAAGGATGAGCTTTAAGGTCAGAGGAGTGGGGAAAGTTTTGCGGAAGAAATAAGTAGGAAATAGAACCAAGGCAGTTAGAGGCCATCCAGCAACCGCAACCCATGATATGATCCACTTGCTTGCACCCCCATTTGCATAGTAGACACGGGATAGAAGGCTTGAAGCTGGAAATGCCACAAGCATTGCTGCAGTACTCAAAGCCAGAAGAATCCAATGTGATATTGGCTTTGTATTGTATGCTTCAACAACTCTACACTTCAAGCGGGAAATTCTGTCCCACAACGAAATAGAGGGCTCTGGTGATTCCTCCTCCATTCTCCCACCTAGTAAAGAAATGGAAAGGATAACTTACAATGGGCAATTGAACATGGAAACAATAAGATTACAATCAACTTTATTCCCTGAAAATGATGCATGCCTATAGCCCCAAATCGAAATTTTGCAAAGTCAGTCTGCGTGTCAGCAATTCAGTCCCACAAAATCATCGTCATCACAGTCAGCCAACCGAGTTCTTCAAAAGAAAAGCAGGAAAATTAAGCCTTTTTTTTTTTTGTTAAACCCATTCGAGCGTTTAAATCCCCATAATCAAAGCCAAATGCAACTTCAGATTTCACATTTCACTGATCATGAGTCAAGATAAAATAAAATAAAATAAAAAGCAATGTACATGGTATATAAAATCAAAAACAGACAAATAAAAAAAAGCCCAGATACAGAATTGAGCCTAAAGGGCATCCCAGACTCCTACAGTTATGGCTCCATTCTCAGGGATGCAGAATCGAGCTTAATTCCCTGTAATTTTATGATGAAGACGATGATGACAAATAAAATAAAATACAAAACAAAACAACCTGACTCCATCAGTGGTTCTTGAAGCATGACAAAGAGTGGAAGACCAAGAAAGATGCTGTAGGCAGCTACACCAGGACTTCAGTCAGACTCAATTTTCCCTGGACCATAGAAGATTTTGAGCATATCTAATCCGCTTTTCAACACCCATTTCCTTTTCTCTCGGCTGTGCAAAACGTCGTGTTTTTGTGAGTCTAACGGGTCATAGATATTTTCAATCTACAATAATGCAACGAGACAACGGCTTGGATTGGAGACAGTGGGGCCAGCACTCTCTGCCCAACTTCTTGGAATTTCCCAATCCCCCCCACCCCCCCAAAACCCCCCACCCACCATCCCACAAGCCATTCTTTTTGAATTTTATTGATTTGGTTGACCCCGAATGCTGCTTTGGTTCAACTGTTCCATTTACGGCAATAAAGCCTATGCAACAAATAATTTCAGTCTTCGCTCTTGGTCTTGGGCTTTGGTAGGTGGTTACTGAAATGTGGCTGATACTGAAGCGATGGCCATTGCTTTCTCATCGTTGGAGAGACTGGCACCATCCCCTATTCCCCCTGCCATACAAAGTCCACCATGGATATTTGGGATATGTAGCATTTTCTGTAATATCTTTCCTCAGTAGCATTTTGGTTAATTTTTTCCTATATTGACACAAATTTTAAGTTTTTTAATATCTTAATTTTTAAATATTAAAAATTTATATAAAATACACCATAATTAATTTTTAAAATTTAAAAAATTATTTATTTTTATAAAAATAAATAAATAAATAAATAAATAAAAATTTTATTTTAATTTATAAATATAATAATTAATTTATTTAATATATATATTTTTATAATAAAAAATAATTAATTATTATCATAATTTCTCGAGATTGTTTGGTTTAATCAAAATGAAATGAAAAAAAAACGTCAATCCGGCAAAATTGAAAAAATACATATATTTTTTATAATTTTTATTTTTTTTCATCAAAATAGGTTTTTTTTTTTTTTTCGATTTACGCCCGGTTTACGGTAAAAACGAGTTGTAAATGTTGCGCGCACACTTTGGATAAAGTGAGAGAATCGGCCATGGCTGATAGCGAGAGCTTTGTGGCTCTGCTGGCACAACAGCATCAGCTACAACGACAGAAACAGAATCAAAACAACAACTCACGAGGAGGAGGAGGAGGAGAAGAGGAATATGACAAATTAGATGAGAAGGAGGAGGGTGAGAGGGGAATCAGTGAGTTACAACGGCTCGATGAGTCGAGACTTGTCGAGTTACCCAGCGCAAGGGCTGAGGAATTGGCGGGGCCGCCGTTGGAAACAATAGAGTCCGTCTCGATATCATCGGAGGAGAACGATCAGTGCAACGGTTATTATTAGTACTACTACTACTGCTAATACTATTATTTTAATTTTAAAGAATACTGTTTCCAGTATTTCAACTGTTTGTTGAATTTCTAGCAGGTTTGCTGGGAAATTCGTCTTCGGGAACTCAATTGGAAGCTGAATCTTTTCAGGTTAGGAGCTCTCGTTTTGGGTGTTGTTTGTGTGTGGAATTTTTTTGTGGTTTATGACTGTCAATTCAAACTGTTTGGATAAAACTGTGGAGTGGAGAGCGTCCGAATTTGTGAAACTGTTAGGTTAAAATCTAACATGCCCAACTACAACACGGTGGCTGTTATGTACAATTTAATGAATTTATTCGTGAAATTATAACTAAGGGACGAGAATGTAATGATTTCTATTTTTTAAAATAAAACTGATAAAAGAAGAAGAGGCCTGTTTTTATTTTTATTTTTTATTTTTTTTTTTATGTGAGTCCTTGACAGATATTTTCATCATAATTCACAAGTTTGCAGCATATTGACTGGCTGTAATAATAATAATAATAATAAAAAAAGGGTGGGGTGGGGGGAAAAGTGATCAGCTACTGGTGTGATGAATCCTAGGACCCCAGGAGAGCAGGAGGAAAGAAAAAAGAGAGGAAAAAAATCCTTCCTCTTGATTCTATCTGAATCATGTTTTTGAAGTAGCAAATCTATACTGGGGATTTTTGTGATTCTTTGTTTTCGTAGACACGGTCCATGGGCGACACTATGAGAAGAGCCAAAAACATGTGATACACAATTTCCCCTACTCACCAACTAACCACCTGTAGATGGCAGGGACTTCATTGCATTAGATAAATAGAGTCCTATGGAGTCCCTACCTCACCAGCTAAGTGCATCTAAAACGCAAGAAGGTCTCATAATCAAGTTATCAAGTTGTTGTATCTACCTTGGCAAGTGGCAAATTCACCCCAATTAATAACATGCATGTGAAAAAGCTTTCCAGTGAACCTTTGGGAGTGTGATAAATGTTTTCTACATCTGAAATAAATGCAGCATGTAGTTTTAAGCAAGTGTGGAAAAATAATTATACTAAAAAGTTAATACTTAATTAAACTATTAAAAGGTTTTTAGAATTCACTAGAGAATGTAACAATTCTCACAAGAGAATACTAGGAGATTGAAATATTTTAATTCTATAAATTGTAAAATACTTTAGTCTTTAGACTTATATATTTATTTATAATTTATAATTATCTAACTAAAAAAATATTTTAACATAAATTTATATATTATTTTAAATTATTTAACTAAAATTTTAAATTATGTTAAAATATTATAAAATAAGTAAATAAATTATAAAATAATTTATAAGATAATAAAAAATAATTTTTATAACTTATCTTACATAATATTTTTGTGGAATGAATGTTTTTATATTTGCTTTGTTTGTTGGCATGCTTTGTTGTAACAGTAAAATTATTACATTGTGACCTAGAGACTATATGGTTGAGTTACCGAAATAACCTCTCTATGTAAGAATGAGGTTAGTTCACATTCATTTGACCCTACCTTAAGCCTCACAGTGTGAGAGTCTTGTGTATTGGGATTTTTTTTGCATGTGTTGGCACATCTCGTATGTTCTTTTGGCATGGATGAATGCACTCCTTGGATTTTTACGCTTTATTGATGTCCATTGCACTATATTCACTTTCTTTTGTCTTGCTTCATTTCCCATCTTCCAAAGGGGCAAGTTGTGGTGTCAGACCAGAAAATTTCAACAAGTGTAACGGGCTGTGGAGCACAGGTTCAGATGAAAAATCAGCTTCATGCTTATGTGTGTCAAACATCATCATCAGAACCGTCATCTGCTCCAAGTCCAATTTTGCCAGAGCATGTACTGTTGAAGGCTGATAATGCATCTATGCTAGGAGCTAATCAACAAACTTGTGCCAACCATAATATGCTCACTGTTGTTATTCCTTTGAAGACACTTGTTCCTGGTGGATATAATTGGCGCAAGTATGGCCAGGAGCAAGTAAAGAGTCCCAAAGGTTCTCGTAGCTATTACAAATGTACATATTCTAATTGTTGTGCTAAAAAGATTGAATTCTCTGATCATTCAGGGCATGTAGTAGAGATTGTTAACAAAGGAATCCACAGTCATGATCCACATAGGAAGAGTAACTCTGTCAGGGAAGGTAGGAATGTGTCATCTGCTGGCCCTTGTTTGGGAAAGAATGTACCAGAGACTCCCATCAAAATGCTTAAGAATTCAGATCCAGCCACTCTGTCTCAAGAACCTCCACTGGAAACACCTGTAATTCCTGACAAAAAACGACATAACTTGATTGCTTCTGATGGAAACAGGGAAATTGATATTAAAGGGGAGCATATCAGTGAACCTGAGCCAAAACAAAGGTAATTTTTCCTGTGAACATTGCGGGGGAACATGCTTCATACCAATTTTGATATTTTGGCATGTTCTGGAAAGTTGGTGTTAAAACCCAGTTCAACATGTTTTTGACTTCTATTTGACCAGAGTGAAGAAAAGAAGTTTAGCAGCATGTGCAGAGACTGTCATGAAATCTGGAAAGAAACCAAAAATTGTAGTGCATGCAGTGGGTGATGTGGGGATCCTAGGTGATGGATATAGATGGCGCAAGTATGGACAGAAAATGGTGAAGGGGAATCCTCACCTGCGGTATGTGTTCACTTCCATTTTTTATCCTGCCACATAGGTGTGACAATTTTTATTTGATATGCTGAGGATGTGTTAACATGCAAAAATTCCCTGAAAGTTCTGGTTTCTTAGTTGTTATTCTTATGATCCTACGCAACGCTCGGGCAATTAGCATCCTGCTTCCCTTGATGCTGGATGCACACAAATGGTTCTTGTGTCCTTGCATTGATGGTCCTACCCATATGACATGTTCTTGTCTAACAACTAAGACATGACTAACATCGATGACAACAACGTGTTGAAGGGAGTTATGGTTTTTGTTTTTACCATTTCCCATTCAAGGACAAGGACACTTGCTTGAAAAAACTGAAATGGTTTTCCTATCTGGGCATTTGAGTTGGCATTGCATATTCATGTGTTCAGTTTATCAACTTTTTAATTTAATCCAGCCTTTGAGCTCCATTACTTTTTTCTGATTTATTTCTTGAATGAATTTTACAGGAACTACTACAGGTGTACCTCTGCTGGATGCCCTGCCCGTAAGCATGTTGAAACAGCAGTAGATAACACGAGTACTGTCATTATAACATACAAGGGAGTACATGACCATGACATGCCAGTACCAAAGAAGCGACATGTTCGACTAAGTGCTCCTCTGGTTGCGGCAGCAGCTTCTGCTTCTTTGAGCAATTTGCAGCTTAAGAAAACTAATACAAGCCAAAATCAGGTCACTCCAACCCAGTGGTCAGTTAGCAAGGAAGTTGAATTAACTGGTCAGACCTTGGATGTTGGAGGGGACAAGGAAAAGGTAACTGAATCAGCTCGAACTCTTCTCAGCGTTGGATTTGAAATCAAGCCCTGCTGAAAATCCTTGTCTTGCATGAGGTACAGTATAGAGATTTACGGTCAGTGGAGCGTATGCCTATGGAGATCACAGCTGAACGGTATGAATTATCATTGGATGAATATGGCTATGTTTTCTTTTCTTTTCCTTTTTTATTTAATTTTTAAGTTTATTCTTCTTGCAGTTTTAGTGGACAGTTGTATATTTCTTCCTGCATTCCTCTCAGTTTAAACAGTTGTAAATCCGGGATATGCAGGCCCCTTGAATCTTGACTCGTTCGGAACGGGTCACCAGCAGTGCAGCACCATAAATTTGTGTTAGGGACCATCTTCAGTTTCTCCATTTTAGGAGCACCTAGAGCAATCCTTTTGCAATGGATCGCAATTTGTTAGGATGGTTAGGAGTAATTATTTAAAGCCGCTGTTTCTTGGCCATGAATTCAATTCGACCCTCTGGGTAGAAGATAGTCTCCATCTAGTAGATAAAAAATTTTCTTCAGCGCTAAATGTCTGTTGGGCAATAAAACCAGTGCACGTCAGATGGTGACATCCCCCTGACCATTGACTCTTCTTTAATATGAAGGGACTAGCACGGTGGTACGTGGTCCACCCTTGGTTGGTTGTTTATGCAGGCAAGCCAAAACCGGGTGATTCGACAAGCTAACAACATCCCGTCCCATCAAAATATAACGAAGGAAGAACTGAAACCAGGAGAACAAGGTCACTAGCACATTTTGCTGTACAGAAAATTTTACATCGATATTCCGTGACTCCTTCGAACAGATGTGCCACCTACCTACCACCTTTGTCATTCCGCGAAGCAACTCAACGTCATCAATTGTCATTGATCTTTCGGTCTCCGTGATACTAGCAGCTTTCTTTATCTCCCTCCGCCATGCCATTTTCTTCCTTCCCTTCCGTTGCGTTTATACACTCCTGAAATCTGAAGCAGCTGACGACATGGTCATTTGTCATCCCTGCCACCTGCATGAATGAGTACACCACGGTGGGCCCCACACACCGGAATCCCCTCCTCACGAGGTCTTTGCTTATTGCCTCCGCTTTTGGTGTTTTGATTGGAACCTGGCGAGCATATCGGAACCGGCTGATTACGGGCTTGTAATTCACAAAGCTCCAAATGTACTTGTCAAATGATCCAAACTCATCGACTACCTGACATCAACAAAACCTGCAACAACTTAGTTGCAATGATAATCTTGGCAAGTGGAGAATGCAGTCATGGCACTGACCACAGTAACAAAGACAGAAGGCTATCAAAGTCTGATAATAATGAAATAGCAACTAGTAAGCCGGCATCTTGAAGGAAAGGAATAATTAGGTTGCATCAGTGACTCTGGAGATATCCTGGACAGATACTATGTTTGAAATACCTTAACTTTCCTATATGGTTGATACAAAAGTGCAACTAGATGAGGACCACCATGCAACTACTTTTCACCTAACTTCCCCAATGAGGTGATCATTTAGCATACATTATTTGTCATTAAAAATCTTTGCACATAGAGGAGAGAACCTGTGGTCCCTAGAATATGATTATATGAATCCAAAATATTGTATCAGCATCAAAAAGTCGAATAAATAAATCCCACTTGCCAAAGTTACAGACTTTAAAAAGTTATACCAATCAAGCTTTTGAAACTTACAGAAACTGGAGTAACTTAAGAAACAGGTATCAATGTGCAAATGTTTCTAACAGTTCTCCACAAGTCACGGAAAAGAAGTTTCAGTTCTGTACTCGTAGTATTTTGGACTTTCACAGGTAAATAATTAAAAGAAACTGAGAGTGTACCTTACATAATTGACGTGCGTTCTCTATGACAGTTCGCAGCTTAGATTCTGACAACAGGGAGCTCGCAGTGCTTCCTGGCACTATTATCTTCTTCTCATTAAAGTTTGACACAGCAACTGGATCAAAATCAGCAAAAACTTCCCTGGAGGAGAAGAGGGGAAAATGGCCTTTTACTCAACCATAACATAAGATGATAAACAAATGAGAAAAGGAACCATGAATCAAAATTCACTAGTTGTCAAAGGCAAGAGACAACAGCACAATGGACATTCAATTGAAATGTTACCTAAAAATTTGCCTTTTGCCCAAAATTGTAGGCCAGGTTAGCTCAGCCAAAGCACTTGAAAGGACAAGAAGCTCAAACAACTTCCTGCATGTGGAAAATAATTCCAAGCTAATGGCTGTTAAAAACAGAGGGCCGGAGCCTTTCAAGAAGTTGACATATATGCAAACAAAAAACACATACTTGTCATCATGTACCGGAACTCCCCATTCCTCATCATGGAAAGCAGTATAACAAGGATCTGATTTCATATACAAAAACTTGTCAGTAATGTAAGTCAAAAGAGGTAGCATATACCTACTAGTTTTTAAGCATTAATCACCTCTGCATTTTTTCCCCAACTCCATGTTTTAACTGCTCTATGTTAGACACACTGTCTTAACCCATGAAAATAAGTAAAATCAAACCGCAACATTTCTACAACATTTGGTATTGTATGCTAGGCAAGTCCTTAGAAATCAAAGTCTTTGGGGAAGAAATGAAGGGTAGGATTTTAATAGATATAAACTACTGGAATCAGTCCCATTCACGATTTTGTCTAATATATGCTTAAAGATGAAATCTAAGAACCAAGTTACAAGATTAATATGATTCCTTTATTATTTCTACCTAACATTTTCACATATAATATACACAAACATAATAGGCAACAAGAAGATGAAAGGACCAAAAACGCACCAGCGTTTGGTGTCACCCACCCACAACTCTTCCTGGGCTTTGAACCAGAATGCGGAGGAGAGTCTAAAACTCCTTCTGAAACAACACTTCTTGGCTTTGACATATATTGCTTCCTCCGACTCCCTACACTGCAAGAACTTGTTAACCTTCCAGTTGATGCTCGGCTATGGAATGAGTCCGTGGAGGCATCAGATGAACAGGAAGCATTGAGTGATAAATTTGAACGCAACAACTGCTCGTGGCGGCGAAGCATTGAAGGAACACTAACAGATTGCGATTTTGGGGATAAAGCACTTACAGTAGACACCGCAAGGGCTTTCTTCTCCTCACCCGTATCCCTCTCAGGTGATCTTTCAACCTTCTTTGATGGTTTTAAAGCCTGTTTTCGTGCACTGAGCGTTCCCAAATTGTTGTTTCCATTGGGTGCTAACACGGGCCTGGCCTCAGAATCAGCCACATTCATTGACCTCACTCTTGGAGGCCCCGACATTGCTAAAGACAAAGTTGAATCAACACCGATTCCCAGGAGATCTTTCAGGTTAAATCACCCGGACTATACAAATTTACTGACTAACCGCTTTCTTCTGAACCTGTCCAAATTCAAACAAAATCAACATAAAACCGCCCAGTGAAATGACAGAGACCCATTTTTTCTGCAAACAACCAATACTCAACGAAAATTACCCACTTCTACAACTACATTGGTCGACCAGACACTTGGCGATACCAAACCCAGATCTTGGGTCAGCTTTTGTCCCTTATCATTAAAACTTGTAAACACTTGGGGTTCACTTAAAAAAAGCACCCACCACACGAAAGGCATCAAAAACCTCCAACTTCCATGCTCAAAATCCGCCCCGAAAGAGCCTGAATGAAAAGCAACAAAAACACATCAATCAAAAACTTCCAAGGAACATTAAAAAAAAAAAAAAGTTTTCACCTTTTGACCACAGCTAAAGTGTATTATACCATATCCAATTCAGACCTTATAAAATCGGGTAAAAAGCAAAGGACTTCGTTGCATATTCAACATGTGCGTGTGAGTGAGAGAAAGCCTCGAAACATGAAGATTCCATTCTGCATTATTAGAAAAGAGATAGACAGCCTCTAATTACCTCGGAGAGAAAAACGTGAAGTGCTTAAAACTGTGTCGTTTCAGACACTCAATAAAGCTGGTACATTGCCCATTCCCTCTCTCTCTCTCTCTCTCTCCCTGTCTACACTCAGAAGTGCAAATTTCACGCCTCCCTCTTTCTCTCCCTCTCTCGTTCTATTTTTTCTTTCTTTAATTTTCCTAAGAAAACGAAAGGTAAAGTCGCCGAGAAAATGCACTCTGATCCAACCTCAAACAGAAAAATATTTTCTGCTCTAGTGCAATTGGCCTTCTCATCCAATATAAGAGAGAGAGAGAGAGAGAGAGAGAGAAAGAGAGACCAAAATTGGGCTTTCGTCTATGGAGAAGCGACTGCGCCTCCGACTGGGACAAGCCAGTTTTTCAACCATGTTCCACTGGCTATACCCGGTTCGCATCACGTTCTTTTTTTGAGCGTCACTCGCTCAACCGAGGGCCAGAGTCAACAAGAAGAAAAGTACTTACATTTCCTGATTTCTGAACAAAATTTGAAAAAAAAAATAAATAAATAATAATAATAATAATAATTACTGAAGGTTGTTTAATCATTTTAAACCATTTTGTTCAATCCAACGATTTCGGTTTTTTTTTTTTTCTTTTCCTGTTATGTTTGAACAGGTTTTTTTTTTTTAATTTTTCTATTTTTAAAAGAAAAAAACACATTGATCTTTTTGTTAGCTCGTTTAACGTTTCAATGATTTTGACGTTTTAACGATTGAATAACAAGTTATATTTAAATCTTAATTTATTGTGACGACTTTTTTTCACTCAATTGCAGTGTTTCTCAATTAAAATGTAAAATATAATTAAAAAAAAAAATAAAACTTTGAGATTTTATACCTAACACACACAATCTTTAAGTTCTTCCTGGTAATCATGAGCGGTTATGCCATCACCATCTCTGCTTTGAAATATGGGAATGCATATGAAAAGAAGCAGCATACCCCAGTTGCTTGTCCCGACCCATTGTCCAAAGGAAGTAGATTGGTTAAAGATACAATGAACATTTAGTTTTTTTTTTTGGATACTCTATCATCTTGTTATTCAACTCACTTGCGTGCACGATGCCACTTGAACCTGCAACCTGGAAAAATCCTGTATTTGAAAATATGATCTTCTCGTCGACCTCTCCTGAACCTGCGTTTAAGAAAAGAAAGAATCAAGTGAACTAACGAAATAAGATTCATAATTCAATAAAGAAGCAAAAATGTAGCACATACCATGAAATGCATTGACTTCCTGTGTACAAAATTCAACTTTGAAGATCGCTGCTGTAGAACAGGTAGAACTAATGCCTCTGTGGAACAGTCTGATAGGTGCGGCTTTCTTTGAAATGACATTGTTTAATATGTTGAGTTAATACTCCTATCATTCGAAAAAAATGATTTCTTTATGTTCAAATCAGTGATAGAAGTAGTATAATTGTAAGGCTTTGTGAGGTCATTTGAGGGGTTGAAGTTTTAACTGATGCAGGATTGTGTTGAAAACTTTCAAATTGGTCAATTCAACTGATGCATGATAATCAGAATGGTTCTCTTGATTCAATTTCACGCCTGCATGTGAGTGCGCCCGCGATTGAGAGACTACACGTGCATACTATAGTCAGACACCTTTTCCTCTGTGCCATCAGGTAGGGTGATAAGCCTGGCTTTAATTCCCTCGGGTTCCGGAGAAAAGTTTCTCGTGTGATAATTTTCCCTGTCACCGGCTCTAACACCTCGTACCAATTCATCTGTCAATCAGGATTTTAATGGAGGACCTGAGCATCTGCTATGAAAATCATGAATAATATTTAAGAACAAAAATTATACCATCAAAAACAATCCAAATAGGACAAATGTTGAAACGACAATGTGACTTAAAGTAAGTTACTATACTCAGATTATTTGATGGATCCTCGACCAAAGCTTTACTAGAAGCACAAACGTTTGCATATAATGTCAATTTCGGGGGATAAAGGTGCAATCGAATCATTCATTTGTCAGAAAAAAATGAAGTAGAAGCCAATAGTTCACATACATCTAAGACTATGGTTATATCTGGTCCGATCTACAACTTTAGCCAGACTTTCTGCTTGCATAAAATTCAGCGGATGACCATTCAGAAGCCACCCTTCTGTCTTTGCATGTTCCCAGGACAGTCGTGCTGTCATCATCGGTTAAATAAATCGTTTTACTTCTGAAGCATTCGAGTAAAGGACATGTGTTAAAAAAAAAAGAAAAAAAAAGAGAGACATAGAGAAACCTGATAGCCCCTTCCCCTTCCAAAGAACCCAGAGGATTTTAAAAAAAAAGAGAGAGAGAGAAAAGAGAAAAGAAAAGAAACAAGAAAAGGAAACAACACCCCAAAGACACCCAAAAGGACAAAGAAAGCAGAGATGAAATGTGCAATGTAATTAAAATGGAAACAAGATTACCTTCTTGACTATTAGTTCACATTGACTGCCTTTTCTGGACGCAGGATATCGTAACATTCAAGGGCTCACTTGAAGAACAACTGACACACACTCCCTGATCAGAAAAAGGTGGAGAAGAAGAAGAAGAAGAAGAAGATGAGAGATAAAAATAAAATAATAATAATAATAAAATAACAAGACAAGAAGTGCCTTCTTGAGCCATTATAACACTAACCCACAAAGATTGGCAAAAAGAAAATAAGTGATATCGGAACTTGGGTGGGTCTTGAAAAGTGTTTCTTTCATGACAGAAGGAGACAAGGCGGTGATTGATTATAATCATGAAGAAATGGCCGGAAAGACAGAAACGGAGAAGAAAGATAGAAGACGAAGAAGGAAGAGGAGGGAACGTTTAAAGAGAAAAGAGAGCATCTGGAGTGGAAACGATCCTGCTTGACTTGGGAAAACAACAAACTGGAATGCAATATTACCCACAAAGATTGGCTAAAAAAAAAAGCGAGAAAGACCAGACCTTGGGTCTTGATTGTATTTTTGGGTGGGTGTTCATTTTATGACAGAAAGAGACAAGAAAGATCGCCGGAAAGACAGAGATGGAAGAGGAGGAAGAAGCAAGAATAAGAAGGGCAAGAATGGAGCGTTGAAGGGGAGGAGAGAGAGAGAGAGAGAGTCTGGAGAGGAAGCGACTCTGCTGGACTTGGGACAACAAGAAACTGAAGTGGGTGTCTAATACAAGGGGGCGGCTTTGAGGTTTTTTGTCTTTAGCTTAAAAAAGTAGCCGTTACTTCCATCTAATTGAATAAAGAAGTCCCTTTTTGCTGTTTAAAGCATCAGTGCAATTAACTCCAAAACAATATGGATTTTCCCAGCAAAAGGAAAATGATATAAAAAAAAAAAAATCTAAAACCGAAACAAGTGCATTCTATACGCAACTATAGAATAGGGTAAGGAGACATCAGAGACATCATCAAGAATCACTACACAGCCTCCTTTGTTGGTCTCTGGAAAAGACAAAAGATTTTACTTCAGATTCAGCTCTTCGGCAGCAAGACATTCAGCCACTCCATTGACTCTTTGATGAGAGCATGGCACAGTTGTACCACCCATTCTCTTGTCAACAAATCTTTACACTCATTAATCAAGTTTGCCCGAGGGTAAGTTTATGTAATGTTACCACTAAGGGATAATAGAACCGATTTGGAATCAACTTTGAGATTGAACTATCTGAACCCTGCATTTTAGACATACCACAGACCTCGTGATACAGGTCACAATTCAGCGATTAAAGCATAGCACACACCCACTCGCTACTTGAAACGCCCCAACAACCAATTTTCCCAGTGAGAGTGATCTATGATAACCAATTTCCATGATCCTACGATCTTGTCATTCAAGCTCACGTGGAGATTTTGAGAGATTGTCAAACAATTTTATGGTTTATAATCTGGTTATAGATTTATTTTAACTTGGGAATATATATTCTTTCCTTTTCCCTGGCGTTCCTTTATTTTTATATCAACATAACGCCAGAATCACAGACAATAATATCAGCCCGCGAAAGAGGGGAAGAAAGAGAGAGAGCAACCATAAATTGCCTTGCGTTTGAACTCATAACAAGTATAAAACTGAAGGTTAAATTGTGCCAGAATGCAAATACACGTATGAATCATGCTATATAATGCAACGCCGTCATTGAAGCATATGACAAAGAATAAAACAAAACTTAATCAAATTATTGTTCTTACATTAGTAAGCTTTAAATCTCGAAGAAAATTAGGATACTAAGACATGATGAAATTGTTGTTGAATGGGTTGCATTCATTTCTTCCCACATGTCACAAGATTGCTTTTCAAAGTTCCAGAATCCATGGATAAAGTTTCCTCAATCCAGCTTCACTGAGGAGAACAAGTAATGCACAAACCAGAAAGATGAAAGGAACCCAACTGTGCCCGTGGCAAGCATAATTGCTAGAACCATGAGGAGAGAATAGCCCAGGTAAAGCATAGCAGAGACAGGTCCACTCAAACTCTTCAGATCAAATATGAGATAGTTTACGGCATACAGGAAGATGTAGATGGCAACTGACCCAGATGCAAAGAAGGATTTCCACCACCATTTCCAGTCCTCCACACAGAGGTGCATGTATGTTAAAACAAGCGAAACTTCAGCGCACACCACCACCAGAAGGATGAAAACAATCAAAAGAAACCCAAAAACATAGTAGACGCGACCCATCCAAATACTCGACATTATAAAGAAGAGCTCAATGAAAAGGGTACCGAAGGGAAGGGTTCCAGCACCAAGAACTAACAGCCAAGATGGGTATTTTTGAGCTGGGATTTCCCTTGGAATCTGGTTTGTTCGAACAGGGTACTCAATATGGGGAACCTTTGCCCCAAAGTATCCTCCAATTAAGGTAAGGGGAACCGAGATACAGAACCAGAGTAGAATCAGGACAACAAACAAGGAAAATGGAATGGCACCAGTGCTGTTACTATGCCACAACAAGAAGTTCAACATGGTTAGGATCAAAAAGGCTATTCCAGGGAAAAAGCAAGCAACCTTCCAGGAAACAGAAGCCCATCCTCTGTGATCACCACAACTGATTGTCCTCCAAAGGCGAACTGCTACATAACCAGCTGCAATACCGAGAATCATGTAGAAAACTAGCATACCTGTAAGAAGAGTTCCACGGGAAGCTGGTGACATGAATCCAAGAGCAGCAAACATTATCGTTACAACTGCCATCCCAAGAATCTGAACCCCATCTCCCATCATGACACACAAGAGGGATGCATTGTTTGGGGCACGGAAAACATCACCCACAACAAGCTTCCATCCAGATAGTTCCTCATTCATCTGTGCTTGAGCCTCCTTGTCAATCTCATCGTAACGAGTCAGATCTCGCCTAACAGTCCTCAAGAAGATGACAAGCACAATACCAGCAAGGAAAGTGATAACCATCAGGGAATTCATGATTGAAAACCAATGGACTTTTGACCCCTCCATCTTCAAATAGGCATCCCATCTCGACGGCCACTTGATATCACTCTCTTCAAAAGTAACCTCATAGGTAAAAACAATTGGCTCATTCTCCTTAATTAACATTGCCACAGTGGCTGGATCACACTTTACTGGAGATGTGTATTTGTCATACATATTCAAATTCTTCACAGACTCTGCATTATGCATGAAGCTACAAGGAACCACCTGAAAACCCACAACCATGTATCCAGGAACCTCTGATTCCCCATTTCCAAAGGTGGGAATCACCTCAGCCGCTTCTCCAGTACCCATTACTTGTGCCACATTTGTCTCCTCATACTTATGAACAAGAACGGTGAACTTCAAATGGTTAAACACATAATAAGCATCCCGAACCTTAATTCCAACAGGGTACCCAGTCCACCTCAAAAAGTAACCTTCCTTCTTGATATACCTTATTGCAGGCAAATTATCAAGAATCAAATTCACCTGATACATCTCATCAATTCTCTTTTTCAACAGCTTAAAACTATCAGCCGACAATGGCTCAGACTGACACAAAAAGATCTCACTCTCATTGGTGTGCATCTTAAACCTATAGGGTGAATTCTCAATCCTATCTCCCATAAGGAGCTCACCAAGATTTTCAGCACTATCCTTGACTCCTTCCTTAGGCTTGCAAAAGGGCAAACTGTAATAGCTAAACGGCATCTCGGTGTCAATAGAAGTGATGGAATTCACTTTCACCGACAAAGTCTCACCAATACTGTATTTGTGGGGGTAACTACCAGGCAGATAAAACCCATGTCCAGATTGAAATATCATACAAATGGCCAAGACCCAGAACTTAAAATGAGCAAAAGACCCCATCTTTGAAGAGTTTTCGATTGTTTCGTGTCAGATCTGGGAGAACCAGATCGTGAAACTAATATAAAGGAGCAAAGACTCAACAATATTGGGTATTATTGGTTCTAAATGTTTCGGTCAAGATCTAGCTAAACCGAAACGAAAACAGAAAGAAACCAAATAGTAACGCCAGGATAAAAAACTAGAAGAAGACTAGTGGAACTAACTGACCTCCTGTGGAGTGAATGCAGCAGAATTATAAAGAGAAAGCTTTTATTTCTCTATACAAATGGCTCTGAAACATGCAATATCACAATGGAGGAGAAGGAACAGATTCAGATGGCAAGAAGGGTTAAAATGGCAAGCTACTCTGGTCCTTGTACGGCTTTGTGTCCCACCGACACCGCTCTGAGATTTTGTAAGAATTGACAATATTACCCTCCCTTAAAATCCCACCTATTTTTATTAAAAATTTATTATGAAAACTAGTTTCTACCGAAGGATTTTCTTTTTCAATTGAGAACCGTCTTGAAATTTGGCTATTATTGTAATTTGCCATTGACATTTATGACATTTCTTCCGATTCATATCAGATGGCATCGTTACAGTACACCGTCAAATTGCCAACTGGAAAGAGTTTCTAATTCCGCCAGGGGAACTGAACACGATTTTATATGCTCATTATTTTATTTTACTATAAATCTCTTATAGAATTAACTAATAATTTGATGTATTTTTTAAAATTTATTTTCTTCAATTGCTTGTTTCATACAAATTTATATTAATAATATATTTGTTAAGTGTTAAATATTTCGATACTTAAATGGTGAATTTTTTATAAAAAATATTAAAAAGTGACTTTTTATTAAAAAAAAATAAATTTTCTTGTGTATTTAATAAAAATTAGAAGTGTAATATAAAATAATTTATATATAATATAAAATAATTTTATTTTCATTTGTCTGTATAAAATTTTGCTGTCTTTTGGTGTAGTAAAGTTTTGGTTATTCCCATGTTATTTTTGTGGAGTCTTTGATCCATGCTGTTTACCTTCACATTTACGATGCTAGTAAGTAGCAGTTGAGAATGTATCGTGACTTAATTAAGTAAAAATTATATTCATAATGTTTATTTATAAAAAAAAAAAAAAAAGTATTACTAAAACTAATATTTTTCTTATTATAAATATCAAAAGTTCATTGGCAATTGAATATGATAAAAAATAAAATAAAATAAAAAAAGACAAATTCCGACGACGGTGCTTCATGGTTAAAACCCAACATGCTCGTGAGTGATTTTACATCATTACAGTATGTAAATATTACATATAAGGGGTCTACTTAACGCAATCCAGATGGGATTGAAAGCTCTTCTTCGATTAGCAAGCTCTTCTTACATGCCTCAAAATAATAATAATAATAATAATAATAATTCGATTAGCAATGCAGTAAACGGAGGGGCTTGAAAGCTACGCGTTTGTGATTGACCCAATGAACGGATGGTTTATCACATTTTCCTACCCTTCTCCGTTACATCGGAGAGAGCCTGGAATTTACACCTTGCAGCTTCCACAAGACATACTTTCAAAATTCAAGCAATCCCAGCCCACGATCAAAGTCCGTTGCCCCTGTTCCCGACATCGACGTTAATATCGTATGAAAAGAGAACACTAATCCTGAAAATGAAATGCAACAAGATCGTGTTCTCATCCTTCAGGCTGCAACCGAAAACTCCCCGGGAAGGTGATTTGATTATGCAAGAAGAGCTTTATTACGTATAAGGGGTCTACTTAACGCAATCCAGATGCATCTAATTTATCCCGTTTGTGCAACATTTTCAATGCAAGAATCCCAACGGTGCAACAAAACAACGCTGCAAGGCCCGTCCGATATGCACTTGAAACACTGTCTACCTGGCAACTTGGAAAGTGCCTATTCATTAAAACAGTCTACCCGTCTACTTCTATGTCAGTCTCAGGCAGCTTGGCAGGTACCATTGGCTTTTTCACTAAAACACGTCGATACGGGAGGCCTAAAGCTAATCACAATAGGTAGATGTGGTCGGTTTAGTTCTAACGCGAAATTGATGACGCACATTTACCGGTAAGAAAAGAAAAAGGCCAAGACGGAGATTGACTATCACTCACACGAATAAATGTTAGGCGTATTGATGGTAGTGCAGGTATACCAATTAACTGAACGACAAAGTCAAATAATTAACGTATGTTAAGTAAGCTGAAACCTTTGCAAACTATAAAATTAAAAATTTTGAGGTTTTCTTGTCTTTGTTATCTAACACTTGGAAACAAAGCCCCGTGACTTGGGAAGCCTAACAGCAACCAAAGGGTTGACAATGCCCTGGGAATCTCTGCTTAAGCCCATGCCTTCAACAAAGCCCCATCTGCGCCATCATCTCAGAAACAAAACCCCTTGGTGTGCTTTTCGTTGGCCCGCAAGCTTTGGGGCCTAGTGGGCCTTTCAGATGCTCCAGTGCCCTGAGGTTTATTCTTCGATGATTCATTAATTACCGGGGTTGACAAAGTCCGCACCTAGCCCTAGTGATTTAGGCCGTTGGGTCACTTCAATAATAGGCTCTGCCATACCCTCAACAATCCCTCAATCACTGCATTAGTGCTTGTGTATAGTGGATCAAAACTGGCCTTCTGTTTCAATTTCAATGGACAGACTCTGCCATTCTTACATTTGTGGATATGGGTTCCAAATGGGTCAAGAGACATGCACTGTAACAGATGAGAGCGTGACTGCCTAGCGATATCTTCGGCTCAGTGCAATTTGGGACGGATGAAGTCGATGGCCTGCTGGATGTTGTTATTCACCACCACGCGAAAAGAGTAATCACCATTATTTTGAGAAAATAAAGTCGTCCATTATAAACAGTAACTTAAAACTTCTGTTTTAAAGATTTTAAATTTTAATTTTTATAAGAGAACGTAGGATTAATGGGATTTTAAATTTCATCTTACAAAGATTTTTTTTGTCCAAGGCAAAATAATAACTCTTAATTCTCATTAAAATTTTCTGCCTTATGTCATGCCATAAAAAAAGGCGGCTACTTCACGTTACAGGGAGATCATACATTAATTCTCGATAAACTTTAGTGGGATCTTTTATTCAAGAACAGCTAAATATTAGTTATTTTGAAATTTGAACTATATGACTTTATATAAGCGCAGGGTTGATCTGGATATGATAAAGTTGTGCTTAATACATATAACCGAGGATTACTCATATTAATTAATTGTCTAGATTTCTCAGTCACGGTTACAGCTGTAAAGTGTTCCTTCTCAGAGAAGGGAAATTGCAAAAGTGCGTCGGGGACAAAGCTTGAATTTTGTTTCGCCACCGCTCAACTACATTTGATCGCTTACACGGTGACTTGTGAGGCAGGTATTCCGTATCAGATCAATGGTGAGTGAATATGTTACGTGCATCCGGACCCCACTTCAATGACAAACGAATGGTGGTTATGTTTCCCCCCATGATTACAGAGTCCATTCAGGTGAGAAAGAGTTACTCCCAGGCAATTTAATACACCAGACACTCCCAACAAGAAAAAGAAAAAAAAAAGGCTTATTTAATGGTGCAAGTAATTAACTTAAAAGGGTGAGATTTCTAGAAGCAATTTGATCTGGGGTTTCAAATTGTCATTGGTTCTGGAAATATCTATGAATGAATACATTTCTTTGTTATTGTTCCATTTTCCTAACCAACTTCAACCTTTCTTGCATTTTCAGAAGTCACCGATCAGACACGAATGTCTGGAGCAATGCGCAACGTAGAAAAAGGGCGTTTAAGAAAGCAATGCTCAGAGAACGTGCAGCGTAGATGATCATTTTGGCACCTTGTAAAAGAATATCTGCCTAGCAAACGAGGAACCCATCTGTTAATAATTGAAATTTTCGGTTTCAAGACAGAGATTATAGGCAGTGATCTTTTATGTGTCGTTTCACGAGCAACCTTTTTGTTTTTGGTGCATTGAGTGCACCCGACACGCTTCTGTCAGAGTGTCTGTGAGGCCACGCAGTCGGTCCCTAAAATGTTAAGCGATAGTTGAAAGTGGACGGACAACAATAAGCATACAAATTATCTGACTTTTTCTTTCCTCGCGTTGCGCTACCAAAAGGTTATATATGCGAATAGCCTTTTGGAATACCAAAAAAAAAAAAAGACACAAACCTCAATAATGGAAGTCGGTCCAAGTAAAGGGAAATATCATGGTTTTGCGTGTAAGACGTGGGAGTTCCGTGTTCCGACCCTTCGTGCTACCACTTTTCTTGTCTCCCATTGCTTTTTCTCAGGACCGATCGATGTGGGTCGACGGAGATGACTATGAGCGCCATTCACGTTCATGACAACGACAGGGTCCATGGGAAGATAGTAATTAATCAATAAAGTAACTCGAGCGTATACTACTTAGATCATCCTGAGCTTTGAAGGTCTGATCGTGGATGGATTGGGCGTAGATCTATTTGCTTATGTATCTAAACCAAATAATTAAAAACCAGCATAAATAAGTTATACTGCCAAGATCAGTTTCAGTTGGGGTTTAGGTTGACTGATTCGACCATTTTGGCCAGTTTAATGCCGAGTAGCTTGAGTGTTTAACCATAAAAGGAAAAGAATTACAACATTCATTATACACAAATAAAAATTAAAAATAATACATGTTCATTTAGAAATCAAGTCACCGAGAGTTTTAACAATTCAAAATTACTGATATATTATATTCACAAAAATAAAGTAAAATAATTTTTGAAAAAATATTTAGTAGATAAAAATTTATATTCTGATGAAATTTCAATTTTAATCCTAAGAGAGAGGTATGAGTTTTATAAAAATAAAAAGAACCATTTTTATAATGTAGTTTAGGGTTTAATAAGTCTCTTAGTTAACAAAAAGAAAAAAAGAAAGTGTTTTAGATACAAATGAATCCTTGTAATTAACATATTTAATTTCTACAACATCATTGTATATAAAAGCTTAAAATAAATAAAATAGATAAATTGAATCTAAACAACATGACGTATATATTGGACTATTATTTAATTCACTTTAGTCGTGGATTTGAGATTTTAAATTCACAACCAAGCTGAAAATGCAGAAATGCATAATTCATTCAAATGGCTCCGTTATTTTTATTTTTTTTAAAATATAATAAATTTTTTTATCAAATTATACCACATTAATATATAACTATTGTATTATTTTTTGCTGCAATGTCACTAATATTTTCATTTTTATTTTTGTCGGTAAACTTAAAGCCAATGATTCTTTCCTAATTTTGTCGTTATTTGACATGACCAAATATAACAAGACCAAAGACTAGAGCACAGAGCAGGGCAACCATTGGCCTCGGAATTGGCGATCGTCTCGCAATATTGCCGACGAATACCAACCTCCTGCAAACTCCCCACCAAAAATTTATTTTCTCAAGTCTATAAAAGAAAAGGCCATCCCAAGCACAAAAAGTTGGTGCCGAGTCTTGTATGGTAAATTCCTTAGCATGGCCGCTGGAGCTGCCGACGGCTTGTTCCGGTACGTCTACGAAGGTTGCCTCTCGGGCGGGGACATGGGGATCGAACGGCGGCCCTACCATCGTAATTGCGGGTGTGCACTCCACAAGATTAAGGAAAATTGCCCTCACACCGTGGCCACATGCAAGAATGTGTCGTATCGTATGAAAAAGTCGTGGAGTGAAGGGTGCTTGGCCTTGGCAGCTTCGTGCCATTCCTCACCCTCCTCTTCGCCGTCTTTGCGGGCGCTGGATCAGATTCCGGAAGGTGGAACCAACTGGGAATTTCTTCCTATGAAGAGAAAAAGCAAGCATCCTGTATAACAAAAAGGTTTTTTTTTTTTTTTCCCTGGATTTTGGGGTTGGGGGGTCGGGAGTTGTTTCTTGATTATCTGAAGATACTTGTTTACTCAATTGAAATCAGCGTTTGAAAATTTGTTATTTGTCAATCGGATTGGAAATTGGTCGCAATGTTTTGGTCTATCAAATGCTAAGTGCCCTTTTGGTTATAACCTTGTAATGTTATTCATCTCTATGTTGTCTCCAATGAATTTTATAGATTTTATTTAATAACATTAAATACAAAACAAAAGAAAGACATATGATAGATATGGGACTTGTATAAAAGAAATTATTTTCGTAAATTCATTTTGTTTGTCTTGTTTTGTTTTGATGATTATAGAAAATTTCAGATAGGTGTGTTTTTGCCCATAAATTAACCTACTAATCAAGTTTAAAATCTAAATCTGGGTGTTTTCGACCGTAGATTTGCGTAATCAAGTTCATTAACCTTGGGCTGAATCGTTAATTGTCATACATGCGTCAACTTGAGAAACGGAACTCTGATATGGCTATTTGTGAGCCTAGAATTAAATTTAAACCAACTAAATTGTACTAATATTTTCTTGAGTGATAGGAATAAATTTAATTTAATAGAATAAAAATATTAAAAGAGAAATTTCATCAGTTTAATTCTTCTCTCTTCTCTTTTAGTGCATTTCCATGGCATAATCGAAAAATTACGTTGGAGAAAAATAGCATTACTCTATGCATTATGAGGGTTGCCCTTCCAGGCCTTCTGGAAACAAAGGCCAGGTGCTGGAATTTGCACTCTTTGGAAAGACGTGTCTCGGTCCCTCGACTGCTCGGGCGACCGAGATCTCCCGGCCGTTGAAAAAGCATTAGCAAAACAGGTAATGATAATTGGGCCTATGTTGCTGAGAGTCCTCGTCGTGGTCAAGATATTAGAACGGCCTTCAATATTAAAGAACTAAGTCCAATTTCAAGAGGGGGCCCATCTATAAAACCCACTGGAAAAGGGGTCAAATTTTGAGTTTCTTCGTGATAATTTTAATATGCCTTATTTGTTATTTATTATTTGGCCAACGTTGACTATTCAGAGCATGCCAGCTCTTGCCATCCTATCTTACTGATAACCATTCCTAAAGTCTTCCTCCAACTGTCTCCGGCCGCCGTGATGGCTGGGTCGTGGCCTCCATAATCGACTTTAAAGAAAATAATTTTTGAGGGTTAAGGCAAGTATGGTACGGATATTTTCACTTTAATTTCCTTTTTGTATTATTACGAGCCTACGTGTTCCGATAATGTTAAGGGTATAATAAATTATGTAATGAAAATATATATATTTTTTATTTTTATATCTAAAATTAGAACAAGAGAGTTTTTAGAATATGATATGTTTGTAACTATTTTCTCATTATTTACGGGAAAATTCCAACTGACATAACTAGTGAAATGATATCTACTGGTGACGAGATCTGACAACGACCCATTTTCTTTCAGCAATAGGGCTTTTAATTGAAGGCAAATTTGATACGGAATTCCAGGAGAAAAGAAAACGAAAAATTTAATATCTCTGGCCCTGGATGGCCATTGAGAGAGGATGGTAGACCAATATTATTCAAAGGAGACAGTGGACCAACCATCAAAATTCACCACTGGCATGTCTACCCCGAAACATTTCCAAATTGGTTTAGTTTCTTTCTCAGAACCATATAATACTGAGACCTAAATGCAATTTTAACCTTACCTCCCTTTTCACTTACATTTTTATTCTACCGTCCACCCTTAATCGGAAGTAAGGATTTGAAAATAGATTTGAGAAATTAACAAAACCAATGAATTTCTTTTTTTTTTTTTTTTTTGTACAAAAGGCCAAAATAATAAGAATAATAATAAAAAGCACACGTACAATATGAGGAATAGAATTCCAGAGGAAAAAATGAAAAATTGGAAAAAACAAGCTGCCAGAAGACCATCAAAGTCTATGTTCAAGAATTACATTCGACCTCCTCAGTCATCTAAAAGGTGCAGAAACAAATCTTGAAGAGAAACTGCGAACCAATCCATCTTCTTCCCCGTCGAAACCGGAATCAAAGTTAAGGGCATAGCTTTCTGGGTCATATTGGAACTGATTGTTCTTTCGTTTCTTGGTCAGCTTCCTGATGAAAGTCTTCCACTTTGGCCCTGCAAGAAACTCGGAAACCTCCTTCATTTTTTTCAGTTTATCGGTCAGCCACGTTTCCGTGTCTTCTACTCTCTGGTTCAGCAATGTCTTCTCTTCGTTGTTGTCGTTTCGACCCCGTTTGGAGAAGAGACCGAAACAATCACACCCAGTGCCTGAAAAAGTAGTCGTCTCTTCTTCATACTCCTCATAATCGGGATGATCGTCTCCTTCATGGGGATGCTCCATTATTGGTGAATTGATGGGGTTCATGAAGGCCACTCTTTCTTGAGTTTTAGACATGGGAGAAAGACAGGCGTAGAGATTTTCGGATTGAACTGAGTATGACGAGTAGAAAGGATTCCAATACGATAGATTTGAGGAGGAGTCTTAAAATGGAGAATACAAAGGGAAGAGAGGAAATTGGCAGAGAAGCATCGAGGAACGTGTGGAGAAATTTTGGTGGATTTAGAGTCGTTCCTGTGTTGTCTCCATAGTAAATGTCAGCAATTTGATCGCCGTAGTAATAATAATTAAATAAATAAATAATAGTTAAATTGTCTAACGCTCACGACTTGTCAAAATTCAATTCTATGTTGCCGGCCGAGCTGCCACGTAGGGGGGATATGCACGCGGTGTCTTCAGCGTGACAATAACACGCCTTTGTGATAGCGTCTTGGGTTTGCAAAAACCGAATTCCAGATGCGCTTCAAAGACGAAAACAAGAAAAAATAAAGAATGGCGGCTGAAGAGCTGAAAACGTTTTTTTTTTTTTTTTCTAGAGAGAGAGAGAGAGAGAGAGAGAGAAAGATCAATCACAATTAGAACTGCTAGACCATCTAAATGCCGGGAAAATATCATTTTGATGTAGTTCTCTAACCTTCTACCTGGCATGACGTGAGTCATGTTAGTTTGAACTGTTATGTAAACCATTTCATGTCAAAATGCAAGCCTGGAGTTGCTTTAGCTTGTAGAATGATCGTGTCTCAAAAGCACTATTTTGATTCTCCTACATGATCACTCTTTTTGTTTCTTGGATGATGAAAATGTCAATTAAACACAACCCTTTTCCCCACTTGTACTTGGATAACATTTTGCTGCGATGGTGGTCGGATAAAAAAATTCTGTTGCATCTGATTTGACGATTACAGTACCAAGAAGTGATAACAATTATTGCATTGTCTTAATTCTTTTACCGCCAACCGTGCAGCCACCATGTGTAGGAAGGTAAGCATTTACCTTTGACTTACCAAAAAGAAATGAGTGAATCAGACCTCAGTGACTAGTCATCCAGATTTTGCAAGGCGAGAAATTAGGTTGATGGTTCAAGCTATTTTCTTGTACTCAGTAGGAAGATTTGAGTTTGAATGATTCTAAAAGCAAACTGTTGGAAAAACCAGACTTTTACAAATTCTAAAATCCCACAATTCCTAACCAAGAACGCTATGAAAACAATAAAGGGAAAATGTAAACCCCTCCTTGTGCTATATGTAACCTGTACGCAATCTACAAAAATCCCAGAAGTAGAACATGTCCATATCACAAGGACAAAGAGAAGAGAGTCGTTAAACGGAATTAGCTTTTGCCCACGGTCATTTCTGAAGCTGGGCCCGCGTCGAAGGGATTTGTTGTGCTGTACATTGTCCCTTGGGAGGAATCTTCGCCAACATTGCCCGCAAATCATTGGCAATTTCCGTGAAGCTTGACCTCTCCGAAGGTTCTGGTTACCAACATCTCTCCATCTAAGGATTTCCAATCTGCATCACAAGAATCAGGCACTGCTGGCTGCAACGTGTTGCTCACGATGCCTCCTGAATAACAATGGTGTGAGCAAGGATTAGTAATGGAGTCCAGAGACCATATCATTATCTGCTACATGATGTTGGTGCAACGTAAGAAGTTACCTATGATAGCTCTGTAGTGCAAATCTGCACAAGGTTCTTCCCCGGTTAAAAGTTCCCACAACACTATGCCAAATGAGAATACATCAACCTAAATTGAGGAACAAAAAGACTGCAAACTATTAACACAGAAAAGAGAGTATACCAAGGGAAGGGGAATAAAAGAAAAAGGAGAGAAAAGAAATAAAATACAGGGGTCAGAGAAACTAATCAATATGGGCTGATAATAAGAGCCAACTGGAAGTACAAACCTTCTCAGAGACAAGGCTGCCATTCAGGAGCCCAGGTGCCATCCATGGAAGAGTTTCCCGCACACCTCCTGAGATAAGTGTTTGAAATTTAACCTTGGACAGCCCAAATCACCAACCTCTTGCAAAAATGGAAGATAAGAACTGAATAACTTAAAGAGATTCGTTTTACAGTTTCTAGCTATTAAAAACCCAATATAGCATCTTGCACTAAAGGATACCCAGATCAGGTGTCAATTGGACAAAAGACCTTTAAATTCTAACAAAGAACGCTATTTGACAATCCTACCACCCTGGTAATTAGGCCGACAAAATATGTAAGAACTTTTGAACGGAGCATTTTGGCCAACAGTAAATGGAAACTCACAAAAAAAATTAAAAAAGCAAAGAAATGAGCACATTAAATACGATAATATCAAATATCAGCAACAGAAGAGATACGAACAAAATAACCACGATGAAGAACTTGAAAAAGGGCAAAAGACTAAAGGAAAGGGGAAAAGTGTCACCCGCTACACATTTTGGAGACTATTAGAGACCAAATAAAATGCAAAGCAGCCTCGAGAAAACTTTCACATAAAGAGAGACTGAGGAATGAAGACCCACAAGTAACTACAACCAATATGGAGTGGAGATGACAAGAGTGAGAACTCAAATCAATAGAAAGTTAAGTTTCTCTCATCCACTGACCTCTAAACACACACTTGACATCAACCAATAAAGCATATCAATGAACTTGAGTCTTGATCAAAATGTGAACATGGAATTATCAACACCCCCATGAATTTACAGGTGCATGAGGATTGCGATGGCCATACTTTATGGAAGCAAATGACTTTTCCAAATCTAAAGAGCCTGCACCCTAACATTTTTGTTTGACAAACCAAAGATAAAGATTAGCTGGCATTCACCCCTATTGAAGAAGTAATGATTGATTTTTAGTTCCCGGATATTTGGCTGAAAACTTCAGTGAATAGGTTTCTTTCACAAGTTAGGATGATATAAGAGCAGAATATATGTCCCTCAAATATTTTCCCTTTGATGTTCCATTGACCCTTCTAAAATGAGACAATTGTAACATAGAATATTTTCTTTTTCTTTCCTAAAGTAAATTTATGACAATTCCTCTTCATCTCCATCTAGAAAACAATAAATTACACTATTTTTTAGACACAGAAAATTTGATCAATTCCACCAATTGCTAGAAAATATTGGGTGCACACTGCATAGAGCCTGCTAATAAACAAAATTCAAGTGGCAAATCTTAAGGCCTATCACTGACCTTGCATATTGGGAGGTGAGTATCCTGAAGGTTGACAGGTAAATTATCCCTCTTCAAATCAAAGTGTACTATGTTCTTTCCATGCAAGTATTCCATTCAGAAGGCCACATCCATAGCAATCAAGAGAAGCTTACGCTTGTCAAGACTTCTGATGATAAGAAGTTGTGTTAACTCCTTTGAGAATGCTTCAGAGATAAAATATGGAGAAAGAGGACACGGGAGGAAAAGATAAACTTGGGAGAAATAAGATAACACCGTTCAGTCTTCTGCAAAGCATTTCTTAAAGAACCATCAACCATTTATTTAGTCATCATAGCCATGGAACCTCCAGGGCCATCAAGCACGATGCCATAAAAAGCTACCACATTTGGGTGATGCAAGTCTGCGAGCTTAATCATGGCCTGAACTATCAACACCCTCAGTCCCACTGAAATCAGAATTCTGAGTCGAAGTTGTACTTGCCATACTCTGCTTGCTAGTGATGCCACCAGCATTAGCACCACCACCACCACTACTATCCAAAATCCCATTTACCGCATCTACATATCTTTGCCCACTGTCATGCAGGTCCCCAAATCGCAACATGCCAGAAGCATCAAGCTCCGTAGTTGAAAACAAAAATTCCCTTAGCTTAGCTGACCCATCTAAAGACCTCTCAACCAACTTTACATACTCATCCATCATATTATCAAGATCAACCAGAAATGAAACTGAAACCAATGCATCAAAATCCTCAGCAGGAAGTTGGTATTTGATAACCACCTATTGCCCATAGGTATCCATCATCTTCTGCAACAACACATTAAAGTTTACATCTCTTCTAACACATACAACCCTAGTCTGCCCTCCATCGTATCTCAATGCATTATTGAATCTTCCCCCCAAAACTGCACAAAAACTCAACTTTCTTCTTTGAGACGGAATCATCCCCACCCTCTTCACTCCCCCGGTCAGCCCCACTTCCACAACCACAATTTGCAAAACTGGGATTATGACTAAACTCCTCGCCTGTCGATTCATTGTTCTCATTGGCAGGAATTTGACTACTCAAATTGGAGGTAGAACTGAGCCCAGCAGCCATATCATTGCTTGAGTGATCAATAGCATTACCAACCACCCTATTCCCCAAAACTGGACTATAACCAAACCCACCGCCGGAGGATTCACAGCCACATTTGCATTCCCAACCAGCACAGGCAAAACTGAGCCCCACCGGGCAACCCTGGGGGCAGGGGCAAGGGCAGGGGCAGGGGCAGGGGCAGGATTCCCATAACCACCCACACCTACAAAACCCGCATCCGAGACCGTTGCTGGGTCAAAAACGGGTATGGACCCATCTGGGTTTCTGGCACTAGTCCTAGTACTATGTGTTGCAGCCGCAATGCGTGGCTCTTCAGACATGGTAGTTCTAGTAGCAACGTTCAGTGGCCTCAGATGTTTTGGAACAAACGCCATTAGATAGATAACACCAACTGGGGTTACTCGAACCGAACCAATTCACGGACACAGACCTACGGGGGCTTCTGTTTTATTACATTCACAAACAGGTTTAAGGAACTAAGCTGAGACATGATAAACCCTTTTTCCGAGATTCTATAATAGGCGGGCCATTGAGTTCTGTACCAGATTTTGGCGGCGAGAAGTGAGATGCAAGGAGGCGCAGTCGGCGCGAAGTCCACTCAGACACATGCACCCGCACGCACAGTGCTTGGGGTGGCCTCATTTGACGTTGGTCCAACCCGAACAACCTCCCAGTAGTACCTTAAATATTCGAAACATTTCTCTATATAAAAAAAAATAATAAAAAATTACCCATATGGTTTAACCAAGTTACATAAAACTAATTATTTATCTTCTCACAACGATGAAAGAAATATTCAAAAAGAGAATTAGATGCAAAGAGAATGCCATCCGTTGTCTTCCTGCTTAAAAAAAGACTAAAACTTCCCAAACAACACCATTAAGTATATTTTACCTTTTTTCTTTCTTTCTTTCTTTTTTTCTTTTTTCCTCTTTCTCTGCACCTTCCAAATAAAGCGTAAGCCTCGTATAGTAAATGAGACATGATGAGATAATATAAATTAAATTAATTTATCATATATTATATTATCATGTATTATTATGTATTAAATGCACCGATAAAAATTCAATACATTCTAATACACAGTGTTGTATTTTTAATTACAAATTCACAACATTCTAACACCTTTTTTTTTTAAAAAAAAAAAAATTAAGGAATTGTTGACCGATGCATGAAACGAGGCACAGGGTGAATGGAACGTTGGCATGCTTAAAACCCCATCAGGATTGAAACGCCCTCGAGTCCCAACTTAAATGAAGTCAAAACGGGGCATTGCTCCACAAAATAATCGTTTAATTATTCGTTAACCTCCCCTTAAGAGAACATGTATAAATTATCCATTCCGACGGTTGATGGAGATGGATAAAAGAGTGAATAGCTAATCTCAATTAAATTCAGTCCATTCGCACTCAGTATTCTTTTAGCAGACAAATTTACTAAATTGTGTTAAAAAAAAAAAAAAAGCCGTATTTAGAAAGATAAAGGTCTTTTAAAATAAAAATTGGCTTGATTAAACTTTCTTTAAAAAAAAAAAAAAATTTGTATCACCATTTTAGTGAATTAACGTTGAACTCACCGGTGGATCCCACAAGTCGAGTAAATGGGTATTTTTTTTCTAATTGAACTTTGTTATATATTAAAAATAAAAGTACTCCCCAGAAAAAAACTCTCGTGAATTTTTGTCATTACAAGAATTAAAAAATGCAATATAATTAATTTGTGGCAGTCTGAGAACCAGATCGCTCTGGCATGAAACGGCAAGCCACCTGATAGCGACAACGAATAAGACGCTCCATAGGCCTCGAGGATTTGGTTGGCAACGAGGCTAACCCTTGTGATGCAAGCGCGTGTGCTGTGGGGTCCTCGGGTCAGATCCTTTATATATTTATTCATTTATTTATTTTAATAAAAGATTCATAAATTACATAATAAAATTAAAAATTAAATTTAAAAAAAAAAAAGTTTTTAATTTCCTGAGGAACTCTCTCTCTCTTTTTTCTTTCTTTTTCTTTTTTTTTTTTTATGTCTCAGAGCTAAACTGCAAAGAAACTCACTACCTCCTTCCTCTTCTTTTCTAGCAAAGTTTCTATTTCCGCTGAGAATAACTTTTTTCTTTTTAGAAAGTAAATAAGAAAGAATTAAGAAAACCAATTTAAATTAAACAAAAAAAGAAAAAAGTCAGATGATTTTGATTTGGTTGTATTTAATCTAACGAGCAACTAACACTTTCTATTGCAGCCAAGGTTACTAAGAAAGTAATAATAATTGAAAAAGATTATTTTCCCCCTTGTTTATCATTACATAATTGTTATATTTATTTTTTTAAATATAACTTATTTATAATTTTATATCACATGAATTTATTTTTTTATTATTATTTTTATTTCAAATAAATTATTTTACTATATAGTATAAAACAGGAATGCACGAGTCAATACTTTCTCTTTGCTATTCACTGTTTATAGATTTATATTCCAACAGTTTTCAATTGGTACCAATTTGTGTTTAATAACACCCAGTTTCTTAAGTGCCAGCCAGTATTTACATGTGAAATTGGCTGCCTCTGCTTGTTTGAGCCTTTGAGGCAACATTTCTAGAAACATTCCGCTTCCTGTTTATTTAATTCTGTGGTTTGCTTCCTTTAGCTTTTTGGTGTGGCTTATCAATGGCTGGCATGTTGCCTGGGGTGAACTGTGCCCCGAGGAGACGGTTCCATCTAAGCAGAGATCCGCCTGGTGCCGCTGTGCATGGCTGGACACGACAGTCTTCTCTTTGTTTTTATAGAAGCAACCAAGAAACCTTATCTATGGTATTTCCTCCCCTTCACCAATTTTCTTTTTGGTATTTATGTATTGTTTTTGGTTCTTGTTACCGAGAAAAAAAAATAAATAAAAATTGTTATTTTGGGATTGGAATAGCAAAGAAGTATGTTAATCAAACCACTCGAGGATGAGAAACTAGGAGCAAAGGCTAGGGAAGCCAAAGAAAGATTAGATGAGAAGCTGAGAGTACAAAGGAAATCAGAAACCAAAAGGTAACAATAACTTTGTAACAATTTACACATATTGGCATATCTCATACGGTTTCTAATCGAAAGATAATGTTTATGATTGGAAATCCCATGTCCATATTGCAGGGACAGCGGCACAGGTGGTCGAAGGAATGGAAATGGCAGATCAATGGCACCGAGGGAAATTCAAACAGAATTGTTTGGCCCAAAGAATAGTGGTTCTAAGAGGTTCAACTGGACCAAATTGAACTGGAAGGCTAGTGAACAAGATGACTGCACCATCTGCCTCGAGAGGTTCACGGCCGGTGAGCATCTGGTGCACCTGCCCTGTGCACATAGGTTCCATACCCTGTGCCTGGTGCCTTGGCTAGAGAACAATGCTCATTGCCCTTGTTGCAGAATGCAAACACATGTCCAGCTTTCCTAGTAGCTTGTCCTTATTAAGTTAATTAGCACTGTAGATACTGGAAATGACCTGGTTGCTGTTTCAGAGTTGGTTTGCTAAAAGACGTACTGCTTATTCATTCGATGTGTCTGTATCTGTGTGAAGTCCAGAATTCTCAAGGCTTTGTATTTGCTATCCGCTCTGCCCGATATCAGACCTGTTATGCATTCCCGGTGTTCTTAAGAAATTTCATTGACTGACCCCAGTTAAGCATAACCAGATTTAGTTGAATTGATTTGAGCTTTTAGAGTCCAGTTATTGTGGGTCAACGTGAACTAAGTTTCCGTTTTCAGGTCCGAACGATGTTCGAGCTCAACACTTGATTCTTAAGGAATTTATTCGTCCAATATGCACTAACTTTAAACTCGTAACAATTGGAGCCATATCCTGAAAGTGCAGGCACAAAGACAGAAATGGACAAATCTGCATCTAGACAATGCAACAGGGGTGTGGCCCTATTGCATGCAGGTTGGATTCAGGAAATGGTCGAGTGAGAGCTGTAACATCCTATTACCCGTCATTTGATGGGAATGATGAGCATGAGGACAGGTTACATTACAGGAGTGAATTTGTTGGGTGATGAGATGTGGACTTTAACTATGAACCATGCGATAATGCATCGAAGTGATTCTCATTTGCCTGAAGATCGCTGTCTGTTCATCTGTTTCTCTTTGCCCCACCCTGACATTGAATCTCCAATAATGCACCACTGTTGTCCATAAAGTGGGGCCAAGAAGATGACACTTTCGCAGAGGAATTTATGGGAATTGTGTTTTGTTTTGTTTTGTTTTTTTTTTTTTACAACTTCTATCCAACTTTGAAATGCAGAAAACAGCAATTGTTTTCCCGCACCTGTGACGTTTTAAGAGTAATGCGCAGCCAAGTCCAATGGGCCTATCCGAGAGAGAGAGAGAGACACACACAAAAATTATATGTGATGATTAAATAGGAAGTTATATCATTTAATCTTAATTATTAGTTATAATTGATTTTTTTAATAAATAATAACCATAAAACTCTAATTATTATTAATTATTAGATACACCCATATGTTGTACAATCGAATGTCATCTTCGATCTCCGTCAATTTGCTGACTCTATTCGCCGGTCCAAGCGCACAAATGATGAGAGGCCCAGAAGCCCATGTGCAGCGCGAGAATCGCGTAATAGCGAGAAGCCAAACGACAGCGTTGCAGTTTGACCAATTATTGAAACCACGTTTCATTGCCCCACCGGTCCCATCCTCTCCCCAACAACGCCAACGGCCAATTCCTCCGAGCGACCGTTTGAGGTCACAATTCAAAAATCTACCTGATTCCATCCCAAGAAACCTATAACTTATAACGCCAAAGTGAGAAAGGAAAAAACAGAGAGAAAATATTGAAATCACAAGCTCTGGTATCCAACAAGAATCGCCAACAATCTTGGCCAACTCCATTCCCACCCATTTAGTTCAAGTCAAGAAACCAAGAAGCAATCATACCACCCCACTCTCCATGACTCGGTCACCTCTCTTTGCAAAGACCATTCTTCCTTTTTCCTTCCAAGAAAGAAAGTTTCCCGGCGAAGGAGATTCGCAGTGCTGACCATGGTGGTGGCAGCAGCGAATTCTTGCAGAATCCATTGTTCCATGATTACAACAACGAAAGCAGTAAATCATCATCTTACCAGACTCCCTTTTGACCACCGGGCCATGGTTCCTTCTTTGCTTGGTTGGGATGCAGTAGAGTTAATATTGGATTGGTCCATTTGGTGGGGATGTTCCATGAGCAATGTGGGAGGAATCTGTTAGTTGACGCAAGTGAAAAGATCACTCGGTGAAATATAGAGTGAAGGAGCTGTTGTGGTCACAGCTTTGACATACCACTGAATGAAGGTTATGAAGATGATCTCCATGTATTTTCAGTGCAGCCATAAATAATGGAATCATAAGGTGGGAACAGATGCCAAACAACCAAAAATCTACTTGTGTGAACTGTTTTTATATTGAGTTGTGCGGAGCTGTACAATAGGCAGAATTTAGAGAAGGTAAAAATTCAGCTTACTGAAAGCGCAAACAACAGAAAAGGTTACTGTGTACATCAACGTACACATTTATATTAAGTGGAAGGGATTTCTGAATCAATCGCAGGTATCTCCCTAAATTTGATTGCGGACATGGATGATGAAGAGGCAAACATAACGCCTGATGGCAGGGAAGCACTCTTACGTTGTCTCCCTCCTCGTACTCGGCTAGGCAAACATAACACCTGTCCGTCAAACCATTATGGACACAGTTGAAAAGAACAGAAATATGATAATTGTTGACCATAACAACAGGTCCAATCCCAGAATTAAACACAATGAATTACGGGCCATGAAAAACTACCAAGTCCCCAACCTACGCCCACATGCCAACCCAAGCCCCACCATGAGATTTTTGAACATCCTAGTAGCATCCAAACAAGAAAGTTGTGTGTGTGAGAGAGAGAGGGTGAAAGGGATAAAGGTCCAAATCGGCCAATTCGGGCCATACACTTGAGCATTCTAACCGGAATCCAGGGCATTTTCTTGGGATTGGAGCTTTTCTAGGCTTCCACTTTAGCTTCAAAAAGACCCCTTAATGGGCGTTCGATCTCGGCCACAACCATTGTCTACAAAATGGACTGGCTGGGCTTGGGGTCAAGTGTTCCAACAGAACCAGGCTTGGGCTGAAGTAATATTGCTTTCAGTCGGCAGGTCCGGTCTTGGACCCAAACCAACCTGACCCAACCATATCTTTGAACAGGTCCAGTCGCTCATACAATCTTTGCACTTTTATAGTGTCCTTAACTCCATAATTTTTTTTTTAATCCAACAAAAATCCGTAATTTTATACTTACCACATTGCATTTGATTAGTAAAGTATTCAAGATTTATTTTTTTTAATTTATTTTTATAGAATAATTTCTATTTTGAAAATTGAAAATATGAATACAATTATTTTTTTGGGTTAATAATATGAATAATTAATTATTTATACTATAACCAAGAATGAGAAGGCCCAAAACAAGGTGGGCAGGCCCAATTTCCTACAACTGCCTCCGCCTTCACGGTCTCCGGGGTCAAAAATGTCCAATAAAATGAGAAGACCATCCGGCTTCACGAAAGGATCTTGAATTAGAAGTTATTCCTCCTCCGAGAACCCCTCCAAAAACCCTCACCCTCTCAGCCTCTTCTCTCTCTTTCTCGAAGACAGGTGTGTTTCTATTCTATCTTCATTTTTTTTTTCATTTTTGGTTTTAATTGAGCAGAGATGGATGATAATCTCTATGATGAGTTTGGAAACTACATTGGTCCGGAAATTGAATCCGACCGGGAGAGTGACGGCGAGGAAGAAGAAGAAGATCAAGAACTCCCGGATCAGCCTCTTAGAGAAGAAGGGGCGGCAGCGTCCGACGGTGAAGAAGCAACAAATGCCCCAAATGGCTGGATAACTGCATCGAATGATGTTGACATGGATAATCAGATTGTCCTTGCAGAAGACAAGAAGTACTACCCGACAGCGGAAGAGGTTTATGGTGAAGATGTGGAAACGTTGGTCATGGACGAAGACGAGCAGCCTCTCGAGCAGCCCATCATTAAACCTGTTAGAAATCTCAAGTTTGAGGTTGGGGTTAAGGATTCTTCGACATATGTGTCCACTCAGTTTCTTGTTGGTCTCATGTCCAACCCTTGTCTCGTACGTAATGTAGCCCTTGTCGGCCACATACACCATGGGAAGACCCTTTTCATGGATATGTTGGTTGAGCAAACACATCATATGCCCACGTTCGATGCAAACAGTGAGAAGCACATGAGATATACGGATACAAGAATTGATGAGCAAGAAAGGAAAATATCCATCAAGGCAGTTCCTATGTCACTTGTTCTCGAGGATAGTAATTCGAAATCGTACCTGTGCAACATCATGGATACCCCCGGTCATGTCAACTTCTCTGATGAAATGACTGCTGCTCTTAGGCTCTCTGATGGTGCAGTGTTGATTGTAGATGCAGGTGAAGGAGTGATGGTAAGCCATATTCTTTGGGTCCTTATTTTTAGTAGACTGTATAGCAGTTATCTGGAGACACTGGCTTTGGTTTTTCTAATGCATTGCAGCCTAATTTGCGAACCCATTTTTATTGCTTAGATACAAATTCCTGTTTTTTTTTTTTTGATTAATTTATTCTGTCCTTATTTTAAAACCAACTGTAGACTAGGAACAATTCAGTTAGATATGAAATCCGTGAATGGTTTAGTTTGTGTTGGGACCAACATGTGTGGTAAGTGTTCCTAGATCCATCTACTTATCAATCACACACACATGGAATGTTTTTGAACATGGTATTGCTGCTTGATAGCATAAGTGTGATGTTTTGTCAACATGCAGGTAAACACGGAGAGGGCAATTTGTCATGCAATCCAAGAGCACCTGCCTATTGTGGTTGTTATCAACAAGGTAACCCGGAACTTCAGCCTGTGCTTTTATTTCTTGATGTTTCCAAACTAATTTTATGTCTTCCAACCAGTTGATGATATGCCATTCACCTAGTTTTTGTTGCAAAGGTTGACAGGCTGATCACAGAACTTAAATTGCCTCCAAAGGATGCTTACCATAAGCTAAGGCATACAATAGAAATCATTAATAACCACATATCTGCCTTTTCTTCTACTGCCGGAAATGTCCAAGTTATAGATCCAACTGCTGGAAATGTCTGTTTTGCAAGTGCAACTGCAGGATGGTCCTTCACTTTGCAATCATTTGCTAAAATGTACCTCAAACTCCATGGTATCCCATTTGATGCTGATAAATTTGCAACTCGCCTTTGGGGGGATATGTATTATCATCCAGACACCCGGACATTTAAGAAGAAACCCCCAACAAGTGGAGGAGAAAGATCTTTTGTGCAATTTGTACTGGAACCCCTTTACAAAATATATAGCCAAGTTATTGGAGAACATAAGAAAAGTGTGGAGACCACTCTTGCTGAGCTTGGTGTTACCCTTCCCAATGCAGCTTACAAATTAAATGTGAGGCCTTTGCTGAGGCTGGCATGTAGCCAAGTTTTTGGTCCTGCCTCGGGCTTTACTGATATGCTGGTGAAGCATATACCTTCTGCAAAAGATGCTGCAGCTAGGAAAGTTGATCACATATATACTGGGCCAAAAGATTCTACAATCTACAAGGCCATGATAGACTGTGACCCTTCTGGCCCCTTAATGGTCAATGTGACCAAACTGTATCCAAAGTCAGATTGCAGTGCCTTTGATGCTTTTGGCAGGGTTTATAGTGGCCAAATTCTGACTGGGCAGTCTGTAAAGGTGCTGGGAGAGGGCTATTCACCAGATGATGAAGAGGATATGACAGTAAAAGAAGTGACCAAACTGTGGGTTTATCAAGCTCGGTATAGACTACCCATAAGCATGGCTTCTCCTGGTTCTTGGGTTCTAATTGAAGGTGTTGATGCTTCAATAATGAAAACTGCAACTCTTTGTAATGTGAATTATAACTATGAAGACATATACATATTACGGCCTCTGCAGTTCAACACTCTTCCGGTGGTAAAAACTGCAACTGAGCCTCTGAACCCAAGTGAGTTACCTAAAATGGTGGAGGGTCTTAGGAAGATCAGCAAAAGCTATCCTCTGGCCATTACTAAAGTGGAAGAGTCGGGTGAGCACACTATTCTTGGTACTGGAGAGTTGTACTTGGATTCCATTATGAAGGACCTGAGAGAGCTCTATTCTGAAGTGGAAGTGAAGGTTTCTATTCCTTAGTCTCTCCTTTTATGAACTTCCAGTGTATTTCTGCTTTTCTTTTTCACATACTTGGTGCTTAAGGAGTCATTATATTTAACGTTTCATGCAAAACATAGGTAGCAGATCCTGTTGTCTCGTTCTGTGAAACGGTGGTGGAATCTTCATCCATGAAATGCTTTGCCGAAACACCTAACAAGAAAAATAAAATAACCATGGTAAGGAGGCCATCCAAGCTACTTGATCTAGGTCCTATTTACTTGCTCTTTGTCTTGCTCTCATAATCTATCTTCGTTTAGCACATTGAGAGTTGTTTTCCTTTAATTCATAGATTGCAGAGCCATTAGAGAAAGGACTTGCTGAAGACATTGAGAATGGAGTTGTAAGCATTGATTGGAACCGAAAAGCTCTTGGTGACTTTTTCAAAACAAAATATGATTGGGATTTGCTTGCAGCACGATCTATATGGGCATTTGGCCCTGATAAGCAGGTAATATAGTTGCGGAGTTGTCACTATGTTTAGTCTTTGGAAAATTATCCCAAGTCATCTGATGTTGCTTGTGTCATGGTACCTTAGAAAAACCATATTTCAATCCTTGTCTAGATAAGTGGCCACTAAATTGACATGCTTATCTCACAATTTTGGAATCTGCAGGGACCTAACATTTTGTTGGATGACACACTCCCTACTGAAGTTGATAAGGGATTGCTTGGTGCTGTCAAGGATTCTATCGTGCAAGGGTAAATGAATTTTTATTTTATTGCTCTATATTCTGCATTCTACTCTCAGAAATTCGTCCTCTTATTCTTTTCATTTCTCTGATTTATTGGCTCCCTCCAAATTATTGGTTTCATTTTTTCCTTACCTTTTTTGGGCCAGCTTTCAGTGGGGTGCACGAGAAGGGCCACTGTGTGATGAGCCAATCAGGAATGTTAAATTCAAGATAGTTGATGCAAGAATTGCACCTGAACCCCTGCATCGGGGATCTGGTCAGATCATTCCCACAGCTCGACGGGTGGCCTATTCATCTTTTCTCATGGCAACCCCACGGCTCATGGAACCAGTGTATTATGTGGAGGTGAATGCTACTTGCATTATATTGATGAAGTATGCTATATATAAAGGGACCTGTGTGCAGTATTGAGTTCTTATTACATGATTTTGAGAAATAGCAATGGTAGTGGGCCTAAGGAGAATGATGAGGATAGTTCTCACTTTGTCTCAGTTGCATTTTTAAATTGATAACATCTTACTACTGCATGCAGTTGTCACTACTCCATGAACTTAGTTATCTTGGACTGACTATGCTATCGAAATTTTGTTGCTATTTCATCAGATACAAACACCGATTGACTGCCTTTCTGCAATCTATACGGTGTTGTCTCGCAGACGTGGACATGTTACAGCAGATGTTCCTCAGCCTGGGACGCCAGCATATATTGTTAAGGTTTGACTACCATGCTATGCCTATCTTAAGCATCTGTATAATATGATGTAAACACTTCAATCACTGCTAGGACAGTTCACTGATGAGTGCATGGAAAATTGTGGAAGTCCCAGAGGGCAGGTGGCATACCACGAATTTGTTTGTCATGCAATATTGTTCAAATGTAATGATTGTTTTTTCAAATCATGATGCAGGTATTTGTTTTTTGTTGATGTTATTCAGTGGTAGGCTGAAACTGTCCTTTTGGTTTCCAACTTCTAAGCAATCTGAAAAATTTTTTGACTTGGAAGTTATTATATGTGGTTATGTCTGACCAGTGTCACTGGTTCTCTCAGCTTTACTAGTGAAGAATGAGTAGTAGTTATACTTTTTATGGGGAGAATAGCATATGCTTAAATTTCATCGACTTTTTGTTCCCTTCATTTTGTATTTCAGGCGTTCTTACCTGTTATAGAGTCATTTGGTTTTGAGACAGACTTGAGGTACCATACGCAGGGGCAAGCATTTTGCCTTTCAGTATTTGATCACTGGGCTATAGTTCCTGGAGATCCCCTTGATAAGAGCATAGTTTTGAGGCCACTCGAACCTGCACCAATCCAGCATCTTGCTCGTGAATTTATGGTGAAGACAAGGCGTCGCAAGGTATAGCCATGTCCTCTCTCCATTTCCTTCCCTTACTGCACTCAGATACACACCTCTTATTCACATTCACTGACAATTCCTCAGCGATCTCAGAATTTGATTCTTTGGGTTTAAGCATGCAAGAAATTGGTAATCTCTATTGGTTTTGATTGCCAGGGAATGAGTGAGGACGTGAGCATCAACAAGTTCTTCGATGAGGCTATGATGGTTGAGCTGGCTCAGCAAGCAGCCGATATTCATCAACAAATGATATGATAGTTTGCAGGATGCCTGCTTCTGCTTGGCCGTGGATTATGGCTGAAGGATGTTGTAGTTTGAGGCATTCTATGCTTTTTTCCTTTTTTATTTTTTTGAAGGAATGGTGGATGTAAGATTAAGTGTATTTAAGTCTTTGAGCTGTTAGTATAACTGCCCTTCAACTACTGAGCTTCGCACTTGGACCCAACAGAAAATCTGTGTGAAAGTAGGAAATCCGAATCCAAAAATTGGGTCTTTTTCGCATGTTTATGTACTTGACATTTAATCCGATGCAATTGGTTAGTACAAGAAAAGGTCAGAAAGATCTTATTTGTTTTACGTATTTTGTCAAATCATCGATATTTTCAAATTTTTTTTCAGGAGTCCAAGATTTTTGTTCTCGCTGCCAAATTTCTTTTTAACAGTCCTAAAGGCCGAAAAATTTGCAAGTACTCGTGACGTATATATGAATTTGCAATGTCAAAAGCCTAATAAGTGATAGACCGCAACAGGCCAACAGCCACCTTCCCATCCCAGAGAAAATACCAGTGAAAATGTAACAGTTAGGCATCCTGCAACAGTGGCTTTAACTAAGCCTTATGATCGCTAAGCAATGATAGTATGGAAAGTAAAGCATATATTGCGGCCTTTCCCTCTGATTCACTTCCGGGCTTTTGTTCTTGCATCTACGTCCTTGAAATTGAATGAGATTACTACAATAAGATGCAGGAAAATTGCAGTTTCTATTTTCCGAGGAATTTATGTACACAAAAAGTGGGGGGGAAAACCGTGCATTATTGCAAACCTACCCTCCTTTTGCCAGCAAAGAATTTTCAGCTTTATCCCTGTAACAGGCATTTGAGATTCTGAAGTCCCTCAGCAGAAATGCTTCGTCTGACTTTCCCTCTCTGTACGGTAACTTGTGTAGGCGGCTCCAAGTGAAAGCTCACCATCACAATTGTCAAGTTGTCAGTTGCCCCCCGTTTTATTGCTTCTTCTACCATTTGTTTACAGCAAAGCTTCACATCGTTGTGCTCTTGAAGTCTCCTTCGGGAGAAATCTACTGCATTTTGGCTGGAGAAGACATCCCATAGTCCATCACTTGCAATGACCAGAAACTCATCTTCCTGATTCAGTGTAATCAGCTCAAGTTCTGGTTCAGCACTCAAGGGGCCGCCTGTTCCACCCTTCATCCCCTCAAGGTGCCAATCACCTAATGCACGAGTAACTCCTAACTGACCATTAAGATAGCCATCATCTATGTATCCACCCAAGGATTCAATACGTATCCTCTCTTTAGTGCAACCAGGTCTATGATCTTCTGACATCTCTATTGCTGTTCCACGCCTTGACAATACTGCCCGGCAATCCCCAGCATTTGCCACAAGTAAAGATCTGTCCAAATTTTAGGAAATATGAACTAGTTTGGTTGATCTAAATAAGCAAGCAGGCAACCAAGTACCACCAGCAGCACCTCAAAAGGTGATACTTTATGTGGAACTGCAACAAGAAAGTTCTATAACACCACCAGCAATTCTTGTTACAAGTATAATTTTGGTCATTTGCAAGTAGCATGTTTTCGTTTCCCTACAGTGTTCTATTCGCTACTAATCCATCATTTATCTTAAGGCCTTAATGGCGGTTGCTCATTCACGTTTGCTCAGCTTAGCTTTACTAGAAAGTACACAGAAGAGAATGGATGGGCGACAACATCCTAGATCGAGCAGATAAACTAGTAGCTACACAGCAGTTGAGAATTTGAGATGCTTACCTCCCAAATATCATTGCAGTGAGTGCTGTGGTACCAGAAGAGAGGGCAGACTCAAGGGTGCATGACTTTGCAAGTGCAGCATCAGTCTCCACAAATGACCTCATGACCACTCTTTTAAGTTCTAAAGGAAAATCAGCATCTTCAACAATGACTCTTGGCAAATGGTCACGAACAAAATGTGCTGCACTCTTTCCTCCATGCCCATCAAAAACCTTTATTCAAAGAGATTGCCATCTTAAGTTTATCAAAATAAGATGAAAACCAGTGTTCTTGTTGGCTGGTAATGCTCTAATTTCCGAAATATTCGAGTGTTTCAATGCACAAGGCTCTCACATTGTATATGGATGAGGATTAGACGTACACAGACGTACATTAAAAAAAGTAACCAGTGTCCTTATAACTAACTGATTGAGAATCTGGGGTTCTTTTCTGGTACCCAGGGAGAAAGTAGAAACACACAAATGACAAAGAAATGATCACAAACAGAGAGTTCTACGGCCAAATTGCAGACAAAAAATATTTTGGGATGAAAAACTTACGCCATAGAAAGAAATAGTTTCATCACTGAGTAATCTACGACCAAATTTCTCGGGCAAGTTGCTGATGCAAATGTGTGTATCCTCCATATGAGATCTACCACCAATGTCAGACCACTCACCCGAGCGAAGGGCAGGGACAAAATTGTCTGACAGATTTGTTTTCCTCTCTGTGACTGCTCTGTCTTCACAAATGCTTTCCAACTGCATGAGACATAAAGACATGAAATTGAAATATAAGTAATTAGAAAGATGATGAGTAGCTTAAGAAAGCAATCAAAAAACTAAGTTTCAATCCCAAATCTGGTCACAGAAATAATGACTTGCATCTATCAATATTCTTTTGTTGATCAAAATAGTTCTTAGTCAAAGATGATAGTTATCACTAATCACCCTATCAGCAGTAGCAGAAGTACAAAGTGAAAGCGGGCTGACAGGACATTTTATCAGTCCTTTCATAACGTCTTATTCTAACACAAACGCGAGTCAGAAACACATACACTCACTCATTGGGCAGAGACCATTTTTATGGGGATAATTATAGAATTAATCTTAAATCTTTTTAATTTTTTTATGTAATTTTGTGTTATTTTTTGAAATTTTTCATTTTAGTCTTAATATTTGTATGTCACAATAATTTTAGATAAAAAATAACAAACCTCTGAATTCTATTTACAAAATATATATAAATTAATGAGAATAAACATGTTTCAAATATTTGAATTTTCAAATTAGTCTTAAAATTTTATTTTTTTTTAATTGAGTTCCAAACTATTGGAATTTTTTTTAATTTCATGCGGTAAACATGTAAAGTTAACTACTCAACTCTGTTTTGTTTAAAATTATTTTGAATTAAAAAAAAATATAAACATTGATGACTGAAATGAAAAACTTCTAAAGTATTAAACTATCTTGAAAAAATTGAAAAAATTTTAAAACTATATATATATATATATATTTATCCCATCTTTTCTGCACATTTGTCATATTTTCTTCAATGCTAATAAAACATTGACAAATTGTATCCAACAAAGTATCTTGTTCTCGAGTGTCAAAAAAAATAAAATAAAATTTGGCAGGTTTTAGTAAAATTGTAAATTAGTTACAGCTAGAACCAATCAGATCATGTTTTTTTTTTTTTTAAAAAAAAAAAACAGACATAAAATCATTTCTAGCTGTTATTCTGAATACTTTCAGAGAGTTTTAATTATCAAAACTCAGCCGCCACGCACATGGCTTCAATATCAAACAAATCATAAATAAAACTCCCCAAGGCTAAGGAGAAAAAGAAAATCATACCAAGGTAACTATGATTATATCCCACATTTGTTTCTAGATTAACACCAAAAATCACCTAAACCAGTTTTTGGAGTTTTTTTTATTTTATTTTTTTATTTTATGCTTTCGTGGTACTGAAGGAGAGCAATAAAACTCCAATTAAAGATCTCTAAACAAGGAAATAAATTTTTCCAACAAGTGATACAAGAAAATACGTTGCTTGAAATGTCCTTGAATTACTCAGAAAGCAACAGAACTGAAAATCACGAAACTGTCAACCCCCTCCCCCCCCCCCCCCCGCGGGGAAAAAAGAAGGCAACTTTTTAGAGAAATAAATTTTTTGTAAACCAAATTGTAGCGTTAAGAAACAGAAAGCAGCAAATCAGTTTCATTTTCATTAAGACGAACAGGGTCATGGCATAAATCAAGAAAAAAGAACAAAAGAAGAGATTTAAAAAAAAAAAAGAAGGAAAAGAAGAAGAAAACAAAGCAACTTGGGGGAGAAATGGACCAAATGCTCACAGGAAATGAGTTGCCGACAATCAACCCATCACTGGAATTGATCAAGGAAGGTTCTTTATCCAAATTCTCCATCTGGGTATGCAAAATTTCACAATGCAATGGCCAATTCTGCTTCTTGTTGCTACTGCCGTCAAGGCTCTCCATCTCATGGCTGCCCTGCTCTGCATCTTGGACACACATACTTATTCCTTTTAGTGCAATTTGTTGCTGTTTATGGGTATCCAAAGCCAAAACAGCACAGAATAGAGGATGAGAGAGCAGGAGAAAGAATCAAAGAAAATTATATCATTGGAGAGAAGATTCTCAGGAATATCTTTAGATTTGGCAGACTCCCTTTCATTTATAGTGGCAGCAGTTAGAGAGAGAAAGAGAGAGAGACAGAGAGAGAGAGTCTCCAGAGCCGTTAACTCGCAGATTTTTCTACGAAAGCGTGGCTGAAAATCAATTGGGTGTGTGTTTTTACTTTTATTTTTTTTTTTTATGTTTAATTATAATCCATGTGATTTTTCTGTTTTGTGTTTTTTCCCAAACCTTTTTTTTTTTTTTTGGTCCTTTTATTAAAACTCAAATGTTGGTCTTCTTGCCACGCAATGTCTCGTCTACTAAATTTACTAAAATGCCCCCCATTGATATTTCCCATGACATAAAATCTTTCTTGCATTTGTCAGATACGTGGATATTCAATTACAATTATTTTTTTCTAGAATTTTCACTAATTCCTTTTGATAGAAATGGGCGGTCAGCATGTCTGCAGACCCTCTTTTTTTTTTTTTTTACATTTTAAGTTTTATCGGCACATTAACCTAAGTCTTTCAATTTCAATTGACTTTTTTTTTTTTTTCTTTTCTTTGGAGAAATAAGTCTTTCAATTAACTGTACTTGTTCGTTGTACCGTTACCTTTAGGAGTGACTTTATTATATACACTTGAGTTTCTTTTAACGTGCATTAAATAAGTTAATAATATTATAAATATATAATTAATGATTATAATATTATTGACACGGTTTTTTTTTTTCTATCTGTAAATGTTATTTTCTTAGGCATCCCTTTGTTTTTGTATTTTAATGTAATTATGCGGAGAATACTATTTTTTATCAGCATCTTCCATCAACGTTGACCGTTATCTTCCTTTGCTCGCCTATTTTAGTTGACAAATGCGATTGAAATAATGAAGGCAATAAAAAAAAAAAATTGAAAATCATTATAGATTAACGTCCCAACGAATCTTAGTGGACTGCATTTCTATCATTATTTTTGTTCGTAGTCGGCAAAAGCAACATTGGAGGTGCGTGGTTATCCTTTTTTTATTTATTCATATTCTTTCAAGACAATTGGTTGCTAAAGTTTCATCAAACCTGTCAATTAGAGGTTAATCAATTGATTTTTATGTGTTTACGAACTAATTTTCTTGCTAATGACAACTTGATCACGAGATTCTTTTTATTTAATTATTTTATAATTTGGCCAACGAGATTGGAAAGTGAACTACGAGGCCCGGCCATTGATTGTCCAGTTTGAATAAAGAGTAAAGGAAAAATAAAAAAAAAAAAGGATCAAAAGCGAATCTGATGCAAGACAACGATGGCGTGTGTGCTTCCCATTTTGCTTTCAACAGAAGGGAATGACTCAGCAATATTTCATTCCAAAAATATCTTCTCTCATTCCCACGGGTCTGGCTTTTGCTTTTTGTGTTAATGGCAATCAATGCTTAGGTGATCGCCGACCACAACCATAAAAGATAACGACAAAAATTTTAATCTAAGTTTTTTTTTTTTTTTTTCTCCTAATATTGAAAGAGGAGAGGAAGAAATTTTTTTTAAAAAAAAAAAAAAAAGAAGAAATAAATAGGAGAGATCACGGCCAGGCAAAGAAAAGAAGGAGACCATTTCGACCTCAGGAGCAAAGCAGCCGACCCTGGGTGGGGATGACGTGGAATAGCGTGCCCCATTAAAGAGTAGTGTTGTGGCATCACGCGACGACGCTGCTCTGGGTGGGTGGGATGACGTGGAGTAATGTGTCCCGTTTAAAAGGCTAGTGTCGTTGCATCATTCGACCATGCCCGTCCTTGTCATAAATATTTTGGCAGAAAAAATAAGAAAGCAATTGTAATAATTCTCGGGAAATAAAATTGGACTATTATGGATTGGAGCCTCGCTCTGTGGTACAAGAAGTCCAATCAAGGAAGCTACGCTCGTTGGCCCCAAGTGGGAGTTGCATTGAGTTGAAATTTCTTCGTGGCTGCACCGATGAGAGCGAGGCAAATCCCGACTACCCTTTTTGGCGACCGGGAAGAGTGGATTTTGGAGCTTAGGTTTGTTCCCGCATGCAGAGAAAATATCCGAATGCAGGCAGCAGCTTCGGGAAGATAAACACGGTTCCAGATGCGGAAATTAGCAGGCCCACAGAAACACACGCACAAAATGTACGTGTGATAATATTTTCCACGCGTCACCTCGCCATTTTCCGTGGACAATTTGGTTGGCGACCCCATCCACCCGAATCAATTTGATTAAAAACAAATAATAATAATAATAATAAAACAATGATTCATAACGCAAAATTTATAAAACTAAAATGACTTTAAAATCTAAATAATTTAAACTTAAACTAACCGAAAAATTGTGTTAGTCAAAAGTGCAAAATAACTTGACCGAACACAATCCGACCCGCGTGTCGCCTACCTCCACAGGTTGTCGCTCAGTCAACCATTGTCAATATGCGAAGAGAGGTTAGACGTCAAGATATAGGTGGAGGGTCGTTCTCATAGGCCTGGTGTTTCCCATTCACAATTTGACTTTACATTAGGCTTTTAAACATTTTATATGGCCCATGATCGATCATGTGTTTCACGACCCGTTCAAGCATATCATACAAAACTGCGAAGCCGACATCGCTACCCTAGCAACGGGCCACCTGTTATCTCCACTTTTGATTATAAAAAGAATAAAAACTGCACTAAATTCCGTGACCAAACTCCACCATTCCAATCATACGAGAGCGAACAGCTAAACAATGACTCGTGCAAATCACCCACCGCACCAAACATTCTACGTTAGGGGCAGGAGCAAAGAGCGGTAACACGGTAGTTATTTAGTCTGCCTTTTACAATTCTAGCTGCGTTGAGAAAGGGCCGGCAATGCAGTGAACTGCCCACCAAGGGCCTGTGCTTGAAGGGACGGCCCGTCTTGGATGTTATGTAAAGACATGACATAGCGGAACCGATACTGCAGTGGCATGGTAACCATTTTTTGGCCATGGAAACAAAAAATCTAAATAGTGCCTAAATCACATACAGCAAACGTGGTTATGTAATGCACAGCATTTTCGTATCCTTGAAGTTTTATGTATTAAAGAAAAAAAGAAAAAACCCCGGAATTCCATAATGAACAAAAAAGGTTGCAACATTTACATCAACACCATTATAAAGCTGTATATATCTAATTTAAACTGACGTTCTTAAAACACAGCCCGCGAGTGACCAAGGGAGCTCATTCCCAGCAACGTGTTATAGTCGCTAAATGAAACCGACATTCGTAAAACACAGCCTGTCAGTGACCAGGCGAGCTCATTCCCAGCAGCATGAGCAAAAGGGATAAGAACCAAAGATAATTTCAATCTTAAAATACCATCAAAAGCAACAGTACTTGCACCTTCAATACTTAATCATACCTTCAACAATATGAAAAGGAAGAAAAACAGCACCTATTAGTCAATCCATGTGAACCTAGATGCTCATCGAAACTCCAAACATATTTTGTTACATAACCAGATCTCTAACTCATTTGTGGAGAAAAAATGACGGGCATTAGCCTCACATCTTGGTGAATGCCTTCTTCCCGCCACCAGATCCAGCAGGAATCACTTTTAAGACATTGAATCTGACAGTCTTTGACAGTGGCCTACCATGGTGCCAACAAAAAAAAGAAAAATGTAAGAATTGGCAAAAGAAATAATTGTCGAGAGGAATTTTGATTGAAAGCCGACCTGCATTGCCCAATGATCACATGATCTCCCTCCTTTACACGGAAGCATGGAGATACGTGTGCAGGAATATTTGAATGCCTTTTCTCATATCTGAAAGAGTGGGAAAAAAAAAAAAAAGGTGTTGCTTCTGTATAATGGAGGGCATCCAAAAGAGAAACATCCATCAGAAACTAAAAATGGGACCATGCCTTTGGTATTTCTTCACAAAATGAAGGTAATTCCGGCGAACAACAATCGTCCTATTCATCTTGGCGCTATGGCAAATTCCAGCTAAGATGCGCCCCCTAATGGAAACGTTGCCAGTGAAGGGACATTTCTTATCAATGTATGTTCCTACAAAATCATAATTGCATGAATTGAATTAGTAAATACCAAAAAGCACAAGATACATTAGTACATGCATGAACAAAGAAACTACATTGAATCTAAAGAAAGCAGGCCCAGAATCCCAAAAGCTATAATTGTGAGAAACAATAATAGGAGATGGCAGATATTAGAAAAAAAAAAAAAAAAAGGAAAAAAAACCATGCCTACGGCACCTATTCTGTAGAAAAATTTCCAACCTCTAAGCTATCAGATTAATGCCATCACATTATCAGCAGGTCAGGTAGAAGTTGAATAAACCCATTTCAGAAATTGGATGCCAAGAGAACATAATTTCAAATGTGATGAATCCCAATTCTCATGACTAGTATTTACAGCTAAGGTCCACAATGGCAACACGAATAGCATCCAATAATCTTCTGATCCACAAATTCTTATGATACTACGTATTGACAGATTTATATTAATGAATGGAAGGCAAAATTGCTTTGATAACATCTGAATCACCCCATATGACATAGCACGACCACTTGTATAAATTGAGCAAACACAAGATCTTAGAAGTCTAAACAAAACCACAAATTGCAAAAAATAAAAAATAAAAAAATTCTTATGGGCATGACTTGGCATACAAAACCAAATATGATGCATTAACAACATATACATTCATTAAAAGATGAGGTGAAAAATCGCATTGCACACAAACACCCAATTGTCTACTGATCTTGACTCAGATTCAGCTGCTAAAAGAGACAAGCATCCAGCACCGAAAAAAATAAGTGACCAATAAATTAAACCATAACCAGATATCAAACGCATCTTTGAAATACGTACATGAAGAAAAAGAGAAGAAATTAAAGATAAATAATAATAATAATAATAATAACAAAAAGAAATACCCTGGATGGCTTCTCTAGGAGTCTTGAAACCAAGACCAATGCTCTTCCAGTAGCGGTTGCCGCCCTTTCCAGGCCTCTTCCCTTTCCCAGACTTTTTCGGGCTATAAAAAAAAGACCAAAAAAGAAAAAAAGGAACAAGCTCAAGTCATATAATTAACCAAATCGCGACCAAGTAACAAAGAGATTTCATTTTTCACTATGTTTCTTTCTTTTTGTTGTTGCTGTTGTTGTTGTTTACCAAAGGAAAACTTTGGGTTGCTTCAGAAATGCCTTCTCGGTCTGCAACCAAAAAAGAAACAAACAAAAACCCCACAAGGTTAAGAACCCAGAATGGCGGTGAAGAGAGATAAAGAAAGAGAAAAACGTAGAGAGATTTCGAGAATACCTGCTCAGCCATGATTGATGGCTCTGTCTTTTCAACACAGAGGATGAGTCGAACAGCTAACTGATGAGACTCGCAAGAAGCTTTCTCTCGTTGAAGGCAAAAGCAGGCGATACGTTCAACTGATAAACCCTAGTTTGCTGTACTTTATATGAACCGACTGAAATGGGCTTTGCTCCAAAACCATCCAAAACCTTGGGCCCACTTAAGGCGTGCTTAGGCTTGTACTGGGCTGGGCTAAGTGTGTCCGAGGGGCCCCATATCTTTCATTTATTATTTTTTTTTTTTAACGAATGTTTTCATTTATTTAATTATCTTCAACAATCATGCGGACCGTTAAACATGTGTATATATATATATACTTATGTTTAAATTTTTGTTAGAGATTAACCAAAAAGACCTAAGAAAAAGGAATGCAGTTTCAACGTGTTTTGTTTAGTATACTCAGATGGGGGAGGTGTGGAAGCGTTGAACACGAAGTCAAAGCACTGATGGAGTAAGCCGAATTTATGTTGGCATTCGCTATCATTATATCAACCACGAAGATTGCAATTCACAAACGACAATAAGAAGTGGAAAATCCCACGTTAGCTAATGATGATGCTACCAAACGATGGAAAACTAAACCAGCCGACGCCAGCCAGCAATATAATCCAAGTTCTCTTAAAATGATGGTTGAATGCTGACAAATACAAGGCAGAAATCCAGTTCAAGATGATACATTGCATGCTTAAAGTTGAAAAAAAACGAAGAAAACATACACAAGCTTTTTCCTCTGCTGATGTTGTCAATTAACTCTTAAAACGTCGAATAAACCCACTTTCTGTAAAATGATTTCAAGACAAACCTACTTTTGACAATATGAATAAGCCGCCATACACCTGCAGAAGACATGAATTATTCAAAGAACTCGGGATATCGAACTGCAACCGCAATCATTAGGCACAACTGCAACATTGCTTGAATCAGATATTGTGATACTTCACTCGGTCTGCAGTCAGAAGGAAGATAGGAAAAAAAAAAAAAAAGGACCCAGCTAAGAGCAGCTCATTTACTGGGAAAATTCCAAAAACTTTCTGAACAGATAAAATTATCAGGGTAGATGAACTTTTAATTTTTCTATTAATGCCGAAAAGGGTGGTCCTCAGACCAAATGCTAAAATGTTGGTGGCCCATGCAATGTTGACAGAATAATAAAAGCAACACCTAGTTCAATGTATGTGTTCACGTGTAACTCATTCCCTCATGCTAGAGATTTTCGTGTATTGCATACATCCTACTGTTGCTGGGCTGACATATCATGAACAAAGATAAATTTCGAATCAATCCATTATTAAGAAGAAAAACAAACAGCCTTAGGAAATTTGAATTAATGTTATATGGGGATCAATCAAGCCTAATCTCTTGCTTTGACCAGTAACTTGTCAGGGTGTCGTGGCAAAGCCCTCATTTCCAGAAATGTTGATAAACAGAGGGTGAAAAACATTACCTTTTGACGTTTTGAACTTGGAGGGCTTTGTTCAGTATTGCTGTGGTGACGAAATGTCCCTACACCAGAGTTTTCAACCTACAAATGAATGATCAGTTAGCATTGTGTTTTGCATGGTTCCCTGACATCATATTTCATCAGCTGGATTTCCTACTTCACACCAAAGCTCCTATCATAGGAGTGACATTGTTAAAATTTCCAAGGACCAGGTGCTTGCCAAACTTGCTTATGAAATAGAGTACATACCTGAGTCGAAGATTCCTGACACATCTGATGCTCAGGTGCTTGTGCTTCTCCAGAAGATGTAACACCTGATTCTGCACCTTGACTTTGAGAAATGCGGGGCATGATCTCGCGAAGCAAATTAGACAAAAAAATCCCTTCATCAGTAACTTGTGCTTCTACAGATGAGGTAGATGCCCTTGGATCCTCTGGGACAGAACTTGTGGCTGTACCCTGCAAGCCAACATCTTGCACTTGGATGTCACCACTAGGAAAGAGGTTCCTCAAGAGATGCATTACACTATTATGAATCTGTCTCTGAGATCCTTGGTAGTTTTGAGTCCCACCAGTTGATAAAACGTTGACATTTATATTGCGTGCAGGAGAGGGCTCTTGTTGCCTTAAATTGGAATTTGAACGTGACCCTGGAAGAACAAGAAGTTTAGAGTCCTGGGCAACTAACAGAGGAGTTAAATAATCATTAAACACTTGGCATAAATGGTGACCAACATGGCTGCAAGAAGGCTCGCAGTCCTGGTCAACTAACAGGGGAGCTGAACAATCATGAAGCACTTAGCATAAAGGGTGACCAACAAGGCTGCAAATTAGGCCCTACATTAAACTCTAGTTGAAATATCAGCATGCTCTTGCTAGCTTAAAAACCTATTTCTACAATATGAACCATGTAGAATATATACTGAAGCAATTTATGCGATTTTACCATCCCCTACTTCAATATTTTGCTGTTGTACAGCTGCTTCAGGGGTAGAAAGACGATGTTCATTTTGGACCCCAGCAGAATTCTCATTGGAAGATTGAGATCCTTGTCCAGCACTCACAAGTCCAGTAGCTACATGTTGAAACCTTCCAACAACTGGACCATATAACCCAATAGAATTACCAGAAGACTCTGAAGGAAGATGACTGAATGGACCAGGAACTGCAGCAACCATGGTCCTTATTGGCACTACTCGAACACCAGACTCTCCAGCAGTGGGGGCACCCTCTGAGACCCTTGAAAATGTTTGACCGCTTGATTGTTCGCTGCCAGAACCTGTCACTGGATTTCCCTGTCCTGATGGCTGCTGACCATCACTACGTTCCTCACGATTAGCATTGGGTGCAGATGTAGATGAACCTTTGATAAAATGAACATGAATTAACTTTGTATATAACTGACAACAAAGGGAACAGAGGTATACCATATCCACAAATTTGTAGTGTACCTCTTCGAATTTGTATATCTATTCGTCTTGGAACAAAACCAGTACCAATGCCATTAACCATAGCAGATCCAGGCTGCACGGATCCCAAGGGCATGACTCCAGAATTTGCTCCTGGTTGATAAGGAAGAGCCTGCATATAAAAGGAATCGGGAGCAGGCAAAATTATGGGTTTGACTAATTAAAAGGATTTGTATTATGAGCTAAAGAATCAGACCTGAACCATGAGGGGATTAGGACCAGATGGGTTTATGAAAACAGCAGGACCAGCATTAACAATTGCTTCAGACTGCAAAGAGATCATTGTGGCAACTCATTAAGCTCATAGTTGCCAGAGTTGATGGTATAGTGTGACAAAAACTCAAGGCAATCCTACCGGTGCTTGACCAAGTCGTAGTGTCATGCATGTACGTCCCAGCTCAAGAAGACATGCACCTAAATTATGAAGTTGAAATCCAATCCTCCATGCATTAGACTGAGTACTCATCCGTGCCGTTGGATCAGTAAGATTTGCTTGACTCTCTAGGTGTGAAGAAAGTTGCTGGCAAATTTTGAAAAGAATGTGAAAAGAAATAAAATGGAGAGTGTAGAAAGGGCTTTTTTCCATTGGATAAACTAAAAAAATTCCCATAATAGTTTCAGAATCAAAATATTCAAAAAATAAAAGGTGTTTAAGTGCATGAGGCTCCCACATTAGGAGGTCTAGCGAAAGTCAATTGCATGCTATCTTACCCTTGTTTTCACAAAGAGGTTGTTTTTGTAACTCAAACTCCAAGTCACAATAGAGTAACCTCACTGCTATACCCAGGACCAAAGAATTTAAGCTAAAAATAAATAGCAAACTAAACAAGTGATAAAAATGATGCTAAGGACACTCAAAGCTACCATCATACATGAAATCTACGGTATGCTAACCCGCAATAATGGAAGAATAACATAATATCAATGAAACAGATAAAATTGCTTCCAAAGAACACACAAGTAAGCATTCTGCAACTTCTGCAGTGAGCATTTGTCTACTAGAAAGCAAGACTTCTGCCAAGAATTCAGGTGTAGGAAGCCTTTCTTGTCTAGCTACAGATTGTGAAGCAGAGCTAGAAACTCTTTGTTCAGTCATTTGTGCAGAATCTGCACTAGCACTGTTTTCTCTGCCTCTGCCTGGCACTACAACGCACAGGAATCATATCAACCAATCAGGACTCCAACAGGAACTGACATTTCAAAATACAGATTCTTTCAGCGCAGGTTAAACTCACTGATGGCATCAAATTCCCGCCTGATATGACTCACATATTGTGACAATGTTGTCAATGAATCAGATAGTACCTAAAATGAAGAACAGTTCACATCATGTAAAACTCATCAAAGAAATCAATGGCACAAGACCTGTAGCAAATAGAAAGATGAACATTAAGTTAAAAAGAAGGGTATCCAAAATTTACAGGAGGATGCAGTGGCCCTAAGGAAACTGCTGTTGGTAGTCCAAAAGCACTTTGTTGTCGTTCAGAGTGAGGCCTGATGCCAGATTGTTCAGATTGCAGCTCAGTGGCATCTAGTGTAACACTAGCAACTGGTGTTCTTTGCTGGAAACGCTCCTTCCAAATTCAATTGTTACCAGAGGGTGAATAAATATAAAAATATGAACTCTTATACATATATATGCAGACCATTAAAGGAAGATCTTTTTGATCTGGAAAATTTCGGTCAAACAATGGTTCAAATTGATAAATTCCCAAGACATGCATTGCTGAATTTCTTTCTCATTGATAAATACACATTAACAGACTTTAAATGAGATATCAACCACAAGACCTACTGTCATTATTGTCTAAATTTCAATATCAAGATTTACCCTGGCAACATCAACTCCTTCAATGCCACTTGCCATATTTGAAAATCCGAAAGATCCAAGAACAGCAGAGACAATCTGCTCCACAGGGAAGATTACAGGTAATAGTTATCTCTACAACAAAATAAAAATTCAAGAGCATGTTCCACTCAACATCTAGTTTGGGCCTCACCCTGCCAATTTCTGGAGGAACTCCATCTCCTTGCTCAGGCATGCTTAAAGTTTCTATTACAACATTGGGGCCCACCTGGCCACTGTAACCACGGACTGTACTTGGAGCAGGATCAGCCGCTGCAGCATCAATGATTACTAATAAATTCTTAAAGGTATTGGAGAAGTCATGTATATCAAATATTCAAGCAAACAGACCTGAATGATTGGGTAAACCCTCAGATGATGGCGGGATAGGTTGCCTGACTACTAGATGCAATGTATGACCATCCTCAACATCTATCCCACGTTAAGAAACAAATATATGATAAACATGACACAACTAGGTGGATGTAGGGAATACAATTACCACGAGAGATCATCCAGAACTACAAAAATAGAAATCATCCTGCAAGGGCAGGATAGTTTGTTTCAAACAAAAACTCTTCACCCATTCCATTTGGCTTACAATTGGTAATAAAATGTTACCATTCCTCGATACAATGTCTATCTCTGATTTGGTATTAGAACATAAAAGGAAAAAGAGAGCAAATGTGGTACTTGCACGACAACAATTAGATTGGATATTTATTACTATTTTGACAATATCTTCTAAGTCAGTGATATTTGTTGAGCTTTTTGATTATGTGCTCATGCCGGATGATAGGCACAGAGACAGAAAGGGAGAGACAGAGAGACAGAGAGAGCGAGTGAGTATTTCTATTGGCATAGATGACTACTCTTTTGGAAGGAATCCTGAGCAACTTGATCCAGTGGTATAAATCTTTACTTAGGATTGCTTGTGGACTTGGCCAACAAAATAGAATGTGAAAATTATAAATTAATAGAGATGCCATTTATAGCAGTCATCAATTCAGAAATAAGAGTCCTTATAGAAAATGTTACAAGACCAAAAGCACAGATTATTTTCATGTGCATTTAGAAAGGGGGACCCAGTGAGCCACAATGTGGGGTTTGGGGAAAGGTTTAATGCATTAAACCTTACCCCAGTATTTACAAAGAGATTGTTTCCACAACTTAAACCTATGATCTTCAAGTCACAATGGAGTAATATTACTGTTACCCAAGGCTCACTCCTTTTCATGAGCAATTAAGGAAAAGAAATAAAAAGAAAGGATACGATAGGCAGACAGTAGTTGATCATCCTTCAGAACCCTTCCACGACATATTAGGCGTTGTTGTTCTGATAACACGCCCGTCACAGAAGCAATCTGTTCTTTCAAAGCAGGAACTGACACCTGCATGACAAGAATGAAAGGAGGATTTGATGAAACAAATGCCCTTGAGAAACACAGGTTAGCAGCACAACCACAGAAGCAACTAAAGCTCCTACTAAGGCCACAGTTTAGGGTGTATCATTTTCTAGCAGACAGAAATAGAGTTGCCAACAAACACATGTATAAGACAGGTTTAGAAATGGTAGAGCATTGACATTGCTTTTTCAAAGTTGTGTATGAGATCAGCTCCAGTATTTCTTCCCCAGCATTTGGATTTAGATAAAAGAATTGTTTAATGCCTTGTTTGGTTATATTTTGACCCAACAATGTGCTCAGTATAAGTTCATGAGAAGGAGAATGATGGTGAAGCATGGAAATCATCTCCTCAATGTTTAAGTATGGTAACCATTGGAATATTGCAGTAGAGTACTCATAGGGAATCAAAAGCAAAAATTGTAACCATGCTCAAGGAGGAACCAAGTAGAGTTTGCTTATTGTAAAGACAACCACTTTTTTTATGCTTCAAAGTCTAATTATTCCCTATTCATAGCAGCAGATATTATACTCAAAATGTAAGTCATATCTCGTAAAAAGAGGAAAACTTAACCACAAGAAGTTCTTGCAGCTTATCATGAGCTTTATGCACGGCCAAATGTCATATAAGTGAGAGACAATGTGTACCAAAATCATATTAGCAACAACATAGCAGGAGGGAGCCCAACGAATAACCTGCTTATCCACTCTCAAAGTATATGTTTGAGAATCCAATGTTTTTATTTTTATTTCAATCATTGTTTCAGACCCTCCAGCTCCATCAACAGCAGAAATTGTATCAGTACCATGGCTTCCCATTCTCCTCAGACTGATAGGAACCTAAAACGGAAAACTGAAATTAGCTTCCTTTGGCCCCCTTTCCACACTAGATTGGTAGGAGGTACCAGTGAAGGCAATAATGGCATTAAATAACAATCCCAACTTGACTGAAAGAATGTTAAGGACAACTGTAAGAGGATTTTTTTAAAACAGTTAAAAGACAAATTAAAGCATGCATCAATGTATGAAGAAGTAAAAAGCATTCAGAATATCACAATGTAAGAAATCAGTCATCACAAAAGCAAGTACTGCAGTAATAGGGTATTGTGGCTTATGCACTACTTATTCTCCAATGACTTGAAAAAGAAAACAACTCACCATGCAGTCATCGTTATTATGCACAGTAACGTAATCACGTCATGTAAAACAAGAATACAAGGCCCAAGTAGTAATTATGCTGTTCACCTTACATCAACAAGCTTTTCAGTTCGTTCATATACTGCACATTTGGCAGAACATTTTGCTTTCTTAATTTGGTGCCCTAAAGACTACTATCTCTTTAATCAAGCTATATACATTATAAGAAGAGAATAGCCAAAAAGCTACACTTTAGTGAGTTCTCAATCACTTGAATTTGCTTAAAGATTATTCTTGTGGTCTTCAGCCACAACTAATGCCCAGTTGCAGTACCAACCATGGAATTTCTCCACATAAACTAAAACCAATAAATCCACAAAAAAGACCAATTATAAACTGCCACATACAAGCATTCAAAAGATTTTCATGGACTAAAACATTAAATGTGCTATAACACAACATTATCACACTAAATCCGCCTAAAAGAAGAAACTTTCTAGCCCAAGTTACTCCTTTTTTAAGTTCAAATGAATGTTTCAGAATCCTGAATTCCAACCCAAGTTCATGGTTTCACAATCTACTTAGACTACAGACAATTAAAACCCATCAAGAAAATGAGAAACATTCTAGCCCAAGTTTACACTTTTAAGATCAAAAGAATGTGTATGAATCTTGAATTTCCACCAGATTTGCTATTTCAAACTCTGTGCTTAGACAACAAACAATTAAAACCCATCAAGACAAGGAAAAAAGCAGACAAGACCAGGCAAACCCGCAGGGGTATACACAGAGAAACTTGGGTTTCACATCAAAGCTGAATCGCTTCTTCCCCAAGAACTACTCTTGGAGTGAGTCTTAGGGTTTAAAAATACGTCGATTGAACAAGAATAAATCCGTAGGAGCTCCTAATCACCAAAGAGACACAATAGCAGGGAGAGAGAGAGAGAGAGAGAGAGAGAGAGCATCAAGTTGCAAAATTTTACAATTCACACAATCAAAGAATGCTACAAAGAGACAGAGAAAGTCCACTGTTACCTGCGACCGAGATAGTCCACAATCAAACAATCCAAGAAAGGGAGATAGACAGAGAGAGGGTCACAGGTTGAGAGAGGGAAAAAGAAAATACTGGAACTTTCTGGTCACCTCTCTCTCTCTATGTGTGTGTATGTGTGTCTCTGTGTGTGTATGATAATGAATTTTGAGACGTGTTTAACTCTCTTTCTTTCCGTCCCGTCCGTCTGGAAAAATGTCGGAGAGAGGGCAAATGCTTGTCTGTGCGGTACTTGTTTTTAACGTTGGCATGGCACGCCGGTGATTGGCTATTTTTATCTCCTCTACATCAGAGGCGGTGAAATTTTAGAGGAAAATTTATATTGGTTGCTCTTCTAAATAATAACCTACCTAACTTTAAATTTTTCTAAAAAATTCAAAAAATTAAAAGTCCTAAAAAATAAAAATTAAAAAAATTCAGAAAAAATTAAAAATATAGGGGGCCTTTTTGTTGGGGTGGGGGGAGGAGAACTCTTGTAAGCTCAGTAAGGTTGTGACAACCTGACCTGAATTCGGGTTGGCAAGAAGTCCAATGGGTCATTGTCAAAAAAGAATTCTTTTGACGCAACCGAGTTTATTGGGCCTCCTAAGATCCGGCCCGTTTATTTGTTCAGCGTTTTTTGTTGAGGCAGGACTTGTGCGCCTTTCGCGGCATGTATGTATATTATTACACGGAAAACCAGGCTGCTGACTGACTGTCCCCGCGAATCATGATGATGCCCTGACACTTCATTGTTCTTGCGTTAACAATCTGATTATTCTCTGTCACCCGCCTCGCAGGGCTCTGCTTCCATTGCTATGACAAAGATATAGTGCGGGTGGTTCGGCCCCGCTCAAACTCTCTCTGCCAAAGTTTTGGGTTTCTTGAAAAACACAATGTCCGATGGTGTCCGGAATCCAAAACTGCCTCTCGCCACGATGCAATAGTCTTCCGTGCTCTGCCCTTCGGCTCCGTCGCCGGCGCATTCGATATGATGTCAATGCGCAGGTCATCTGCCCATTCTCTTGTCATTTCCCTTCGCCTTTTCTTTTCATTTTTCTTTTGCAAGAAACGAATTCTCACCACGGCTGTTGTTTTCTTCTGTGTGTTTTTTCTTTTGTAACCGTTCGAAACCCCTCTGCCCGTGCACAAGTCTATTCCAATGATATCTGGCTTCCCGATTCAGCCCCACTTTCCTTTGCTGATCAAAATTTGCAGAAGTGTGAGACTCCGAGGGTTCTCTGAGGTCCAGTAATTTAAGACCTATTTATTTTATTGATTTTCTTTGAGGCCCCACTGGTTAGATCAAGATGGCTGGCTTTTTATTCTCCTGCACTCCTCTTCCTTGTTTAATGTTGAACAGAAAAAAACTTTATTCGGAGTTTCTGTGATGTACAATGATTTATATGCTTTACATTCATATATGCTTTACATGTATAATCTCTCAATAGCGAAGATAACAAGAGGGTAATGCCGTTTGCAATACACAACATTTTCCTTTAGTCTTTATTGTCTCTATTTTTATTGCTAAATTTAATTGTGCGATTATGATTATGATTATCATCTCTGTGTTGATGATAGCTACTTTTCCTTAAAACTATCAATACCCATAAGGTCGAGGACATTGTCTCCGACTAATTTAAAGCTAATATGCTATCCAAATTCTAATGCACTCCCTCCTTGTGGCCAGCAGAAGAAAACAGGAAAAAAAAAAAAAAAAAGGAAAGGTGAGTTCTAGTTTTGATTACAAGCAGAGAACATTCCAAGTCCTTAGTTTTGACTTGCGAAGACCAGCTGACTTTTACAAATGAATTTAACCACGATGGCCTTCTACAACAGAGGCACTGAGCTTTGTGCACTGTATTCCACTGCCCGAAATTATCTGCGATATTATGATTCAGTGCATGATTTTAGGTGCTACTGGACTCCGGAGCTGTTCATCCTGATGCTCCCAAAACGTATGGTGCACTGCAGACTTCGGGGCGAGGTTGCAAGAAACCCTTTACAATTGTTTTCAAGGACTGGTAATGGTGAACGCGAATCTCTAAGGCAATTTTAGTCTTTCCAGTAGTCTTTCTTAGATTCCTTTTTCGTTTATGTGCCACAATTCACAATTTAAAAAATTTTTAAAAAAAAGAGGGGGGGGGGGGAGTGCACGAAAGGTTGAAACGCAGGAATTGGGTTGGTCTTGTTGGGCCTCTTGTAAAGTTTAATAATGTTGTGGGAACCTAACATCGAGTTGGCAACGATTATTTTCTTGGATTTGTGGAGGAATCCAATGGGTCCTGGGTGTGGTAGGCATTTAATTTTTCAAGAAAGAATGGGCTACGTTATTTTAGCCTAACAGGCTTATTGGGCCTTCGTAACTCCAGCCCATTTCTTCGTCCGTCGTTTCGTTACGCAACAAAGTCGGTTAGGGCTTAGGAGTAATGAACAAACAAACAGAAAAAAAAAAAAAAAGGGAAAATTAAGGTCGGTGGTGGCCCGGGCTCACATTATAAAAGCACAAGCCCACCCAAATTGGCCACCCAACGGTCAAGTCTGGTTTCCCTCCAACTCCGAAATCAACGTCTTCTTCCCTCCGAAATTGGCCTCTGTCCATCTTCCCTTCTCTGTCTCTGCTAGGGTTAGGGTTTCTTCTTCAAGGACGAAATGTTAATAGTGTCTTGAATCCAAAATATTCTCTCTCTCTCTCTCCCTTTCCTAGGTAGCCGGCTTAAAGATCAGAGCTGAATGCAAGTCGTCTTCGATTCTCTTGTGGCTTTCCAGTCCATCCTCGTCCACCGGCGCGCCCTCATATCCTTCTCCTTTTCCTTTCCTTTGTGTGTGCATTGTATTCCATTGCATTAAATTAACTCCAATATGATGCATTGCATGATTGTAGGACTCTAGCACTGTTTATCCGGATGCTCTGACGGTCGTCTTGCCTCAAAAGTGCGGTGCAAACTTCAGGGCAGGGTGGTTGCAAAAATGCTATACCCTGATAACAGTTACAATTTTTTTTCAAGGACTTGCGATCAACGCGAATCTCTTAGGTGATTTTAATCATTTTAGTCTTTCTTAAATTTCTTTTTTTGTTTATGTGCTGCAATTTGCAATTAAAAAACATGGCAAAGGTCAACCAAAGGGGAAAAAAAAAAATGGTAAAAGGCCGTTATAACCTGGAAGCGCAGAGATCGGAGCTCAATGCTAGTCATCTGCAATTCTCTTCTCACTTTCCAGTCTCGCCTCTCCTATCTGGGTGCTTTTATTCCCCTTCCCCTTTTTCTTTCATTTTCTTCTGCAAGAACCAAAATTTCACCACGCTGTTGTTTTCTTTTGTGTGTGTGTTTTTTTTTTTTTTTTTTTTGTTTCAAGCCTCTGAAGCCCCAGCGCCTGTGGACAATTCCTGTCCAAGGGTACATGGCTTCCTGATTCAAAGCCTCTTGCTAGGCAATCAAGATTTTTAGACTATGAGCCACACTATTTTTATCATTATTTAATATTAAAGCATATAAAACACCGAGGTTCTTTGGTGGTTCAAGCACCGATCCTCACCTTAATATCCAATTTTTTGTTCCGATAGAAAAAAAATTCAATGTGAATATGTTCTGTGTTGCTAGATTTTGTAGGTTGCTTCGATCCACTTGGATATTGACTAATCTTTCCTTTTGAATTGGTAAATTGAAGAGCTGATGTTCTTCTTCTATGCTTGAGGGTTTATGATGTTGTGTATATCTAAATTCATGCTGTATGTGTAGCTCTATTCTGTTAGACATATGTCTTGCTCTTGCTGCAGTTGATTGCAGTGGTGTACAAGTCCATGTGAGGCACACCTAAGGTGCTAGGGGCAGGGGTCTAGGGCTTTTATACCCAAGGCAAAGTGAATTCACCTGGGCCCAGGTGAGGCAAACAAGGTGTATGCCGTTTTGATATGCTGAGATACATAAAGAAAAAGCTTGCCTTTTCCTGAGTTTCCTTTGATGTTTTAATTTTTTATGAAATCAGACAAAACATTCGATAGTTTTCTTACATACTGGATGTTTTAGGGTAATATGATGAAGGAAAAGAAACTGGAATGGTGCCAAATCCAATAGAAAACCGCTCATACGAGAAGGCATTATCAACATCAGGGGAACAAGTTGAAGCTAAAGGCACAAGTGTCTGACACCACCAGGTAACCTCTTTCTTCTCTTGTTATATATTTGCGTCGGTCTCCATTTGCCCATCTTATAGTTACCAAGTATTGGTTGACTAATTGATTGATATGCAATATTGCACAATCAGACCATGAGCACATACACATCCAAAAAGTGGACAATGAGGTAAACATGAAATATAAGTTACGTGATTGAATGAATCTGATGTTTGGAAAATAAAGATGGTCAATATTGTTGATAAACAATAACCTGTCATTAACTTAAAAAAAAAAAAAAAAAAAAAAAAAACAAGTCTTGCATAAATACTTTGGTGTTTGTTTTGTGATCCAGTGCCAGGTAGGCAGTAGTATTCCTAGAACTTGAGCTTTGTGGTGAATTCAGAAGGATACAATGTACATAAATATCAACACAGATGGCCTGTGCGCTCTACTTCAATCATTATTAGAGCAATCCCAAATTCATAATAAGTAACAAACCGATCTATGTGCAAAGATGACTAGCCTGATCTAACTATAGTTTTAGGAGTCAAGACCCCCGCACCCACCCCTCTTGAAGCTTTCTTTTAAAGTAGAAGCATAGCAGAAGAGTAGTTTCTTGCACAGTTTGCACAGCAAGATATTATTCCCTTGATGCTTGCCTCTCTCGGGAGGGAACTCTCTTCTTCCCTTCTTTGAAGAACTCTTATAAACTCATCTGAGCTTAAACTGCCATCACGATCATCATCAAACACATGAAATATTATGTCAACCAAGTTATCAGTGATGGAGATTCCACATACCTGGAAATATTTGAACGACAGCATAATATAAAATAACAACATAAATAAGTGGGGTGTTGAAGAGACTCAAAACAAAAAAATATAAGCAACACAATAGCCTCTAGGAATATTTACTTGGGATGCAGCTCTCTGGAAGTCAGTTTTGGTCAGTACTCCATTGGCTTTTCCATAGCTGAAGATGGCCAGAGACAATGCATGCAACTGTTTTCGCAATTCAGCGAAATGCTTGAACTCCTCAAATGTAATCCGTATGTCTCTGAGATGCTGCTCTGTGCTTAATTCATCAACCCGATCTAACAACTTGTTTATGTGATTTATATCAGCAGATGCAACTAAGGACAAGGCAAAATCTGTAGCTGATATGTTGCCACGTGATTTGTAGTCATAATGAGCAAATTCCAACCGCAAGATCTGTAAAATTCAACAGAATCAGAATTTGCAGATGCAAGGAAATGTGACGGGAAGTAGTGATCCTCCGGGAACTATACATCAAAATGAAACAGTATAGTGGCATTTGCACTAGAAGCATTTATGCCAGACCAATCCTAGAACATTTTGGACAGAGAAAAATACATACTTCACTGTGCAATTCTCTTAAAAATTGGACAAATCTCCCATGTTTTAGACTGGCCTTGCCATCTTTACCAAAGAAGTATTCTAACAGGCCACCATTCTCTACAGGCTCGACAACCTTGAATGTAGCCCGTCGTCCATTTCTGTGGGATGCTCCTTGCCTGTTTTGAGCTCGCATTAGATTCATTACTTTCTTAAACTCCTCCCTGTCAATCTCGCTGTTAACAGAATTATAATCAGTTAACCATACACACATAAGGCAGACAATAAGTTGAGAGATAAACGAGTAAAGTAATCCACAACTAAAAATTGGTTCTCAATAGAGGAACCCTTGGCTAGAAGGGTGTGAGGGACCCACCCGTTATTGTCAAGGTCAAACATTTTAAATGCCATGGAGAAGCTTGATTCGGGAATGCTGAGAAGTGTTACAAAAAAGATGTACCTGATTTCCGCGGACAGACACAACGAATCAGAGAGTGAAACGCAGAATTGAGCACAGGAAATTACAGTGGCAGAAGGCCTAAAGTTGCCTCTTACTCTGGAAAGGACACAAGGCCATCACCATTGGTATCAAAAAGCATGAAAAATTGTGAGGGATCACAATGTAACTTGCCAGGGGCCCGCTCGCCTCTCAGAAATCCCTCTCTCACACGGTCTGATTCGAATGGAGGGAATACAGGAACAACTGCTCGCATCAAGTCTGGGGGTGTCATAAGCACTTCTCCGGCAGGGGTCCTCAGAGATGCGAAGTACTCAAAAACCTGAAAACAAAGAAACAAGCTTGACAAGGCGACAAAAGCATTACAAACTTTTGCTTCATTGTCTACATTGCAAGGCCTAACGAAGGGCCGATTTGCCCTGCTATGGACTAAACATATACGACATGGTTCTCGGAGATGAGCAATATCTGACCTTGCCTCATTGCTCCCCTCAAAACTGGGATCGGCCTTCAGTGTAAACGTCATTTGTCAAAGGTGTGCCTTTGCAGGCCTGAAGGTCATTGTTCCTTCTTCTTATGCTACAGCTTTTCATAGACCGTAGCAAACGGATGCAAACAATTATGTTCTTATTTAGCAAAAATATGACTTGGAAAAGTTCTTCCCAGTCAAACACACCCTTATGAGGTTCACCATGGCATCAGATGGTAAGGAAAGCAAGGTTCAACTTGTTAGAATTTAATGTGATTTTGGCCCTTCCACACGGTTTAGGCCTTTTGTGTTGATCGAATTTTTGATATGAAACCAAGGTCTTTTATGATTTGGATTTATTGGTTTTTTCAACACGGTATAAAAGTCTTACTAACTTAAGAGGCCTTGAGTTTAAACCACACTTCCCTCATTCTTGATCAGGTGCACCTTTTTCCTCTTTGCTCATTATACCTGATTGCTTCAAAAGCAGTTGCTATTATTTTCTTGTTCTTCAATGGTCATATTGTCAATAATTCAATGCGTTCCTGCTTATGACATCCATAACCTGTGTTGCTTCCAAACATTCATTATCAGATGTGATTTTCGAAGGAGGTTGATACCTTCTCTGGTGAACTTTGCAGCCTTATGCGCTTTTCGTATTTAAAGAAGACTCTTCTCCTAAATGAATCTGAAACAATGAACAGAACTTTTCAATATCTGGATTTCTCCAAACAAGCCGCAAAATAATCAAAATAGGACTAACGAAGAACCCTTTTCATTTTTTGAAAAAATAATAATAAAAAAAAACAAATAGCTACCTCCAAATAGGAATCTACTCTTCTTTTCTGTTCGAAAATGGTCATCATCTGTTGCCCGTGCTGCCTCTTTTTGGCTCTCAGCAAATGCCACCAACGAGTTCTTGTCAACCGAAGAGCAACACCAATAGCTGAAGCACAAGCTGGAGCCAACAATCCCAACCACTGAAGTGACTGATCTCAACGAAAACTTCTCATAGCCGGACCCACCAGAGGATGATCTCGAAGAAGAAGATGCTGGCGACAGTGAGGCGGACCATTCTGATTGGCTGAACCAGGAATGCAAATGGGACCGCTGGCCTGCAAGTCCTAGTCTACGTTTCAACTGCGTGGGTCTGCTCCGGGATGCCCAGGAAAACATAGTACAAGAGTAGATTTTTTCTGGCTCTCACAGCGTCCAAACCTGAAAAGTATTTGCCGAAATTGAGCAATAGATGGTTACAAGAACGGAATTGGAGGGGCAATGTACTTTAGTTACGGTCTTGTTGACCGAGAAAGACGGGGTTGGTTAAGCTTTAGATTGGAAGTCGTGGCATTCTTGCGCCACATTATCGTACAAACGAGATCAACTGACAGAATCATTCGCAATGAACCATATGATCATTCAGTTTGACCAATGGCTGAGAGAACGCCGCGCCTCATTGCATGTTTACACATAAGGGTCTTACTGGAGACTTTAGTTGGAAAGACAAGACAGGGTGGATATGTCAGACCTGAGTCCGGTCTTTTTTATTTTTTTATTTTTTTTTCTTTAAATATATATGATGCGTAAATAAGTATCTAATTTAAGCGATTAATTTTTTTATGATTATGTACATATTTTTTTCTTTTTTTATTAATTTTTTTTTTTTTACATATTTTACCTTACCTTTGTTATTTACGTATCATACTTCTTTTTTTTTTTTTCCACAAAAGCATAAAAACATTTGAGCCCCGTGTGAACCCTGCGCTTGCCACATTACCGACATATCTCCCCATCTGTTTCCTTAACATTTCCCTTTCATATATAATATAAATATCTTCAAAACGATATTTTTCATGAGTTGGTTTAGGTGTTTCCTCGGGTCGAATTGTCAAAACGCGCCTTAAGCTTTATTGAATGGACTCGTCTCTCCTACAAAAATACCATAATTGGTCCTAGACTTTGCATAAACTTTTAATTCGACCCCAAAACTATATGCTAATTGTTAAGTGGGTTTTCAGCTCTATTTTAATCATTTGCTGATATTTTACATTTAATCTTGTTATTACATTCAAATTGTTATTACGTAAAATAATAAAAAAATTTATTTTTTTGTAATTGCCTTTTTTTTTTTTTTTGAGAAAATGTAATAGACGTTTCTCAAAAAGATTGGTTTTAAATCAATGGAGTTCTTATATATATATATATATATATATATATATTGACTCTAATTCCTTTTCTTTCCTTTAAAAAAAATTTTCCATAGAATCTCCAGTGTCATAAAGAAGTGGCATGGAGAGTATACAAATAACTGCAAATCGCCGTCCGAACCATGGGACGAGCATCTCCATGACGTGTTTTCCTCCATTAATTTCCTGCAACACATCCCTGCCCACCTGAAGCAGCTCGATAAAGGAAAAGTTTTACAAGCGCCCAAACCACACTGACACCAGTTTCATGTCAACTTGTTTCCGAGAGACATTTCGTCGTCTCCCCCACTACATTGCTTGGAGTTTGCGGTTTGCTTCTTCATTGTTTTCATTACCATACTTCATTTATTGGGAATAGAAGTTATACCCGAAAACAATGTTCCTTTTTCTTTTTTTTCTTTTCTTCTTTTTTTTTTTTGACATCGAGGAAAGAAATGACACAATTTATCATCAAATAGTCCTAATCTAACTTTTCACCTTGATATAACATGTTCAATATACTAATTACAAAACGGCACGTCTCATCACTTATACTATGCCACGGTAGAAAGTTCAAAGAGTCAATTAACTTTCCTAATTGAATAATCCATGATAATTTTATAGTATTTTTAATCTTCCTGCCACAACTAAATTATAACGTAAAGTTGATATTTTCTAGCTAAAATACTAAAATTTTAAATTACTATGTGCAATTGAGCGTCACATTGTGGAGCTAAGAGTTTCTTTTTCCCGTCCTCTGTGGGACGAGTGATGAGCCTTCTGAATGGAAATTGTCTGAAAAGGAGCTCCGTAGCGGCGGCCCTCAAGACTCGAGGGAGACCATGGTTCCATATTTTAATGGTTCACCGCGATCTCGGTCCTCTTGGGCCACACAATACATAACCCCGAACAAATGTCGGAATGACATGTCGTACTCTGCATTCAATAAGGCAAACATGGTGGGACCAGCCCAAATTTACTGGTGTGGACCACCTGCCCGAGAATGGCCGCACACAACCAAAAATAAAAAAACAACAAAAAGGGTCTTGAATTCGTCGCATTACTCTAGTTTCCACTCTTTCTAGGCTTAGCTAGCCTACAAGCTAGATCACCATATTTTACGATGCCAAATGTTTCCTGATAATCGTGGTCTCCCAGAGTTGGAAATTTCACTTTCCTTGCACATGTTGGTAGCAAATTGATTTAAATCTTCCTATGCTCTTTTGTGATTTTCTTCATTGGGTCATTTTAATGCACGCCAGTTGTACATTTGTGTATCGTAGGTTTTTGCTATAAGCTCATGGAAAAGGCCAAAAGCACAAAACGTTACATGAATTGAATTGACGTAATTCCTTGCTTCTCACGGAAATTATAGGGGTCTAAAAGGCCCACACGTACAGAGCTCCCACAAAGTGCTCATGATTCAATCTTTCAAAATCATATGATGAAATTACTTTAATAGAATATACCATTTACAAAGTACCTAACCCTAAAAAACTGCAGCATTCCTGTAATGCTGTTCAACTTGTATATGAAATCACTACACTTTTATTATCCCAAAATTTTTCCTGTCCCTCCAGTTGTTTTTTCTTCTTCCCCCAACATCTTTCCTATGCGTGACTATCTAGTTGTGTATTGGGGTTTTTCTCTTTACTGGACTATAGTCCATTTCAGCTATGTGCGTGATGCCCACATAAAGATCATGGTCGACTTCCTGATGTCCAGAAGCTGGTGAAGAATTAATGCTGACTTTCTCATGTTGACCACCCATTTCTCCATTTGCTAGTCGGCGCGTAGCCATTGGGTTAGCCTCACTTTCTCCATTCTTCTCAGTCTGTATTAAGTAGAACAAAAATATATATATATATGAAAGTTGAGGTCATAAAATGTGTCAATCCCAGCAAAGGAAATTTAGTCGTGGCAACCACCACGTGATTAATGACCAACCTTGGAGGTATCGGTAGAAATGGCAGTAGTCACAGTAGCAAGTTTCCTATTCGTTCCTGCAGCAATACATATGTAGTACAATTGCTTAGATCATAATACTGATGTTGGTCCGGGAAGTTTATATATATGGAAACACGTTCACAAAGAATATGCGTTCAAAGAGACTTTGCTAATTTTGATCTCTGGGTTAAAAATGGCTTTGTAGGAGTACATGACCAGGAGTTTAAACCTTGCAAAACCCAAAAGCTAGCTTTTAGCTAAAAAGTCAGACTTTATGAAAAAAAAAAAACCGTTAGTTGCTTATGGAAGATGAAATTAAGAGGTACTATATCCAGAAGGAAGAAGCTAATGGTGCCTAGGTTTGTGGTTCCTAGGTCCATAATAATCCTCATGAAGCCATGGGTGATTGTATTCTGATGATTTCTTGGATACTCCAGAAACCCTTTTCTTCAAGGTACCTGTACAGTGGCCTTCTTTGCAGAGAATAACTTCTCCATTAATAACATCATTCCTTGTTTCTATCAAAGGGTTCTTCCCCACCTGCAATATTAAGAACAAATCAAATTTCCCATTAATATTACCAAGAAGGGGGGGAGGAAGGGGGACAGAAACGTCCATTCATTTTCTCTGTAAATTACTGCATTAATATGCATACAATGAAAAGAAGAAGAAGAAAGAGAATACCCACCTTGACATTTTGATATTCAACTTGCATGAAACCCTTTTCCAAACGAATCCCTGTGGAAAGAGAACAAAATACGTATATTAATTAGAATCTGCTTATCAACCTTATCAAAGATCTGCTTAAGTAATACTTCATATTCTGGGCATACCTTGAGCCTCACGAAGGGTAAGGAAGAAAAGCAGAAGAGAGAATACCAACGAAGGACTCATTAGGAAAGGAGCTTGATTCAAGAAGAGATTAGAGTGAAACGGTCAGGTGGGTTCCTGAGGTCAGCGCTGAATATATGTAAATGGATGGCTGTTTGTTTTGGTTCTCTCGCTGTTCAGTTTTGAATTACTGTCAACTTGGGGAATTTGATCACGGCACCAGCTAGGGGGTAGCTGCTTAAATATATACCATTGGCTCTATATGGGGCCCACGAACAAGTTATCCAACATGGAATTTAAGACTTGAATTTTCTACCACTTTCTTGTGTTTTTCCTTTGTCTTTATACTGTGACGTGATGTGTAACTCCATATTTGCCAAAGGAAGCGACTAAACATTGATTCATTAGGGGCAACCCATTACACAATAATAGAAAGGTTGTGGGGCTTTGGTCTTTGAGTGTATTCTTCAATGACTCTTCCCTATATGCTTTAAACAGAGGAGTTATTTTTCCACAGTGTTATCTCAAGAAACTCAGGATCAAATGCCATCTTAAAGAAGACAGGTGGAGTTTCTAAGGTCAATTCAGGACACCCATCTATACACTTCCTAGTGAAAATGGAAAAGAAGATGAAAAAAATCCTACCTTTTGGTGCTAGAATGATGAGAAGAGTTCTGTAGAATCTCTCTCATTTAACATAACCTGTTTTCAAGAGCATGCTATCGTGCAGTAAAAGCTCCTGCAATGTTCTGTCTCATTTTACTTCCATGCAAAAACAGATTTGACATCTTTTTTTTCTGATGGGACTACTGATATTTCACCAGCCGCATACATTCACTTGTATACCCATCCATCGTAACTTTTCTCTCCGGAAGCACTAGACTTTCCGTCTCTCGGATGATTGATGAGACGTCATGTCTCTTGGTTCAATACAATTTGATTTTTAACCCCTTGATTCATGTACTAAAATGTTGTTGAAGATAAAAGTTCACAGGCATACGCATGCAATTTTAAGATCAAATTGATGTGGCATATCATCATTGATATGTAACATCAATTTTCCAGACATTTGAGCAGTGATGTTTTTGGCTAGAGGAAGAGAAAAAATGAAAGGGAAAATAAAAAGAAATGCAGTCAGCGGTCGTGGGATTCATCGAGAAGAACGAATTATAAATCTCCACGTTGTTACTTTCAAGAGCGAACCCGGCCTGGCCCCACGTGTCGGAAGGGCAACAGGAGAAGTAAATGTGACGGTGACGGGCAAACGCTGAAAGTCAAACGTGGCCGATTCCCCCTTCGGCTGCTCAAAACGCCCCACTAGGGGTGAGCGGTCCACCTGGACGTCAGCATCTAGGGGCCCCTAGAAGATGACGTGACAAGTAACTCACCACGCGTGCACCGTCGGTTCACGAGGCTTGGCATTGCTTTACTCAGCAAGAAAACACCGGCGGCCGGCCATGTTCGACGATATCTCTGATGTGGGTCGACTCTTATTTATTACATCCACCGGCTGCAAAGGAGGTTGATCCTGAAAGTTCGTATAACAATAAAATTTACTTCCCATGTATTAAAAAAAAAATATATAAAATATATATATATATAATATATAATTTATCCGTCATTTTATTTTATATTATATAAATTTATTTTATTATTTTTTATTTTAAATATATTTTATTTATTATTTAATATAAAATTATAAATAAATTATATTAAAAAACGTTAAAATTAAAAAAAAAAAATCATTCTATTGTGCGTGTCATTACTGTAGTTTTTCGTCCCTTCATTTTTTGGGTATGTGCACCCACTAGCTTAATAAATTAATTAGGTTATATTAAAAGAAACAAATAAGCAAATACCAAGAAAAGATACGCTGAGACACTTGAAATTTGATGCGGATATCAATCACCACCAGAATCCAGAAGTAACTGCAACATGTTTCTAATGTTACGAACCGCTGTCTGAAAGTAAGTTGCATAACGTACTCCAAACTACGCAATGCTCCTGTCTTTTAGAAGGTGCACAAGACAATCAGTAGCACTTGTTTATAGGGCTCTCAATATTTTAGTGCCTAGGTTCAGGGAAGAGCCGAGCATATGCACTGCTCGCTGGCTTCTATTTTATTGTGCCGCTAAGTGCTAATTATATATATATAAACAAAAACTGGTCAGGTGGGCTGCCAGGATTTAAACCGTCGCGTGTCAATACAAACATAGTGATGTTACTTTTAGGAACATTCTTTCCCAAGTCTACATATATCAGATATTGATATATGCTTGGCCAACCATTACTTCCGAGACCCTTATTTACAGGAATTGTTTGCAGAATCACGCAAAGGGTTGATAAAATGAAAATGTTGGAATAAATCCAATCTATAATTTATATGCACAAATGTCATTAATTAAGTTCCAAGAAGTCTCGGCCGACAAGACATCACGTGTTTCTCGGGTTTATTTGGAACGAGTTGCAAAATGCTCTGGCGGGTCGGACATGTGGGTTCGTGATCTGATCTGTCTTTGATCTCTCCTAGGCTCTAGATGTTCGTTTTAGTTGGATGGCTGTCTCTCTAACACAGGTTAAGATTAGGGGATAAGTACATTGACAAAATTGGTAGTCGTGATAGGTTTCTTTTGAAGGGCGAGCTTGATGCAACTACAAAGTTGCTCCTTTATAATTTTTGAAGTTTTTGGTTCTCGCCTATCTATGTAAAAATATGGTAAGATTATATAAATTTGATATTTTGCGTGTAATACAATGTTGTAGTACACCGTTTTTTTAACGATAGATTCTTTTGACTCTTCATATTTTGGCCTTTTTTTTTTTTTTTTTGGAGCTTAGAAATTCAAATTAAACTACGAGTTATTAATCGCTAGAGCTTCTTGGAATTGCCAATATAATTATTTGTGTCCACAGTCAACATACAATATCAGAAACATCCTGCTTGGGTCACCATGTTGGAAATGTTGCTTAAGATTTGAATTGATTGTGTTGGTGAAATAATGAGCACTTTGTTAGTTGGTACATTAATTGTGTTGATACATTGAAATAATGAGCACACGAAAATCAAAGAACCAGAAAAAAAAAAAAAAAAGGAAAAGAAAATGACAGCTTATAGAAATTATTTGTTCTTTTGTTTTTTTTTTTTTTTGGGAGGGTCAGAGTCGATAAGAGGGAGAGGGATGAAAGTATGATACATGTGTATGAGGAAATACCGCATGTCTCACCAAGCTATCCAAAGTTTGAAAAACCAACAGCCAATTGACTAATCAATCATTTTCTGGTATATTTGACTCATGAATGGCATGTTTACTGCCCAATTGGGTGAATTAATACCAATTCATTTCTCTATTCCTTTTTTTTTTTTTTTTTTTCTGAATAAGAAAAATAATGCCAATTGTCAATAACAAAAAATTATAGTGGTACTCATTCCATGTCGATTTTCAGGTGAGGAGCAATGCAGGTATGGTGGCGATTTCCAGATTGCAGGGTTCGTTCATTTTTGACAGACACCCTTACAATGCTAGCGCCGGTTCAACTTGTAAGTTGTAATCCGTAGAGCAATCCAGACTTATTAAATTGTCTCTCTCTCTCTCTCTCTCTCTCTTTCTCTTTCTCTTTCTGTTCTAGATAAGAAAACTTCTGGAGCCATGTTTAAGGCTTTTAATGTTGTGGGTTCAGAAGTTCATTCATTCAAGTCTCGTTGAAGTTGATGGAAAGAGCTAAATGAGCTAAATGTTTTGCAGAATCAATGAATCATCAACATGGTCTCTCAAAAGATACTCTAATGTTTTAACAATTTAGGTTTCTTTCTGATAATTTCAGGTTATAATCATGAGAAGAGGGTCATGAAATTTATAAAAATAGAAAGAGCTACTCCATCAATATGGGATTGCCTGTAATGTACCATAAAAGAACCATCAACATGGGGTCTTTAATGATTCTTTCACCCTGTACCTACAAGGGGGGCTGCACATGATGTTTTGGATGTTCCATGGCTGCCGTGCCATTTGCACCAAGAGGTGTGAATTTCTGATCAATCTTGGGTATTGAATCACAAATTTATTACTAGAGGTATAAATAACTAGAAAGAATGAAGTAAAACCGTCCGTCAATCGGGAAAAAATTACTTGGTGCTTATTGGACTTCATGGAACTGTTTTTTTGTGCTTCTGCAGGAATGGCATATGCCCAAGTTGCAAAAAACCATATCCTTTCTGCCCTTTGGATTTCTTAACACGTCAATTGGCACCAAACAGCAATAATAACAGTGGGGTCAGTAAGCAATATTAAGCAAGCTCCTATAAACCTTGAAAGTATTTATCATGAAATATTATGAATTCAACGTTTCATAATATGAATTCACCATTAGGCTATATCTTCTATGATGTAAGTGAAGATTGGTCAATCAAGTCAAAAAGCTCATCTCCTAATCCAAACCCAAGCATTCTAGCCATATCAGTTGTCTTTAATTTTGGCTTTGGAATGTTGTGTTCCTTCAACCAAGAGTACACAATGAAAACTTTCTTCATGATGAAGAGCTCCAGTGCTTCAGGATTGAAAACCACGCCCATTTTCATATTCATCTGTCAACAGAAAATAAAAGTCGAGCCATTTAACCGTGCCTTTGAAGTTTGAACACATTCATATAAATTCAGTTTCATCCACTGTCCAGATACCTGATGAGGGACTAACATAGCGGCATAACGAGCCAGCTCACCCGCTCGCCAATCCAACAAGACAGGCAGCCAAGGATAAGTAGCATCAAGTCTCACAAACCAGAGTCTTATATCAGGGAATTCAGATAGTTCTCGTGGGTCATACGGATCTTCTCTAGTGTAGTTAATGGTGAATCCAATCGTTCGTTCCAGGAATTCTGTTGGCTTAGCTATAAGAAAGGTTACAAGAACACATTGTCAGACTTTACATTCCTAGTAAAGATTTTAAGAAGCTTGCTTTCATGATTTTTACCAGATGAGGGTGAGGCAATCCCTGTGGTACTCTGAAAGGGGGATAAGTCAAGACGGCTAATGGTGTCATTATCAATAACAACATCATATCGACCTTCAGTTGGAGGCATTGGAGGTGCAACTTTAGATGAATCTATCGAGCGAGAAAGACAAGAATAATTAGAAGGAATTAAACAATTCCAGTTTTGTGTCACTTGGCCATCACAATTTACAAGATCAGGAGGTCATATGGTAGGAATGCTTGCAAATCGATAGCCTCACAAGATGACAGACAGACAGCTCCAATCATGTTTGATAATTCAGACTTCCAAAAAATAAAGAGTTCTAACTCAACTTTGACTACCTCTGGCTCATTCACTATTTCAAAATTGCCAGTGGATGCTCTGGGTTAGATATCAGAAATGGAGTCCAAAAGTTAACTGGACCCTGAAATTCACAATAAAGGCTATTAACTAATGGCTGTTCAGTGAATTTTAAAGCTTGCCTTGAATAGTTATGTCTAGTGACTAGACATCTAACTTTCAAGTTTCAACTTGGCTAATTCCTGGTTCTAGATGATTTGCTATTTCACTTCTAGAGTATTTTCCAGTATGAGAACGCCAACTGAATGGACAGGCCGCGAGGAAAAAGAAAATACAGGATTACCGTCTTCTTCGTCATCATATAAAGAAAGGTCAAAGTTCCCGGATGGATCGAATGCAACGGAGACAGAAACTTGTCCGTGTTGTCTAGCGAAGGCTGGAAACGGCAAATCAGCCGGTGAATCCGAGATGGGTTTGCTTGAAATCCATGCAGAAATTGAGGGTATGTTCTGTTTTAGTGAAGGGAAGGGTGGAAATACGGGCCTGATGGTGGCAGCCATTGAAGGTGAAACGGACGATGCCTTATCTGTACTGCATTACATCTTATGCTCTACGATCTTACGGTGTGGGATTCAGACAACTTTTAGTTTCGCTGTTTTTGAGGTTTATCGTCGCTGTGGCCCCGTTTTGATAACGCCACTATCCATTATGGGTTTTTTTTTTTTTTCCTTTTATTAAGAGACAAATTAAGTTGTGAATTACGCGGTGAAATAGATTTTTTTTTTTTTTTCACTTTTTCATAGGATTAGACCGTGAAATTTCATGTGCAAAGGTGTTGAATTCGAGAAGCCGGGCCCATGAAGCTCAATTCAGGCAGGCCCAAAGGCCCAAGTAGAAAGTTCGGATCAGGAATTGGAGAGAGCAACGGTAATCTTATTTTCTTTAATTAATTTGATTATATTGTGGGATTAGTTGTCAATGGATTACTTGGGAGGAGCCACAAAGAAGGAGACCCGCAATTACTTTGACCTAACCTTGATGCGTAGATTATTATATTTAATGAAAATATAAAATCATAATAATTGAGTTTTGTTTTTAGTGTTTTTTTTTTTTTAAATTTTCTTCGGTGTTGTTTTTTTGAGGAGCCACTTGGGAGTAACGTGGTCCCACTCCCACCGTTCCCTCTGCTAGAAAAACATTAAAATGAACGACATCGGAGGTAAGAACGACAGAGAAGCTTGGAGAAAACAAGGAATACGGTTAAGTAAGAGGAGAGAAAGAGCTTCTCTGTGTGACCAAACGAACTAGTAATTCAAATTTAAAGCAAATCATAATCGATGGCTATGGCTTCCTCTTCTGCTTCTTTTCAACAAACTTTTTGCCCGAAACACCCCTGCCTTCTCTCTCGCCATTCCCCGTTTGGTCCTCCCCTCCCTCGTCTCCGATTCTCCTCTCTCAAGTTTCCCTGCGCCGGCATCCGCGCCACCGCCTCAGCCGTGGCTCTTGAATCCGTACGTCACCTTTCATCTTTCTTCCTTTACTTCCTCTTGTTTATATAAAACCCATCTTTTATTATTATTATTATTTCTTTTATCTTTTCGTTGAACTCTGATGGACTGTGAACGCCGCGCACCTTTGACTCACTACATCCAATTACTGGTTAAGGACACTATTAATGTTTGATCTTAAATTTGTTGTTTGGATCTTTCTTTTTGGTGGGGTTGTTTTTGTTCTTACTATTTCTCCCATTTTCAAGTTGAGGAGCACGATTAACGGCAAAAGTTAGAACCTTGAATGCCAAGACTGGTGATAATCTTCGACCTAGTTGCTAAGAGTTCTTGGACTGTTGCTGTTCTTTATTTTTCTTTCTTTTCAAACAAGAATTACACAAAGGGGTTCAAGAATTGATGATTGAAGAGTGCCAGGTTATTGGCAACTGAGAAGTTGAATGCTTGTGCTTGACACCAAAATCTTTTATCACCATTTCTGGTGCTTGCTACTGCTCTCCGAGGTCTGTTTTTCCTTCGTTGAAAGTCACTGTGGTAGGAAAATGGTTAAAATTTGGGAGTCTTGTTGATTTTATCACTTTCTTTTATGCATTCATTTGTTTTTGGGTTTGAATATTGCCCGTTCCTACCGACCCCCTAATGCTATGTGATCTTATAAAACTTTGAATTGCGGCAAGGTTATTCTCTGTTAAATTTCTGCTTTCAGGATTTGGGCTCACAGCAGGTTCTATCATTGGAGGTTGACCCATTCGCATGTCCAGTGTGTTACGAACCTCTAATAAGAAAAGGTCCTCCAGGTTTTAACTTGTAAGTTGTAATGCATAATGGAGCTTTTTTATATTTTTTATGATTCTATGGTTTCTGATGAAATTATCTGGACAATTTGCAGATCAGCAATCTACCGGTCTGGTTTCAAGTGTGAGAAGTGCAGTAAAACATACTCTAGCAGAGAAAATTACCTGGATCTTACTATTACTGCTGGAATGAAGGGTTACACTGAAGTCAAACCTGTTGGGACCGAACTGTTCCGGTATGCAAGAGCTATGGTCTTTACTTTATAAAATTACACTTTTTCCAATGACATGCATAAGCTCCTGTTGCATGCACATGTTCCAATAGATGTTCATAGTCATATATTACCCCTGAGGTGGCATACTTGTCTATTCTACTGTAACATTTTCAGCATCCTTATCTATGGCAATTGAAGGAAGCCTTGTTAGAGGCATATGCAGTTGTTTCAACAACCAAGTTTGGTTTTGAATTATGGTAAAGCAATTTTTAGCTTCCTAGTTTGGGTGGATGTATAATTCTTACCTCTTCTACTCTCATCTTGTTAGGAGCCCACTTGTGTCTTTTTTGTATGAACGGGGCTGGCGTCAAAACTTTAATCGAAGTGGCTTTCCCGGCCCTGATGAGGAGGTTTGTCTTCCTTGCCTTGTTTTTTGGTTTAAATTAACCATTAATTTTATTATAGGCATGAAGAATTTGATGATGCTTATTCACAAAATGAGTAGAAATTCACAATTAGATGTGAGGGTAGCATTGTTCAAACACAAGACAGCTTGGACATAAAGACTCTAATACTATGTTAAGAAATCATTCCACCTAAAAGTTTAAGCTATTAAGCGAGACCCAAGATACAGATCATATATAATACTTTAATAATCAAGTTTCATTAGCACCCAAGCAAGTAAGAGTTAGTGTTGAGTCCTTGGAATTGCTATTAGTTCCAAACTAACCTCATTACATTTGGTTTTTAGTGCAGTTTAAAATGGCACAAGAGTATTTCAAACCCGCAGAAGGTGGCCTTCTAGTAGATGTCAGTTGCGGCAGTGGTTTGTTTTCCAGAAAATTTGCTAAATCTGGGACGTACTCTAAAGTTATTGCACTTGATTTTTCTGAAAACATGCTTCGCCAATGTTATGATTTCATTAAGCAGGATGATACACTCTCATCCTTGTAAGTTTCTCTCTCTTCACTCTGATTGTCAAATGTAAAAGAGCAAAATGGGAGAACATTTTTCCTTAAGTGTTTTCTGTTTCTAGAGCCCATATTGTGATGAGACAGGAACAAACTTTTTTTTTTTTTTTTTAATGATTGTGCAGAAATCTTGCTCTTGTCAGGGCAGATGTGTCAAGACTTCCCTTCTCATCACATTCAGTTGATGCTGTCCATGCTGGTGCAGCCTTACATTGCTGGCCCTCTCCTTCAAATGCCGTAAGTGATCTTCCTTCTTTTGATTTTCAGTTGAAAGCCAGTGCTATCCAGTCCGTCAGGTCTGCAAGGCCAATTATGTTTGAGATATCCATCACTGAAATTTGGAAATGTGATTGTGATTCTTCATCTCTGCTATATCTAACGTAGTTCTTTACTGAAATATGTTGTTCATTCTTTAACGACAACTGTCTGTTAAAGTGACCAATTGTTTAAAAATAACCAGATCATTTCTTCATAGCATGTAACTTTATATATGTCTAAGAGCATGAAAAACTGGACAAACTGCTTGGATGAACCTGCAAAACAGTGCTGGTAGGAGACATTTTCTTGGGCAGGGTATGCAGCCTATGGGAAAGATAAGTGGAAGTCACTGAGATTCCGGCCATGGGTGCTGCTATACAAGGCTAAGAATAAGGAAGTTGTAATATCTATAGCTAATGAAATCTGAAAGCTTAATCAACAACACATTATCACAGTTAAGGTAGCTGCCAGGACAACATTTATACCTGCTGATAAACAACAATATGTGATTGCAAGTGACAAATGTTATAGAAGTAATACACGCATAATCATAAAGTAAAACTATGGCTAGTTAAGAGTGATGACTCTATGGAATAATTGCACATCCTGTGGCAATTCACTGTGTTTTGGTGGAACTGGTGATAGTCTCTGGTTCAGAGGAAGAGCACATTGTCTTGACCTTTTTGGTGTAGGAAGCACTGGATATCAGCTTCTGCACATGACATTTGCATCCAGCAATCATTTATTTGACATGAGCAACGTTAGGAACTGGTGGCTTGCTATGATATCCATATTGATCGTTTGTCTTCCTTGACATTTGATGGACATTTCAAGTAGTGACATGATCTATTCGTCTCAGGTTGCTGAAATCTGTCGGATATTGCGAGGTGGTGGAGTCTTTGTCGGAACAACTTTTCTCCAAAGCAGTTCAAACACTCCCTGGTTAGCACTTGCTTTCCGACAGGTGGGACAACATATAACTATATCCACATTTGCATTTGTAGGCATAACATTCTGGGCCTCAGTATTCCAGAGTATGATGTATGTGCTTGTGTGTTTATATCTTTGCATTGGGCTACTACTTCGAGTCATTAACCTGCCTAACTGGCAGCATTGGAAGTAAATGTCTGATTTTTAATGAGATTGTCAGTCCACTGGAGAAAGTGATACTGAAGCTCTTGAATCTTAAAGATACTAGATATTTCCATCTTTATGTGAAGTTGGTCTCCATCTCCTTTACCATATCAATTCCTCTATTCCAAGGACTCTACAAAATGAAAATCGGCTCATTTTCTAGAGATTTATGTTTGTTTTTTGTCTTGACTTGTAAGAGTGAAGTTATGTAATGAAAGAATATGTTTCTTAAGATGTTTTAGGGCATTTGGTGGTGGACCTTATATAAACTGCTCTTGCAATCAAATGATTATTGGTGTTCGATCAATCTTAATCATTGTTATGTGTCTGTGTGGACAGCGGGCTCTGCGGAACTATAACTACTTCACGGAGGAGGAAATTGAGGACGTGTGTACATCATGTGGTCTCACCAACTACACGAGCAAAGTTCAGCAATCTTTCATCATGTTCTCCGCTCAGAAACCTTGAAGCTAGTTTTAAGTCATTAGCACCTCACTTTCTGTACTTGGCCTTATTGGATTCATTTGTTGGGTCAGTCTATATTAAATGTCAGAATATATAGCCAAATTGATGGACGTGAGCTGAAAATTGATTACTTTGGGGCAGGCATAAATTATCATCATTAATGAAATGTGTCATTAGAAGAAATTGCTAACCGTAGATTTTGTTGAGAAACAATCAGAAGGTAGATATGCTTTGAGACAATCAGATTCAACAGTCGTTAGACTCATTACAGGGATTGAAATGATCAAGCCTTACTGCTGCAATGGAAGATCTGGGGTTTCTGCGGCAATAGGATTAGCTTGGGATACTATCTAGTGAACTATGAATGCATTTTGATGAGATACCCATTTCATGTCTGTGATTCCCCTGATCCACCAACAACGAAAAATCACAACACTTTCAAGGTGATACATGGTGACACTCAACAGGAAAGCGACACACACACGCATCAGCCGTTGAATCAAGCGGGTATACAGATACCTGATCCAACGTTAATCAGAACCCGATTAAATATTCATTGATCAGAGACTGTGGTACGTGCTTACACTGTAGTCATCGCCTCACTTGATGTTGTGGGCAGTCCTTGGTGAAAAGGCTCCGCACATGAGGGGATGAGGCACTAAACTAAAGAAAGCCCTTCTTTTTCAGCAGAGTGAAGTGGGCATGTGAACCCCATCTTTGTCTCTGTCGTTGACCCACAAATGGACAGGGAGATCCCCTCGTGCCGTTCGCAGAGCTTACTCGCCCTCCGTTTGTTCCTCCAATGCTGGTATCCCTTTTTGCCAAAAAGGGAGAAAAATATGTGAACTGAATAAATAGATATTAGTTTATTATTATCTTCAGTTATAATTAATATATATTTTTTTTGTAATGACAATTAAATTGGTATTAATTTGTATCTATTTTTCGTATAATTCTAATAGAAATCTTATTTTTTTTCTGTAGTTAAGAGACAACCCGTAAATCTCATCTCTCTTAATTTGTGTATCTTTGACTGTTGACCGGCCAGCAAAATGCTCAGTTCATATTTGAAAAGAGGAATATTGGGTCAGTCAAAGACAGCAGACACCCTCTTCAGTCTTCAGTCTTCTCTTGTTAGAGCTTTGGTTTATAATTGAGAATCAGTTTAAGGTCAGGCCATTGGATCCCTTGCACATGAGGTTCTCGCTTCACATGTCACGTGGTGGGCGGCAACCCTTTATTTCTTCATCATCTCTTTCATAATTCCTCAGTTTTTCTTTCTGCTTCCTTTTTCTTTTGATTTTCCTTATCTCTCCATCGGGAAGACGGAGACGGTGATAAATTTTCTTAGCTGCAAGTCAATCTTGATTATCAAATTCACTTGCATTCTATTTTTAGCCGCAAGTTAAATCTTTGTTTTTATAGTTGTTTCCAACAGTTCTTGATATTAAAATTGTCCTTATGACTGAAGGTCTCAAACAGATTTAGAGCCAATTCAACAGTAAAAATAAAATTAAAAAATAAAAAAGAATTCAACATTGATGGGGTCACAGCTTGATCACAGCCAAAACAGGAAAGAATTTTGTAGATTCCGAAGTTAATTTATAAGGATCCAGGGGCCCACCTGTCAATACGGATTGTCCCGTGACAACTCATCAACTAGCCAAGCGCCTAAGGCGTAGATATCAAGTGAAAAGTTTCAAGTATGCAGAAACCAAATCTGTGAACAACCCCTCCTGTTTTTTGGCAAATATGTTTTACCAGAAGCGGAGCCAGTGTACTTTTACAGGGCCTGCCCTCGTTGATGACCAAAAGTTTCGGAGTTGCGGAATTGAAATGGAAGGCTGTTGGCAAACCCCAAGGTTAGGTCTTGAGTAGAGCTTAGACGCAATCAAAGGGGCTAATTAACAAGGCAATTAAGTTTTACCTTAAGTCTTAATCTAGCTTCTAGTGCTGAATGAGGTGTGCTTGTCTAATCTTTGTCTCATAGCTTCGCCCATTATTGTCTTAAAGGCAGCAGAACACAAACTTCTCATTTCTTGTTAGTGGAGTGGTTGGTCCATTGTTGCCATGTTTGATTGCTCAAAAACCGGGTTTCCCTTGCACGTCTGTTTTTTTTTTTTTTTTTAAAGCTTTACAGAGATGGTTTCAAAATTTGCTGCTATGGTAACATGGCGCCGGTACAAGGGACTGAAAGTTGTTTGTTAGACAAAAAGTTGTCTTTCTCAATGGTCCTTTTAATTTTTCCCCTTTGAAGGCCAATCATAATTATTATAAACCATTTAAGTTCCAGCACCGAATAGGGTTCCTCTTGTTACATATAGCCTATTTTTCAAATTTGTCAACCCAAAATTCAAACGTCCATCAGACATAATCGTATCATATCTTTTTTTTATTATTTATTTTTTTTTTTTTCTTTGAAAGATTAATTAGAGACTATCAGGTTATTGGGGGACTTCTGAGTTCTGACTAAGTAGCACACATGGTTGTGTGACATACTCCCCATTCAACTATGTACCTCAACTAAAGGACAAATGAACAATGCAATGAAGTGTGAAAATATAATCTATAAATACATTGAAAAAGGTAGCAGCTGCTTCAAGAAAAGCTTAAGCCAAGAAAATTGACAAATGGTAGTTTAAATTTGGAGTGGTAAACCATGGCAGACACGGAAACGGGGCCCACGTTCTCTCTTCATATCTTACTTCTTTTCTTTCTTTCATAATGCTCTCTCTCTCTCTCTCTCTCTCTCTCTCTCTCTCTCTCTTTCTCTCACACACACACACACACAAACAAACGACAAAGCCCTCGTCCTATTGACAAAATGCTGTGTACTCTCCAAGGAATAAATATATACCCTGTTTCCCTTGTGAACCTCCATAAATACCCTTATCTAGTTGCCCTACTTTCTCTTCTTCTATTGTTACACCACTGTGTATCTTGGTAAGAGCTCAAGTGGGGTTTTTATTTTGTTGTTTACGCGAGCATGGTATGTGAATTCTCTCTTTTTTCTCCATCTAAGTCACTATGCATAATTCAATTTCAAGTGTTGCTTGTCTGCAATGTGTGATTTTCAGGGAATCCAGAAGCCTGCATGGTTGGAAGCACTATACACACAAAAGTTCTTTGTGGGGTGTTCATATCACGAAAATGCTAAGAAGAACGAAAAGAACGTGTGCTGCTTGGATTGTTGCATTAGCATTTGCCCTCATTGCATTCCATCTCATCGCTTCCACAGGCTTCTTCAAGTTCGGCGTTACGTTTATCACGACGTGGTCCGATTGGAAGACCTCCAGAAGCTCATAGACTGCTCAAATGTTCAGGTTGATGATTATGCCTTTCATACTCTCTCTCCCACTTAATTATATACCACTATTCTGGCATAATTCAGTTCAAATGCAATTGTGTGCGCTAATTTAGCTGGAATCTGTATTAGGCCTACACCATAAATAGTGCAAAGGTGGTTTTTATCAAGAAGAGACCCCAGAACAGGCAATTCAAAGGGTCTGGAAACTATTGCACTTCCTGCGACAGAAGTCTTCAGGAGCCTTTTATCCATTGCTCTCTAGGGTGCAAGGTAATTCAGATCATTGTTACTCTTGAAGCATCTATCAGCCAACATAGGATTCCCTTTGATATATATATATTTTTTTTTTTCCTCCAAGCTAGAAGAACTCCTTGGTACTACGTAATCATAACAATAATGCACCCACCACATCCTATGTCGTGATCATAATAATTTTACGGGGCAAAGAATTGCAATTAAGCAGTAATCACTGTGGAAATAAACGAATTAATGCTAGAAAATTGGACCTTGAGGCTTCTTAATCGATGAGCAAATGTAACTTGACTTGTATTCTATTCTATGTGTTTGTTATATGTGTAGGTGGATTTTGTGCTAAACCAATATAAGGACCTCTCTCCATATTTGAGGAAATGCAACATTTTAACGCTTGGTCCTGACTTCTTGATGCCTCAAGACGTGGGAGACGAGGAGGTGACCAACGAGACGCCTCATTCCACAATTATGGACTCCGATGAGCCAATGGTCAGCTGGTCTTCCGGCTCGTCCGGGTCTGAGAACATGAGCATGGCGTGCACGGAGATTGTACGGAAGAAAAGGAGTGGATTATGCGTTTGTGCAAGACCGTCTACCAAGGTTTCCGACGAGGACATGGCCAGTAGCATGAGCAGAAGAAAAGGCATTCCTCATAGATCGCCTATGTGTTAGAATTATGAGAAGGGATCTCTCCTAATTATTAAAAATGTTAGTCTAATCTTGATATTTTGACTGAATCCTTCAAAATTAATGTTCTTTCTCACTCTCTCTACTCTCTGCTGTTTTCAATTTAAGTTTAATTAATCACCCGGTCGGGGTTTTTGTCTTAATGGCATCACGTGGTTCCCAATTCCGAGTTATGGTGTCGTACGCTTTCCCAAGAATTTCTTATTTTTTTATACGATTATATTAATAATTGATCAATTCGAGAACCTTATTTGTTCCATACTTGTGTACTCCACTCTAGGAATTAGCATATTATATAAATAGGGTAAGTACGTGGAGGCTTGATTTGCATAGTTACACAATACTAAAATTAAGATTTCAACTTAGAGGGTTTATCAAAAAAAGGGACAAAGGAGAGAGATTTCAAGTTAGAAGCTTGAAGTTTTGAATCATGGTATCCCAGAGCACACATCATAATAGTTAGTATCTAAGCCTTTAATAAGAACATTCTCAAAAGTTAATCAACATTCGTACTTGGTTCAATTCGCAATTTTGTCTGACAAAGTCATCGTCACTGGCACAAACTTTAATCACTGCTGTGCCTTGAATTTTTATCCCACTTGCACAAACATTAAGCCCCCCATAATCTCCATTAACATCGGATAATGATGCTTTTGACTATCAACAGACAACATTACCGACAGCAACGGTGCCATCTCTCCTCGAAGATAGAGAGCCAAGGTTTAACCTTGTGAGTGAGGAAGAGAAAGTAACCGAAAGCAATTAAGCAAACATCGACCCATTATTTATTTATGTGGTTTTGGCGATATTAGCAATGCTTTCTCTCTCTTTTATTATTGTTATTTGTGTGTGTGTGTGTGTGTGTTTTTAAATATGCTTTACACTTGCTTCTGGGCCTTCTGGATCGACTAGGGAGAAGTTATTTTGGGCCAATAGGATCCATCTGCTCGAAGCTCACTGGCCCAGGAGGACATCTATTGCTTTTACTCCAAAATTGGGTATGGGTTCTCGATGGCCACGCCACGGAGCAGTTTTACGAGAGGGCCGCGGCAAAACGATGCGTATCAGTATTTCAGGACTAAAGGCCTCAAATCAATTGGACCCAATTAATCCAAAAAAAAAAACGAAAATCTCCTATTTTGACAACTCTAGGTGGGTTATACACTTACCTGAGAGAACTTATATACTCCATCGTTTTGAATATTTAATAATTTTTTTTTTCTAAGAATTACATAATTTTCACATTCTTATATCTCACTCCAGAAGGTTAAAAAAAAAAAAAAAACCTTGACCGCTTTGCCATTTTCAAAATTGTTGCTTGGAAAACTTCTGCTGCTTGAGATTGAGATTATATGTATGTTTCTTTTTCCCAGCGCTCCATCAATGATGGATCACATGGTATCACAATGCAGCCCAATCCCAATTTTACCCGACTGAAAGTGGGAATGGCAATTCCCCTTTTTAAACAAATAGATACCATATAAATGAAACCTCATTGTTTTTTTTTGTATAAGAAACCAAGAAAAAAAAAAAAAAAACAAAACTCTTTTCGTGGTGCGGCATCCTGTATCAGAAAAGAAACCACTAACTTATTGTTGAGATATGTCTTAGGGTGCATGGTGGTGCATGTTTGTCACCAAGAACCTGTAATCGTATGCAATTAAGGAAATTAAGCCGTAATCCTGGTGCATTGGATGTTCCTGGTTCATATCACTTGCATGTGTCAACTGCATGGTTCAGTTCAGCCCCTGGAAAAAAAAAATGTCAACAGCTGATGATCACTGAGCTTGAAATCCTAACTGAACCTTCATTATCAAGTGTACTGTAAGACATATGGTAGGCAAATCAAATTGCAATATCACTTGAAGTTTGAGAGCCCAGGATTCCGATTTCCCACGAAAATGCGAGGTTGGAGATTCAAAGTTGCACATCATAGAAAGATCAGTAGTAGGCCATTGGTGTGATGTCATATTGCAATGAATTGGGTTCCATCGGCATGGTGCCTCGTTTATGCTTGATCTGGTTTGTCCAAGTTTCCTTCGTGGATTTTCTTTCATCTGTTTCCTATCTTTTTCTGTTTATTTTTGTCATTACAACGGGTGCATGGATGCACAAGGGACAGAAGCAGTATAGTTTTAGTGGGAAAAAAAAAAGAGAGAGAGAGAGAAATTCAGAGCATTAATTAGCGACCTTTATTTTTGTTACTGAAAGCAACTCTGAAGTGCTAATATATAACACGATGAATGCTCATTGGGTCCACGGGTCATTTCATTAGATGATAGAAGAAGTTGATGGAGGGATAAATCCAAGTAATATGGTTAATTTGATAATCATTTGCCGTCACTTTTCTTCTCTCTTTGTAGTTTTTATTATGACCCACAATTTAAAATATGAAATATGTATGATGTTTAACCTTTCAGATTATTATATTTTAATATATATGATCTACTATTAATTTTATTTAATAACTTAAAATTTCAAGTTAAATAATTTTATAACATAATATCAATATTTTTATTACTACATAATCATAATTTTATATCGAGTTGTTTTTATTTTTTACATTTAATTATAAACCAATAGGAAAATCCCAATTCTTCTATTATTGCCTTCTTTATCGGCCCTTTTCATTTTATCTGCCGGCATGGTATTCTTGTAACCAGACCGAATAGGTGGATTAATCCAAATACGGGTAAAATGGCATCAACACTACCCAAATAAAATAAAATAAGCAGTTTCACTTCCACCAAAATGAGCTCCCCAGAGACCCTGGAAATCACAAAAGGTCCAACCAGGACAGACACATACAGCACAATATACACGGTATCTATATGTTGTTTAAGCGTTGGCAACAACCCCAGAAAGCGCATTTCCAATCCTGGAACTAACCTAACCTTTAAGATGACTTCATATTTTTGCAATGTAGGTCTATTCGGCTTTCGGCAGTTGGGGGCAGTTGATGATTGTCCAGGTCACTAGAGATCATCAACCAATACGCCAGCGACAGACGCCGACAACGTAAGCACCATTCCAAAGCTCCATTTGCGTAAGCTTGTAGGAGTAGAAAATTGTCGATTATAAGAAACCATACAAACCCCCCACAAACACACACACACGCGTACGTCACTTTCTCAATCAATCAACCGTGGATTAACAGTAATTAAATGTTGCATAGAAGGTAAGGCAAGAACCACATGGACTTGGGAAAAACATTATTTAATGATGTATTTATAATTATTTAATACATAATCACAAGTTAAAATCATAAATATACAAATCATGTCAACCTATCACCAGCAAACATTCTTAATATAATATGACGTGAACTTTGATTAACTTCTGGGGAGAAGAAGCCAAAATACGTAGAATCATAGAAATGTCAAATGTTTTCGCGGGACCCCCCATGCGCGTTCTCACAGAACTAAACCGTGCCGACGTTATGGTCGGTGACTGTGGCCCCACAATTCGAAAATTGCTTAAAAATTAAATTATCACATTGGTGTGACATGGAGAGATGAAGAGAGACAGAGAGACTAGACGGTGGGGACGCGGCAATAACTCTGCGCATTGTCACTTGTCTGATTGCAATGTTCGGCCTCTTGCCTCTTGCCTCTTGCCTCTTGCCTCTTGCCTATTGGGTTTTGGTTAACGGGCCTCGATTCTCTGCTTATTGGTACACCCGTATGAATTGTTTTACAACCGTTGGAGGCAGCTGGTTGGATTCCAAGGCAGTCAGATCTAAGGATTTCCGTGCATTCTTAAGGTGCACATGTTTGCGCTGAAGTATTTCCTTATCGATCTAAGTTTTAATTCAGTTAAGCTCGGAATTAAATATAAATAGAGAGATTAAATAAGTAATAATTTGGTAAATTTGACATTATATATTAATTAAAAATTTTAGAATATTAAATTTATAATGCTTACTCTTCGTTTTTATTTTTAATATATAATTCATATTTACACTTAAGATTTGAGTAGCTTAAAGTTCAGATATTACTATCTTATTACACGTTAATTTAGTTTCAAAGAGGGCTGCAAATTATTAAGTAAGGGATTGCATTAGAAGCCAATTAATAAAATTAAGTAAGAGGTGAAAAAATGGAAATTAGGGAGATATTTCAATAGTCCTTAATTTAGAAGTCACGAGACTCACAGCTAAAATTCAGTACTATGAACGCGGAGGGGGTTATTGACCTTTGGGCGATAAAAACGGCAGACAAAAGGCCAAAACGACAAATAACCATCTGTTCCAAGCAATGTTCGATTGGAATTCGATTCCCTGTCAAGAAAGGGCAAAAAGATGGATGGATTGTCCAAACCATAGGACTATGAAGCGATTATTTATTATTTTTTTAACAAACAATTTTGTTTCGTAAATCCGAAAATAATTCTTTTTCATTTTTTTTCTCAACCAAAACCACCGATCTCATCTCACCAGTTATAGTGAAAAAAGAAAATTAATTCCGTATATTTTGCTGTGCATGGAGTTGCTGGGATTTAACTTTTAATACGTGGAAAAAATAAAAAACCCATAACAACTTCCCTTTAAAAAAAGAAAAAAGAAAAAAAAAAAAAGCGATAAACCAAAAAGAAAAAGGCTCAAGAGGAAAAATGGGAAAGACCATGCAAACTTGACCCAGACAAAAGAAGCATAAATCCAGGAGCAAATTCAGAAAACAAAAAACTAACCTGAAACAAAGGGTATTTTCGTTAAAAAATAATTAAAAAAACCTTAATACTCTCACAGACCATGTAAATCAGAATATAAAAAAGGCATCTCTTTTTTGTCTTTACCAGCTTAGCTGAAAAAGGTGAGTGCACTAGATCCCCCAAAAACTCTCTCTTTTCTCTAAATATTAAACACCGCAGCATTGTTACACTTGCACACACACGCATTCATACATTCTCCGGCTTTCTTTCTCTCTGGGCGGAGAGCACAGAAACAGAGGAAACAGAGAGAAAGCAAGAAAGAAAAGAAGAAGAAGAAAAATAAAAAGGATCAAGAACCATGTTATGCAACAAATCAAACCCATTACTACTATTCAATATTGTTGCCTTCAGTTTCTTTCTTTTTCTCTTCGCGTCCTCTTCAGGAACTACCCCACTGACCACCCACCTCCAAACTCTACTTATTCCAGGTGAAGTTTTGATCTTTTTCTTTGTTCTTTTATGTTTGGGTTACTTTGAACGTCGCTCCTAATATATTGTCCTTTCTTGTAAAGTTCCCTTTTTTTTTAAAAATAATATGGTTTTCTTGTCTTTTTTATTCATATGCCGGTGGTTTTCTTCATTTATAGGGGTAGCTGTTGGTAGAGTAGGACATAGTACAGTGGTGTCATGGGAGAAAAGGAGGCACCTTGCAGAAGGCAACTCATCTTCTCTGATATTGGCCGCGCAGAGAACCCAAAGGAGAGACCCTTTAGACAACTTTAAGCGCTACACTGGTGGCTATAATATCAGCAGTAATCATTACTGGGCTGTGAGTCTTTTTTTTTTTTCCTTCTTCTTTAACCTATTATTGTTGTTTCTGCTTCTTCTTCTTGTGATCTTCTTTGTGTTTTTTCACTTGGGGTTTCCTTCTTCTGCGGTAGTTAGTGTTAGAAGTTATTTTTCTTCTCTTTTGCTTGGTGGTCTCTGATTGTTTATCAAATGGCCATTGGCTAGTGGCTTATTGCTTAGTTTTATGCAGCTTTGATTACAAGGAATTGGAAACTGATGACCTTTTTGTATAATTTAATACTATTTACAGTGTGCTAAAATAAAATTGGATTATCTTCTCTGAAGTTTATGCTAAAGTGACCTCTTGGCTTTACAAATTTGTTAATTGACATTCGTTATACAATTCTTTGCTCTAATTATCACTTAAACAATGCAGTCTGTGGGCTTTACAGCGGCTCCTTTCTTTGTCATTGCTGGAATTTGGTTTGTAGTGTTTGGCTTATGCTTGGCCTTTATCTGTCTCTGTTATTGCTGTTGTCGAAGAGAGCCTTATGGCTATTCTCGAGTGTGCTATGCGCTTTCTCTCATTTTCCTCGTTCTCTTCACAATTGGTGCAATGTAAGAAACTATTTCTCTGTTAACTTTCTTTTTAACGTGTTTAAAACTATTTCTCTGTTAACTTTCTTTTTAACGTGTTTAAGTCAATATAAAATTTGATGAGACCCTCATAAACTATACTTTGCAATTTCAGTGTAGGATGCGTTGTTCTGTACACTGGTCAAGGGAAGTTTCACAATATTTCAACAAATACACTGGAATATGTTGTGAACAGGGCAAATGTTACTGCTGAAAACCTCAGGAATGTGTCAGATTATCTTGCCTCAGCAAAAAAGGTTGGCGTGAATTCAGTTTTTCTTCCATCAAGCATCCAGGGCAGTATTGATCATATTGAGAACAAGATCAACTCTTCCAGCAATGTACTTTCCACTCGTACGCAGAAGAATTCAAAAGACATACAAGATGTTTTGGACATCACGTAGGCACAAGCCTTTTACTTTTTTTCTGTTTTTCAGATCCTGTTGCTTGCTCATCGAACATATAATTATTATGAGCACTGTGCTGATGCATTGCAGGAGACTATCTCTAATTGTCCTTGCCGCTGTAATGCTTGGCTTGGCATTTCTTGGATTTTGTAAGTTTGTTATCTTCCTTTAATCATAGAAAGATAACTTTTCATTTTTTGATCTCTTATAACTATATATAAGCTCTAAATTTCTTGGTGTGGTGACATCGTTTGCAGTATTCTCCATTCTTGGGATGCAGTTTCTTGTATACTTGTGAGTGGTGTAACCTTGACAGACTTTTTTGTGTATAACACGTGAAGTCGGAAGGTGCTAATTTCGTTGAACTCTGCTCTGCAGCTTGGTGATTCTGGGGTGGATTCTTGTTGCAAGCACATTCATTCTGTGTGGTGTATTTCTTCTGCTCCACAAGTAAGTGTTTTTCCCCTGGGTAAAACATGCAGCATTACCCTTATCAAACTGCATCTTTTTGTTTAATGAACAATAATCACATGACTGATCTCTTGTTTAGTTTTCTTCCATGCGTATGAACTAACCTTAATAGTTGTAAGCCCAATAGCCCATAATATTGTAGTAATAAGTTAATAACCTGCTTTCTGATCATTTGATTATCTAAGCCAACAGATTCACGAATTTGAAGTATCTTCCTACAATCTATGCTAGTCTAAAAGGTGACATGTCCTGTTGTTAACATTTTGGTTATTGAAGCCAGCATGATCCATGACAAATGCCATAACTAAACCAATTGTAGTTTAAAAATCTTCGTTTTATGTTACCATTTCATGCTTTGCTACAAAAGCAACTGTCTGACGTGAAAATTGTTCTACGTGTATATTATAGTGTGGTTGCAGATAGCTGTGTCGCAATGGATGAGTGGGTCCAGAATCCCACAGCCAAAACAGCAATGGATGATATTATCCCATGTGTTGATAATGCTACTGCCCAAGAAACCTTGTTACGGACTAAGCAAGCCACTTACCAACTTGTTGACATAGTTGATGCCATCATCAGCAATGTTTCCAATGTAAATGTCCCTCCCCAGGTCGGACCACCCTTGTACTACAATCAGTCTGGTCCACTGGTGCCTCTTCTCTGCAATCCATTCAATTCCGATCTTACTGATCGACCATGTGCCCCTGGGGAAGTGGAATTAAACAATGCAACCCAGGTAATAACTATCCATGAATAGCCTATAGGCGAAGGTGCACAAGAGCATACTGAAATTAGACAAATACAACTAAGCATCTCTGTTTAATGTTTCAATCAGGTGTGGAGGAATTACAAATGCCAGGTCTCGTCATCTGGGGTTTGCACAACGCCTGGTCGGTTGACCCCCAGCTTGTATAACCAGACAGAATCTGCAGTAGACATAAGCTATGGTTTAAATCGTTATGCTCCTTTCTTGGTTGATTTGGAAGATTGTGATTTTGTACGTCAAACATTCACGGATATCAGTCACTCGTATTGCCCTAAACTGCAGCGATATACTGAATGGATTTACGTAGGGCTAGTGATGGTATCTGCTGCTGTGATGCTGTCACTGATCTTCTGGGTAATCTATGCCAGAGAACGAAGGCATCGTGTCTATACTAAGCAGTTTATGGCGAGGTCCCTAGATCGTGACAAGGCCCCTAGAGATGTGGTCCTAATATAGGGTTGTGCCTGGAGTTTTTATTTTTTCCATGTATATCATAGGATGGATGTATGGCTATACCTTTGTACATTTCTCCCAGTCATCTTAGCTTCAAGCATCGCTGATAACATCTCGATTCTTATGATCAAATGATAGCAATAATGGTCATAATGGTCATGCTTTTGTATGCCACCTTCAACAGGGTATGATTAGAAGAATGGCATTTCAGTGCACGAGCTTCACACAATGGAGTATGCAACTTTATACTGTTTTTACACAGAAGTTTCCGCGACCGGAACCTAGAATCTTCTCGAGGTTACAATTGAGTAACTTGCCATCATAAAAAGGCCCTCCCATCTCTGAGAAGAGATGATTGCTCTCTTACATTTTTTTAGTTTAAATGTTCTGCTCCATTGTTCTTGCTTAAATATTCCTTCTACATTGTCCTGCCATGTCATTACACAGACCAGTTCTCTTTGACAGAAATGATTATGAGCTCCATTGTTGCAGCTTCCCGCTCATTTCTTGGTACTGCTTCCTTTCTGCTTATAGGCTTGTTACGTACAGTTAGCCCGTTTCTTCAAGTGTCCAGTAGGTTCCGAAAGCATGGGGCGCGAAGCAGCAACTGGGTAATTGGGACAATCCATTGCTAATCTTCCTTCATTTTACGATTTCTTTTCTTTGCTGACCATTATTTTCCATTATACATTCTATTCAATGGTGTCAGTCGGCCCACAACTAAACGTTAATGTCTTCAGAACGTACAGTGACAGTTCTGGTTTGTAGACTATTGAACACAACGTCGCTCTATCGACCAAGATTAGCAATACTTGCGATCAACCGACATTAGTGCAGGTACTTGAGTGACGGCCACAAGGTAAATCAATCCACCCAAGTGGGCCAACACAACCCACAGCCGACAATGATGGAGGCCCATTAAGGAGCACGGAGAGAAGCCATGTCAGGAAAATGGATTAACAGCAAGACTGAGTAATTTTTTTAGAGAACTCGTGTGTTGCAATTTTACATTTACAGCAGATAATATTAGCAGTTTTGGGGGTCAAGAAATCTGAATGCTTTGCTGTGCATGGGGTTGAGATCCGCGTTTCCAGGTTTTCGGCCCCTACGTGTCTGCATTATGATGATGTTTACTAGACAAGGACGCAAGATGGGGCTGGCCGCTTGAAGGGTCTTGTCGCGAGGACTTTGTCTATTTGACACGTGTGTGCCTGCTCTGGACCACTGCCGCACATGGCTGACCCATGTTATGTCTTTGTGAGGCTGAACGTACAAATCTGCCGCGACTCAACTACGAGCCTGCCAGGTGTACAAACAATCAAAAACGTACGCTTGGGCTTTAACAAAAGTTGCAGAGGTCAAATGGCTTCGGTTGAATGTTAACCATGTACGATTCTGTTTGGATTCCATTTTACCACATAATTATATATATATATATATTTATTAATTTAAATTTAAATTATTTTATTAATTTATTAATATTAAAATTAAATTATATGATATACAATAAATATTTTTATTGAACGTTATATTATTGATCTTAAATATATAAAATTAAATATTAAAAAATTATTTAAATTTAATAATATTTAAAAAAATTATCGAATGATTTTTATTTTAATATAAATATATAATTACTAACATATTTTTTTCCCTCTAATTGTATAAAAATTTATACAGCCCACTTCAATTAAATTTAGAATTAAAAATTGGGGTGCCGTTACAAAATTGGGAGAGATGATTTTAACAAAAGTTGGGATTCAAACTTTACTTGGTGGCAACTATTAATACGTAATTGGCAAAGCCGCCCTCAAAAGCCACTTTTCCTCAGTTCGATTTGAGTTTGAAGAAACGTATCAGCAACCAACAAATCGTTCTCTTAACTCAATATTCAATAATTACCCTAAGTACCCCTCAAAATGGATCGCGGGAATGTACCAGACAGAAGGTCACTAAGGTCCAAATCGACCTAAAAAAAAAGAACCCGCAAATTCGGAGGACCCATTGGTTGGCATGCATCATAGAAACGTAGCCACGAAAAAAGGAGAGAAAAAAACAATATCTGTGGAGTGTACTGTACTTCTCAATTTTCACGGGAATGGTTATGGCTTCAGGGCATCAGCCCCGTGATTCCAAGTCACAGGCGCAAGATGCCAGGACATGTCTTTGTTCGCCCACCGCGCATCCTGGATCATTCCGATGCAGTTTTCATAAGAATGTTACTAGAAGAGTGTCTAGTCGATCGACGGCCCACGTCGCATCCAAAAAGCGGGAATCGGAGGTGATCATGAAAGATAGTTCTTTCAAGGCACTTCTGTTGCGTATGATCGAGCCATGCGGTCATGATCTTCAGAAGAGGAGGAGTTTCCAGCCTAGACCTTCCAGGTTTTGCTTGTTGGTTGCAAATAGATCAAACGGGTCGTCATTTCTCGATCGTAGCTTCGTTTTAGAGTCAAAATTTTTTGATTGCCCGGTAGAGTAGCGAGCCAAGGGCCTTTTGCAATTGTCCCCCCCCCCCCCCGGGGAAAACAAAATGTACTTTGTACTGATGGGAAATATGCACATAAGATTGATTGCATTATTGTATACGTGAATAAAGAAAATACATATATAGGAAACTAGGACTATGATTCCTGGTGAGAAATGTCAATTATTATTATTAATACATTGACAATTTTGTGTTAGATTGATGTGCGTTTTGTTTTGGGTCAAAACCCCATTAATATGGGATTCAAAAACTAATGAATACAGCCACTAAGATATGCTATAACAGCAAATCAATTTACTGTTTTCGGACGACATAAATATGATTTCTCTAAGATCCAATCCATAATGTTTACATTCAAGAAGAAAGACGAGAAAATTTATGCACCCAATTGATCTTTTTTTTTTTTTTCCCTCCGCTTGTCCTTGTTTTTCTATGTACAAGTAATTAGCAACTAGTAAACTAACCAGGACAATACGTCATTCTGTGAACTTGTACAAAATGGGTCTTCATCGCATGCAAAATTAAGCAAAGATAAATTATCTTGTTGGCGCTGCTTTCTTAGACTACACATCGTCGTTCCATCACATGTGATGACAAGTCAAACTCTAACGGGGGTGTAATGCACCAATCAGAGGGTAAATACTGTGGGCATGTAAAACAATTAATTAAAATGGTCAAACTTCCCATGGTTTTGCTGAACTACGATCTGCCTACGATGATCATAGGAAACAGACATTTATGTATTTCATTCTTCTATCTTCATAATCTCAAGTAAATTGTACCGTTTTCTCTAATTAGATAGAAGCTGAAGGGCGGGGACGTGGGGTTTGGGAAATTATAAACAGAGTCTTATGACCTTAATTACAGCAACAAGAAGTAGCAGTCAAATTGAGAAAGGAGGCCTACAAAACAGACGGCCCAAGTGGCGTTGCATTGCGTAGACCGGTTCTCAAATCTTCCACCAGAAAGGTGGTCAGAACTAGAAAGTCAAAGACTTCGGAAAACATACTTGGCTTGACCGCAGACATTTTGTGGGAGCATCCAGGCTCCCGTCACTTGAAGGCATTAATAAAACTGTGAAACCTCAACTTCCAAGAAGTCGGGGCTTCCGCACCATGCGGAAGAAGATTATTGGTTTTTTCGTTTTTTGAACGAGTTGTCCTATTCTATTTCACTTTTTGAGTTTCAACCCTAATCAGAGAGCCAGCCAGCCGAGGACCACAGCACAAGTGGGGAGGACAACGAGCCATTTGCGCGGACGCCGACAGTCCCAAGTGGATGTAAACCAAGAGGTTGTCACTTCATAATTAATTCCCACCATATTAATTATTAAAGGTGTTCCAGGCCAACTTTTCCGACGTACCAAGAAAAAAAAAAGGGTTCCAGGCCGCCCACTGTAGGTTAATGTACAGTGACTTGCTCATGGTTACCAATACAGGACACATTAATCACGTTCAAAGTTATAATTAATGTTATGATTAGAGAATCTTGGTGAAGAATATTCCATACGCGTTGGACAATCAGAGCTGAATGCGGCAGTTTCAAAGGGGCGCCAGTCATTGGAGCTTTTCAAGCCTGTTGAATTGCGAGGTCAGGAAAATTATATGTGTAGGAGAAATGGCTGACCAAATTAACTTTGTGGTTTGAGCGTATGGTCCCCTGTTTCCTGGATTCTTCGGTATAATTATTTGGCATGCATTCAGAAGCTCCTATTTTGAGTTAAAAGTCCACCTTTTCTCTGTGTAGCCACTATGGCCTCATCGGCTAGCGCTGGTCTGCCCTTGAAGACTGGTCGACGGTGTTCTTGATGGGCCCGCCCCTTATTCCAATTAACACCCATGTTAACATCTTAATTCCTCCTACATCTGTATCGTAAGATGTTCTGTGGCCTGGTTGAAATTGTAATTTCTCTTTTCAAGTGCAGATTTTTTTTTCTCCTTATTGTGACAGGTCAATTTAATGTTTTTAAGATGTCATTAATTAGCATTAAAAAAGGTAATATTATAAATCAATTTTCTAATTTAACTCATTGTTATGGCTTCTGCTCTTTATATTAATTCTCCAATTAACTTAACTGACCACCACAGACTGCTCAAGGGCTTTGAAGGTAGAGAGAGCTCCTAAAACCCTCTTCACATCCTCTAAAATGGAGGAATTGTGATGTATGACACTTATATTATTTTTGAACGGCGGATAATTGACTTGTTCAAACTAACCCATTAATTAAAATATGATTTTCTTTTTTTTTTTTTTATATTGCTCTTCAATTCTTTAGGTGCATCCAAAGCTGAAATTCGTATAATTTTCTTGCACGTATTGTTTCTTCATGTGCTGGGGGAGCATGTCCATCAAATGATTATCATCATGACACGGGAATTTTGATACGAAACCATGATTTTATATTTTCTTTCGCTTCAAATGTTAATCTAACAGTAGCTGTGATGGCAACGCAAAACGTTGCATCAAACCTGTGTGTGTCCAGTAGATATTGGCATCTATAAAAAATCTTCCACGGATGTCCCGCCTGATCATTCGCTTTCTACTTACTAATTAAAAAGTTGATCACGGAAAATAACATGATATACTCGATATTTATGGATTGCTCCCACCATAGCAACTGAATCGATGTGACATGAGCAATAAAAATTTATTTAAAATGTTAATGAATTTTAATCAAAATTTGAATTACATTCCTAACGCAAAGTTGTCTCATTTTTATTATTTTTTCTAAATAATAATATTCACATTTAGAAATTATTCACGATGAAAATAATGCTGGACTAATTGGGTATATCTTAAGCACCATTTCGCCAGAATGAATTTTGTTCCCTGAGTTGTGGTGTCATGCAATTCTTGAAGGTAGAATTAACTTGGTTGAGTCAGACACGGCTAGTAGTCCGCACAGACAATTTTGGGAAACCTTCTTTCTATGTGGGTTGAACCCCTTCATTTGCACCCAAAAAAGAAAAAAAGAAGGAAGGCTGCGTCTTGAAAAAGCAAGGTCAAAATTCTCACGGCTGCGTTAATTGTTTTCCAAAACCTTGGGTTTAGGACTTCAGGCAATTTGTTAATTAGCTCTAGCGCACCCAATCAGTGCACACAATCCCTCGTGTAAATAAATAAACAATCGCTAAAGCAGGCTCGTTGGTCAGTCCATCTTCCTGTAAAGACGAGTGTCGTACACGCGTCAATGCACCGTTTCTTTTTTGTTTTTTTGTTTTTATAATAATTATTCTTTTCAGACTTTCAGTTCTGCAGGAGAAGAAATTAATGATCATCCAATATATTTGATCGATTTTTAGCACCACTATTTTTGTGCCACGCACCCAAGGCTCGATTACACGTGGGCAATACGTGTCATTTTGTTGCTGTACCGACGAAAAAATTGACTTACCTTTCAAAGGTTGAGTAAACCAATCATGTCTAATAGAATGGCGCATATTAATGGAAGTGCTTTTTTTTTTTTTTTTGTTGTTTCTTTTTCCGTAAAACATACTTTATTTTGTTTGAATGGTGCCAAACTGCAGTTGCCTCTTTTTTTTTTTTTTTTTTGACTTTCCAGCCTATTGTGAACACCGGGCCAAAAAAAAAAAAAACAAGAGAAGAGTCCGCCCAGAATTATTGGGAATTTTGGCCATTGGGCACGCTGCATTTCTTAAAATTTGATTTATTGAACGGTTCAAATTCAAATTCAAATTCAAACGGTACAAGTCCACCAGTGCAGCAACAATTTAACGGCGGCGTTTCTTGAAAAAAATTTAAAGTTGCACCTTTCTTGAAAGTTGAAAGCAGTACAATTCGATAGATGAATAGCAACGTGATGCCATATATGCATGTCGGCAGCTCACAACATGGCATGTCGTTAGAGTTTTCCCCCCACTGAATTTCCCCGAAAACAACAGGCTAGATCGGTCGCAAGTCTTTTAAGAGTTTTAATACGCGATCATTTTTTTCCTAATCCTCACCCAACACTCCGTAAATTTTTTGATTAATTAATTTTTTATTGCCATTAAAAGAACTTACCGAGTCTCGAGTTAAAAGAAAACGTATTTTTATTTATATTTTTAGCTCAATAAGCCTGTAAAAATATATATTAAAATTAATATGTGGGCTATTCTTGTAACGAACTTCTAGATTCATTAATTTTATTACAAAAATTTCCCCGTGTGCGCGTCGCTATCAGCTTTTTTTTTTTTTTTCAATCATGAACGTTTTTGTTTGAGCATTCCTACCACTAGAAGCAAGTTGTCATTTGGCTATTTGGTAGTTATTGGATTTCCTCTCTTGTGTAAACAACGGGGCAGCCCACAGTTTACACTTGAAAACCGTTGGTTCCTTCCAATGGGAGCCACACCCATGGTTAGGTTACCTCCGGCGAAAACGCCGAAGCTTCGAAAAGAAGAATAAAGGTGACTACTTTTTTGCATACATGTCCCCGCACTTTTTCATTTCATTAAAATGTACGTTTTCTTTTTTTATCCAATTTAAAATTTTGATGGGGGCTTCCGGTTCTAATTCAATTATTGTATTTCTTTTCTTCATGTGCTTATGTCGTTCTTGTATGGGTCATGTTTGTGCATGTTATGGAATGCATCCATTTGCTTGTACGCGTTTAGAAGAATTGAATGCATAAAAAAAAAAAAAGAGAGAAGAGCAACTGAATTTCTCTTTTTTTAAAAAAAAAAATTTTAAGGGATGAACTAATTAATTAGGATTTCTTGGTGCAATGCATGATATCTAGTTAATTTAATTTTGCGATATGATAATTGCGTTAACTATATTAAGTGGATGGTTGAACTTGGACAATTAACATAAAGAGTTTTTTTTTTTTTTTTTTTTTTTTTTTTTTGTTGGAACCACTAACACAATATTTCTCATTCTCAATATACCGGATGTTGTATTAAATGACCAAATAAATTTCAAAATTCATTGAGAAAATAAACGCAAATGAATTTGGAATTATTCTGGAAGACAAATAAGAAGAAGTCCAGGGGGCACAACCGCAAAACCAACATAAGATATCTTGTCGCGAGATGACTTTTACCGCATCGCATCGCAAACACTATAAATACATAGCTCGAGGTAAGCTAGGTTTGCCGAATTCACTAGCCAAACACGGCTTACTTGAGGCAATCTAACGATCTCCTTTTCCTTCTCTCTCTCTCTCTCTCTCTCTCTGTCTATCTCTCTCTAGAAATTCTTCTAGTGAAAACTGAAAAGGGGTCTTTCTTTCTCGCTCTATTGCAAAATGGCGACAATGGTTAAGACCGGATCTTCTAGAAGATCACCAAACGGACAGGTGCTCCGATCCCTTTCTCCGGGTAGATTCAAATGCTTTTCCCCTTCTTCTTCGTCTGGCTCAACATCGTTCGCTTCTTCCAGCTCTAGCTTCGCTGCTCGCTCCTCCACTTTCTTCGGCCGCAATCATCAGGATCACCATCATTTCCAGAGATCCACGTCTCCTTCACGCGTGAATCTGTACGGAAGTGCTCCGTCGGTGCCTTCTGTGAGTTTCTCACTCGACCGTCCTATCTCTCCCAACCGTTCGATCTCCGCCGTCAGTCCCTCCCGCAGGCACCCCCATCCCCACCACCACCACTGTCATCACCAGCAGGTTGTGAGAAAGCAGAGCACTCCCAAGAGGACCTGCATGTGCTCGCCTACGAAGCACCCGGGGTCTTTCAGATGTAGCCTCCACAAAGGTTTCAACAATTCGCAAAGCGTCAATTACTCGCCTAATAATCGGCTAAATGCTCGCAGATCAGCGATGACTAACTCGCTGGTCAGGATCGGTGGAGTGGAGGGCGATTTGGTGAAGAGAGCTTTGGCAGCTTTGATTCGTCCATCATCTCACCAGCAACGGCGGCGAGCCGATTTTCAGCCGCGTCCGAGCCGGCTCTCCGTTATGTCTATAGCCGAGGATTCTTGAATAGCGGTATGTTCGTCCATAAACTCGGTACTTCATTGCTGTCCGATTCATCTGGCGAAGGACAGCTTTCTGATCTTTGCTAAAACAGTCCGATCTGAGAGGATGAGGCAGTGACGTCTTTCGCGGCAGTGTCGGCGGCGCGTGAGCTCGGGACGGACAAGTTTTAGTGGACTCCGGTGACCGAAGCGCGGAACTCAAGAACACAGGACCATCGAACACCATAGTGTTTAATTTTGTTTTAAAAATAATTTAAAAATTGTACATGTACATAATATATGAATCAAAATTGAGGTTCTATCCTCTTAGGACTTTGAATTTCTCATTACCGTTAACAAATTTTTGACTAACAGACTGTTAATCTTAAAAATTAAATTTGAACATTTAACTTCACGATGTTTTCCAATTATTCATCAAAGACCAGTCCCGTCTTCTTTTGCCGGCATCTCTTTCCTCTGTTTTTGTCTATTCCGTTGTCTCTTACGTTTGGTTTGATGCTTTCTGTTCACTCTGTTTGTAGGGTTCTGCGTGTTTGTGCGTCAGCCCGTCCGTGGTTTCCGTTTACTTGTTTCCTTTTCTTGGAGGTGAGTGATTACATTTTTCTCTTTTTTTTTATAAACTATATGTGATTATTATTATTATTATTATTATTATTGTTATTGTTATTATATACTTTATCTTTTCATAATTCATTATGTTTTTCGGTTTTTCTGTTTTTGGTCTCTTGCAGGTGTTACCTACTTACGTTAGCCGGTGCAAAATAATTTACCGTATCGATGGACTGTATGATGGGTTTGGGAAGATGACGACACAAGACAAACCGAAGCTATAAGGAGAAGTAACGATAAAATTACCGGAGTAAAAACAAAATGTAACCACATATACCAAGATGAAAAGGATAAAAGAAAATAAAGTAAAAAAAATTTACGGTTGATAACAATGAAATGAATAAGTCTTTAAATTTATTAATATTAAAATTAAAAATATTTATATGAAGTAATATTATTTAAATAATAAAAATTTAAAAATTTTAATAAAGAACATTTATGAATATTTTTATCTTCGATATGCTTACAGTATTTTTTAAATATTAATTTTATTATTTTTTTAAATTTTAAAGATCCATATATGGGAATGGCTTGCTCACCTTAATTAAGAATGTGTATTGATCTTGGAACGCTTAACGTGGATGGAATCGGTAAGCGGGAGAAGAGTACAAGTAGGTGGCAAATTGAATGATTATTTACCCATATCACTCGTGCTGGAGGCTTTCTACTCGCCAACGATAATTTAATTGTTTAAGCATTCCACAGCTTGCGATTTGCCCGTAGAAATAAGTAGACGGGTAACTCCTCGTTGCTGTCAACTGAGCTAAAATTAGTCGAGAGAAGGTGACGCCATTCTCGCCCCGTTGAACATTTTTTTTGTGTTTTAAAAATAATAATAATAATAATAAAAACAGCGGCTACTTCTAGTTCCCCAATAATTACTATCATAATTCAAATGATGGTTGTCAGCTTTGACCGAGCCACTATTTTAGTACAAACTTGAACTAAGAATTTCATCTCAAGCCATCTATAACAAGAATTTCGATATTTATCTTCAAAATTACATGTCCAACTTTTTTAAAAAATAAGATTTATATGTATTAAAAAGAAAAAAAAAATCTACTTGTGTATCTCAGGCAAAATGAACATTCTTATGTGTATAATATAAAAAGCAAAAGAAAAACTGAGAATTTCAGGGCCGGTTTGTCTTTGATCTAACTAATATCTGTTGTTTTCGAGCATGTCATGAATCTAATCGATGATTCTATCTAGACCTGGTCTGCATTAGTGCTACTTTTAATTTTAGTTTCCCCTTAGGCCTGGTTTATGTGCTGAATAAAAAAGTGTAGCTTGACAACCCTAAAAAAAATTGTAAACTCATCTTTTGTGGGGTTTTTTTTTTTTTTTGGGGGGGGGGGGGGGGGGAGGGGGGGCGGCTTTACAGATTTTGCGAGATATTGCGAGCAATTAATATGTCTACACCAACACGGTTTCTCCTTGAAAAGATAAAAAAAGAGGGACCATGGAATCGTCCTCATCCTTTATTTTTTGAAAACTGAGACGCCTTAGATTGGCCCCATTCCTTCCCATCAAGCACCAACTGAAAATTGTAATTGGCCCTACCCGGAGAAAAAGCTCTCGAGGTTGGATAAGGTTTTGAAAACGAAAGTTGAGGACGCAGAGCAGATGGCGGTCTTTTTTTTGGGGGGGTTTTGGTCATTTTCACTGGGTTCCCACTCCATCAAGTGTCAGAAGATATATATATATATATATATATAGGTTAATTAACCACAATAATAGGGAACGAGTTGTGAAATGGATAATAGTTAGTAAAACGACGTTGCCAAGACACCTAAAATGATTATCAAGTAAAAGTTTCTGTTTTTCTGTCTCATCTGAATCTATGGGACCCTTGTCCGGCCGGAGATGGGAATAAACCTATGCAATAAAAAGAAATAAAAATAAAATAAAATTTATAATGAATATAATATTGAGTTTTAGATTTATTAATAATAAAGTTAAATAAAATATCAATTAATAACTTAATTTTAGTTTATATTTACAATGACTAATGCCCCTGTGCAACAATTTTTTCCGATAAAAACAAAAATAGGTTAGAGGCAATTGAGTGAGGCCAGTTGGCAAGAAATAGGATCAACTTTTGAAGCTGTATCTTGAAATAAAAATTAAAAGTAAATGGATGTATTTCGTACCAACCCCAATATAAAAACCTCACAGTCTACGAGTGGGGTTTTATCTTCGGGCTGGTGTGAAATTAAATAACAGAAAAATTTGCTGCCCAGGTGTCCATTGTCGTTGGTAGCCACCCACAAATGGCCCTTATCAATTACGGAAATTGCTAGATTGGAGAGACTAAGAGCCCCACCAAACATTAAAAAACGAAAATGGCCCGAGTCTGATAATCTTGCATAGGTGAACAGAGGAGCAGCCAATCAGGCGTTTGGATAAGAAGAAAAATGTTGGAAAGTGTCCCTTTTTTTTTTTATAATTCATTTGGAATTGAAGCCCATAAAATAGGTAATGGGCTCCACTCGGAAGATGGTGAGCCCTGATTTGGAAAATGGGTCCATTATTTCCCTCAAACGGGTAATTGGATGCCCTATGCATGTGCCAGCCAGGTGGGATGTCGGTATTTGATTGTTGTAAATTGTGCGATGCAGCTATTACGTTTTTTGTTCTTTTCTCGCAAAAAAAATGGATAAGGATTACACATACAGAGTTTTTTTTTAAAAAAAAAAATTAAATGGGACTTTTGTGCTGTTGTGCATGTGCAATGCTTTTGCAATTAAAGCCGGAAAACACATTTTTGATTGCCCGGCCCCCCCCCCCCGACTTCCGAGGCCATTGTGTTTTAATATAATACAACCAACCCGATCTGGATTTGTAAGTTGTTGGGTTTGTCTGGGCCGCGCCATCTCGGTTTTTGGTAAGCTCTGTTGTTAGGTTCAGGCTCCGAGATACTTCTATTGAGCTTAGATATGGAGTGTGCCCCCCATGTGCCTGAACCGTTTGTTGGTTCACTAAAGGCAGCCCATACTTTGCTCGGCGTTGCTGCTTCAATTACCCTTCAAACAATTTCTCTTCTTGCGTACGCTCTGGTTATGGGCTGCTGATGGGATTCAAGAAGGGCTTCATGAATAATTTTTCTTTTTTTGGGTTCTTGGGCTTTTATTAACCCATGCAAGGATGCCATGATATGCACCCGATACACGCCCTCCGGGGGGATGCGTGGACAGTGAAGAGCAAGAGGGAAATTTGCTCGGCCGTGCTTCCTCATCCATCAGCCACTAGCGGGCTTGGGTCACCCACTCTGGAAATGATGATGGGATCAGAGTCATAGTTTAAAGCCAGAAAAGGTGGAATGGGCACCTGAAAAAAAAAAAAAAAGGGCAAGTGGGAAGTGATATGCCTTTTAACGTTGCTTTTTCTATCACATCAGAGGTCTATTCGGCCAAGTAAAGGTAATTTGAACCCTCAAACAAAAAACCTCTTAATAGTTAAAAATTTAAAATTTTATTGAGAGATCATAAGTATTTGATGATAAAAGAGAGAGGATAAAATTTATAAAAATAAAAAATATGTATATTTTTATTTTATAGTTTATGGTTTAATAAATTTTTAATTAAAAAAATAAGAATATTTTGATTGCTTATGCTTGGGAATGTCTATGCAATCATGGTAAATGGCGATTATCAATTATTGCTAATCTTCAAGATTTGAATTATCCACTGCGGTGGGCGAACACAGGTGGACTACAATTTGTAATATGAGCACGCATGAGGTCTCCACGCTCTGCAACCTTTTTATTTCAACTTTTCCTTTCATTTTCTTCTTTCTGTCTGCGGTGGAAGCATAATGAATACACCCTTATAATTTCGACCGCCCTTTCTTGTCAAATTGGGTACACATGTTAAAATTTTCCAAAAAGGATCTTTCTAGGTCAAGAAATTTTTAATATATATAATAAAAATTTACATTTTCATGACAATTTAAAAAATTAATATTTAGTTGAATATCGTTATGATGTATAAAAATAATATACTATTTCTTATATTTAATTTTATTTATTTATAAAATTAAATAAAATATAATTAATTCATATTTTTTATTGTAGTAATGTAAATTTTAATTTATTTAGTTTTTGATGTAGTTGTCACAAATTGTAAGTAAAAGACGGAAAAGAAAAAGGGTCCTGATGGATTCTTGCTTTGCAATGGCTCCCTGTACAGCAGACAGAAACTTGAGTGCAGGAGTAAAATCTAAACTGACATATAACATTACCAACAAAAACCTCTTATACTGATGCCTAAGGTGGTGTCATTATGTCAAGAAATTGAATTCTGAACTCGTTGCATTCGATGAACATAGGACACGGGGTTCCCTTTTCCAGGAAAATGGAACATACAAGTTTGCTGAGAGGCAATGTGATGCTCTAAAATGAAAGAAAATGTGATTCAAAGAAACCAACAGCAAACTTGGGAGCAACGATTGCCGTGCTGGTCCAGCAAAACCGACGGAACAACCGGTAAAAACTATGAATCATTGCTTTGTTTAATTGTTAGTGACAGGAAATCAACATGGTTATGGTTACTGGCAGCAATTTCGCACTGCTATATGACACGAAATGGCATTGTGTCGGGAGAATTATTGAAAACAATTCCGGATTGCCGGCTTAAAATGGAGTCATTCGCCCGCACAACCAGTGGGAAACGACAATCAAAGATAATCGAACACGCGTGGCCCTCAACGACATACATACCTAGGTGGCCTCAACAATTTCCAAAAGCCTTGTCCAGCTCAGTATGGACCCATCTGCACCAGCCACTTCTCCTGGCGGGGAGACAAAGGTTACCTTAATTCCCACGACCTGCGCCTTCGGTGGTTTCTACTTTCTAATGCAACCTAGAAGCCGAAAACTCAGCGTTCTTAGTTACAATGTTAGCACTTTGGGATTGCACAGAAGTGCGCCCTACTAACTTCAAGCTTTGGAGATTCCCTGTTTTGGCGTTTGCTTCAATTGTGACACTGGAATTCAGGACATTGCATTTGCATTGTAATTGAGTCCCTTGGAACCAATGAAATTTTGGAGATGCCCCTCACGCAATCAATAACATTGGGACAAAATGATAGCAGCAATGGCGCTAGTGGGTCGATATGATTGACTTCTGTCCGTGGGGGGAAAAAGAATCAATTTATAATGGGATGGCACAAGGTCCCCGTCCGAAGACTGAAGAAAGAAAAGCAGAACAAAAGAATACGGAACAACAGTTAGCTAGCAGAAGCATCAACTGTGAAAGAGGAAGCTGAGCTGCGGGAATGTCCAAGTGCCAAAATCATCATAAAGACAGATGCTTTTGGACAAAATGCCACTTTCCCTTTTCCCTTTTCTTCCACAGTTCCACTTCATCTCTCTTCCTCTCTCTCACTCTCTCTGCATATATGTATTTCCATAACTAGCCTCAATCCAGGAGAGAAATAACTGACTGCCCTCACTTCCATCAATGCCGAACCTGAAGGCAGGGACCAGGCCACCGTGGGTGGGACTCGGTGCGGCAGTGTGGGTGCAAATAGCATCTGGGAATGCCTACAACTTCCCCCTCTATTCCCATTCCTTGAAATCAGTGCTTGGCTTTAATCAGCACCAACTCACCATGCTGGGCGTCGCCAATGATATTGGAGAGAATGTTGGCCTCCTTCCTGGTATTGCCTGCAACAAGTTCCCTCCTTGGATTATTCTCTTGGTCGGTGCGTTTTGTTGCTTCTTTGGTTATGGTGTGCTGTGGCTTGCTGTTAGCCGTACTGTCCAGTCCTTGCCTTATTGGTTGGTGAGTCCCTTATTTCTCAATAGTTAACGAGGGATAGATTTTTACCATAACCTTTCTTTGTTCACTTCAAATAAGAACATCCGAAGCCCATTTGTTTGTTTTGACTGAATTGAGGTTCTAGTTTAAATGTTCTGGTGTTTTCTTCCTTGGATTATTGGATGAACTATTCAAGGACTTGTTTTCCATCAATAGTTAAATATGGGTTCTTATGCTTCATGCGTTAAATGGCATCGGATTGTAGATTTACTCTCAAAATCATCTAGATACGCTCTTGATCATTTATTCCAACAGTGAGTAGATATGATCTGCGAGAAAGAGTTATTCTTGATGTTTCAGTGGAATCTTTTATTGCTCTCGGTGCTCCTTTTCTTGTCCTCATACTATTGCTGGACGAATAGCTTAAGAAACTGGAAGAGACAGTAGAGCAACTCATGCAAACAAGTTGGGTGTCATTCATCAAAAATGGGAAAAAGAAATTTGCAGTGGGGACTAAGAAATGAATAAAATGTAAAACGGAGAACATGCCAGAGGAGAATGTACAAGTTAAAATTTCTGATAGTGTCAATCTGTGTCTGGAAATCAGCTTGGCTGCATGCCACCCTGGTCTCTGCACTTGGAGATGATTTGATAGTGGCCAACTGCTTAAGGGCACTGGCTTATGCAGCAAAACTATGTTTGTTGAGGTTCTTTGAGAAAACATCGGGGCAAACGATTCCAAAGGTTAGACATGAGTGTTTTAGGACATTGAAAGGATGTTTAACATGCAAACCAAAGTACTTTTTCTCAGCATACGTGATGTTCATTCAGTCAACATTTGGCCATCTTTCTTTTCTAAAACGTATGTTTCCATTTTGCTATTTTTATGACTCTGTATTGAGAATTTCTTTCTAATCCTATTGCAGCTATGGCTAGCGCTTTGTGTTGCAACTAACAGTTGTGCTTGGTTGAGCACAGCTGTGCTTGTGACAAATATGAGAAATTTCCCTCTTAGTAGAGGCACAGTTGCTGGCATACTCAAAGGTTATGGGGGAATCGGTGCTGGAGTATTTACAGAAATTTACAGCATCCTGCTCAATAATTCCTCCTCTATGCTTCTAATGTTCCTTGCGGTTGGAATTCCTGTTCTATGTTTTATGGTTATGGGTCTTGTAAGGGCTTGTACTCCTGCTTCTGGTGAAGATGCTTCAGAACATGGCCATTTCCTTTCCATCCAAGCATTGCTTATTTTACTTGGCTTATATATTCTGACAACCACAATTTTGGATCACATGGTCCATTTGAGTGATTCAGTATGTTACGCCTTTTTTTCTGTAATGATTATCCTTCTCATGGCACCACTTGCAATACCCATAAAGATGACACTTTGTCGTGTTAGAAGTAGAGAATCTGGGACAATTGAGCAACCAGTTATTTCCTCAGACTCTACAATGCAAGATGAAGATAATTCAGATAAAAGCAAGCCATTGCTGAAGTCTTCTTCTTCACTTGGAAGTTTTACAGAGAGTGATGAGGTGTCTGATGTGGCTATGCTTCTGGCTGAGGGTGAAGGGGCAGTAAAGAAGAAGAGAAGGCCCAGAAGAGGGGAGGACTTCAAATTAAGAGAAGCTGTAATCAAAGCCGATTTCTGGCTTCTTTTCTTTGTTTACTTTGTAGGGGTTGGTTCTGGGGTGACAGTGCTCAATAATCTGGCACAGATAGGGATTGCACAAGGCGTGCATGATACCACAATCTTATTGTCTGTCTTCAGCTTTTGCAATTTTCTTGGACGTCTTGGTGGGGGCCTCATTTCTGAACATTTTGTCAGGTTAGTGCTAATCTGTCCGTACAGAATACAATATTGAGCAAAATGATTGTGAGTTCAGAATGATTTATATGTGCATCTTGCTAACCTGCTAAGGTCCGTCCAGATAATTGAAGCTAAGCACAGTACACCACATATTGTAGCTTTCAATTTCATTTCTAACTGATTTGCTCATGTTTTTTTTTTTTCTCTGTTCATCTACTTGGCATAAATTTCAAAAAGAGAACTTTAATCATCTGCTAGTCAGATGGTGGATTCTGTGGAAAAGAGATTTGAATTCAACTGTAAATTTTAACTTTTTGCCAAAAATAGATTCTGAGAAATTTTCTCCTGCCATGCTACAAGTATCTGTCCAAGCAGTCCCCTCTGCAGGCCTGCTGGTTCTTGGGGACAAGGATCAAGTATTGAAGGTTGATACCTGGAGAGGGTAGAAACAGACTGAAGTATAGATCATCTAATCTTCTGTGAAAGTTTTTCTTATATGGATGTCATTCGTCATTTCTCCTTGATTTTCTTGTGCAAGGATCCTAAAATTTGAACATTAGGCCATCACAAAGGGTTAAATGTATATGTTCTGGAGTGAAAACTTTGCTTGAGTATTACTTGGCCCTCACTGTGATTACAAGTCAGTTATTCTTGGCAGGTCGAAAATGATCCCTCGTACAATTTGGATGACATGTGCTCAAGTAATAATGGTCTTAACATACCTTCTGTTTGCTTCTGCCATTAATGGTACCCTTTATGCTGCAACTGCCTTACTTGGTATCTGCTATGGGGTTCAGTTTTCCATAATGATTCCAACTGTCTCCGAGCTTTTTGGCTTGAAGCATTTTGGTATTCTATATAATTTTGTGTCACTAGGAAATCCTCTTGGTGCATTCCTCTTCTCAGGTCTATTAGCTGGCTTTGTGTATGATAATGAGGCAGCAAAGCAGCATGAATTGAATATTCTGTACAGCTCAGGCATCTCCTGCATGGGTCCAAATTGCTTCAGGCTCACATTCCTGGTTCTGGCAGGTGTCTGCATTCTGGGTTCGATCCTCGGTATTATTCTAACTATAAGGATAAGGCCTGTTTATCAGATGCTCTATGCTGGGGGTTCCTTCAGGCTGCCTCAGAATTCCATTCATTAAGCTGATCAAAGTGGAGAGCTAAGTTTGGCGACTTTATGGAAAGCCATTCTGCCAGATTATGTACACACCTGAGCTTCCACGTAGGCTAATACAAAGCTAGCAATTGTCATCTCAACACTATTTTAAGTCATGTAAAAGATGCATATGTTTTCAAATGCAATGAAACTCGGAAGTCTGAGCCTTTTTGGTAATATGACAAAATCATTGCACATCAGTAGGCGAATCCTTGTGTTGAAGCTTATACATGTCACTTCATTTATTGTTCTTGTCGGCTACTCGAGACAGTTTAGAAAAAATAAAAATAAAAAAGAAAAAAAGAAAAGATGTTATAGAGTGCAAGAGTACAGATTCCGGTAGCTAAGCTGTATTGAATGAAAACAATTGCTATTGATTGCAGGGATGGAGAAGGAACTTGTATGTTGTGAAGAAGCATTTAATGCTTTTTCAGCAGTTCGACTTCCATGATGCTGGAAAATAAGAGATAGAATTCACTGAAGTAGTTCTAAACCCTTAATATTCATGATAAGCCAGTAAATTAATTTCAGGCTTTTGTCCTGTGTGAAGGCAGTTCTGAGCCCGGCCTACTGGGAGCTTGCCAACTATATGCTCAAAATTTGCAGATATGTTCACAGGTGCAACGAGGCGTGCCTGGTGTAATTTATGCTTTGACCACTGTATTGTGATTTTGCAAAAAGTATTTAATAATCAATAGAGCCTACCTTTGGAAGTATTTTGAAAGAATGTTTAACTATTTTGCATTTTCTTGGATGACTTGAGTACCAGAACGAGAACTCTGCAATTAAGCATCTTATCAAGCAAAACTTTTCCTTTTCTCCCAAAGAAATAAAAAGGATGGGATTAACAAGCCAAATGAATGTTCTATTAGTGGTAATCTTCTCATACAAAGACACTCAAGTCACACAGAGATAGAAGCCAGTAACAAGAAACATACAGGATTTGTTTCTGCAAGCCAAAAACCAGTATAAACGCCAACTTTCCCGAAGAAATGACCAGAGAAGAACCAAGACAAGGAAGCAACCATGTCAAGTGGGCTTCATGTCCTGAAAGAGTGCAGCCCAGAGAGAATGTTCCTCATAATCCCCAGTTACGATTCTTTCCTTACTGTGATCACTGTAAAACTTGGGGCTAGCAGGAGCTTTGTTCCAAGGCCTAAGTAATTGAGGGCTCTTACTTGTGACCAAGGATCTTGACACCTTTCCATCTGGAGTTCCACATGACTTGGGGCTCCTATAAGCCAGGACTAAACTCTCATGCGCTTTCCCATCCAGAGGCCCAGATAGTTTCAAGCTTCTATCAGTAAACAAGTACTTCTCTTGCACTCTTCTGTCCAAAGGCCCTGATTTTGCCTGCCTCCTGTGCCTGAGTACTGGAGACTCCTCTTGCCTGAGCTCTTCCTCAGTCTTGCATTTCAAGGGCAATGCGCTTTTCCACTGCCCTCGACATGTAAGCTGCTCTGGCACATTCCTAATTGCTAAATCTTCAAGATTAACCATTTTACTAATATGCTTCTTAATGGTCTTCCTGGCTTTGTTGATTGCTAAAACAAGTTTGGAAATGCCCTTTGAGACTACCCCACCTTCTTTCTTAGCAAGCTTGAGTATTTCTAGTCTATGCTTGGCCACTGAAACGCCCATACTCTGGAGAAATTCATGGTTGAAGAAGGCTATATCCTCTGCTTGGAGCTCGTTACGAGCGAAAGCAAGGCCATACTCGTAGACCAGTGAGTGCTCAAGGCTGGATTTTCATAGCCAAGAGAACCAGTCCATGGCTACTTTCAAGTTGTAACACGGTGATGCAAAGGTGTAGGGCAGCCATGTTATATAAGATAGGCTTGCATGTGAGGTGGTGGTCCCTTGAGATGCATATTATACGTAGATAAGAAGGAAGGGAGAGTAAGAAAATGCCGTTGGGCTTGGGCATCTATTTTATGAGAATTTGGATGGTAGTTGACCTTGAGAGTGACGCAACCATAAACATGGAAGTTGAACTTGGTGCATACCCGCTGTTATGAGATTTCAACTCTGAGACCTTGTTGAGTATTGAAGCCAAGTGCTTTATTGTAGAACTCTTTATCCAATGACTCCAGCATTGAGAATTCTCTTTATTTATTTACTCATTTACTAGTGCTGGTTGATATCATTGGTAATTAACTGCTCAACAAATTGAGTTGTAACCATAATACAATACAACAAACAAGAAAAGCGGTGTTTCAATTTGCATTAAACTATCCAGCAACTAGACTAGGAGAGCGCATTGGGACTGCAAGTTAATAAGATGAAATAGTCAGTCGTGGGAGGTCGTTAACTTGGAAGCCTGTGGTGAGCGTCGAAGCCTTACCAAACCTGCCAGTCTGGTCATTGGTGCAGATTATAATGTCAAAAGCTCGCTCACCCCAGTGCTATGGTGATTAAAAATGGCAGGGGCCACAATGAAAGGGAGGCGTTTAAGCATATTGAATGGAAACAACCAACCAAGCATAATTTCAATCATTCGCATCGGGACAGACATCTTTTGGTTTCCCAATTCCCATTTTTCACTAGTCAGGTTGAATATTATTTTCTTTTTGGTTTGCTAAAATTAAAAATTTTAAATAATTTTATTACTAAATTTTATGGGTAGCAACAAATCATTATTCTCTATTTGCACTTTTTTTTTTCCGTTAAGCTAACCGGTTGAGTCCGTGGATTGTCCAGACAGAACATAACTCGTTAGATTATTTTTTTTTTTTTAACTTCTTTTTTCTTTTGACGAAGGGATCTACGGCCCATATCTGCTTTAAACCCAATTGATGATGGAGTGAATTAAAATTTCTATTAAATTGACGTGGCATAGACCTAATTACATTGAACCCAACAAGGCCCAAGTTAGCAGAACTGGGCCCAAGGTTTTCACCAAACCTGTTTCGCAATTAACCAAAAAAAAAAAAAGAAAAAAAAATATTAATCTCGCTCCGTGATAATCTGATTGAGGCCGAATATCTCCTTTTCCCTCCCTTTTTTAGATTAAAAAAAAAAAAAAAACCCTTCGCTTCAAAAAAGGCTCCTACTACTTTCTTATGTAAGACAACCCCTCTCTTCTGTGAATTTGGATTTTGCGCTGACAAGAAATAGCCGTTATTTGAGCCTCAAAGACAAACATGGTAGACTTGGGAAATTTTTAATTTAACATTCTTAAGAAGTGAAATAAATTAATGTTACAAATGAAAAATAAAAATAAAAATTTAAATGATACTAACTAAAATAAAAAGAATATATACAATTTAAAGTTATTAATTTATTATACTCACATAATAAGAGTAAGTGTAACAAATATTTTATTATTAATATATCATTAATCAAATCAAAGAAACATTTTATGCTTAATCACTGTATAACCGTTATATATACAACAAAACCCAAATAGATCGTTTTTTATTTGGCTTGTACAAACCCAACCAACCAACGACACCCCAGACAATCACAAACACAGAGCACTGCGTCTTTCTGGAGATTCGTTGTCCCTAATGGCGAAACTGAAGATAGCAGGGACATGGGCCGGCGTTCTTGAGGTAGAATTGGAGAATTGGATCGTACCCATGTCCGGAGCAGAGGCTGCGAACCGATCAAACATGGCAGTGAAAAGCGAACATAAAATTAAGAGCCTTTTAACCAAAAATTTTTTAAAAAAATATATATATATATTCAAAATAAGTGAAAGTTATTTTTCAGGTACATTGCGATGAGTGAGGGAAAGAGAGAATGTGTGGAAATAATTTATTTTCTTTGTAATTTTTTTTATAAATAAAATATTTTTTAACGAACAAATGGGAAGTTTTTGAATATGCTGACAAATGAGATTCTGCCACGTAAGTATTTGACTCCATTTCGCGTGTGAGCACTGGGCTGGTTGACCTAATGACATTCCTACTAGAATTCCGCCCATGTAAATTGGAATGGAGTAAGGAAGAAGACCAGAATTTTCGGCTGTCAATCAACCCCAAAAAGATTCTGAATGCATCTTTTTTTTTTTCTTTTTTTTTTCTTTTTTGGGTCAATTTGATATTTTAATAGTAATGGTACACTTTCTTTCCTAAATGATATAGGAGATTTTGTACACTTATTTGAACAAACAGCATTGAACATTCCATGAAATCCTACCCAATAGTCGACATATTTTGTTTTCTTTAATGGTTTGGAAAATTTTCAAGAGCCCATTTGTTCAGAATTTAAAATTTCTAAATTTTGTAATTTTAGATTCTAATTCTCAAAAAAACAAAAAATAGAAAAAAATTTTTTTATATAAATCATAATTTACTTAAATTAATAAGAAAAACTAAATAATTAATATATAATTTGGTTTACTTTCTCTTAACCTTCTTGATTTTTTTAATCTAGATTAAGAAAAATAATATATTTACAAATGAATTTTATTAAAAAAAAATAAAATCAATGCATTAGCTGTTCGGTGGTTGTGGCACAGTTGCCTTGTAACTGTGGGAAACTTCTTCTACTTCTACCTCTTATATTAATTAATTTGTTTCTTCTTTTCTTGTGGTCGGCAGTGGTTTCGGTCCCACCGGCAGTTCGTTACTCCGTGCATATGTCATGCCTCTGACAAGACAGCTTCAAGTGGCAGACAAATTGGAGAGTCCCACTCCAGCTTGTCCTCCTTCCACGTGATTTCATCGGATGTGCTCGTTTGCCGTATGTTCATTTTTCTTCCTTTTTATGAATTTGCTTTTTTCTTTTTTCCTAAAGATTATGCTTAAAAGCATGTATATTGAGGAAGAATGCTATTAGCATTATAATTATTTCTTTTATTCTTTTTTTAAAAAGCCTTTTTACAAATGGGGAGATTAGAGAGTCCAATTTTTTTATTTTTTTTTATTTTTCAGGATTTGGGAGGATTGATTTTAGTCTGACAATAATACCCGAACAATTTGTGTCCTAGTCAATTAAATTACTGTAATTGAATTTTCTTTTCTTTTTTTTTTTAAATTTTTATTTTTAAGTACAAATAATATAACATTTGGAAGTACTCTAAATTTGGCAATTAACAAGATCGTGGCAACAACCATCGTGTTCATCCAATATTCAACTCTAAACTGTAGAGATTTGGCGTTAGGGAGAAAGCAGTATTATTAGGTTGAATTATTCCTTGAGGAAAAAGGTATTATTTTTTGGATTAGTAGTCTTCGGGTTATTTAATGAAAAAAAAAAGAAGGAAAAATTCTTCCTCTTAAATAAGTTTGCTAAAGTCAAACATGGTTTAAATGCATGTAAGTCTAATTAATTAAACTACAAATTATAGACGCAGCCGAAGGGGTCCTGTCTGTATAACGGAAGTCAAAATGTCAAATAGCACGTTTGTTTTCGCTCAAAAAATTGAAAGCCAGACAGAGATGCTTGCCTCGACGCTTTCTGCTTCATCTGATCTGATCGGACGACCCCAAGATGCTTCGACTTCACGTAAAGATGGGGCCCCATCATTGTCATTTACATCTAGTAAGAGCTTCAGAAATTGGAATATTTGACACGAAACCACTGGATTGTTTGCCAGGCTCTTCTTTATTGTGTGGCGTTTAACGTAAAGCGTAAAAAATCTTCCTGCAAGAAAGGCAGAGACATTGGGTCGGTTTTCCTTCCATTCCTCATTGTCCCAAAAGCTTTTCTCGCTTTTTCTTCCCCTGGCAGAAAACCCCTTAAAGAGAATTGAACTTCCCAGATAAGCTTCTAGTCAAAAATCTAACCTTTGATTCTGTTCCCGGGGGGTAGGGGGGTGGTGTTGATTCTTTCCTCTCTGAATTGGGATTTGTTTGTTCTTTCGGATAAGCAATAGCAAGTCCCAATTTAGGGAGGCAGAAAAAGTTTGTTGCTTTTCCTCGTGTCTCTTTGCTTCGTTTGTAATCCTGTTGCGTCAAAAAGAGAATAGCCCATTTGAGATTTTAAGGGTGAAAGTTAGGATTTTGGGGTCTGTTTGTAAAGAATTGGATATTTACTGGATTTAGTTAATGGGTTGATGTGCCTTTGTATGTGACTTTTTTGTCGTGCCTGTTATTTGGACTGGCTTGTAAAAGATTTGTGTCACAGAGTAAAATACTGAGATACTAGAGTTTTGGAATTCTGCTGTCTAATTGTTTCCTGTGTTGAAGTTCTATGTCATGGTGGTTGTTGGGTATTGATTCTTTTGATTGCATGAGAATTTGGGCTGAATATACTATTACAAGTTTCCCAATTGTATGAAAAATTTGGAGTTTCGTGCATTAGCCGGTATAGAATTGTATAAGTTAGTTATTTGGTTGCTGTGTTGTTGTACTTTGGATTGTTGGGTTCACGATGGGGAAGCAGAGTGGAAAGAAAAATAAGCAGGCAGGAGGACAATTAACTGATGGTAATGGGAAGCAAAATAGACTTGGCAATGATAGTCTTAAAGCAAATGATGGTGACACAGAAGTTTTCATTTCCATGTCTCAAGAGTTGAAAGAGGAAGGGAACAAGCTGTTTCAGAAGAGGGACCATGAAGGTGCTATGTTGAAATACGAGAAAGCTATCAAATTGCTTCCCAGTAATCATATAGATGTATCCCAGCTAAGGAGCAATATGGCTACTTGCTACATGCAGATGGGTCTAAGTGAATACCCTAGGGCAATCCAGGAGTGTAATTTGGCATTAGAGGTCACTCCAAAGTACAGTAAAGCACTTCTAAAGAGGGCAAGGTGTTATGAGGCTTTAAATAGGCTGGATTTGGCTCTGAGTGACGTTAGTATGGTTTTGAAAACAGAGCCAAACAATCTCATGGCACTAGAGATTTCACAAAGGGTGAAAAAGGCCTTAGAGCAGAAGGGACTAAGAGTAAATGATTCAGTGATTGAACTGCCTCCGGAATATGTTGAACCTCATGGTGCCTCGCCTGTGCCAAAGGTAATAAAAGAGAAAATGAAAAAGAAGAAGAGCAGGAAGGTGGAGGAGAAGAAGGTTGAGGATGAAGTTGAAAAGAAGGTTGATGGCCAAATTGAAGAGAAGAAAGCTGAGGACAAGGTGGTTGTAGAGGAGAACATTAGTAGAAATGAAGGAGAACCTAAGAAGAATGCAAAATTGGTGTTTGGAGAGGACATACGATGGGCTCAGTTGCCTCTTAATTGCAGCCTCCTGCAACTAAGGATAGTTTTGCAGGATCGATTCCCAGGATTAGGTGAGGTTCTTATTAAATACAGGGACCAAGAAGGTGATTTGGTTACAATAACCACTGATGAAGAACTGAGATGGGCAGAAGCATCTGCAGAATCCCATGGTTCTTTCAGGCTATATCTAGTTGAAGTGAACCCTCGGCAGGATCCAATCTCTGTGGGACTGAAGGATGAGGAGGTGCAGAAACCAGGCATGAAACAAAATACTACTGAGAATGAGGATATAAAAAAAAGTAGGGAAACACAAAATGGGTTGCATTATATTGATGAATGGATAATTGAGTTTGCCAAGCTGTTCAAGAATCATGTGGGGCTTGATTCAGATGCATACTTGGGTCTTCATGAACTTGGAATGAAAGTATATTCTGAAGCTATGGAGGAGGCAGTTACCAGTGAAAAAGCACTAAACCTTTTTGACACAGCAGCGGGGAAATTTCAAGAGATGGCAGCCCTAGCATTGTTCTACTGGGGAAATGTTCACATGTCCAGGGCTAGGAGGAAGATTTGCTTTGCGGAGGATGCTTCTAAGGAGTCCATACTTGAACAGATCAAAAGTGGTAATGCTTGGGCACAAAAACAATATACAGAAGCAGGAAAAAAGTATGAAGAAGCATTAAGAATCAAACCTGATTTCTATGAGGGTCATCTGGCTCTGGGGCGGCAGCAGTTTGAGCAGGCAAAGCTTTTGTGGTATTATGCTATTGGCAATAATGTTGATTTGCAAACTTGGCCTTCTGAAGAAGTTGTACAACTCTACAACAGTGCTGAGGACAACATGGAGAGGGGCATGGAAATGTGGGAAGAATTGGAAGCACAACGCCTTAGTGAATTTTCCAAATTGAAGGTCAAACCTGAGACGCAGACAATAGACTTCGATGGTCTATTTAAAGATATATCACCCGAGGAAGCAGCTGTGCAGGTTAGGAATGTTAGATCCCAGATGAATCTTCTATGGGGAACCATACTTTATGAGCGATCAAATATGGAGTTCAAATTGGGCCTACCAGTCTGGCAAGAATGTTTGGAAGTTGCACTTGAGAAGTTTGTGCTTGCCGGAGCTTCCCCAACTGATATAGCAGTTATGACTAAGAACCATGTTTCAAATGATAATACACTGGCAGGTAATTTTGATGCATGAATTATGAATCAACAGCAAATAATTCCTGAGATGATGAGAATTTTATCTGATAAATGAAAATGCAGGTTTAGGATTTCAAATCGATGAAATTGTACAAGCATGGAATGAAATGTATGAAGCTAAAAAGTGGCTGAGCGAGGTTTACTCGATCCGGCTAGAGCCATTACTTCGACGGCGAGTTTCAAAACTTTATGATGCCTTGGAGCTTGCATAAGTTGGAAAACATATTTTGTTTTGAATTTATGAGGTCTCATATACAGAGGTAGGTAACTCTGTCTGTGAAATCCTTATCTTTTTTTGTTCCTTGTTACTCCCATTATTATATCAGACCCTATGGCTTCTGCAGAAACTTCTCAATGTGCCATCTTGTTCATTGGGGAAGTTTTAATTTTGCAGAATGGCAGCTTAGTATTTTTAATTAGAAGACTTGTACAACTTTTTATAAATCCAAAGCCTGAGCAAGGGTTATTGTGGTTTGGAATATAATCAGGACAAAACCAATGTTTAAATTTACGACTGGTTTTTGCGGGGTGCATTAAGCAACATGCACTTTGTCACTGTTGACAGATGCTGCTATTATGCACCGATGAGATATAGTGTCCTAAAAAATGTAGTCTTCTGAAACTGTGAGCATGTTGATTCGGACAGATGCTGCTATTATGCACCAATGAGATATAGTGTCCTTAAAAATGTAGTCTTCTGAAACTGTGAGCATGTTGATTCAAGACATTAAGTTTGAAATTTAGTAGACAGAGCAGACAAATGCTTTGATTTTCCATCCTGTGGATCGCCGTATTCATACTCGGATTATGAATGTTTGAGAATAACATCAAAACAGGAAAAATGAATTAGGTTTGCATTAAGGAGCCCCAATACCAGTGGCATCGTGGTTGGTGTATAGCAAATTGTGAAGCATGGTAGATAAGCACAGATGTGTTATGATCTTAGCAGGCAAATTGAAACCCGCAATTTCAGCGTCATATAATTTTAATGCTTTTACGAAACTCAGAAGCCAAAGCCATTTTTCTATCGATATGAGTTAGGTTGTATGTTCTGAGGCTTTCCTGCTGTATGCATTTCAGGTTCAGTTTCAGCCTTTTGCCTCTGGAGTTTGTGCCGTCTGCAAGTGTTGTTAGGATATAGGGTTCTTTCATTTGTATACATGATGGGGATCAGATGAAGTGGCAGAGATTTTCTGAAGATCATACTCTACACAGGTGTTTCCAAAAATTAGGGTTCTTTATTTTGCATACGCAATGGAAATCGGATAAAGTGGCAGAGATTTCCCTTTTTGCTTGTTCCTGTATTCACTCCATTTTCTCCCCACTTTTAGTCTTACAGGCGGTTGGCTTGTTGCATCCCTCTTTCACTTGTGAACTAGTCACAATAATGCGTTTCACTTAATGATTTGTATTTAATGCAACTGTTGTAATTGCTTATTCATGTCTTTTGCGCACCATGTGAAATGAAGACATGTTTACCCTGGGCTGAGAGCACTTGCCACTCTCTTACAGAAGTCAATCTCGACTGAATTGAAATTCAGCTTCAAGTAGATAGCTTCTTGGCCGACTAATTTTCAGATTCCAGCTCCCAGTGTAGGAAATTCCCAGAGTGGCTCAGAACTGCAGACTATCAAACCGTCATGTCGACGAATACCAGGCCCTTTGGCTACGGTCATTGATTCTTAACATACTGTTGCGCATTTCATCCATTGCTTCCACGCACATCCATATGCTGAGAAACATATCAACCCTTTCCTACCGTAAAAGCCTCGTTTGCCAGAAGTTAATTCTACACATGTACCCGTATATTTCCAGCGCAGAAGCTTTGACCCCATGCACATTGGAGTTGAATCACGTCAGGAAAGGAGAATGTTGCCTTCATTGAACATAAGCAACTATTTACAGTTCACTGAGCAGGAGACCTTATTCATATTAACATTGGCTTCCAGTGTACGGTTGATTAAGGGAGCGGGTAAGGCATATTTACATAACTCAGGCTTTCTGGACATCTATTACATCCTCTCATGACATATTTCACTCCGGTCCTCTCACCTGTCTCTGAATCATTTGTAGCCCGTTATACAATGTAGATTTATTAAACTGCACAGAATGCTATACGCCTAAAGCAGGATGACATGCTGTTGCTCTATCATTATTCTGGCCTGAAGCTTACTAAATTGGGAAGTGCAGTTGACTGAAGCTTCTTGATTCCAGATGCAGTAACCTTGCAAGACTCCAATGATAGTGAGCGCAAGTTCTTCAGAGGCTTCAAATAATCCAAGCCCTCATTGGTTACAAGAGAATTAGACACGTTCAATGATACCAATTGTGTCAATCCTGGATTCAAAAGGAAAGATGTGAAGAAAAGTCACCTAAAGATTTTCAATAACAACATAGTTGAATCCAGTCAAGTATCCTAAGTCTGTCTAATTGCCCAATGATGTATGGTTGGCAACAAACAAAGGCTTGTTAGATTAAAAGCTAAACCCAAAAATTAGAATCAGCAAGTGATAGATGTGGCAAGAGTAACACAAAGGGGTATACAGTTGAAAAACCAAATATATTTGGAAAAGAGTCTCTCTCGTTCCGTGCATCTGTGGAACAACTGGATATGAGGCTAACATGGTTGCGTCTATGGCTGCCTCAAGTAAAAAAAAACAATTATATATATACATATCAATCATTTGATTAATTAGCTTGCACTTGTTTTATTGAACACCTAATTTTCTTAAGCTACATATTTTAAGGAAAAATGAAAAATCAAGAATCAATGTGACAGCTGCAAGGCTCCAATGACAACCCAGCAACTCCTATGCTTTTCTCAAATACTACCATAGAGGACAAACAGGCAGCATTTACTGATTAATAAATAATGATTGTACAGTGTGCAATAGAGCAGACTAAGTGGAACTTCAAGTACAATGATGATAGAGATTAGAACTATACCAGATATTGACTCCAATGTCTTGTCTGTCAAGTTGCAGTTTTGTGAGAGATTCAATACTGTGAGATTGGTAAGATGTTTGATATTCCTCACCCCAGTGTCTGTTAATCCCCCACCACAGATTTCAAGGGACTGGAGATTCTTGAAGTCTGCTTAGTGAGAATGCATTGGTGACAGTGAACTATTAGTAACAAGACTACTAGTGCCATATGTTATTTTACCTAGCTAAAACTATTCTCCAGCAGGTAGCATTCAATCACACAAGAGTATTGTGGAAATGTGACTCAAATAAATGAATATCAGTGCAAGACATGAAGTTGAGCTCCAAATAACAAGAGACAATGAAATATTCATACGTGTCAAATAATTTGTTCCAGAGTCGGAAATTTTAGCTCCAAATAGGTCCAGATGGATGAGTCCAGTAAGACCTGCATGATAACAGTATAAATAAGGGCTTGGTCTTGGTCCACAAGTTAACAGTTTCAATGCTTGATCTAACTAAGTTCAGTCATCCTCTGTGTTCCATTAGTCCTGACAAAATATTTCCTTAATGTCACACCTGATAAATATGAATATATTACATGACCAGCTATTCCACAAAGCACAATTATAGCAGAATGGTTATGCTATTTGTGTAAAGTGACTCAAATGTAAAGACATCAGAACAGATTTCTTAGTGAGCACCTGTAAGAGCTGCTAGCCCAGCATCAGTAATTTGGCGAACATCCAGGTTCAGTGATTTAAGAGATGTCAAACCAGATAACTTCTTTAAGCCACTGTCAGTTACTAAGGTGAATGACAGATTTAAGTTCTCCAGATGAGATAACCCTAAAAGAACAAGAAAACAAATAATAGCTACTGCATTTCACAAGTACCACCATCGTGAAAATAAATGAACAGGGATGAATTTTATAAGTCAGCATCATTTAAACAAGAATGCAATGATAAATGAATAGGTAAATTGCGAGAGTATAGAATCATTCCCAATATCTAAGAGGATAAAAAAGATGCAAGAGTTGTACATTCAAATTACTACTTCCCCATTCCCTTCATTTTTCCTTTTGTTCATATAAAAGGGAAAGAGTATAGAAGGAAACAAAAGGGGAAAAAAAGGCAAGACTCTTGCACAGAAGACATTCAAATTATAGGTGCTATTCTTGTGAAATCATTCACCTAACACGGTTCCTGGCATATAAATTTTCAATGCATGTGTGTGTGTGTGTGTGTGTGTACATGTGCCCGTGTGTGTGTGTGTGTGTGTGTGTGAAAGTGCTTATGCATGGTGAGTCAGACTAGCAAATGCTAGATGGTAACTGCAGATAGAATTCCAACCAGAAAGATGATGGAGCCCATTGCTTCCGACTTCAGTGTCAGACAACTCCAAGCTTTTGAGAGGAAGACCTGAAACAGAATGATACATGAAAATGAAGAAAATAATTCAGATCCATATCAAACCATAAGCAAAATTGTAAGAGATTCTTCACAGCATCCCCCCTGAGCCAAAAGTGAAAACCCCTGAAGCTTTGGAGTAGATAATCAAGAGTATCATATCTGTGACCATTATTTTTAACACAAGTATCATGCCCACCAGACCAAACACAGTATAATTGCATGAAGCACTCACACAGCAGAGTTAGGTAACGAGATTTTCAGGACAAACAATCCATGATAAACTGGGCTATGGGTTTTGCAAGCAGCCAGTATATATCAGTTATACTTAAATTGCCTTAGCTTGAGCTCATAAATTATCCAGAGGGTATAGATCACATCACATGAAGATCCAAGAAACTAGGACTGCTTATGGTTTCCACTATTGTGCTCAGATGTCTAACATCCTTTCCTGTCAGGTAGATGATCAACCAATATGAGAGCATTTCTGCTCCACATTTTCACATTGTCAGTAGAGTCCACCCCAACTGAAGCTCAATTAAGCACCCATCAGTATTCAATATAATCTAATTTGTTTTGCCTAATAAAATCCCCTCTTCATTGCCACTGATTCAAAGCTCTAACGTCATGATAAAAGAAAATCCTAATTAGAAATATAGTAACTTGGCAACTTATAAGATGTGATGCTCAAGCCAAATAAATAATTAATTATCCCTAAATCTTTCCAAGAATTTCATCCTAATGGGGAAGAAATCATTAAGAATACAAGGCAATGTGAACACATTAACAATATTGCCGAAAACAGAGTCTTGAATACCTGTCAAATTTGTAAGTCCTTCATCTCCAATCTTGCAAGAATCCAAGTTCAAGCTCTCCAAATTTCTTAACCCTGGAAAATATAGGAACATGTTAAGAGTAGCAGTGGGAAAGAAAAAGAAGAGGAACAAGAAAAAGAGGAAGACAATGTAATGACAAAACAAATTTGATATTGTGTGCAGAAAAAAAAAAAAAAAAGATATTTATATGGTTTCATATGAGCCCAACCAGGAGAACCTAGAAGATGCAGCTGTTCATGGGTCTCTGAGGACTTGGCCTAAAAATCAGTTTTTGGCAAACATTTAGATACTTCTATAGACAACCAAGATTGACACCTCATATCATAAGCCACTCAATTAGAAAGTCATTGAATTTGAGGTGATTACAAAATCATGACTTAAGCCACTAAGGAAGATCACAACAACTGGTCCAATAAAATATGGACTAAAAACCTCTGAATCCAGTTCTGGAGAAGTTGAGACTGCTTCAACTACTTATCTATCCAATGATAACTACAGCATAAAATGGTCTAGTTGTAAACATAGAAATAGTGACACAATACAGAGGCAGTAATACGCAAGTGAGCACATGTGATGGCCAAAACTTTTAGAGGTTTTCACCATACAGAACCTCGGTACTACTGGTTTCCAAAAATAATTATAACTACACACCCTTTGTGTATCTTGTGTGAGTGGAAAGAAAATGTGAATAGCAGCTAATAGTCTTCAATAGAATCCACTTAATCCATGGCAGCTAGAATGTATGTCTGACACAGAGAGAGAGAGAGAGAGAGAGAGAGAGACAGAAACCTTTTAAATGTACTAAACATGCATCCGTTATGATGTTGAATGCCAAGCTTAACACCTTTAAGTTTTCCATACCTGCGGGCATACAATGCACGTCTCAAAGTTAGTCAATTCGTAAAATGGGCCAAAATAGCAAATTCTATGACCATTACTTGGTCCAATAAAGTCAAAGATAGACCTAATTTCACTCACCAGAAAACTTGTCACATCCATCGTCAGATAGACCGCATCTATTCAAGTTTAAATATGCAAGATTAACTAGAGCTGCAAAAAGGATACTCTGCTTAAACCATCGTGTTTTCAGTAATTAAAGGCTCTAAAAGCTATATTTGATTATAAACAGGTTAAGGACCACATATGAAGACATGCTTATTTATGCTGATCTCTAAATTTATGTACACGGAGAATCAAATATTTTCCCCTTTCAGAGGTCAGTAAGCAAACAGAAGTAACTAGACAAGTTGAAACAAGCAACACTAGTATTTGATAATCCAAAAACCCACTAACTCTAGTTAGTGAACCTGAAATAGATTCCAAACTTGCAGTGGTGACATCGCAACCTTCCAAGTTCAACTGAACAAGCTTCTGCAAACCTGCCAGGCACAACAAAAGATGTAGCTACCAAAATTTAAGAAGAGATAAACAATGTCCTACAAATCCAGTAGGGCATATGAGGATTTATAATGTTCAAATGGTCGGGAGGCAATGATTCACGAATATTTAGCCAATAGCATCATTACCACTACTTGCAAATTGCTACTTTGTAGAAACCAAGTCCGAAGAAGGCTGAGCTACCAATAATAAACTGAAGCAATGGAATCACTAAACAATGAAAATTCAGAAATGGAGGAAAAAAAAAAAAAAAAAAGAAAAACTAGAGGTGATTAAGTGTCTGGCTTTAATAGGGAAAAAAATAGGACAAGGAATGTGTAAGCAAGTAACCTCCTTTTTTTTTTTTTTCCTTTTTTTTTTTTTCATTTCTTTTAAGCGGACAATCAAAGGAGTTTGCAGAAAGTACTTTATGGCTGACCAAGAGGAGGGAAATTTCTTCACAGTCAATCAGGTTGACTATTAGGAAAAGGCAACCCAAAGTAGTACATAACTCCATGACAGCAGATTGTTTGCCACTTTCTCCAACTGTCCCTAAAGTTTTCATATATGGATTATGCTAAAGTTTCTCCTGCTGTTTTATCTGATTCTCTCACATTGTATTGATCAGCACATTACCTTCCCTAATAAAATAGTGCAGAGGTATACCATTTTGTTTGGCCCCTTTTGGTGAAAGGGATTTTTTTTTGGTTACATAAAAATTTAAAATCTTGTACTTATTGAATGAGAGAACTTCAACTAAAAAAGAGTTTAAGGCTGGGATATCCAAAATTTATCTCAGACAACCATAACGTAGGGGCAAAATCAACATTGTTGAGTATTATTGCACAAAAAGTGAAAAAGTAAACTACCTCTTAAATAGGAAACACCAATATCAGTAATGTTACAAAAGGAGATTTGTAATTCCTTCAGGTTGGCAAGACCTGAAACATAAGAATAAAATAACTCACCATTAAGACATAATAACTGAAATCCAATCAGAAACATAACACTAACAAATAAATATTCAATTTCCAATAGAAATACTTAAGCCTACATTCCCCTGAACATGATGATGGCCAATTCCCCTAATCTCTTCTATCAATCAATCATAATCACAGTAGCAAGAATCTGAACTCAACAATCCAAACTTCAAACAATGACATGGACATGTATACACAGTAACTACAATCTAGGTGCCATTATGTATAAGAAAGGGCACACGAGGTGCTGAAAAAAATAAGCAAACAAGGGAACTCATGTAACCACCATATAAATAAGTACTTAAAGACCAATAACCTGGAAGTGCCTCCATATCCGTATTTGTAATGCATTTACAATATCTGATATTAAGAGACTGAAGTTTTGTTAAGCCTGGAATAAAAAAGCCAGAAAAAGTAAGTCATTGGGGATCAGAGCCATATCAGCAGACAGCAGGCTAGTAAAAACATGCCCTCATTAAGTTTGTAAAAGTGCTTAGAAGCTATGGTTGAAATTATACATGAAACAAGTGAATCTCGTAGTTTATGCCACACAAGTTATATTCATTTTCCGCCATCAGTCTTTACTATAATATTAAACCAAGAACTCCCTCCCAAATCATCTCCTTTGGCACAAGTTTTGTGAACCTACCCACCTTACCTGTAATTGTGTATATGCCCCCTTTATGTTTCCCAGACGGAAGCCTACTCAAGAGAGGTTAAGGCAATGGTATTGTGCACCCTCTGGGCATGCATCTGGGCTTGGAAACTAAGTGTAAGGGTTATTAAGGCATAAGGCTTTCAAGTCCAGAATCTTGCTTTTATGAATACAAGTGATTCCATGCCTATCTACAAAACACCCAACAATCCAAAAGAACGTATCTCTTTAGGAACCACAATTATTGATTTATCCAGTCTCCATTTAACAACATGGATATGGAAAGCAAACAAGATATATGCTATACATAACACACCAATAAAACAAGAAAATTTATTGAACACGACATGAAATAACAAACCTTTAAGGTGAACAAGTCCACCATGAATATTGGGGCATCTCTCCAAGTCCAACTTTTCCAAGTCAGCTAAGCTGGAAAAGGCATGCATCCCTTCGGCAGTAACAGCATTGCTCTTCTTGAAACTCAAAAATCTCAACCTTGTAAGACCTAAAAGATAGGATCAAACGATTGTCCACATTATCCACTCGTTATTGGCGCCGGTCAGTTGGAAGCCATGATAGAATGCATTACACCAACCTCTATTGTAACATCACACGATACAAATAGCAGACATTGTAAGTCAGATTCAGATAGTCTTAAATTTGTCAGTGCACAGAATACCTTATTTAAGAGGTCCATCAACAGGTAGTAAAATTATGTCTAGAGTGGCACACAGTAAGTCAGATTCAGATTCAGATTTGGATTTGGACGTAGGTTCTTCAACAGATAGTCTTCCATTTGCCAGTATACAGAAATACATTGCAGGTCAGATTCAAATTCAATGACCCAAACATTAGACAGTGTTTCAGTCTTTTTTTTTTTTTATTTTTTTCAAAAATCAATGAGAGTTGGTTCCTAACTCAGTTTCCATAAAAGTTGCAGATATGTCTTATTTAGCTAAAAATTCCCTGTGTGGAAATCTTGATATTAGGCAGTTGAAGATGCATACAACAAGTCAAATTAATGAACTACAGTGGTTAAGAGGACCCAGCTGCAAATAAAGAGAGCAGTCTCTCCCTCCTCCCACAAAAAGAAGATACAGTCATCTTTGTAATATCATAATCACTTTGTATAACTTTTTCCACCATCACATTGCATCATATGACATATATATAACAATATCTTAAGTAAACAATGTCACCATGCACAGAAAAATTTGTTAGTACATGAAGAATGAACCCAAAATGAACTGCAGCACAGATGCATGTGAACACGAACCAAGATACTACTCCACTCTTTCATCTGATACATGCTCTAAGTAAAAAAATTTTAAACAATTCTAAATTCGAATATTCAAGCCATACAAGTTAAACTGACCAATATTAGACATTTCATTGTCTTTTTCAATCATTGTCAAAAATTTTAAAGCACATTTGGACTTGGTTAAATTCATTAAAGCTGAGTAACTATGACAACCAATCAGGACTTTTCCAATTCTTTACAGTCCAAAAAAGATAGGATGCAATTAATTTTGCAGACTATCCATCCCATTGCATTCCTACTTGGCCTTAGAAAAGAAAAAGAAAAATTACATGCCTCAACCCGCCAAAAAGCCATTCCCAGTAATGTGACATAACCATCCTAGTAAAAAATCATCACTATTCAAAGCAAAAGAGTGATGTCAAAAAAGATGAAACAATGCGACTTTAGGATTGAACCAAACAAACAAAAAAATAAAAAGAAGGGCAAAAACACAGAAGTACCACTGATGTCCTTCATCCCTTGTTCAGAAATCCGGTCACAATAATTTAAAGCCATAGCTTCAAGGTTCGAACAGTCTTTGAGAAGACACAGTCCATTTTCTGTGATATCCGAATCAGAAAGGTCTACAGAAAGTAAAGATGAACCTTGAGAAGAAATGACATCCATCCAACTCTCCTTTAATCCAGTATATTCACTCAAATGGACATCCTGTCAACAACAACAACAACACAAAAAAAAAAAAAGCAGAGGAAAAGGAAAAGATAATCAAGTCCCATCTTGTAAGGAAACTGAAAAGTAACTGCAAAGTTCAATCAATTTTAAGTGCTTCATCTTCAAAATTATCCATCAAAGAAATTACCTGAAGGGCACAATCTCTAAAAGCTTCAAGAGAAGAATCAGTCAGCTGCTGCGAGGATACCAATGCATTAAAGATTTGCTGACTTATATCCCTTGGCAGAATTGAAAATGAATCATATCTGTCAACCTCCTGTCATAAATAGGAACATTTACAAGTTGCGCAATTCCAAGTAAAGTATATCCATATTTCAAACATGCTGATTAAAGAAAGGTACCTCACATATCCTGTTTATGCATAGTTCCATGAGGGATGGGCAATTGCCTCCACGCAGATGGTCTGGAACAGTTCGAGCGAATGATGCTCCCAACCATTTGAGACTTCCACTTTTAGTGTAACTTCCAGAGACTCCTACTCGTACACCATCCTCAGGAACTTGTTGGTCTCTCTTCCTCGAGCAAATTCCTCCCATTGGGTCTTTATTTTCCAGTTATATATTGATCTCATCAAATGAAAACGAGAACGGACTTGTAACCCATCTTAAAAACCAAAGTATATGGCATTAGTACTAAGGCATCCTGAGAAGGAATGGAAAACACCAAAAATTATTTCATTCAAGGAAAAGGCCCAATGTGATGTGCCACCTGTATCATATCTCATAATTGACCGGCAGTTTACCAATATTAGCAAGCTTAATTCAACAAAATTTGATTTAAAGCCTACTTCCAAGAAAACAAAAAATAAATAAATAAATTGCCAAGAAAAGCTACATTTTTTTACACAAAGATAAGGTACATTTTTAAGTATCATAGAAGAAACAAAATCCCCGGGGAAAAGGGTTAAATTAAGACTCCTATTTTCCACCAGAAAAGGCAAAGTATTTAATGAAACGTCATTAGAGGATCAACACTGTAATCAAAAGGAACTAAAATTCCGAAAAAAGTTTCTAGCTTTAGGACCCAAAAACAGGAAGGGGTCCCAGAAAACACCCACATAGTATACTGTTCCGAGTCTATCAAAAAGTTCCAAGAAAACCCAGAAAAGTATACACGAAAAAAGCCGGAAATTCATGTCTTTTTTCCAAGATCAAAACTTGAAACAAAAGACACTGTTAACACCAAGAAAAGATTCGTCGATAAAATGCATTAAAAGATCCCATTTTCCTAGAAAACAAGACAACCCCAAAAAACCACAGAGCAAAAATCTTTAATAAAAGATCATTAAAAAATCGAAACCAGAAACCAAAGAAAACGAAACAGCAAGGAAAGATTCATGTTTAAGGACCCACAGAACAGGAGGGTTTCAAGAAAAACACATACATAGCCCAAACTGTAACGAGAACGTAGCAAGAAAACCCAGAAAAGCATACACAGAAAAGGCCGGAAAAAAATTGTTGTCTTCATGTGTCATGAACCTTCCAGTTTTCTCGGCAACAAAAAGAGAGAGAACAATAAATACCCATATATGATATGTGATCAAAAGTCGGTGAAGAAAACAAGGATCGTTAAAAGAAAAGAAAAAGGACAACTTTTTGAGGGGATCAGGTGTTAAGAGATAAAAAAAGGGGGCAATACCTTGGCAAAGAACTTTGTTTCAACTGCGTAAGAGAGAGAGAGAGCATAGTAGACTTCCAGACAGATGGAGAGATAGAGAACAGAGTTGAGTCTGGATGGAGAGACTGCATATCAAGAGGTGGAGCTGGTATCAGAACCGTCTTATGGAAGACACGTGGCAAGTTGTTGCGGTAGCTAGGACCGGAAGCCTGATCATCAGAGCAAGCGTTCTTTGTACTTTTATAACCTTGTAAGAGAGAGAAGATGTTGTGGGCCCCCAGGGGATTGTCCTAATTCGGATCCTGCTTTAGTATGGGGTGGGAGAACCGATAAGCAAGCAGCAACTTTAACGTGGTTTATGAAAATAAAGACTTCCAAAATAAGAAGAGATTTGGAACTTCAGCAAAGAAAAGTGAAAATGTTAATAAAGAATAATCTTTTATTTTTCTCCCTAACTAATATACGAATTAATAATTTTTTTTTCTTTTATAGGTTGCAATCCGCCAAAATTCATAATTCTAGTCATTAGAACGATGAATGGTATTTCGAAAATACTTAAAATATCAGTTGGTAAACAAGCTGGTATCAATAATACAAAAGAAAACCATAGCATATAAAAATAAATAAAGAAAATTACCGCTTATTGAAGAAAAAAGCCCAATCTCAACTTTCATCTATATTGTATCTCGTAATTGACAGGCAGTCTCTACCAACACAAGGCAGGCGGAGTTCAATAAAAACTAACCAGTTTAATTTATCGCTTACTTCCAAGAAAACAAAAGAAATTAAGTTGCCAAGAAAAGGTCCATTAACCTCAAATGAGGTCAATAAAAGGTAAAAAAATACCTAGAAAACAGTGTTAAATTCCGACTTTCAGACTCCTATTTTCCACTAAAAAAGGCAAAATATTTATCAATGAAACAAAAGCAACCGAAGTGCCAAGACAAGTTTCATGCTTGACGACCCGCAGATGGAAAGGGGTCCAAGACAACACCTGCACAGTAGCAAGAAAACCCAGAAAAGTATACATGGAAAGACCCCGGAAATTCTTTTTTTTTTTTTTCAAGATCAAAACTTGAAACAAAAAAAATGTAACACCGAGAAAAGATTCATTAATAAAACGAATCAAAAGAACCTATTTTTTAAGAAAACAGTACAGCCCAAAATACCACAAAGAAAAAAATAAATCTTTAATAAGACATCGCCAAAAGATCGAAGCCGGAAACCAAAGAAACCGAAACAGCAAGGAAAGAAACATGTTCAAGGACCCACAGAACAGAAGGGTTTCAAGAAAATACCTACATAGCGCGCGCGCACTATAACGAGAATGTAGCAAGAAAACCCGGAAAAGCAATCATGGAAAAGCCAGGTTGATGTCTTCTTCTGTCGTATGCAGCTTCCAGCTTCTCGGCGACAAAAGAAAGAAACAAGAAATACAATTTCTCATATACCCATGTGTGATACGTGATCGAAGAACAGTCGGTGAAGAAAAAAAAGAATCGTTAAAAGTATCCTGAAGAAAGATCAAAAAAAAAAAAACAAAAAGAAATGAAAAGAAGAGAACTTTTTGATGTGATACAAATGAGGAGGTGGGTGGGAATCCATTGTTAAAGAACTCTGATTTTAACTCTCGGAGAGAGAATGGAAGACTTCCAAAACGACAAACAGACAGAGAACTGAATGCAAGGAAGTACAGGCCAACGTGGAGACTGGCGACAGTACATATAAAGAGGGGGAGCGGACACAAGAACAGTCTGATGAATGACGCGTGGCACATTGGCGCGGTTGCTGCGACAAGACTGACGAGAGTCAGCGCTGCCGTTCCTTACAATATTTTCATTTTCAATTGATTTCAACTTTAATTTGAAATCAAAATTTCCAATTTTAAAGATAATTTCAGTATCATTTGATTTAATTATAGCTCATTAGTTCCTTTCTCGGAACCTGCGAAAGAGAATGAGCGAAACAGGAAGTTGTGGGCCCCGGGACTGTCCTATTCCGATTCTGCTTTGTTCGGTCAGCAGGAAGCATTAGGCAGGAAAGATAACCAATGAGTAAGCATTAACGTGCTACGAAGAGAGCTCCAAAATAAAGCAGGGGATTTGGATTTGGCGGTTGAAGTGGAGGGAGAAAAGTCAATAAAAAAAATAATCAAATTTTTTTTCTTACCCCCTAATATACCAAGGAGTAATTTTTATCTTATATAGGCTGCAGTCTGCCAAAATTCATAATTTTTCCCGTCATAATATTAATAAATAATATTTTAAATCATCTTAATGTTAAAATTTATTATAAATACATTAATTATTATACTTACAAATTTATAACAAGTTAATATTGTTAGTATCAATAATAATACAAAAGATCAAATGGCGTATGACAATTAAGATAGACGAATTACCAATGATTGATCCTTGAGAGGAACGTTACATAAAATAGACCAAGACTGCATTTAATAGCTTAAACAATCCTTAAACATTCAAAGAAAGAACTCAAAAAATCCTTTGGAAGCGACGGCATTAATTGTTTATATTTTTTAAATTATAATAATGCCCAATTTGCTGGGGGTCAGGGACCGGGATGATGCTGAAGATCACAGCATTGTTTAATCGCCGTCGCTTTCCGGGCGACAAGAAGGCATCAAGAATCATGAAAGTCATTGACCCTTTTCATTATTGTTCACCGGGACCGAAATGAGTGGAAACACTTGAACGGGAACCCGTTTGACGCTCCCCATCTCTGCTAATCCGCGGCATCTATCCATACAGATAGTCATTCAAGTCAGCATTGGGAGCAGCAACCAAGTCAAGGCCAAAGCAATGCAAATTGTTGCATCTCTTTTCACTTAGATAAAATGGTTTTTTCTTTTTTATAAAACAAAAAAGAAAAAGAAAAAGAAAAGGAAAAAAAGAGGCCAAATTGTAATTATCAGGCATGGATAGCTCTCACTATATGAATGGAAAAACAGAAGAATGTATCTAATATCAACGGCTACAAAACACTGAATTTCCAGAATTATACTTTCCTGTGACAATAAACTAAATATCCACAATGCCTACCCATTCTTAAAGGGGTTGCATAGTAGCGGCTAAATCAATTTAAGAGGAAAATGAATTTGTACAAAAATCAGGCACCTGTAGGAGTAACAAAAAAAATCAGACGACCAGCAATTTCAGCTTGCAATAAGACCGGAGAAGGACAAGACATCAAGAGGCTGCAACATTACGGGTGCTGTTCTTTCCAAGACCAAGACCCAAACCCAAAGGGATGCCATCGGTTCTAGACTTTGTGTGTTTACTTTGGCTGCTACGGGAAGGATGAACATGACCCTGATGGGTTTTACTGTCTGAGTTTACATTAATGGCAACATGTCCATTGCCATTTGTGTGAATAGAGCGTGTGTTGCCATTTTGCAAGTTTGAGTTCCTTGTCATTTGCATCATCCCAATCCCCTCAGAATGCACAGAATGTTCAACGTCTTCCACGTCTTCAATGTAGCCATTGATCAAGAAATCTGAACAGTTCTTTCTGAAGCCATGGTCATATGGGTTTCTGAAGTGACCACCTGGACCTCTAAGATAGCTATACCGCATTGCATTTGCCATTTCATTTGTGGTTATGTTGCGAGAGATCTATGGCAAGAAAAGAAATGGATTTAGCATTGCACCAAAAGAATAGAAATCATCTTCAAAGTGAAAGGTAAAACTAGACTTTACAGAGAATGGAAAAACCCCACAAAAATAAAGTCCTATTAAGGAAAGCTCCATTTGAATTGATAAACTCCTGCTCCATTCAGTTATCTAATCCAACCTTAGACATTACCTGATAACTAATTAACTACTCATTCTAACATATAAAAAAATAACTGTAAGTTAAAAAGCATCTCTTCCACATCCTAAATGAAACTAATACAGTTGATAAAGCTTGCAGATACCCAATTCAACCAATGAACGTGACTGCCCTGAAAGAGTTGCAATTGACAAATGCAATAACGCTAAAAGCTTTACACAATCCATATAGGATGCTTTAACTTACCTGAGAAGCTTGCACCAGAGTTAATACTGCCACACTAAAAAAGAGGAGGACATCCACAATTAAAAATGAAATGGCCCCGACATGATAAGTAATAGCATGGTTTATCCACCCTCCAAATGACGAGGAAGCAGCTGGATCGGTCACAACTCCTGCATTTAGCACATTACTTACCATGAGCAGATAGTAACCAACAAACCCCATCCCTCCAGAAGCTCAAGTCCAAAAGTCACTTACTTGTAAGAGCCACTGCACCAGTTATCACCATTGCTGAAAATTCTAAAACAAGAAACATAAAGAAATCCCATTTGTTTTTCTGCATCAAAAGAAAAGAAAATACATTACATGACACTAATCAGGAACAAAAATACATAAAAGCCAGATGACGCATGGATCTTGACAATGCAGCATAAAACAATTTTAAAAAATTATTCTCCAGAAAATTTCAAAACTTCTAATCAAACGTAATAAACCGAATGTGACTATCCAGCAATGAAGTCATCATTCTTATTTGACATGTATTTCAAACTACCAACAAGTGATGGAGAACATTCTTCTAGAACAACTGGAAGATTTACTCCACTGCAGCAAAAGACACAACAGAAAATAAGAGCTAAAATGGAACCATGTCTATGAACCTTGCCAATGCAATTAGACACCCAGGGGCAATGATGGTCGAATTGCTCTACACAACGATCACACGTGGAACAGTGCTTTGCACGCAAAGGTCTAACAATCTGCTTGAAGAATAACATGAAACAACGTAAGAAACAGAAACTCGTAGTGGAGCTAGCAGAAAAGCTGCTCGGCAAGTAGGCTAGAAGTGGGCTACAAAGATCAGAATGTGACAGTTACCTTGCATGTCGCACAGAGCTGAGACCAGTTCCCAGCAAGCAGAGCAGGATTATTGATCTCTATCTTCAGAAGCAGTTCCTAATATATAAGAGAATAAAATCATTCTCAGTTTTTGGGGGAAGTATTGCTATGCTTGTCTACCACAGGGCACACCAAGTCTGTGTGGGCCAGAGTTTAACAGATCAAAGTATGAGTGAAGTAAAAATCAGCTAGCTGATTTTGTTGAGGGTGGAGTGAGAGTACTAATCAAGCAAACATGAAGATAATTGTTTTTTTTGGGTGGAGTAGTGAACAAGAGACAAACATGCTTAATGTGAGGAGAATGAAACGCACATCGTCTTTCATATTTTGTGGATCATGAATGTTCATTCTAATGTAACCTGGATCCTTCCTGTAGAGAAATGAGGATAAAGAACAAAAATTAGAAAAGGCTACCATACTCATGGTTTCACATATGCAGATAAAAAAAAATGAATATCATGTTTTCACATATGAGGTATACTCAGCCACTCCACCAGTTTCTAGATAAGCTCTACAAAGCATACCTGCAACACCTATAAAACATAACTAGTCCAGCAGATGCTACGAAAACACCCAACCAGGCAAAAAGGCCAAAGCCAGCTGTTAACTTTGGCAGATTTGGATCTGCAAGAAAAAACATCAAAGCTCAAAGAATTTACAAATGTGGCATGACAAGCAAAATCTTTATGGTAGGGAAACAATTGTCTTGTAAAAAAATGAGGTAAGAGATACCTGAAATGACAGCATGAATATAGGTCACCAGTAGAAGCAAGATTACACACCAAAGTAAAGGTGCAAGTCCTAACTTCGAGAGACGACCCAAGCGGCTGTTCCCATCACAACGTTTTTCAAGCAACCTTCTAGCATTTCCCTGCAGATCAGAATTATTATAACATAAACTTATTGTGGGGCTACAACAGTAAAATATTTATCAATAAAACTGGTCATTTCTTCAGCTAGGGAGATTGTGACCTCAAATGAGAAAAGAGCACTAAGCCTGCTTGGAATAAAATTGAACTAAAAAGGGTAAAAAAAACAGGCCCACTTCAACCACAATTATTTGAAGGCTATAAAATAAATTAGTCATTAGCAATAGACCTCATGCAAAGGTAAAAGGGGTGAGGATCACTGCAAGGAATTAAAGGTACTTGAAAGAAAACATACTTCATATAACCAATTCAACACAGCACTTGCAACCTATAAGAAAATAGCAGGAATATATTTCCTGTAAAATCAGTTGCAGAATAAAAAGGAGACCATGGAGGCCATTGCCCGCACTCATATCCCAGGCTGGCTTGCTTTTCAAACAAGATTTTAGTCGGTGGCCACCAAGCCTAGCCCTTATCTGACTCCTTTTGTCAAACAAAAAACTCGTCAAAGGGCCACCACCCCACTCCAGCCTCACGCATGCATGAAAACCTCAGCTGTTTGAAAGAGACAAGGGCAGTGGTTTATAAATGCATTTGACAATCTCATTTGGTTGTGGAATCCCTAGAGCATCCAATTAATTAAAACCACAGTTTTTGAAAAGCACCAGGTCGGCCTTCAAAGGAACCACACATCAAGAACTTGCTTAGCTTATCCTGCTGAAAGAGTTCTTCACACTGCAAAGTGAAATGTCTGACGCTATATATGGAATAATATTATTCTTTCATTAACTTTTCTTTTCTTTCTCCTCTGGCTTCTTGAAGAGTTTAGAGTTCAATAAAGTAAAATTGACTCCAAATACTAACAGATCAAAACTAACCTGTGCTGACTCCAGTCAAAACCAAGTTGCCAACTTTTGATAAAGGAACACCAAGTCATTAATTATTATGGCCTTTGACTCACATAATTATAAAAAAAAAAAAAAAAAAAAGAAAATATTTACCGAAGTAATATTGCTAACCAATCAAAAGTAGTTTGCTGTAGAATACTTACAAGGAAAAAAGCAACTTGTCTGTGGTTCTTGTCGGAAGCAAGCTGAGCAGGTGTAAGGCCTGTATTATCAGTTGCCATCAAGTCCTCCTTTTTGCCAGCCTGTACTAACACTGTGCATGCCTCCAAGTTACCCTTAATAGCAGCCCAATGGAGAGGTGTACAACCTGGACTTGAGAAGAATAAGTCTCTAATAGGTATTTCATTCCTTAAAAATTTTTTCACAAAAGAAATCAAATATTCAGAATGGACAATTACCCTCTTTATCTCGGCGCCCCCTATACGCATCCAGAAATAACATAAGGCGTATACAATCTGCAAAACCCTTATATGCAGCCCTAAAATTCTCCAAAATAAAACAAAATAAAAAAAAAAAAAGAAAAATGTAGAATTGTCAATTAAATCATTCACTGAGGAAAAAATAATAGAAAACAACTCATTTTGGGAACTATTTGATGACCAAATGCCAAAAGGACAGTAAGCAAAACTGGTTTACATAAATGAGTGCTGAGTAAAAGCTAACTAGTTGGTTTTTAGAAACAAAACACAGAGAAATCCCACTGGAAGCAGGATAGGGACTATGAGAACACACAATTTGATAAATCAAAGACATTGGTCTTGCCTCCAAAAGACAGAAAAGAAAGAAGAAGGATTAATTCAAGGAAGAGAAAACTGGGAACATCACCAATTACAAAAATAACAAATATGTAAATGGGTGCCCACATGGATATAAATCTTTGTCGCATACCAGTGTAACGGGCTTCTTCCATCATTATCAGGAACATCTGGGTCAGCATTCCACTTCGAGACAATATAATAAAGAAAAGCTGTCTGACCATATTGAGCAGCAACATGTGTTGGCTGCAGTCATTTCAAATTGATAATCAACATGTTATTATCCTTATTTTCACTGGCCTAAATACTAGCAATTATAGGAGCATATAACTGGAATTTCATAATTCATAGCAAAATAAAACCAATTTTACATAAAAATGCAAAATGTCTTAATCATTTCCAATTACACTCATCCTGCTACTCTATTTTGAACATATTCCAGCAGCCACAAAAAAGCAAAATTTCTGCATTATTCATCACTAAATTATTGCGTCCAAATCTTTGACTGCTTGATATCCAATCTGTCATGCAACAGTACATATATAAAAAAAAAAAAGAAAGAAGAAGAAGGAACGAAAGAACAACAAGCACATCCCTACAGGAACTAATTCCACCAAAGTATTCAAAAATGTCAGCCAATGATCAGAACCTTCAAATAATATCACATCACTCAGGACCATATTCTATGGATTGATAAGATGCTAAAAGCCAATATTATGCTTCATTATAGTCCCAAAGAGGCCAAATCCCCAAACTCCTAAAACAGTTATACTTTTGAAAAACACTAACCTGGTAACCATACATATCAACAGAGTTAAACCGGGCTCCCTCTTGAAGTAAAAGCTCCGCAACTTGGATTGCACCCCGAACAGCACACCAGTGCAATGCTGTTTGCCCAGTATGATCTGCTGCATTTACATCACCCCCATGCTGAAAATTAAGAACACCCAATGACATGTCAATTGACATCAAACCTTTGATTTATGAAAGCAAACCAAGATATGCATTCACTTCATTATCAATGCTGAAAATGAATGAGTAATCAAGTTAATTAAGTGTTAGTCAAAAATGTCATCACCATTGTTCTCCTCAACCATAACAGCCCTGAAGAATCACATGAAATTACATAGAAACTAGACTACTTGTCAAGCACTATACAGCTGTTCATGAACCAAAAACGCAAAAAACCCTCAAATATGTAATTCTTTTTGGTAGTATGTAATTAACTTAAACATTTATTTAAAGATAACAATCAACACGGAAGGTCAAATCCCAAACAGCCAAAAACCATGTCAGTAAGACAAACCAATCAATCATCTACACAAAAAAAAAAAAAAAAAAAAAAACCACCCTTAAATGATCAAGTCAAAAGAACCATGAAAAACCCACAAGAAAAACAAAAGCAAAAGAATACCCAGTTCAATAAATCTATCAAACAAGCAAAATCTTAAACCCGGGAGTGAGAAAAACCGAGAGACCTCGATGATGTACTGAGCGGCCGCGGTCCGGTTGTTCAAGGCGGCCCACTGCAAAGCATAGTAGCCGAGGCCATCGGGCTCGGCGACAGAGCAACCATCACTATCGACCAATCTCTGAAGCTTCTCCATATCCCCGTAGGCCGCCGCTGTGTAAACATCGTTCTTCAAGCTCTCCACCCCAAAACCACCACCAGCTTCGCCATTTTCAACCCCATTTGCTCCGCCGACAGCCGCCACCGATCCCACCTCCTCCACCACCTCGATCTCCGACGACATTTTCCCCTCAAAAAAGTCAAAATCTTTGTTTTTTTTTCTTGGATTGAGTTTGGCCTGCGCTGGCTCTTTTAATTGAATAAGATGTAATCTGCGATCGAATCGATTAGGGCTTTCCGTGGAGAGAGAGAGAGAGAGAGAGAGAGATAATTGACTATCAGGGGACGCTGGGTCGGGTCGTTCAGCCGTCCCGTGTTGACCACCAGAAATTAAGCAGAGATGCGCACAGCGTCAGAGAGAGAGAGGGATTTTGATTGAATTTCTTATTTCTTTTCGTCTTTTTTCTTGTTAAATTGTGTGATTTTATTTCTCCCTCAAATTTACTACAAGAAACAAAAAATAAAAAAGAAATAAAAATTCTTCCTCTTATATTAAGCCACACAAAATTAACTAATACAATTATGCATAATTAATAAATTAATATATTTTTTTATTTTTTTAATTAATTTTTTTATTTTATATACTAATATATATATCATATTTTATTAAGTATGATCCTTATTCAACAAATATTTTCCTTTTTTTTTCTTAATTTCACTTTTTATCATATATTTTATTAACTTTCAATACATAGAGAATAAGGATATTAAGTATTGCATTAATGAGTGGTCTTGAAATTAAAGCTTTTAACAACTTGTCTAATTCTTTGCCTTTCTTTTTTAGTATGATCCTTTGTAAAAGTTTAAATTTTATATTAATGTTGATGAATTTCTAATCATAAATTAATTGTTAAATCAGATCATATTGTCATGGGTTCATAAGTTTAATAAATATCCCAACAATTTTATCCTAATCACACAATTAGTGAAAAAATAAATTTAAAAAAAAAAAAACTGAAGGCTTTATGCACATATATACACACAATATATGTTAAATGGATCCGGAAAAAAAAAAAAAAAAACAAAACAAAAAAATTTCCCCATAAATGGGAAACAAAAGCACAGGCAATAGAAATAAATAAAATTAAAAAAAATAATAAATTTAAATAAATAAATTAAATAAATATTAACATTTCATACCAATTAAATATAATTAAAATTATTATATATATATATAATAAATTATAATAAATTAACATTTATTTTGTATCTATTCATAATATTTATCTAATAAAACTCTAATAAAAATTGATGACCAAAAGCTATTAAATTGAGATTACATCCATGGTGTAATATGTTAGGTTTCCACGTGGATATCATCCAATGCAATAAAGTGATAAACAAAAGGTGTCAATACGCGACGATTCAATTGTTCCCACATTTTGCATTATTTTGTAAACTCAAATATCACACGAAATATATTACCGATTAATGCATAAATCAACAACATGATTATCAAAATAGAAAGTCTCGAATTCAAATTTTAAATCTATTCACCGAAAATTAAATCCGACGAGGCTGGTTTTCTTGATTGGACTTGGGCTTTCATATTTTGGTGACGGGGAGGTCAAAATGGGCTTCGATTCAGCATTGGTGGGTTTTCAATTGGGCTCTGTTGGGTTGGCCCTGGGCTTGCTCGACGTTGAGGTCAAAATGGGAAATGAAAATTTTTAGGGCAGGAGTGGTAGAGAAGAAGTGAGGCTGGGCAGCAACGAAACGTTTGCGTTACTTTCTCGGATGCCAAACGGCGGAAAATGCTGAGAAGAAAACCGACCAAGATCGAAGTGAAAATTGAAGACAAAGAAGAACTAGAAGAAGCTCGCAAGCGCGCCGCCGCCGCCGCAGCTGCAGCCGCAGCCCGTTCCTCTGCAACTACCTCCGCCAGCTCTCTTCTCCGCCTCCTCGACCGCAACCAACCGAATCCCTCCTCCAAATCCCACCGTATCGGCCTCTCCTCTTAAATGCTGAAAAATATTATGGAGGTGGAGGTGAAGTTGCGCCTCCGAGACGCAGCCGCCCACAGCCAGCTGAAGTCCATCCTTTCCCCATTTCACACCAAGACACATAACCAGCAGAACCTCTTCTTCGACACCGCCGCCGCCACTCTTGCCGCACAGCGCGCCGTCCTTCGCCTGCGCTTTTCCGACAACGACGCCCGCTGCGTTCTCTCGCTTAAGGCCAAGCCAGTGCTGGTCAACGGCGTCAGCCGGGTCGAGGAGGACGAGGAGGAAATCGACCCGCCGATGGGCCGTGAATGCGCGAGGGACCCACCGAAGTTAAGCTCGATCGAATCGGGAATAATCAGAAGGTGCAAAGACGAATTCGGGTCTGTGGGTGAAATGGGTTTTGTCTGTCTGGGTGGGTTTGAGAACGTGAGAGACGTTTATGATTGGAAAGGTTTGAAATTGGAGGTGGACGAGACTAAGTATGGGTTTGGGGTTTGTTACGAGGTGGAATGTGAGAGTGCTGATCCTGAAGGAGTTAAGGCAGAGCTTGAAGTGTTCTTTAAGGACAATGGGATTGATTATAAGTACTCAGAATTGTCAAAGTTCGCAGTTTTTCGATCTGGGAAACTTCCACAGTAAGTTATTAGATGAATCAGTGGGCTCTTTGTGCCATATGTCTGAATGATTACGTTTGTGGTAGTGTGTTTTTCTGTTTTGTGTTTCCTTGATGATAGAAAGACTTCATCTTGACCTAAGGATAAATAAATTTTGAGAGCTTCTTGTTTCTATTCTTGCTTGTTCTGCATTGAAACTAAATATGTGGCTGAAATCTCCGGATATGTCTAATGGACTTTATGCCAATATTGCTGATGTGCGTCGGAACTGGAGTAAGAATGGAGCAAAATGGTTGATTAATGAATACTCTTCTTTCTCCGTCTATTATTTTGCTTAAAAATGAAGAAGTCCAAATTGGAATGAATGATAGCCAAGAGATATTGAAGCCATGTTCTATGACAAGGATTGAGCATCATCCAGCTTTTGGGGCCTTAAGATGGAGGTTTAATGGTTTTTCACTTTGACCTATTGAGTAAATAAGATATCATTCGCTTCCATATGATTACAAGTGGTTGGATTAATTTGGTTGTGTTTCAATCCTTTCTATTATGTAATCCAGAGGTCAAAACTGATAAAGTTCAGAAGGAAGAGATCACTATTTTGTTTGTTCCTTATTCAATGCTTTCATGGGACTTGCTCAAGTATGTTGGACACTGAATTCAACAGAATGATGATTCTATAAGATATATGTCCATCTGAATCATGAATGACCTTGCAACAACAACAAAGCCTTGATCCCAAATTTAATTGGGGCTATCCACATCAATCATTTCTTGTCATATGAATGACCTTTTCAGTTCAATGTGATTTTGAAGTCTTTTGGTCTTTTTGTTAGTTGATTCTCGTTTTCCCATTGCTATCAATATCTGGGCACTATGAACGCTCGTCTATAATCTATTCCCAGTGTGAAAAAGGCCTGCTCATCTGTTTTCTCTTTGCTCATCATTATAACTGTAGTTATTGCTCATATGCGCAAAAATAGCTGTGCTAGATGAGGTGTAGACGCCTATCACCATAATAATTTTGCATCCCAGTTCAGCCTGTTTTGTGATTCTCAATTCATTATTGGATGTAGATTGGATTTTTCAGAATTCCTTGTGGCAGTCCTTAGTCCATTGTTTGAGTTTTGACAGTGCTTTGGTCAGCTTTTCCCTACCTTTATTAGGAATTAAGCGAAAGCCTTGTTAACCTAGAATCATAAACCCTTAAACATCTTGATCAACTGGTTGGCAAGCACTCTTAACGACATGTCTTTCTACCGTTAGTTTAATAAATCTCAAATATTAAACCACTAATCATCTTGACCAACTGGTTGGCAAGCGCACTCGGGTGTCTCTCTACTGTAGTTTGATTAAACGTTCTTAGATTACATTCTACCAACTTGAATTAGGTAACCAGGCTAGGGGAAACTGGAGTATCTTATTGTGACTTCTGTCGTCTTGTTTCTTGAATGGAGTTGAGCAGAATTTTTGCCACGCCCACACGCGTTATTTACTCAATTGGCTTGGCAAAAGAAAAATGGAGATTTTTGTTTTCCGAATTTCTCAAGTTGATGTCATTGTTTATCTCGAGAACACTGTAATTCAAATGAAACCTCCATGCATGAAAAATCACGGTATTAATTACAAAGTTCTAGTTCGTGTAAACACGTACACTCGGTATTTTATGGCCTTACTGTCTACTAAATTCTTAATAAACCTTGCTATTGCCTACTGAAAGCATGCAACAAGTGGTATGCAAATCGATTGAGAAGGATCATCTTTGGTGTATTGCAAGGTCTGCCTGGGATACAGGGTTCTGACAGGTCATTCTGGAATTTGATTTCGAGTTGGTTCTGTCATCTCTTAGTGGTAATATTACTCATTCTTACTTAATTAATCAGTGTAAAAACTTGTTGAGAAAAGAATGAAAGACTTGTTGAGAGGGGAAGGGGTGGACAATTACATCATGCCTACTGAAAAGCCAATTGAGTGGTAGACCATTTTGCTGCTAGATCGTTGAACCAAGGGGAATTATCTTTGTTTTTTGTCTAAAAGCCACCAAAGGGGCTGTGCAAATGATTCCCGTGGGGTCTTCTTCTCTCATTCTATATTCGTGTAAGTTGAGCTTGGTTTCCTCCCACTTACCATATATGTGTGTGTGTGTGTGTGTGTGTGTATTGGGAAAGAAATCCGCTTTAGCTTTTCCAAGCGCTCCAATTTTGGCCTCAGCACAGAGACCAGATAGTTCAGTATGATCAATTGTAAGTAAGAGAGACTAGATTTATCATAAAAATTGAACTTTAGCACCGATTCAACTGACAGGTGAAATATTATTTTTTATTTTTTTAATCAGATGGAGAGCAAGATAATATTGTATATTGTATTTTAAAACTAATTGAATTTATCACATAAATTATGGACACAGTAATGCTCGATAACTTCTCACACTCCCTTAAAAGCCATACCGTAAACCGGAGTAGATTTTTTTTTTTTATGTTTTGGTTCATTAATTGGACGAGCGATCCGGTCTGCGCCAATCAGGTGAATTTATTGTGGTGGGGCCTGCATGTCGGTGCATGTGTTATGTTGTGATTGGCTGCCTAGTCTGATTGTTGTGGTCCAACGATCACATGATTATTCACACGAAGAAATTTTTTTTTTTTCCTTCTTCTGCAATCAAGAACTATATAATAGAATTGAAAAATAAAAATTCAAATAAAGAAAAAAAAAAAACCAGCAAACCGAATAAATAATAGCTTTTTTTTTTTTTTTTTTTACACCATAATAAATAAATCAGGAAGGTCAAACAAACATTCAAAAACAAAAGTTACTATTGCTAGAAGCTTTCTCGTTGCTTCCAGAAAAGTTTGACCCCACCAAACAGTCACTCAACAACTCAACTGCTTGATTTTTCCATGGAATAAGTGAAACGTGGATTGGCGATATCAATTTTAGGCGCAAACACAAGCCTACTAAAATTTCTACTCGGCCCAAACCCTAGGGCTTACGCCTGACCGGATCCAGACCACCCAGAAGGCCACTAAGTTTCCTACGCCAACGAGGTCTCCCTCTCTCTCTCTCTCTCTCTCTCTACTCCCCCCCTCTCTCTCTCTCTCCCTCTCTCAGTGCTTAAGCTTGTCGTACTGATATATATGTATATATATATTTGTGTATCTGGGTGTAGCTTTTCTTGCAGCAATGGAGGTGGTGAGTGACAGATCTATGGAGGCCATGATGTGGGTAAGCTCTGCTGTGGTAGAAGAGACTGTTTTGGCTGCTGGGAAGTCTCTTGCTTGGCTGCTTTTTGTGGTATTGGCTTCCATTACACTCTTTTCTTACTGTAACTTTCAGCCTATTTATGTTTTATGATTTGGTGTTTTTCTTAGTCTTTTGAGTTTGTTTGTTTCTTGTTTTTAATTTCTTTACGATTCACTTCAGTAGTTGGACTTCTTCTATAGTTTTGGGTACTTTTGATTATTTAGATTAGGGCTTTGTTGTTTGTACTGGTGTGAGTGTGTCCGTGGGTGCTTTGGAGATGTTAGTTGTTGTTTTACTTTGTTTTTCTGAAACAAAACATTACCCATGAATGCAGTGGCTATGGTGATTTTATGTCAAAAGTTTCCTTTTTTTTTTTTAAACTTGCTGCTTTGGACATTAGTGCTTTTGGGAATAAGATGATTTGCCTTCTCCAGTGGAGGTATCTTTGAGCAAAGCTGTTATTGTTAGGTCAATATTCTTGCAACAGTTTAAGAAATGGGACTGAATTCCAGCTGGTATATGTTTCTGTGGTAATTTATCATGTCGCAAGTTTTTCTTGCTTTTATGGGGTTGCCTGAGTTTTCTGTGATCTGAAAGCTGTACTCACCAAATTGAGTGTCTAGTGACAGGGTTTTCTTCGTGATTGTGGGTTATTAGTTACTGGATTCAGTTTTTTCTTCCTGGTAAAATATTTAATATTCTAAGTCCTTGCATTTAAACAATACCAATTTGATGGTCACAGCAACTTTTTGTTGTCTGCAGCCGGAGGTCCCTACATTTTTGTTTTTTAGTTCTCTTTGGTATAAATGGCTTAATCCATGCAAAACACTGTTTCTTGCCTTTTACATGTGGGCATCTCATTGCTTTTTCCTTTTTGGCTGCCTTTCAATCTGCACTTTACTGTTTATTTTTGGTTTCTAGTGTGAGAGATTTTTCAATTTAAGAACCTTTGGAGATAAAAACAATTTCCTGACAGAAGCTGACTATCTAACCATGCATGTAGCACTAGGGAACAGGTTTTCAATGGGACCTTATTCAAGAGGGTGTTGTTATGCACCACATGAAAAATGGTGATACTCTTTCCTGCTGCAGTTCTGCTCCTAGATACCGAATGGAGTTATACTTAGTTATCTTCCTGTGCATTTGTAGCATTGACCCTGAAAAGTTGGCTTGATGTGAAAGATGCTCTTTATTAGTGTTTAGCAGTTTGAAGACATTTCTTAACTGCCTTGTATGTTTATTTTTTGGGAGGTACATTGGAAAATTTGTATGTTTATTGTTTGAAAATCTTGTATTGAGTTCTTTTTCTCGGGGAACTGCCTTTTTGGTTTTCCAAATTGTTCTTTGCAATTCTACTGACATGTAGCGTTTATGGTAGTGTAAAACTGATATGTTTGAGATGTTTAAGAATGGACTTAACATGTTCTGTATGTGATTATGGTTTCTTTTCACACCCCTGCATGCCCCTGGGTTATAGGGGGCATGCAGGCCTGCTTATGTGCATCCTTTTCTTACTTGATTTATGATTTTTTTTTTCCAGACTGGATCATTACTCAACGATATCAACACATTGCTGAGTTTGACTCTCATAGATGAGAGGTTGAAAAACACTTCATTTTCACCTTCTTTCTTTGTTTTGCATTACTGATTTGTGGTGAGGGATTGGATCATATTCATAATGGTAGGTGAGACTTCTTTTGCAGGGTTCCTTTAGATGAACTTCAAAAGATGAAACATCCCGATGCTGGTGCAGAAAGCAAAGATGCCAGTGACACAGAGAATGATGGTGAAGATGATGAAGATGATAATGATGCCGATGGTCAGAATGATGACGCGGGTGATGAAGATTTCTCAGGTGAAGAAGGAGATGAAGAAGATGATCCTGAGGATGACCCTGAAGCCAATGGTGATGGAGGAAGTGATGAAGAGGATGATGATGGTGATGATGATGGTGATGAAGATGATGCTGATGAGGATGAAGATGAAGAAGAAGAGGAGGAAGAAGAAGAAGAGGAAGAAGAGGTTCCCCAGCCACCTACTAAGAAGAGGAAGTGAGGGCCATTCGGTTTTGCTTTGACTGCTTGCATGCCTTTCAAACCCCAAGTGCTAAATCATATACAGTAGAATTTAACAGTCTTGTTTCAAACGACCCTGTTTCTTGCTGTTATGGTACTCATGTTGTTACAGCTTATCAAATCTAGTCGACTTTTATGGAACTAACGGCTTCTTCAATTTGATTAGTAGCAATTGTTGTCTTTGCCTGGGTAGTTTTTCAAGTTGACTGCAGTAATATCTTACTCCAACGCAGCCACCTTTGATGTACATTTTAGGGAGGGCAGGATTTTTAGTTGATCCTATTAGAACAATAAGTTGTGGACACCTTTTTTGGTCTACCCGTTAGTGAGTTTTTTTTTTTTTTTTTTTTTATCGATTGCTTCGATGATTGTTTCCTTGTGCCTGATCCGGCCGTTGGATTTTTTTTACTTCTTTCTCGCCATATCTAGAATTCACGTATATTGGTCCAGGCTTGTCTTGGAGCATTGCCCACCTTTCAGAAAATACCGGCCTATAATGAATTAAAGGTGTGCATGTTTCGAAAATGACCATTGTCACTAGATAAGTCTCTCGCACCGGAGCATTTTTATCAATATTTTTCAGCAACTTTGGAAATTGGGTCTTTCGAATTCTCTCAGTACGACATGATTTTATGGATTAAAACCCCAAGTTCGTCAACAACAGTTCATCCCCTTCTTGGCACATACATGCTCGTGTGACGTTTCGTTTAACTTCGGAATGTACCCAATAAAAAAAAAAAAAAAGTCATTAAATGAAAAGAAGAAAAAAAAAAAACAGAAAATTTTCATTAGTGAAAAACTGACAATTGAACCCATTGGAGAGTAACTTACGCCATTGACACTTCAATTTAAAAGCTACTAACTGGTAAGCTGTTACTTTACGTAACTCCTAGCGCTTCAAGATCAGTAAACACAATCTTCAACGTAGTTTAAATGCCCTGCTAATCTAACAAACCACAGACATCCCCTTCAAGCCTGAAATATTTGTAGTAGAAGTTAACTCAACAGCTTATCTAGTTTGCTATGCCCATGGAGACGGTGCCACCAAAGACACTTACCATACTGCTGATTGTCCTGAGCACGGAAATTCTGATTCCAGCAAGTTTTTCTCAGTTGCTGCTGCCACCAGGGCTGCAAATTCCAGGTCTGCTTCCTGGAGACGGCGCACAAATACAAAAGTGCTGGTCATCTCTTGCAGGCGTACCAGGTTGCGCAGAGGATATTGTTACATCATTTGCTTCCTTACGAATTGGCACTTTAAGCCCTGCTTGTTGCAAGGCAGTCAATGGCATTGCTAATAATTGTTGGCCAAAGATGTTCCCTTGGAGTCCCTTTTTTCCTCAAATCCTCAACACCTTCTGCGCTGCACCTGTCCCTAATGCTGATGTTGGCTTGCTGCTAGGACTCGACGAGCAACTTGCTCCAACTCCTGCGCCCGTCCCTGGAGCTTATATTGGAGAGTGACATGCAAAATCCAGAATTATATGATTTAATTGCTTCTAGATTTTTATATTCCATTGACTTATCTTTCCCCCACGCTAGATAATAGGCAATAGCCAATAATTGTGGAGGGAAGCATTCAGTTTTAGCTTTGAAAGAACTTAACATAGCTAAGATCAGTAAAGGGCTCTATTGATTTTCTGCAATAAAAGGTTTTCTTGTTACTCATGAGTAGCTCTTTTTGCTGCAATGTTTTTCTAGCTACCATCTGTGTACTATATGCTTAAAACAGGAACAACTCAAGAAAAATTTTAATTAGATGAAAAGACAAAAAAAAAAAAAAAAGGAACTTTAAACAAAATAATTTGGCCTCAAATTCAAAGCTGAATTGTTGCCTTCTCTTCACAGCATTTAGATTTTTTTTTTTTTTTTTAACAATTTCCTTCACTTATGCTTTACGCTAAACTGTATTTTTGGCATCGTTAAATGATGAAACCTTACTTCCCATCTAGGTTTGATTCATGATATCAGGTGATGAATTTGCGCCACACTTTTCTTGGGTTTTTTGGGAATATAACGTTGTTTAAATTTCTTAACCTTCAGTTGAAATTGACGTTGATACAATTTAGCAATTTTCCAGGTAAGATTAAAAAAAAAAAAAGCCACAATTTGACCAATAAAATTATAAATCAGTTTAATTTTTAGTCAAATTATCACTCAAAATCGCTTAGTTTTGGAATTGTTAAACTAACCAGTTTAATTGTAAACTATCAAATTTGAACCAATTTTAACATTTCAGTTGGCGACATGGCACAATCCAGACACGCCATGTTGCCTAAAAATTGCTGAAAAATTCAAGCATATCTCTGTCTCGAATCCAGGTAATGAAGTCTAGAAAGAACTTTTGGCAGTCTTATAATGATGAATTACTATAGTTTGATTTGTTTATTGTATATGGACACTATGTTTTCTTTTTCTTTTTTCTTCTTCTTTTTTTTTTTTTTGAAACATATTGACGTAATATTTTGTATTTATTCTTTTATTCTAGGTTATAATTTTTATATTGTAATATTACAAATTATTTTAAGGTAAATATCATCACAAAGAATATCCAATTTCGAAACTCAATAAATCTGGGAGGCATACAGGCAACAGCAAATATGAAGTTTAGCCATCGAGACACTCACAGAATGATGGGACAGGCCATAGGAGGCTTTCCCAGTTACAAAAATTCAAGAAGAAAGCAGGTGTTCAAACAAATTACTGGGGTTCCTTGGATGTTTTAGTGTTATGAGTTAGAGAGCAGAGCGGTGAGCAGTCATTGCATGGCTCTTATGCTTGTCATCAAAAGAAATGAAGAAAGCCAGTCAGAGAAACCATTGTTAGGGAGCAAGATGGAGCACAACACAGGCTTTTCTAGTCAGCTGTCGGAGAAGTGACAAGATATCGTGGAAACAAACTGAAAACAACCCAAAGTAACAAAAGACATTGTCTGAAAATTACAACCGTTCATCTGGAGAAAACCTTGGCACTCGGCAGTAATTGAGAAAAGTTCCACCAGAAAGGCCCATAGATCTCTCAACCCGTGTAAGAACCACAAAGCAAACGGTCAAGGAGGTCGTATCAGATGCCCAAGAAAGAATAATCAAATTACCAAGAAAATTGTATAATATGATTCTGAACAAGAAGCCAAACCCAGAAACCCGGGCCGATCAAGTTGTCACCTCTTCTTGTCAGACATATGCGCGAGAAACATAGGTACGAATCACAACTGTAGAAGGAAATAGACCAAACTTGGAACCAAAGGAAGGAAGCCAACATACTAAAACAGATAATGTAAGAAACGTTCGAAAAATAGGGCGCAAAATGGGAAGGAAGCACTAGACACAGTGAAAATATGGGTTCCCACCTACAACCTGAGCAGATTATACAGTAAAGTGAAAGATTATGTAAGCAGCTTCTTTGAGTATTACCGGGAAGGGAAAGAGACCAACAGAGACAGTGAAGTTACAAGCTTAATTTCCCAGATGATCGCACAATACAACCCCTAATAATAATCGTATGGCTTTATTCGGTTATGTAATTGATGTTGCTTACAGATTTTACTTGTCTTTACATGTTAGTCAGCGTAACGGAGAAATACGTTCTTCAGCAAAACGTAAATGAAGAATGCCATTTTCCTGATCATCCCAAGTTGCCTTCCAATAAGGGGATGTGTCATCGCTATTCTTCTTACAGATCCAGAGTAAAATTTCCGTGAGCGCAAGAATTTTCCACTGCGTTTCTTTTGAGTGCCGAAAAGGTTAATGTACTTCATTTTTGCTAAACCGGGAAAGAGAGCATTTCATACGCGTAACTCTCGCCTCCGAACAAAGGGTTTGGTGGTCTCAAAGCTATGTCCAGTGATTCACGTTCATGTATTATATCTCACATGAAGCAACCACGACAAAGCCCTGAGAAAAGACAATTTCAAAACACAGATATTTCACGCCGATTTTCCCGAGCCCAGGGAATTGCATGTTAACAATTCCAAGCCTCCAGAGGCTTCGCAACAGGGGGAGCTTGGCAGCTTTAGATACACTTTCAAATGAGTTATCCTTCGAGTATCCGCGAACTTAGATGGCGTTTTAATAATGACCTCCCTCTCCTCCCCACAACACAACGCATTACCACATATTGTACTGCTCAGAAAATGGGCAATGCATATTTTAACTGATATTCGGGAATAAATGTTCAAGAAATGATCCACTAACAGGAATTAATAAACAAAATTGAGTGAAACGGTAATTCTGATCAAGTGGCACAAAAATTCAGTAGTAGGACGTCTTAGACGAACCATTGTCGTCATCGTTCTTTTTTTTTGTAATATGGGTCATCATCAATCTTTTTTTATGTCATCAAAGGGAAAATTTTCTCTACCACTCAACCTCAACATCAGGATAAATGATTCAGAGAATAAACACTTCTATACCTCAAAGAAGGATAATAGTACGGTAAAAACATGCCCAGGAACCCTTTCGATTCTTAGAATATCTTGAAGAGCAAACCTCCATGTGTGGCAAAGAATGGAGCAAATACAAGGGACTCAACTGCCATTAGTTTGATAAGAATATTGAGTGATGGTCCGGATGTGTCCTTCAATGGGTCCCCAATGGTGTCACCGATCACTGCTGCCTTGTGTGGATCCGAACCTTTGGGGCCGAGAGATCTTGCATGCTCTGAAGCACCAGCCTATCATGGGACAAGAGAATTCAAATCTCAATCCACGTTATAGAACCATTAAGGTAAAAGGATCAAGCCAAAAGTGAAGAATTCATAATGCCTTTCCAAATGTGTACCTCAATATACTTCTTTGCATTATCCCAGGCACCACCGGTATTTGATGCAGAGATGGCAATCTGTAAAATGTAACAGAAGAACAATGAAAAAATTGTATGAAACATCTAAAGCAGCATTTTAGATAAGATATCAACATGATCGTGACCACTTGAGCAAAATACAAATACAATGAACCACCGAGTAACAGCCTTAGGTTTACCTGTACACCAGACACAAGTGATCCAGCAAGGATTCCAGAGAGGGTTTCCACACCAAATAAGATCCCAATTACAAGAGGAGTAAGCATTACTAGTGCACCGGGTGGAATCATCTCTTTGATGGAAGCATCAGTGGAGATCTTAACACAGGTAGCATAATCAGGCTTGGCATTGCCCTCCATAAGTCCAGGGATGTTATTGAATTGCCTACGCACTTCCTCAACCATCTTCAGTGCCGCACTTCCAACACTCTTCATTGTCATGGCAGAGAACCAGTATGGAAGCATTGCACCAACAATCAAACCAATAAAAACTTTTGGAGTCAAAACATCCACTGTTGTAATAGATGCACGACTGACGAAGGCACCAAAGAGAGCTAAGGATACAAGAGCTGCAGAACCAATGGCAAAACCCTAGAAAGTACAGACAAAAAAATCTTGTGAGTGAGGGATGCAGGTGTCATAATTACCAGCAACAAGGGAAGAAAAAAGGCTCTCTCTGGATGTCTTAATGATCCAGCCAAAATGGGAAATGAAGACTATTCATGAGATGTATTAGATACCCTTAGGGGATGCAGCAAAAATCAATCAAGTTTCTAACAAATTATTAACAAATCAACATCACAAGAAGTTCCCATTCAAAGACAAGGTTGATTGTGCCATGAGTAATTCTGAGTATGACTTTCCTATCAAAGCCACTTTCATTGGCGGTGGTCCTACAAACTTGCATCAACTAGACACAAGCAATGGGTCCCATCTAAAAGTAACGTCGAGCAAAAATCTTATTTTATCTACCCACCATTCTTTGGTCATTTCTGCCACTTGATTGTGGTCTGATGAAAATGCAGCGGGACCACTTGCTAGCAGACCAATGCAAGAAAAACCTATAACACTATGTTCCTGTAGTTTGGAAAAGCAACATGCACACTGTAGATTCTAACTAGAAATGAAGAACAAGAGACTCAGGTTGAAGTGAAGAAAAGTTACAAACCTTCCCAATAGCAGCAGTAGTGTTTCCTGCAGCATCAAGGGCATCAGTCCTCTCTCTGATTCTGTGGCTCATGCCTGCCATCTCAGCAATGCCTCCAGCATTGTCGCTGATAGGACCATATGCATCAATCGCTAATCCAGTGGCAATGGTGCTCAGCATTCCAAGAGCAGCTACAGCAATACCATACATAGCAGCAAAGCTGAAACTAACAAAAATGCTGACTGCAATTGCGAAAATGGGAATAATTACAGATTTATATCCCAATGCAAGCCCAAAAATAACATTAGTCGCAGCTCCAGTTCGGCAGGAATCAGCAACATCTTGCACAGGGCTGAAAATAAATGTAAAGCAAGAATTAGACAAATGGCCGTTGAGATAAAAAGCAACAGCAAATAGTACCAAAACTTACCTGTATGCATTGCTAGTATAGTATTCAGTCACAAATCCAATAATAAGCCCAGCCCAAAGACCAACAGCAACACACAAGAAGAGTTGCCTGCACATGGAATTCAGAGCCATAACTATACAGATTATGATTTCTCCAAATGAATAGGCCTTAAATGTAACAGAAAAATAGCATTGACCCAGTTAAACAATAACATCACATAGTTCCCCAAAAGATGGAACTTACCAGTTTTTGACAACTTTCTGGTATCCAAAATCATAGATGGTAAAGGAAGATGGAAGTGCTACGAAACTAACGATGGCAATACCAATTGTCATCAGAACAGTAGAGATTATGAGCTGTCTCTTCAGTGCTGGTTCAATTTCCTTTACAGCCTTGATCTCAAAGAAATCAGTTGCAAATAAGGTGGTGATCAAACATACAAGGATACCCACAGAACTGACAATGAGAGGATAAAGCATGGGTGTCAATTCATGACTGGTCCCAAAAGAGGAAATTGAAGCAACAACTAGTGCAGCACAAGATGACTCGGCGTATGAGCCAAAAAGATCAGATCCCATGCCAGCTATATCACCAACATTATCACCTACATTGTCAGCAATCACCTGCAAACAAAGTAGCATCTTAAAGAGAATCCCAACAGAAACCACTTTTAATTCTTACAGAAAAAAATAACATCTAGAGAAGTGTAGTTCGTACAGCAGGATTTCTGGGATCATCTTCAGGTATATTCCTTTCAACTTTGCCAACAAGATCAGCACCAACATCAGCAGCCTTGGTGTAAATACCGCCACCAACTCTGCCAAAGAGGGCCATTGAGGATCCTCCAAGGCCATAACCAGTGATAGACTCAAAAAGGCCTCCCCAGTCTTCACCGTAGTAAAGCTTGAACAGGTTAATGGTGATAAAAAGCACCAAAAGACCATTTGCTGCAAGGAGAAAACCCATGACAGCACCAGATCTAAATGCAGTGATAAATGCTTTCCCTACTCCTTTTCTTGCCTCAAGGGTGGTTCTAGCATTTGCATAAGTAGCAATTTTCATTCCAAGGAAGCCCGAAACCACTGAAGTGACAGCACCAAGCAAAAAGGATATTGTGCTGAATGCAGCAGTGGCAAGAGCAGGCTTGCATGTCTTAGATGGATCATACGAGCAAGGCTGGCTCTTTGTACTGAAGCCCTCAACAGACCCGAGGAAGACAAAAATAAGAATTGCAAAAGCAACCATGAATATTCCAACATACTGATATTCGGTGAAAAGAAAAGATGTTGCCCCTGCAAAATCCACACCCCTAGTTAGCATAAAGCATTAATGTAGCACCCAAAAAAAGGCTCGTGATGTCTTTTTTTCTTTTTTTATTTTTTTCAAACCAAAAAGGGGAGGAAAAAAAAAAACCCGAGTATTATGCGGGCACAATAAATAGCTTCATCCAACCATCTTTGATGTTTATTCAGCATTCAGGACCTTTAGCCACGGATCTAGTGAACAAAAACAAAAATAACAAACTCCTAATTTTAAATTTAATTGGGATTGGTAGACGAATTTTTTCAATTCTATTATAAAGATCAAGTAAAGTTATCCACCCCAAGGACACAGTTTCTTGAATCTAGATCTAGCAAATATTCAGACAAAGCAATCATCTTGAACCGGAAAACATATGCACACAACACCCAATATTAGCAGGCATCAAGGTTGAACGGTTAGTAGCAACTTACCGCATCTCTCGTACCACATGTGGCAAGAATCCACATTGAACAGTTCAATTATGAAAAAACATCCAAGAGAACGTTACTTCACTCCTCAAACCCATGTGCTTCCAGTAAATAAACAACCGTACCTCAAACGTCATAATAATGGTAAAAAAATGCCCAGATCGCCATCAGATCCCAATGTCTAGACAAAATCATTCATTGCACACTCTCTCTCAAATTTTTTTTTGAAAAAAAAAAAAAGAGAACAAAGAAAGAAAGGATTTAATAAATCGATGTCCTTAATTAAAATATACAATCTTTTTTCAAAAAAAAAAAGAATGCACAAACAAGAATCCCCATACCCCAGAAAAGAAAAAGGTAAAAGAATAATAAACAAATCCCAGTTTGACGACATTTCTTGAGTATTAGAAACACATCTTTCAACAGAACAACCAAACATTCATCACCAAGAAAAATGCTTTCTTTTCAAGAATGCAAAAAAGTTCAAAACTTTAGAAACGGAAACGATACGCAACTTCTTGAACAATAAACAAAGCACCAGATAAAGCATAGATCCAACATAAAGAACACCCAGAGAAAAAAAAAAGGATTCAAGAAAAGAACCATGTAATTGCAAAATATTAGCGAATAAACATAAGAGAAAACACACAGTGGCAATAATTAGTACCTTCAGAGATGGCACTCTGAATCTCTGCACACTTGAGCACAACGTTGTGGTCGTTGAGGCCTTCCTCTTCCTCGATGAGATAGTCACTGTAGCCATTCTTCCCTGGACTGTTGGCGCCGCCACCACCTCCGGGCACCACCTTCACTTTGGAAACAAGCACCCACTGGAACAGGGCGAAGGCGATTCCAATGACCGCGCAGGCCGGGACAAGTATCTCCGCCCCAAGATCCGGCAAAACCGCCGCCTCCATAACGGCCAATGACAACACAAAAACAACCTCTCCAAGAAACCGAAAGAAACAACAAAAATGGAGAGAAAAAGCAGAGAGAGAGGAATGGGTTTGCTGTATTTATATAGATATAACTAAGGGTGGGGGTGGGAGAGAGAGAGAGGGGGGGGGCGGCGTGTTTGGCGTGGAGGCCAATGTGAGAGAATGAAAGAAAAGAGTGAAAGACTGCTTGCTGATTGGTCGGCCCCAGATCTGTTTGGCTCCTGCTCTTTGTGGAAAAGGTCTTTAATTCTTTGTTTTTTTTTTCTTTCCCATAACTTTTTTTTTTTAACAAATTCTAGAAATAATTATATATATATATATATAGAAATTAGATTTCATATTTAACGTTGGACAACTGGGCAGTAAAAGTTGTTGAAGATGAAGCAGTAAAAACAGCTCAACATGGGACATTTGACTCATTTCATGCCGTTCTTTTTTTATTAGGGTTAACGTTTTTCTGTTAGTAGTTGCCCAAGTTTAATTATATGCTCTTCATTTTGTAAATCAATATGGACGAGAGTATTGATGGAGAAGGTATCGAGCAAAACATATGCTTTTTATGCTTTATGCTTTAAGAAAGAGGAAATTTCGTGTATAAGAAAAAGTCAGCTTCCACAAAATGTTAAATAGATGCTGGTTGGTCTCCTCAGACGAAAAAAGAAAAAAAAAAAAAGAGAAAAACGTCGGTGACCATTTTCCTATTATAATACTGCAAAGTTTATATATATATATATAGATAGATATATATTAGTAAATAATATGAAAAACTAGAGATAATTTTCTATAATTTTATCAAAGACTGTAGCAATGAATGGATACCATACAATGAGTTAATATGTTATTGCAATTAATGATATGACCATAAGAAAATGTATATCTCTCAAATTATGTTGACGCAAAATAAGAAATTCTTCTTAACAAATTAATTTTTATATGAAAATATTTTGTATTATATAAAAAATTAATTATATTTACTCGAATTTATTATTTTTAGTCCATTTAATTTTTTGTAACAATATTTAGTTCTTTTGTGTTTTTCTGACCGTTTCTGTCTTTAAATTTCTTGTGGATTGCGATGCGGACGCTGTGATGAGGTGGCATCTACGTTCTGGATAACTCCTCCGTGGTTACCTCGCTTTGCACCGGATCCTCGTCATCAGAACTTCTCCTTTTTCTTTTCCCACCTATCAACTCAATCGCGCCTTTTTCCGATGTATTTCACCAATTTTTCTTGACCGTCGCCATTTTATACTTTCGCTTTCATTCAATGCACTGTGAACCAATTGCGTGCGCTTAAAATTGGTCAATTACGAAAATGGACCAGCCGCATTCACATTTGAGACTATGGAACTATTAATTTTTGTTACTAGTTTATTATTATTATTATTTATCTCCTAGCGATTTGGGTGTTTCCTGTGCTTATCCAACGTGACTAATTTCGATTAAACAATGGTTCAACTCGAATCAAAAATACCCAAAAGCATATTAATGGAGAGCATAGAGTATTTGTTCTTTATAAGCCTTTAGAATATTAGGTGATAAGGCATAGGTCACCTTCCACCTCTTGAAACATGGGATACCTGCTTAGATGATGCTGTTATTAGTTTATTGTTGCGGCAATATACGTTGGGAAATTGTGATAGGGAACGACTCGAATGCCCCCTGTTGCCGATAAAATGGTCAACTTTTTTTTTTTTTTTTTTAGTTTTTTTATCTCCTCCTCATTGAAAAAAGAGAAAGAGAACAAAAAAAAGAAAAAAGGGCATTGGTACTGTGTTTTATTAATTTTATCCTTTCTTGGAAGATGCCAAAAGTGATTTTTCAATGTTCCGTCATTATTTATTTTGCTTTTCCTCTTTTTGTTCTCACAATCTTTAGGAGCAAAAAGACCAAAAACTACGGGTTGGGCCAGGAGATCTCATGACTCGTCATACACATTACAACGCGCCAATAATAATAATAAAAGTACAATTCGGGCGGCAACCCCAATAAACAGGCCCCAGGGAAACAGCGACAAAGGGGTTGGACCAAAAAATTTAGGACCATTTTGGAGCCGCTGCAGTGCAGGGAAGGTCGAGGAAGCTGGGGGTGGGCCGTCACGGTTGCTTGCTGGTTACAAGGTAGTGTGGGGTCCCTGAAGCCCGTGATTCGGTTGGATCATGTGCAAGCCTCACGCCAGTCCTAGGTCTCACTATTCCCCTATCACATCATTCCCCGAGCCTAGGCAAAAAGTACACGCTAGGTTGTTATCGTACTGCTACTAGGTAGGACTAGGTGAACTGGGCATATGGAGGCCTCTAGCGGGCACTTTTGGCCAAGGGCGACGTGCGAATGGCATCTAAAGCCAGCTTCTTCCGTGAATTATACGTAATTTATGTATGCTTCAGTTGCTGCAAATGTCATTGCAAAAATAGTTCAACGAGAAGGTGGTTCGGCAAAGACCTCCTCAGCTGAGCCCGAGGCTCTTCTTTAAGCCCAAATCGAACCCCCCCCACTTGGCACCAACGGGCAAGTCGGAACTCCATGACACTCCAAGCCAAAAAATGCGTTTTCATGAGCAGGACTTTGACATATATAAATATTAGCCAATCCCATAACTTTTATTGGCTAATAATCTAAAACATACACCCATTGTTTTATCTTGATGAAGTACACTTTTTTCTTTAGACCATATTTTATACTTTTAAACTAATAAAAATTTGTTAAAAGACTTATAAACTTTTGAAGACTTTCGACTTAATAACCATTAATTGTAAATAAACATTATAACTGTGTACTATTGCTCGTCTATCAAGTTGAAAACTCTTTCTTTTTTTTTCTCTAAACGAGGTAAAGTTATTATAGTAATGCATTATTTTGCCTAAGTAAGTATTAATAAAAATAATAAAAAAAAGGGTATCTCGTTTAGCATTTATTTTCTCCTAATACAATAAATCAAAGAGACGACTTAGGTTCACACATGACAATGAAATTGTGTTCTCAGTGAATTAAAAACAAAAACAAAAAAAGAAAAGAAAAAAAGAAGAAGACATGTAGGTGCTTTTATACGTTACCTAAAATTCTTTAATTAGGATGGGGAGACACGTGGTCTCTGTGCGCCAAGCCAATATCAAATAAGGAAATATGAATTTACCTGTTTACGATATGATTTTTGAAGGGGTCAATGTTTCCATAGTTATCTTTTTATACTAAGTAAGTTAATATTATTCCACTACATTTAGCTTACACGTCATTATGCCGTGGGGTTTTTTTTTAAGACCATACGGTATAAATTATATATTTTATTTTTAAAATTAAAATTTGATATTTAAAAATAAAAATTTTAAATTTTAATTATTAAGTTATTTTGTGATATGCGTCACTCTCGTATGTAGTTGGTCTATAAAAGAAAAGAAAGGGGAGGCTAACGAAACGATGAGGAAAATGATTTATACAATAGGAAATTTAGGAACAGGTGATGGCGGCCGTTTGATTAATTACGCACATTGCATTATCGAAGTCCTCTATGGCTCGGACTCCAAACGAAGAAAAAAGGGTTAAAAAAAAAAAAAAAAACTTGGGTCGCCTTCTTGGACAGTGAGACATTGATGTTATTCTTTGATTGAAGAATAATGGTGGAGAGGATTGCTTTAAAAATTAGGAACAAAAGTGATGGGGATGGTGGATTTACTTTAAAAAAGCGGAAGCTGATTGGTTTTAATCATTGTGGGTGCATCCGTTCCTTCATAAAAAGAAGAAATAACCGCATTGGGTCTCACCTGGTCCTGTGTTGGGGGAAAGAGAATTGGAAACAAAACATCACCGCAGAAGCAAGCATTAAAAGACTAAAGGAAGCATCTTACTTTAAAAAAGGACAGGACAGGAGAGGAGAAGACCTGAAATGGCCGATGCAACACGGTTCACGGTGTGACACAGAGATCTTGGGTTTTTGAACTGTGGCCCACTAACTAATGAACACAACAGCCAGCCCCCACTGAGAAAGATACTCCTTTTTTCCTCAAATAATGGTCCAACGAGTAAAGTAACTATAAGTACCAATGGCCCATGATCAAGGGTCCTCTGGGTACTTCCTATTGTTTGATATTCTCTAATCAAAGGTAACACATGTATGAAGTTGATTGAAAAACAAAAGAGGTTGCCAACGAGCTTGAGTTCAATACGAAATCTCGAGTTTAAATCTTAATTGATGTTAATTAGAGATAAAATATATAAACCAAAAAACAACTTTATACATCTTTTAATGGTCCAAAAAAGGGTACAAAAGTATTAATTACAATGATTTGGTTTTGATTCCTTAAAAAGCATTGAAATCTCTATGCATGTATTAAATTTGAACAAAAGCCTCTGTCCCTTCTTTTTTTATTTTACTTAAAATTATTACCATTCGGTAGAAAACAACAGAGTTTCAAAATTCCAAAGAGGAACAAGACAAGGCAGCCACGTCTTCCATCCTCTTACCGGAGGGCTGCTGCCTTATGATGGTGGACAATTGGGCCTTGAGTTTGGGTTTGTGTGGGTGTCGATTGTGTTTTCTTGATAGATTTGGGTTGCAATCAAAAACCCAATTGGGTTATCAGCCGAAATTTCTGAAGTTTGTTTTGCATTTTTCGAATAAACATGTGATTTGTTATCTGAATGTCTTTTTTTTTTTTTTTTTTTTCACTATTTTGTATATTTTTTCTTGTTTACTTTATTTTTAATTTTCTTAGTATTTTGTATTATCTGAAGAACTATTTATTATATTTTCTAAATAATATATTATAAATTCTGTTTTCCGAACATAAAAGGGAAACAGAGCGTCCCCTCCCGCACTTGCACAGAAGTCCAACATAATCTTAACAATGAACATGTTTATCTTACAATCTTATAATATGTACCGCAAATATGTTTGTACTTTTAAATTAAAATTTACAATTATTTGCTAATACTTTTATTTAATGGTCTCATAAATATAACCCATCATCCGAGAAAATTCCATTCAACTCATTCCTTCCCTTCGAGGCTATTAAGCTCTGCAAACACTCTTCTTTTCTTCTTGTTATTGTTAAATTATTATTATTAGTTGGTTTGGTTATCGATCGATGATGGGGAAGAGAAAGCGAAGTAGTGGCAGACAACCCCAGAACCCTGATGACGGCAGTACCCCTTCTTCTTCGGGTACGTTTCACTTCTCGGTCTCTTTGTTAGTTATTTTCTTCTGGGTCTGTGTGTTTCACGAGAAAATTATGGAAAACGTGAATAGACACAAATGGGGAGTGCCAATTCTTGATTTCTTATACTTTTTGGACAAGTGGGTTTGAGAGAAGCCTAGCCAATTTTTGCAAGGGTTGTATTATATGTCGCTGTTGAGGTTGTGTGACTATGTTTAATGGGACTTTGATGCATGCGAAACTGTAAAAAGACTTGCTTTTTGGAGTTTTCCCTCTTTATTATGTTTCTTAGAGGGTTAGGGATTTTGATTGTGTTTCTTTCTTTCTTTCTGTTCTGAATCCTATGCTTGGTGGGTCTATATGAATGTTCTTTTCTTCTTCGTTTTTCTTTGTTATCGTTGATCAAGCTGCTCCCATTGTATATTTCTTTCTGTGAATGTTTGTATCTTTCTTTCTTTGCTTAATATCTGTTGATCAATCAATCTTTAACCATTTAATTGCTTTTATGTTCATTTTTTATGTTGGAGTTAACCAAAGATAATCTTTTTATTTTTTTTTTCCTCTTGGATGTTACTTTTGATCATTGATCCCAATTGGTAATGAGTGGGACTTAGAAAATTCATGTCAAAAAGGGATGAAATTGTGGAATGAATTCAGTCGGGGAAATAAAGAGGAAGAAAGAAGGGGTTTTGACATGGATTACATCAAATAATTCTTAGTAGGTTCTGATGGAATGCGGGAAGGCTCCTTAGATGTTTTATATGTTGTCTGTTGAGTCTGAGAGATGAAAGCAACACTTTTCTTGGTCTAGTCTTTAAAATTTGGTGTGAAATATTTTATATTGGATATTTTGAACGCCAGTTGAATTTCAGGGGTTCGTTTTCAACTCATTGACAGGCAATTTTAGAATTTTCCATTTTTAACCGCGGAACTATTCTTGTTATGAACTTACAACTACATTTGATACCAGTGACTGGCCATCTAGGGCCTACCTTTAGTCCTTTTAAATTCCTTGAGTAATTTGGCTAAGCGGATTTCTGTTTGGATTTTAAATTTTTCCCATGACCATTTACCTTCCATTGTTTGATGTCATGAGAACTATCATTTTTTTTTCTTCTTGGGTGAAAAGGAAGAAATTCAATTCAGAAGAAAGAAGTTGAAAATGAGTCTGTTTTTCATATGGCTTTACCTATTGTTGAAACTTCTGTTGTATCTGCTTCCTTTTGTTTCACTTAGGAGCAGTTAAGTTTCTCATGTCTGCTTTTTGTCTTTAACGGTATGGTTAATAAAGAACAGAAATATCTCAGATTTAGTTCAGCCTTTTTCTTTCTTCTGCTTTTCTTATAATCTCCTTAACATTTATATGTTTGTTATTCAGTTAATTTTTATTCTGATTGTTGCAGACAACATGCCGAACTCTTCTAGAACAGATCAATTGTCGAGAGAGGTCAGTTATCCTATCCTTGTTACAAGGCAATGAAACTGCTGCTTAAACTTTATTTGCTGCTATTCTTTTTATATCTTATCATACCTTTTGATGACCGAGAGAATAATCTTCAATCCAAATTTTGGATGATTATGGATGGGAAAAAACTGGGACTTGTTTTTCATGGCTATGTGGATCAGATAGTTTGTATCCACTTTTATCCTTTTCACTAATTGGCTGACTGAAGAGGTACATAATTATCATGCATTTTTGCCTTGCAGAGATCTTCTCGTTTAAGCGAGTTAAAGACTTTGTCACCTGGTGTGGATGTCTTGAATGGTAATGTGAAACTGTCGAATGCACAGTCCTCTCATGCTCATCCGCATTACAATCTTGGTCATACAACATTTTTGAAACGATCGCGTTATTCTTATGGCCATCGGTATTCTCGGAGAAATTCTGGTAGCCATACCAACACATCAACTTCTCCTGGGAAGACAGCCTCATCAAGTGATGGGATAGTTTCCTTTAAGTTGACTGGTCAATCAGGCTCTGATTCTGGATGCCAAATAGGTAACATTTTTATAATCTGTGGTGTCAAACATGAAGGCTTGTGTTTTTTTATTCAAGTTCCATGATGGATCACAACTCATCAAAAGTATTTGTCATTCTGCTGCATTCTGCATACTATATGACACATGGGGCATTTGTCAAATCGGAATAGAATCTAACAAGTACTTCTGGTAAAAGTAAAAAAGAAAAATACCTACATGATTTTTTAAAATGCAGCTTGAAGTCAATTCATATTGGACACAATGGTAGTTTCCATCTGCTACCAAGTGCAATTGCATTTCAATGATATCGGTTTGTTATGTTTTTCACATCTTCATTTTTCTCATGCTTTAGAGAACAGGGAAAGGCAATTAGGCAGGGCAGAAAGGATTAGTCTTAGTTCAGGTGTAATGGATGTGGTATCCTCTGATCCAGTGAAGATGGTATGTGGGATTTGTCTGAAGCTTTTAAAACGGAAACCTTATTTTCTGGGAGATGCACTTTCTTCTGGGGAATGCTCTGTTGTTGCAGTTCTAGTTTGTGGCCATGTTTATCATGCGGACTGTTTGGAGCAGCAAACAAGTCTGGAGGGTAGACAGGACCCACCATGTCCAGTGTGCTTGGGCTTGGCTGATCCCTCAAGAGGACAGGAGTAATGTAGAGATATTAACCTTACCTCTTTGACGACTGATCAGGTAGGAAATGATTGGAGACGCATACCTAGCCGTAGGTGTTAATTTAGTATAAATGAACTTGGCTGGTTTCTGAATGCTGCCAAGAATCTCAAGGAAGTAGGTAGCCTGCGTTCATCACCTTGGTTTTTTGTCAAGTGATGGGTACTACTAAGGGAGAACCGTGAAAGACGGCATTTTAGGGAAGGTTTGTGACGATGGTCTCACTTTTTTCACAATGTCACTGGACGTTGTACATACCAGCATTGGCATGCTTGAGGTGGCAAAAGAAACTTAGTAGAAATACTTGGGGACTTTGTTCTGTCAAAGTAAAGGTTACTTACTGACTAGGAGAGAGGGACATGGTTAAGCATAAGAGACCACATATAAATGACCGCCAAATTTGTACTTATGTTATGATGACAAGGGTCATCGGATATCAAGCTTTGACACAAAATTCAAGCGCTCCTTGCAATGTTTACTCTGTAAGCTCTCAAATTAGTCAACTTCTGTGGTGATGTTGTATTTTTGAACAAAGTATGTTTACTGTGTCTTATATTCCATATACTTGTTGCTTTGTCCGACGATCAATCAAAGCCAATGCCAAAAACACAGTTAACCATGTAAGGCTCATTCTGAGCCATTCACTATCCTTGATGACAACTAGAATTGTTTTTCTATTAGAAGTAAGGAAAACCATCTCGCTTAGGTTGACATGCTAATTTACACGCAACGAATGTGCATTTCTTTACAAGATAAGGGAAAAAAGAGTCGGACGGAAAACACCTCTCTCTCTTTCTCTAGAAATTGCATAATGACGGTGTGCTCAGAATTTGTCACTGGACGTCACGAAAATGCGTCCCAATAAAAGAAAACCTCATTCCCCCCTATGAGCTGCCTGCAGCTCATTTTGATAGAGAGTGCAGTGCCACACTGGGACGGCAGTATATCAGTAACAATGCAGAAAAGCACTTCCAAGGTTCTGGGTTAAAAACTGTACAACCTACACAAACGTTCGACCTGCCAAGCATCCATACGTTCTAGACATGGTTTCTAATTATTTCTTTAGTTACTAGTTCTAGGTGCAAGAACAGCGCTACAAGATTTCCTTGCAGGTAACCTTATTATGCCCTTCCCCCCTGCACCTGGAACATGTCATTATCCTTTTGAGTTCTCTCTGAGGTTTTTTTCGTTTTTCCTCGGGTTGATCGAGTGGCCGTGGGGAGATAGGAGGAAGTACACGTGCTCTTTCTGAGGCAGCTTTATCTTCATCCTGAGGCTGAAATGTTTCCAATACAGGGTTTATGGACTTGGAATACGTTAGACGAAAGCTATCAGCTGTGAAGTACCTTGAACAATAGTCATATGCACTCCAATGTTTGCGACTGAAAACAGCAATAGCATGGCTGCAAGGTATCCCAGTCAATTTCCACCTCATACAGTTGCAATCTGATTTTTCAATATCCACAACAATAACAGAGTCCCTATCGTGAACCTCAAATAGGGTATCAGATGAGACAAATACTCTTAGATCAAATGACTTTAGAATTTCTTCTTGCAATTTTTGCTCCTTGGATGGAGTAAGTTTTGTAGCCCACTCACTAGAATCAGTTTGACGTTTGTACATCAACTCCATCATCTTGCATCTAAGTGCTTCTACCTTCTGTACCATTGGTAGATCCTGCACTTCATCGAGCCAGTTGTTGAATGACTCTGCAACATTTTCTGTGATCTGATTATAGTGATCACCCTTGAAGAATGCATTAGTCCAGTATTCTGGCTCAATCTCCATAAGCCAATCATAAGCTTTTGAAGAAATCCATTTAATTTGCTCAGTGAACATTCTGAAACTCTCTAGTCGGACAGAATGTGCAGCAGACAACAGCAATCCAGGCAATGCACTTTTTCCTTCTCCTTGGAATGGGCCCTTCAAATTTCTCCTGAAGTCCTCCAGCAGATGATAAATTGAGTAGCCACAGTGAGCATTTCCGAATACTTCAATGATGGATTTAGTTAGTCCCTTCTCTCTATCTGAGACAAATGTTATGGGCCTTAAAGTTGAAATTGCAGATCTCAACTGCTCTAAAAACCAATGCCAATTGTCTTCATTTTCCACATCAATTATAGCAAATGAAACTGGAAAGACACCATCATCCCCATCCAATGCAGTGGCCGTCAACAGAATCTCATGGTATTTTGATTTGACATTAGTAGAATCAAGGAAAAGAAGTGGGCGACAACCATTCTGGAAGCCATAAATTGAGGCATGAAAGGATACAAAAAGATGATGGAATCTGCTGTCACTATTAGTGACTAGCTTGGCAACACTGCCAGGATTTGCCTCCACCAACTTGTCACAAAGCCATGGCAACTGATTATAAAACTCTTTGTATGAACACTGGAGTTGCTGTTTTGCATCCTCCAGTCCACGCCATACTTGTGTATAGTTCAGCTTAATCCCAAAGTCTTGATGTAAGCCATTGGCAATGTCCTTTGGCTTCTGATGTGGGTTTTCACGTAACCTTTCCTTTATGATATTCACCAACCAACTTTTTGCTGGATGAGCAGCCTTCCAACACTCCCCGCCACATGTATGTGATTTTTCCATTTTCCTTATCCTAAACACCTCCTCGGCAGGTACCCAACATGCACGAATCATCCACGAACAACCTTCGACTATACATACACCAGTTGCTCGATTGGTATCATTCTTTTTTAACCTGTATACAAAGCGGTGTGCAATGGCATATTTCTGCAATGCATCACGAAATTCAGCCACACTTTTGAATTCCTGTCCTTCACCAGTGATTCCATCTTTCCAGGAGGCAACCATTTTTTGTACCGAAATGTCCTTGGGGCTGACACCAGGAGAGCAATAATAATCAATGTCTATCCACGATGAAATATCAAGTGGAGCTGGATCAGCTTCTATAGCTACATCATGAATCTGGTCATTCTGCTTTCGAGCTTTGCCTTTTCTTTTATCCTTGACTTCAATGTCATCAGTAACAGGAACAATGGTAGGACCATTGGCACCAAATGTCCAGGATGCAGTGCGCCTTCGCTTCTTGACAGTATCAGCAGGGGTATCACTCACGTCAAATTTGACTGAGTTTTGGACAGTTGTGTTGGCAGCAATACCAACACAGTCAGGTGGAGAGAAACTATCAGGTCTGTAACCATTAGTAACAGCATATGCAGGAGAATGCTTTGAGGTCATGCCTCCTCTACTGGAGCTTTGGACGGTCACATTGACATCTATTAAGCCATCAGATGAAAATACATGAACACCGTCAGTGGCACCAGAAGTAGGAGTTGCAGTAGGAATAACACGAACAGGTTTGGACTGTTTAGTTGCTGGTGCAGCTGCTGCAGGAATAGCACGAACAGTTGGAGGAATAGTTACAGTCTCGGCTAGTTTTACCCCATGGGCTCTGCAAGAGGAATTTAATCTAACTCAATGCATGGAAGAATGAACATGAACAATCACAACAGTTGACATACTGCCACTTCCAAAATAAGCAGCAAACGGGAATATCATGAATAATAGCATGGTCCTATGATGCACCCAGAAGCAGAGAAGAGAATAACCTGGTTGACGGAGAGCTGAAGACTTCAAGACTGAAACCTTCTCTGCCCATGACAAAAACATCAGCAGTAACTGATTCTTTATGGAAATCAAACATCCTTTTCAGGTCCTTGTCATTAGATAAAGTTATAAGAGTTTGCTTATTTCCAGGGAGAAAATATTTCACGGACAAAGATTTATACTCCAAGTTAAACATTTCAGCCACTTTTAACTTGAGGTCATCAAATAGGGTCTCATGATTTATGTCCAGAGCATGTGCCTCTCCTCCAGTATATGATAACCACCCAGCATCATCCATCACAAATTCACCACCGGACTGGCAGATAAGTATAAGCTTTTCCCTCGGCATCTTATCTAAATCTATTCAAAGAAACCGAAAACATCTGTCAGGTGTACTGAAAGTAGTCCATATTACACACATTCCTCCAATCTTCAAACTAGACAATACTTTGGAAGTAAATAAAGTTTCAGATCAGAAAACATGTTTCTGTAATGCCAATACTCAGCAATTACATACAAGTAACAAGACGCACAATGGGAATCCCACTCAAAACAAAGGCAAGCACATTTGGAAATTGGAATGCACTTATTAATTATTATGCCTCTGGAAAAAACCCCCCATGGTGATACCTAACAAAGCAATAGCTTCCTATTACTAGAATCAGCTAGCAAACACTGCTATGGAAGTTCAATAATCAATAAGCTTAAGAGCCAAAAAGTCCACCGAACCAACGGTGGTGATCAGGTAATCATCGAATCTACCCAGGCAAGACCATTTAACTAAAAGCCCACCAAAAAAAATCAACCAAAGCTCAAAACTTTTTGAAATTAAACTGAGAACTGAGTCACAAATTCAGTATACGGACATACTAACACTCCATCGAGTAAATGAAATTGAATTATAAAAGAGAGACCTTTGCAATATAAAAAAAAAAAAAAAAATGGAAATCAAAACCCAAGTTTAGTAACGCGGTAAAGGAGAGCTTACAAGCGGAGAAAGCACAGGGATTTCAGATGGACGGAAACCCTAAATTTGGGGGGCCATCTAGAATTTGAGGAAAATTCAGTGAATTGTCGATATAAAAGCTAGGCGAGGGTGTGTTGGCAAAATAGAGACTGGAAGTGGGGCTAGGGTGCAAATAAGACGAAGCTGTCGGGGGCGCTCTTTTGCAATTTTAGGAAATTGTGAGTTTGTAACCTGATGGTGTTAACCCGTCGCGGTTAAGTGTTTACTATTAAGCAACATCGTGTGTTGGCCATGGGGCAATGACTCATCACTCGTCACATTATACACAAAACACTATTATGTGTTATGTGCATAAATAAGTGATTTTTTTTTTTAAAAAAAATTAACTTTGTAAAAATTATTACATTAAATTTCACAATTTAAGTATTAAATTATAATATTAATTGGCGGTATATTTCCAGTTTTCCGTGGGACTCGGCAGCAATTTTGATTGGAAAATAGCAAAATGAAAGACCATCTTTGACCCATCTTTGGTAATAAATAATGAAGTACTTGACGCAAAACAATTATTAACTCCTCTCTCCTACGCCGAGTTCAACAAAATACCAATGTCAAAAAAAAAAAAAAAAAAAAAGCTTACTTTCCTAAAAAAATTTTAAAATAATTAAATAAAATAACTTATTCAGTCTGAATGCATATATTTATCCAGTCTACTGTGCCCTTTCTAGTTTTCTTCATTTTTGTATATCATTATTAATTGAAGAAAAAATAATAATAATTGTTCCTTATTAAGTCTATGTTGTACGAAGAGTTTTTTTTTTTTTTTTGGGTTGAAATTCCTTCAAGAGTGTCATTAGGCCAGCCCAATCATCTAAACCTACTTTTGATGGCCCAATCACTTTAAGTCAGGAACCAACATCCATGGGCTGAAACTCGAAGAAGAGGCCCAACATGAACAAAGATACATGCTAATTGTTAATCATGCATACACCTCAGCCTAATTGGCAGAAATATTTTAAATAATTAAGAATTTAAATTTTTATATTTATCGTATTTTTTTAGTGCGATATATTTTCATTTCCCCAATCCCTACGCAGCAAAATAAAAACCCTAAATTTCGAATTTTATAAGTATTTGAAACTTGTAGATGACTGCATTCCGTTCCTGTCGTCTAATTTCAGTCACACTTGGACATTCTAATACGTCCACGTTTACTTGTATCATTGTAATGTGTACATATGTATGTATTAGATTAATTCTTCTTCTGCAGACCCTAGCTGACTCCATGTCATCGCCAGTTGAACCGCTTGCTCCAAATTTCTGGGAACCCACAAAGTATGGGTCCCATGCAGAGAGGATTGCATGTGATTTTACATTCGTGCCCTTCTACTTTCGATTGATCCTTCAAAAAATATAGCCAACACAATCCTGCTTAGGGATTCAAATCCGAGAATTGTAAGATAAATATTTATGATTTTATTTGACAATTGCATTGTTTTTCAACAAAGCAGAATACTTTATTTTTTATAATACAAAACTTAGAAATGCAACCATACATGTATTGTTGTATGCAAGTTTGGTGTATTTTGATTTCACAGCCCTGCGCAGGTCTCAAAAGGAATAAAAACCTTTTTAAAAAAAAACTCTAGGATAATTTGTTAACATGAATTTATCATTTTTCTTTTCTTCTTCTTTTTTTTTTTTTTTTAGAATTATTTTGATTAATTAAATATTTAATTTTTAATTATAAGTGAGATCTGAAATTTCAATCTTAATTTTTCCATGTTCAAACATGTAGAATTCTTTCCATGTTACAATCATTCACACGTGTGTGTGTGTGTTTCGACAATCGGCCTAAGAGTAAACTCGGATAATACCCATTTCGTCTTTACCGCTGACTGACTTGTGCATCATCGTCCTCGATCCCACCCACGTAAGTCAATTGCAGTTGGATTATTAAGCACAAGAAAGAGCATCAACCGAGTACAGGGGAGCGTCCAATTATACAAAGGAGGACTCCCAAACAACCAAAAGGCAGCCCAAAATTATAACAAATTTCCCTACACCATTGGCTAGTGGCGATTCCTCAGAGAAAGATTCGAATCTTTCCGTCGGAATATTCCAAAATAAACGACGGCTGTAAAATTCTCATGATATCCCACCATAAAAGGATTAAAATAAAAAAATGATATAAAATTAAAAATTAAAATTAAAGACAAATATATGTCGTTAAATTTTAATTATTAATTATAATTAATATATATATATATTTTTTGATAAATAGTAAGTTAGCAATAATAAATAATAAAATTTAAGTCACTTGTATTTACGTCTAATTTCTATTTTTGTTTAGAAAATAGAGTTCTAAAATTAAAATCATCCCTCCTCCTACCAAAAATTGACAAAGCATAGCATCGCAGAATCAAACTCAAAAAGGCCTAAGTCCACACGCGCGCGCGCACACACGCTCTCACACGACACAGACAGCCAATAAGTGGCACACAAACTCGCACATGCGGACAATTGGAACACCCGGCAACTGCAATCTTGCCAACTCGGACACACAAAACAACCTTAACGGCAACCGCCAACGATAATAACCACTGCCTACTTCGATTTCTTTGTCCGCCTCCCTTCGTTTATATTCTACGTGAGGCCAGCGCCCTCTCTGCCGCGAAATATCCCATTTTCCGATCCCGGAAAGGAGCTTTGACCGTTGAGTCCGTCCCCGTAAAACAAATATTTTCAAGTTGTGTCATTTCTTTGTTGGGTTGGTTTTTTCTTTGGTGATTGTACGGACATGGCAGCGAAAGTGGAGTCTCCGAAGAAGGCGTCCTTAACGGGCGTGTTGCAGAGGGTGTTCAGCCACAATAATAACAAATATAATAGCAACAGCGGCACCGGCGCCGGCGGCCATCATCACGACGGGTATTACATTGAGGACAAGAAAGATGTTATTGAAGAGGACGGTGGGACCATGGAGTTGGTCGAGATTGGTGCCGAGAGAACCAAAACTGTGTTGATTCTCATGAGCGACACCGGCGGTGGCCATCGTGCCTCCGCCGAGTCCATTCGCGATACATTCAAGCTCGAATACGGAGACGAGTATACGGTAGGTAGAAGAATTGCCTTTTGCTCTTGATTTTTCGCTTCTCTTTCTTTTTTTCTTTCATTTCTTTTTGGTCCTTTTGATTTTTCAGGTTTTGTTTTTTTAATTTCTTTTTCAGCTTTATTTTCCAGTTTTCTTTCTTGATCTAGGATTTTTTTTTTTTCTTTTTATTTTGTATCATCTTCCTTTGAGCCTTTTCTTTTTCTTGATTTTAATACAAAAAAGGGTGTGTAGCTAAAGTCTTTTTCTTTCCTCCGGGTCTCATCTTGGATCTCTGGGGTATTCTGATTTTCCTATCTTTCTTTTCTTTATGGTTTTTTGTTTGGGTTGGAGATGTTTGCGTGTGTTTAATGAAATAGTGTGTAGGAAAAATGCCAATAGCGTTCAGCTTTCTTTTTCTCGGATTTATTTTTTTAGTTTTCCTTTATTTTCCATCAATAATCACCTCTTTGAGCTTTTCCTTCAAATTGTGGCTTTCCTAGTTATTCAATGAATTCCTCCATAAATCCTTCTGTTTTTTTTTTTTTTGGGGCGTTTGTTTATTTATTTAATTATTTTTCAGAAACCAGAGAAGAACCAACATCTTCCCCGTCAATGTTGAGCCCTTGAATTATTGTTTTGAAAATTTATTTAATTTCTCCCACATGGCTTTCTCCTCCTCCTCCACTGTTTTGTTTAGTATCAGAGTTTTTTTTCTTCTTTTTTTTGGGGGGGGGGGGGTGATGAATTTTCACGTTCTGCAAAATCGTGAAACTCAAATAAGTTGGTAGCATCTTCTGCTTTCAGGTAATTATGAAGGATGTTTGGAAAGAGTATACAGGGTGGCCATTAAATGATATGGAGAACCAATACAAGTTTATGGTGAAACATGTAAATCTATGGAAGCTTGCGTTTCACAGTACATCTCCAAAATGGATACACAACTGTTATCTAGCCGCAATTGCTGCCTTTTATGCCAAGTACTTGAAGCTTTTTCTCGCTTTTCTCTCTATTCAACTCATAATGCCTTGCATTCTTCTGATCGTCTAAGGCCTGCGCTTGGCTTGTGCCATGCTATGTTTTGTGTATGATCTGATCGGGATCTTCATAAACCTTAGTCTGCTGTTTGATTGAAGGGAAGTGGAAGCTGGTCTAATGGAGTACAAGCCAGACATCATCATCAGTGTTCATCCTCTAATGCAGCATATTCCTCTTTGGGTACTTAAATGGCAAGGCCTTCAAAAGAAAGTCGTTTTTGTTACGGTCATCACAGACCTTAATAGCTGCCACCCTACATGGTTAGTCTACCATGCCATCTTGAGGTTGCATGTTTGACAGTTTCATTCTTGTCCATTAATGATAATTTGGTATACAAACTAACACTGGAACTATCTACAGGTTTCATCCTGATGTTAATAGATGCTACTGCCCATCAAAGGAGGTAGCAAAGAGGGCTGCATTAGATGGACTACTAGAGTCTCAAATTCGTGTTTTTGGCTTGCCCATCCGGCCTTCTTTTGCCCGTGCAGTTCTTATAAAAGTGTGTTATCCTGATCATAATGTTTCCCTCAATATATTTTTTCCAATGGAGTTGAATTATCTCATTGAGCAATGTTCTTTTCATGACTTCTAGGATGAGCTAAGAGAAGAGCAAGAAATGGATCCTAAGTTGCCTGCTGTTCTGCTGATGGGAGGTGGCGAAGGTATGGGTCCTGTTGCAAAAACAGCAAAGGCCTTAGGAGAATCGCTGTTTGACAAACAGAGTGACCAACCAATTGGTCAATTAGTCATCATCTGTGGTCGTAATAAGACTCTCAAATCTTCACTTGAATCCATAGAGTGGAAGATTCCGGTTAAGGTAATTGATTCTAATTCGTGAACCTTAGAATGGGTGAAGAACAAAATGTTTGTTCCATGGTTTTGCGACAAATATCCATGAATAAAATTTTCTCTTCCTGATTGTAGGTGAGAGCATTTGAGACTCAGATGGAGAAATGGATGGGAGCTTGTGACTGCATAATTACAAAGGTACGATAGAGAATATTTTTGCTTTGATTACGATCTTTTCTTCTGTTGATTGCCCAGTTAAGTTTATATCTAGTCTCTATGTTTTATAGGCTGGACCTGGTACTATTGCAGAGGCATTGATTAGGGGACTTCCTATTATTCTCAATGACTATATTCCTGGACAAGTGAGTGACTGAAGTTCAATGGCAGCAAACGCTTACAAATTATTTATGGTTTGAACCTCTGAGCTCATTTTTCTGCTTGTTTTGCAACTCCAGGAAAAGGGCAATGTGCCTTATGTAGTAGACAACGGAGCTGGTGTTTTCACCAGAAGTTCAAGAGAAACAGCAAGAATTGTGGCCCAATGGTTCAGCACCAAAACTGATGAGCTGAAGAGGATGTCTGAGAATGCTCTTAAACTAGCTCAGCCCGAAGCTGTGTTCGACATTGTGAGGGACATACACGAGCTCATCCAACAGCGAGGTCCTCTTGCCAACGTCCCCTACACATTGACCTCATCATTCACCAGCCTAATATGATTGAGATATAATGCATCATCAGCGATAACCAAGGCTTGTCCAACACGAACTTAATGTACAGTTACCACTATAGTATCATTCTTTGCCCGTGAAGACATCTTGAGCACCAAAATCAGGAGTAAATTCTCTTAGCATGCGTTCACGTCTGAGGGTTTTTTTTTTTTGGAAGAAGGTAGTTTCTGTTGGAAGTTGGTTGACGTTGTATTTTTCTTTTTGGCTCTCTTAACATTATATTCTACATCTTCCACAGTTGACCCTCTATTTCCACCCTCCAGTATTGTCTATGGCTAAGGATGAGTAAGATATAATCAACACTGTTTTTCTTGAGAATGACCCCATTGTTATAAAAGGAAACTAACAATTAAGAATTGAGAATGGTAGACAACAGCTCGAGGCCTACGCTAACAGTCAAGTCTGATCCGGATAGCAATATCAGATGAATTCAAGTACATTGGGACATGAACAAGAGCAAGGAACAAGGGGGTAAGAAGAAAACGACTTTCTGATCAAATCTTGACATTGACGAATCAAAAAAAAAAAAAACTGAGACAATTTTCTCTGTTGAGAATACTTAATAAGATGTTATGATCACGGACATTTCTAATGTATGCGCGAGTTTATGTTGGATGCCTGCTGAACACCGATGCATGTATCACATGTTTCAAGTTCGAGTACGAAGAAAGTACGGAGAAAGGAACAAGCCAACACACATAGCTTTTGTATCCCATAATGGCAATTTGATCCCCCACCCGTATTCTATTTCCGCTCATGTATTTTCTTGTCCATGTTGTAACTCACCTCAGCATCAATCGGTATCAAGTACGTTATAAAAAGCAGGACAAAAAGACAGGTCGTGAACATGTTAGTTAAATTTTAAAAAATCCAAGCTCTGTCCAAATGTTTCTGATCGGTGTCACGCCAGCCAGAGTGTTGTGGAAACCCATAAAAAATGTGGGTGGTAGCTGGGCAGTCCATGTGATTGTTAAAGAAAATTATTATACAAAAATTCAAGTTTCGTAATCTTTTGTTTCCGAGAAGGGCAACCATGATTCACCGTCAATCAAGTAATCTTATGATAATGGGGACGTCCTTAACCCCGCGGGGCCGGGGGCATCTCTACCCACTGCCACTGGGATCAATCTTCTATTGTTAATCAATTATTTATGTTGAAAATGCGACATCTCAAGTCATTGATCTTATTCTATGTTTGATTGTCATCTACAACATCTTAGGAACTGGCTAGAGTGAGTTTGGGGGTTCAAAACATCACCATTGTTTCGATATTTCTCCTTTTTTTTTTTTCTTTCTTTTTTGGACCCGGGGGGGGGGGGTTGACCTTGATCAATTCGAGCAAATAAAGGACACCCGAGTTTGCAACCACACAAAATAATTTATACGGAATTGACCTAACTTAAAAACTGAGAAATCGTGACTTAGAAACATAGTTACGTGCAATCCCATATACGCGGATAGAAGTTGATTAATCATTAGAAAATAGGACAGGCGCGGCATCATCAAAAGCAATGTAACCCAAACACCCACAATGGTCATTAGTTAAAAATTGCTATTTCACAGAGTTTCTTTTTGTTTGTTTGTATGTATTTGCAGCCAACATCTTTTGATTTGTAACCAATCAGACAAAATCACCATGGTGAACCAACAAAGTGAGTCCTCTCGGCAAAGAGAAAAGCTCTATTCCTTCCTAAATCAGAAATTAATTCTTACTGGAAGAGAGATTTAGTCTCAATTAACACAAAAATTGACTTGGAAATGCTCTCTCATTAAAAATCAAAATAAAAATCATTCTAGAAAATATAAAATTGTGCTTATTTATTGATGTTATTTTATATTATTGCTTTTGTTTTGTAAGGACTGAGAATCGGAATTTAAACCTAAAATGAAAATTTTAAACAACTCAAATATTATCAGAATTTGCGCCTAGTGATTTATATGATGTGTTTTGAACGTCTATGTTACTAAAAAATGCAGGGCTTTTAATTACACCGGTTCGTGAAACGGGCCGTTTCAATGACAACGACGCCGTCTTTCAAAATTGCCGGACAAAAGGGTGCAGGCCCACGTCGTTCCACACTCGGCAGTCCAGATCACTTTGATTCTAGCCTTTCTAGTGCAATGACAGAGGGCTTGGACTTTAGAGCGTGTCGGGAGTGAGAGTGTAACGCCGTCGTTTCGCAGCTGGTTGGTGCTGTGTTTTTTATGCAGATAGAAACTGATATTGATTGGGCATTCATTTTTATTTTTGGTGGAAAAAACCAAAAAAAGGAAAGAGGGAGAATTGGGGGGCTATCAGTACGGTTTTTGAAAGTGGCTCACATGTACATTGATACAGATAGCATTGGCTGCACTCGCTTGACGGTGCACGTCTCTCTCATAGATGGTGCTTGGGCATTTCCTTATAGGGGTTGGAAAGATTGTCATTTCTTTTGTGTTGCGTCTGGCTTGGGGCCCTAGTGTATTATGGGCCTTTAAAGGAAAAATTTTTTTTTTTCTTTTAATTTTTGGGTTACATAAACATTTTAATTCATATAAGATTAGGAAGATTTGACATTTTTTCAAGTACTACAAATGTGGGATTCGTGCGAACTCACGCCCTTTATTTTAATTTCATACACCCCTCTATAAACCCTTGGCATCATTTTCTTACCTACCTTATGTTATCTATCTGTTTCAACCCTGTTCATCAGATTTTCCAAGCTGTTGGCAATATGTCGTCCCCTGAAATATGGTCGTTTGGTTCATCAACCTACCTCGTTGCCATCAAGGGTGTGGCTTGTTTTAGATGCATCGTCCCCTTTTCAACTGAAGAGCAGTACAGCGGTAAGAGATGTGAGGGCAAAGCATTACCGACTCGCCTTTTTTTCTTTTTTGGCCAAAAGTGGATGCGGGGAACAGAGGGTTGACTTAAATGGGAAGTACGATGATGGTCTGTCTAAGACATTGGAGAAGCTGTCTGTACTCGACCAAGCAAAGCTTGAGTGCATCAGCAATCTTATACAGTCTCACTTCCAAACGAAACGACTGACAAAATCATTGAACTGGTAGGTGGCGGCTGGGCTGTCTTTCTGAGACATGAGTTTAGAGTCTTTGGACTCTGGTTGTTGGAGTCCACGTGCAAGGATGATTTGGGCCAATTTGAAATGGGCTAAACCACAAGTTGTTCACATGCTATGCCCATGGAGTTAGAGTCAAGGCAAATAACGTGGAAGACTTTTGCACTCAAAGCCTTTGTCGTGAATCGTGGAAAGTGGGAGGTGAAGCTGATTCTACGAAGCATCGAATTGAAAAGGACCAAAAAAAACAAAAAAAAAAAAGTTGCATTCCAATTCTTTACGTAGACAAGTGGTTATCCCAGTAGAAAATATAGTGGGCAGACTTTTTTTATGCAAAAAGAGAGGAAAAAAAAAAATTGGGAGAAAAGAAGTTCAAGATTTTCTTGGCCCCCAGGATACGAATTTTTACTCAATTCGAATCCATTAGTAATGCATGTAGGCAGAGGCGTCTAAGGAAGATAGCAATTCGAATCCAACTTCACTGAATTAACACAATAAAATTTGTCAAATATTATATACTTTTGTTGTGTGGTATATATTTTTTATTATATTTATTTTAAATATAAAATAAATATTTATATAAAATATATCGTGTTAAATTTTAAAATTATTAATACTAAATTTAATATAAAAATTTATTTAAATTTAATAATAATATAATAAATTTTTAATTAAAAAAATTAAATACAAATTTTCATATATAACTATTAAATAAAATAATTAATATATTTATAATTTTTTATTACACAATATAAAAATTTTAATTAAGTCGGGGAGCAACTTGAAATTGTGTCAGCGGTACACAGCAAGTGCAGGAAATGCGGAAATTATGACACCCACGAGGTGGGACTGGACTGTTGGCGGAGGATGACGAATAGAGTGGCTTGACCATGGATGTCACGGCCATGTACCCCAGTCCACACGGAAGCTGGTGGGCCACTCACCAGTGATCACCTTGCACTACTTTTTTTTTTCCTAAAATCCTGCAAAATAAATCAATCTACACATTTTCTTTTTCCATCTTGTTTTGTTTTTCGACAATCTAAAAGGTAAAAGAAAAAAAAAAAAAGAAAGAAAAAGCAAGTTATGATTAAATTTTGAATCACAAAACACATTATTTTATTAAAAATAATAATAATATTATGTACATTTTAATATTTTTAAATTTTAAACAGAAGTGATCTAATTATGGAAAATTCATATGGATAAAATATGGTAGTTTTTACAATTACTATGGAATTTGATCCAACAATTAAATTGCATTTGTACTAAATGATTGTTGAAAATTTGAATTATTAGAAAATCCACATTCCAAATTAAGAATAAACAAATGGCCAGTTGAAAGTATTAGAAGACGAGAAAGAAAAAAAAAAAAAAAACAAGACCCTTGTTTTTTATTAAACAGTGCACGTTGCACAAGATCGCAGTGGCTTGGGCTCGGGGAAAGAACTTAACGGAAACTTTATTTAACTCTAACGAAGCTAGCTGAAAAAAGAAAAAACGCAGTAGATCATCCTCGTCCGCATCAATCTCCATGGACCCTCACCCCCGTTCCTCCAATCACAGCCGTTAATCTCTTCTTCCCATGTTCCTTATGTTCTTCAACTTTAGGGTTTCCACCGCCAGCCACCACCGCCACCCAGACGCAAGCTCTCTCCATGTCATCAAAGATCAATCACGATCACCACCATCAGCGGATCAACGGCCAGATTTCTCCTCCACCGTGTCCCCATCTCGCAGAGTTCCGCGCCCGCAACGGCTCCAAGCCATTCCGGGTCCTCCAGGACTGCCTCCGGGTTAAACCACCGGGTGGCCGCGCTGCGATCCGCCGGGACCCATCCGAGGTCCCTCGATGCGGCGCGTGCGGCCAGTCTTCGCGACCAAGACTTTACGCTTGTGTGGCTTGCGCAACCATTTACTGCCACGCGTCACCTGGTCCCTCACATGCGGCGGCGCACGCGACGTCCATGCCGCCGGGACACGAGATCGCAGTCGACGTGGATCGCGCAGAGCTCTTCTGTTGCGCTTGCCGCGATCAGGTCTACGACAGGGATTTCGACGCAGCTGTGGTTCTATCCCAAACAGCCACACTCAAATCCGCCACAATCCAGTCCTCGACGCCGGAAAACCTCCGTAAACGCCGCAGAGTGGATTATCGGCACTGGTCGCCGGACCTCCGCGAGAGAACACTGATGGGAAGCGGCTCTAGTCCTTTGGATTGGTCGATGGATCCGCCTTCGGGGCTACGCGGATTGAACAATCTGGGAAACACTTGCTTCATGAACTCGGTGCTTCAAGCATTGCTCCATACGCCGCCGCTTAGGAATTATTTCCTAAGCGATCGGCACAATCGTTACTATTGTCAGCAAAAGAACGGCGTTACCTCCAACAATAACAACAATTTAAACGGCAGTGGAAGGAGAAATGCAGGTGGTGTTGATAGCAAAAACGGGAGGCTGTGTCTGGCTTGTGACATGGATGCCATGTTTTCGGCCGTTTTTTCGGGGGATCGGGCGCCTTATAGTCCCTCAAAGTTTCTCTACAGGTGTGAAAATGTGCTTGTACAAAGATTGTTTTTTTCTGGTCTAGTTCATGTTTTGAAGACTTGTTAACCTTTTCTGTTTCTGATCTTATGGTGTGGGGCTTGTCTCGTTGCAGTTGGTGGCAACATGCGGCTAACTTGGCAAGTTATGAACAGCAGGATGCACATGAGTTTTTCATTTCAATGCTAGATGGGATCCACGAAAAGGTGGAGAAGGATAAGCACAAGCATCCAAATCAAGGTAAAGACTCGTTCTTTTGACACTTTCCAACAGATATTCATGTCTTAATAGGATTGGCGATTGAAACTTCGGATTCATAAGCCCTGTCGCTGATACGGGTAGCTTTGGAAAATTGTGATTGACAGGTTCAATATAGGTTTTCTCTGGTGAGGGTCAGGTGTACTTTACTGGTCTTTTTTTTTGTAATGCCAGAAAAGTTGAACCTGTATGAGTTGATCCATGTTGTTGGTTGTCCAATCTGTGCACTTAGCTTCTTCTCGCGAGTGTAATATAGAGCAAAATTTTGATGTCAAGGTTGCATGATCTGTACAATGAGGGCATCGTAATTGGACTTTGAGAGCAGATAGTTTTTTCTTGGAAGTTTTTTCGATGTAGTTATCTGCTGAAGCTGAGTGCTAGTGTATGGATAGCTCTTGGGATATATGTTCATATTCTGTTCACTAGTCAGCTTTGGAGAATTCTTTGGTAAAAAATTAGGATGAGAGAATCTTGGACAGCTTTAGTGCATATTCTGTGATCCATTTTGACTGAGGTTGCCAATGGGAGTGATTATATAATTTCTCTTGAATGAAACTGGCTAATGTGACTAAAGCTTCCAGAGTATCATCCTAGAGTTCTCTTTAGGTGTTGATGGTATTATTTTGTGCATATAGTACATCACAATAATTGCAAATAGTGCAAAGCAGTAAGAAACAATAACTTTTAACTGCACAATGTTGATTTAGGTCTGTTATTGTCTTAGGAGTTGACAAGTGCTCTCAGATTTAGGCCTAAGTTTCAACATCAACCTGCAGGCTTGATGGTGTCATCTGCTTCACTTGAGTAAGTCAACTTTTCCTTAGCCCAAGTGGTTCATCATAGGATTTTCAGTCACAATGCTTGTGTTAATTTGACACTTGTCATTCTTAGGGTGTTGCCACCTTGCAAAGCTGATCCCAGTCCTAGAAAAATATAGACGATTGCCTTAGGGTGACCACAACTAGTTCACTATTTTTCACTTAGGTAGTTAAATATTGCTGTTCTTGCGTCAGACTTTCTTGGGAGAATCTTCTATTTTGTGTAGGATCCTTGGATTCTTTGAAGCAGTATTTGATTTCCTGCTTCAACCATTTCCACTCCTGTCCCTTGCTAGCTATGTACACTTGTTCTCTTCTCGTTTGGTGCTTGCTAGTTATCTGTCATGCTTTTTGGTCATAAATTAAAATGTGAAACATTGGAAATTAGTGGTATGACAGTGGTGTGTATTTCCTTGAGTTGAGTTTTGGTTGTGTTTTGTTAAGCAGAAGGGAGAATTGATGGATAAAATTCTAGGCTATTTGCAACTAACTAGATACTTCATCGAGCTGCACTCTTGTGTAATATTGTTATACTACTGTTGTTGCTAATTTCTGATAGAGAGAACAATTCAGTCACATTTACAGTTAGGCAGACATAGATAGATATAATACTATGATATTATATCTGTTGGAAGCAGAAAGATAGCCAGGATAAACCACTGCAGTTTTGCATAAACATGGAATTCATGAGCTGCACTTTTAGTTAAATTTGTTATGTATTGCAGTTTTCCATAACCAGGCAATTTATAAGGTTATGCTCCTGCTATGCTTCCATAGCTCTCCTTTTTGTATTCTGTAGGACAAAATTTTCACTACCTGTCACATTAATGGTTTTGATCATTACTCTGATTGTGGATGCAGGTCACGGGGGATGTTGTATTGCCCACAGAGTATTTTCTGGAATCTTGCGTTCTGATGTCATGTGTATGACTTGTGGGTTCACGTCTACAACATATGACCCATGTGTGGACATCTCACTGGATTTAGAGCCTCACCAAGGGAGTTCTGCCAAAACTGTGTCGGCAAAGGCCCATCATTCTTTCAATGGGGAGGCAGACCCCATTAACACAAGCCAAGCTTGTGGGATATCAACCCTTATGGGATGTCTGGACCGATTTACTAGACCAGAGAGATTGGGCTCTGACCAGAAATTCTTTTGCCAGCAATGCCAGGTGAGGCAGGAGTCACTCAAGCAGATGTCTATAAGGAAGCTACCATTGGTTTCTTGTTTCCATATCAAAAGATTTGAGCATTCTTCAATACGCAAAATGTCAAGGAAGATTGACCGCTACCTGCAATTTCCCTTTGCGTTGGACTTGTCGCCCTACCTTTCTTCTTCCATCTTGAGAAGTCGATTTGGGAACAGAGTTTTTCCTTTCGATGGAGAGGATTCAGATGCTTCCAATGAGATGTCATCAGAGTTTGAGTTGTTTGCTGTCATCACTCACACAGGCAAACTCGATGCTGGTCATTATGTGACTTATTTGCGCTTAAGTGATCAGTGGTACAAGTGTGACGATGCTTGGGTCACTCAAGTGAATGAAAACATAGTGAGGGCTGCACAGGGGTACATGATTTTTTATGTACAGAAGATGCTTTATTACAAAGCAAGTGGGAAACAAGTTAATGCACGATACAACGACTCAAAAGGGACAAAGGGTACATTGAATCAATTTTGCACCGGACAAGTGACTTGAAGAAGTAGTGGTTAACATGGAATTCATCCATGACATCCCGTGTCCAGTTTCTTGTGCCGAAATGGGAAACAACCCAGAGCTGCTTCTGCCATGATGAGGAAGTCGTTGAACCACCACTTTAAGTACTTGCGGTGGGATTTGTTATACCGAGTTGAACTAGTAGGCGGGCCTAAATTTTTTGAGGCAATTCATCATTCGGGATACTGAGTTCTTTGAAGGTACAGATTCCCATAAAATTTATCCCGATTTGATTATTTTCGGCTTTTAAGTTAACCCTTTTTTTTTTTCGCGGATCCTCCTTGTTTCGTGTTGGAGTAATTCTTTTTTCCATATGGATCCCCTCTCGTAAGTTGCATTGCTTGCTTGGGAGTGCGTGGGTCAGCGGTGTACTGATGATCCTTTTTTCTAAATGGCATATCTACGTCGAAGATGACAGATTTGCTATCAAAGGCCATGTTCTTTTTAAGTTTACATTTGCTGCAGGGTTCCCTGCTTTCTGCCAGAAAGTTGCATTCTGGAACATGCAGAAGAAATTAGTTATCCCTCTGGCCTGTCTTATGAGATCAACCCGTACAGTTTGATTACCAACGTCAAATGGCTACGTTTGGAGCAATCCAGAGCTCTTAAAAGGGGTCCATAATTTGAGTCAATTAGAACCCAAACGACAGATCGGGGGACTGTGTCTGCCCGGTGCCCAACAAGCAGTTTCCTACGACGAGAAGCTCTGTGTTTTACGACGCGGGCCTCCAACCCCCGCCCACTCGGGAATCGAAGCCCTACATATTTCCCTTAAAATTTTTTAAAAAGGGCCCACTTTTTCGTTTTTGTTTTTTGGATTTTTGGGAAAGGCGCACGGTACGAGAGTCCTGTGCAACGAGATGCGATCTCCGAAATCGAAGACAATAAACGCACACTCGTGACCATGAAAATCTGGAAAATAATAATAATCAGGAGGGCTACGCCAGAGCGCGCCACTTCTTGATAAGCCTTCAAATCGCTCTTGCAATTAAAATAATCTTTATAATAACAAATACCGAGATATCATTGCTAAAAATTTAAATTTCTATTTTTGAAATCTTAATTTTAAATTTGAATTAAGGACGAAGAAAGTAATTAACTGTGCAACTTTGAAGCTGACGTAATAAAATGTGAAATTAAAATAGACATTCCTTATAATTGAAGGAACCAAGGAATGTGTAGGGGTGAATTGTAAATTTGTCATTCGTATCTGTCTTATGTGAAAATCTAATCATTTCTGTCTGCTGTCTCACGTTCACTCAGAGCATCACCTTTCTGGTTCTTTTTTGTTTTCGGGCTCTTCTCTCGTTCTTGTTATCGCCGCATCTGGAGAACATCCAACTTCACCCGTTTTGCATCGGGTTTCGGGTTTCAGACACAACTATTTCGGGTTCCATTTTCTCGTCGTTATCATTCTTCACGAAAGAATATAGTGGTCAAGGCTTGAGAGAGGCTTTAACTGATGCAAATTCAGGTAAAGCTCTCAACTTGCACCTCTTCTCTTCAAAAGATTTGATTTTTTTTTTGGTTTTCTTCCTCATTCAATTGAAGCATTTGGAATTATACTTTTAGTTATTGTTGTCTAATTGTTTGTGGTGAAATTCTTTGGCAGGAGAAATGAAGGGTATTGGAGATTGGGTATTTGCCCAATTGTTATCTTTCAAGTCCTTGGCCTCTTCCGTACCTTTGTCGGCCAGTGGCAGTGGCAGTGGCAGTTCCTTTCGTGAACAAAGTATAAATGATGGTTCTGGTGGTGACCCAGGTACCATGCTCTTCTCCTCTTGTAATTGCAGATTTATAGATAGATATTCCTGTGAGAGTAAGCGTTGCTTGTTTAGAAATAGCGATGGTTTGTTGTTAGTGGAGGGCTTTTATTAGGCACTGAACCACACTTAATATGTGGGAATTTTGTATTTCTTGCTGGACTTGAATAGACAAACCCTTTTTTGGATTGCTATGACTGTTAATCGTTTTACTTTCATTTCAGTTGTTTTTGTTTCTTGGGTTGCTTTTTGTGTCTTCTGCCTACTGAGACACACATTCCCAACACTATAACGAAGCTAGCGGCAATGTGAATTCTCTTTCTAACATGAAAGTTAACCTTTGATTTCTAACGTGTGAATTCTTCCTAAATCTTATTGTTTTTGTTTCCTTAGTTTCTTTCAGTCCTCAGTGATGCAAATTTTCTTGCCGAAGCTACTACCCCTTATTTTGTTTGCAGACTGTATCTGGTGTTCCTCATCAATTTATTGTTTTGGGTTGGGCCAGTGGGGGTTCCCATTTGAAACTGTACTAAAATTCAACTTAGATGGTGTTTATTGTTGTTTTTAGGTCCTTCATGTCAATATCACAACCATATTGGGTACATTCTATGGAATGCATCTTCATGTGATTTAAAATGCCAAATAATAATTAAATATTGCTTAGAAAGCAGTTAGATAATGGACTTGGGTTTCTAAGCAATTTCTGTGTAACTGTCATCAGCCAGGGAGTTGTATGGTATGGGATATTTTATCTGGCAAAACATTTGGTATTGATTGCCAGTATGATTAGCAGCTTTATATGTTTTCATCCTTGCTTGAATTGCTTATATTTAGTTCACTGTCATTTACCTGCAGCCCACTCAGAAGCACCTTTGCTATCTCGTAGCACATCATATTCCTCTGACAATAATCTGGTGAGTCAGCATGATCCCTCCCTGCAGCAAGTGGTTGAAGATTCTTGCTGGTCTAATCATAAGGGTGATGAGCAAAAGATGGATCCATTGCCAAAGATCGAGGATCTTCTAATTAAATTTTTCCGCATACTGCTACGGTTTGGCCTGTCACAAGACAATATTCTGGTAACAAAAGCTTTATATAGGGTACACCTAGCAAACTTGATACGAGCAGGGGATTCAGAAGTGAAGGGGATCAGAAATGATAGAGCCAAAGCACTAGCAGTAGTACAAGAGGCATCTGGAATACCTGAATTAAATTTCTCTGTTAGGATACTTGTCCTGGGTAAGACAGGTGTTGGGAAGAGTGCAACCATAAATTCGATATTTGATCAGACAAAGGCTGTGACTGATGCTTTTGAACCAGCCACTGATCGCATCCAAGAGGTTGTAGGGACCATCAATGGGGTTAAAGTGATTTTTATTGACACTCCCGGTTTCTTACCTTCATCTAGCAGTCATGTGAGAAGAAACAGGCAGATTATGCTTTCTGTGAAGAGATTCATTAGAAAATCCCCACCAGATATTGTCTTATTCTTTGAACGCCTTGACCTCATCAACTTGGGCTATAGTGACTTTCTGCTTCTGAAGCTAATTACTGAGGTATTTGGTAGTGCAATTTGGTTCAACACAACCTTTGTCATGACTCATGCTTCTTCAGTTCTTCATGATGAACTTAGTGGACATCCAATCAGCTATGAATTGCATGTGACCCAGTGTACGAATCTGATACAGCATTATGTCCACCAGGCAGTTTCTGATTCAAAACTTGAAAACCCTGTACTTTTGGTGGAGAATCATCCTCGATGTAAAAAGAATTCCATGGGGGAAGCGATTCTTCCAAATGGGCAAGTTTGGAGATCTCAATTCTTACTTTTGTGCATTTGTACCAAAGTTCTTGTTGATGTTAGTAGCCTTTTGAAATTTCAAGACAGCATTGAATTGGGGCCATTCGCTAGTCCACGGGTGCCTTCTCTGCCCCATCTTCTCTCATCTCTTCTACAGCATAGATCTTTCTCAGCACCAAGTGGAGTAAACAATGATATGGATGAGACTATAATATCAGAGTCAGATGAAGAAGATGAGTACAATCAATTACCTCCAATTCGAATCTTGACAAAATCTCAGTTCAACAAATTGACTGAAGCACAGAAAAAGAATTATCTTGATGAGCTGGAATACCGAGAAACACTATATTTGAAAAAACAGTTGAAAGAAGAGTCTAGGAGAAGGAAGAAGCTTTCGGAAGAGGAAGTTGCTAGAGAGAAGAACAATTCTGATGACCAGCAGGGAGCTCCAGAGGCCATTTTGTTGCCAGATATGACAGTTCCTCCAAGTTTTGATTCAGACTACCCAGTACACAGATATCGCCGCCTTGTCACTAGTGACAAGTGGCTTGTGAGACCAGTTATTGATCCTCAGGGGTGGGATCATGATGTGGGTTTTGATGGCATAAACTTGGAGACAGCCACTGAAATAAATGGGGACATATGTGCCTTGATCTCCGGACAGATGCGCAAAGACAAGCAGGATTTCAGCATCCAATCCGAGGGTGCTGCAGCTTATGCTGATCCTAGGGGACCTATTTATTGTGTAAGTCTTGACATTCATTCTGCTGGTAATGATCTGATTTCCATGGTTCATGGCAACACAAAGCTGAGAAATCTCAAGAACAACGTTACTGACTGTGGGATTTCGTTGACATCTTTTGGAAAAAAGTATTATGTTGGTGCCAAGCTTGAAGATACCATTATGGTTGGGGAGAGACTGAAGTTTGTAATGAATGTAGGAAAAATGAGGGGTCCTGGACAGGTTGCATATGGTGGGAGTTTTGAGGCAACAATTAGAGGGAAGGACTACCCTGTGAGGAGTGATAGCATCAGTCTGTCAATGACAGCTCTAAACTTTAACAGAGAGATGGGGTTGGTTGGAGGTTTTCAGTCCGAATTTAGGCCATCTCGAGGAATGAGAGTGTCAGTGAATGCCAATTTAAATAACCAGAAAATGGGGCAAGTGAGTTTAAAGATGAGTAGCACTGAGCACACGGAAATTGCAATAATTGCTATTTTCACAATTTTTAAGGTTCTCTTCCATAGGAAACAGCCAAAAACAGAAGGATAAATTAGGGAGGGGATGAGTTCCATTTGTGGTGCATGATTTCATTAGTTCAGAGAGAAACCGGAGGAGGACGAAGGTAATTTACATGTGTGGCAATGATTCCGACCGTATACCCTTATAATGGAGAAAATAAGAGCCAGGTCTTCCTGACGGCGTTTCAAAATTCTCTGCATAACTACTTTTTTTGGAACGTCATGAATTAAAGCTCCTCGTTTTGTAAGAATATGAAGGAATCAGAGGTTTGAATTTCACTATCTACGATCACAATGCTCTGCTCAACGGTGAGGAAGGCTTCTTCTTTGCCACTGGATTCATTTCCTTCCCTCCGTTTCCAGATTAAATTAACCAACAAAAACTGGCCCCACAAAGGCGTATAATTACAGTACTTGAATTCTTGGGCGTTTCAACTTGGAAGCTTCCAAGTTTTCTTTGCTTGCATCCATCCAGTTTCCCAAGTCAATGGGTTTCTCTCTCCGCGTCTACTTTCCATCTCCCAACACCCAAAACGTGAATTCGCGTCCCAAACGAAGCTATTTTAAGATCCGTCATTGACCCAAGCGGCTTTTTTTCAAGCTTTGACTTGTGAGTAATTAAAGCGAGCTATCAAGGTGATGGTGATGGTGATGGTTCCTTTCTTCTCTTTCTGTCTCAACGAGCTTCGCTACTCAACTTGTCAACATATAACTACAATGGTTTTTTCTTTCTTTTTTTTTTTTATAAAGGAACTTCTATCAGAAATCGAAGAATTAGATGGTCGGATTCCGAATCTAACGAAGGGCATTGTGGCCTATACTTGCATTGTGATATTATTGTTCGCATTAGCAAATGATTCCATCTAATTATTTAGCATTTAAGGGAACATCCTACTGCACCCCAAAAGAAATAGAATAGTAATTGTATCGTCTATGGTATTGCCTTTGGGATATAGCTGTCGCCATCTACCAAGGCTATGCACATGAGTCATCATTGTTCAGGTGGAATGGTTGGTTGGTGGGTGCCTTTTAGGCTTTGTTGGGCAAAAAGTTAAAAGTGGTTCCATAACTTTGCCTCTTGCCAATAAATGCAAACCCAACATTCTTCCTTGAAAAACCAGAGTCTGACAATAAAGCAGGTTCAACTCTTGGTGACAGCACCTAGAAATCAAAACACTGCAATCTGCCAGCGCCGCCCTCTGCTCTACGAAATGATGTACCAGAGCAACTGGACAAACACACAAAGGCAATTGGGAGTACGTTTCACGTACATAACTCGTTGGTCATATGTTAAAAAATGACAAGGCAATTGTAGCTAATAAGAGGGAAAGTTTACAGCGACCTCTTGATGACGATGGACGACACATCTATCATGATTACCCAATACCAATACCATACGTTATTCAGATTTGTCGTTATTAATTTCTTTTTGGTGTTTGTGCCTGAAGATGTAACAGTGACATTTGATGCTCCATCAGCAACAGAATATGCCAAATCATGATGCCCAATAAGATCCTCAAGCCACCAGGCTGGAAAAAGCAAACGTTGGAAAACCGTCCCCCCACCTGGCTTTCCATTTCCCAAGCCTTTAAACAACACAGAACCCTTTTTACTTGATACAAAGATTCCCAGATTCTCAGCATCCCCAAAGAATATTACAAGCTCCAAAAAGAATGAAAAAAACAATATCAGCGCGTTCATCTGATCTTAAGAACTAGAAACAAGAATCCAGGATTATTTCAACAATTTCATCTAGGGCACAAATCAGTACAAGTAACATACATGCAAAATAACAACAAAAGAATTCTTCTTTTTAATTACAAAGATCATCACGACAAATCAAGCTACCTTCTTTCTTCTACAAATTATTGCAAATTCGACTTCTCATTACAGCTTCAAGGAGAAGAACCCCACAAAACCTCAGCTACAATGGTAGCAGTTTCAGCATCAGAAACAGAAGCCTCCCTAACTCTCTCCAATATCTCCTGCTTGAATGCCCTTTTCTCTCTTTGCCTCAAGCCCTCGCCAACTTCCAGTTGCACTGCAAATCTGGCCACACAACTTGCAAATGGATGACTTACTAAAAACCTCTTCTCTCGACTCTCTTTCTTTCCTTCAACGCCATCCCCTCCACTGTTATGATTCTCTTTCTCATCAAATCTACCCTTATCAATCAAATCCCCACCAAGCTCTGATCTTTGCAGCTCCACAAGCTTCTTTATCAACCCTTCTTTGAGCATAGCCTCAATAGCTTCTTTTCTACCAAAATACCCAATTTCAAGAATGCAATCCATAGTCAGAACACGGAATTGCAAATCCTTGAAATCCAAGAAACCAATAATTTTGGGTATTTCCCCATTGGATTCGATCTCGTCCACAAACGGTGACTTGATTGACTTGATAAGCAAACAAAGAACTTTCATTGACTTGCAAGATGCCATGGATAGAAGAGCATGAATTAAAGGACCCATTAGCACTTGACCCACGAACACATCCTTGTTGAATCGAATCAAGGCTGCAATAACAAAAGCGCAGTGTTCTCTAACCTTCTTCAAGCAACTTGGGTCGCAAAGAATCCTTTCGACAGTTGCAAAAATCTTGAACTTGAGAACCAAATCTTGAAGCTCCCGATTAAACCCTTGAGAGACTCGCTTCTCAAACTGCTCTAACAAACCCACAAGCTCTTCTTCATCTTGGACGGGCTCTTTCAGCAACGCTTTTGCCAAATTCTCCACGCTTTCGCGGTCGATCCAGGCCTGAATTTCAGACTCGATCGACCCGGCGACCCGGGAGATGGAATGGGTGGAGACGCGTCGGGTCAGGAAGTTCAGGAGGCTAAGTCCACGGGAGTTTTGGAGAGTGTCGACTAGCGATTTGAGATCGGCAAGGTGTTGAGAAAGGGAAGAAAGATGTGGGTCTTTGGAAAGGATGGTGTCTGACTCTGTCTCGAGCTCAAGCAGAGCCTTAATGGCGGGCGAGTTTGACTGGCCAGACTCGGGACTCGGGTGGGCTTGAAGCTCCTGAGAGGCTTGTTTTAGAGCTTCTAAGACTTCAAGAACTCGCGATATCTCCTCTTTAGATGATGGTTCTTCCATCGATCACTGATTACTGTTGATTGCTAGCTCTGCTGTTTCTACAGAGAAATGAAGATAAAAGGAGGGATGTGGAGAGGCATATGTTTGTCGTCTAATAGCAGCAGCGGTGTTTGTAAGAATGACATTCAACGACCAGTCAGAGAAAACTGCAAACAGCCACCATTCTCACGAGTTCCTGTGCCTTTGTTTATACTCGTTTATTAAAAATATAACTTTATTTTAAATTTTGAATTTTAAAATTTTTCATAAAAAAATAACATATAATATTTTATTTCGTAAAATTTATATGTTAGCTCTCTTTTAACTCTGTTCTAACTTTTCTTCTTTTATCCAGTATATGTTTCCCTTAGTTTTTATTTGAGTTGTCAACTTGTGATTTCCCACTTGTTTCTTTTTCTAAATTTATATAACTTTTGCTCACTCTTTCTTCATTCTTTTTTTCAAAAAAAAAAAAAAAAAAGATTTACATTTGTTAACCTTGGTAAGTTGTCATCGTTAGCTAATAAAAATATACATATAAAATATCTATTTATATTAAATATATATATATAATTTCTAATATACACACGTGGCATGGATTAACCTTCTTCTGACGTTCCTCCAATCAGAGGCCGTCACGTAATACGAGCATGGAGTATTCTAGACTGGGTCCCATTTGATAATCTAGGAAATCAAGGAAAATACGACAAGCGCTTGCCATTATTTATCCGTGCCACGCCGCGTCTTTGCCAATTTAGACCTGTGCCCTTTCCGTGCTCTCTCCTGATCTTAAGCCCCACACGGATCGTAATTTTCTCTCTTTCTCTCTCCTTTTTCTGTTCGATTCCGGTCCCATTTCAAAAGGGTTTTGTTTCTGATGTCCATCTGAGTTGTCAAGTTCGGCTTTTTATTATGGGGTGAGCGAGCGAATGTAGAAAAGATATCAACTTCGATAAGAAGATTGATTCGGTTTGCGTTTTTTGATTAAAGATGTCATCGTTAAGTAGCATTGCATTTTTCGGAATGATGAGTGCAGGTAATCGTATTTTCCATTGATTGATTCGCTAGTCATCACAAAGCACAGCAATCATGGCAGTGGCAGAGGAGGCTAAAGAGATGCTTCAGGTGTTTTTAACCATATTGTTTGTCTTGCTGGGACTTGAAAATAATGGGAATGCCAGGGGATCGCAAGTAAGCATTATCACGAAATTTCTCTGTTCTGTTGTTTCTTTCCTCTTTTCACTCTCTCTCTCTCTCTCGTGCAGTTGTTTTCCAATCTACAATTAAGCGTCACCATGTAAGAATTCCGTTCGTGTGGGAAGCATGCCTGTGATTGGAGAACGACTGAAGTTGCGCTCTATGCATATATAAATCTGCATAGTGTTTCTTTCATTTCTTCTTCCCTTTTCTCAGTTCATCTATATTCGTTCTTGTTTAATCCAACCATAGGTGCATATAACCCAAGGCGACTATGATTACAGCCGTGATTGTGTCGTGGGTGACATCTGGAGGAAATGTCATGTCAGAGAAAAAAGTTATCATCTTTCTGCAGAAGGAAGAGTGACTAACTACACCTTTTACGAAGGTTGCTCTGGCTATATTCATCAGTGTCTCGTTGATTGCCTTGAGGTAACTCAAAATTTAAACTCGACAAGGGTCAAATTAATGCCTTGAAAAACTTTCTCCACACTCCAAATACCAAATAAATTTACAGTTGCAATGTTTATGCTAGATAACGGGGACTCTTTGATAAACCAAATATCCCTTCCCATCAAGATATTCATGTCACTTGGGAAACTCCTTGGCATGTTGAAGAAGAATAGTGAAAGTGCAATGATCCTGAAGTGATGCTAGTCATTGTTTTTGGTTTCATCTCGAGGTTTTCGCGCTTGCACGGGCCAGAGGGCAAGCAATCTGGCACGGAGAAAACTGAAGAAGCGTCACATAAAAGTAGTGTTGATGGCTGGATAGCTACTTTCCTGATGAGATTTCAAGCTCCTCAGGAAAATGATGTCAACAATATACAAAGGACAACGAAGCTGCAGGGGAATGATAAACGGAATCATAGCCTTGCCAGGGTCTCGTATTCTTAACTTCTGCCTGGTGGTTTCAATGCCAAATGGCAATGAAGTACATGTCCCTGGGGTGGCTAACAGATTAAAACATGATTAAATGAAAAATAGCTCTTTTATTATAATATAATTTTTAATTAAAATTCCTCTTACACTTTATAAAATTTTGAAATATTATTTTTATAATTATTTTGTACGATAATATTGTTAATTTACAAAGAAGTACACAACAATTCTTAATTTAATTCTATTAAAAAAAATGGAGCAAAATTTCCATTACCGAGCCCTGATGGGAGGAGTGACAACTTTCGGACAACCAACAAGCTGCAAGGGGTGTCGATACAGATCATCTAAAAAAACAAATAAGAGGAATCACACCAAGTTCTTAATTCAATTAAATTAATTAGCTTTGGTAATGTAACATCTTTTGCCGTAACATATGCCGCGATCATGCATTAGATGCTTCGCCAATGCAACAAATCCTGTACGGTGTGAATTTAAAAGCGTGTGCCCGAATTCTAAGGTGTGAAATCGAAAGCGGCGTCCCGACAATTTCAACGAAAGCAGTAAAAGCATATGCAGCAGATGGAACCTCCCACTCTCATAATGCAAAAACGCATTTAGATAAATACTCACTGTGGGTTTTTGTCCTGAAAACCCACCAACCACTAAATCGCCCTTCCAGTCGTCGGCTTCCACACAAAGAGCCCCAGAGAGCGAAATTTCCACCCCAATGCACCAAAAAGGTTAAAAAAATTGTTTAAAAAAGAAAGAAAGAAAGAAAGAAATTTCCATCCTCTGGAGTCTAAACTTTGTTGCATTCCCACATGCACTTGTGGACAATAAGACGTGGACTGTTTGGCTTGAAAAAAAAGAAATCGTGTCATAAACTAGAATGCAAATAATACTCCGGTTAGGTGGTAACTTGCGAAGGTGGATTCCAACCCATTACTTTGTACATGGTTTTGATATTTTACCTATTCAATTGCTATACAGCGACAGAAGCACAGCCCACGGAATAGCGTATTGCACGATTTTATTTATTATTATTCTGGCTCGCAAATCAGTGGAAACCAAAAATAAAAAAAAAAGAAAAAAATCTTACTGCCTCTTTGATTCTCTCTTTTCTTCCCCCGAGAGGTAAACAGGCTATTTTTCAGACATGAATTCCGGACTTTCACGAATAACAAGCGAGCATTGCTAACCCTCCGAAATAGGCAATTTATTATTATTATTTTATAAAAAATCTTGTTGAGGTCGCCGCGTGGTAAAAATTTGAGTGCGACATTAAAAATCAAACAATAACTAATGAATTCGAATTTAATGATACTAAAATCACTTTTAATATGGAATATTTCAAACTCAAATTTCAATTTATTATATTTGAAATAAAAAGGAAAAAGCAGGTTAATATTTTTGTGCACTAATTATTTTAAGTTGCCGTTATTATTTTGTTGGTTGGAAGTTTTCGAATTTCTTTTTCTTTTTTTGTTTTTTTGACCGCGCTCAAAGGAAAAACTGTAGGCTTCTGTTTTACTTTTATCGTGCTGACGGCCTTCATCCAATCGAACGTCGCCACCGGTCGTAAGGAAACTAAATTTCCCTTACCTTCCCTTCCCTCCTCTGCTCACCGGCGGCCTAGTCCGACCCAAACACCGCGCTCCGCTGCCTCCACCGCCGCTCTAAACAGAAACTGCTCCACGGACGCTAGTTATCTCAAGAAGCAAAGAATGTCAACAGTTTCCGTGAACAGAGCATCAGGAGACGAGGAGTCGCTGACGCTGCCATTGCTATCAACGGAGTCGCAGCGTTCCTTCACTAACTCCACCTCTCAAGTCGCCTTCGTCGGCGCCAATGCCCGCCCCATCGAAAGCCTCGACTACGAGTACGCAACCCAAACCAAACACAAAAAGTGTTGTAGTAATAATAATATTAAAAATAATAGTAATAACTAGGAACTGGTTTTCAGAGCAAGATGGTGATTGATTTTTCTATTGAAATATTTTGAAATCTCGTCTGTGGATAGGACTGCAGAAAATGTGTTGTTCAAACGGGACTGGAGGAGCCGAAGCGAGGTACAGATATTCCAGTACTTGTTCATGAAGTGGTCGTTCTGCTTCTTGATTGGCTTGATCGTCAGCCTTATCGGATTCACAAACAATCTCGCCGTCGAGAATCTCGCCGGAATTAAGTTTGTAATTACCTCTAACTTGATGCTCGCTGGAAGGTACTTGTAATGCGTCTTGATTTTTTCTTCTTCTTTTTTCGTTTCACTCTATTTTAATTCCATTTCGTGCTTTTATTTTATTCTTCTGTCTTTCTCCCCGAAATGGTGCAGGTTTGGGATGGCTTTTCTTGTGTTCTCGGTTTCGAACTTAGTTCTAACGCTGTTTGCGTCTATCATAACGGCGTCTATAGCACCCGCAGCTGCCGGTTCCGGTATACCGGAGGTAAAGGCTTACCTGAATGGCGTGGATGCGCCGGGTATTTTTTCGTTGAGAACTTTGGTTGTTAAGGTAAAAGATCCTGCTTTCTATAGGTTGAGCTCTGTAACCTCCTGCACTGCTTTTTGATTGCACTGTGAGCAGGAAAAATGAATTTGTTAGTAAGCGCGGCATAATCTGAAAACCCCTATGGACGCATATTAATGTTAGAAAGAAGATTAGGATTATTTTTCTTTTCTCCATTCATTTTCCATTTCAAGCTTAAGAAGCTTTGGGGTCTCAAGCTTTTTGGTTTGGTTTCTTCATCTGCGAAGGAGTGACAGGGTAGGCATCTTCAGATTCATGTTGAGAAGTGGAAATTGGGAATTCAATTGGAAGTGAAATAGGAAAGGTTTCTCCACTGAAAACTTTACGTGAAAGCATTTCACTCTCTAAATAAGTAACATTATTAGGAAGAAGAGTGTTGTGTTTTGTTGATGTTTTTATCTAAACTGTTCTAAATCCTGTTCTGTAGAGGTGAATTTGTTTATCTTATATGGTTATATTCAGTGTCTGAGCCTAATAACGATTTCTTACTTAGGGTTTGGATATAATACTTGATGTCTATTTAGTTCGGGTACCTATAGGATACTACTTCATGCATGATGATTTGGAACTAAATCACCGATTGTTAAGTCAAGTGCTCCAAGCTTCTTACAATATCTTGATTGTTTTGGTTTCCTTGCATATGCAATATAGGATATAGGATGTTGTCTGACCAACGAGAGAATGTCTCTTATTTATTTTCTGATTTTGCAGATTGTAGGAAGCATAGCAGCTGTGTCCTCATCTCTCCTTGTTGGAAAGGCAGGGCCCATGGTGCATACTGGTGCATGTGTTGCATCCCTGTTGGGTCAGGGTGGATCTAAGAAGTACGGATTGACATGGAGATGGCTGAGGTTTTTCAAAAATGATTGGGACCGGCGAGATCTTGTAACATGTGGTTCAGCTGCTGGAATTGCGGTGGCTTTTCGTGCCCCTGTTGGTGGTGTTCTCTTTGCTCTTGAAGAAATGGCATCTTGGTATGTTTGTTACAGGGTAAAACCACTGGATTGAATGTTCTAGAATCATTTTTGTAGTTTTCATTGTCTAAAATTTTTGTTATTGCAGTTTCTTCAATCACATTTATAGTTTCAATGTTCTAGAAGGTACTTTGATTTTAGCTGTGTGCAAAACATTAATAGTCATCTGCTTTCTGAGTTTTGACAGCAATGTGCCATAACTCGTTGCTCTTTGGATAAATTCATTCATCTAAAGCATTGCTACCCAAAGCAAGAGATAAGTCTTGAATTTGGCTGTCTCTAATCATGCTTCTTCATTAGGGTCATTCATGATGATATTAAACAACTATTGGCACCCGAATCAGCTACTACTGACCATGATCCCATGGAAAGATGCAAATAGCAATCATATATCACATTAATGACAATATTTTGTTGTACAGGTGGAGAAGTTCCCTTCTTTGGAGATCTTTTTTCACAGCTGCTATAGTTGCAATAGTCCTTCGAGCTCTGATTGATTTCTGTTTAAGTGGCAAATGTGGGCTATTTGGCACTGGTGGGCTTATAATGTTTGATGCCTATTCAGATAATCTTACCTATCACCTTATTGATGTGCCCCCTGTGCTTGTACTTGGAATTATAGGAGGCATATTGGGAAGCTTGTATAACTTTCTTTTGGATAAGGTTCTTCGAATCTACAACTTTATTAATGAGTAAGTTCCTATATTAGCTTTTGATTTTTGTATAAGTGCATGCTGTGAAGATGTGGAAACACTTTCTGAACTTGTTCTTCTTGATCCCTTTTCCAGGAAAGGATTTCTTTGCAAAATTATGCTCGCATGCTCTATCTCCATTCTTACATCCTGCCTTCTTTTTGGATTACCTTGGTTTGCGCCTTGTCGACCTTGTCCAGCTGACGCATCTGAAGCTTGTCCCACGATAGGCCGCTCTGGTAATTACAAGAAATTCCAATGTCCTCCTGGTCACTATAGTGACTTGGCCAGCCTTATTTTCAACACAAATGATGATGCCATCAGAAACCTGTTCAGCAGGGATACCAATTCTGAGTTTCACCCTTCATCAGTTCTCATATTTTTTGTAACTTGCTTTTTCCTCAGCATCTTTAGCTATGGAATTGTTGCTCCTGCGGGGCTTTTTGTACCTGTTATTGTGACAGGTGCATCTTATGGGCGTTTTGTTGGAATGCTAGTTAGCTCACACTCTCATCTTGATCATGGCCTCTATGCTGTGTTGGGTGCTGCATCATTTCTTGGTGGATCCATGAGAATAACAGTTTCATTGTGTGTCATTATTCTAGAATTGACTAATAATTTGTTGCTGCTACCCCTGATAATGCTTGTTCTTCTCATTTCCAAGACTCTGGCTGATGCTTTCAATGGTAATATTTATGACCTTATCATGAAAGCTAAGGGTTTTCCTTACCTAGAAACTCATGCTGAGCCTTACATGAGGCAACTGACTGTTGGCGATGTAGTAACTGGTCCACTTCATCTCTTCAATGGAATTGAGAAAGTAGGGAATGTAGTGCATATTCTCAGAAGTTCGAGGCATAATGGTTTTCCTGTAATTGATAAGTCTCCTCTTTCTGAGTCCCCAATTCTTTTTGGTCTAATCCTCCGGGACCATCTTATTGAATTGCTAAAGAAGAAAGCTTTTTTGTCATCTCCTGTTCTAGAAGACCCTGATGTCTTGATGCAGTTCTCTGAGAGCGACTTTGCAAAGAGGGGCTCCGGCAATGGTGACAAGATAGAAGACCTAGAATTTACTGAAGAAGAGATGGAGATGTTCTTGGATTTACATCCAATTACAAATTCTTCGCCTTATACAGTAGTGGAAACAATGTCACTTGCTAAGGCCCTCACACTTTTTCGAGAAGTTGGTTTGAGGCACTTGCTGGTGATACCCAAGATCTCTAGTGTAAGAACATTTAGCCCATCTGGTTTCCTTTTGCAAAACTGACTTTTGAGATATGGTAGCAATTTGCATTCTGCCTTTGGTAATATGAATCCTCGCATTTTGTTTTCTTTCTGGCACCAACTGCTTTCTGTGCATGCCAAATAAAATCTAGTCCTCCACTTTAGTATTTGTTCAAAAAAACATATGGCAGTGTTCTTGTTTGCCTCAGAATATCCACGTTTTAAGTCTTCGGATGATTTCCCTGATTAGGAGAAAACATTTTGTGCTTCGTATGTGAATATGGCTAATTTTTTGTCCTGCTGGTCAGATTCTCCCCTCCGTTCTGTCATTTCTGTTAACTATTATTGCATCATGCCTTTTATATTGAGAAGGCAGTCTTCGACCTTTTAATGCCATGTCTTTCTGATTGCAGGGATTACCTGTTGTGGGGATATTGACAAGGCACGATTTCATGCCAGAACATATACTGGGTTTGCATCCATTGCTGACAAAGAGCAGATGGAAAAGGTTAAGAATCAAGCTGCCCCGTATATCTAAGATCTTCTAGGTAACCAAGCAGAGCAATGGAAGGTTACAGGTAGGGATAATGAACTCTGAAAATGCAGAATTCTCCAGGGATTACTAAAATCATTTTTGAGCCTAGGACAAAAGAAGACTAGGCAAGAAGACTCATTAAATTATGGCGCTGTTTATAGGCAGTTCACGGAATGAGTTAAATGGTTATCTCAGGATTCATTGTCCGGAACAGATCTTAATATGACTAAATTAGGACATAATCATTATGGGATCACTTTCAATCCCGTTGCTTGGTTCAGACTATTGGCATCAAACTATTTTGACAATGAGGCAGACATGGCGACCTGGAAGGTGAATCAAACAGATATGTATAGCCTAAAGATGCTTGTAAACGGATGGTACCTTGTGCTTCCCAATTCAAGTTTTGCCCTTTATTGTCATCGTGAAATTGCCCGTAAATTTTCTTTTCGGGCAATATAGGGGCCTCTGGAGCACCTCAACCATAGGGCAGTGTGGAGGTAAATGTGCTAAATGGGTTAAAAAGATGGATGCACCATAGACATGCAGATTATAGATAGATGGATACATCAATGGATAAATAAGGACTCCAGGCATACAAATACAATAAGTGGAAGTTCGCCACAAAACCATTTATATTTTTGAAACAACAATAATGACTAAATCTTAATCTCAAATTTAATTGAGGTACACAAAAATGAATCTTAACATGCTATTCCATTATATTATAAATTAAGAATTGCTAGAGATACGCGGAACAAAAGGCAATATAACAGGTGCCCAGGGCCAAGACAGTAATAGCCTTCTGAGTCAATGTTAGGTATTAAATTTGTTTTACAAGGCTCCTGAAACGAAATGTGACTCCTGAAATGAAATGTGATAGAAGAAAACCATGGAATTTTGTGCCACAATCTCTAGGCTCCCTTTGAACTCTTCAGGTAGTCAGCCCTTATTGCCCACAGATGCTCTCCTGCCAATTTCATGTCTGGCCGATCTGCCCGAATAGGTGCTGCACACTGAATCGCCAAAGCAAACATTTTCATGAGCACATCAACCCCTATAACTTCTTCCATTAATGGATCCACCATGTCCAGCACAGTTCCTTCACTATACTTCCGGAAGGCCTGCCAAATGTTAGCAATGACAAGAGTTGGAATGCATTGGGGCCTTAAGAAAATTTCAATTAGATAACTAGAAAGGCTAGGTAGCAGTAATGCTCAGCTGAAGGCCTTTAGCCAGTTAGCTTGGGGCCACAGTTTGTCTTAACTGATGTTATTCTGAGAGGAGAACAATTCAAGGCATGGAGAAGAAATAAGATTTTCCTCAAGAAGGGAAAAACTAAGCTTACCCATCTGAGGGTCACCCGCTCATCAGCAGGTTTCTTTGGCTCCACTGGACGACGGCCTGTCAGGATTTCTATGAGTAGAATCCCAAATGAGTATACATCACTCTTGGTCGTGAGTTGATAGGTCCTCATATATTCTGGGTCAAGATAACCCACCGTTCCTTTCACTTTGGTTGAAACATGAGTTTGATCAGAGTCCACTGCACCAAGCCTTGCAAATCCAAAATCAGCAACCTTGGCTCTCATGCTTTCTGTCAACAGAATGTTGGATGATTTCACATCTCTATGGATGATTTGCTTCTCTGTTATGATGTAAATAATGAGTTAGGCACCAATTCCTTAAAGAAACCAATCAAATGTGTGCACTTTTAAGTAAGCCAAAGGACAAGATAATGGATACCTAAAAAATAGATATGCTTAAGAAAAAATGCTGTCATCAAGCATCCACGAGCATTTGGATTAAAAAAGGCAACTTAATCACCTTGTAGAGCCTAATGAAATTTCAATTATTCACCTATTTTTGGTTGATTTGACAAAGTTTTGCCTCAGCCAATGCCGTAGACTAGTCTTATAAAGAAAATATAACCAATACACGTTTTTGATAATGATTATTTGTACGTGGATACAGGTCATTGTAGACAAGAGATTACAATTGATAATCAGGAGCTTTCTTCTTTACTTTGCATCAGTAATTCCAAGGAAAGGAAAGGACAAGTATATCATTGCCCAACAATTCAAAACAGATGTGGAATAGACACATAACCATGTAGGATCATGTCCTAGCAGAATTCTGCTGAACTGAAAAAACATCAAGTATTAGGTAAATGAGAAATAAGCTGGTGTCTATCTTATTTCTGAAGTTGCAGAAGCAGAACTGTTGAAATTACATAAACATAATGAACCAAATATATCATTCTAAAGCCTTCTACCTTATCTCTTCTACAGTCGGTGCTGCAAGTTATGAGACTTCAAAGTGAATAAGCAACAATTTTAAAATTATTCATCCCTGTTATCTAGCATTGGTACATTAAATACAATTATGATCCTCGCATATGAAATTTTAAAAGCAGAAAAGTGGTAAATTTTCAAACCTGAATATAGATGCAGGTAAGTTAGTGCATGAGCAACATCAATGGATATTTCAAGCCGTTGATTGAAATCCAGGATTTTTCCCCGCTGACCTGCAGTGCAGTGATTCACATCAAAACCATTAGCATAAATATTGCCACTTTCATTGGAAATTTTAAAATTTCTTCCAGAATTAACTTACCATCCAAATGTTCTCTTAGTGTGCCATTTGGCACATATTCTGTAATTATAAGGCGCTCATTTCCTCTGTCAATATAGCCTAGTAACTTCACCAGGTTCCGATGGTCAATTTTTGCAAGAAGTTCAACTTCACTGCTGAACTCATTTCGCAGACTCTCAAAGTGCTCCTAACACAACATTTTTCATGTCAACTGACAGAACATGCTTGAGAGAGCATATAATGGCTAATTTTGTAGATTCAGTGATGAGAAAGCCAACTTATAATTAAAATGGTATTGGAAACCACAGGTAAAGTATGCAACTTTATAGCAAAGCAAAACTTTAGCTTGTTTTCTTTCTATGTCTGACAAGATATGAGCATTCTATTGCTGTTTTTTAATCATCGGATGCTGCCTTTTTCATCCAAAGTTTGACAATTCCATAGTTGAAACCACCATAATCCAAGGGAAAGAACAAAAGGGTAAAGGAAACGCTACAATGTGTGGATGATTTTCAGTTATCTTTATTAATGGGATGAATTAGACTAGGCATCAGCATCTAGCATTTAACTGATATGGGTTCTTGTCAATAGAAGATAATATTGCCTTCAATGTGCATGGTTTATGAAGGTGTCCTTTAGTCTGTAACCTATGATGGCAAGTGTATGAGGATAGATATTTCGTGATGCCTTATAGAAGCAAGCAGAAAAATTTTAGCAGTTTTACGGGGAGACTAAATTTTGCATTGATCTTAGACTCTTAACACCACTAGATTCAAAGTTCATGCTCATGAGATGGAAACTGTTATCCTAATTTCAAGAGATGAATGTTTTAATCTGTCAACATGGAAGAATGCCCTCATGCACCCATGATTCTGACAACTCAAATTTCCTTCCACTATTTTATTTTACTTTTTTGTGACACATACAACAGAAGAATATATGTTCAATCTACAATTAAATGTCCTTTACCTCAATGAAGTAGGCTTCAGCAAGTGGAAATTTATATTCAAGATTATGAAGAAAATTAGTGCTTACCTTTTTTGCTCGCTTTATAGCTACAACCTGCCCGCCATCTAGCTCGGCCTTATAGACAGTTCCAAACCCTCCTTCACCTATCCTGAGTGAAGGTGAAAAGTTGCCAGTAGCTTTGCTGACCTGACTTAAAGTGAGATGAACTGACCCAAGTCTACTGAGTTTTGGAGAATTTGAAAATCTAGATGGACTATGTGGCACCCGAAATGGACTGGATGGTACTTTTCCAGATGGAGAACCTAAACCATGAGAGGAAACTGAATCCACTGCAAGAACACAACAAAGAATCTTTATCAGCCATACTACGATGAGGAAACTGGTCTCAGACTTAATCAAAACTTGTGACTAAGCAAGTTTTGTTTTATCATAAGGTTACTCCCTTATGACTTGAGAAGTCATAGGTTTGAGTCACAGAAACATCTTTTTTTTGTGAACCATTTGTAAGAGAAACATTCGTTGACACCTAATCAGATTACAATCATAGAGTAAAGTCAGCATCACTTGGTTGGCATCAGACCAAGCCAAAAACCACAAAGGACGAGATAAAATTACAGGATTTTAGACGTACTTGAATTGGGATCCTTTGCCACAACGGAGCGGTCAGCTGCCTTCCTTTTTGCATAAAAGCAAGGACAGAGAAATCCACAACACATTGCCACTATTGCAGTTGCCAATATACCAACTTTTTTGGGATTTGAAATGGTCAGAGAATCATTCTTCTTCTCTTCTGCAGGAACATTATGACCATTATAATGGACTGTGGGTTCTTCCCTAACCTTGTTTTGCAATAGTTTTCTTCCTTGCTTGAGGGCCAAGTTGGCTGCTAAAAATGGTATGATTTAATACGAATGTAGTACAGACACCTCCATACAAAGTTCTTTGTTTTTAACAAAGAAAAAAGCAAAGCAAAATTCTACATATCAGCACATACCTCTTGAAAGGTCCAGTCCACAGTAACTATTTGTAGAAAAATCCTCAAAAACGCAATCATCTACATGATAGAACTGAATAGCCTTGCAAAATGAATCTCTATCTACGAGATTCCCATTGATGTAAAGCAATTCATCACCATGGACTTTTGCATAGGTGATGTGATCCGCACCACAGATGATTGACTGAATCTCAAACCCGTACGCATGTATACTCAAAAATTGCACAAGTAACAACAAACTTAATGGGCGAATGGCCATTATTAAAATTGGGCACTCGATTTTAACCTTCGAGTACATATGGTTAATGAAAACATCTCCATATTCTGAAAACCACAACAAGATAAAATGGACTGGATAGTAGATGAAATGGAACAGAACCTCCTAGATTTAACCCGTATGGCTCACTGAACACACCACACGGACCATCTAAAGTTCCGGATAGAAAGAAGCACAACTCTTTCGGTTTACCGATTCGAAGTACTCTATGCTAGCTAGCTCAATTTTGGACAATTGCCATTGAACTCAACTGGAACCTTCAAACACAGGCACCAAATTGGAAAAGGAGAGAAACCCAGAGAAGAAAGCAACTAAAACTTCAAAGCCTGAGACACATAGAGTTCAAGGATTCAAACTGTTCCAAAGAGATAGAACATATGTCCCCCTATCGCCCACAAGAAACCAAGTACAGCTAAATTAAGAGACCAAATTCACCAAAACTCAGGAAGCAATGATATAATTGGCTTACTCGTCTCCAAATTTTTGCTTCACAACACCAGCATACGGTATATTCCCAGGTGATAATATTGCTGGACACAAAAATCCCAACTTTCCCATAGACCAAAAAAATTCTCGTGAACCCACTTCACTAAACCAAGAAGGGAACCAAACCCATATAAAAAATATTAGCTAGACGCTTCAGACATCCAAGATCACCGCTGACAAAGAACAGAAGAAAAAGGCGGTGGCTTTCAGAGACGAGGAATCAAAGCAAAGCCGACTGACCGGGCCAAGTTCTTTTGGTTGGAACCCACAGGAAACACATCAAGAGAAGAAAACGAAAAGAGAGAAACTTAACCGAAGGTGGACTGATGGCTAGCATTGACACCACTAACGGCCGTCTGTACGTACGTATGCAAGTAATGCACGTCAAAAAAACAAACAAACAGCCATCTACACTTGGGCAATGTTGACCGTTGTGAATATATATATATATATATATATGGTGTCGTTCACTTGAATGACGCCCTCTAGAATTTCTTGATCAACGTGTTCGTTTGAGATTGGTCAAAGCCTAAAAAAATATAATTGAACAGCTATGAGATGGTTGTGGGGGCGTTTGGATGGCCGAAAGCAACGGGATTATGAAAAGTAAAACGAAGTTTGTAAGACACCATCGATGATGACGTGCTCTGTGCTTCTCTGTCGCAGGCAGGCCGTACGCTTGTTAGAATTTTTTACCCGCACGTGTAAAAGCGATTGCAGGAGCTGTTCAATGTGCTTGCCAACAAAAAAAATAAGCATTAAAATGATTCTATCGATTAATTTTAATAAATTAGAGTACTTGATGGCAGTTAATTAGGATTAAAATCATTACTTAAGATGACATGTGCTGGGGCAGGGCACAAATGGAAAGTTGGAAGATTGGCAAATAACCAAAAATTACTTTGACGAGGGTCACGGTATTGCTTGGCGTCAAACTAACCAGTCCTGTTTTTACCAAGTGAATCTTCACCGTATTTAGAATGATGGATCATAATTAGAAATAAATAAAAAATATTTCGTGTTAACACTTAAAATATGTTAAAAATATGTATGAATTATTATAATTTTATGGATAATAATGAATAAAAAAAGCTAGTTAACTCATAGGAAGCATATTATCACATGAAATATAATTTTGTAATTAATAGTCTCAAATTTAAATTTTAATTAAAATTAATTAATTACAAAAGAAAAAAAAAAGATATACATCTTGAAATTTATCACAAGGCATGGTTTAGTATTGTTTGATGTATTTAACTAATTTATTTAATAATATATATTAAATAAAAAATTAAAAATAAAATTTAAAATTTTACTCAATCGAACTGAATTTTATCTCTACAATTGAATTAAATTCTAATTCCAAGCAAGAGACGGAATTGAACATTTGAAAAGGGAGAGAGAGAGAGAGGAGAAGAAGGGGAGAACCGGCGTCGTTCCCCTCTACTCTTTTACTTGTTTGCTGTTATCGTGCCTTTCTCTCTCTCTCTCTAGCCGCTGCGCGCATCCCGTTTGTTCATTTGCCTCAACGAAGCCTGAGCCAGTACTCTCTCTCTCTCTCTCTCTATATATATATGTTCTCCGTTTGTTAATTAATTGGGAGGACGTGAACGAAGAAGATGCTTAACAGAGTTACGAGGCGTTGCTTCTACACTGCTGCCACAACGACAAGGCCATGGCTTTTTGTGGGCTTGGGCAATCCCGGCGAAAAATTCAAAGGAACTCGACACAATGTAATAACCATTGCAAACATCAATGCATCTAAGACTTCTTACTTTGACTTCTCTTCTAACTATTATTGAGCTCTAAAATCAAGTTAATTAATTGGGCTTGAACTTCAAGCAGGTAGGGTTTGAGATGATCGATGCACTTGCTGAATCACAGGGGATTCCAATGGAAACGGTTCATTGCAAAGCTATCTTTGGACAAGGTTCGCGTCTTTTTATACAAAAATTCGGAATTGCACACCGCACCCACTTCCCCTCTGACACATGTTCATAGTGGTTTCGTAATGTTTTTCCTCAGGTTTTGTTGGTGAAGTACCTGTCCTTCTTGCAAAGCCTCAAACTTACATGAATCTCAGTGGTGAATCAGTTAGTGTTTTAAACATGTTTTAATTTATTATTTATTTATTTTTTTAATATGCTCTAGTTTGTTTGATATATACATATATATAATAACAGTCCATCTCAGATAACATGACAGCATAGCAAAATGCTTTCTTCCATCAAATGCAGGCTGGACCACTTGCAGCTTATTACAAGCTTCCCCTTAGTCGTGTAATTGTGGTAATCTGCTCTTACTTTGGAGTTTCCATATTCTACTGGTTATTGATAAGTGATGCCACCATGTGTTGCTGAATTTCTGCAATTGTAGTTTCATGATGACATGACATTGCCCTGTGGAGTGCTTCGGTTTCAAGATAAAGGAGGCCATGGATGCCACAATGGGTATGGATGAGAATTTACTTGCTTACAATATTTTTTTTTTTTTTTATTGGATCATTGCCTTAGTGATTTTTGTGCTAATTTTCTATTTTACATCAGTTGATTAGTTTGCTCCTGCTTCTGTCAACTGTTCACTGCCTTTCTTTCTCCTCTTTTTAACAGTCTGAAGAGTGTGATTCACAATTTTCGAGGAAATAGGGAGTTTACTCGGCTAAGAATTGGTTAGTCTGCAACCGAGCTTGCTATACCTGCCTGCTAAATACTCTCAGAATACTAAACTGTTGTGGTATATTCTCAGGAATTGGGAGGCCTCCAGGTCGAATGGATCCGAAAGCTTTCTTGCTGCAGAAGTTCAATGCAATGGCTCGAGATCAAGTGAGTTTGTGATTTGAAATCTCAGAACAAGTTTAGTCTGCCCGCCATTGTTTTGTAAAGCACTACCTGGTTTACAACAAGAGCATAGGCAATTACTGGTCCTACGTTGAAGTGCTTTCCTAGTTTTAACTGGACATGGTTTTGATATTTGTTGAGTGGTTAGAACCATCAATTTTTAATTCAAAACAATGCTGTTTTCTTTTTCTGCGCAAGATTGATGCTGCTTTACCTGAGGGGGTTGCTGCATTAAAGTCCATCTTAGCTAAAGACTTGACAGAGACTGCAAGATGCTTCAACGAAGAACAGAAGTACAAGCATTTATCTTTGCCAACATAACAAACTTAGATATCTTCTTCACAACACCCGGTCTAGGAAAGCAGAATACAAGCAACCTTTCGACACACCTTTCCTGCTCTATGCCTAATGTTTATCGTGCTGATGCTTTTCTAGCCGGCAAAACCCTTCATGTTGGTGGCATATAAGAAGCAAGTCTTTATGTATATTCTTTTAGTAGAAATTCTGAAGCATAAAGGCTGCATTATTCATCGGTGGAATCCGTAACTCAGTTATTTTGCTATTCTTGTAGCTGTTAAATAGAGTCTTATCTTTCATGCTATGTTGTTGATAGGTTGTGCCGTTTTTTTTTTTTTTTTTCTTTTTCCGAAGGTTTGTCCAAATCTTGTCGACATCCTTATCCGTGCTCTTTCCTACGTGGAATTCTGTTGGTGATTTTCTATATGAAAATTATTTTTCCTCCATCCAAATTTCTGTGCATGTCATGGGATTTTTGTTTCATATAATGGACTGCATGAACCAGCTTTGGGTTCTTGTTCCCGTCTTCCTATATGTATGCCATCAAGATGGTGAAGTCCGATGCTCGTCCATGGTATCAGGCAGAAATGAAGTCCTTCGGAGGGCAGATGTTGAGGTTGTGGAGTTCAATATTAAGGTTGAACTTGCACCATCTCTGACTCGCAAGATTGAATAACGAAATTATGAATAGAGAAACAAACAAGGTAAGAGGATCAGCAATGAGAGAACAAGCCGAACAAGCAACTGAAGCTGGAGACACGAGGGGCAAGTATAGGACTGACCATCAGAAGATTATAACAAACAGGTAAAAATGGATTTCAGGGATGATAAAAAATTCCCAAGATTGAAGAATTCATTCTTGTGTGGGTAACTTCACTTGAAATCATCTGATGCAAAAGATTGGAGAGCTCCATCTCGCTGAAATATCAACCAAAATTTATGAACCAAAGTTATAAACGTGTCTCATACACTCAAAATAACACTTCCGACATAAGCTGATGGGAAAAGAACGTGGACTTACAGTCCTTCAGCCAATTGAGGAAAAAGTGTTCTTCCACAGTGCCTATAGTGCTGCATGAGCTCAAAAGTTGAGCGGGCATTGATTGCTACTGGGAAGAGAGAGAGGCATTGATAAATATTTTTCAATGGTTGGCTCTTCATTATTTTGTTAAAGCACCTCTGAAGACAGGGAGAAGAAGTGGATGACAGCCTGAACAACAACCTCTGCCAGTCTAGTCTGGTGAGATGGCGTTTAGATATCATTTCTGTCAAGTTTCAAGAGGACTGCAAGGCATAAAAAGATTTTCGTTTCAATTCATAAGATAACACTTATCTCAAATGTTGTCTTGGCATACTTGTTCTTGAACCTCTATGCTTTCAAAAAAATGCTATTAATTGTCTATGAAGAGGCTCCAAATCCATCCTTCAAGAATCAAACGGCACAGGATCAATGTTAACTTCTAGAATGAACCAGAAACATAAAAACAGTGCCTCGCATTTTAAATAACAGAAGAAGGTACATACCCCAAAATCAGCAGGTGGAAAAACATCTTTGGACAAGTAAATATTCATTTGTGAAGTTAAACTTTGCACGGTTGGGAAAATCTTGAAAGCCAGCAAAATTGGATAGGGCAACATTACTCAACACAAAAACTGAATCCCACATTTTTGGTTGAAAATCAACTCATCTTTTCTCCTTGAGGTCCTCTGCGCCTTTAGACTGATCCATACTCCAAACACACGAAACAATTATTGCAGCAGAAGGCAATTTCCACCTGTAATAAATGCATAGAAATGACCAGCATCACACTGGGGCATTTAAAGTCAGACGGAAATAATTAGCATAAAGAAAAATAGTGTGAAAGCCAAAAAGAAAATAATGCAAACAACTCAGAAATAATGGTTACCATTCTTCACGGACAACCTAGGAACCCACAGTCGGAAGAACATTATAAAAGTAGAAACTGAAAAACAAAGTTCAAGAAAATGAAATCCAAGCAAGAGCAAAAGTCAGGACAAATCATTTGACAAGGCACTTCAAGTTGCTTGACTTGCAGCGCACCCATCACGTGTTAACATCATCTGTACAAAACTTAAACCATCAACAAAACCATCCACATTGGATCATTTCCTCGACCATCACACAGAGCATGGACTTTCGCATTATAAACTGAAAGATCCTCAACCTCTTTAAACAAGCAAAAAAAAAAAAATCCAAAAATCAATTGGCCTCTCATAATTGCAGACACATGACTTAGAACAAGAGCGGGCATAACTCCAAATTGCAGCTGAAAAATCTTTATTTACTGCTGAATAAAATGCATCAAGACCAGAATATGTATCTAATAGAACAAAGCTGAGTGTACAACATGAATTTATATAAACCCGATGTCAGAAGCCTGAAGCAAAAAAGAAGCATGTTAGCTTGCCAAGCACCAATTCGAAAAGAGAAAGTAACCATGCATGTGGATCAAAGAAATCAACAAAGTTTAGCAATACAGAACGTATTCAATTTGAACCAACTGGATATTAAGGTGATTGGCATGTTAAGCATTTTCCTTTCCAATAAGAAACCACCTTGCTTCTTTTTCTTTTTTTTTTTCATCCCTCCCAACTGATAAAACACAGAGAAACAAATATTATGAAACAGTTTAAACGACAATATACGAATAACCTGGTCTTATAGGGCCATCCATAATCGACCTCAGGAATGACATAATTGTCCAATCAATCCCGCAAAAATAAAAGAAAACAGAGGCAAAGAAAGAACGTCTCGAGAAAAATAAATAAATCTCAAATATTATTGACACGGAAGAAAAACCAGTAAGATTGAAATCGGAATTAAAGAAGAAAGAAACGGGGAAAAAGAAAGTGATAAAAAATTATTATTATTAATTATATTATTTAATATTTATTTTTTATTTTTTTAAATAAAAATATAATTACTTCCATGATAATACCTTAACTCAAATTTATATATTTACAATGGTTAATAACTTTTTCATTCAAAACCAACCCATTAAAAGCGATCCCTTTAACATATCAACCCTTATTTTCCTATTTTTCAATCTCTGGTTCACGTGAGAGAGCATGCCACTCACAATAACGACCTAAAAATCTTCAACTCCAATAGTCGCTGTAATTAACCAAAACAAAAAACAAAAAGAAAAGAAAATAATAGAAGATAAAGAAAGAAGAGAAGGCCCAAATATTATTTGTAGGAAATCAAAAGCAGTGGAGGGGCTAAAAGCTAAAATTAAAGATGAAGATTTCTGAAAGAAAGAAGAATCGAAGAAGATTTTTATTTAAAAGACTAATAAACTAACAATCGAAGAAGAACAAGAAGGAAATTTACAAATCTGTAAATCTTGACGAGCATTCACCGATGAAGATTTCTGAAAAGGCCGGGAGTTCATATTCAAGAAAACAATTAAAAAAAAAAACTAATAAACTAAGAAGAAGAAGAAGAAGAATTAAAAGCAAATTTTTATTTAAAAGACAAATAAACTAAGAATCATAGAAGAATAACAAGAAGGAAATCGACAAATCTGTAAATCTTCTTGAGCAAACGTTCACAGCGGGATGGGGTGTTTCTGCGAAGAATGGGAAGGAGGGAAGAGAGAACGTTTATATATATATATATATATATATATACCTGCGAGTATTCCAATGTAGCCGTTGTAACCCCTTTACCAATCCAGTCGAATTTACCATAATACCCTCCCCAATGTTACCAACCATACTCTCCCGGCCCCGACTTGGAGGCTTTGGGCTCGGCCCCGCCTCTTTCCCACAGAACTAATCAGCCTGGTTGGTTGCGTTTAAAAGGCTGTGCCCACTCTTTCGAAAGAGAAACCATGTTCGTTAAATGTCAATCATACCCCTAGCCCATTGGACTCGGGGTATACCCTAAACGGCTCTATTTTCTTTTTTTATTTTTCTTTTTCTTTTTCTTTTGCATTCCACGGACAGATGCAGCCGGTGTGCCTCTCGGTCTTTGAGCTAACTAAAGAGAGCAGAGCAAAGCATCTGAGGGGAAGACTGGAGTCTCGGCATCCTTTCCTCCTTTCTCCCAGCCTTGCTTAGAAAATAAACTGCCGATTATGGAGTGGAACACCAGAGACGAATCGTCGGCGGACACTCACGCGCCGCCGCAACCCTCCCCCTCCTCCATTCCCGCCAGCGAAAACACTGTCTGGGCTGATGCCTCCCCGCTCTTCGAAGCTGCTTGTAAAGGTCGATTCTTTGCCCTTTTTCTTTTCTAATCTCTCTCTCTCTCTCTCTCTTATATGTATATTTTTTATTGTTTCTCTGGCTTCTCTGTTTTATTCTTTCTTCTTTTTATTTTCTTGTTTCATTTTTCTTGATCATTGCTCAGTCAAGTCGACTCCGCTTTGGCCTATTATTCTGTCTTTCGTCAATAATTTCTTAATCTCGATCGATTCTTGATGACTTCTTGCAATCTGATTCTGTGTTCAATGCTGTTTGGTCGCAGAACTTCGGCACGGTGAGCTCATTCATGGAGAAAACTTCAATCTTTTTGCTGCCATGTCCGCTTTAGAGGTATTTTTTTTGTATTGTGCATCTTTCTTGATGTTTGATTCTTTCCTTATTTATTTTCTTTTTATCTTTTAATTACATATTACAGAAGATATTAAATGGCGTTAAACTGAAAAGCGAAAGATTTGGTGTTGATGTGATTCTTTCCACTCTCTCTTTATTTGTAATCTGTTCTTTGGATGCCTGTGCATTGCTTGAATTTCAGTTTTTCTAATATACCTCCAATTCAAGAGATTATCACTGGCCAGTGCAATGTCTGCACGCTGTATGGTGCAAACCATATTTTAGAACTTATCCCTCGTTAAGTGCAATTTGACTTGGTCAATATTGTGTTTTTAGTTACAAATGTGATGGGATTGAGATTTTTTTTTTTCTTTTATGTTATTATTGTCATTGCATGGTATAAATCTTTTAGCCTGTATTTTGGCCAATTTCTGGACTTTTTGTTTTAAAGTTTTTGGGGAAGAATGTTTTATAACCGTTATTACTTTGTCCCGTTTCTTTTATGCTTAAGAATTTATCGTACCTTTTCTTTTGCCTTTCTGTATTTTGGTTTTATCAGATAATGGACCCAAAGATGGATTCAGGTATTATCAGTAGATACTATTCTATTGATGAAGCTATTGAAAATGGTGCTGCTCCTGTTCCCATTAGCTCTGATAGAATTGTTGATGTTCAATGCACCATTGACATCATGGATCATCTTTTGGCATGTGAGGTAACATCTAATGATTTGATATGATAATCACCAGAAATCACAGCTGAATGTTACACACAAATTTTTATGTTGCTGGAAACACAGTAGCAAACTAATGAGTTTGGTAAAACTTATTTGTTATTCCATTTTAAGAAACTAATGAAAAAATGTATGGCTAAAACTAACAAGAGAGATGAAGAGCATACCTCATCCCAAGTCTCAAAGTTATATTTGGCTGGAATGTAAAGTCTTTGATGAATATTTCTTTTAATGCATACTTATGATTGCTAGAATTATTTTAGAAGCTTGACTTGTGTTTCCGCCTTCTGAAATTTATTAAACAAATAGATTGACAGTAAGTAAAAGCAGTATGCACACATAGTTATATCTTTCTACAAAATTGTTGCATGACTGCTTATCAATGTAAATGTCCTCTATGCTACTCCTCCCGTATGTGTAAATTATGAAAGCCCCAAGCTTTGGCTTAATGATAGATGCCAGGCCAGGGCTGCAGTAGGTATCAAGCTTAATAAGAAAGCAACAGAAGGATTTCTAAGTTAGAGTCTTTTTGTGGCAGGCGACATGGCATAAGGGCCATTCATTGGCGCAAACTGTCTTTTCTTGCATATATCTTCTGAGGCCAGAGAGGACATCGTCACATGCCTTATTGCATTCTTATTGCAAGGTCATTCGTGCAACCTGCAAGGCAGTTGTTTCTGTTGTCTCAGATGCACGTACACATGAAGTAAAGTATTCCAACAGCCCTTTTGGCTTGTGTTCATTTTTTTATTTCCTTTTTTGGGTAGACTTGTGAGTTTGTACATGCATAAAATATGTTATTGAACCATTGGACAAAGAACTTGTTGACTAAGTCTTCAAGCTAGTTCCATTCATCTGGAGGACCAAACTATAATTCAATGATATTCAAGTGTGTATCTTACAAATCTTGGAGGTTAGTGTCTGCTTACTATGTCATGAGCTCACTGTGTCTTCAGCAGGATTATTTACATGTTTTAACCATGTAGTGAGGATAAAAGTCTGTAGTCACAACCAATATTGCATTTAAAGCATGGTTGATAAGTCGACTTTTTGGATAATTTATCTCATTGGCAGGAAGAGGATCTCTTTACAATGGCATATGGCCTTTCTCTGAGTGAGGATGGAGATGGAAAGTGTTTGTCATTATTAAATGCTGTTGAAGAAAATATTTCTCGCCAACTGCATGCTTGTAAAGCTCCATCACCCAAAAGAAAAGTAACTGAGGGTATTTTTTTGGTTACATTTCCAAATTTGATGATGACATTATTCAGCAGTTTAACCAGAGGCTCGCCCTGGTCACTCTAATTGCCTGTTAGCGGTCATTAAAGACTCATCACCCATCTCTTTTATTGAAATTTCTGACGGCAACCACCAAGCAGTGTAATAGTTGCAAGTAACTTGAATATATGAAATCCACCTGAAATATGAACTTCTTATAATGTTGATGAGAAATGAAATGTATTGCTGCCTTTCTATCATTATCAACCACCAAGCAATATAATAGTTGCAAATAACTTGAATATATGAAATCCACCCGAAATATGAACTTCTTATAATGTTGATGAGAAATGAAAGGTATTGCTGCCTTACTATTATTAGCAGCTTATAATCTATAGTTGTAATGTCTAAGATGAATCAATCTATTATCTTATTTATTTGTTATAAAAGAAAAGGTTGATCGTGTATTTTCCTCTGTTTCTGTATTTCCATCATTTCTTTTTTCACATTGAACTTTAGAATATTCTGTTAATTGATGCTGTAATTTCACGCAGATGTAGAACCATTACAAACTAATCCTGATCTGGAGGAAGGTTATTGCAAAGCATTGTTATGTCGCTTACGCTTTCGTAAGGTCTTCTCCTGTGTTAACTCTTACTTAAGTTTTCTGTGTGGTGTGGAATGTTTTGCATTCTTTTGCTTATGTCTGTTAAATCCTTGCTTTCACAGTTGGTGTAATATAGTTGCAAAAAGTTAATTTTCTCCTCCCACCAACATCTGTGTGCTGAGGTTCCTGGGCAGTCTGGCATTCTTTCTTTGTTAGTATCTTCACCATCTTTTGATTTGCTTTTTCAGCATTTTTTCCATCTTCTCACCTCTATGAAGCGACCTCAAGGGAGAGGTCTGGAGCTGGCAAGAAAACATATAGTTGCCTGTTTATCAGAGTTGAATTCCATTCACAAATCAGAAAAATTCATTATGTCCCATGCTTGTCACACTTATAAAGATGGCTTAGAAGAAAGAACAACTGCTTCTGGTCGTCAACCAATTGGATTTGATGCTAGTTTAAACAGTAGAACTTCTGCCCCCACCCCACCTCGTGCAATTAAAATGCGTAGTTGGAAAGAGGTGAGAAATTTAGAATAATGCTAACATAGACATCCGTACTATTCTGTTAAAATTTCTTTTTCTGTTGGCAGGCTATTGAGTATTTTGAAAAACTTCTTCATGATCTTGACGCTGTGTGTTCTTACTCATTGGACCCATCTCTAGAAGTTCTTTTGCGCTTTGTGGTTCAGTTTCAAAAATCTAAGTCCGACCTTGTTGCAAGGGCACATCTGCAGGTTATTTAACGGTTCCATTTTTTAACCAAGCATTTCTATATTTCTGGACTCTCAAACTTTGCAACTTCTGAACAGCTTCTGCTCATTCAAGATGGTAAACTTTATGGACGGGATCCTATCTTTGCTGCAATTTCTAGAGCTGCAGGGTTGCCTGATGTCATGAAGGACCATGTTGTGCAAAAGAATGAAAACATAGTTCAGCTTGGATATGTAAGGATTACTGTCCACCCTTTGTATTATTTTTGGGAATTGTTGATCTTTTCCATTTTATTCAATTAAATTTGCATTTAATACATCTGCAGGGTTAGTAACATCATTAACATTAGGTATGGTTATAGTACAGGAAAAAGTAGTGCATTTGAAATTGTAGATTGACCAGGATCACAATTGTGTCATACACGTGCATGATATGCTTCATCTAACATGTTTGTAACTCCATGTGATGCAGTTACTGATAAACATGCTCAAAATCCTTTGCACCAATGCTGCATGGCAGAGGCGTAAACTTGGGAAAATTTTACAAGATTGGCGTGTTATCTATGTTCAGGTCTGTTGATCTCCATTGTAGGGTTGCTTCAAGTTTCTTCTTATTCTAGAACCTAACTTTGCTTCCAAATATGGACTTCCTGTTCTAGCAAACATCTTTCTAGCTGTATTTATTTTTGAAAAAGAAAAAACCTTATATTTTTATTCTTCCAAAGAAACCACCATGACCCCATTAAATTTGATCATTTGATGTCTTCCAATATGGCCCTTTACAAAAACAATGAGGAATGGTGGTTAATTGCTGGACTTTGTGTTTTTTTTTTTTTAAATCCATGCTTAGTTGCTTGTAGAAATTGTCATGTCTAGTTATGAAATCTTACCCACTGGTATTGAAAGAGTTCAAGCTTGAAAAGTTTTTGCAACCTAGCCTTTTGGCAACATAAAGTGTGTTTCATGCCTTTGTATTTATGTAGCTCGTAACTGAACTGGCATTTGTTCTCATGCTCTCGTTTTTATTGATTGCCAGCTAGAACTTGCTTTTATAAAGGACTCTGGAGAAATGTCAAGTATTTCAGATGATGAGGTCTGTTGCTTTCTTTTGGTATTTTGATTCTTGCTGAAGCCTATAATATGCTGCCATATCAAAGGCCCATGTCACCTAATCTGCTGAAAACTTATGTGGTATTACCCGGAAAAACAAGAATTTTTTTTGGGGGGGACTTCTTCTCAGTGGAGTCTGTTTTTATTGGGTCTGTAAGAGAGGGTGAGATTGATTTATGTTGTCTGGCATAACCTCAAATGGTTCTGCTTCCTTCATTTTACCCATGTTGTCTATTTCAGCGGTCAAGTTCTATTATTTTGCTTGATCTTTGTTTAACTAAATGTGGTACAAACTCTTTTTAGCTGTGACCAAGGTTATTGAAAGTTGGTGATGTTGCAGAATGTAAGTGCAAGAATATTTAAGCATATCCTTGCTTGGGTGGAGAAGCAAACTTATTGGATTGCCTACCGGTTCCTCATTCTGGGTTTTGAATTAGACCTCTATTCCCCAAGCGAATATTGCATGGTTTATTGGTATCTGTATGTCGTCCTGATCCAACTCGCAGAGAAAACGCATCTCAACATGGCTTTGAGCGAAGGTACTGGTAGGTCTACCTCCCCTTCGATTGGTTCATTTTTTCAGGATAGCAGTTAGGAGCCAGTGAAAGATGTCAAATTGAAACCATAAGTGTGCTGAGACTAGTTTTATGCAAGGACTGTCTACACCAATTAGATGAATAGGGCACAAGTGCAGCTGAATGAGTCTGTATGTGTGACCAACTGCTTTCACTGGTATACCAGGAATTTGATATGTTGGCCAGAAAAGCTGGAAAATAGCTCCTCTATGTGTATTTTGACAACTGAAAATTTTTCTTTAATCTCTGTGCCATTACTCATTTTATTCTTGTTTATCTGTTTATCAGATAAACGAAAAGGAAAGAAGCGAAGGGATTCTTTGAAGGATCTGGTGAAAGAACCTCGGATCCCACCAGCTGTCTTGTTTCTTCAGTGCCAAATATGTCTTGCTGAAGGACTCACGCTGGTAATTGTGGTTTGTTGGTTTGTGACTTGTGCATTACAATCTTGTGATAATTGTTTAATTAAGATGCTATTATAGGTTAAATTTGCTTTTCTTTCCACCTCATGTGCATTCTTTCATAGTTGTTGTGAGCTCTTGTTTGCAGAAATTCTGCATATAAGCGTTTGCTTCCTCATGGTCATCTTGAATTGATCAAGAATTGTTCAATCTTTGCAGCTGCTTGCTGCCTTGAGGAATGAATTGGCTATAGAGGGTCCAAGCCCCTTTAACTCTGAACATGAGGTAAACTACAGCCATCTATGTATATTTTCTATCATCTGGGGTAAATTCTTTAAGCGTCTGATTCATAACACGTTATCAAGATCATTCTCAACCTGAGCAATGCCATCAAATCAAGTAATTCCCAAACCTGTAAAATGCAAGTGTTGCATCATGAGTGAAACAGTCTGGGCAGCATTTATTTCTTTATTTCTTTTTTATGACTAGGATTCCCTTACAAGCAAACCCAGCTCACTAGCACAGCTCTCACTGCTATGGCTTCCACTTGAAACAGGGAATGCACCTGGGAGGATTCGAACCCAAGACTGTCTTTATTTTACGAGTCATCTTTTCTCAATGATTTATTCAGTTGCAGTTTCTGAAAGCAGATAACTTATGTTCAGAATCGCTCATTTCCCTTGATTAGGCAACCATTGGATTGCACAGCTATGAGTCATTCTACTGACACCAGACCTTGTTTTTTTACAGAGATTTGTGCAGCATTTTGATCTTCTACAAAAAGCCTGTATTCCTGACCATGTTTCGTATCCATCATTCAAGGAATCAACCTCAAATGTTCGCTTCTCAGTGAGTAGTATGATGTTTTACTAATTATTGTTCCTCAATCCATTTCTACACATTCCCCAACTGATTCTTTCTATGTCTAGACTGCAGTTGCATATAATTACTTCAAAGATGCTCTAAAGATCGCGAAGGAAATCAAGAAAAATTTTGCCACTGACCTGGATAGGTTGGCAGAACTCCGCCAACTGGAGCAGGTTGCAGAGCACAATAGTGTTGCACTAAACGTCATTTGTCACGTAGGAGCACTTGACAGGTCGCTTAAGGTTTCTTTTGAGTTCGCCCACCATCCGTGTTTTGCTTCTGCTGTTGTCAAGAGATTGTGAGGGGTTTCTTTTCATATGGCACCAATTTTGAATTGCTTTTACAGGTTTCAGAGGAATTCTCGTTAGGCGGTATGGCCATTGTAACGTCTGTAATTGTTTGCTATTGATTTCATTGACTCTTGATAGCAAGAATCATAAAAGTAAAATAATTTATGAAAATTTTAAATTATTTTATTTACATCTTCCTAAATTTTATCCTCTCTCTTTCACATTATTCTGTGTATTGCGATGCTATTTTTTTATTTTTTTTATTAGAGTTTGTAAAATTGACAAATTTCCAAAGTGGACTGCCATGACCAGGTCTAAGTTGTTCTGCCGGCTCTTGAAGCTTTGTTGACTAATCTCTGTCCAAAGCCTCCTTTTTGCGTCATAAAGACCTGGTCAACATAAACTAGTGTTTTGGGTCGCAAGGCAGCTGGCTACCTTGTTTTACTCAGATCTTCATTTTAGGCTGACCACGTACTTTTCAAAACATGAAGGCTCAGATTTCTGGGATTTCTGATTTTTTTTTTTTTTTTATATTGAAATCAAAATTTAGATTTTATTCTTATAGGAAAAATTCCTAAATTCACTCTTGGAATTTTGGATGAATTTTTCTGTTTTTCTCCCTTTTTTTCTATGTGAAGAACAAATCTAAATAATTGTTTCCTTTTATTTTTTGAACACATATTTTAAAGAGAAAAATGCAAGTTTATGATCAGTTACAATGTTTAAGATGACACAACGTTAATATTTGTGGTCAGAGTTGAATGAGTGGACGTCTAAAGAAGAATGTTGATTGAAAATAAAATGAAAGATACATGCATTCTTATCCTTAAAGGGTGCTCAATTCCAAAATGTGGTTTTAGCTCCATGAAGTCACGTTGATAATGTGGGTCATTTTCAGTAGCCAAAAAAGATTTTGTATTTTTTTTTTTTTGTTTTTTTAATACATGGTAAACGTAATAATTACGACAATTATTTATAAGGTAAAATTAAAATAATTTATGGGCATTTTTTATTAATAGATAAATAATAATAAAAGGCTCAAATTTACTTTATTGTAAAGCAAAATATACTGAATTATTAATCAACCTACCATGTGTCAGAGATTGAAAATGACTAAATAGAACATTCTCGTCATCTTTGTCGGTTCTACAAACTATTTAGTTGTTTCTGCATTCGTAAATTAATTCGCGGTAATAAAACTTCGAAACCAAAATTTGAACTTTTGTTCCAAACAAAAACCAAAAGGAGTTGGGAGTCTTATCGATCACGCGCTCCCGGACAGCCGGTACCCTCTTCTTCCAACAAAGGCCGGGCAAGGACGGAAACAAATCTCGTACGTCAAAAAAAGGGTGAACAACGGTTATGGATGCCATAAGAATAAGATGCTACAAGGGCGATCCAGATTCGAGAGGGGCTGCCGGTGGAGCCCACGACCAGTCCGTTGCTCTCTCAGTTTCTATTTTGCCCACGTAATCGAGGAGGGACTCACTGGCTCCCCAGGTTGTGAGTGGGTCCTACACGCAGCCGGGACTCACCCAACGAATGCCCCTCCTAGAAGCTCAAACAAATTCTTATTCATTGGACGTGCCCATTTCTCTTTGTTTTCCTCCTCCAATTCCACGTATGATGGGTAAGATCGTCATTTAGACGATGGGTTTTCTTGGCTGTTTGTGTTGCACGTGGGTTGATTCGGAATCATTGACGGCGGCTAGGCCCTGTAGCTGATGGTGTAAACATTTGACCCTTGATCCTTGCCATATTGCCACTGGGTGAGTCCTGAATCATAAGTCGATTGAAATAGTAATAAAAGTAGAATGCCTATATACTTCAGGGAAAAAAACAAAAAAAAAAAAATATATATATATATATATACACACAAATTTAATTTAAAAAAAAAAAAGACAAAAAGTCACTCACAATTTTTTTTATAATATATATATATATATATATATTAAAATATAATTTTATTTATTAATTTAAAAATAATAAAAAATAAATATTAAATAAAATAATTAATAATAATAATTTTTTAATTATAAATATATATATAATAATTATTTATTTTATTTAATACTTATTTTCCATGTCACCGACAATAATATATAATTTCTTCAAGAATGCAAGGCTACGTTTATGAATCTGTGGAACACCAAGGGTAAATATGTAATGAACGTTCAAAAATCTGTCTATCTGGAGTTAGCTGGCGTTGTTTCGTCTAAACGCCTGCCTCTTTGCAGGTTTCAGTTTCTAATTCTGCTTCCAGGACACTCAAATTGATTGACATTGACGCAAGATGTCCTCTTGTACCAACGTCTGATTGAATACAAAAACAACTGCAGCGAGTTGGCAACCCCTTTAAATCCTTATACGCCCAACAACTCACAATTACTTCACTTGCCGAAACAGCTAAATATTTGGCTCTTATTTCAACAAATGATCGGATCACCTTCTTTCTTTCATCACGGGCACACTTCTGGACGTTAACATCCGGTCCAACAAAAAAAAAAAAAAAAAAAAAAGGAAGAAGAAAAATAAAAATTGACATTTGCACGAAGAAAGAAGTTTTTATACCAAATAAATAGGGGTAAAAGTAGGGTGCATATCATTATTTTTAAGCGTGCAGCTAACCCTCTCCCCACAAAAATACGAGTAAACCCTTCTAGAATTAAGAGCAAGGGTTCTTTTTCAATCCCCTTGGATGTTTACTTTTTTATATATCTTAATTCTTAAGAGAGTGGGTGGGGCACAGGCAAAATAAACCTAATTTTGTAGGATGTGACAAATCATTAATTTAGATTTCTTTTTTTAAAAAAATATATTATAAATATATCAAATTTTACACTCACAAATTCAAATTGTTGTTATTAATTTTATTTTATTTTTTTAATAAACAATTTGTTATTCTAATACTATTAAATATAAATAATTCTCTTACAATTTAGTTTTAATATTAATAAATTTAAAATTTTGTTACTATGAATTTAAGTATTTAAATTTATTAATACTAAAATAAAAAATTTAATTAATACAGAAGAAACACGTCTAAAACTTTAAAATTCAATTTTCTTTTGACTCAATTTTCGTTTTCTCCTTATCATTCGGGAAAAACAAGAAAAATCCCAGATAGCACACATTCTCTAGGATTCCTCTTAGACTTGAGTCCATAGCCGATGAGATAATTAAAATAGATATTTTCTATTTTCTACTCGCACAAGCCCATATCGTTATTTTTAATTCAATCTCTAATTCAACTCTTCCTCCCCAATATGGTATCATGGTGCCACTGAAATTCCGTTATGGTCTAATTTAGACTTATATTAATTTATTATTATTATTTACCATAATATGAAACAATCGATATTTCGGGACAGAATTCGGGTTAGTTTATTTACCACCCAATAATAATAAAAAAAAATTCGAAAAGTCGAAGGTTTTAATGAGGTGGCAGTATATGAGGGGAGGACAAAAAAAAAAAAAAGACAAAAAAATATTTTTCACCGAATTTTAGGGGCCACACCAGAACAGAACAGAACAGAACAGAAGACGAGTGCAGGTTTGTTTTTCTTACAGCGCCGTATTCTGACACAAAGGACAAGCGAGAGAGATTGTATTTTCCCTACAAAAATAGACCAAAACGATAAACAAAAAAATAACCATACATAAACGAGAAGTTACGCGGTGGAAATCAAAATTTCTTCAAAATTTTTTTTAATAAAAATAAAAATATTCAGAAAGAGAGAGGAGAGAGAGATAACAAATATAATTATTAAAAATGGTCTACGATGCCGACGACCCACCCAACCAGAAACCAAGCTTTTTATCACAACTTAAATCCCCCTATAATTTTAATCGACTTTTCTTCGATCGCATGCCTTTTACCAACCCAACCATTCTCTCTTTCTCTTATCTCTCTTTCTCTCTGTGGGATTGAGGCCTAAGGTACTCCCAAACAGCTTTTCTTGATCTTTCTTTTACCGTTTACGCATATTTGTGCTTGTTGGACATGATGCGTGCTTCTTTCTTTCTGTGTACGTTCTTGAAATCTTATTATTATTATTATTATTATTTTTACCGAATTTTGCTTATGTCGTGTGTCTTCTTGAATCTTTGTTTGGTGGGTGGGCTTTTATCTTTGACAAACTAGTGGTGTTTCCTTTTCTGGTTCCCTTTCTGCTCTTCTTTCTTTTCTTGATTTCATTTTTCAAAATTTGCTTATGTTTATCTCTGCTTGAATCTTTATTTGGTGGGTTTTTCTTAATGCAGTTGGGTTTCTTTCTGTCTTTCCTTCCCTTATTTTGTTTAAAAGGTTTGACTTTTTATTGGGGTTTTTTTTTTGTTTGACCTCTTGATCGTTTAATAAGTCAACAAGTGTTTTCTTGATTTATTCTATGCTTGTAATCTTTGGCCCAGTGTTTGTTTGTTTCTTTCGATTATTTGTATGCTTATGTTTATGCTCTCATTTCATGTTTCGTTATTGCTCGATTTATAGCAACATATTCTCTGAAAAATGGTAAAATTCAGAACTTTTTTGTTGATTTACTTATGCCTTTAATTCTCCCTTACATCCTTCTTTTTTCAACATTTTGGGTTTTATATTGTGTTTTATGATAACCTCGAATCAGCTTAATTATTCAGTATTAATGGTCTGATGTGGCCGGTAATGGACGGCTATTTGAGGTGGATCTGAATTAATACTGTGTAGGCTCCATTATTGTAATCTGCACGCTTAACATAAAGGGGTGAATTTTGTTGGGAGTTCATGTAAATGCTATGTCTTGTTTATAATGACTGACTATGATGCTTTGTGGGAGCGGTGTTTTGTTTGAAGAAAATGTCAGCGATTGTTTCTTGGGTATTTGTAGAATTTTTTCAGTTGAGAGGGGGAGAGAATGTCAGGGGGTGGAACGCAGAAAAGCTTCAGAAAAGCACTTGGGGCATTGAAGGATACCACCACAGTCTCATTGGCTAAGGTCAACAGTGATTACAAGGTAACCAGTTATGAATATAAATACTTCATAGACTATGCCGTTTGAACAATACTCAAATCAAATCTGGATTTGACTCCCTATTCTTTTTGGCTGGACATTCCTGTTGTAGGAATTAGACATTTCTATAGTTAGGGCCACAAATCACGTTGAACGACCGGCAAAGGAAAAGCACATTCGAGGTATATACTCTCAAGTTTTCTGGCTTCAGCTCAGGAGAAGATTATCATATGCATTGTGTTAGATATGTTACAGAAGAGACAATTAATTAACAGGGGAGCTTATGTTGTTTCTTACACATTTATTTTTGCAGCAATTTTTGCTGCCGTTTCAGCTACTAGACCTCGAGCTGATGTCGCATATTGCATCCATGCTCTTGCAAGAAGGTTATCAAGGACGCATAATTGGGCGGTATGTGCATCATATGCATTATGTTTTATGATTGGATGGCTTCATAATCAAAAGGCTAGAAGTAGATTGTGTACTTTTCTGTCAAAAGACGGACTCTCCGAGAATTTGGTATTGGAAATGGAAGTCTAAATTAGGTTTCCAGGAGGCTGTGAATGTATGCTTGTATTATTCTTTTTGTTTGCAGTATTAAAAAGGTCTGTTAGAATGCTATATATGTTATTGTGGTCTTGGTCTCGGGTGGCTTTGGTGCATCTCTCAGTTATGGAGGTCCTGCCGTTAGCTTGATGAGATTCTGTGGTTAAATTTATGAATAGTTGTTTGCCCAGATAAACATCAATCCATTCACAGTGCATTCTTCTGGAGACTTCATGTTCTTTTTATGAGACATGGATATGTGCTTTTCTTTTTATTTTTTTATTTTTTCCAAATCTATATGCCTATTGCCTGCAATTTGATTGAGTGTCTTCAATTGGTTTTTAGGTTGCATTGAAAACCTTAATTGTGATTCATCGTGCTTTGAGGGAAGTGGATCCCACTTTTCATGAGGAGCTCATCAATTATGGAAAAAGTAGAAGCCACATGCTAAATATGGCTCATTTCAAAGATGATTCCAGTCCAGATGGTAGTTTCTCCTCCTTGATCAGATATTTACTCTTGTTAAATGTTTGCTTATGTTCTGTTGTTATGTGCTTGCCAGCTTGGGACTATTCGTCCTGGGTCCGCACTTATGCCTTATATTTGGAGGAGAGGCTGGAATGCTTTCGGGTTCTGAAGTACGATGTGGAGACAGATCGACCTGTAATAGCTCTATCTTTCTTTTTATCCTGCCTTACTTGTTTTCTCTTCTTTTGTTTCTTTTCTCTACATTTTTGTGATTGCCTGTGGGAATAAGTAGTCATTGTTTTTAGCTCACCACTTAACTATTTTGTATGAACATTACCAAAAGCATACCTAAATTAGTGTGAAGATAAATATGGGGATTCTTCATTTATCTAGTTTGAAGACTATTGCTTTAACTTAAATTCAACATTTGCTATACCTGAATAAAATATATATTAGATTGCTGAGCACTCAAATGAAATGTTGGCAAAGGGTGATTTATAGAACTTGGATGCAGAGGACAAAGGAATTGGACACTGCTGAATTGCTGGAACAGTTGCCAGCTTTGCAACAGCTCCTTTTCCGTGTTCTTGGTTGTCAGGTAATGTGGGATTCAGCTCAACTCATCTGTGGACCTTTGTTATGTTTTTAAATACAAGTGATGAGCTTCATTACACTTCCATTTGAGCTACAACTTTTATTCCTTCTCTTTTCCTGTTTAGTTTTATTTTCTTATAAATGGCATAACATTTGCGGACTTCTTGTGCAGCCACAAGGGGCAGCAGCTAATAACTTTGTTATTCAGTTAGCACTGTCATTGGTAAGTTCAGTTCTTGCGTGCTCAAATTCTTTGCTTGGTTGGTGTGGATTTCGTTTTCAATTGCTCTGGTTTATTATTTTCGTGTCCATCAACAATAGGTTACTTCTGAAAGCGTAAAAATCTATCAAGCCATAAGTGATGGTACTGCCAATTTGGTTGACAAGGTATGGAATGGTCCTTGTTTTTGGATCAGAAACTAGGAATGTTGCAAATCATAAAATTTACTGCTGCTTAGTTGATGTCAGTTCTTTGAGATGCAACGGCATGATGCTATAAAGGCTTTGGAAATATATAGGAGGGCTTGCCAACAAGTAAGCTTTGTTAAGAATAGCTCTGTAAATGAGATTAAAACCATGAATTATGAATTTAAGACTTATGTTTTCATTGGCATGCTACACTGTGAATGCAGGCTGAGAGACTTTCAGAATTCTATGAGATCTGTAAAAATAGGGATCTTGTGCGTGTAGAAAGGTTTATTAAAGTTGAGCAGGTTTGTGTTCTCACCTATGTCTTCTTTCACTTATTCCCTTTGTTATCTCTCCTTTGTCCAATAAAAACTTCCCTGACCTACTTTTTTGATGAATGCAGCCTCCTGCATCATTTTTACAAACCATGGAAGAGTATGTCCGAGAAGCTCCACGGATGTCAACAGCCCGCAAGGATCTGGTACAGTAGTGCTTCTTGATAATGGGTTTGCTTTAAATGGGGAGAGGGATTAAATTATTGTTTTTGTAATTCAATGCTGGGGCAAGGTATTTGTAGTTATACATGAGGCATTAATGACTGCCACTTACTAAGGCATGAATCAGATGAAATGATGCATGATGCAAGGACTGCTGAAGCACCCAGAAAACATATCAATCTTTATAGTGGTTTATAGTGATCTCTTTTCCTGAATACAATTGTAGAATTTGAATTTGCTTTTAATTGGTTCTTTTGATCATTTTGCAATAATTTCTGTCTGATAATGCAATCTTTGATGAGGCAGGCCATTGACAACAAGCTGGCACCACCTAATGAAGTTCTGGCCATAGAGTACACAAAAGAACATGAGGTTAGGGAAGAGCCTGCACCATCTCCTCCTCCACCTGAACCAGTAAAGGAAGAGGCACCTGCTGTTGCACCACCAGATTTGTTGGTAAATCCCAAAACCTAAATGACCAAATGCAGCTTACTTTGTTTCTGAGAACATTGTCAACAGACTTGTGAGCTGATCTCTTCATTCCTTTCTTGTCTGCTAGAGTTTGGATGATCCTGTTCCAGCTGCTTCAGAACTAGATGATAAAAATGCCCTGGCTTTGGCTGTTGTTCCAGTTGGTAAGTTCTGATTGTTTAATCTAAACAATTATAGCTCAAAGGGCCCCTAGGATGTGGCAATAGACTCTGATGGTCTATATCCATCTGGCAGTCTAACTGCAATCAGGGAAGCAATCTTTATGTTTGCCATTGGTTCTGCTTTTGCAGCTGACCAACCAACTACTTTTCAAGGCCAAGCAAATGGAACTACAGGCTGGGAATTGGCTCTTGTTACAGCTCCAAGTTCAAATGACAATGCTACGGCTGCTAGCAAACTGGTACATTAACTTTGTTGCTTTCACTGTTGGTTGCTCATGACCTAGTATAAAATTAGCCATTGGATGTCAACCACTCTAAAGATAGTGTTTGTGCTTTTCTGGTTGATTTTAACTAATGTTTAATTTATTTTGATTGGAAAGGCGGGAGGGCTAGATAAACTTACATTAGACAGCCTCTATGAAGATGCAATTAGAAGAAACAGTCAGCCTGCAAGCTACAATCCTTGGGAGCCAGTCCCAATGCCTGGTCCAATGATGCAAACAACAGCCCATGATCCTTTCTTTGCCTCCAGTGGAGTGGCCGCACCGTATTCTGTACAAATGGCAGCAATGGCCAATCAACAACAGGCTTTTATGTTGCAACAGCAGCAGTACATGATGATGATGGGTCCACAACAACAGCCTACGAATCCTTTCAGCAGTCCTTTTGGAGCCAATGTTCACCCATATGGCTCAGGTATGCCACCTGTTCAAGCATACAATCCACACCCGGGATTCCTTTAGCTGCTTCACCACAAAAGAGCACATTTTTCATCTGGAAACATTGGGAAAGAGAAAACAGGAGATTGGGCAGTTTTGGGTTTTGTGATTGGGAATGGTTGAAGACTAGACGGTCGTGTACCATATCTTTGTATGTGCAGTAGTCAGAATGAGATTCTTTCCATACTAATTCGTGTGCGGCAATGGTTTGAGATGGTGATTATTTGGACCGGTGAAGGTTAATAATAATGCATTTCAGGGACTACTATAGTTTTCCATTGTTCATGTTACTTCAGCAGGAAAAACTGTCTATGCCTTCTTATGTTCCATGCTTTTATTGTTTATTCACAGACGATTCAAATGATATGTGACATTCTGTGATTATTACCACATTTCTGTAAGGAAAAGACGCAAAGTTTGATTTATGGCTCTTAGGTGTCATTGGCTCTTCTAAAATTTCTTCTTATTTTTTCGGTTAGCTTGTCCGTTTGGAATGCTGCAATCGCTGTTGCTTCCCACTTGGTTTTAGCTTAACTTGTTAGGTATGATGCCTTTTGAGTCTTATTTTGTTTCCGTTGATGAATTCCGCAGCTTTCCCTTGCCTCTTAAGGCAACGAATGAAGGCCGCGAAAAACGAACCTTGGTTTTCTTGCTGCCTTGGTCTCTAGACCAAAGTTGTGACTTGTCTGAATTGGATCAAATATATTGTGTTTGCAAAGCAGTTTCAAGGAAGATGAGCTGGACTTTATTGTTTTTTAATCTTTTTCAGAGCACGTGAGATCAAAAGTCGTAATCTTTATATGTTCGTCTATACGATGTGGGGGTACAAATCAATGGTTTATGGCGAAATGGGCTTGTTATAAAAATGTTACCGCATGCAGGGTATTTTTTTTTTTTTTTTTGTTTTTTGGGTGGGAGGGGGGGGGGGGGTGGGGACTATCTCGCCATAGACAGCCAAGGACCCTTTTCAAAGAGAAGATGTCGGGAAACTCGCGAAAAATAAATCTTACAATTCAAAACTTAAGGTATACAGCATTTGAAATATTTTTTTCGGTAATAAGGTGCAGAATCACAGTGCTACTCATGAATGAGTTTCAAAAAACCCAGGCTTATTTACGGCCGCGGGAATTAGTCCGTATCGGTCCAGCAATTTATTTTCCGAATTAAGAAAAAGCATTTACCAAAGTCTTTTTTACTCATTTGAGTTTAAGTATCTTTATTATCGTTTATCCCAGATACAAAATTGTGATTTCTATTTAGTATGATAATTAAAATATTTGTGAAGTATTTTTTTTTTTTAATTAAAAGAAAGATAATCCTGCTGCCACCCATTACAACGTGATACTAGATTCTGTATCCAGTTTAGTTAACTTGACGTGGCAGGAACAAACCTACTACTGCCTTGCTTGTCTGTACATACACATAATATTCGCCAAGAAATTTAATTTTCAATTAAAAAAATACCAAATTAATTCTATATAATGGAATAGCCCAGCCAAAAACCCCACCAACACAATCCTAATTAGACCCAATTCTCTAATCTTAGAGAAGAAAGGGGGAAAAAGAGATATAATCTTTGCCCCCCCCCCTAGAAAAAAAAAAAAAAATTCCCCAAGAGCCCAGAGCTAAAAGCTTTTAACTTCAAGCTCTCCCTTTTGGGTAATAATTATCATTCAATTATATCTTTCTCACTTCCATAACCCCAGAAAAACCCATACACAGAAATTTGAGAAAAAAAAAAGGGGAAGAGGCAATGTCTTGGCTCTTCAGGTCCGTCCAATCCAACGATGCAGATTCTTCTTCTTCTTCTTCATCGTCACCGTCGCCATTACCGGAACAACAACAACAACCACAAAGCCCTGCGAATCACGGGGGTGGTGTGAAAGACGACCTGTCGGTGATAGGGGACACGATCGGCAGGCGACTGCGTGGCGTCGCCCACTTCCTTGCTCCTCCGCCTTCCGCCGTCACCGAAGGAAAACCAACGCAGCCGGATTCTCCGTCGTCGCCATCGAAAACTCTCCTCGGGATCCGGAATGATCTCGCTGAATTGGGCGGCAGCTTGAAGACCGGCTTCTCTCTGCTCTCGAGTAACAGAACCGTTAGCGGGATCTCCAAATTGACTTCCAATTTCTTCAACTTCGACAATGCTATGGAAGAAAAAGATGATGGCGGCGAGGGTTATGCGCCGGGGATTACACGGGAAGTAATTGATTTTGTTCAGGAGATCTCGCGGAGGCCTGAGTGCTGGACTGATTTCCCATTGCCACTAGATCATGGTAAAATTTTTCCACTTTTTTTTTTTTTTTTCTCGTTTCTTTTACTTGCTTTCTTTGTAAATTTTGTTGTTTATGGATAATTGTTATCGTAATAGTTAATCATATCTTTAAATTTCATTTATTATTGATACTCAGAGTCCATTGAATGAAATGTTAGAAAATTCATTTATAATTTACAATGACTGTGAAGAAGAGACTTCCATGTAATATTCCCATTATTCCTTTGATTGGATCATTGGCAAAACCGAACTTTTGTATCCAGAATTTACAATGACTGTGAAGAAGAGACTTCCATGTAATATTCCCATTATTCCTTTGATTGGATCATTGGCAAAACCGAACTTTTGTATCCAGAATTTACAATGACTGTGAAGAAGAGACTCCATGTAATATTCCCATTATTCCTTTGATTGGATCATTGGCAAAACCGAACTTTTGTATCCAGAATTTACAATGACTGTGAAGAAGAGACTCCATGTAATATTCCCATTATTCCTTTGATTGGATCATTGGCAAAACCGAACTTTTGTATCCAGAAATGGGGTATTCCGTTCGTAACACTATACAAGCAATTGTAATTAATTTTGACTTGAGCAGTTAAATTTAATGCCGAAAAACTCCCATTCTTCTCTCTTTTTCCTCTTTTTATTTTACTTTATATATTTTTTTTTTTCTTCTGTTATAATTGTTGACCTGCAAGGGGATTGGCACTGACATTTTTAACCTTGAATGTTGGTTTCTTGGCTTGCAGATTTCAGAATGTCTGATTCTCAGCAAGAACATGCTTCAACTGTTGAACAAATGGTTCCTAGTTTCAGAGCCCTTAGAACAAACGTTTGCAGCAATATGGGAGTTGAACAGTTTTGGATGGTATACTTTGTATTGTTACTGCCAAGGCTGAACGAACATGACTTTGAGTTTCTATCAACTCCTCCGGCAAGATATCAGTTTCTTTTAATTTTTCCATGCAGTGCTTTACATTTCTAGCATTATTAACTTGTTCGCATTTGTATTTTCACCTCATTCAAGCCCAATGATACTTTTTTAAAACTATGTAGGGTAGAGATTAAGTGTACTGAGGATTAGGAAACACTTGAAAGCAGCTAATATAGTTTTCATTACTGATGTTACATGGCTCTAACGGTTTGTAACAAAGATGGGACTAAGATAGTTTTTGGCCAATCTGGTTATGCATATGTTATGATTTTGCATGTCTGAACTATTAATCCGAAGTCTTTGTTATGGTGACCCCTGCACACTGGTCAACTAAAGTGGAAGAAGACTTGCAGGTGTGGTGGTCAGTTGTGCAGATTGAATGTATAAAAAAAGAGCATCTTAGTGTACGAAGCTCTACACTGTAGGTCTAGGGAAGGAGGGAAGCACATATGCATTTAGTGGGGTAAAGGATAAAGCTAAGGTTTCCATGTTCTAGGATTGAATGTAGATTTTCTCTGCTCCTGCAAGAGATTTGTAGCTCACTATTTTACCTGTCATGTTTCCCCTAAACTTTTACCTCTAATATGGGGCGGTTTCACTTGTATAATTAGATGCTGTCGGGAGAATAAGCTTAATTATTCCAACTGAACTCTCTTGTAATGTCTATGTATATGTGATGTGACTCAAACTCACATTTTATATCTCCTTCCCCCCCCCCCCTCCCTTCTCTGCTGAATGAAATTTTGGAAGTCAAAAACAAATGATAGATGTAATAGGGAAAGTGATATTCGTATGTTGGGATGTCAGCTATTCAATGAATCCTTGAGAGATAACTCGTCATTTAACATATGATAGTTTGGACAAAATTTTGACTTGTTTGCAGAGATAACATTTATATCTTAGAGAAGATAGTTGGGACTAAAATTTGACATGTTTGCAGATAGTTGAGATGAGAAATAGACTTTTGCAGATGCTGAAGAACAAGAGGAATGAGAAGGTTGAACTTTCACCAAATCCTGATGTTCTTGATACATCTCAAGTGGGAAGCAAAGTTGGTAGGCCACAACGAGACAGTACCTCATCTAGTGGGAAAGAGGTTGCGGGGATTGTAAATGCAACTGAAATTTTAGAAATTGATGTTGAAGAGAATACTGATCAGTGGCTGGGAGAGACAGATATTGAAACAGGCACTTCTGTAGATAGGGAAAGAAAGCTTGAAGAAGAAGAAGAAGAGGATGTGTCCTTCAGTGATCTGGAGGACGATGATAATGATATTTCGTCCAGACTATCTGCTTCCAGGAAGGCACAGAGCATCAAGGCTCCTTCACGCAGTGGATCGAGTGATTGGGAGCAGCTGAACAAAAATTCTGAGGCTCAGACTGGTCTCCAAAAGGCAAGGCCGTCAATTTCCCGTGATAAAGACTCAGATGTTGAGTCAAACGATTGGCTTAAAGTTGATGACTCTGATTAGAAAATTTGGTGACTGTTTGCCAATTTACTGTAAAGTTGCCACGGTTATTTTATTTTATTTTTTCTCTCTTAGAATTTAAATTTTTGTGGTGGTTGTGAAATTCAACCTGTTAAGTGGTGTCAAACTAATGGTGGAGTCATTTTAAGGTCTTCTGTTAACATTCATGATTCGAGTTTGGCATTTTGGATACGTTTTCTAGAATCTTTTTTCTCCGATATTCGTTTCCCAAGCATTTGCGTCTCCGAGACGTTGGGCTAGGTTGGACCCATATGATACTTGTTCCCAGTTTTAACTTCTACGGCTAAGTGATGAATGTTTTACTGGGGTAAGCGGTGGATGTGCACAGTTAAAGGGGCACCAATAATTTTTTTTTTTTAAATATTAATTATGTTTTATTTCACTTTTTTTTTTTTTTTTTTTTGCGCTTAATTCTTGTGCGGAATGTGTAAAAATTTTGATGTTGAAACTTAAATTTATAAAGCAATATAAAGACCACAAAGCAGACGTGGAACAAGTTGGCATTTACGATGCATCTAACAAATCTGAGAATGTGATGGAGCATAAAAAAAGAAGGCAATTGAAGAAATATTCTTCAGAAATTTTTCAAGTAGCCCTAATACATTGTACCAAGCACATCTTAATAAGTCTTTCCTCTTATTCATTTTTCTTCTTTTTTTTTTTCTTTCCGATCTAGAGAGAGGTTGGGAGAGAGGAGACTGTCGTTGCCTCTTTGGCAATACATACCGGGGTCTATTGGGCGACCACTCGGTCTACAAGAAGCAAGAGGGAAGCAAGGGACCATGGCAGACGGAAGTGAGGCAGATGTAAACGACGGTAAGGAGAAACATTATCAATGCAAACCTGCAAGAAAACAAAGAGTACCCACCATTGAATCAATAATGCTCTTTGAACATGTATATCAAATGAAACAAACCGAAATGAAATAAAATGAAATGCACATGCCAATCGGGGTTTCACTTTTCAAATGAATGAAACGCAGATACGCCCAGATAGATGCAGAGCAGTCTTGGCCTCATTTCAAGGCCCTCAAAAAAGTCCAGTAATGTTTAAGCTTTTATTGGGTTTTAGTTTTAAGCTTTACTTACGTGAGCTTGACATTCTTCCACCACAGAGTATTTCGGTAACGACGACTCTGCCATCTAAAGCGAGTGGTATTTCCTTGCAAAGCAGAAGTCTTGTCTACAAGCAATGCCAGGCGGTCGCCCCTGTCCAAGACTTTCTCAATATTGTCTATCATGACGCTCCTCACCTGTCACATTGTCACATGAACATTGGCTCAAGTGCATTATTATGGTGATTGATGATGGTATTCACCAACTGGAAGACCCAGTAATCCAGAACCAGATAGAGGGTTGGCGACAATTAAAGATACGTATGTGAAAAAACCAATATGTATATCTATACACACACAACATTCGTAGTTTAATTACCTGGCTCATTTCGCCCCTCAAACGGTTTAATCTATCTGCATTTGGGTTATTTGAATAATGGTCCATCTGTTGGCCCAGAATCCGGGAGAATTCATCGTTCATGGCATAAGCGGCAGCAGAAAGAATGGCACGACCGTAGGTCCTTACAAATCTTTGATGAATATCCTCAAGAAATGCAAATGGGATTATCCCTGTACATAAAATAGTAATTCAAAGTCCACATTTAGTACACCTTACGGTCACAGCCAAAGATGATTGAAATTCTGGATTATGGGCACATATTTGCATTTTATATATATATATACGTATAGAAAACGAAATGAATATGCGAGTAAAAAGAGAGAGAGAGAAAAAAATGAACATATGCAGAACAGAAAGGTATTGGAATAATGGAAAACTTTAATTTACTTCCGGCGGCGGCGTCGGCCATGCAAAGGACAGCGAGGCCATCGGTCTTCTTGGCATGAAAGATGTAGCGATCATAAGAATAAGAGAAATTGCTGTCTTCGTTGCCTCCAGGAATTTTTTCTAATATCTGTCTAGCCACCCCGCTCGCGTTCGTCTGCGCCGCGCTAAACTCAGCCAACACCACCTGCCCTCTTGCCACCATTCCGTACAGTATCCCCATCTCCACCCCCCGTCTCTCTCTCTCTCTCTCTTTCTCTGAGTCTCGACCAATGGATCAAAGACCAAGAAAAAGAAAGAAAGAACGAAAGAAACTCTGTTGCCTGTTGGTGATCAAAGAAAAATTCAAAATTTTTTTATTTCAAAAAAAGTTTTTCTTTTAAATTCTAAGACTGTTGTAGTTGTATAAATTTAGCCGAGAAGTGCAGCAAATCTAGGGGATGATGGCAAATGAGCTGTTGAAACGAGAATCTCTGCGTCTGCAGGGGAGAATGGAGCGGTTCATGTTTAATCAAAGTCAAAAGGCTTTGTAACCCATGAGAGAGTATACATTGGGTTCATACCATTGCAATTTTCTTTTTTTTTTAAGTGGGCTCACCACAACAAATGAACAGTGGAATGGAATAATGGACTTTGGGAGAAATAACAAACCAAGTAGCCCAACCCAATTTCCCAAAGCTGCTGGGCCCATAATGATCCTTTTACTCACAATTGTGTCTTCTCTGTCGGCCCGAATTGGGTCCACACCGTAAAAGACCTGACCACCACGTTAAAATCATGGAGTGTCAATGCTGATTCACGGTTTTTTCTTTATTTTAACCCTTTTTCACTGGAATCTTTATTATTATTATTATTATTTGGTAATACTTTTTTTTTTTTTATATTCACCTAAAAGAACAAACATTCATATGTACTTTATCCCAGCAATATGGTCCTAAACAAACCACGACCACGGGGATCAGATTTAAAATCAAGTAGGGGTCCATTCCGAGCCAGACATCTCAATGATAAGATCCGTGTCGTTGGATTTTACTGTTGGTCATTTGGCGTTGAATGTAGACGTCACACACGACAAAAACTCAATTCACCCGGTAACCCTAGCTTCTTTGTCTCGCCTGCGCGCAATAACTCAAAGATTTTCTGTATGCATGTGGTGTAAATAAGTCATTGACATTTGACTTTTGAGTTTTAGGATTTTATTATGCATGAACCCTACAAACATTGTCCCGCCCTTCCTTTTTAATTTCTTTCTTTTAAAGAATTTGTGGGTATAGTTCACTGTGACTTTGAATGCTACAAACTCAATGTGTGTGTGTGTGTGTGTGTTTTTTTTTTTTTTTTCTTTTTAAATTTCATTATATCACAATTAAAACTCATTTTATGGGAACTTGAATGAATTGGTGTTCAAATCCCAATTTCTCTCCAAGAACTTTGTTTTGTTTTATAATCACTATTATAGTCACAAATTTTTTTCATAACCCTTCCATTCTAATTGTAAATTCTGACTTTTTCTCGGCACTTAGTGCTAAGAAGCCTTTTTTTATTTTTTTATCTGAATACAAAGAAACTTTAAAACTAATGCTAAGCTAAGTGACGAGGTCATGGCTTCTCTTAATTAATTCTCAAATCCTTCGTTTTTTTTTTTCACTTTGTAATGCACAATTCGAAGGCTCTCACAGCTCTATACCATTAGGATATGATGCTATTTTTGTAGTTGATAACTTTGGATGCAACTCTTAATTGACTGATAATACATTTATTTAGTAGCAAATCTCCAGTAACCAATCTCACTGGCAAAAGCACCCATGTGGGTTTTCCATCTTTTTCAAGTTCTCTTATTATGGGTCCTCATGATTTGGTAATGACAGGAGAAGCTGGTGTGCAAGTTTGTGTGCGAGAGAGTGTGTTTGTGTACGAGAGAGAGAGAGAGAGAGAGAAGGCCGACCTATCACATCAAGATCAATAATAAAGAGGAGTCACGGATCTACAAGACTACAAAACATTCCAGCCAACTCCTGGAAGATAGCCATAACCATAACCAAGCATCCGCAAGGTGACCATCTTATATATGGCCATGCCCATCTCTCTCTCTCCCTCCATATGTGCGTATGACCCATTTCATTTCTTTATCTTTCTTAACACATATATAGGTACATTCTTGCTTTGCTGTACTCTTAGGCCATATGCATCTATCTAGCAATCATTCCGGGGCACATGTGTATGCTTTCTGCGATTGTATTGCAAAGCAAAGGATATTACATAGGGTAAGGCTACAGGTGGGTAGTCTTTTGGATAGGTGTATCAATTGCATTCACTGAGTCTTCCATGCTGACACACAACACACATTTGGCAGCTTAAATCTGCTTGGGTTTTCATTTTGCCACTTATTTTTTGATACAACCTATACGGTCGTTTTTTCCTTTATAAATATGAATTTTGAAATTTAGATGGATCATAGACAAAACAAATTTGGTTTTGGGGCACACAATCCAAACTGGGAAAGTTGGGAGTTAGAACACATTAGTTGAAAAGGATGAAAACAATGGTATATATAGACATTAATCAATGTCATGTAGGTAGCACGCAAAGACAAAAGGTGCGAATGTCTTCAACTCCACAGTATCTACGATACTCGGTCTATTTTCATGTTCGCTGCAGACGCGTATTGTGTGCAAACAAGCTTCAAATTACAATCATCTAACTAGTGAAAAAATTTCGGAGTACGTGGCCACACTAACATCGTCCAAAGTTGCTTGAGAGAAGGGAGAAAAAAAAAAAAAATATATATATATATATATATATATATATATACCGAGAATGGGCTAGATGCACATTTTCATTCATGGGGACCTATTTAGGTTGTTGGTTTCGGGCAGATGATTGTACAGTGGAAATGCATCTCTAAACTGTTGAATCACGATTGTGTTGCATATTAGCCGTCTGATTTACTGGCTGCGAGACAATTCGCACCATACGGCCATCACCTATACCTTTTCATTAGACATTCGGGAATTGACGAGTCATGCTGTCATCTGGCATTCCACGTCAATGTTTTCCAATAATAGACACTCAGAAATTGGTGTCCTGTTATATATTTCAGATGTGATGGCTTTGATTCCCTTTTCGCCGCTGCTTTGCTCGTAAACATAGGTAAAGTTTAACACTATACATGAAAGCAGCAGATACAACAAAGAGAACATTAGTTTAATTTATTATAAGATAAAGAAAAGATGGTGCAAAAAAGGGAAGAAGAAGGAAAGAACGAAAGAAAGAGAAAGATGTTGCTTTTGTGAAAAAAGAACAAAAAAGGAAGGTCATCACTTTTCACAAAATGGGTGGGAGGATGCACAAAGAATGTCGCATAAAAAGGGTGTCAAAAATGTTACTAGATACTTAATTATAGTTGCTTTCAACATGTTGCATTAGATCAAAACAACACCGCTCTGCCTTCCAGAATTACAAACAAACTAAATATAGTATAGTTTTTGGGGTGGCAAAACATAGCCTTAAAGTGGGAACTAATTCACTGGTTGCAGTTATATTTTTGTCTTAATAATTAAAGTTGATAAACACATCTGAAGGTTTAAGACATGATGGATATGGCCCATTAAGCTAAGTAAACCCTACTCTCAAAAACTAAATAATTTGTCTTGATTTGAGGAATTCTGAGCAGGGTATGTAGCCGTGATGCGGGTGTTTCTGTGTAGGTAAACTATCTGTGTCACTCGGAATCATATTTACAGTTAGACAGGTAAGCTTAGGTCCCATAGACCAAGATGGCCTTCTGGTTTATAACCCTCAGGCTACAGGCTTTTCCCCAGTCATCCCATTATGCCAGTAAATATTATCAAACACATAATAACAGCAGAAATAATAGAAAGTGAAGAAGGGATACATGCATTTGTATATATGGTCTGCATATTTGCCAACTAGCAAAATTTGGCAGCTCTCCTTTGAGCCTAACCCATGTTCACGTGATCTGCTTCTAGGGCCTTTTGTTTTCTTGCACTCCTCACTGTGCTTATATAACATATCTCTCTTTTTTTTCACTATTATACATCTCTCTTTGTTTCAAGTTTCAACAAAAATCAAGAGATAGCTAGGAAGAAGCTCATCATCAAAGGATGGACTCCTCCAAAACTTCAGCCCTCCTCCTCATTTGCATGCTCTTCATTTCTTCGGCCACCCCAATTCTTGGCTGTGGCTATTGTGGAAAGCCCAAACCAAAACCGAAAAGCCCCAAGTCTCCAAAAGGTCCCATTACTCTCCCTCCAATTGTGAAACCTCCAGTGACGGTTCCCCCGGTGACTGGGACGCCATCGCCAATGGGAAAGCCAAGCTCACCCCGACCAGCTCAGGCAACATGTCCCATTGATACACTAAAGCTTGGTGCTTGCGTAGATCTTCTTGGTGGTTTAGTGCACATTGGTCTCGGTGACCCAGTTGTTAATCAGTGCTGCCCTGTTCTCCAAGGACTTCTTGAGCTTGAAGCTGCAGTCTGCTTGTGTACAACTCTCAAGTTGAAGCTTCTCAACCTTAACATCTACGTCCCACTTGCTCTTCAACTCCTTATCACTTGTGGCAAGACACCCCCTCCTGGTTACACTTGCACTCTTTAGATCCAAGTTAAGTACTTCCCTTCACCTATAGTAATCTTATCCCCATGCCATAGTCCCCCCCCCCCCCTTTTTTTTTAACTCGGTATTATTAACTAGGTTAGAATTCTGACAGCGAAACTGAAACTAAAATTAAGGAGAATTTTTTGGAGCAAAAGATTGACGTTTTCTCTCCAAAAGTCTTGCTAAATTTGCATTACTGTGTCAAATAGCATGGCTTTTTAGAATAGAGATCAATTTTGTATTCTTGAACGTTTGCTCTTTAAACAAATAATAAAAAAAAAAAAGATCCATCTACCTTTGTCTTTCATGACATTGTTCTCCCTGCCCAAAAGCTAAAGACATTCTAGCCGGTCAATTGGTCATATTAATTACTAATTGATATATATTTATCTTTGCAGATTGCCTGATTCTGGATGCTAGATGAAGTAGATCGACATGAGAGGCTGTCTAGTCTTCCCCTCCCCCGCGCCACCCACCCCCTCCCCCCCCCTCCCCCGCCCAATAAAAAAAAAACTTCTTTATGTTTGCTATTTGATGATGTTTGACTTAGTACACCATTTATTTTTGTACGTGGGGTTTGTTTTTAGGCAGGAGTCAGGAATGTCTCTATCTCTCTCATTTAAAGTATTGTGTTCTCATGTTTCAATGGCCCATGTCAACATATCGTTCAATAAGAAGAGTTAAATTATTAACTAAGATCTAGAATATGATGCAACATTGGAAGCTAATATGTCTCTTCTTGCTCAAATGGCAAAGCATATCCATTCTCTTAACCTTATGCAGGAATTAACAATTTGTTTATAAGACTCATACTCTCAAATATTTAAGCTATTGGATGTAGAAGAAAGTTCAGGATGCAATTTATAACATATTAAACATGCGAGAGAGAGAGAGAGAGAGAGTGATGGAATGAGGAGGGTTAGGAGGCTCTAGGCTTCCTTGTTCCTATATACGTATTTTTCCTACAACAATGACGTCAAAAAGCCTTCATGGTCTTATTGATTTTCCATGCATAGCACTACCATTTATATAAACAAAGCATTACCATTTACTATGAATGCCTAGTGGCGGGGACTCTGCGCAGAAACAGACCAATAATTTGAAAGAGGAATCTTCCCTTACAAAATCACAGTGCGGCTGAGCCTGATTGAGACTCGGGTTTAACCACTGCATACCTACGGACAAAAACAAGTTAAAATACATACATATATATATATATATGTGTGTGTGTGTGTGTACCAAAGTAACTCAAACTAAAAGTGAACTTCTATCAGGATGATTAGTATTTCAATATATTTCTTTCCATATTAGAGTTCTTTTCATTATTGCCACCCTCATGAGAATTTATATTAAACGTGTAATTTTGAATTTCAAACTCTTAAAATTAAATATAAGAAAATGACAGTGAATCTTTTATAAAAGAAAATTTAATAAAAATATTAATCAGTGTCTTCAGTCTTGACCAACATGTGCTATGGCCTACATCTCCGCCAAACACCTTTTCCTCTTGATTGTCCATACGATTCATACAAGTAAATGGTATAAATAAATGTGACATTTTATGATCTTTACGGCGATCTTTACCACGAAATGTTGAAGCTTGAGAGGAGTTGATGGATAGAATTTTAGGACGGTTTTTATCTTTTTTCCTTTTAGTACTTTGTGGTGGTCCTTTCCATTTTCAAAGCAATTAAATGTACTATCCAATAAATCAATCATATATAAATTAAATTAAGAATTATTCTCTAAGTTTTGATTTTTTTTTTGATTAATTTTTTTTAAAAAATTTTTATATTACAAAAATTTTTAATTTATAAAAAAATTTTTAATTACTTACTTATATTAATATTATTAATTATAAATATTCTCTATTATTACTTTTTTAATAAATCTACTGCGTTCCTACGGAAATATCACTTAAGAATTAAAATGTTGACATGATATATTAATAAAATTATTAATAAGAATATTTTTTAAAAAAATATATTTTTAATTGTTAAATTAAAATTTTTAAAAGATATTTTTATAACAAAATGATTGAAATGTATATTTTTATTTTTTTTAATTATAAAAAATATGATTTCTACATTTATTTTTTAAACAATATTTTTAAAAAATTAAAAAATATATATGTTTGATGTGTTATATTAGTTAATATTTTGTATTACATGTAGTGCTTGATTGAATTTAAGCAATGAATTTGATTAAAAGAAAAAAAAATGTTTTTAATTAATAATATTAATATAAAAAAATAATTAAAAAAACACACAAAAATATATTTAAATAAAAAAGTTTTCAAACTTTATATTATGAAGTAGTAATTAAGAAATATATTTAATCAAAAATTATTATATTGTGTGAAAGTAATTTTTAATTTAATTCATTGTACAGAGATTGAATATAAAAATTAAACATTAATTTATATTAGTAAATTTTAATTATTATATAGAATTAACTTATTATTTAATAAGATATATGTTAAGTGAATCATTATTTATTAAATAATAAATTAATTGTACAGGAAGTCCATCAAGTACAATGAATCAGTGTTTACAAATCGGATTGTGGACACCAATTACGTGCCTGCGGGGGCCCATCCGTGAAAGATTTTTTTGCCTTCCTTTTTCATTAGTTCTCTAAGGCGGTACATGAGACGAGACTCGCGTCTCTGTACTTCTCAGATATTTTTATAGACAGAAAAAAAAGTAGTCGGAATTGTAGCGTGCAATGATGTAGATTGACCCCGTACCTGTTGCATTTTTTTGGGACAAACACCTTTATTTGTTGCCTTGGCTAACTGTTATTCGCTTCTTAATACATATAAATAAACAAGAGATACGACTCCAAAGCTTAGCTATGATTAAAGAACAAGGGGACCACTTCAAAGCGGTGGCACATGAACTTGCTTTGTCTTTTTTTCACATTGTAACCAACAGACGGTGTCCATCGGCGAAACTCGAGTTGGCTTGAAATCCGGAGATAACTTGGTGAAGTCCAGAATGAGTAGAATTTAACGCGCTCAAATTTCTGCGTTGGCAGACAAAGATTCTCTTCACACATAATTTGCAATAGAAAAAGGTAAGGTTGGTTGTTTTTTTTTTATGTGTTACGAGTTATGACCAAGCATAATTCCCCCCACTGGTCCTCCGTTGGTACGGGAAGAAAGTGAGGATTCCACATTCCTAGTTATCGCGTTCATACGGCAGCTTTCCTTTCTTTGAAGTCATTTGATTTTTTTTCTAGTACAATAGAGAGGCATAAGCAAATTGCAAGTGCAAAATCAATAACATCGAAGAGCGTAGGACGAAGTAGCATCCCTTTGGCATACATTCGAAAAATGAATGACAGTTGAAAGGGAAGCGATTGCAGATATTTTGCAAAGAACAGGAGAGACAAATAGAGAGGCATTGACATTTTAAAGAAAGTCGATTGATAACTGGCTTTTTTTCTTTTTTCCTTACTGTTTTCAATCTCAATAAGCGCACAACATGAATATCAAAAGGTTGGCTTCCGCTCTATCCAAAACACTCAGCCACACCAATTAATGAGCCCTAGATCTGAAATACAAAATTAAAAGAAAAAAAAAAATAGAGCAAAATTTATTCCCTCAATTCGACTACATATATATATATATATATGTTACAAATCCCATCAAAGGATTGCTGATCTAACCGCTAGCTAGCACGGAGAAGTGAACTCGAGACATGAACTAGAAGCCACCGTTACAACCATCAAGATTTATTCAATGGTACACTGCTTGGGACGAACCTCACACGCCTGCATTGCTTTAACTTGGCAATAGCAGCTTGAGAATTACCGATCATAAGATCCACATAAACTGCGGTCAAAGTGGCTTGAGGACTGTCGGATAAAATTGACAATGCGCGTGTCACAAAATGGTTCGCCCGCTCAGGGTCACCTTGCAATGCATACAATGTTGCAAAATTTGCGTAAAGCACTCCTCGTGCCTCTTCTGGCTTGAGGAACACAATACCTTGTGATTCCTCAGGGGAAGAATTCTTGGCAGGAACGGACCCACCATTTAACTCTTCACAATCCAACGTTTTCTCAACTCGCCATTGGTCATAGTCCTCCTGACCAAATGGCACACCAACATTGTCCCCTCCAGACAAATAATTTGACAAATGCTCTGCAGCTTCCTTTGGCTTGTTCAACAAACATAGGGCCTCAGCAGCATATACATGACCGAGAAATACATAAATTCTAGAACATTCTGTAAGTTTCAAGAGAGACTTAGCAGTGGGCAATGCCTTCTTGGGATTATTGAGCTCCAGTTCCACATATGCCAAGTTAGCAAGAAGAGCCTGCCTAATCATATGTTTCTCTCTCCTACAAATATCTTCATAGAAAGAGACAGAGCTCTGCATAATCTCCAGACTTGTCCCTCCTTTCTGCTCTTTTGCATCCCCATTTGAATTAGCTTGACCCATGCCTGCTGATGCAGTTGATGATTTGCAATCAAGGCCAGTCAAATTCTTGTGGTTTAAGTTCTTGGTAGTTCCTGCTTCACTTGATTCATTATCCTCCAAAGACAAATCAGAAGGCAAACCAGATTTCACATGGTCCAAAATTGAAGAGTCTAATAAATGCAGAGCATTGAAGAGGCACTGTCGGGCAAAAGACCAAGACAGCTTAGGTTGGCCATCACTGCCTAAAAACAAATTCTCCTTCTCAAGAGAATCCCCATATCCATTTCTTAGAAATCCATCTTCAATTGCAAGATGCCTCCATTTTCCCTTGCCAACAACATGTACTATAATTTCTGATTGGTCTGATGGACCCCGACCAGCTTTGACAAGTCCCTTCTCTAAAGCCATCAGACAGCATTCAGCAAGCCGCAGCCACAAGATGGGCCGATTGTAGAAAACTAAACTTGCTTTCTGGAAACAGCGAGCAGCCAATAAGGGTTTCCCACAGGCCAAGTGCTGCACACCGCAGTTATATACAATGAGGAGAGATTTATCCTGTGAGAAAGTTATCAGCTTTAGAGCCTTGTCCTTCCTAAGAGACGAACTACTTGTCAGTGCCTTGGAAAAGAGGATGGAAGACGTATGGTATTTCCCAAGCTGAAGGTAAATGCATCCAAGATTGTTGAACATGCTTGAAACTCCCACCTCAGTGCGATTGCTTGACGCCATCAACAGCTTGATGGCTTTACGGTAGTTCCCACGAGCGTATTCAAGCTGAGATTTCAAGAGGAGAGCCATGGATGAGTCCCTTCCACGTGCAATGTTCATAGCAAGCTTGATGTCACGCTTTGCTTGTTTCAAATTTCTGGTGAGAAGCCAAAAATGGACCTTGTAAAGCTGTAATTTAAGCTTGAGATCAACAGTAGACAAAGACCCATCAACTGATAGCCTTGAAAGATCACTTAAGGATGAGAGACCAGCTGCCATTGCCAAGTTTGGTCCACCTCCTATGTCCAGTGAAAACATTGTTTCATACTCCAGGGTCTCGTCTGGTAATGATAAACTTCTTGATAATGAACTATCCAAGGCATTTCCTCCAGAAGCTAAATCTGAATTAGGAGCATCCATTGCTGATGAACTGCTCAAGACTGAGGAACATCTTCCAACTAGATTTGAAGATAGTTGCTGTGCTGTGCTTCCATTATCACCTTGACTCATAGAGCCAAAACCAAAAGCCTTTTCTAGATAAATTAAGACATCCTGACATAGGGTAAGTATAAGGTCAATCAAGAGACCCTACTGCAACAAGAATACACCACATACAAACTGAATATAGCTGATGATACATAAAGGTTTGCTGAATGCAATCCAGCCAGCGTGTCTCTAACAACCAAATTCACAAGGTAATAAGATCACATTTCCCTTTTGCGGCAAGAAGTGATAAGGATGACAGAGTCACTCTGGATCTAACAAAATGCCAGATTGGCTTAAAAAGGAAAATGTGCAGCCTGTGGTTATTCCTATTCCTTTTACCTAGCCACTGGATGTCCCATAAGGGATTCCTTTTCATCTTGTTCCTCTTAGTGTTTTTTGCTACTAAATCACAAGCCATCTGAGCCTTCCATCACCATCTCAATGCCAAACTTTCAGACATGAGCTTGTTACCTAACACCAGCTTTCCTATGGAACCATACTCTGCAAAAGCTAAAGAGGTCCAGCAGCTAGTTGTTACTTTGCTTCATGAAACTTGTTAAAAACTCAATTAACCTATATAAAAAAATCTCCAAGAGCACAGACCAGGCCCAAATACAGAGGTGCACCAGCTTGGAGAGACTGTGATTAAAAAAACCTTCAACTCAAAATGATGCACTGCAAGCGAGTTTCTTTCTAACAAGAGAGGAATATGTAGTAAAGATTTTAAAGAGCCTCTGTAAAGAATGAAGAGAACTATTCTAAACATTTTTGGCAGTTTTGAATGTATATTAATGAAGTACCCAATGCAAGATTGTTAGGTGCTACTCACTACAATAGATGAAGAATATGAATCATATTGCACAGGGAGATCATCACTGGTCTGTCCTTCTATTAATCAGTTGTTGAAAGAAGATTATCCCTAGCATTATCACTGTCATACTTCCTATGCACTTTAGGGCCATTTCATTTTAACAAATGATTTATTTATATCTTGGGTGCTAGAGTTGGAAATTAATTTCTCAAGGAAAGGAATAAGACCACCACCCAACAAAACAAAAGGTCTTAACCAAAAGTTCTTTAAAATCAAATAGCACCATTCTACACTGATACAGTCACCAATTGTTATAGACAGAAAAAAGGGTACAGAATAGGAGCACATCAGTATCATCTTCAATACAAAAATATCCTGAATTATGTATACTGTAAATGTATCTAACAGTAAAAGCTTGTAACACTATTTCACTTTTAAGTTTTAACTTACAGCAGCTTTGGCAGCATCCTGGCAAGCAAGTGCAACATCCAGCAACAAAAGACATACATTAAGGGCCATTGTCTGTAAATGAATGATAAACCATCAGAACACAGGAATAATGCCATCAAGGCAAAGTAATTAGGGGTCAAAACAAATGTACCTCATCAATGGGTTCAATATTGTGATACAATGATTCTAAAACTGATAATGCCTTCATATATTCATGAAGATGAAACCAAATAATTGCCTACAAAAGGAAAATTTAAATATCAATTTATATTGCACAGAGAATTAATAAGCAATAAGCCGTCAACACAATGCATGGAGGGAACGTACAATGTTGAATGTTACCACAGCTGGGTAAAATTCATCCATGTAAACAAGTGCACCACTGTTAGTGGCAGAAAGTTGAGGCACCATCACACCACTGCCTTTAGCCCCCAAATTAACTCTATTCCCAACATTGCCGATAACTTCTACCTGTTCTCCTGAAGCTCGAGCAAGCTCTTTGCTTTTTCTCTGAACCAACGGCAGTAAAGGAAACAAAAAAGAAAGGTCAAAATACAGTCCAAATGAAAATTAATAGGTCAAAATATGGAATGGGAAAGTTCTCATAACATTGGTCAAATCCCACAGAATAATACATTCAACAGCTGGGGAAAAACACACAGGAAAGTTCCATGAGTGTTGAAAACGCAGTATACAGGAATTGGTGTTGCCAAGAAAATTTCAATAAAGCATAACACTTATGCAAGTAACACCACTGGGCCAGTAAAGCAAGCATATGATGCTATCCAGCTTTAGCACTCTTATTTGGCCTCAAAGATCCACCTATCATTCAGTGATAAGTTACCATACTTGGTCCAGAAATGAGTAGAAAAAAAGGTTCTCATCATGGTATGATACAACCAAACCCAAATGTTTCTAGAGGCACAGATCATTAAAAAGCCACCAAGGAACAGCAGGTCCCCAGCTACAGTTGTACCCAAAACCAATGGTCCAAAAAAGGTGAAAAAGAGAAGAAGGCATACCTTGACATTATTAAGTACATCTAGTAACTTCCTTGGGTTTGAACAACCATCCCGAAAGTATTCTGCAATTGCAATATTATGAAGAACCTAATAAAAATATCAATATAAAAACTCTGGTTAAATAACAGAAAAATACTAATTTTAATATATAAAGACATCAAAGCTGTTGCATGAACATTAACTAAATGGCCAATTAAATGCGACAGAAAAAAAGGGAGTCAACAATAGCGATTGCATCCAAGTTTAATGTAGAATGACTAAAATCATACTTCCAATCAGATTAGATCATGAAGGACCTAGAGATTGAGAAATCGCATCCAACATCAATGTTCAAGAGAAAATCTTCGAAGATGTCAAACATTTCGAAGAAAGTCCTAGTAGATAACATTTTCAAAGGAAATCCTGCACTGGATGAGAACTCGTAGCCAATATCAATAATCAAAGGAGTGCAAGGGTTTTGATGTCACGTCTATGTTGTTGCATAATTCTGCAGCAAATTAGTTTCAATTTCATGCAACTTGTGCGAGATAACATAATAACTGATATTCCATAAAAGGCAATAATCTGCTACAGCATCATGTACATGTATTTTAATAAACGCAAAAGCCATAAATGAGATGATTTCTACTTTATCAACAGTAGAAGCCAAGGATGAAAATGGAGAACTGCAAAATTAGAACTTCTCAAATCTAACCATGATCAGATTATTCAACAAATCCAATCACAATAGAAGAAAATAAAATTGCCAGAAGTTTCAAGTTCGAAGTAATCCTTTCCAGCGAAGCAACAAATCAATTAGTAGGCGAAGCACAAGCAAAGGCGTAGTAAGTATCCACGCATCGTATGCAGACAAAAGCGAATGCGCAAGTATGTACACAAACACTTGCTTTTGGATCGTCTTCTTTATTCTGCTTGAGCTGGTTCAAAACGTCGAGGCACTCGGAGAAACGGCGGGACTGGAAATGGTAAGCGGCGTCCTTGGCGAGAGCGGTGGTGACGGAGAGGATGGCGTCGTCATCGGCCGACGAGGCACCAGAAGCAGACAGCTCCCGAGCAGCGGCCTGCAAGGGTTGCGATGAAGACGAATCTCGCATGTCCATGGGGCGTCAGATCCAACGAATGAAGAGGGCACAGAAACTCTTTTAGGAATTGAACTTCACACCGTCTACAACTTTTTTTTCTTTATTATTATATATATCTTTTCATATATATAGATTTCTATCCATTAGAATCGATAAATTAGTCCCGTTTTTGGAAAAGGTAAGGGAACGTGAAAAAAAACCCTAATCTTAAGGGGAAAATCTGTGTGGAATGGCAACGACGAGGCTTCAAACGAAAAATAGAAACACAAAGAAGTTATAACTTTTGTAACAGAGGAAGGCCCCTGGGGCCTTGGATATTTGCAAAGAAGGACAGTTTTTCGTTTTGTGCATTGCAACGTTGAGACGGAGAGAGGCGCTTATTGGGTCTTTGTAACAACTGCATTGCTTGGTGGGTCCTGTGGAGTCCAAATAGATAGAAATAGGACCATACGAGTAAGCCCCTTCAGAGCGCGTGAGAGTTTCGAGGTGCGTTATGTGATGGATCTCTGAAATTCTGCTTTAGATCGTCCTTTCAAATTTTGGACCTCTGATTGAAGGGCAATGGGCAACTTAACTCTTGTTTCGGCCATATCACGTATGGGCTAGTCTTGGGTTGGACCCCACCTTGCTGCAGGAGATATAGCTTCTCTTAAACAACAGCGGGACATCTGTGGAGGCACGTTCTTACCCGTTAATAACATTCAATCACATGGCTTCCAACTGAAAGCAGGACCGATTCATCATTATACAAAATACATCAATATCCTACAACAGGCCGGATATACGCAACCAAATTATCAGGCAACTCTTCTCAACATCTCCAAGATAGATTCTGGATCCCGGATTTCCTGAGATTCTTGTGATTCCTCATTACCCTATGAGAAATCGACACTAGTATATGTCCGGATCCCAGGACCGTGTCCACCACAATCCATCCGTCATCCTTGCTGTGCAAGCCTTATTTCCCTTTGGTGGTTAGTTCTAATTTTTTTCTTTTTGAAATTGAACACCGGTCATCCTTTTGCTTAGATTGATTCATCGTGTTCTCCACCAGTTCTATTCTCTTCGAGCTCCTGTTTTGTGTTGTAGTCACCCTGCATCTTTGAGCATTCATTTCTGGTGTAGAGTGGCATTTTTCGAGAAACAGCAGGTTTCTCTTGTGGAGTTTTATTCTTTCAGTTCTGGATAGCTTGTCCAGAAGATTGAGCAAGCTCTCCGGGTAATCTAACTTGACCTGTTCACCATATGTTGAATTCCAGAAGTTGATGGTAAGGTCCTTGATGGCAGGTTTTGGGTGATTGAGGGTTTTTTCTAGGAGAGGTGCCTGAAGATTGAGGAAACAGGAATTGAAAATTATTGGTGGCTGGCTCCTCCTCAAACAATTGAGGATTTCAACCCATAGTTGTTGAACTTTGTCAGTGATGCTCTGATCGTGTGCTTCTCCATGTGACAACCACAGAAGGAGTGGACTAGTTACTATCTGCAATTACGGGGGAAATTTGTTAGTTCAACAGGATAGTTTAAGATCCTGATCATAAAATGGAGGCCCAAGGAGACACATTTTATTAACATTCTGCCCATAGCACACTTTATGTAAGGGATGCATACCTCAATAAATGACAGAATGGTTTGCTTTGCATGAAGGCAACTGGCAACTTGTGCCAAGACAGAGAACACCCTGCACATTCGTCAAGACTTCAGGTATAGACATGACAGACATACACAGCAAAGTAAGCTAAGCATGAGGACAAAGAAAAAGGATTAAGTAGACTAACCTCGAAGTGACAAGAAGATTCTTGGTTGGATCTGCTTCTATCATTGTCCATGACAGTTTCAAGAATCTGTAAAATGTTATACCAAAGTTGAGCAAATGGAACTACAGAGTTCAAAAACCCCCGAGGATAGAAGACGATCCTTAGTGCACCATGATGAAACTTTAAGTTAGACATGATAAGTCATAATTACTAAAAATAATACTCTGTTGTTCTATTTCCCCTTTCATCTTCAACTTAGTCAAGCTACAATTTATATATGCAATTATTTGTTTAAGGGAATAGTAGAGGCTCTAAATCTAGAAACCAAGCTACATGTACCTTCAAAAGGATAAACCCTCGGTAACCTTGCACTGTTCCCTAACAGCTTCTGATTTGTTTTTAACAAGCAATTTTAGAATTACCTGGCTGCAAATCCCAAGCTATTGTTGATGCCACTGAATAACTTAGAGTCATCATTCTCTTTATCTTTGTTTCCATCTGAACTTGCTGCCAAAATCAGGATTTGTTCCAAGATATATGTCACAGCATTTCCATACAACGAAAAGAGACAAAGATCAAGACTCTTGGGACATTGATTCAGTTCAGTGTTGCAGCCAATATTTTCATCAATAAGCCCATTTAACATTGAGCAAACATCCTTGTGGAAACCATTTGTTGAAGAACACTCAACTCTTGAGGCATAAAGGGCATCACAAAGTGATTTCCACACTTCTATCACAAGTTCAAAATTGAGATCTCTGCCTGCTGAAACATGAAATTCCTCCAAGGAGGCACTAATTTTCTCATGGGTCATTCTTTGATTGACACGAGAACATACAGCAAATGGGTATGATAAGAGGTGACAAATAGCAAGATAACCAATGCTGTTTGACTCCAGTTTCAACAGTGAAAGGTCCTTCACACCATCAATGGAGTCCTTCACACCTTTAGCCATTGCTATCCATAACTCTAAGTACCTATATTCCACATGTTTATACAAAAATCCAACAGTGATGCAGAGATTTTCTAGATGATCATCTGATAAAACTATGAATTTGAAAAACTTCTGCAACCTCTGTAGAAACAGCTCTGTCAAGCATGTGAGAGAAGTTGACTGGATCAACGTGCAAATGTATAGTAAAATTAGATAAATCAGAGGTGAAACCATATCCATGTAAGCAATACTGTTCAAGGCCAAAATTTTGTCATTGATGTGGGTAACATGTTGCAGACCCTCAACATATCTGATGTCTAAAGCTACCTTGTAGAGAGGGGATCCCAGTACAGAAGGTGCCAACTCCTCAGTGGCAGCCTCTACAAACTGGAGAGAAGTATGACACAATTCATTATAGCCACTTACTTTTGGATCAAAATCTTCACATTTCTTTTTTATGAACTTTAAAATCAAGTTCAAACAAGACATAAGATCATTGTAATCAAGGGACAAACTTTTCAACTCCATTTGGACACTTTTTAAAAGAGAACGAAATAATCTTAAAGCAGCATCACATGCTGAAATTCTTTTATCAGGAGTGCTTGTGGCAATTGAAGCATGACTGATGATACTATTAATCATCTTTATAAAAAATTCCAGTTGATTGAGATCCCATGGCAACCACCTAATGGAATTTTGCATCCATGATCTTTTTCTGAATTCTGAATGTCCAACAGAGGCTTTAACTGATGAATTATGGCTAGCCTGGCTGCCCAATTCATAGTCCAGATTTCTACATTTCACTAGAATAAAATCATCAAGGATATCTAAGCACAGATTCCATAGCCATATAGCCTTATTATCAGGGCCAATTCGAAAGACTGTTTCAAAGATAGGATGGAGAACCAACTCCATCATTGTTGGATGGTTGACAACAACACCAAGTTTATGCAGCAGATAACACCATGTATTCAAACAGGACGAGTGGACAGCTGCATCACATTTACTTGAAATGATGCCTATTAGAGGCATCATTATCAGTTTTATGCGTTTTAAAAATCCACTTCCTTGAATGTGACCAGTGTTTCCACCTGATGTTCGTTCATGTTCACAACAATAAGTTATGGTGGCTTCATTCATCTCACAACTGGACAATATGGGTTCAATCAGAGCATCAACGAGACCTTCCCACGCAACCTGCAGAGTAAAAGTGTACAATTACCTTCCTGGGAAATGTCATCAGACATGATTCATTAAGAAGTTAATAAAGAAATGTTGGTTTAGAGCACCATTTGCAGAAATATGGTATAACTAAAACACGTGCACATCCACAACATATTTCACTGTGCAGGGGTACAGTAAAAAATGCAAAGTCAAGATTCCCTGGTTGAAGCCATTTTGGTAATGGAACAAGACTGGCAACTGGCCTGATTGCCATCATTTTCTCACAATCAAACACTATAATGTCTATATAAATCTGTTTCAGGAATGCCACATATTATCCATTGCATATTAGTGAACTCTATTCAGAAAAACATCAAATGAATAAAACAGATTCAAAAGGGAAAAAAAATTTTGAACACCTATCAAGGAATTTAATTTCATTAGCCAGCGGGATTTCAAAAAGCAAGTAATTATCCTGTAAACAGCTTTGACAGTGCCTAACAATGTAACCTGCTTGTTAATAAAGGCAATACCAATGAAGCAATCTGGACTTGAGGATTGTGATCAGAAAACATCTGCTCAGGGATTTTCAGCATGTCATTGACCAAATGCCTCTTTTTCAGTAAGCGGATAAACCATCCCCACACTTGCATTGTTTGAATTTTCATGCCTTGGTTCAGATGATCCTTGATCCCAGTGAGCAATTTTGATTTCAAATCTTCAGCAAAGGCCTGTTTAAGAAAGATGAAAGTACAGGTAACAAGCAATACATTTTTGTACTGTTATTACAGTATTGCAATATCTCTAGAGTATTATACATTCAAGCCTACAAAAATTGTTACTCTCAAATCAAATAAGGCAAATTTGCAACATAAAAGAGCTAAGAGTTTCACCATGGTTCACCTTGATTAAATTTGCCATGCATAATGGAGGATTATTAATCTGAAAAGCAACAAGAAAAATAGCAGGCTTTTCACACCTTAGAGAGAGCTGCAGAAGGAGGACATATTGCAGATCTCAGTTTCAATAAACACCTTTCTGAGATATCCCTTTCTCTCTTATCAAAGCTGAGAAGCCTTCTATACACTGGAGGAGCCCAAAGATGCGAAAATTCCCTAACCTTGTCACTTAGTTGAGCAGCTAACTTGATTATGGCCTACTACATAAGTAATTGTGTTAATGCAAAAATTTATCACCTTTCAAGAAGGCCAAAAACTGAATTATATAGTAGTTGTGCTAGAAAACAGGCTCAAAATGCTGCAGATCAGGACAATAAGCAAAGGGATCCAATTTCAAACAATAGCAAGGTACACATATAACAGGGTTAGGCATTTTCAGGGTGCAAAACTTGGATATATACCTCATGTAAATGGTTCAGTCAAAATTTTTCCATAAATACTATTTAATGATTATTCCAAGCTTAATATTTTCGACATATTTTATAATAGAATACAACTTTGTAGATTGAATTAAAAAAGGGCATCCCAACACATGAGACTACCATAGTCTAAGGTCCAAAGAAGGGTCAAATGTACACAAACTTACTTAAAAGAGTAACACATGAATTAAATATATCAACTTATCAACAGATATTATGGAGATAGGAAAGAATAATTTTAAAAGAATAGACACATTGAATGAATCTCTAACAACTTTGGCATATATACTAAAAAATTAATGCAAGGACCAACATGTTAACAGATAATTTAACTAATGAAGAAGTAATTCAACCTGCATAGCCTCAAATGTTATGGACAAGGAACCCATAGGATTATCAAGTGCATGAACAACTACCCGCAATACCATGTGGAAGTGAGCACCCATAAATGATGCGTCAAACTGTTGCATGGATATACACCACACCCCAAGATTGCAAACAGACTGCAATTTACAGATGAAAAAGTTACAATGAACACTCGCATAAGTTGAAGCACAAATACTACTCAATCCTATAATATTTACCTTTATTTTTGTGGTCATAATGACTTTAGTCAATGCCTCCAAGATGATGGTGGTGTGATCAACTACAATACCAAAGGAACAATACAATTTTCATAGAGCGAGAAAAAAAAAAAAGAAAAAGACTCTTTACATAAGCAATCAGCAGGTACAACAAGTATTGCAGGCCAATAATAACTAGGATCCACAATTATTACATAATATTTCGTGATAGAGAATAATATATCTTTCTTTCTTCATTGGCAGCTTATCCAATTAAAAGTGGAGAACTTTCTTGCATAGAACTACCTATGGTGCAGTACCTGGAATTGTGGACACGAGGGAGGGATGGTAGATCATAAAACCCAAGCACTTCAATGCCTGCGCAGCGCTAAAATCAAAGCAAACCACACAAGCTATCAAGAAATAAAAAAATATAAAAAATAAAATAAGAATAAGAATCAGAATAAAACGCCTGCGAATTAATTTCAAACTACAAATCGCAACAACGGTCAAGAACTTGTTACATTTCCTCGTCTTCCACGGAGATATCAACGGTTATGGAAGAGACTAGACCCAGAGAACTATCGGCTAGGATCTGAATAGAGGAGGGATCATTGCTTGAATGCTCTTGGAGGAATAGAAGCGTAGAGTAGGCCAGTAACTTGCTATCTTTCGATCTTGAATCAATCATGGCCTTGATTTCCTCCACCTGGTCAGAGAAGCTCGACATTGCCATGGAGAGACGTAGATTTTACGAAAAAAGAAAAATAAAGAAAATTGCAAAAAGAACCGGACAGAAACCCTAATTTGAGCGGGTACACAATTTTCCCGCCATGAAACTGATGCTGTGGCAGTCCCCGCGTCCCCCAACCCCGGGTTGGGCTTGGGCCTGGAAGTAATGATGTGGCTGGCTGTGTGTTTGTCTGACTAGGCTATCTAGTACCTCGATGAGAATTATGTTTTCCTGTTTCAGGATAGGGGTGCGCGAGGGGGAGACTCCTAATTTGGGCCTCAATAAATAATAAATTAATCTAAATACCTACTCAAAGAGGATTTCTATTTTTTCTTACTGTTTTTTTTTTTTCTTTCAAATCTTTCTCCTCACGCAATACGGATTCTTAGAGGGAATCTATAAATATAAGAGCGCACAGGCCAGTGAGACACAGAGACGAAGGCAGTGATTTCGTTCTAGTTTTAGAGGGTGACTTGGAACCCTAACTTCCTTCTTGCCTTCGTGTTTTTTTTATTTATTTATTAAAATTTAATTCTTTGGTTTTATTGCTATTTCTCCTGTGCGTTCTTGATGTCTTTTTCCCGTTAACATTTCATCTCGGTTTGCTGTGTGTTCAATCTCTGCTCGAAAGACTGTTTCTCCTTCTTTCTTTCTGGAAGTTTCTTTTGCATGATTTTTTTCTCTGTCGGCGATTAGGCTAGGCCATGGTGACACAATTTTATTCCTCGAGCCGAGCGTGATCGGGCGATGGTGAAAGTGCGCGTTTTTTGGCTGGGCGGCTCGAATGGATTGTCTGTGAAATGGTCCAATTTTGGGTCTTTTCACCGGCAACCGATGTTCGGCAACCATATCTTGTGCGCCCTTTCTCCGTCGTCTGGTGAATGGCAATGTCATCTTCGGTCCTATCATTTCTCACCTCATAAACGGCTGTGTCAAAACTCTGTTCTTTTGTCTTCTTATCCATTTCTTTAATCTTTTCAAAACAAATTTTCATAAACCCTGTTTTGACTATTTAAATTTCCTACATTTCTTAACCTGGATTCTTGTTTCCATACTGAGCATATTGCCGAAGTATGGTATTCTTGCTATTTTCGGTTCTTTTCTGTTCTTTTTTTCTCTGCTTGGCCTCTTTGTTTATTCTTGTTTTAGTTTTAGTGAACAATTTGACAAAATAAACTCTCACATGATTTTTTTTTTCTCTCTGTACGACATTAAGACTAGGGCTATGGTGAGAAAGTAGGTGTTTCTAGGAGGGCCGGCTCGGATGGTCTGTCAAATGGCCCATTTTAAGGCCTTTTCACCGGCAACCGATGTGTTGCCGCCATTTTATTTCCTTTTCGCCTCGTCTGGTGAATGGCGATGTCCTCGGGTTTGCGTATTTCTCACTTCATTACGCCCCTTTCGCCCTTTTCCTTTCTCATTCGCTTCAAACTCTATTTTATTTTTGAAGCCCCTGTTTAAAACTCTGTTGTTTTGTCCTCTTAGGCAATTCCCATAAACCTCAAGGACCCATTTTCATATGAGATGGATTTTTATTTACAAAACAGGCCAGACTCCAATTTGGGCCTTATCTAGGCTTAGTTTCCGGCCCAACCCTAATGCATAAAAAAATTAATTGATTATTTTTTTTTTTTTTTCAAAAATAAAGACCTAATCCACGTTGCATGAAGTTTTAGCGTTGCCTTATGAAGAGCTCCCACTTCTGCATGAAAACTCCTGTCTTCATTCCTTCTCCTCTAAGGCAGAAAAATAAAAGCCATTTGCTCTCCCTCTCCCATTTCTCTCCTTGCTTCCCTACCCAACAGCAAAACCAGAATTTTGCAAGAAACAGTGCTCTACGCTTTATCGGACCACGCTCAACAGCAAGTAAGCAATCAACGAATCGCTCCTTCACATTCAGCATCCCAACGATCTTTCTCAAGATTGGAGTCCAAGAATCAGGAGAATACTTTCTTGAATCCATAACACCATTCTTTTTTATTTTTATTTTTTAGGTTTTGATTTTGATTGTGTAATTCTTGATTTTTTGCAGGGATCGGCTGCCGAGATGATGATGCGGACCGACAGCGGCCGGCAACAGAGGCTCGTTATCGAGCGAGCCAGAACGCGCCGAAGTGTTTTATGTGAAGGACGCGACGATTCATCCAACTCTGTTCGCGTCTGAGAGGATCTGCGGAAGATTAAAGTGGATTAACCCAGGCTCGTCTTTCTTTATGGTTGATGACTTAGAACGACGTGTTCCATTATACTTGCATTTTTTGTTTAATTTTATTTTTGATGCTTTTACGTATCTGTTGATTCGTTTTGCTTTATTTGTGGTTCTTGTGTGTTTCTTGGATAGTACAAAAGACAGATCTCTAATACAAGGCTGTTGGAGAAAGGTCGATAATCTTTCTCTAGTTAATTAGCGAATCGATCTTTGCAACGGTGGATAAAATATGCTTTTAGATTCTTGTTCGTTGTTTCTTTGTGTTTATAAGAATCTTTACACCATTAGGGCCGTGCATTTTCTGAAATGTGTGGTCCATTCGCTGACACACTCCAACTCTTGGTTTGCAGAACATAAATGTTGTCTTGCCTTCAGGTACGTCACGGTTGATTCTTTGGACGAATACAGTGTTTGATTTTGACTGTTCTTTTGATGAATACAGTGTTTGACTTTTACCATAAAAGAATGCATAATTGTTAGTTTCCAAGAAAGTCTGAAATGTTTTCAGTCAATTTTTTTTTTTATATATATATAATTAATTTCATTTGATCAAAGTACATGAAGTTGTTAGGACAAGAAGGTTTGAAAATCACAAAAAGAATTCGTACTGAGTTTTGATCTTATATGGGATAATAACTTTCTTGCCTGAGGGTTAAGCAACTGTTGTTGCCCCCGTCTCCTAAATTGTTCTTCTGGCTTGCCCTCTTTGTAGACTGTTTTGTGGTCTTTAATTCTACTATAATTTTCTAGTATGGATTCCAATTATTCAATTCTACTTTGAACCTCTTGTATTTTTTTATTTAATGTTCTTGCATCATTCATTCTATGTTTTCTGTCATAATGGGTGCCTCTCTTTTTAATTTTGTTGTATCACTTTCAGATCAATGGAATATGCAAATTTATTTCTTTATCAATGATTTTTGAAGTCCTCTGCAGGTCTGTGCGAGCTGAGGTATTTGTGTTCTTTCATATAAATAATAATCGCTTTTCTTATGAAGGATTTTCACATGTCTTGGATGATAACTTGCTCCTATGGATTGCTGTCTATGATCATCATCAGTTTCTAGCATTTTTTATTCGCTTAAGATCAAAAAATTGGTTTATTTGGGGCATATGGGTCATGAAAGTCACATGCAAACAATCACATTAGGCATATGTTGGTGATCTAGGGTTACTGTAATGCTCAGATGAATTGTCATTGTGCTAATGTGCCTGTTAACCTGGATAAAATCCGCCAAATCTGAGCTGCACGCCTTGATTCTATTCTAAAATTAAAAATTGTCCTATGCAACAAGTGTTCTGCTATCTTGTGGCAAGAGCCGCTCGGACGGTCTGTCAAATTGCCCATTTTTGGCCTTCCCACCAGCAGCAATGTGTTGCAGCCATATTCTGCGCTTTCCCCTCGTCTGGTGAACGGCGATGTCATCTTGCGTGGGAGCATCTCGTGTAAACTGCGTTCTTTTGTCCTCTTGGGCGATTCTTTATTCTTTTCAATGCAAAATTCGATGAAACTGTATTTTCACTATTTGGATTTCCAATCTTTTCTTGAGTTGGATTCTGCTTTTCTCATCAAGATCTTTCCTTTACCCTTTATTGAGATATGAAAATCTTGTAAATCGATGTAGTATTCATATTGTTTCTGAAAAACGTTTTAGGAGAGTTTTTGAGTAATTTGTCAGTATTCCAATTTTTCAGTGGTATTTCTCTCGCTTTCTCTTTCTCTCTCTTCTTTTTTGTCTTTTTTTAATGTAAGCAGATCTTGTAACCTTATACCAAATATGTGCATTCCTGTTATTTCTGTTGTTTTGCAGTCAAAGAATTCATCGCCACCGCCACGGTTAGTGAAATCCATGTTTTTTTTGCCCTCGCTGTTTACTCTTCTTCAATGAATAATTTGATAAACTTTACTCTCACTGTTTACATTTCCTGTCCTTTCTTAGATTGGGTTTGGGCTTTGTTATTGCGATTTTTTCCCCCATTTTTTGGCCCATGGCATTGACAATTATTTTCCAGAGTTTTAGAGCTACGAGACAGTATTTCCATTTGTTTTTTCAAGATTTGCTCCTTCGGTTTATTATTGAGCTTCTAAGTCGATAGTGTGATTTTCATTGAAGGAGTTCTAATTTACGTTGCTAAATTTAGAGCAAAGGCCTTTCATAGTTTTGGCGTTAAGCCCGTTATTTGGTCTTTACCTTTCGGATTTTTACTTTTCCATTTAATTTTTTCCACTTGTTTTCTGTTTCTTGAATTGCTTTTTGGCAGTTGAGCCCCTTTTCTCTGTTCTTCTCTTTACTTTGTTTTCGCATTCAGATGGGGCTGTTGTGGTGATAGAATGCTGTTCCTCGGTTGCCGAATTGGACAAAGGTGAGAGTGCATTTATTGGCGAGGCAGCTGGGATGGCCTCTGAAATGACCATTTTGGCCCTTTCATTGGCAACCATTATGCTGCAGCCATTTGGTGTCTTTTCCTCTGTCTAATAATGTTATCTCGGGTGTAAGCGGTTGCTTGCCACTCCATAAGTCTGCCTTCAGCCTTTTTCTGTCTTGTCCGCCAATTTTCTTTGGTAAAATTTTAATCTTGTTCTTTGCATTTTCATCTTATTTCTCGGGAAATCCCGTCCTCTGCACTTTGAAAAATAAATGAGTTCTTTGGTTTATATTCTATGTACCTTTCAGATAAAAGGTTTGAATATCGATATAGTTTATTACTAACATGCAAACTCGTAACTTTCTTTAAAAAATATATGTAAACTCATATTTGTTATGAGTCAAAGTCACAACAAATATTTATTAAATTTTTAAAATTATTTTTTTGCCCAAAACTTTTAAACCTAAAATATGAATCTTTATCTCTCTCTCTCTCTCTCTATATATATATATATATATTTTACTTTCTCAATTTATTTTTCATTAGGAAAACACTCCCATTTATACTCAACATAAACTTGTTTGTTCGGTAAATTTTTTGAATCTTTACACCCTGTAGCATTTTATTTAGAACAGTTCTGGCCAGGAAATTGATTATGTAAACCAAAAAATATGGTGTTTATTGTCTTAGAAAGTTTGTCTATCATCCTTCGCAGTCCTCCAGAAGTCCCCCATACACTTACTGTCACTCACCTTACCTGTTTTTTTAAATATACAAGTTGCTTGAATTTCTGTTTGACAAGTATATCACTTTTTTTCCCTTTTATTTATTTTCTTTCATTCTTTCATTGTCGCGAATGAGGCTATGGTGATATAATGCTCTTCCTCGGGTGCTGGATTGAACCAAGGTGAAAGTACCGGTTTATCGGTGGGGCGGCTTGGATGGTCTGTGACATGACTCATTTTGGCTCCTTCATTGGCAACCAGTGCATTGCAGCCATATGGCACCTTGTCCTTTGTCTAATAATGTCATCTCGGGTTTGAGCATTTGTTTGTCACTTCATAATCCTGCCTTCTGCCTTTTTCTGCCTAGTTAGCCAGTCATATTTGGTAAAATTTTAGTCTTTTTCTTTCAATTTTCATCTCTCTGATCCTTTGCCCCTAGAAAAATAAATGGTATCTTTGGTTTATATTCCACGTATGCTTCATCTGAAAGGTTTGAATGCTGCTATACTTCGTTATTTGTATTGATATCTACTAAGAAATATGATTTTTTATTTTTTTGGCACATTTTTTGAATCTTTAAATCATGCAGCACTCTATTTATAACAATTTTGGGCATGAAATTGATCGTGTAAGCCAGAAAATGCAATGTCTTCAAAAGTTTATCCATCCCCTTTCCTCGCCTCCCAAAAGTCCCCCACTCTACCGTTTTTGTAGATATATATTTTGCTTGCTGGTTCTACTTGTTTGACTTCTTGAAGGCTAATATAATGGAAAGAATCCCAAGAAAGTAGTCCCATTCCATTTTACATCCTCCATGGAAGAAATACTTGTTTGACTTCTTGAAGGCTAATATAATGGAAAGAACCCCAAGAAAATAGTCCCATTCCATTTTACATCCTCCATGGAAGAAATACGTGGTAAAGAGCTTTGTGTTTTTTTTTTTCAAGGTTGGGTTTCCAATTTTTGAGTATTGTTGACTGATTAGTGTTGACTATAGCTTTTTTTTTTTTTAATGTTTCTGTTAGCATTATTGTAGATCATGCGTCGATGTTGTCGTGCTTTGTCTGCCTGACGGAACCGTCCGATCATAGTCCAGTTAGTAAAATTAAAAATTTTCCTATGTTACATTTGTTATGCTCTCCCAACTTCTCACTGTTCTCTGCTATCAACTTTTCTCTGGATGTTTGGCAGTGCCACTTCAAAAGATGGTTATTGGCACCATATCTGAAGAGAAAACAGATTCCATCACTTAGCTTTGAGAGCATTTTATAAGCAGCGTTTTTTCATATAGAAGCACATTTCTTGGGACAGACGAAGTGGAAAGTTGGGCTAAAAATCATGGACAGGGTTAGCATGATTGTTGTTATGTTTATCATATTTATGATACCAATAATACTCATGTTCCTTGATTGTTTTATTTCTTCAATTGCACTTAACTACTTGAATATCAAGTATATTGTATAAGATGCCTTGGATTGCTGATGCAGATATGATGGTGAGCGACCAGAGCGTGAGATTGAAGTGAGAAGTCATTGCCTTTAATTTTCTTAATTTTAGTTGCACAAAACCTCTCATGTATAGTATTTTAAGTCTTAGCAGATTGACTGGACAGGAAGGAGCAGAGGAGGATGTTGATAAAGCTAACGAATACATTTCTGGGGAACACATTGAAACTGCAAACAAAGTAAGCGAGAAAACAGCAGAGCCACTTCAGACAACTTCAAAATATATGACAAAAAACGTGATTGTGCTAGAATTTTCGGGATTCATGCTTTGCAGAGCAGGATTTGTTCTTTTTGCCTTAAAAGTTTGTTTTAGCATAAACTTGGTGTGGCTCAATTTGAGTGATGTCATCATTTTTTCCTCTCTGGCGCTGCAGCACGAATGCTCTGCCAATGTGATGGTTGAGTTTGGAAGGTGAGACTGTGACCCATTAGAGGTAAGACCTAAAATACTGAGGACAGCTACTTTGCCACTGAATTTGCTTATATCAAGAAGCAATCTTTGTTTAATACTAGGATGTTGTGCAAGTTGTGTGGATAACAATTATTTTTGATACGTTATGCTGGCCTGGATTGATTCAATGAATGTCTTCTCAAAGGAGAAGATACCCCTTCTTAGTATATGTTGGGACACAAACCATTAATCATGATATTTGTTATGGAGGTTGATAACTGTGATTGTGAAAATCTCATCTGCAATTTGTTATACTGGAACTTGAAGCTTTCCTTTGTTTGATTTACTTTTGTTTCCCTCGCTTTCTGTTAGTGTCACTATGCCAAATATTATTTATTGTTTCGTGCTTATTACTTTTTCATACTTCACTTGATCAGATTGTTATGAAGGAGCTTCATGAACGTAAAATACTTTTCACCATTCACTGCGACTTGGCAGATGGAAGGTGAGATGCTTCATTTTACTAATTACATGTTATACTCTGTGTGACTGCATTATAAGCAATGACAAAAGGAAAGTGCTCCTTCAGTTTTCACAGGCTTAACCTTTCCAGGTCTTTACCTAAAGAATCATCTGCCACACACCAGGTATGAGACAGACTGCACGTTTTGAAACTTTTGGGGACCACACGAGTCATTTATTTTCATTCCAGCATCAATTTTGCTTCTTTCTCCTTAACAAACGAACTAAAGGATAGGCTAGATTTATGGCTGCGTATCATAAATTTTATCCTCCTAGAATTCAACTATAATCGTTTTGAAACTCCATATATAATGATAATATTCCTTGAATTTAATGCTGCAAAAATATTTAACAATCTTTTAAGATAAGCATTCTAACTCAGTGCTTTTTCATCGACCAAGACAAAGAAGTATATTTGGACTTTGGTGTAGTTGATTTTAAATACGAATCATTCCTGGCTGGTTAGAATGAATCAAGACACTCTGCTAGAGAGAGTAAAATTCATGTATTTGAGGTTCAGTTGTAAGTTAAATATTTGTTAGGATGGAGTGAAAGGCTGGATGGTTGGCATGTATATTCCCTGAATAATGGAAGAAGGCATTTTACTGCTTCTTCTCCTTTCTCCCATTGGGTTCATGGGTTTGCGTAATGACATACGGGTTGAAGAAGAACGGTTCTAATTGATCTTAATGGATCCTTTGTTATTGCTCAGGCGTGAAGTCATACGTAGGGATGAATCATGCAATTCATTAGCATTTTGGACGACGAACGCGCCAACAAGCTCACCATTTGGAAACAAGTGGCCTGCAAAGCTGCTTGATCCATTGAGATATGGATAATCCGTTGATTCTACATTCTTGTATACCCGTTGTTTCCAGGAGATACAATGCGATGCTACTTTTGTGCAGGCCAGTTTACGAGCCACCAAGAGTATTAAACAGGCTGGTGAACGGAGTTGTGTAACTTCATGTCCACAAGGAACTGTTCAATCCGGGTGTCGGCAAGTAGTAGCCTGTTACATGGAAAGAAACAGAGCAATGCTCGGGATACTAATATATCACAACTAGAGTATGGAAACATACATTTTCCATGCCATTTTGATACGGGAACTGTTCAACTCTGATGCGATTCAGTGGGTCACCGACAGCCTTCATTTTTAAGTTCACAGAGCCGAAGAGAAACGCCTTCCTTTTTCCAGCATCCCTTCGACCAAAGCGAGTAATGATTAATACTCTGTTCAATTTCCGCACCAACAATGTTCTCAAGTTTTTCTTCAGCTATCCTGTACGAGTGAACAAAAGTGAGATGATGGGAAACAGAAGCCAAGACAAGAGTTGCTTTAGCAGCTGCTGTTATTATCATTTGCTTAAACAGTTGACATGGGCGACCAAAAGGCCATAATAATTAAACATAATCAAAAACTAATAAAAAACAGGAGAGTTTCAAAGAAGAGAAAACTTAAAAAGCTATTTTGCATATAAAACCTTCAAGCCATTTTGTAGATAGCCAAATAGGTTAGACAGACGGGAAACAAACGTAACGAGCTTCATAAAGTAAGAATTTTGGAACTTGTCCATTTACGATGCCAGGGGCAACAGTATCACTACAGAGCCATGATTGACCAAAAATTTTACTATGCAGGCAACAGCAAATTATCGACATGAGTTTACTACTTCCACGAGCAATATCCTGCAGTAAGGCAGATAAAACGCTGCACAAGGTGCTTTACCCATAGTATCAGGGACCGACTGTTCTGGGCCTGGATTGCTAATGAAAGGGAATGAAAACCTTTAAGGGATAAGTACTACACAGATACACACACATATAATATTAGAGGTAATAAATCCAAAAGAAGAAAAACAAAACAAAGAAACCAAAAAAAAGAAACGGAGTGGCGAGTACCCAGCCAACAAAAAAAAAAAGTTGGTCTATTCTTCAAATTAATTTGATTTGATTTCTAGTCGGGCACGGGCAGCCAAGGAACAGTCATCTTATGGAACTGGTAAGGGGAACCTAACTCTTATAAACTAATTTTTTTTACCTGCGCTACACAAAACCCTGAAGAAACTTTCATCCAACTGTGCATGTCTTTTCTAATGGCTCTTAAACAATATTAAGATTATATATATATATATATATAGAAACTCATAAATCTCACAAATTGATTGTGCCATAGAGTGCTTTTCAATTGCGCGTATCTCTTCAGTTTTTGACCATTAATGCCTCTTAAATAATATTAAAATGGTTAGTTCTACAATAATGGATTGAAGTGCCATGGAAGAATTGAGTAATAAGGTGAGGAAATTGTAGAGAAGTGTGCCAACCTCGATCAAAAGGTGTGACAAGACCTGTTGCCACTGGCCCACCTGATCGAAACTACATGGAGATGAGAGCGTAACGAGACTGTTACCGTTTGTAAATCAAATTGGCATATTCAAGTTCTCATGTCTAAGCATGAATCCAGTCTTTTTCAATTGTACAAACCAAAAGGTTGGTAGCAAAATGATAAGTTACTAAACTAACAGCCTAATCTGGACCCTACAATCATGGACACAGCAAAGAACTACACTAAAATTCCATTTTCACAGGTGCATTTGAAGGATCTGCGGATCCATACTGAAGCCAATCCTTAGCGCAGACAAGAGCTTCAACTGTCTCCGGCCGCAAGGAACTCCTATACTGACCCAGCTCCTTGGAGCTAGTGTCAAACACAGATTCAGGACCAACGGTAGATACTGGAATTGTTAAAATATCACGAGCCATCATTGAAAGTGTTGGATACTTGAGCTTATTCAGTTTCCACCACCCTAAAACATCAAATTCTTGCACTCGAGGCAACAGTGACTCGTCCAAATACTGATCCAACTCTGATTTCATCTGTTGGCTGGTTGTCTCCATGATGTAGGCATCAAAGTCCGTAAGTCCATTGTCTGATAGAGGAGCTCCCTGGTGTTCTCCAGTTTTCATGCCATCTTCAACATTTCCTTGTTCAGTGTAAGTTGGAGTAAGAAGCAGAGGACGTGCCACATATTCAAGGAAGAGCTCATGTATCCCATCGTCAACCATCTTGATGTATGTGGGACCGTCTTCCCCATAAATTTTTGAAAAACTGAACTCAACAAACTTCATCTTGAATCGGGGGTCCATGACCACTGCAATTGCTAAAACCAGACTGCAGTCCTTCCAATATTTGTCAATCTTTTCTTTCATTGTTTTATCAATGGTGCTGTCGAAGGGATCCTCACTCGCGACTGCACGGGCCAGCTCAGTTTGAATCTTCCAGACCTCATGGAAGAAAGTTATGGCAGATGGGCTGGTGGCAGATGCAAGGATTTCGGCTGCATCATAGAGAGGTTTCAAGTATGTGCATAAGGTTTCAACCTGCTGCCAGTCATCCATGGATGGAGCCTGCTTGTAATCCGGATCAGAAGTGTCTAGGCAAGAGAACACTTCTTTCAATTCTGAAGCAGAGACCAGCATCTCATATGTTGTGTTCCACTGAGTATGGTCGTCAATAGACAGGCTTTTTTCACTGGGGACTTGAAGGTGCTGCTTGAGTTCAAGAAACTTTTCCTCATGGGATTCTGATGTTTTCACATATTTTACACTGTCACGAATTTTCTTCACAATCTCCTTCCCTAATAACAGCACATCTTTCACAATGTTGCTTAAAATACGAGCAATGCAGTTTCCAATGAGTAATTGACCATTGAGAATAAGGGAATTCCTGATGCAGAGCAAAGATCTAAGATTTTCAAGCCCAGGTTCTCCTACAGGATGATTATAAGTAACAGAAAATAGCTTGCCTTCCAAGCTCCAGTCTGAAAGGCAACAAGCAACTGCATGGCTGAGAGTACTGTCTGAATCAGGATATGGTTCCATCACAACATTAAGAACCCGCTTCTGTGGCTTCCAGTCACTGTCGGTGAAGTGTCCTGTTACAAATACGTAACCCAGGCTTTGACTTGAATTCCACATATTCAACGTAAGGCAAACACGTCCAGGCATTCCCTCAATATATTTCTTAACATTTTGCTTTTCCCTCAAGTAAGTGGCAACACAATCCCCTTGCACGGTATTGAAACTCACCATGCCAAAATGAGGTTGAAGACTTTGGATGAAAGTCATAAATCCAGTATGTTCGGCCATATGAAGTGGATAATCATGCATAATGATCATCTTGGCAATTTCATGACGGCAATGGTCTGAATCAAATGGAACATATGGGGAACTTGGGGACCTATAACGACGCTTTGGTTGACCAGATGCACTACTATTTCCACCCGTTCCTGGAGCATATGATGTCAACGAACTCCCCTGATTGCGAAGAAGAGCTGGGCAGGTTCCCTTGGCAATGTGACGTTTAAGGTGACTGGTACCAGCTACTTTGGAACCTGTGCTATAAGCAAAACTTTGCTTGCACTGCTTGCAGCATGCTCTTCTACATCCAGCACCAACTGTTTCTATGGTAAAATGTTCCCACACCATAGACTTCTTTTTTCTCCGCTTGTTAGGCCGTGTTTCCGGAGTACTCAATGCATTATTCTCTTCATGTATTGTCACAGCCAGTGCATTATTCTGCTCATGGTTTGCCATAACAATTGCATTGTCCTCTTCAAGAGTGGCAAGTGCATGATTCTCTTCCTGGGTTGCCACTGTCATCCCATTGTTCTCTTCAGTGGTTTCCACAGCCATTGCAGGATTCTCTTCAGAGGCTTCTGCGGTCATTCCATTATTCTCTTCAGGGGTTTCCCCAGTCATTCCATTATTATTCTCTTCGGCGGTTTCCATCTTATCTCAGACAACGGATTCCTGTTTCATCCAATAAAACAAATTACAGAAAAAAAAAAAATGGAAAAAAAAAAAATAGAATTAAACTCAAATGAAGTGATGATTAAAAAAAGGAAAAGTAAAATAGTGAGGGTAACGGACATAATGAAATTCAATGGAAAAGATTTATGTTGGAATAGCATATATTTGTTATGCAGTAGATAACCAATTAACTACTATGAAACAAGGAGTTTAGATAATAGCAAACTTTTTGAGATGACATTGCATGAAAAAAAAAACACCCCAGCAGAACCAATTCCAATTGCATGGGAAGACAAAAGGAAATGACAGAAGAGACCATTCAGTGAGAATTAATGCAGTACAAAGCACTGTGCGAAACAGTGCATAACTATTACTAAAAGGATAAAGCTACTCAAACTTGAATCGAAACCATTTGACTATAATAATTCCAAGACAAAAGATGCATATTAACTTTGTTTCAAATCAAAAGCGAGAATCTTCCAAATCTACGTGGCAGACAAAAATATGCTCTAGGAGCCTGTTGTGCGATGGGCCCACCACTTGCATAACTGTTCATTTGTTGCAATTTCTAACAAGAAGTTGCAATGTTTGGTCAAAAAGCTGGGAGGGCCCCTGGAGAGGTCACAACAATATGTCATCTCGCGTGGATCACGTTGGATTCTTCGTTACCCTTCCCTAATGCACGTGGCTCAGAGTCACATCGGCCATTCCATTCCACAATAATACTCGAACAAAGTCCCGCACAAAAGAAAAGGGCCCAGAAGAGCAATCAAAACCCAATTACAAACAGCAAACAGTAACAGATCTTCTATGTAAATGAGAATATAACGTTCTTCTGCGGCTGCTAATTCAAACAAACAGCGACATAAACTAGCTAGGAGCCCGAATCAGAAAGGGCCCATATCAAAAATAAACGAACGATCTATCTAATAAAAAGTAGTGAAATTCAAAGATCGAGCCTACATCGGCAATGAAGCGAACGCAACAAGCTGAAAACATACAATTTATGTATATATGTATGAAACCATTAAAAATTTTTTTACCGAATCTTTAACCTTGAATAATAGCACACGCACATCTCAATCTCCGCCCTACTTTCTTTTAATCAAAGCTAATGAAGACTTCCACACAGTAACATCATTAAGGAAGCAAAACCAAGAACGCGACAAGGAAATTAAAGTGAAACTAGAACGGAGAAAACGAGAATAGGAAAACCGATTAATCGATAGAAAAAAATTAAAAAAAAAAAAAGGATAGGCCTAAGCCTAGGGGATTGGGTCTTTTACCGGCGGCGAAAATAGATACAGGGAGCTCGACGGTGGAGCTCCGGCGTCTCTCACAAGATCTAGGGTTTTTTAACAGTAGGAGAGAGAGCGAGGAAAGATTTGTTGGGCTTGGAGTTAGCAGAACAGACCCAAGCCGATAAGCTAATTGGACCCGAGAGAGTGTTTAAAAAAACAGAAGGCGTCGCGGTTGGGGGGCTGTGGGGGGGTGGTGGGTTTGGTTTGCTTTGGGACCGTGGTGTTCGTGTGTTTGGATCAAAACGAACGAGACAAGGGACGATGACGGTTGGTTGGTGGATTGGCGTTTCGAGTTGAAAGAGAGATTACAATACACACACCCAACGCAAAGTTACTTAACAGTGAAGGACCACAAAGCCCACACAATCACACACGCACGCATCACTCGCTTGTCTCTTCTCCACAACTTCGGTTTTTTTTTTTCATGATGTGGATAGGCGTATGTACTGTACGGTGGCCCACCCAATATAGATGGACCGTTCAAATTTTGGGGGGCAATGGGTCCACGTTGGTTCTTTTCGGTTTTGGTATTGGTCTAGCTCTCCCTCTCTCTCTCTCTCTACGCGAGCCCAATCAGGTGTGCCCATTTTGGAGAATTTTGAATTAAGAAAAAGAAAATCTGAAAATTTTGTGCAATTTGAATTTTAGGGAAGGGGCTGTGATGGGATAAGACTATATTAGAATTTTTATATGTAAAACACATCAGAGTCACGGCGTATTGGTAAAGGTAATCTTTGTCTACTCAATTAAATAATAATAATAATAAAAAAGAAAAATAATGGTGTTGCATCTGATTAATTACAAGTCATTGACCAAATGATCGTGAGATTAACGAATTAATTGCTACTTCGGGAAAGCATTTCTGACCATTGAGCTTTGATTTAAACATCAAGCCAATATAACAACGGAAAACTCATTTTCTTGGCTTGATTTTAAAATAAGAACCATAGGAATGTCACGGCCATTGCGTATGATTCACATCATATATTGGATGCAAACTTACAAAGGAAAGAAGCTAATGCATAATTCAAACCACAACTCGTAAAACCCATTGCTTTTAAAGTACCCAAGTCAACGTGCTGCGCCCATTATTCTGTGACCCAAAGCCCTGGTTAGCAGCAATCTACACTACAAAATTTTATGGCAGCTGTGCATTGCATGGGCTCTGAAAGCCTCTCCCTTGCGAGATATATGAGCCTTATGGACCTCTACGCACGGTTGCATTCATACACCCTGTTAGAAATGGGGCTTGGCCCACTCCTCCACATGTTTGATTCAACCATTCTTTGCGCTAAAGATAGTGGTTCATTTGATTTCCAAGGCTTAACATGGCTCCAGATAATTTCCTTCCTGTGATTTGGAAGAATCTTCGAAGAGTTTTCTAAAGCAAAAGCGAAGTCTCTCCCGAGTATCAAATAGATAATGCATCAACAAATTGATGCAACTTTTTTTATAGTTAGCCCTTTATAGTCGTGCTTTTGTTTCTTGTGCGGTCTCCCTTTTAATTTGTCCAAAGACAAAGGTCTCCACCGTATGTTGTGAAATGCGAGTTTCTTGCTTCTAATTTCAGCAATCTCGTGCGCAAAGGAGTTCTATTATCTGCCAATTATATTTTATTAAGGGAAGTTGGCTTTTACGTTTGGGTATCATATATTTAGAAAATACAAAAACGACCCATTGAGCATCAAAACAAAAAAATGAATTTTCAACGAAATCCCCCGCTAGCTACCAGTAAAGTTGATACCACTATGTTATTAATTTTGATTAGGGGTCTGCTTTCACCGAAAATTAATGGTTTTTATCATTGAGCTGGTCCAGTTTGTGAGCTGATCTTCTTAATTGATGAGTCACCCCTCACTTGAAGGACACTCCCCCAAAGTAGTCTTGAACAGTTTATGCTGCCCGGTCAACCTGTAAATCTTCTATTCACTTCCCTTCGCACCAATTAGCTGTGATATAAGACACACAAAAGCTGACAAAATCCACCTCCCCTGACTCTGACTATTATAATCTAGGATCTACAATTGATAAGCAGTTATTAAAATAAAAATAAAAATTGATGGTAGAAAGAAAAGATCGATAACTTAAATTGAATAGAACGGAGCATGGGAAGCGAAGGACAGAGTTGTGGATTGAATCAAAATTGGACAAACCCCGCTTCAGTGGATGTCGGGCACGTATGAATTGAGAAAGTGTCAGAGATATGTATCCCGAGAAAAGAGTGCGTGCGTTTCCATGCAACTGTCTCACAGTTTATACACGTTTTGGTTACACAGCTTTCCTGGATGGACAGTAATCAAAGTTCAACGTTGTAGGCTGTTGGCTTATAGGATACAAATTGGGCTTTGAAACCCCAAAACACACGTAATTCTACGCAAATGACAAGGAAAGAAAGATGGTCTCGATTCAAATCGAACAACTGTAAATATTTTTTTCAAGAAGAAACAATATTATTCCCAAAAAAAAAAAAAAAAAAACAACACTACTTATCCAGACCCCTCGGTGTGAGAGACATCATGCACAGCAATACCCCTTTTAACGTCTTGGTTTTTGCGAAATTTGGAGAAACTCTGCTAAGAAGTAGGGAGTGAATATCAGCGAAATCAGTTCACCGAATTTAACAGCTACCGATTCCGGAGGAGAGAAATCCATAGAATAAGGAACCAGTGGTACTGGACTTCAGCAGTCGACTTTGACCTCTTCACCCTTTGTAATTGCCTTTTTCGGCCAAAAACTATGTATATACTTGATTGTGTAGTGTGGGCTACAATAAGGCAATGCGCTTGTGGGGCGTATTTTGACAGCAATTACTATGATGTGGATAGCGGATGGCCCGTTCTCAGCAGTTTGAAAACAATGGCCTTTATCGAACTGGCCACCAGTGTGGTGTGGTGACAGTTTTGACAATGGTCTCTATCAAAACTGGTCACCGAGGTGGTGTGGTGACAGTTTTGACGAGTTTAAACCAGTGCTCTAGACTAAGAGCGAGTGTTTCTATCGATAGATCACCCAAATGTATGTGAATAATAATTTGATTTAGAGTAACGTGGGTGACATTGAAGTTTATTACATTTTTTCTTAAATTTATGACATAGGTTACTATGATACATATCTTGCTTAACTGGCGAATTTGCCCGACAAAATTTTCTATTAAAAAAAAAAAAAAAAAATGATATTTGCTTAGAATCTGGCTAATTCGATGAATTTTGACTTCAAACAATTTACTATCAAAAATGAAATGCTAATACTCAATTAAGGGGGGAGATCTTCTTGGACGCCTCCACATATATCGTTACCATGTGAACATCAAAATTAAAAAATGTCAATTGCACGGCTTAATATTCCTTCAACTAATTTTCAATCAAGAAATAATTTCTAATTGTTAGGCATAAATTAATGGAGCGCTTCATGGGTCCCTATGTCAAAGTTTCTTCAATTAATTAGCATCCAAAAGATTCCATACATCGGCCATATCTAGAAATCAATTGTTTTCCACACACACGCACAAAAGAAGCGTTGTGACAAAGACTGGTAGTGTTAAATGACTTAAATCACATCCAATCACCGGCAAACCAGAAGCCTTAATTAGTGAAAATATGGGGGACCTCAATTAGTGATTGCCAGCTAACTTAAGCACTAAAACCCACTAACCCCCAAATGTAAACAACTAAACAAATCTCAAACGTTACGCATCTCTGTGCGTGTGTGTGTGTTTGTAGAGAGTGACTTAACGTGGGGACATTCACTCTTCTTGTTGTTGTTGTTGTTGTTGTTGTTCCATATCACTTGACAAATAGCAAAGGTCCAAAGGCAAATATATGGTATAAATATTAGAAATGTACCACTAAATAATTATATTTATTTTAATACATGATAATTATAAGAGAATATTAATGTATTTTTATTTATTTATATTAACAAAAGAAATATAATTATTTGATATTTATTATTTAATATTTTATATATATTGTCTTCCGTTTATTTATTTGCTTATATTTACGTAACTTTCTCATAATTGAAAATGTCCAACACCACACTAGCCCGACAAAGCAACCTCCGTCCCCGGGAAAAACGGGCTGTGCTGTCAACACCCACGCGCGTTGCCACGATGGGTCCGTCATCCCATTCGCTTTCATGTGAACGCGGACGGATATTAATCTTCCTCATTTTTGGGCTAATTTCTCCTTAATTCATCCTGCAAAGAATTATTTTCTAGTTATAAATCCATCCTAACAATTGAAATTTTTGTTAACAATTAATTGGAGATATACCCATTTGCCAATTAAGCCAATTAGAACTCGATTGTTTCCTGCTCTGTGGTCTACCAAATTATTATTAGTACATAGACATGAGAACTCCTGGCGTCTAACTCTACAGGGAGATCAGACTTTTAGAGAAGCATAAATTGACAAAAAGTTTGGTCATCAATATTGTCATAGGTTTCCACCTAGCTAGTATTGTGATTTTATTTTTTGTCATCTTCACCTGTCATTGATCGGTAATGATTAATTCAATTCACCGATCAATTCTAATTTTTGGATCCTAAATTATTTCAAGGTTGAAGATCTCAAATTATAACTTATTTAAAAAAAAAAAAAAAAATCAATGCTAGTATTATGTTGTACAACAAAGCAATGATTGTTAACGTAATGGACGGAAAAAATGAGATCATTTCCTTTTGGTCAAGACGAAAGGTGGATCCCATGTTTCTTATTCAACTAATTATGGCAGTTTTGTTAAAATCTTTTAAGTATGCATTTCAGTTTTAGTAAGTTTGTTCTTTTTTCTTTTCTCTCGACCTTACAATTTTCCTTGTAACTAAACAAAATAATAATAAGCAATAACTCAAATTGAACAGAAGGAGAAACAGATTCGATTGCACAAACTAAATCTGAACAAGCATCGTAGATTTGGGTTAACAATATCGACACAAGATTGCATAACTTTGCTGATTTTAAAATTAATTACTCATGCATATGGAACAAATATTTTCATTTTTTTTTTTTATTTGCCCATTAGAAACTGAGCTACACTAGAGGATGGTTCTTGGTAGTTTTATGGAGCCTCCTCCACCGACAATATGATTTAAGCAATTGAAAATGCATCGGTCCAGTTTAAATTCAATAGCTGGAATTAATGCATCGCGGCCGGTCAAGTTTGTTGCTAATACGAGGAAAGACCAATTTAAATTTAATCATTTAATTAGCTTTCATATTTGCCATGGACATTCTGTATTAAATTAAAACAGGAGTGAGTCTGGATGGAGCATTGAATCTCAATATTATGTACCATATACTTTTGAACTTTTGTACCATTTCTCACACTAAATAGAACGGTTGTGACCAATCAATCACTATATTCTTAAATAGTCATATCCTGTTCTTTACTTTTGTGAGAAATTCAATACTATATAGGATGTTCTTCATGTGACAATTCTAACTTTTATTAGTCAGAAGATAGAACCTCTGTTAGGAGGAGGTCCCCGAGCGACAAAAATTAAGGATTTTCAACATTAAATTGGAAAGTCAAAAGAATATCTTTGTATGGAGCTCACACAAAATAGGCTTTTGTCTCTCTTGTGGGGAAAAAATATAAATTAAAAAAACTCCTGGATGAATGAAATTGGAAGGAGAACGGAAAAAAAAAACGAAAAAAGGTAGCAAACCTCCGAGCCAAGATTTTAAAAATTATATTGCCCCTAATTAATTTAATCCATAAAATTAACAAATTAATAAATCGAACAATTTGTCTATAAATAATCAAATTGGAACTAATTTTTACTGTTTAGTCCGTTTTAAAGTGACACGTTGTACAATTTGAGCACGCCATGCGGTCTAAAAATTGCTGAAAATTTTAATCACCTCTTCGTGCTCCTCAATATCTCAAACAAATGTATTCGAGAAATCCCAAAAAGAATTTTATCATTACTCCAAAGTGTATATTAATAAATTTTTACGATTTGCTATTTATTATATATTTATATTATTTTTTTTAAAATATTTATATTATATTTTATATTTATTATTTTATTTTAAATTATATTTTTTATATTATAATATTTTATTTTTAAAAATAAAACATATAAATTATTTTATAATAAAAATATATAAAGTAATATGTATTTATTAAACTTAAATTTATTAATATAATATATATTTATTAATTTTTTATTAATATAATATATTTATTAATTTTTTATATTACCATAAGTTAAATAATAATATTTTGATATTTTATCAATACAACATATAACACTTATATTTTATATATTATTATATTTTATTTATTAATATTTTGATATTATATATATATATATTAATTTTTTATATATTTAATAATAAATATTAATTTTATTAATTTAATAAAAAATAAATGAATTAAATCAATAATTTAAATTTAAATTTTTAAACTCTCTGGTTTAATGCTTTGGTCCAAAACTAATCAATTTATTCCGTGAGTTGAGCGTACAGTCAGTTGCACAAACGGCGCGTAAAGGAATAGACCTCTCGGACGGATATGAACTGGTATCCATCATGTGCACCACTAGGATAAATGCCACCGCTAGATCTGGCAGGTTGCATCAGAGCCGCACGTACATTCACGGAAATTTTACAATATTATACATGGAATTATGTCGCTAGGTTTGATGGGATCATCAAACGTAGACAGCTTTTTTATTAAATATTTATAAATAGGGTAAGGGGGTATAGGAAGAGCAAAAAAGATTATTAAAAAAAAAAAAAAAAGGGGTGAGGTTCGGTAATCTCAGGCCCAATATTCTTCTCGGGATTGCTGGTAAAAGGACCTTCAATCCCCCCTATAACTAAACCCACCTTGCTCACCCCTAAACCTACATCCTCCTTGCAACACAAAACCTCTCTCTCTGTCTCCTTCTCTCTTTCTGGTTCACTTTCTCTGTGATTTCTTGTGTAGGGTTTGATGGGGTATCTTCTGAAAAGAAAACGAAAAATCAAATCTTTGCTGATATTTCCATATGGGGTTTTTGACAAAATAAGCAAATGGTCCTCTTTGTATTCTTCCACAGCTTTCTTGAACTGCATCTATTAGATTTGTTGTAGTTGTTGCATGCCACAATTGACGACATGTGGGTTTGCGGTTCAATAAAGCTGTGGGAAGATACAGACAGGGTCAAGTAAAGTTCTGCTGCCTCAAAGACCATCGAAATCGATATCATCTGTTGGTCCTTCTTGATCGGTATACTGTTCAAAATTGCTTGCTCTATTTGATTCACTGATTTTTTATTTTCTAATTGTAAGTTCTATTTCCTATTTACTCATTAGTTGCATGATTTATATAGCCATCGCAGCTTCTGGCTTAGAATGGCTTCCAGCAGGCATTTCTATTTTGGTCTGACACGATGGATGGATCATAGATCCAAGTTATTATCTTCTTTCAAATTTTTATTCATTATATCATTGATGACTTGACTGTGTTCAATTTTTTAATCTTTGGGGGTCTAACAGATCACAGCAATTAGTTCGAGCTGCCAAGCACAATGGATTCTAAGCTCTTAGCTGCTCTGCAGAGAAAACCATCAATAATTAATCTCTCTCACTCTCTCTCTCTCCCTCTAAAACACGCTCTGTGGGGTGTCTACATCTGTGGTGTTGGAGAGTTTGTGTGTGGATATTAAGAGTTAACAGAATATCTTAGATCAGTAATTTCCCGCCACATTTTCCTTCCACTTTTACCTTTACCAGAAGACTGCTACAAAGTTTCATCGAGCAGTTATTTTGAATATGAGATTTTTTATTTTTCTTTTTAAGTTTGGGTCCCGGTCTCCATTGAATTTCTTGTACCAGCGATATTTCAGATTTTCCTTTATTCAGTTAGATTTAATTGCCCTATTATCCTTTTTTTTTTTTTTTTTTAATTGTTTGTGGCGGTTTCGTTGCAGGGTTAATTTTATAATGTAGACGAGAACGAGAAGCCATATCATTTGATATTTGAAGTGAACTGTTATAGGCCCCTTGAACTGTATTCATACTGTGTCAGTTGATGCAATAACAGTAAAATTAAGTCCTTTTCCATACATTCCAGCTAAAGATTCCTCTGAGTTTTTCGTCTGATGTGTAATTCATAGGCTTTCTGTTTTTTTTTTTTTTTTTCCTTCAATATATATCATTGACAACTAATTTGCTTTTGGTGTGTGATGTGCATAATTCATGTCTACTTTGACAGTTTAAGCAAATTAGGTTTCCCTTTATGTTCTTGTGTACAAGTAATTATATAAGGATATATGTGATGGACCACAAGCTTGCCAATTGCCGTTGCCTTTTCTCATTTGGAGTTAAACAGTTGAGTCCAAATATGCACAAAACCTTCGAGCCACTCGTTTTAGGTCTTCGGTGCTATCCTGATAGGCTGAAACAGTTGGAGCTAGGTGTAACTTTGATGAAAGTAGAATACCTACAAACTTAAAACTGCACCAAGATGATCAGATTTGTAACCAGTGCAAGTTGAGCCAAAAATAAAAAGAAAAAGATAAAAAAAAAAAAAAAAGGCAAAAGTAATGGTAGAAGAAAATTAGGGTTTTCTACGCACAAACCAAGGTAAAGACAACTAAGTAGGAGGATAAAAGTCTCAAATTGTCGTCCAAAAAGAACATATTGTCTTGTCCTGTTAGAGCTAGCATGTTGTAGAAGCAGATCATGTTGTTCTTGCCTTTGTTGTGGACAATGGGAAGAAGGAACATAGCTTTCTTCCATATACACAACTGGGCGGATCTTGCATGACCGAACTAATGTCCGAGCCGTCATTCATGTGCCGTATAAATGATCCCTTGTGGCAAACCTAATGCTCTAGAAGCAGAAAGCTATGTTAGTAATTTATAACAGTTAAAAGAATCTGATGAGAAAGTTCAATGTGCGGTTAGCAATGAATGAGAACTTGGCAGAATTTCAGGAAATTCACGGACAAACCCCAAAATTTGCTCTTTTGTTTAGACATTGCACACAGGCCACACGTGCATATTCTACCTAACTCACAAGCTAGGGTGCATATCTTAATGTTGCCAACTATTGAACATATATTATACTCGCTGAACTTTTAGTTTAAGATCTTGAATATTAATGTTGCCGACATTTATGTTTTAATCTTTTCCTTTATAATTGTGTGCCTTTACCTATGTTGCCTTTGCTTTTAGAGTGGCATGCTCATTATATCCACTGAGTTTGCACGCTTAAAGCTAAACAAAAGGGATTGGCTAGAAGTATTGAATTTATCTGTGTTGATTTCCAATCACTCGTCCAAAGTCAAAAAGTTGAGTTTGTTTAAAACCTTTTATGGCTTTTCATTTCTAGAGAAAGAAAGATGCTGCCGGCCAGGAAAGCAATTTCCTTGTGCTTTGTGAAAATGAAAGGAGAGATGGTTAACAAGTGTAAAAATCAGCTGAAAATAACTTAAATGACTTATTTGCGATGGAGTGACGCCGATTCCGATTTTATACATATTTTTCAGTCCTTGATTAACTTTATTGGCTCTTGTGCTTTGAAACAAAAAGGCAATTTATTATTATTATTATTATTATTATTATTTTGAAAAAAGAAAGGTTGACATTAAGTTCTATTGTCCATGCACAAAAGTCAATTAGGGCTATAGTTGGACGGAGGGATGCACGGTAATAAAGTCTCTTGCCGAATAATTTTGTTTTTTCTTTTTTTTTTTTTTTAACGTAATGCATTGTTAAGAAATACATTTTTTTTTTTTTTTAAGATATACTACATTTTCCTCAAGTTGCAGGAGAAAAAAAAAATTATATTTGACTTGAGCCCCACTCACACTCATTGCGTCTACATAATGGTAGTGGTGCTCCTTTTGATATTATATGGTTATGACCTATGAGGAATCCTTGCCAATTGATTAATCAAGAAGTTTTAATTTAGATCTAGTCTCCTATAGTTTTTAAAAGTCTGTCTACATTTATATTAAGCAAACAGCCAGTTACCCACACACGTGCGCAGATTCTTGTATAAATGGTTTTGATATTCAAATAATTACATGGGTGATGCATGCATGTATAGATGCCGATGTACGCATGATTCCCATTTTTATTTCAGCAAAAGTTTTTACCAATGTCAAGCTAATTTTCAACGCCCAATAATTGATTTTCCTTTTCAATTACAATGAATGAATGTATGATGCATTTTTTTTCATCTATTCATGTAAAAACATTGATATACTTTACCTACCCGGTTTGGAAGATGTGTGTATATGGTATGCCCACATCCATTTGGTATGTCACCAAAGCAATCTTGATGTCACATAGTTGGCAACAATTGGCTAAGCCACAATAGAGTTTTCAAGTGTGAGAGTAGCAATATTCCCTTCTATTGCAAGTATGAGTTGTATAATTTATGCATATATAATAAGGCATTTGAAGCGCAGAACAAATCGACCCATGATTGTTCATTTATTGTCTGTACAATTTTAACATTCCTTTCAAGGTCAACGAAGTTGCCGAAGCTGTAGCTTTTGCAGTTCATAAGATAGGGCCATATTATTTGAAGTTGTTTAGAGCAGTGGTTTGATGTCAAAAGCGACATGACTGCTCCAGTTTCCCCACCCACATGGAAGCTGCAATGCTTTCGCTTTGCCTCTGCCATTTCCCTTTCAGCTCCACCTAGTTTCTAGTGTGTAAGTTGTAGCCAGTGTTACTAGATTTCCCCCCCCCCCCCGCCTTTTTTTTTTAGTTCCTTACACGATTCCTTCTATCCTTGTTAATATATATTGTGAGCTTGGAATGCTGTTTTCTAGTTAATTATAGGTTTGAAATTGCAATCCTTATCACTAGAGCCCAGTAGCTCCAATTAAGACTATGTTAACCTATATTGGAGCATTGCCGGTGACCCACAATTTGAAAACTTGAACGCAAAGAACACTCAATCTCTGTGCAAGTGTACTAATCACGCAAGTTTGAGGTGGTTTTCGAGGAGTTGATCCTGTTAACCTTGGAACTCCGTGGCCCATGGTTTAACACCGTAAATGGGTAGGGCTGCGGAGATATAGGCATTGATGTATGGGCGGGTAGGGGCAAAGTTGTACATACAGGAGATTGGAGTACATTTTATGGGTACTACTGTTCCTGGGGTCATGGTTTTGTGGTTGGTTTTCGCGAATTTCCACATATTTCTCTTTGAGAAGAGGAATTTTGTTCTTGTTAGGCACGGTGCCGGTGTACCTAGTTTTGATTTTGATCAATAAAGAGAATTGCTGTTATAAAATAAAATAAAAACAGAAGAAAACCTTACCTGGAACTCTGTAGTAGCAATAAGCTTATATTCCCTTTGCAGTTTTCTTCTTGCAAAAGACGTGTTGAGTATTTTGGAACATTTTATCTCTGCCTGGCACCCGTATTTCAAGTCTTCAGTGCCTCCTATGGAGAAAAGTTCCTTAATCTCCAAAAATTGTTGGCTGAGAGCATCTCTCATCAGCATCTTCCAACATCAAAAACTTTCTTGATAGTGCTGCCCCATAAGCAGGTGACACACACTGACCAAGTATTTTTTTTTTTTTTTCTCTAAAATGCAAAATAACCTAAATCTTCTTCAATTAAGAAATGCCAACCACTGTAAGTGCTAACCGTATCTTGTGATGGGGTGTCGTTTTATATAATCATCCTTTCCCTTATTTACTTCCTATTCCTCAATCTGCCAGTCAGTCCGTCGGATACGAAAATTTGTTCAACTTGCTTAAGGAAAAAATAAAATAAAATAATTGCCGTTTACCTCAAAACTGCCTTTGGAGAAATTAAACAAATTATGAGGAAAAAGTTGACATGAAGCACCCAGTTCCACTTGTCAGGTGAAATTGGTATAAGGAATTACTGAATTGAATCCCACACACTTTTTGATGTAGCCGTTTTGTTCTCAGGACTTACATAAACAGGTACTGCAAGAAAAAGGAGGAAATGTAGGTGAAAAGCATGAGTCGCGGTGTCCATAGGGAAATTAATTACCGTACGGAAAATTGAGTTGGTCAGCCCTGTTCTTTGGCTTTAATTTGCAGCATGGCAGCAAAATGAAACTACCATGTCATCCCCCACCATAGGAATTTGGACCATTCACCATGGTAGGGTCAGCATTTGCAGAGATTCTTTTTCTTGTTTTTGGCGACGAAAGTTGTTCGACTTCTTGTCTCAAAAGTAAAGAAACTATACTTAACGAATTTGCAGATAAAAACAGCTCCAACTTGGGATCGGAACAATTTTGGCACTTCATGTACCTGTTGTGTCGCCAAGTAACTATCCATTGGATACCAAATGAATTAACCGGATAGGATTTCCCGAGTGCTAGATTTCAAGGCTCTCAATTCTCATATTAGCAATTATTCCCTCAGTGCATTAACAATATCTCAACTGCTACCGTGTTCAGGTCTGCCATCCCTCGCTGTCTGTCCTACTATAAAACAGTTTTTAGTGGTCCAATCTTTCAACAGCATTTCTGCATATCATTGGCTAAACATTGAAAGAGATGAGCCCTCACTTAATGACATGCGTTACGCAAAAGATTCCCTCCCAATGCATAATTATTTCTGTCAGAACATTTTTAAAATGTAAAAGTGTGTCTCACTTGATAATTATACAAAGGTGTTTTTTTTTTTTTTTTGATAAATAGACACATTAATAGTGTTACATCTCCCTTAATGAATAACCATAGACTTCTAATATATGTGTTATGATCATTCACATGTGATACAATGAAAATGATTTTCCTCTCAAAATTGAAACACAAATGACTTGATTTTAATAATATAAATTATAATTAATTATATTCCATTTTATGGTAGAAGAAAATTTACTATAATCCCTGTAACATAAAAAATGAGGATAAATTTATTTTTTTTAAAAAAAAAAAAACATTGTTATATAAATTGAAACAGTTTTCACATTTTCTAATAAAGCTCTACAGAAATTTAACAATTTCTCTCTAATCAAACCACAACACCCCTCTCCCCATTAATCATGATTTTGAACAATGCTTCTGTTTTTCATCATACAACCGGTGCTTAAAGAAATTGTTGCAATCATATCCCAATTTTATGGAGCCATAATTTACAGTAGTAAAACTTATAGCGGTGTCTGGGACGTGCTAGTTGCCCAGACTACGGTTGTGTGATACTAGAGAGCCTAAAAAGATAAGCTAAACTAACGACGAAGTGGTTGAAACGTCTGTGAGGAGTCCCCGTGATGCAAACTAGCTTTAATTTGCTTTGGCTGTAATCATCCAAGGACGTGTTTGCAAGTGGGTTTACAGTTACCACCTCTGATCAAAAGATGACAAGGATCTCAGTAGGAACAAATTTGGTCCTACGTAGCTCCAGTAGGAATTCAATAGCTTACAGACAATTAGGAATTGTGGAAAGTTTGGTGCCACACAGAAATCGACAATTACGTACAAAGTTTTGTCATTTCTGTTAGATCAAACAAAAATCAACTATGACCATAATCAGAGAATAAAGCAGAAGGGAAAAACAAAAATAATTAAGTAGGTTGGACAGTTGAATTCGTCAGCTAGACAGCTAAGAATACGTAGTGACAATTCCAATTACGTGACCTAATAAATCCATGTACATTTTGCATATACTTCAACTACCACTGTGTGGGTATCCCACACAGAAAGTGTTCTTAGACTTGTGGAAGAGAGGAAGAATCGGGGGTTAAAAAAAACTGCAGTCAAGCTGAGAGAGTGGTTAAAAGCGATGTCACAAAGTGACAAAATTTAACCTTTTTCACGGAAATGTAGGAGATTGGATCCTCTTAGGAGGAAATCAAATGTCCAACAAGAAGAACTATCATCATTGACGATAAAAGGGAAACACTGGGGAATCTTCCCCGCAAACAAACTCTCTTTTCACAATTTTGACTGATTGATCAACGGAGATGTGCTCCATTACCTAATACAACTAGGAAACTGTGCGTAGCTGTATGGAATTATCCTGGCGCCCTCTCCTGGCATGGCTATAAAATTAATGAACAGAAAACTTTGTTCTCCTCCCTCCGCAGGAAAGTTTTTTTTTTTTCTTTTGGGTGGAAAATTTGGGGATAGAGGATGAAAACCCGCATCATAATTCACCATTAAAGCCACTTTTTCCCATAGGAAATGCAAGAATCAAGAGTAAGCACATTAAAGACTCAAAATTTGGTCTATATTACAGGAGAATTTAGAGAATTACCGTGATTCATATGGAGAGAAAGGCTACCAAACCGGCTTCAAATCATTGCATGAAGCGTGATGGAGCAAGAGAGGATCGATCTTGACCACAAGTGCAAGCAACTAGTAAACTGAAGAGATGTGAAAAAGGGAAAAAGGTGAATTAACTGAAGAAATCCTGAATTGCCATGTTTTCCCACAGCTTTCTTGAGCTTCCATGTATGGTGCTTTATACAAAGATTATAAAAAGCAGTACAAGAAAGTTCAAGAAAGCTGTGGAATAGCATGACCAGGACTTGCAAAAGAATCAAAACAAGAAAAAGAAAAAGAAAAATCCTCCAGTTATTTTTCAGATCTCAAACACCCCTTCAATCTTTTCGCAATTTCTTGCACTGAAAATATAGTGATACACTGAGACAGAGGGGTAGAGTGACAGCGAGAAAAACGGAGCATGCCCATACAGCATCTCATGGACCACTCTACCATATATAAAGGTGCTAGCAGCTTTATAGAGAAGGGGCGTAAGAGTACTGAGAAGGGCTCAAGTTCACTTCACTCACAGGACCGCATTTTACTCACAAAAAGCCTACCTTTACCAATTTCCAGTGAGTGGGCAGTGGGGTACTTGTAACAAAAACAAAAATAGTCTGATTGGCAAAAGAGAAAGCACACTTTTTTTTTTTTGGGAGGGGGGGGAATATTTTTTCAAAAAAAAAAAAAAAAAGGTGAAATTTTATGTGAAAAGAAAAGGGAAATTAGGAAATTAAAAAATAAAATAAAATAAAATAAGTCGAGGGGAGAAATTCACTAGAATGTTCCCATCCCCATCACATGACACTAGGTGAATATGTGATCGTCAAGATCACCTTGTGTATTTTATTGGTAACTAAATGCATCGATTGTTTATGGTCCCCCAATCGCTATGGTTTTTTCTTCTTTGTTTGACATAAAACCCATGCAGGCATGCATCAAGTTATGATCATCAATCATGAAATCGTGATTGTCCACTCCTTTGCCCGGGATAGTTTAGTGGGAGTGGGACTGTTCTTGGGTCCAAGCTAACAACAGAAGAAATAGTTTCTTGCGCTTGTTTGTATGGCGTCCTCCTGCTATATAAATTCATTAAATAACCCTACGATGCATGTTCTTCCAGTCTTGGAACAAATTAAATACATGATTAGATTTTACACATAATGTAACTTATTGACTACTTGATTTAAGTTACTATTGTTAAAGAAAATCAAATTTATGGAGCCAACCCAGGTAGTTGGAGATCAAATTTGATTTTAAATTTTTAAAACCAAAAATTAAACCAATCATCCCACTAGATTTCGTTAATAAAACCCATCGATTAACACCATCTTCGTTGCTGGTTAATATGTATTCATCTTCATACCCACAATACATTTTCAAGTACAATTACAACCAACACAGACAAAGAGCCAAGTGGCAATAAATGGGAGAAAAAAAAAAAAAGGTATTTGAAAGGTGACAAATATATATATATATATATATATGTGCCCTCTGTCAACTCTATTTTATTTTGTCCATTATGAAAAATCTGTCACAATGGCTTGGAGATCGTGGGTTTTTGAGGCATGATTGCGTATTTGTACATTGAATGGCTTTACAATATAATCGTATGGTTCCTAAAATAACATACATCCCCACATAATTGCTGAAGATGGACAGCGTGAGGATAACTTTTGATTTTATAATCACACCATTATGTGGGGCGACGTCAAACAAAAAATAAATAAATAAATAAAACAGTGTGCTGTGGTGCTTAGGCTTGTGGCCCCCGCCAGCCTCAGAAACGGGCCCATCTTATAATGGTCCGTTTCAATATTCACAGTGACCCGTTCCAACTGGGTCCACGTCATCACTGCCGTGGCGTTAAATCCAAGCTTTCAGTTTGTTTTGTTTCGTTAGACGTACGGTTGAAAAATATGGGTGCGGCTGTCAATATCGTGGGAAGGGGGGGTTAACGGGATGAACCATATACAGGCAAAAACAGTCCCTAAAGAGGAGAAAATTATATTTTATACCTTCAATTTAAAGTATTTTTTATTTTACATCTCATATTTTTTACAATTATTAAAAAAAAAAAAAAAAACAACCAATTGCCCCTGATAACAAAAAAATAAAAAATAAAAATCATTAGTTTGTGTTAATAAAAGTTACTTTAAGTTATTAAAATGTCATTAAAAATAAATAATTTAAAAGGATCAAAATATCTTAATATTCACCCTTTTCTCTTCTCCTGATTCGTAACCTTCGCTTTCTTTCTTCCTCCGCCACTACCATTTTTTTCCCACCCACCACTACGACACTTTCTTCCTTCGGGTACGTGGTGACGTAATATGTAAGTATAGGGCAAGAGCCAAGATGATGCATCAACTTCTCGATTCAGTCTCTTATAATATTTTATGGAGCAATACAACGCATTTGCTAGTAAATATATTCGGAGGACTGTGACTGTGATTTATGTCAGAAGGCTATGCAATTTAAATTTCACTATGTTCAAAAGAAAATCTTTAAAATATCCAAAATTCCCTCCGTTGTAATTCTAGCCGAGATTTAAATGCGTTCTGAGTTTCAAAGTTAGATTCGAGCAATTATCCCAAGTATAAGTTAATCTAATGGGTCTAGTCTATGCAAACCAAAACTTAATCATCTCCGTAATTAAATAATAGTTTTCTTTGACTTATTTGCAATTAAAGAAGACGAAGATAATGTCTCGATTCTAATTTAGATCTGTCTTCTTGTCTACCCATCTCGCGCGTGTGAAAGTTGTTTACGAGTTCGTAGTTATGTATACATATATATATATATATATATATGACTTTTTATTCAAATTGTTAGAGACTTGTGACTTTGTGAGTCTTTACACATGTTATTATGATTTAATGTTTCATTTCATTCACACCGACTGTTTTTATCAAGAGAAGTGATCGGATATTAAACAATTATAAATATAAAATTAATAATCAGATGGTGGGATTTAATTTTTTCTTAATAAACTTGTCTCTAATTTGTTTCAAAAAAATTCATATTCTTACAATATTTCTGATTGAATTATTGCAAGATTAGGAAATGAATGCCGTCGTGATTTGATAGCATGTGTGCGACGTGTAGTCGAGGAAAGCTAAAATCGAAGTGTCGATATATTTCTTTTCGATGTCACATCGTTGCTGCCAATTTGTCTCTTCCCTATCTCATCCACTATCATGGGCAAATGTCAAGATCAGGGGTCTCCTCCTTTTGCAGGCCAGGCCTTACCCCACCCCGACCTCGGGCTCAAGCGCACTAGCCCGTATACAATACAGATAGCTTGCGCAGATCACTGATCGTCTTCGAGGATAAAGACATGACAAGATGTTTGCTTTTTAGGATTTGAAAATGTTTACAAATTACACGGGAAGATCAAATATCGTAGATATTTCCTCTGCTGAAAATGGATATATCTCCGTCACCGATCATTAGTAATTTAAGTAATTAATTAATTTATTCATATTTTATAAATTATTAATTTAAATTTTTATTAAAATAATTAGTACAATTAAATATATATAATTGTAAAATTTATTGAATTTTATTTTTGAATACTGTAGTGTTTAATTCAATTTTTCGTAAATTCAGTAATATGGGTGAGTATACTGTATTGTGTGCCGACGGCAAATTGTGGGTCTTACCGCAATTTTTCCATTTTTCTAAAAAAAAACATAAATGTATCACGGACAAAACAACATGTCAATGGTAAAATTGGAATTGAGCTGTTCGTAAATTAGGTTTTATACACATCGGTGCAAAGACGTGGCGGGACCTGTTAAAAAGAAGTGGAAATATTCATAAGAAACACCCGCGTGGAAGCTGGGCCTACGGGTTAAACTAGACTGCCAGGGTAGGGCGTGGATTTCATTTTAGGCAAGGACATTTTCAGTAGTAATGGCACCGGCACTGGCATCTTTTTTTGGCCGAGGGTCATTCTCGCTCGTGTTTCTCTTTTTGCATTTGGATGGTTGTTATATATACTCACGCAGTTCTTTCCTTTGTTTTTACTCGCTTTTCTTTGAGGAGAGAGAAAATTTCTCATGCTTTGAACTTCACATCTCCTGTACAATGGAGTGGCCATCCTGAAGATAATTTTGAATATGCCTGTAGGCTTTTTCTGGAAACTATGTCATGCATAGAGAAATAATGAGAGTAAATGGGCGTAGCAAGACGTAAATCATTGAGATTGGAGTGTAATTAGGCAAAGAGTTCAGTTCCAAAACCTTTTTGGCTGTTGGCTTTGTTGACCTCGGGATTTGACTCCTTCCCCAGTTGTTGGGAACCCAGTTCAATCCGGACCTCCTTGGTTATATGGGAGTTCAGTTTAATACCTCTTGATCACATAAGTTCGCGTGAGATTATTTACATCGGAAAGGTATCGGTGACTGTCGTTGTCTAATATCTCTGTAACTGAGCAACTGGCTAATCGGCCGACTGACACGGCGTCGTGTTTCCTGATCATGTGACCGAATGAGGACTAGGCCTTGTCCCTCCCGTCGGGGCAATTGCTGCCTTTACATTTCCGTAAGCAGGCTCACCGGCTCCTTGGATTAAAAAAAGAAAAAACAACAACAACAACAAATAAAATCAAATTTAATTACATGCCAGCTCCTTGTAAGGTTAGAAACCCCACTTTCCTATTAGCGTGCAAAAGAAATTAATCGTTCGAGGGAGAATCTAAAATTTTAAATCTTTTTTTCCCTTTTCTTTTTTTTTTTTTTTTTGGTTTTTGGCCGCACACAGATATCAGTCAATTGGGTCTAATCAATAATCAACGACTTTTTTTCCTTTTATTTTCTTCCCTGCAATATTTAGGGGCTCGTAATAGAGAAAGTTCACAGAACCTGTGGCATAGAACGATTAGTGGATTAATAAGAAATTGCTGTCCAACCCCAAAGTCTCACTTCCAGTTAATTCTGCTTCCCTAATTGAACTGAAAACAAAAAGTGAGAAATTGATACTGTTCGGCAAGTACACAATATCCGAGCTACGTCCCTGTCATGGGTATTCCTTTTCCGGTGCATGAGTATTTCGTGTCACTACTCGAATACTTGTTTCTGCTTTGCTGATAGAGCGCTTTGTTGGGAAAGATCTCGGTGCTCAACGTGGTTTGACTTCTCGCGTCCGGGTTAAGGAAAAGAGCTGAATGAGCGGTACAAACAGTACAACAAACTCGCTTGACGTGACGCATACGCCTAGATTACTTATACATATACACACCTTTTTGGTGTTGGTTTATATGTATATATACGCGTGTATCATGTACGGGAATTTACTAAATGGATCGTCGTTACGTATCAATGCCGAGTTTCCTTCAGAATAAAATTATTTAGCGGAGGAGTAACAGAGGAATGGTTAGATGTTCCTATTACCATCGTAACGCGAGGAAATCACTGGGCCCCATCATGAGCTAACGTCCCAATCACCGGTGAATTTCTTTCTTAATGCCCATTGCTATTCGTGACAAGTCAAGTTGCACGAGCGACCACCGAGTCTAATGATCTGCAGTTGTACGTCTGAATATGCGCGCGGAAATTTGCCGTTCTGTTCTGATCGATTCCCCCTTCTCTCTTGAGAAAAAAAACAATTATAGTATGGTGCGAATGAAATTGACAATTAACCTTATTTTTTTAAAATATTTTATGAATATTCACAGCTTTTTCGTGAGTAAGTAATCAATTACTCTCTCAGGCCCTACGTTTACACGTCAAGAATAATTTTTAGATATTTTTTAATCCCGACATCATTAACGAAAAGGAAAAATGCTCAAAGTTTATGCGACTGTGCGTTGTAAGCATCGATTCAATATAACTGTTGGTATTATTATTATTATTATTATTATTATTATGCATTGATTATTTTCCCGATTCAATGGAGGAAAAAAATTAGCATGGCCGCCGAAGGCGTCTTCCCAAAAAGAAGAAATGCTCTCTGAAATCCCCTTGAGTAGAAATCGACGGTGCCAAAGCACGGCGTCGCCATCACCCTCCTAGGCACCCTAACCGTGGGTCTTTATCAAGTAGACAAAAAATCAAAAGGTCTTGATGGGACCATCGAAATGGGATCACTAATTAAGAACCACGTGATCATCTTCCAATCAGAATGCCGGTTCGTGGGCAAACGGGACGAGCGGCTGACAAAGAAAAGCCAACACCGTCTCTATCCGTTTTCTTTGTGGGTCACTCCCCCACTCCACTGTAATTGCAATTTGGGGTCGCATAACATCCTTTTTTTTTTTTTTTTTTTTTGAGAAAAAACATCCTGTTCTATTCTTATTCTATATTTTTACAGCACACAAGCAAGTAAACAAGCAGTTAAACAACAGCGGTGGCAGCATATTTGCAAGCACTGTCGATGTGGGATGTTGGGCAGCTGGTGTGCGGCTCTTACAGCAAAATTGGCCCCAATTCTCAATTTTCATTCATCAAACGCAAATCGTCTATGGAAAAATTATCAAAAATTCCGGTGGTGTACTGCTGAATTTTTGGTCCTTTTTCCTCTAGATTTCAAGGGACATTATTGGTTAACCAGAGTGATTAACTTAAGTTGATAAATGTACAGGATGGTTTTGAATATATTTTATATACATGGTTTTTGCTTTTTATACTGGAGAGAAAGGAAGGAGGCCCAATAAATCTAAACTGGGCTCCCCCAGATGTCCATTTAAAGCTCACCTTTCAGATAAAGTCCGTTTAAGAAGGGCCTAGGAAAATTTGACGATTGCTGCTAAAGTCAATCAAGCTGGAATGTTAAACAATGGATCAAATAGATAGAGGAATCCTGCGTTTAACTTCGAGCCCAAATAATCTTGGGCTACGTTGCCCAGAGAATAGCCGAGTTACCAGGCCCTCGCGCTATCCACGCTGAAAGGCCGAGTGAAGCAATAACAATACTGTTACCCTTTTTCTTTTTATTTTTTCATATTTAATTCTTTTTTGGACAAATTTATTTTTTTTGATAAATAATAATAATAATAGTTATGCACGGCAAAGAAAACCATTAATCAAATATTCCACGGACAATTGAATTGAATTAGCCTCTCCATTGACTTTCATTCTTTAGAATTCAAAGCTAATATAATAATATTGTCCCTCAAGAAAGCAGATCACGGGGCTTTCTTTTCCTATCCATTCATGTTTTTTTTTTTTTTTTTTTTTTTTTTAAAACCACTAAGATGCCGTGATAGACTATATAAGAACAAATAATTCATCTCTCGTCTCGTTTCTTTTTTTTTTTCATATAAATTGACATTAACGGATTTAAACTTGAAAACTGCATGTTTAAAATCCAAGAATTCTTAATTGTTGAAGAATTATCTCAATGATTATGGCGCAATTACCATGGAAAAATGATGGTGAAAATTTTGCCAAGGCAAATGTGTTATGAATTGTTATCTCAAGGAGAGGAAATGGATGTAGGAAATCGCCAACTGAAGTTGTTCACGTGACTGGTAATCTTGAACTAGAATTCTACTCAAAAGTGGAAAGCATTTCTTACAGCGGAGGCAAAGGCAATCTATCTAGTCGACAAGGATGACAGAGAGTCAATCAGAAGGAGGAAAAAAGGAAAAGCTTTTTGTCTTTTTTTTTTGGATTGCACGAAGAATCTTAGGTATGAAATTAAAAATTTAGGTATTTTTATTATCAAATTTTATAGGTAATCACAAAAAAAAAAAGAAAGAAAAAAGAAAAAAAGCTTTATCAGTATCCGATACCATAGAGCGCGTGTGGCGCATTATCCACGGCACTAGGTGCGTAGAATCTGGTAAAGTTCTCAGTAGATATCCCTTTTTTAGTGCCTTGAGGGTTAAGAAGAATATTGACATCAAATTGTCTTTTTTTTGTTTTTTCTCTCTTCATTTTGTTGTACAATGAATAAGTTATTTCCAATTTTCCACGTCGTGCACGTTAACTTAGACGATAACATCACTCGCAAAATCTTTTAACAAAAATCTATGATTAATCGTTTTTGTTTGCCAACGTAAATCTTTGATTAATCATGGGAAATCCATAATGGATAAATATATATATATATATATAGGAAATGTTTTCAAATTTATAAATCAATATAGCCACGGGCCCTTTAAAACAGGACGGAATGAAAGTAAATTTTAATTTGTACGAAAGTTGTCTCCTTATGCTGTTCTACCATAGGCTTCCGCTAACTATATTGTGTTTTATGAAGATGCCCACGTTGAGAGGGTATCATTTGTTCTTGCTTTCCATGGACAGGGACGCACAACGGAAAAGAGGGAGTGGGGCCATTATGTGCTTAATTTATAATAGAAATGTATTATCTTCTTATATTTTCCTTAGCATGTAAGTAAGTAAATCAATCCTTTTTTACTTTTTATTTTTATTTAATTGAAACGAGAGAAAAAAAAATTCAATTGTTGAGGGGTTAGATTTCTTATTTTTAGGAGTTCAAAAACATTTTTCTACAAAAATAAGGGATTTCAAAGATTAATATAGATAATCTATTGGGTATTGTTTAGTGACAATCAAGTTTAAAATTTACAATCATGCCTGAAATTTTATTTACAAAGAAAACTCTAGCATGTCAAAAAAAAAAAAAAAACAGCGAAAGGTAGAACTCTCAAAATACCGCCCGATCCGACCCGTTCCAAAATATGACCAAGAATCTTCCTTCTGGGCGAACCCGAATATGATGCTAACCCTAACAGCCCAATAAATTAAACAAAGACCAAAGCCGAAGCAACGGCCTTTGTTCTTGTACAATTGCTGCTGCTGCTATATTCTTTCGTTTCTTGTCAACAGTCATCACTCCCAACCATCTCCTATTGCCTCTTGTTGTCAGCTGCGTGTCAACAAGAAAAATATATATATAAAAAAAAAATGGTGCTAATTATTTTGATTTCAATGCTTCTATTTATAGCTGGCCTCATCAGTATTCTCCCCTCTCCATCTTCCAGCAAGTTGCATTCATGGCTCCGGTCTTTCTTGATTAGAAACCCTCCGTCTATTTCCAAAGATATTGCAATTAAGTCCCGCGATTCAAGCAAAGAAATGAATGCTATTAAGAAGGCCGAACTCAATACTGTCTTTGCCACCTTTGACAAGAATGGTGATGGATTCATAACAAAGCAAGAGCTGAGTGAGTCACTCAAGAACATAAGAATCTTCGTCACTGAGAAAGATGTCGAAGAGATGATAGTGAAAGTGGATTCCAATGGTGATGGGTTGATAGATTTTCAAGAATTTTGCCTCTTGTGTGAGACTATAGGGGGCCATGATCAAGATTTGGGGCAGATGAGTTGGGGAGATGGGGTAGGAGCAGGTGGGGTGGAAGAGGAGGGAGATGGAGAAAGGGAATTGAAGGAGGCTTTTAATGTGTTTGATAAGGATAAAGATGGATTGATATCAGTGGAGGAGCTGACTTTGGTGTTATCTTCTTTGGGATTGAAGGAAGGTAAGAGCGTGGACGATTGCAGGGAGATGATCAAGAAGGTTGATATGGATGGTGATGGGATGGTTAATTACGAAGAGTTTAAGAGGATGATGAGGGGCGCTGGAGGCAATAAGCTTGTCTCTGCCTTCTAATTATAAGCTTCATCTCTGCTTCTTTAGAGCTCTAAGATTGGTAAGACCTCTCAATTTGTCTCTTTTTCCAATAAACTTGGAACACATACACAGAAAGCAGATTCATACAACCTATGACAATCAACAACACTGGGAAGTGTCGACGATCAATCCCCATGTTCTTCCAGCTTCAATGAAACACACAGTTTATTCCTACATGTATTCCCCACTAATCGAGTAACGGATCTCTCTTGTTCAATTTTTTTCCGTTTCAAAGTCATGCCAGAGCAGCTACCCCAAGTTCTCTCTGATTTTAACTCGACGATCTCAACCACACATGCCGTTGAAGTACCATGATGTTGGTGGAAGACTCGTTAATTACAACTTTCTATTTTATTTGGGACTTCGATTAACATGTACGTATTTAATGTCCATCCCCTTCTCTTCGTATGCTAAAGCCACGATGATCCATAGTGTAATTGGTATATATATGATTACATTCTGTGAGTAGTTCTTTCCGGCTAATTAAGCAAGACTGCACATATTATTTGCATCGCAGAACCAGAACTAGAACCGACGAAAACGTTTCATCCGTACAAAAGGTATCCAGAGTAGAAAAGCTAAAGGCATTTAATCAATTGGAAACCAACAATGGCCACGATGTGACGCAAATGAAATCCTTTGCATACGTGGAAAGAAAAATTCCCAGCGTGCCAAAGTCCATCATGCATTTCCTGCGTGCTCACTGCAGGCATGCGCATATGTGAAAGTGGATCCCACTTAACCCCACCAATTTCTCCAAGAGCTCTGCAATTCTGTGCTTTTGCTTTTGTTCTCCACAATTACTTGCGCGCTCACGACCTTCTGGCCAATTCCCAGACTTCAAAAATAAAGATCCGGGCTGCACCTAACCAAATTTCGAACTCCCGGACTAAAATGATGGGCAAAATTCATAAGTTGCGGACAGAATTCCTTTCACATACATAAAACGAAACAAACTCCTCAAGGTGATGAATCTGGTGCGCAGACGCCTTGCAAGTGGAAAAAATGCTGTGCCAATGAATTGCCTGTGAAGAGCAGGCTCTCTATTTTATATAATTATAGATGCAAATCAATGCATATAAATTCTTAATAGTCTTGACATATAAAACATCCAAGTGTCAATTAAAACTAAAGAGAGATATAATCCAGGACATTGCATCCGAAAACATCTAAATTTGTCTCTTAATGGCATCATATCCATGCAGGAAATGACAGTAAACTCCAGAATGCTGCCCTGTGATCTCATCCTAGATGCACAAGTCTGCCCAGAGAGCTGAAACAAGGCTCATTAGAAGACATCAGGGTGAAAACGGCCTGGAATTGAGTTGCTTTGCTGAGCCTGCTTCAGGTGCATTGTCAATGCATAGTTGTTCACCTGGGGGAAGATACAGCATTGAAACAACGGTCAGAATAGAGAAATTTGGGGGGAAGCATGGGACATAAAAAGCATCATCACCCATCAACCCGCCATAGACCCAGAAAAGGAAAGGGGCGAAATTTGCAAAAACTGGTAAATCATGCAAAAACTGTTGGGAGTTAATCAAATCAACCTCCAAGGTTCTCAACTGCTCCTGGTACTGGGCTACCAATTGCTTCAGATGCTGCAACTCATGGCTCCTATCTTCATACTCTTTTTGACGCTCATGCTGAATTGATACAGCTCGCTTGAGAATTGTGTTTTCCTGGATCAGCGCTTGCACTTGTTCCTTCAGCATCAGATTTTCCTAAGACAAAATAGAGAATGAGCACAGGCAATCAACAACCACCACCACCTACCCCCCCCCCCCCCAAAAAAAAAGGCGAGGCCAAAAAAGAGGTGAACTGGAAAGAAGAGCAAAAGTCAACCTGGTGAGAGCTTTTGGCTGCCTCTGATCCAGCACGGGAACAAACTGACTTCTCCAAAACTTCTAGTGCTTGTGAAGCACGTGCTCTTGCATCATCTATGTTGGAAGCACTCATCATTTCCCTAACAAAGAGCTCTACCCAGTCTACACCATCCACTGAAAGGTGATTGGGAACAGATGCATCCTCAGATGGCAGAACCTCTGCATTGGCTGCTGCTATGCATGCAAAAGAATATTTCTCCTTTCATTGAAAGCAGTCAATGTAAATGAAATCTAACATCCCAAGGGCCATTATACACAGAAAACAACAATCACCCTTCACCCACCCCACCCAGCCCCAAGAAGAGAACACCCAGAAGAGAAACAGCGATGGCAAGCTTATCAAACTACATATAACTGGGACCAACTATAAGTACACAACTGCACAGGATATAAGTGTCATACAAACAGAAAAGTATTTTGGAAAAATATCTTGTCACAGACAAGCGACATGGAGATTCTTGATTGAATTGTGCTAAACAAGCTTTCAAAATTTGAAGCATGTTTGATGCTGTAAGCAGGTATGACTACTCAAACAGTTTTATAGTTCCAACTAATTACCTTCTGCTGGACCATTAGCCTCATACAGAGCATCAGATTTAATCGTTGATGAGACAGAGTCCTCATGGCCAGATCCCAAGCAAAGCTCATTCAAACTTCTGATAGCCGAGTCCAGATCATTGCCACATTCTTCAAGTACGCTCTCAAGTGCCTAAAAAACAACATAAAAACAGTCAAGTACTCGTCTTATTACCGAAGAAGAAATGCTATCAACTCTGACATCCAACATAACGAATCCAGCGATTTGTTTTCTTGCTAAACATCATCTAACAGAGAAAATTGACGGATCAACTGGGCACAAAAAAGGATATTGTTACGGAAAAATAAAAATTATGAAAAAAAAAAAAGCTCAAAAATAATTTCAATTATGCCAGAATCGCATATGAATATAATTATACAATCTAACGCCAAACCACCCGCTTTCATTTGTGGTAAAAAATTTCACACCCATGAATCACAAAACCAACAAATTCAACTGAATATAACAAAAAGAAAAAAAAAAAAAAAAGGAAAATTGACCATCCAACATTCACCCACAAAAACATAAAATTATTAAACAAAATAGAGAGAGAGAGAGAGTACCCGGTGGTCCATGTCAGGGAAAAGAGCAGCAAGCAGCTCGATCAAATGAGAAGAAGAAGAAGAAAGATTGTTGTAGGAAGAGGAAAGTGGCCTGGGAGGAGAGAAGCGAACGGGAGACGACGAAGAACAACGAATTCTCTTGGAAACAGATGAAGGAGGGCTGGTTACTGCAGTCAATTCTTCAAAGAAAGATCTCTTCCCGCACACTAAGGCAGACATAGTTTCGAGCTTTTCTCCCCCCTCCTTTTTCACTCTATTTCTACCTCCAATCCCCTCTTCCCGTTCATGCAGCACCACAATCGATCCAATCCAATCACGATTCCTCCAATAAAGTTCCTAAATTTCAATCCACAAACCGGCCTACGAGCGAAACTAGAATTTTTCCCTCCGCCTCCTCCTCTTTCCGTTTCAATTGACAAATACCTATTTCCCGGATCGAATATGTCGATCTTAGTAAATTAGGGCCTTTTTTTTTTTTTTTTTTATTTCTTAAATCCTGCTTTACCTTCTTCGAGCATTTGGTTTCGTTTATGTTTGGTTACCGAGACAAGGACGAAGGTGACGTGTTGTGCCTCTGGATCTTGAAAGGCCCACAAAGATAATAATGAAAATTATTATTTTTATAATTTTTCCCTTTCTTTTTTTTTTTTTTTTAATCTTAACTCCTTTAAAAATATTTCGGTGTCGTGCATCCTTACAAAGTCAACGGTAAAATTGTTAGATATTAAAATATTAATTCCAAATAAAGAGATTTTTGAATCCTAAATTTTGTAAAAAAATTATTGATGGGTGGAAACACATTTCAAAAAAAAAAAAAAAAAGAAAAATTACTGAAAAATAGTGCCATTTGATTTAAAACTGTGAATTGATGTAACCAACAATGTAATCCAAACGCAGATTCCACCGAAATATTTTTGGCGCGGCATGTCGGAAGAAGAATGGGCTCCAGATCTGGAAAAGGCCCAAAACAGTATCGGCGCGCAATAATGCCGGGCTTTTCCATCTTTGATACGTGGCTTGACACCATTGGCTACTCTTCCGCCGAAAGTTGCAAACAGAACGGTACTTGAAATTGAAAGGGAAAAATGGCAAAACAATGAGAATGGTACGGAGACACCCCAACCCCATTGTCCATAGGTAGACATTGAGAGTGGCAATTACTCTCGTTGCAAAAGCAAAAACTAAAACCTTTTGGTGGTTACCAACAGACCACTAACAAGCAAGGGGGTGCTTGGCTTGGCTTCTGCAAACCAGTCAACAAGCATCTTCACATCAATCACTTCTTTTGGTCATATCTATGCTCAAATGGGATCCATAATTCGTTACACCTAACGTTTGTTTGAGGAGCTATGATGCAGTAGTGGTCCTCCGTGTTGTCTTGTGTGCATCTACCGAAATGCCCCAAAAGAAAAAACAAGAAAATTCTTCCTTGACATTAATCCCTGCTTAACACAACACATTATGTCTATATTGTACGGATAACATGTGATTCATTGCACGTAGAACATATCTCTCTCACGCGTATATGTTGGCTTTCTCCCACAACAATTATATGGCCTTGCCAAGAGCTAGGGGGACTCTGAGGCTGTGTTGGGCTTATGGGGGAGACAACAAGCTGGAATACGTGGAAGGATATAAGGATTATGGTTGCCAAGGTGGCTAAAGGATCCAGTTTTGAGATAAAGGCAACGAGAGGAACTCTTTTCCATAAGAGGTTCATTCTGGCTGGAGGATGGAGTTGGAAAGAAAGTGTTTCTGCATAGAGTTGCAGAGGTTTCCTTGTCCAGGGCTTCATTGGTGGTTTGGATTAGCTACGATTTAGAGAGGGGAGCTGGGACTACTTAGTTTGCCATATCTGTTTTTCCTTCTCGTTAAGGGAATGCTGCTGTTGACATGTGGTAGCCGAAGTGGTCACTTGAGAGCTGCTAGGTGTATTTGTTTTGGTTATCCATTCGGTTGCATGGACACATGAATAAAAATCTTTACCGCTGCTCAAAAACAATTATATGGCTCTGTAAACTTTACAGGAACGAAAAATAGGATATCCTTTTTGCCCGTATGAATATGATGACCCCTGCCTCAAGTGGGCTACACCAGACAGTCTTTAAAAATGCGCCCCTTTCTCTCTCTCTCTCTCTCTCTCCACCCCCAACAGAGCTCCGTGTATGGTATTGGCCCATGGGAGGACCCACTCACATAGTGGGGGCAAGGCCAGTGGGTATCTCTCTCCTTTCCAACAAGGACCTCGTCTAGTTGCAAGAAAGTGTTGAAAGAAAAAGAATAGGTTAGACAAAAAAAAAAAAAGAAAAGGTAATAGAATAGGATGCCACAATAGTATTAGTCTTGTAGAAGTCTTAAATTTTTTTATTATGATTTGTTGTCCAATAAATTTGCTAATAAAATGACAAAGAAGAGAAGAAAAAAAAAAAGAATAGGATCTCAGCTTACAGTGCCTTTCTTCAGCCAAAGCATCATCGAATGCAATTTTGTTCAGTGGTTGTTGATGAAATGATCTCTCACCAAGCGCCCGTCCAGCCCCACTCAATTCATTTTTCCCCTCCATTTGAAATGAAATGCCCCTTCTCAACAGGGACCCAACTATCATATTTAAGGCTACTGTAGGCCCATTTTCTATCCATGCAGGAATATATCTACACCGTGTGTGTTTGTGTGTGTGTGTGTGTGAGAGAGAGAGAGAGAGAGACAATAGTCATGGACGTGATAGGGTTGCTTCAAATATGCTCTTTTACCGTCTTTGCACTACCTTTGACCAAACAATAATAGAAACCAGAATCGTTTAATTTACATTGCTTAATTATTTTGATTCTCAATAAAGAAACTGATACAACATTTACATATGCTAGTCAAACCCCTTCCATGGAAAAATATTTTGAAGTCCAAACACAAAAGTGCTAAGACCATTTGAGATTTTTTTTTTTTTTTTTTTTTGGTTTAATTGTTTATAGTAGCCTGCTGGCATACTTCATTTGTTCATCATCAATTTTCTAATTTTAAGAATACAATATTCGTTCTTTGCTTCCACATCCGTGCAGCCCACAAAAAATACATCGCTGTGCATCTTTTTGAAAACTGTATGAACACTAGAAGGCATCTTTATACATAACCATGAATGAATGAAGAAGCTACAGAGATATCATACACAGAAGCTTATTGGTTCTTCTTTTCATTTTCATTTGTCACTAGATCATCTATGTCAGCAGGAATATGATTCTATGTTTATTCCCTCGTCACTTTATCATTTCTTTTTAGATTCAAAGCGTAAAACATCATCAGTTGTCAGCTTGGCTGCCGTCTTTTCACACCATATTTGGGCCATGGGTTAGACGTCATTCGCTCGCTTAATTTCTCGTCCATGGACTTAATTCAGCGAACTTACACTATTGTTTTCACGGGTGTTCTTGGGATACATGGTAAGGAACAACTTCTCCCACAGCAACGCATTCTAGCCCTGTAGCGTACCAGTTGTCAGCAACTTCTCTCGTTGGTCTGTCCAAAGTCATATCCTTTGGACGGAAACGCTATTGGCTATCAGCTATCGGAAATTCAAGTGTCTCTGTCATGTGCCCATTGCAATGCATATTATATTTAGCACTTCCGGGTCAAATTTCTAAAATTGCTATATTATATGTAAATGGCAATTTATTTTCAGGGAAACACACCCAATATTTGGTGCATGCTGTCTGCAATTTTGTTTTTTTGACAGGTAACTAGATAGAATTACGAAACTTTTTGCTCTTATAAGCTATCTTTGCAAATAAATTGTTATATCTGGTGACTTTGGTAATTTTGTCCGGGGAGAGAGAGAGAGGGGGGGAGATTCATTCCCTATCCCCCACACAAAAGTTGGTGGGAAAAAAGTTCTTTTTGTATACACACTGCGATGATGGTGATGATGATGCCTGCAATCTCCTACGGCTACAACATCAAGACCAATACTCACTCAAAAAACAGCAGCATCATTTTCATTTTCTTTATCTACCGCTTCATTCATAGTTTCTCTCTCTCTCTCTCTCGCTTGTCTCCTCTGCTTGCATTTTCACTCATAACCATGACTCATCTCTTGTCACCTCTCAATAACATCCCATGCAATTATAGTGCTAACCCATGACAGAAAGATAGAGAAAGAACCCAGAGAAAAAAGGGAAAAAAAAAAAAGCAGCTATGGAGAAGAAGTGTGGGTGTTGGGCTGTTCTAAAGCGAGGAGTTAGAGGTTCCTGCAAGTCCTCTGCCTCCAGGGGCTCTCCTAACACAATCCCTCGTACTAGTCTTGTTTATGATGCAGGTATATCTCATTGGCCAATGAATTTCTTGTTTTAGTCGTATCTTTTACTTTATTTTTGTTACTTTATTTTTTTTTTAACTCAAATTACCATTCAGATTACCTCCAAAATGCCTCCATAGATCTCTAACAAGTCTCACTTTGCTCTTGTTCTGTGAACAATATCTCTTACAAAAGTTGAACTTTTAAAGCTTCGAACTAACAATCCGGCGGCTAGGCTGGGGCAATTGACAACTTTATACGGTTCTTTGTGTGCCATGAAGTAATGGCATAAGCTGACATTTAGAAAACAGATCTCAAACTTGGTTTTCACTGGTCCTTCATCACAGATCAACTTCTTCAGCTTCAGGCACCAAGAAATTAACTCCCTTTCATTCTTTGGTCTTATCAGTTTTTAGCCACACAGCAGAAGTGATGGCTAAACCCAATTTCCCATTTGTGGGGAGTTTGAGTTTCTGTTTCGTTCTTTTTATTTATATCCAGCTCAATCAGAATCTGTGTGTCAATGCGGCCGGGTCTCAAAACCAAGCACAATTGACAATAAAGCATGAAACTTCATCTATGAAGAAGATGTATTGATCATATAGAAATATGTCTCAAGCTGAATTATGTTTTTGCAGCTACTGAAACGCGATATCTAAATGCTAGCAATAGAGAGTTTTATGCTCCAAATGATGCACAACTGTCCTCTGACAATCCTGATCCACCACCAACGCCAACGGACAACAAATCTAAATGCCAGCTGCTTCAATTTTCCTTTCAAGACCTAAAATCAGCAACTGGGAACTTTAGGCCTGACAGCATTCTTGGAGAGGGCGGGTTTGGATATGTATTCAAAGGTTGGATAGAGGAGAATGGGACGGCACCAGCCAAACCTGGATCAGGAATCACAGTTGCCGTGAAGAGTTTGAAGCCGGATGGTCTTCAGGGCCATAAAGAATGGGTGGTTAGTAGCATATCTGCTTTTCTTGGGTTAGTATATTGATGCTGAAAAGAGACTGCTGGGTGAGGTAATGCGAAGTGGGAAATTAACATTATGACAATTTGCCTTATTGCAGGCTGAAGTGGATTTTCTCGGACAGCTACATCATCCTAATCTTGTTAAGCTTATTGGGTACTGTATTGAGGAAGACCAGCGGCTGCTCGTGTACGAGTTTATGACACGAGGAAGTCTTGAAAATCATCTCTTTAGAAGTGAGTGTTAATACTATTTTGTTGCAATTCCTAAATTTGATGCACCTAGTAACTAAAGTAGAAAATGATACAAGACGTTAAAAATTTCCAAGAAATTGTGCCACATTTAAGTCACCTGATATGAAAAACAAAGGATAAGCTTACCCTTATTGAACCCATGAGTCTTCTGTATTGGAACGTCCTTTTTATTTAACTTGGAATGAACAAATGCGGATGATATCTCTACTTCTGGAGGGACAATACCTCTCCCGTGGAGCAACAGGGTTAAGATTGCACTTGGGGCTGCTAAAGGACTGGCCTTTCTACATGGTGGACCAAAACCAGTTATTTACCGAGATTTCAAGACTTCTAACATTTTGCTTGATTCGGTATGTAGGGGTTTATAAATGAATGATGTTGTTGAATCTCTTTTATAGCTGAGTATGAATCTCAATTTGGGGATTTCTTTTGCAGGAATATAATGCAAAGCTTTCAGATTTTGGTCTAGCAAAAGCTGGGCCTCAAGGAGACAAAACTCATGTTTCTACCAGGGTTGTAGGAACATATGGCTATGCCGCTCCAGAGTATGTAATGACAGGTAGGGAAGTTTTAAAAGATGGTGAAACTAGTACTTGTATCAATATATGAGTCCAGTAACATTGACCACCTTGTAACTTGTAAGTTCTTCTCTGGGCATCTAAATTCTTTGGGACCTAAAGTGAATCAGGCACTTTGTTCTGGAAAAGAAGCAAATTTCGGTAAACTGTAAGATTCTTGATAATGATAACTAGTATCAATGATATGCTATTACCATCTTTTTATCAATCCCATGCTAAAAGAATTTTCTTTTGTTGGGTTCTTAATGATGGAAATAGAGAATTTGGCCCTCATTCCACTGAATTATGCCTGGTTCTCATTAGGAGGAATTTCCAGCTATACTTAATGAGCTTTACAGCTTAATTTAGGCAATTCTTTTTGCAGGGCACTTGACATCAAAGAGTGATGTCTATAGCTTTGGCGTTGTGCTATTGGAGATTCTAACAGGCAGAAGATCAATGGACAAGAAGCGCCCCAGAGGTGAACAAAATCTTGTTTCATGGGCTAGGAATTATTTAGCCGACAAAAGAAAGCTGTATCAGCTGGTTGATCCCCGGCTAGAGATGAACTACTCCCTTAAAGGGGTGCAGAAAGTTTCTCAATTAGCCTACAGCTGCCTCAGTAGGGACCCAAAATCCCGCCCCACAATGGATGAAGTTGTGAAGGTTCTCACACCCTTGCAAGACCTTAATGACCTTGCCATTTTGTCATATCATTCCCGTCTATCTCAACAAGGGAGGCGCAAGAAGAAACCTGAGGGACTTCAGCAGCACGCAAATCCTTCATGCAAAAGCATCAGAGATTCTCCCTTAAATACTGGCAAGCAGCGTTGCAGATGATGGGAAATCAATGGTTTCTCCTTTGATTGGCCCAACTATGAGGAACAAAGGTTGGTACTCCACCTTTGTATTGATTATGTATAGAGATATTTCAAGTTTGTGGTTTAACTTTGGGTGCTTTATAACTACTCTTCTGGAGCGAGAAAGGGATCAAAAGAAGGAAGTGTAATCACTTTCTGCAAAGCCTTATACTAGACAGCTAACAATCGATGTGGAGTTGCATTTCAATTTACCTGTGTTGTAGTTGAGATATGTCTTGTAACTAGATAAAAAGATTTCAATTCTATGGTTGCTACACAACTGCCTGAATGCCAATTGCTTGAGTTATTGGAATTGCTTTTGAGTTCTCCCATTGCTATATCTTTTGATATACCCTGAAACTATCTTAGTCTTTTCGTGTAGAGCTTGTTCAAGGCTCACAAATTCTTTGAATGATACGATGCGTAGAATATCTCATTACTTTCAAAGCTACACAATGAAGATTGAAACCGTATTAGACCGGCATCTGTTGTTCATTTCTGTACACAGGTGAAAAATCAAACTTGGTCTCAACTCAAATTGGGGGACCTCATGGCATTGATTATTGTTGACTCAGGCCATATTCCCGGCGGCTATAAAAATCTTAGCATTAGGTGTGTAAAAGATGCCACAACATGTTCACACTTTAGGCAGGGCAAAAAATCACTCTCAAGCTGGAATCTCATCTAGCTTTCACTTAATCCTCAAATCATGTCTGGGAATAGTATGTTGAGCTTCAAAGCAAAATGCGTTTCATCAGCAGATACTTGTGTCACATTTATACAGAATCTGATATGGTTTTAACCTCTAAGTGAACCATTCTTGAAAAGGTTCCAGTGAACGACTCAAATTACAAATGAGATCTATGTGCCCAGCACTGCAGCAGGTTCTTCAAGGAATATGCTTGCCATGGGCAATGAAAACCATGGCTCTGTGACCAGCCTGTCTTTCCTTTTTCTCCATCAAAGTACTTTTTCCTTTTTCATTATCAGGGTTCCAGCTTTCCCACCAAAGGCAATCATATGCACTACAAACAGGATTAGACAAAAATAAAGATGTCTAAAGTATTAATTTGAGGCCAACCAGGTTGGATATTGACGGGCATTTTTTTCTAGCTGTCGGCATTAGAGCAACATAGATGGAGTAAATCTTGTTGTATATTGCTGAGATTTTCTTGAGTAACCAACCGCTTTACTGGTGCTCAGAGGGTATTCTGTAGAGACGTAGTACAAAGGCAACGCAGTGATTATACCATAGACAAGCTACAAGGAAATGGCCTTCATTTTCTCAAGGCCCTTTGATTTTGGTGACTTTCATCATGTGGGAACCACTTCGAGTTTGGATAGGAGAGAAAGCCTGGGCCTTAGGGCTTTGTCATTAGCAGAAAATTTGCCAGTAGTTTCGTCTCTGTATAAATCTGAGTAGAGAGATAATAGCTTCCAAAATATTTTGGCCTTAAGCCACTGCAGAGATCCTTCCCGGAATTAATACAAAGCAGGTCTCCTGCTTGTAATGCTCCAATTGAAGTTAGAGTCCCATTAGAGGCATTGCCTTTGTTCAATCAAAATCCAGGTTCAAGCTAACTTAAAACCAGTATTGTTTCCAGAACAGCAATCGGAAATTGGAAACTCTGGACAATTCACCAGAAAATTTCATCTCATTACAGCATAAATACAACCAAAACCCTGCACATCAGTCTTATTACAGCTCCATTTTGATGGAGGGATGATGAGAGCCAACCTCTCAAGTTGTGTGAATTCCTAATGTATTAACCGAAGTCCCCTATTTAGATTATATACCACCGGTCTCGTATTCTTGCAGAAGTAGTAGTTGACTTCTGCACAAAATTAGCACGTCCAAGTACTTCACGCTGCCTGCAATCGATGATGGGTGATCTACCTTCCCAATATTGATTACCTACAGTTCCTGCATATTAAGGATACCCTGCATATTAAGGATACCTCAACATTGTCCAAATTTGCACTAGGCACTAACAAACAGGGCTATCATCTAATTCTACGTCCAACCAATGAGATCGTGGAAGGGATAACTTAGAAACAGGCTTTTCCTTGGATATTGTCAATTTCCTGAGGTAGGCCAGTGATGCAGATCAGTTCCAGCATTATGCCATTCACGTGAGACCATAAGCTGTTCATAAGCAGCTTGTTCCCCCGATCCTCTGGTACCTTGCTTGTGGTCAATTGCTGAAAGTCGGACAAAATGGAGTTGCAATGCGTCCATAAAAGGATTAATTATTAGCATATCACTGTTTTTTTTTTTTTTTTTAAAAGCCCAAGTGTCAAGATTTAAAACACCTTATCTCCATCCATGATCCCCAAAGGTCGAATAAATTCTCTGTCATTAACAAGCTTCTGACCTTCATAACATAAGCGAAAATGACCCCATAGTACGACCTGCGCACACATTACAGCATCATACTAGATCAAAGTAAAAGAAAGTTAGACACCCATATAATCCTTCGTATTAAAAAAAAAAAAAAGAAGAAAATTTTGGCTAAAACAACCAAATTGGTTATCGATCTGTTGAATCAGCAACTCGGGTTCGGCGTCATGTAACAAGGTCTTATGTTCTTGAGTCTACAGATATCTTGTAATAAAATAAAAAAAATAAAAAAAAGAGAGAAACTGAAATTCTTCTGAGATGCCCAAGGGTTTTAAATGTTTAATGCCACAATGACCAATTCAAAACAAAAAATTATGGTCAAAACATCATACGAACTAAAACTACAATTATTAGCGCGTTGTTTTAGGGTAAAAAAAAAGGGGGAAAAAAAACTCTCAGCGTCATCTCTTTCCTGCGGAATTACGATCAAGAAGTACGAAAAACTACCAACTCATCTTTGTGTGTTAAAATCCCAGAATTATAATTCGAAATTCCGAGTTACTAATTTATCACTGCCACTACATTGGTTCTTTGGGCCGTATGGTAAGCCCAATCACTGCTAATTTCCCCAAGAAACTATGTCTTTTTTCTTTTTTTATTCTTTTTCCGCGCGCCGGGGGGGGAGGGGGAGGGGGACCGCGGGGTGTGTTGGTTTGGTAGTGAAAATGACATTAGTAGACGATTGGCACTCGGGGCACACCTTGAAATAGCTAGAATTAAGTTTGCTAAAAAAACAAAAAAAAAAAGAAGGAAAGATTGCACCATCATTGATGTGGAATTTTTATTGTGTGCAACTGTTGCATTATATGGACCAAAACATAAAAGGCCCCGCAAGGAGTTTCTCCAGTTTTGCTTGACAAATTAAATTTTGCAAGAACTTTACCTTCATTAGATGTTGGACGTTTCTCTCTCTCTCTCTCTTTTTTTTTTTAAATTAAAAATATCTGTCACAAATATATTAATAATTATATTTATAATTTAAAACTTAAATTAATTATTAACAGTTATTTAATTTTTTCAAAAGAGTACTTATTATTTAAATATTATTATATTACACAAAATTTTTTGTACTCAATTTTAGTGTTGACCGATGTACAATTCAACCTCATGTCCAACTTAAACCTCAGAATTTTATTTTTCCAAAACAAGAGTAAGGACGCGAATTTAGATGAATATAAGGACAAATGCATAAATCACAAACCAGGACATCTCATCTCGTCGAAACGAGAAGGTTAAATAGGGAATTTAAGACACCTATCTTCATTATGAATGGAAGCTACCTACGAAATCGGCAGTCTCCACACATTATATTATATGTGCCAAACCTAAACTTAATGTAAATAGTGCATGATTTTCACGAGGATGTATTAGATTCTCTTATTTTGGTGATAACTCATAACCAGAAATCATTTGATCTTCCCAATGCACATGGAAAGGTATGCATATATACTACCAACTAATGAATACCGTTGGCTGCTTAACAAATGCATGTATATACTTGAAAGTCTGTGTGTGGATGTGTGTGTGGGACAGAGAGAGAGAGAAGAGGGGGGGGGGGGGGAGAGGGGTCGCATACCTGTTTATCCCAATAAAGCTGCTTAAGAACGAGTAAACAGCCAGTCAGTTTTGTGACTTTCTGCTGTAGAGGAAGAAGGGGAACAAAGAATAAGGGTCTCCATGATTCTGTGAATGCATATGTACACTACACGTACGTATATATGGGGTACGTGTGTTGCAAAGGGCTGAGTGAAGATAAAGTATACGCAATACATATGTATATAAAGGTGACAACAATTAGAAACAAAGGATGGATCATGGATGGAATATACTGATGATTCACACCATGAAACATCTACTGGAGAAAGCCACATTGATGTAACTATCGATCAAATGTATGGCTGCGTGTATATAAAATATACACATACAGTAATATGTGTACATATACATATGTAGAATGATAGGAGAATTTGATGCGAAATGGAAGGCAAATATGGGATCCCATATGCCCATAAAAAGTGATATTGGCGCGGCTCAATCTGAGATCGTACTTTACAGCTTCATTGGTAAATCCGTCATCGGATTGAACCTCACCAATATCGCTTCATGAGTTGCCTGACTGGCCTCCCTAATATCCCTTGCATCCACCAAATTCTCCTCTCAATTCTGAGATAAGCAAAATGATTACCATGAATTCAACGACAAGCATATGTTGCACATATGCCACGATATTTATGCAACACATGTGGGCGAGATATCATTATTTTGATTCGACCTAGTCTTTTAGCTTTTGCAGGCTGCTAGGGGCCACTCATTACCAACCAAAGAGGGAAAGTGTAGATGCCAAAACTGGCCCCATACATGTCTCATTTTCTTCAAAGGATCACCTCCTTGGTAGGCAAAAAGAGGGCTACTTGGTGGAGTGACAGTTGGAGGTGGTGGTCTTGTTGGTGGTTAGCTATAGTGAAGAGGGATCTAGGAATCATGATTCTTTATTCCACGAACATGGTCAATTAATATCATAAACTTTTAAAGGCAATGATACATATATGTAGACACGCAAGTGCCAAATATGTATATGTAAAATGCCTCTATAATAAAGAAAAATAAGAGATATCAAATATCACATAAACTATACAATAATTGAGCAGCAAACATAATAACAAAACAAGAAAAGAAATTCTAGTAACCCAAAAAAGAAAAAATATAAAGAAATAAAAAATAATTAAACCTAGTGCTCGTTCCAGTTCTGTATATCAAGATTTATTCTAATACGAGGAGCACCAGTACACAATTTACTATATAGAAACGAAAGGTTGAAGTCAGCTATCTACTAGATATGAATCAACTAATAAGATAGAACAATTAAAATATTGGAATAGAATCAATTTCCATGTGGGACTTGACAAAGCATACCCAGAACTCTTGCTAAGTGGGCATAAGACACGGTAAAACAAGAGGGCGATCATGTTTATAACAAAGGAACTTGCACATTGATGTAAAGGAAGAGAAAGGAGAATACATGAAGCAAGGAAGCAGGGTGTGCAGTGGCAAAGGAATTTATAGTGGTAGGTTTTGCCTCGGGATGGGAAGGTGAAGCAGGTGAGTGGAGTGATGTCAAGGGGGAGCAACTTACCTTTTAGGATTTGCCATGCTTTGTTTGTACTCAATAAAATCAAACGCATGCACCTGAGATATTCCTGACCGTACCTCTTTTTCTAGAAGAATTATTTTAACACTCCTTTTTTTTTTTGGTTATATCATACTGGGCATATGATGTTGATTAAACCCATGCTAAAAAGTGAATAAGAAAGTTAGCTTAACGTCCCCCATATGAACATTGGTTTCGTGACCTTTATGAACCCTTTATTTAATATAAATATCTTAACATCAATGCACGTTTACAAATAAAATAAAATATTACAGTATCTTCCCAAGATGACTACTCTTCTGCTCATGTCCTGATAGGCTTTTAATCTTCTTCAAGACAAAAAATTGTAAATCCTTGAGAATTAAATAAGAGACTAAGATGGTCCAATTGAAGAAGGCTGTGCTTGTGTGTGTGTGTTGGGGGGGGAGGGGTTGGGGCTTTTTCTAAAATTAGTACAACCCACATAATCTAAACATGCAGATGGTACTGCACATATAAACTGCGTGGACCTATCCACCAAGAAACCATACGTTCTTCTTAAACAAAAGTGGTAAAAGCCAGAGCCAAAGGCATCTTAGTGGGGTTAGAGAGAAGTGTGTGAGAGAGAGTGGGAGAGAGAGTGAGACAGAGAGAGGAGAAGGAGAGAGGGATCTTGGGAACAGAAGCGCAGAATGTCAGACAAGGCATTGTCTAGAAATATAATTTCGTTTGGAAGGTTACGTACAACAAGTTAATGCGTCTTCCGTTCAACACGCACACGCGCGCCAACAGAGTCACACGAACTCATGAACACTCAACACCACAAAGCAGAGACACCGGCGCTAAAGAGGCCCTGCCTCGGGCCTGTGCTAGGGGACATCCTTCTTCTTGGGTTTTGCATTTCATTTCTACTTCTTTAATTATTTCTCCCCACTTGTTATCTCCTTGTTTCCTTGTTCTCATTGAAGATTTTGGGAAGCGTTAAAAAGACCCCATTCGTCTCTCCGTTTTGTTTTGTTTTGTTTTTTTTTTTTAATCTTTTTTTAATCTCTATATCACAAGGCACAGGCGGTAAGTTCGCGTGCCGCTCACCCAAAACAGATTCCCTCACGCCTTAAATTCCACTTCTCACTCTTCTTTCCTCATCAGATCCTAGGACTTCCACTTTCTCTTTCATTTTTGGTATCTCTTTCTCTGTTTAGATGGCTACCACTCATGTCTACAAGTCATGACTCATGATGAGGTCAAAAGTTAAGCAGCACACTGTTAATCCTATTTGAGTATTTGTGACTGTTATGTATAATATTATACATAGCCGACAGGCGCTTTTGAATGTGCTCGGAAAATGATATTTGAGCGTGCAAGTTAGGGGGCCATGTGTGAACTGAAATGTCTGTATTTGATTTGGCAATGCACCTCTTTTTCTCTCTCTGATAGTCCAGATTTTTATGTACGGTCCTAATGCTAGATTGACTATTTATGTCAAGAGCTCTCTCTTTAATTAAATTCATAGGATATAAAATTATAAATATATTATATTCAAATAAATAAATTAATTGATTAATAAGCATAAGAAGCAACATTTATTAAAAATTGTGGACTTCCAAGGTAGTTTTCTTCTGGATTTGACGGATATGTTGGCCATACTTACACCGTCAAGGAGGGCAAACATACCGTCTTAAAATTAAATTAACATATCCTCTGTTGAGAATAATATTTGTGCGACTTTTATGTTCTCCCTCGTCGAACCATTCAGCATTTGCTTCGTTCTTTGTCTAGGTTACCTAGCATTCTCGTGCATTTTATTTAATTCTTTTTCGGCCTACTTGAGAATGGACTTGATTTTGAAATGAAAAGAAGGGGCAACCATATGGGTTTAATTAGCATTTAGTTGGTCGGTTGGTGCAAATTTAGCATGAAATACGGATCAAGAAAGTGCAAAGAATATTGAAAGGAACTTGATGGGCATGTTGTAATCATGCATGGCTACGAGGCCAAATTCACTTTGTCAGCATGTGTAGAGAGGAGGGACATCTCCCCCCTCTCTACGAACTCGAGTTGCTACGCCTCTCTCTCTCTCTCTCTCTCACACACACACACACACACACACACACACATGCAGAGGGAGTTTCTTCTTCCTAGTTACTCTCCCAGACCATTTTATTGGCAATAAAGGGGTTAATTAAAGGTCTGATGTGCATGGATGTGAATATATTGAAGTCCATTGATTTGTGGGTATCTTGTGCTACGGATTTCTTTAAGAATTTTTACGATCTAGGTGATTTCGGGTGAAAAAGGAAAAGCTGTTTTTGCCTAATTCTAAGGTTGGGATCTGTTAAGAGGGGACTTTTAATGGTGCCAAAAAAGTTCACCTGTATTAGGAGGCTCTTCAATTGGTCGAGACGCATTTAGTTTGTACGAGAAAAGTGGGCTTCCCTTTTGTTTGAAGTTTAGCTGGAAATTTCAACTGTGGTTGACCGACTTGATCTGCAAAGAGACAGGGAACATGTGACTGTGTGTCCTATGGTGGTGTCAGGTGTGGAAGTTGAAGGGGATTGACTCTTGTGATGGCTTCAACAAACGCGGGCCCCATTTTTTGCACTGATGGTATATACTATCTCGGTGCATCATTGCTGGCAATTTTAGGTCGTTGATGCTTTTAGTTTGCTCATCTTCGTCTTTTCTTTCGCTTTTTCTCTAAAGAATTTCTTTGTCTTGTTTTTTTCCCTATTAATTAAAAGCATACAACTTTTCAAAGAGATCGGACCAAGTTAGCATAGACTCACGTGATCTCGCCTAAAACCAAAGGCCTTTCAATAATTTTGAACAACCGCGTGAAGGAATTCCGAGGCTTGCAACTAAAAGTTATCGTATCCCAGCCAAAATTTGTTGCCAAATGTGATGGTAGAACGACCAGATCTTTGTGGCCCAAGAAGGCTCTCCTTGCGTACTGACCTCTTTGGGAGTACAGGAAATAAATGCAGAGGCCTCCACAGTGGAGAAAATTGAATGACTTGCATGTTGCCATTTATATTGGTTAATATATATATATATAGCAGAGCAAAGTAAGGATTAACTGTTTGCTTTCGATCGCAAATTATGCAGAGGAAAAATTGCTGCACAGAACATCACAGCGCCAAAGGCAAAATTGCCCCAACCACTGTTGCCCATTGGTGCAGGCATGCACCTGACATGGAGAGATGGACTCAGGGGATCGCTCCCCTTCGTGCCACGAAAGAAAAAGAATCGAAAGTCTTTGTCCACCGAAGTCGAGGGCAAGAGACAAGAAGGTCTAAGAATTGAATTCTTGTGAAATTCAGATTTTGCCACTTTTTAGTACCCTTAAATCAGATTTTTCCCAATCATCCTGATTTGACATCAAACACGAATTTCAATTTCCATTTCAGGCAATCAATCCCCTCTATAACAATAATATCAAGGAGACGCACTTATTTTGAAAGTTTGAATAGCATGTTGCCAGATATTTTTATTGTGGTTCTTATTATACGGGAGATTGCGCATATCAGAACTCAACTACATTGTCCATATGATGTTGCCATTTAACCAAAAGTTGACGGACAGTTGGGTGATTTGTCTCCTTCATACAGCTGTCAAGCAGCAGCTTTGGCATTTACTTCCCTTGGAGTTTACAGTAGGCGTACAAGCAGGACCCAAAGAAACCAAGAGACTGGCCCGCAACATTCAACTGAAAATAAAACAGGACATTGGCAAAAATAAGAATATGTGTGGCAGTGACATTTGCGAGTTAAAAAGCACGGAATAGTTTATGACCAACTGCTCACCGCTTCAAATGGGAGCCCACCAAAAATAACCCATCCAAGTCCAATAGTGAAAAGATCCTGAAAGTTAAGGACACGTCAAAATTGGGATGAGATACGGCCTCTGCGGCTCAAACAGGCCTTCACTTTTGTTACCAGAAACAGGATTTTCAGGCCTGGTAGTAAAATGCTGATATATCCATAAAATTTAAGCAAAACAGGAAGCTGGCGCCCATGTCCCTCTCCCCATTGAAGGACATCAAACTCGATGCAGATAAGGGCCAAGACTAGCATATAGTAACGTTTCTCGTGGCCTTTATTTAAATTAGTGTCAGATTATCCAAAATAATAATAATAATAATAGTAAATTTAGTGTCATTCATCACATGTCAAAACCAGTATGAGCTTCATCAATGATGTGGTCAAACAGAGGGCAATGTGTGCATTTTCACTCAATGAGCACCTGATCCAGGCTCCATGGCTGCAATTCTTAAGTACTATAGAAGGTCAAAACCACAACGCACCTTCAAGTTACCACAAATTGTCTGTGTCAGTGCTGAATTCAGTGTTGTATTCAAGAATACAAAATAGTTTATCAGGAAAGCCATGAGGCACGAAAAAAGCATCACGACCTGCAAAACATCCAATGCAGGTAAACCAAATCAAAACTTTCAGATAAACGCCAGACCTTCAATGCCATTTACATGGCTTGCGCTGCATTGAGTATAATCCAATGTGTGCCTTATAATATGTATTAGTAATGGCCCATGAGGATGAAAAATATGAGGATTAGATGGGTAATTAACACCGAAAAACAAAGTTCAGATTTTAACCACACGGCTTAATCTCTGCACTTTACTGCAAAAGGATGCAAGATAGGCCTTATGTTTCGCCAGAGCAGACACTTCAGTCAAGTTAACCACTGCATAGAGTGAAAATCAAAAGCATACATTATTTTTTAATGATGTATTCTTTTACGAGGGAAGCACCTGAAATCCTGGGGCTAATAGATAAGGGAAATCCATCATTGTTTGCAGGTCTCCTCTTATTAATGTCCATAAAAGCAAGATTGGTCCACATATTATTCCTACAACCATCAGATAATAAAAACTAAGCATCAAGTTCAGTTTAGTCCAAAGCAAATGGATCTTAACGAAGACATTTTATGTCATTTCTTTGATCTCACCATTGCACCACATAAGCCCAAAGCTATTAAGGCCACTTGATTTACCTGGAAGGATTGAGAATATGGAATAAATATTGCAAAATTTCAAGCCACATAAAATGGAATAACTGTGACCAGGAATGGGAAAAGAAAAACTACCAATTCGAGCAATGGAAGCAAGATAGATAGCAGTACATAAGTTAGCTACGAAGACTACACCATAGCCATACGCATCAAATGACAAATCCCGAGCTCCGGCAACGATTGCTCCGAGTATAATTATCCCAACACTGATGAAACCCTTGGATTTTCACATTGTGAAAGTCGTTAGCTACAGGAAACTCAAACAACTGCTGTTATAAGATTAGAATGGTACAACAATTTAAACCATACTTTTGACCAGCTTTGATGTATCTTGTACTCAACAATTTGGATTTTGGGTGTAAGTCTGTGTAGACGATAGCACCAACGTTCTTTACATTTAAATCAGTCCCCTCAGGATCTGATTGACATGATTAACTTCACATGTTCCAAGACTAATACTACATCATATAGACTTAAAACGATTTAAAACCCATTAATATCTCATAAACCATACCTCACAAACCCATAAAAAGAACACTAACATAAAAGCAACTTATAATATCCAGGATTTGCCAATGTGGATTGCATTCCATTAGTGTTCCCAACCGCACTTTCTGGTAGTTACAAACAACTGTTTCTCATTGACTCTGATAATAAGTATAGACAGTGGCCTCCTCTGCTATGGCAGCCTTTTTTGTTTTCATCCCAAATTCGGAACTTTATAAATGCAAGACTACGCAAACATCCTTGCCACTGTGCAGGTTTCATTAGTCAATATGGACAAGGATCTGGCTATACCATTTTATCAACAGGCATCCCTTTGTTTCAATTATTTAATAAAATAATTGAACCTGTAAATAGATTTAAAAGTAGACGGCATGCATATGAATATGCAGACAATTTCAAACAGTGAATTATAACGGGCCTGCCTCTTATGACATCAGAGGGGTGCTTACCTGAGAATAACAGGCATGGAATGCTTCTTCCCTGACAAAAGATACTCGACAAGCATTGTGAAAGCCACAGTTGTTCGCCTGAGTGTAGTATACATTGGGACATTTATGCCACGTACAGATTCCATCGTTACCAGCTTTTTGCAGGAAAAAATTAAGAAAAAAAACCAAAAAAGTGAAGTATTAACGTTAAAGTTTCAAACAATAATCTCACATGCAGATGATAACATTGAGATAAAACTTGAAAAGCATGCACAGTTACAAATGAGAATTCAATACCATCACATGCATACCATGTAAAGTAGATAACAAAATGCCAGAGGAGAGGTGCGAGACAATGTTCCAAATGACACCAGCGTTGCAGGGTTATTAGACTTGCTTTGGAGTTCACCAGTTGTAAACGATATAATGTCCCAGAATTTCATTGCGTAGAGAAGTGTGCAGGAACATAGCATCTAAAATGAGCAGAGGCAAACCAAATGCAAAAAATAAAAAAAATAAAAAAGAGTCAAAGTTAACTAACATGAAGAAACGAAAGAGTAGAATATCATATGAACTGAGAGTTCACACAAATCGTGGCTTTTTGGAATGTTAGATAATTTAATTAATAGGATTTCGACATGCAAATTTAGTACTTTATTCGTAGCCGATAATGATGGAGTGCATGCAAAACGGAGCTGTCACAGTCCTTTTGTGTTGGGACAAACAAAGTTCCTCCTTGCACACTCTCCTTTCATGATGGTGTTAACCAAAGATGGTATCCCGTAGTTTGCATATGATGGTGTACCTTATCTCTTTCTTTTAACCTATTGACTGTAGCAGTCGGAAATCTAACAATAGTCAGTTTTATCCAGGAACTGTTTGTTCCTAGCTAACACTGATTTCCTGTTCCATGTTGTCCAATCTCAAGAGGAGCTACTTGATTTAAAAGCAAAGAGAAGTACATTAGGGGGACCAGCGAGAAACATTAATATTTAAGAGGGAAGTGAAGATCAACGCAAGTGATTTCCACTTGGTATGTGCTAAAATGGTTGAGATGTGAATCAAGCGCGCTAGGCAAGTCCAAATGGACATTAAAAAACTGAAAAATACCTGGAAAAGTGTGATGACATTTGCATATGGAAAACTGTAAGAAGAGAGGGCTGCTTTGTTAAACATTACCAAGAGAACTGCACAATAGGGGACAAAAATATATCACTACACAAGATATAACTGAATAAGGTTTGCTTACATGGAATTCTTAAAGCAATCATCTGTAACGAAAAGTAATGACATGTTAATCTGTAAACAGTTAAGACGTTCTATTGTGAAAACAAAGCTCCATGCTTTGGTTCCACAAAAGTTTATCCCTTTTAACGATAAGTATCCTTAAGCTTAAACTAATCTTACATCAGTTGCATGTTATCTCCGTAATTGTTTTTCAATAAAATATAAAGAAGTTTCTTGAAAAAAAGGAGATTTTTCATATTTCTAGATTGTTATTGCCGTTTTTAATTGTGAAAATCATAGGAAGACGTAAAAAATAGATGTGAGTTTGACGTAGGTTGGTTTACGATGATGTTATAATTACATCATTCTCATTAAAATATTATTTATTTTTTGAACTTTATTGTTTAATAAAAATTATTAAATGTGCGTTAAGGTAAACGAAATGTACCGCTAAAAGGGGGCATGAAAATAGACGAAAATTACAAAATCATCAAGTGCTCCCTCAGCACATTTCACATTTCACTAATGGGACTATTGATTATCATTCACCGAAATGGATGAAGCCAATTAGACTGTCTCATCACAAACAGGGTATTTCGTGACTGAGAAATCCAGTCTGTCGCCTCCACTACTTGGTTTCTATTCCTCATCATTTGTGCCCTTTGATGACTTCAATGGCACCGGACTTTGCAGTCTTCGCCGAGGCCCACCATTTCATGATTTTGAGTCAATTTGGCATGATTTTTCTCAATCAGAAAGATAAAAGGAGCTCTTTTACTTAAATTTGACTTACTTACTTGATGGATGCAAATTTTTAAATTCAAACTTAATTAATTAATTAATGTAGCTTTTACATAGTTGTATATATAAAAATTGTCTACGTGTAAATATAATTTTTATATTCGTAGTTACACATACTTACATTATCATGAAAATTGAAAGGTTATTTGTATTATTTCGGTCTTAAAAGAAAGAAATTCGTATCCATATTACAATTTTCATCACAAACTCCTTTTGCTCTCCCTTTCTCTTAGGCTATCAAATAAAGCCAACAAACATTGATCCTGGAAAAATAGTCAAAGACGGCATTATCCATTCATGCCTTATTGTTAGCCATTAGACATTGAACAAAGTATTTATCCACGTCAAAGCCAAGTCTAACCCCAATAATTCCATAACGGAAAAATGAAAGCCTGATTTCAATTGAAGATTTTACTCCGTTTGGCTTTTCATGGCCATGCAAACAAAAATCAATCTTTAACTCTTCGAACTTTAAAGTTTAAATAATCAACAACAAAACACCAAATTAGTCAGGAAAAAAAAAAGAAGCAAAAAGAGAAAAAGAAAAATGAAAAAAGAAAGAAAGAACACGTAACAATCTCAAACAGAAAAATAAAATAATCTTCTTTAGAAATATATCCAACCGCCTTGAAATGCACTAACAATTAAAGTAAGGAAATTTAAGAAAAGAAACGGGAAAACGGAACGGCAAAAGAAGTCGATAATAAAGGAAAAGAACAATAACCCGCAGTGGCCATGTAAGAAACGGCAGCGTATGCTCCTTTTCTGGTCACGACAGGCTCCTTCTCTTCTTCTTCCCTGGAGGAGACTGTCACTGCCAGCAGCTTGTCCTTCTCTACTGAGCCCATCTGGCTTTACAAACAAACCCAAAAAAAAAACCCTGTGTCTTTCTCTTACTGACTGGCCTTTAGCTTCCTGCTCGCTTTACAGAGGCAGGGAGTACAGAGTAACTTTTGCCTTTAATTGGGGAGTGGGCTGTGTTTACTAGTGGAGAGAACCCTAGAATGCGTTGGTAGTGGACACATGTAAAGATTTTGGTCTGGGTCCACCCACGCGTCGCCAGGTCCCGGCTATTATGATTAATTTCCGCAATTTGCTGGCGTTTCTTTTGCTTTTCTTCCGTGGATTTCAATTTCTAATAACTTTTTTCCTTTTAAAAATTATAACTACAATTTTATTAATTTAATAAAATAATTATATATAATAATCTAAATAATATATTTTTATATAAAAATAAATATATAAATAATTAAATTTAATTAATTTTTTATTATAAAAATTTTTTAATTTAAATTAATATCAATATTTTTTTAATTTTAATTAAATAATACTATCAATTCCAATATAAATTTCACACTGATAAAATTTTTAGTAATTCTCATGAGAATTATGATCAGATTGTTATTTAATTTTTTATAATTAATTTTATTTTATATTTCTCTAATTCTTAATTAAATTTTTTCTTAGTGTTAAAAATATATTTCACATCAATAACTTTTTAACCTTATATAATAGTAGTAAATTTTCATATATTATTCTTTTTAATTAGTTTAATTTTTTCATTTATAACATTTACCTATTTTATATCTTGAATTGTTTAATTAAATGATACTGGTTCACAATCTGTAAATATGACAAAATATACCAAATCCTCATCATCATTAATAGTATTATCAGGAATTAGTTCATAATTTTGCAATCTAAATGATTATTAACAATTTCTTATTGGTCTTTCATGAGTTTATAGCGTAAGATTTTGTGCATGAGACTTCCCCATATACAATGGGAATTGCAGTTTGATTTTCTTCTTTTCCCAAAATAGCAATTGAATGTTTTTAAGAGTTATTTTACTTCTTAATACAAAGTTTCAAACTTTATCTTCAACAAAAATTACATTTCTATTCACAATTATCTTTTTTATCATAAAATTAAATAACAGTTAAGAAAAATTGTCTTCACTCTTCGATCATTTAATTTTGTTCTTATCTCTGTTGGAATATGAGTATAAGTAATAAAACCAAATATCTTGAAATGTCAGGCTTAAAATCACTCCATGCTTTTTCGAGAGTGACATTCTAAATACTTGTTGTTGGAGATTAATTCAACAAGTAAATAACATATAAAACAGTTTCTACCCATAATGAATTAGGAACTCCCTTAACCTCTAACAAGTTTCTCACTATATTTATAATTGATCTATTTTTTCTTTCAATAACTCCATTATACTGTGAAGTATAAGGAATTGTGACTTCATACTTTATTCTTTATATTTCACAATACTTTTCAAACTCATTAGAAATATATTCACCACTTCCATTAGTTTTCAGAATTTTAATATGATATTTACTTTGTCTTTAATATAAACCTTAAATTTTTTAAAATAATCAAATACTTCAAACTTTCTTTACATATAATAAATCCATGTCTTATTTGTAAAATCATTAATGAAGGTAAAAAAATACCTATTGTTACCATGCAATAAAACACTTATCGGGTCACGAACATCAGAGTGGATAAGTTAGAATAGTTATCTTGCATGCCAAGCCCTTATCTTAAAGGGTTGTCTGTTTCATTTAACAAAAATACATGTTTCACAAATTTGATTATGATGGTGTATTCTAGGCAAATTTGTCACCATTTTTTCTTCTACAACCAACTTTAAACTGCAAAAATTCATATGGCCAAAACAAAATGTTATAATTAAGACTCATCTTTGACAATAATATTAAGACAATTATAAATATCAGTGGTAATATCAATTTGAAATATCTGATTTTTTGTTAAAAGGGCTTTAAGAATGAATATACCTATTCCATCAAGAATTGAGAGATAGTTATTATATAATTACATGTTATACTCCTTTTTAAATAATTGACTCAAACTAAGTAGATTGCTCTTCATGTCTAATACATAAAATATGTCTAAGATGTAAATATAATCTTCATTCTTCAACTTGATGAGAATTCATCCTTTTCTTATTATTAGAATATTACTATCATTAGCAAACTTAATTATGGAGCGAATTAACTCATTAGGATCAATAAAGAGTTTTTTTTTTCTACACATATAATTGGTACACCCAGTGTTAAGGAACCAGGTATTATAGTTTGGTTTTTCAACAATAGCAATAACCATCATAAGTGCTTCATTTTCACTATCTGAATCTCCCTCTTATGCACAACGAGCTATCTGAATTTGGTCTTAAGACCTGCATTCACTAATATAATGATAATACTTGTGATATAAGTAACACTCAACGTGAGACTTGTCATATCTTCCTTGACCATGACCTTTTCCTTGGCCTCGACCTTGACCCTATACATCTCGTCTAATTTTCTTTGGTCATTGTATTGATTGTCACTATCTCCATAGTTGTTATAGGGATTATGTCATTCATATTGAAATTCATGATTTTTCTAATTTGGTTCCCAAACTTTTGTTATATGCAACTTATCCAAAAATTTTTGTTATTTATAATATAACCATTGACTTTTGTTTTTTTCAATTAGACCCCACATATTTTTTATTTTCAATCTAATCCCTTAACTTTGACAAAACGATAAGGTAAAGCTAGTCTTTTTGATAAGATAACAATGAAAAATTAGGTTTAGGGGAATAATAACGAGCGGTGATGACATAATTAATAGTAGAAAATAATGACAAACTTTTAAAATTTTATAGATCTACAACATTTAGAGTTTTTGCAAGGCATATGGTGGTCAGCAATGAATCTCCAATAATGACAAGCTATAGTTTCAATGACTTTTATAACTTCAACAGCTTCTGTAACAAATCCATCAAAACTTATATGTTTTCTCTCAATCTAAATCAAGAATACCCACTTTGATACTAACTCTTGAATTGAACAAGCTCTGATACCATTGATGAAAAAATTGTAAGAATATTGTAATTTTATTAATTTAATAAAATGACCATGCATAATAACTGAGAAGCACACAAACAATATAGATAACGTATGAGATAGATATCTAAATCTATCCAAATAATTAAATTCAAATTAAACTCAAATATACTTCTATTATAATAGACTCTTAATTTAAATTAATTGATAATCTAAATTAAGATCAACATTTGTTTCTTTTCTTTCTTTAAATATGGTTATTTTAAAGCTTTATGTTTGGGTAAATCAAAAAATAAAAAAAAATGCATGAAATGAATGGGGAATTTGTTGCTCTTTTGAGATCATAGAAAAAAATTGTTATGTGAAAAGACAAGATACTTCTTTTAGCTTTAGATAAATAATAAAGGTTGTTCAATACATCCTCGTTACATTTGTTTCTCCACCTCTCAGTAAAATCATAGTAATCTAAGAATGATGTATTTGTTGAAACAAAGAATTAAACGAATCATTATTTAAAATATTGATTGAAATGATACATTAAATTTAAATATTTTAAATTTTTTTTAAAAAAATATTTTTTAAAAATAATTTTTTACAATTAAAAAATATAAAAAAGTTTAATTATTCTCAATAATTTTTTTTAAAATTAAATTTAATAATAAAAATTATATTTTAAAAAAAGAAAAAAAAATTCAAATCAATATTATTGATATATTATATCAATCAACATTTTAAATCTCATAAAACATTCAACTAAAAGTAATGTAATGGACTTAATAAAAAAGTGATAGTGAAGAGTATGTTTAATTAATAATATTAAAATGTGGAGTAATTCTAAAAAAACAATAAGAAAAAAAATAATTAAATTGAAAAGTAGCATTGTAGCATATGTGAAAAAATTTATTAAAAAATACTTTAATAAAAAAAAATCATAATTTGAAAAGTAATTATTAATTTAATTTTATATTTACAAACATTAAAAGTCAATATAAACTAATTTTGTGTGCAATTATCATTGAGTTTGTAGTTTTCCTTACCATGCTTAACTTTGATTTAGTTTAGTTTAAAATTTTAAAATCAACATTAAAGTGGAAGATCTAAAAGGGTTAAACTTTTAAAGGGGGTAATATTAATTTACATAACATTAAATTTCTTTAAATTAAAGGATAGAAAGTTGGTGTTTACTAAATCCTTCTATGTTTGGTTGACAATTTAATTGATTTAATATCAATCATTAAGAAAAAATTATAATCTTTTTGGGCCTTATATAGGCTTAATTTTCGGCCCAACCCAATTGAAACCCGGCCGAGTTCTTCAGCAGGTCTAGCCCGGATTAGCCCTTAAAACAGAATAAATAAAAAAAAATTAATTAATTAAAAAACTCCCCCGATTAAACCCGGCCTATCCACAACGCATGAGGATTTAGCATTGCCCTATAAAAGGGTGCCTCCCTTGCCTTTCTTGCATGGAAACTCCCTTACTTCATTCGATCTGTCCCAAGACAGAAAAAATTTTCTCTCAATACTAACTATGCATGAAACGGACCACAACTACTACGCCGCTTCTCACCAGCAAGTAAGCAATCAACGAATTGCTCCATCACATTCAGCATCCCAACGATCTTTCTCAAGACTGGAGTCAAAGAATCAGGAGATCACTTTCTTGAATCTATAACACCATTTTTTTAATTTTCCAATTCTTTTAGGGTTTCATTGTGCGATTCTTGATTTTTTGCAGGATCTAACGCCATGATGATGACGACAGCGGCTAGAGAAGCTCGTCATCGAGCGAGCCAGAACCCGCCGAAGTGGTGTATGTGAAGGACGCGAAGATTCACCCAACTCTGTTCCCGTATGAGATGATCAGCGGAGATTGAAGCTTATTAAGCGAGGCTCGTCTCCCTTTTTGGTTTAAGACCCAGAGCAACGTCTTGTTACCGTATGGTCGTGTTTTTGTTGCTTTGACGTATGGGGATACGTTTTGATATTTATTTGTGGTTCTTGCGTGTTTCTTGGATAGTACAAAAGACATATCTCTAATGCAGGGCTGCGTTAGAGAGGTTGATGGTCTCTCGCTAGTTAATTAGTCAACCTTTGCACCGGTGGATGACGTATGGTTTCTGATTCTTGTTCATTGTGTCTTTGTGTAGATGGGAATCTTTCCACCTTTAGGACCGTGCCGTCCATTTGCCGAAAACACTCCAACTCTTGGGTTGCGGGACATCATTGTTGTCTTGTCTTTAGGTAACGTCCTGGTTGATTCTTTTGATGAACGCGGCGTTTGATTTTTACGATAAAAGAATGTACGGTTGTTAGTTTCAAAGAAAGTTTGAAAGATGACTAGTTTTATCTGATCAAAGTACATAAAGTTGTTAGGAAAATTTTACTAACTGCACAGCGTGGAAAACTTGCTTTCTTGAGGGAAAAGAAGGTTTCAAAATGATAACAGAGGTTTCTTACTAAGTTTGATCTTATTTGGAGTAACGTTCTTGCCCGAGGGTTAAGCAACTGTTTTGCCCGCCACCCGCATTGTATTTCTGGCTCCCTCTCTTTGTGCACTGTTTCATGGTCTTTAATTTTAGGATATTTTCCCTGTAGGGATTCCAATTATGCCATTCTGCATTCCGCAGGTGATTCTCTTGTATTTGTTCTTTTAAAGTTCTTGCATCATTCTATGTTTTCTCTTACAACGGGTGCCTCCCTTTTTTAATTTTGTTGCATGAATTTCAGATCAATGGAAGATGCAAATGTATTTCTTGTGAATGATTTTCAAAATCCTCTGCAGGTCCGCATGAGCTGAGGTATTTGTTTTCTTTCATATAACTAATAATGGTGTTTTTCCCTCTATTATTTTCCTAATTACTCTGACATTCATCAGTTCCAAAATTCCTTGGTTACATACTGGTTTACCCTAACCCTGCACCCACTCAACCATGCAGCTCTAAGACTCACTCAATCTACCAAGATATTCTAAAATCTGAGTTGATATTTTTGGTCAACCTTTCTCCCTTTTCTTTCGCTCGCTTTGTGTTGCCTTAGTTTTCCTGTTACACGGTTATATGATTTCTACAGAGAATTTTGTCGTCTTTGGAGCTGCCTTAGGCTGTTTCTATTGCAAGTGGGCAGCAGTAGACGTATTTATCTCAATTGGTGAATGCAAGTCTTCATCAAAATCAAGGGAGGACTAATGTGCTCATCGCTGAGGGGAGCTTCGCTGTTTCTCGGGTGAGAACACAGAAGCAAAAGGCTCAAGATCCTGCTTGAGACCTCTTTATTCATAAGTATTGGCAAAATTTTCTTACGTGACCCAATTTGCCCGCGAAACATCGCAACTATTCTCCGAAAATCAAAATAATGATTTTGGTAATACTGATATAAAAAGTTAGAGTCCTTCTCCTGTTGATATTCCGCTGAAGTCACCCAAGGATGCAGAGAAGGTTACCGATGTTCCATCCGATCCTCTGGAGGTAAATTTTTACGTATTTGGAAATCTGCTTGTTGTTCTTTTGGGGAATTTTCCAGTTTCATACATTACCTGTTTTTGCTGCATCTTCTTCCGGGCATACATTTTTATTCTAGGAATATTTATTTATTTGCATATGTATGCGTAATCACATTCGTTTGTGGGTCTGCATGTCATGTCATGTGTACTCATACTAAAATGCTTTATTTCAAGATGGGTATTTATCTAGAAATCTATGATTGTACTGCAGTGTGACGTTAAGTTCCCTCCTCGTGGATCTGGTCCAGTATAATACCATAATGCTTTAAAGATAATTGGTATATTTATTTAATTTTTTTTATAAATATAATTATATAATTATCTTATATCATATAAATTTATCTTATTATTATTTTAAATAAATATTATTTATTAAATATTATAAAATTATAAGTGATTTATATTAAAAATAAAAAAAATCAAAATAAAAATTCATTCCTTTAATATCAATCATTAATCAAAACTAATATATTTTTTCACTTTTTTTTTATTTTTTGCCTCCTAGGGGACAACCTTTTTTTTGTATTCATTTGCTGCAGCCTGCTCTTCCCTGGGACCCATTTTCATATGGAAGGGACTCTTATTTAAAAACCGTCCGGCCTCAATTTTGAGCCTGGTCTAGCATATCCTTGGGCCCAACCCAATTAAAACCAGGCCGAGTTCTTCAAGGGTCTAAGCCGGGATTGGCCTTTAAAACAGAAGAAATAAAAAATGAATTTTTTGAACAACCTACATCGCGTTAAGGATCGACCGTTACCCTATAAAACGGTCCCCGCAAGTCTGCGACAGTACAAGACCCCTCCAGTCTCCAGTCCCCAGTCCGTACTTCTCCCCTCAAACGAAAATTCTTTCTTCTTTCCTTCTCCTCTAAAGCAAAAAAAAAAAAAAAAGAAAAAAAGGAAAAGCCATTTTCTCTCCCTCTCCTTCTCTCCCACACTCCCAAACAGTAAAACCCTAATTAGTTAACTTTGCAAGAAATGGAGCCCCACGCTTTATCGGACGACGCCGACTACGCCACATCTCAACAGCAAGATCAACGAATCACTCCAGCACATTCAGCATCCCAACGATAATTGCTCAAGATTGGAGTCAAGAATCAGGTGATTACTCTCTTAAATCGATAACGCCGTTATTCTTAATTTTTCAATTCTTTAAGGGTTTGGTTGTGCGACTGTTGATTTTTTTCAGCCGGCGTGATGAGGACGTGGACTGACAGTAGCAACAGAAGCTCTTCGTCAATCGAGCCAGTGGTGTATGTGAAGGATAATGTAGCGATTCATCCAACTCTGTTCGTGTCTGGAGGATCAGCGGAAGATTGAAGCTGGTTAAGCGAGACTGTCTCTTTATGGTCAAAGACTTAGAACGACGGCTCGTTTCTTCATGGTTATATTTTTGTTGCTTTTACCTATCTGTGGATGCGATTTGCTTTATTTGTGGTTCTTTTGTGTTTCTTGGTTCGAGATGGATTCCGTACAAAGGACAAAGCTCTGATTCGAAGCTGTCAGAGAAAAGTTGATTCTCTCTGGCCAGTAAATTAGTGAATCTTTGCAACGGTGGATAAAATATGGTTTCTGATTCTTGGTTTTTGTGTTTTTTCTTTGTGTAGATAGGAATCTTTACACCATTAGGGCCGTGCCTTTTACAGATGTGTGGTCCATTGGCCGACATATTCCAAGTCTTGGATGATAGTACATAGTTGTTGTCTTGTCTTCAGGTAAGTCATCGATGATTTTTTTGATGGATGTGCTGTTTGATCTTACAATAAAAGAATGTATGGTTGTTAGTTTCAAAGAAGGTTTGAAAGATTTTCAGTCAATTTTTTATATAATTAATTTGATCTGAGCAAAGTGCATAAAGCTGTTAGGAAAATTTAACTGCACCATGATGTAGTGTTTAGTTTTGCTCTATGGTGATTATTTCTGCCTATGGTGCCACTGTTTATTGTGTAATTTGCCTGTTTTTGACAGCTAGAAGGCATAGAGGGTGCAATCCTCCAAATCTGGTGTATTTATCAGCATTTTCAAATGGAAATGTTTGGCAGGACTGGAATGTCCTCCTCTTTACTTCTACAATGGAAGGGTCAAAGAATTTCTCTTGTGAGTTTGGTAGCTGTTTTGGTGGGCTTTGCTTTTCTTCTTTTTCTATTTTAAATCTCTTTCACCCCACCCCACCAAAATAGACTAGACAACCGAGTAGGGTGGGACTTATGTTTCACAAGAAAATTGCCTGCTAATGGGAATCCCATTCGATGATTGTTATCATCACTGCTTGGCAACGATGGAAGTCAGGAGCATCTTATATCTCTGTCTTACAAATTTTGGGTGTTGTTTCTAAATCAGTTTATATCAGATTTTTCATCCTATTTGGGGGTGTCTTTGTCTATGTTTAATGAAACAAGTATGGAGAACTTTCTTTCTTTAGGGGAAAAGAAGTTTTGAAAATCATAAAAATGGTGTTGTACTAAGTGTGATCGTATATGGAGTAACTTTCTTGCCAGAGGGTTAAGCAACTGTTTTTGGGGCTTGTCTTTTGCATGCTTTTCTGGCTCTCTCTCTCTTTGTGGATGATTTTCATGGTCTTTAATTTTATGATACTTTTCCTTGTCTGGATTTCAATTATTCCATTCCACACACCCAAGGTGAAGTAAAATTCTTGCATCAATCTATGTTGTCTGTCAGAATTGTTGCCTCTCTTTTTAATTTCGTTGCATCACTTTCAGGCCAATCGAAGATGCAAATGTATTTCTTGTGAAGGAGTTCCAAAATCCTCTGCAGGTCTGTATGGACTGAGGTGGTTGTTTACTCTCATATAACTAATAATCGTGCTTTTTTCCCTATAATTTTGCTATTACTCTCCATTCATCAATTGCAAACTTCTTTTTGAGAATTGGTTACATGCTGGTTTCCTCTAAACACCCACTCAACCATGCATCTCTAAGACCCATTCTGTCAATCTACCAAGATATTCTAAAGCCTGACTCAATATTTGTGGTCAACATTTCTCCCTTTTCTTTTGCTCTGTGTTGCTTTGGCCTTCATGTTTCACATTTAACTGGCTTCTGCTGAGAACTTTGTCCTATTTGCAGCTGCCTCAGGCTGTTTCTATTGCAAGTTGGCCATCGATATCTATTTCAATTGGTGAATCTCAGTCTTGTGAAAGCCAAGAGAGGACTAATGGGTTATCCATGAGGGGAGTTCCACTGCTTCTTGAGTGGGAACACAGAAGCAAAATAGGCTCAAGATCCTGCTCGAGATCTCTTTATTCAATTATTGGAAAAATTCTCTTGTGACCAAATTTGCCCTGGAAACATCACAACTATTCCATGAAAATCAAAGTAATGAATTTGTTAATACTGATAGAAGAAGTTATAGACCCTGTCCTGTTGATATTCCACAAAAGTCACCCAAGGATGCAGCGAAGGTTACTGATGCAAGTGCTGTACCATCCCATCCGCCGGAGGTAAATTTTTACTTTTTTGGAAATTTCTGCCTATTGCTCTTTCGGGGAACTTCTAGTTTCATACATGGCCTCTTTGGCTGCATCTTCTCTCGCGTTCATATTTTGTATTATAGGAATATTTCTGTTATTTGCATGTGTATGCGTATTTACATTCGTTTAGGCATATGCATGGCTTGCGTGCTTATACTAAATGCTGCATCTCAAATTGGGCATTTAATTCATTGACTTATCATCAGGGCCAACAACTTTCTTTGTTTGTCTCAAAATGGTGCACATCAGATAGGTCTAATGCTACTGGTCATCTTGGGCTGAGCATTTAAAATCATCTAAATTCTAATACTTATGCCTATACTTTACAATTTGGGTAATGTGACTCTCCTAGACAACAACTGCATCATATGATCGACCATTTAAACTGCATGGGATTGAACCCTCTTCTTCTCGCATGCAATCGGTACAGAATATAATTACCCCCTCTAACTTGAAGAATAGATTTTACCTAAAAATACTCCTTATCAGACCATCTCAACATAGGAAAATTGGCCAGGAAAACAAACGTCGTTCTTAAAAGAGATAAAATGGTCTTTAACTCAGGCCTCACATTCCAAGCCTGGTCTAAATGTAGGTCAAACCTAACCTGTTACGAAATGACACAGTCCCATTGCCGGGTCATCTGTGATCAATTGCCGTATGCCCCACTTTGCCCACACTCGAATTAATGTTTGCAACGGCCGTGTCTGCCTTCAAAATGAACATGAGCTTATGTGTCAGACGAAATTGATTTCAAATTACCTCTAGAAAGGGCCTAACTTGATGCACGGTTACTTTAAGAGAGATGCGTGCAAAAAACATCGAAGTGAAAAAAAAAAAAAAAAAAAAAGGAAAGGACAGCTAAGAAGCACGTGAATCTGGCCTTAGGACATTTAAGATGTGTCTGGCCCTGTGTTTGCCTGCCTCTTGCAATTATTCATAACCCTACAGCTCGCTTAGCAACTTACTTTGCTTGTCCCAAAAAGGAGGGCATTAAGTGCTTGCAAGTAGTGATCCTGATGCCTTTTTGTCATCTTGGCCAATTATTACAAACCATCTAACTTCTACTCTTTTCCAGTTCCGTTAAGAAGTCAAACATACAGCCCCCAAGCATCACTTAGACCCGACAAGTCGTCGGCCTAGGGCTAAAAGTGATCTACTAACCAGTAGAATTAGAGATTTAGTCCAAATTCAATATGTGGAATCTTGATTAGCTGGAAAGTCTTTTTCACAGCGTTGCAACGGCTAATGGGTAGATGTCAAATCGGCATTTATCTGTTACTGAAAGAATGGAAAAAATCAAAAAGGTTGAACTATAGTAACCAAATATTATTTCCTTAAATTCTCTTTTTAAATAAACAGACCAACTAGGGCTAATTCAGTGGGCTGCAAAAGCAAAACCTAGTAAGAATCTGTGTCAAACTTTTGATTAAAGGAGATTAGTGGTTAAAGCCTCGGTGAGCAAGAGACCCAAGGAGGATAAAACTAGGTAAGAGTCACAATTGATCAGATCAACATTATACAACCAAAATCCCAAATAATGGTTAGAAATTGTTGTAGAATCAGGTAAGTACGAAAGCTTGAAGTCAAAAGTCAGGATATTTCTGTAAGAAAAGTCAGAGTCTGGATAGTATAAACTAGACTCTCTCGATAGAGGATTTAAAAACAATGCTAGCAACCTTCAATCCAGAAGACAGAAATTCACACGGAAAAAAAAAAAAAGGAAAGGACAGGTGGAGTGTATTGATCGAATGCTAGTTAGTGAAATATCGTTTTCCCAAACCGTGTGATCATATCATAAAATGCTCCCAAATAAAACAGCTATCGGACCATAAACCTATTGAAGTCCACCAACTTCTCTTTCGACCATCTCTCCTTCACTCGGAAGACGTGGTACTCATTAGCGAGCGTCTGGTGACCGACCCTACAGTAAAGCTAGACGCCTGATGGTGCAACAAGGCAAGACCAAGAGGGGTGTAGGATGGTTCGACTATAATCATTCGTTGATTGATTCATAGAATCTCACGTTGTTTATAATAAAATCTTCAAAACTTTAGGATTATCTGTTAGAAAGGGTAAAAGGGAAAAAAAAAAAAAAAAAACAGTATTAGTGAGAGGCTGACGACTGATAATATTCACAAAATAAATGAGATAACGCTTGATTTTATAAAAGTTATATGGCATGTGGCCAAACTAAAATCAAGTGTTATTGTAACCATACTCTCGACAACTCTCTCGCTCTGGGCGGCTTCTTTTGCCAAATAGATCTGGTGCTGCCGTTGGCACGGGGTGCCCCGTCTTTTTTTTTTTTATTCGTAGTCCTAGTTTTTGTAATGATAACTTGTGGGCAACTCTATTGTTCAAATGTACCATTCTTTCCCCTTTGTCTTTCTTATTTATCTGTTTTCTTATTTTTATTTTTTTTTTCAAATTCGATAAAATGTGATCTTTACTTTGGTGAACTGACAAAAAAAAAAAGATGCTTTCGATACCTGGAGAACGATTCAAGTGTAGAATATTGTTAGATATTTTCTGTTCAGTCTACGTAGTGTCCTTTCTTTTTCCAGACGAGGAGGTATGTGCAACCATAGCCACCAGTTTGCAGGTGGCAATGAAGTTTTGACCTAGCTTACTAGTTGAGATCAAAGTTTTTTCATCCTGATCTATGGCTCTCGTGTGCCTCATCCAATTAAAATTTAGTAACTTGAACAACTACTATTTCACTAATTTGTGGTCTTTTCATCTCGTTATCAGAATTCTTTTTTTTTTTTTTTTTTTTCATTTCACGTTAAATTATCCATTTCCAAGTTTTTCTGGGTGTACTGAAAACTTAAATTTGTACGCCTCCTCATTTATTTCTTGTTTTATGAGTATATAAATATTTTATTATAAGGATGAAATGAATGACTTTGTCAACAAAGAAAATACTTGTACGCTTTCATATTTTGTGGGGGTTATGAGCGAGGGAATATTTGAATTTCCAAAGGGAAGGGACCTCTTTTGGAGACAAGGACCGCCCAATTTTTGTCTTACAGACACTAAAGCAGAAGTGGGAGTCTCTGTCGACGCAAGAAGAGCCATTTAATCTTTGAAGAAAAGGTGAGTGATTGAGACCAGGTAATTCTTCACCATCCGAAAAGCTTCCCATGTCCAGCTTGAGCTTTAATTGACTACATATCACTGGAAGCAAGCGTCAATTCCATGGTACGACAAACAGAGCAGCAGCCTAGCAATTGCAGCTGCGAGAGTTTTATAGCCAGGGGACCTTTGCCCATGCTTTCTGTGCATCATGATAGTGACTAATCAAGGACGGGACCATTGAACACGTGGGGTCGATCAAATGGAGTTGGCAATGAAACCATCGTCCGAAATATGTTGTGGCACTACCAACCAACAACTGCCTCGTGGGGGAGTATACTAATGTAGAGACCCATCCAGCGAGGTATCCAGGAGGAGATCACGTGATCTCCCGCATGGCTCCGATTCAAACTTGTTCGAGCTTTCGTCGACAGATGGACGTGGGTTTCTGAAGATTGTTTTGAGTCTAGAGTGGGGCAACGCTTGAAGACATTAATTTAATAGAGGAGGCAGCTTGTTGTGGTGGCTGAATATTTCTCACACTCCTTCTCTCTCACTCCCTTCTCTCACGATGATGTATGATCATTTTCTCTCGAAAAATAAAAAATAATAAATAAAACATTAATTTAATAGAACAACGGGGGAGGGGACCGTGTAACGTCTTTATGATTTGATTAAGTGCCAAACGTGCCAGAAACATGTCTTTTTCATCGAGTTAGTTAATGTTTTTTTGGTCTTAATAAGCACTATATTAATCCAATTAATTAATTAATTTTTTCCTATTTTTGGGAGGACACGGGGCCTCCCTTTCTTTAATTGAATGGTCCGGAATGGCGCATCCACTCTATTCTCTCCCACGCTATCGAAATAGACCGACTCGACCGTAATTATGGGAGTCCACGGTCTCCCTCTTTTAAAACCTACCATCCTTAGATAATAAATAATTAATCAAATCGTAAAGTACATAAAAAAAAGAAAAAAAAGGTTGTCACCTCTTATCTCATAACTTTTATTACTCTCTTTTATTTTATATATTTTACATATTCTATTTTATAAAATTAAAATTCCAAATTTTTATAATAAAGCTTTAAATTTTTTATTATTAAGTGTCTCTTAAGAGACTTCAATGAATAATAATGCATATTACGAGTTATGATATTCAAAAATTTTCAAAATAGCCTATCTATTTTAATTGTCAAATATTTTTCTCATGATGCACATGGCCAATCTTTTAAAATCTTATTACTGGTTACGAAGATATATCTCTATCGAGAATATGTAAGTCTAACTATACATTGCTTCGGATACATGCTTAATCCGTACGTCAAAGTCCGTTATTGCACCGCTTGAGCCAATCCGTGGAGCTTGTTCAACCAATTAGAACTTTGAAAATCTAATTGATCCTATGTACCCAAAAAAAAAAAAAAAAAATTGTTGGGCCACGAAGGTCAGTGCATTGGCTATTATTATAGGATTTTTTTTAGGGCCAATGCACTGGTACTCAGATGAAAAAGGTATTTGTGTCAAAAAAAAGCAAAAAATAAAAAGGAGAAAAACAATAGAGGATCCAAAAACAATACGTGTCACGTATGCGACAAGGGCGTGCACGAGCGTGAGTCTGATGGGATATGACGTTGCATTGGGGCACTTCAGTTTTGACTATATCATATTTTCTGAAAAACATTTAGGCAATTAAAAAATGTAAAATCATATTTTTTTTTTTTGGTTACGCATAAAATATTTTATATTATGATAGTTATTCAGTGGAATCATATTTTCTGTATCCAAACCCGCAAACCCTTCGACCTGAAAATTATGGCCCCCGGCAGAGGAAAAGTCTCGCGCTGCCGAAGCAAAGCGCGTGTTAATACTTTCAAATGTAAGTGCCAATACGCCTAATTCTTCTTTTTTTTTTTGTCCTACCTATTTAATTAAAGGAATAACCTCCTAATTTCTTTAACGATGTTGGTGAAGCCATTTGTTTGGTACTTACATTTTGGAATTGTAAATTTCACTGAAAACCCACACGAGGTTTGGATGAAAATGCTCCGAAATGCGCCAAATGTAAGGTAAACCAAGAAAAAAAGACACAGGCAGTTAAAGCCAGTTCGCCCCCAACGCAGGCCGAAGCGCCACCCCAGTTTGTACACAAACTTTTTTCGCTAGATTCTCCAAGGCATTATAATAAAAAAAAAAAAAAAAATCACTTTTGGCCGTGATGCCGCGTGGGGCAGATTACTTATTAGAAACGGCGGGGGTAGCCAAAAGAAAACAGAGAGCAAGAGGGCAAAAGAAAAAGGGCAGGGACAGCAGGGTCGGCAAAAAGGGCTGCAATGATACGGACACCTTAGCAATTGTTGCCTGCACATTGTCCCCTTTCCCGCCCATCCTGGTCCCCCCCCCCACCCCAACCACTCGCCAAACGATTTTTATTAAACAAATTACGATCGACAACACAAATGGTAAATGCATCTCTCTCTCTCTCTCTCCAGTCTCGACTCTCTCGTTCTTTTTTTAAGTCGCTCTACCAAACCCCCAACATAGCAAGAAACCCACATCCCTCAGAATTCTCTCTCACAAAGCCACAATTACTTGAGTTTGTTTTGGCTTTTTTTCTTTTTCTCTTTTCTTATTGGATGGCAGATACTGACTGCTGCATGGTGGAACTTCAACTGGGACTCGCTCTTCCAAGCAATTACAGTACAGTCACGATGGGTTTGGACCTAAACAGATATGAGTATGAGGTTTGCGAGACTGAGGATATGGTGTCCCCGGTCCAAGTGATCGACAAGCCTGTGCTGCTGCAACAGGATCGATATCCATTTCCATTGTTTGGCAGCGGAAGTAACTCGAGGAAAAGCAGCGAGGTTAGCCATAGGAAGCGTGGTTATGTTGATGCTTTCGAGGACACGGAAAACGTGCCTCAAACTCTTCCTCTTTTGCTATGGGACAAGCAGCCAAACGAGGAAGATGGCCCTAGAGACGTAAACGCCAACTCTTTTGTCCTGAACAAGTAACTCTCTCTCTCTCTCTCTCTCTCTCTCTCTCTCTCTCTCTCTCTCTCTCTCTTTTTCGTTCCCATTTTTCCTCTTTCCTTGTGTGGTATCCTTTGGTATCAGTGCATTGTAAACTAGGTCTTTTTGTTTATACTGTGGATTGCCGGGAGAGGTATCTGTTTAATACATTATCTTGACATGACAACGTACGGGCGATAATTTGGTGTAATTGGTGAACAGAGCCAATGGAGAGAGAAACGGGGGGATAGTTGGGTGGCCTCCGATTAAGTTGCGGCGAAAAAGTCACGTTAATCGACCCGTGAACCACAAGAAGGTGGAAAATGGCTGTCTCGATTGCCAAAAAAGAAGCTCAAATTCCAAGTACGTCAAGGTGACGGCAGAGGGAGTGGCAATTGGGAGAAAAATTAATCCAAGCATCTACCATTCTCTTAAAACCCTCAAATTTGCCTTGCTTGCCATGTTTGGGATACGTAAGTTGCCCGATGCTTTACAACAAAACGGCAATTCTGTTATTATAAACACGTAATTGGGTCCTTGATTTGCCCGTTCTTGGTTTGCGCTCTCTTGTGGTACAGCTCAGAAGAAATCTAGAGGCTATAAACTGACTTTCCAAGATACGGAAGGTGACTGGCTAATTGCCGATTACGCATCTTGGAGGTATGCTTGACTACTTATTCCGATTCTGTTTGGTGCCATTTTCTTGAATTAATAATACAATTTTAACCTTATGGAGCATAAATTCTGCAGCAGTTTCATTGGGTCGGTTAAACGCCTCAAATTGGTGAAGACTGAAGAGTGATAATCGGTTTGATGTTCTAGGCCCACTCCTACTACGTATAGATCTATGCCCACGCGGGTGACCTTCTAGTTTAAATTTCCAGCCACTGTATGCAATATGTATGAAGTTCTCATAGAATCACTGAAAGAATTTCTATTTTATTTTTGTTCTCAAACCACTCTCTTTGTGGAGTTTTACCGACTGCCTTTATGCCTTAAACAAAACTGGTGTTGTAGGTACCTTCACAGATACTGGTAATTCTGGTCGAAGATATATAAATCTTTTTCTTCACATTTTGTCATACGATGAACTCAGTTTGACGTGTAATCTAATTAATTTTGAATCCTTTCTAATTAAAAAGATTCGCCAGTCAATTTAATTTGTATTCTCTTTCTCTTTCTCCTCTCGTTATCCTTTTCAATTAGATCACCCCCCGCCCTCCTTAAAGCTAATTAAGGGCATTAAATCTTAGCGGATCCTTCTGCAACAAGGATGTGTCGTTGACCCCCCAAAAACTAATTAGAAAGTAGAAACTAAATCAACTTTGATACATTATAAGTTTTCTCTTTTTTTTTTTTGCCAACCCACTAGGTATGGTTGTGGCCAACAAAGATACAAATTGGAAGTAAAATAAGATTTAAAATCCTAAACCTCAGCTATAATTAACTCAACACTTTTCAATTCAAATGACAGAGAAAAAAAAAATGATAAGTTTTATTTTTTAAAAAAGAATTTAATGAATTAGTCAATTACTATTTATTTTGTCTGAAATTATGAATAGTCAATCTGAAGCAAAGGCAATCTAGGGCATGTATAATGAAGATAAAAGGTTTGCCAAAAATAAAAATTCATGTCCCTGGAGGGATATTTTAATAATTGAAAATTTGATTTAATTTTTATTTTTATGTCACATATTTATGATTTAATAAATATTTTAATAGAAATATATAATGTTTGTCAATTACTATGCTCGAGCTATTTCATGGTGTGGCGGGACGGAATCAATGGTTTCATAACAATATGCCACGACATAATCCGTAGACGTAACCATCTCCTCCTATTGCCCAAAAATACCACAAGTTCTTTTTTGTCAGCTTTCGATCCATCCCACAGTTCTCTCCAAAAGAAAATAAATAAATTCTACCCTTACAGTACCATCCCCAAGTTTGATAATTATAAGAATATTAAATTGAAATTAAACCGTGTCTGAGACACCTTTGTCATGTATTCGAATATATTATTGCCACGTGGCCGTTACAAGTCAAAACAATCCTGACTCCGCTGCTTCTTCTTCCTATACAGAGCAGAGAATTTTGAATTTCAACCGTTACTTTCACTGACCAGAGGGTTTGGCTTTTCCGGCCAATCACAATGGCGGCGGAGGACTTTTAACGGCCGGCGGCGAGTGATTCCAAGATGAAAAGTTGTATCTCCTCTACGACCTCTGCACGTTCAGTCAGGTGTTCATTTCATTATCGTCGTTTTTTCGAAGTTTTCGCAAGTAAATTTCTCTGTTTTTTTTTTTTTTTTGGTGTTTTGTTTTTCTGCCATTCCGATCGCTGAAATGGGTCTCAAAATTTCCCCCTTTTTCGCTTTCGGCTTCTCACCAGATTACGTTTCTCTTTAATAAATTTTTTTTACTTGCTTTTCTTTTTTGCTACGTACGGTGTCTACTAATCCCGTTTCCGAGCGTTTCCTTTCCGTTTTTGAATTTGGTTTTTAGCGATCATTGAATAACGGAAAGCCGTAGGGTAATCATTTTTCACTGTTTGGAGCCAATGAATAAGCATCTGAGTTTGTCTGATTCGAGTCAGATGAGAAAATCGGTAAGGAATTTCTTAATCCCGATAATTTAATTATTGTCTCCTTGACAGGTCTGCGTCTGTCAACTCTGTGCAAGTTGCATTATTTTATTCTTCAGATTTGTTTGAATTGGTGATCTTCTGAATAGAATAGAGTTGATAAAGATACCCAATTTTAAATTGCTCCCTCAACAATCGAATAGACTTGTTAGAAAAGTGAAAAAAAAATAAAAGGAAAGCATGCGAAACTACTACAGAGGTGTGTCGTCCGGTTGAATGTGATTGGCCCTACATATTTTCACAGGTTCCTTGGTTGCTGCTGCTTTATTTCAGTCGAATCTTGGTTGTTCGAATCCCTTCTTCCTATTGCAGCTGTCTTTCTCAACTTCTGCTCTGTTCCATCGGTTGGTGTAGTGGGTTTGGCAATGAAGTAGTTGGGCTTCGAAATTTCAACCTGTTGCATTAGACAATGGTCCATTGCTTATTGTCTAGAATATTAGGTTCCTAATTATCAGTTTAGCCGATAAAAATGGGGGACTTCAGTTGATTCTTCTTCTTCTTCTTCTTTGAAGTAGGAATAGAGAGTCGGGAATTTGCTCATGGGGTCATTGTAATAAACATTTTCTATGATATTTCTTGATTCCTTGGCGTGGTTTAACCTAGTGCTGCCCCAGCGACACTTCCATTTGCGTTTTGTCTGCTTCCCTCTTTTGTACTTCTTTTTCTTCTTTGATAAAACAGCTTAGTGTACAATATGACACGTTATTGTTCTAGTGTTCTTCTCTAACTTCACTCCTCATTTAGAATCATGGCTACTAGGCCTCACTGCTCAAATTTCAGAAGAGCACCTCAGAAACTTTTTTCGATCATGCTCTGCATACTCATGCCAATTTCTGTGATTGGAATCTTCACTCATTTCCAGAAAATTAGCTATTTGCTACGTCCACTTTGCGACAAACCTCCTCCGCCCTTCAAGCACATCATACCACACAGCTATGCAGAGAATGTCTTGATGAAACATCTTTGCTATCTCCATGGTTGGTCCATTGTTCTGAACCTTGTCGTGTCTCTGATGGCATCATCTTCAGCAATGAAATAGACATTCTTGAGGTCAGGTGGTGTGAGCTTTATCCCTACATCACTAAATTTGTTATCCTTGAGTCCAACATCACTTTCACAGGCATCCCCAAACCTCTTCTCTTTGCCTCAAGTCAGCATCGATTTGCCTTTGCTGATGATAAGATTGTCCATGGTGTTTTCCAAGATCACATTGCTACCCTTGGGTTGCACAAAGATCCATTTATACAAGAGGCACAACAATGGCCAGTTATGAATAGATTGATCCGTAGTGCAGGGATATCTAATGGTGACCTACTCATCATATCTGATACAGATGAGATACCAAAGCCACACACTGTGTGATTACTCCAGTGGTGTGATGTTATCCCGCCTAGAATGCTTTTCAAATGAAACATTATATGTATTCATTTGAATTTCCAGTGGACTATTACATCTGGCAGCCCAGTATCCATATTCTTAGTCCTTGGTTTGATTACCGACATTCATGCCAAACTGATGTGTTATTTTCTGAAGCTGGTTGGCATTGTAGTTTTTGCTTCTGATGACTTGGGGAATATGCATTCAAGATGACTGCCTGTAGCCATGCAGACAGAGCTAGGAGGAAGGAGTTTCTAGATTATTCCAGGATTCAGAAAGTGATTTGCCAGGGTGACGATCTCTTTGATATGCTTCCTGGGGAATACATATTTAAGGACTTGATAAAGAAGATGGGATCAATACCCCGTTCATCATCTGCAGTTAATTTTCCTGCATATTTGATTGAGAATGCAGATAAATTTAGGTTCCTACTTCCTGGGGCTGTTTACGGACAGAATAATAAAGATTTTTGGTGGACCCCAAAAAGGGAGTAACAAAATTTCTGTTTTCAGAATAGCTAATTTGGTCGCCCTCATGTTCCATGTTAGGAACCTGAATGGCTAATCTTTACAGGGGGGTCAAGATGTGTCCCCCTTGCCTTTGAGCAACCTCAACCCCACGGGAGAGAAATCCCTAAACCTTAACAAGTAGGAGATGTTTATAGGAAGTTACCTATCGAATTTGGTGATTTGTAATTTCTTTCTAAAATCTTATTGGGGACCATTTTTGTAGTTAAGACATTGGATATGACTACAAACTTATCAAGGGAAAGCTTATTTGTTCATGTTGGAAGAATGGCTTGTCTACATGCCCTATTGTTGGTGGCTTGAAAATCGTATAAAAGGAAACAAAGACTTCTCTTAGATTTTGAATGTGAAGGAGGTTTAATTCCTTCTATTTGCTCCTTCTTTATGGTAAATGTTGTCTTGGGCCTTGTAGGCTTATCCTAGAAAGATCAGAGAACAACGGGAGGAAAGTTTATGACTTGCTGGGAAAGTTTTAATGTCGATCAAATGTATCAATATATTATTTTTTTTTCTTTTTATGGAATCATAAATTTATTCGTTTGTAAACCTGACTTTTTGATTTGAGTTGTATATTTTTAAAAATTTGCGTAGCAAATTTTGCTGGAAAATCAAAAGTTAAGTCATAAATTGTGTTCTGTCTGATCCAGCATAAATTGTGTTAAGACTAATATTGGTCAGAGTAACTAAATCCAGTCTAGCCGATTTGACCGGAAGTCTAGTAGCCGGGATGCTGGGCTGAGATGGGTTGTACTAGGTTGAACCCTGCTTTTCTAGGTCTTCGGCTGACTCAATTTGCTACTTATCCAAAGGCACTTTCGGGAAAAAATAAAAGTATGTAAACCAAAAAATAATAATAATAAAATAAAACTATTAATCACAACATCAAGTTCCTTTTTAAATCTTTCCTTCTTTTTATTTTTTTTTTATTGTCAAGCTGTGGTTACAATAAAATCATTCAAAAAATCTTCACTGTACAGGTGATTGTTAATGTAACATTGATGTCTTACGATTTAATTAATTTACATCATATTATATTATATGTTGTGCAATTATGAACTTTATATTCATAATAATTATTGACATTAAGAATTTTTTAAATTATAACTATTTTATATTAAATATCAAATCGACAAGTCAATTGAAACCGATTGGTGGAACGAGTGATCCACTTGTCTCTCCTAAATTACCGGTCCAACTGCCACCAAAATCCGACGGTAAGGTCCAAATTACGCAACCCAGAAGGAAAAAAAAAAGGTTGGAAAGTGCCTGGCAATTTCTTGATATTGCCCATTGCATGTAAAAGGCCAGTCATTTCCGTCTTTTATGGGCCCCAATATCCGTACGCGTTTATTTTCCAGAATAGTTATTTCAAACGTGGGACGGAGCAGACAAATGCGCTAGCTTGTCTCAAAATTGACTCGAAAGTGCAAGACTTTTGTCCCAGTAGTGGCATCCCATTCAAACCTCGTATAGACCATTTAAATAATTGCGTAATCAAAAAGTAAGAAACTTGAGGTTTTGAAGAAAGAATTAAAGACATTATTCCAAGGGTAATTAACAAACTTATTCTCAAACTACAAGAAAAAAAAAAGGCTTAATTAACGAACTTTCTATTTTCTTTTAAAGCGAAAAACAATTTACATGATGAGGCATCCACACAGAGTTACAAAAACCCATTGACAGTGACATTAATATTATTTTTGGTGCAAACAGTGACATTTTGTTAGACTAATATTTCGTTAGACAGAAGTCAACGAGGGATGTTTCATCGATTCTTAGAGACAGAAAGAAACACTTATTGCTGGTTTTGTTGGATGGTATATTTTCTTTTTTAATATTTTTATTTTTTCTATGTCAAAAAAAAAAAAAAGGTTAAAACTTCCTTAAGAATATGGAAAAATACACTGTACTGCCGAGGCGAGACATTTCAAAGATTACGTGAGAACCATTTCCGTTAAATTGTCATGCATCACGCACAATAGACGCATGGGCTTTTTTTTTTAATTAATTTTTAATTTCCGATGTTTCGATTGGCTATGTCTCGCGATACGTTACGATAACTTCAAAGGGCACGATAAAACAGAACCTATTTGCACCCCCCCTGTTTGGCTGTCTCAGTTCAAGACTTTTCTTGCATGACTCCTTACTTTATTATCCATTGAAGAGACGTCTCTCACGCTTCAATTCTATAAATTTAATAAATAAAATATAATAAATCAATTTTAAAAAAAAAAAATTGAGATTGGGCGGTTTTTGCCCGCGTACACACTGACACTGTCCTCGCAACAGCCGACTCGTGTTTACTTGCCTCTCAACTGCAACAATTGACTTCAAACTATAAGGGGTCCACTTTCTCGTTATCCAAATGATTTTTAATTAGGCAATTTCTTATGAATTTTATGTTAAAATATTACTGATTGTATTGAAGAGAAACTAAATAAAAATGTAAAAATTAAAACATATCTCTGTTATACTTTAAACCCAAAAATTTAATCTTCTTGTTCACTAATAATTATTTTATTGTCTCTCCTTATTTTGTCAATTCCACAAATTTCAAATTTCTTAGATCTCTTGGAAAACAAAAAATTTGCCTTTTAACTATTTTATATGAATGAATCAAGAATTGTGTACTGTTTATTGTATCTGAAAATGTCATATTAGTGATTTATTCTAACATCATTTGTTGGGGCGTATCACTAACATTGTGGTGAGGTTGTGCAAGTGACTCGTGATTGTACTTTTGATTTTTATAATAGGCAAGTGTGGAGTAACAACGAATAAATTTTGTGTGTGTTTGTTTTGCAAGTGATTCTTTTTACAGTATTCAATGAGATGAACACAAAAGACCAGGCTGCTTATTTTTTTTATTAAAAAAATAATAATTTTTTAAAAAGTAGAACTACATATCATTATGCTATCTTTCTATTTCTGTTTTTATATGTCCATGTGGTGGGACTCTTTGTCAAATAAGAGAACGAGGAACATAATATTAGACAGGGCCCTCGGCAACGTGAGAAAAGCCATGGAATCTTTGCATGGACAATGGTGTCGAACACAATCATCTTCTTTTTCCCATGTGTCCCAGAAGCAACTCTATTTGAGTAAAGTTTGATTTACGTGGTAATATAAGACGGTACAAGATCGGCAAAGCTTATCTTACGATGTTCCATGAAAATATAATTTTCGAAGGTAAGTCAATAGAAAGTCTGCTTGCTGTAACTAGATGTGCAGAGGAAGATAATAACACCAAGAAAAATAAAAAATGAAAAGCATGTAGCTCTAGTCTTATTTGAAGCTCATTATTACATAAGTTGGACCCTGACGTTTCTACGTACTTCACGAATTTACCAACCGAATAAAAAATAAAAAAAAAACAGCTGGCAAGTAACAAATGCAAATTGATTATTTGTTTAATTAGAAAATCTATCCCGTAACACATAGGTTTCCATTTTTAAAATTACTCTTTTGAGGATCCGTTTGTTTCTATTTTTCGTTGTCTTTCGAAGTTCTAATGACCCAAATGAGCAGGTCAAACTTTGTTAACTCGAAACGTCACTCCTTACTTACCTCAGGCTACCAAACATACGTGGTTCGTTGTACCAATCATTATTTTTAATTTGCTAACATTAATTCCTTAAAACCATATTTTTGCTACAGTAATTGGAAGGCTTTTGGAGCCAGTTAGATTATTACCAATTGGTTTTTGATTTGACTTTGTCAAAATATTAGTGCATATGATCTTTGAATGGTCACGAAATTTACTTTTAATGGGGTTAATAATTATTAACGCACGTTTTCTTTACCTATTTTCCCTTTTTTTCCTTAACATTTTATCCTAATATTTTTATTCAAAATCACAAAGAGAATTATAACGTAAAATACGTCTATAGAACTTTCTAATATTAATATGTATTCGCGGCTTTAATCCAACCTCCTCCAAATTTTCAATGAACTTCTCTAATTAGCATTAAGAACTTAAAAAGGGAAAAAAACAAGAAAGTGGATCTCAACCTTTGCTTATGGCTACATCACATCTGTTTTACAAAACTTAACTGTTCCAACAATATTGCACCATTCTAACCCGAAAACGCTAGCAAGCAGCAAGTGTAAATCAAATTTTGCGTTTAAAGGTAGAATTTACGCAGCTCATCTGCTAGACCCGTGGCAGTGTGGTGTGATGTTCGGTAAATCCATTTCATCATCTTTCTATTAACCGAATTTACCAGGTTGTTGATTGTTACCAAAACGCAATTGCTTTTTCTGAAAGGAATACAATAATACCTTCTTTTTTTTTTAAAAAAAAAAAAAAGGGGGGGGGGGGATTAGCCACCTCGTTGACTGAGCATGTTCATATAATTGAGAACAAATTTTGTGGCTCGAAATCTGCCTTCATCTCTTTCATCAACACCCCAAAAGGTAAAAAGAAGGGAAAACCACAACTTCTTGGTTGTACAACCTTTATCTCAAAGCGCAGGAGCACATTGGCACAACGAGGTTTTCGTTTTTGCTTTTTCGCTTTTTTTTTTTCCTTTTTTTATTTATTGGACCAGATCGGTTAACATAAAGGCATTATGCAAATGATTTGGTTTTTAGAAATTAGTGTTATATATATATATATATATATATATACACACACAGAGGATTGCAGTTGATCAACGCGATGTCTCAATTTCAGCATTGATTTAGAATTTCGTTACATGAGACAAATTTTAGATTAATTAATTAGTTGGGATATATGTATGGACCAAACAAATACTACATTGGACATGATCTTCGGGGTTTAAAGGTTAATTACATGCATCGTGGGATTTGCCCTTTATGGAAGAGCCATAAAAAAAAAAAGGTTAAACGAGAAAGAGACTATAAAGAAACTGATTCACCATTTAAATTTAATTCAAATTAAATGTTTTCACTCAGAATTTAATGTCACTTTCCAATTTTTAGCATTTTCTTCTAAAAGTCGAAGTCAAAAACAATTTTCAAGTCACGATGCAATTGGTCAATTCAAAATTTTCCAAAAAAAAAAAAAGAGAAACTTTCTTTATAAATAAAATAAATCATTTCACAATATTTTTTTCTATTAAAATTTATTCATCTTTGAGTTAAATAAAAGAATATTTTTATTTATTTTTATAAATTTAATATTTTTATTTTTTAAATTTAAAATTTAAAATTTTTAAAATAAAAATTTAAAAATATTTTTAATTAATAAAAATATTTTAATAAAAATAATTTTTTGTGAAAGTGAGGCCGGTCTGAAATTCAGAGTCCATAAATACCCGAATTTAAGTGCAGCCATTGATGTTGTAGGTCCCACAAGATCAATGGTTTCCATTTATTTTTGAGCGGTCATTAATTTTCACTTTCCCTGAGCTACAGATACAGAAAGTTAGTATGCATGGGAAGTCCCGCAAATCCAGCAGAATACAATTCCATATCTCACCATGCCTTCAAACCAACGAACTTATTACACGGCCGCGTAGCTATCGTACTTGCCTTATATGCGACCTTTCTTATCAGCTACCTTATCATATCGCCCCGTCTCATCTCGTCTCGCCCACGGGTTTTTAATTTGTCTGATCTCTTCTTATCTTGCAAATCCCTAAATGCTCTCCTCCCTCTCATGTCTCTATAAATACTTATCAGATACACGGAAGAAAGAAACTAGAAAGAGAGAAAAACAAACAAGAAGAAGAAAAAAGAGAGGAAGTGGATGAAAGGAAAGGAGTTTTGCAACAACCACGTTCTCTTCTCTGATCTGTAACGCAGGTCTTCTCATTCTCTCCCTTTTGTTTTGTTCTTGTCTCTCTAATTTCGGCAGACGCCCTTTTCTTTTTGTTCTTGCTTTTAAGGTTTTGGTCTGGCTCGTTTGTTTTTAGTGGTGCTTTTGTCTTTTTGAAATTCCTAGGGATTTTCAGCTTTTTTGTTGCTCGAAGTGTTTGATGTTTGAGGTCCTCGATGTCGCATAGTTTTGATTTTCTTGATTTTTTTTCGTTTGTTCTTGTTTTATTATTATTATTATTTTTTTTTTTTTTGCAGAAATTAATAATAAATTAGAAAAGATGTCTTCGCTCAGCAGAGAGCTTGTGTTTCTCATACTTCAATTTCTTGATGAGGAGAAATTCAAGGATACTGTTCATAAGTATGTTTCTTTTGTCAATTTCATTTCTCATTTTTTTGTCGGGGAAAATTCTCATTTATTTTATTATCGTAATATATCACTTTAAGTGAATTCTGTTGGAACTTATGGTGTCAAGGTTTTTTTTTTTTCTTTTTCTTTGCTTGTGGTGTTGGCTTTTAATTATGGATGTGGAGATTGGAGCAAGAATCAGGGTTTTTCTTCAACATGAGGTATTTCGAGGATATGGTGACAAATGGGGAGTGGGATGAGGTAGAGAAGTACCTCTCAGGGTTCACTAAGGTTGATGATAACAGATACTCCATGAAAATTTTCTTCGAGATTCGCAAGCAGAAGTACCTTGAAGCTTTAGACAAGTAGGTGTCCCCGTGGCTCATTTTATTTTGACTTTGCAAGAAAAGGTTGCATTACAATGTATTTGGTATTGCAAAGGCTATGCATTTTATGATGTGATGTGGTTGTGAATTTCCATGGTTTTACTTGGAAAATGAAAAATGAACTTTCAGGCAAGATCGTGCTAAAGCTGTGGATATATTAGTGAAAGACTTGAAAGCATTTGCAGCATTCAACGAAGATCTTTTTAAAGAAATTACACAACTATTGACACTAGAGAATTTTAGGTACGTGTTTTATCTTTTGAATATTTTTGCTAAAAAAATGTATATATGTTCAGTTTGTTGTTAACCTTCATTTTCTCAAATTTGAATTATGTTTGTGGGTTATTAACTTATTATAGATTTATGGGACTTATTAGGTATGTATCCTTTAATGAATCTTTCAGAGAGAATGAACAGCTATCCAAGTACAGAGACACCAAGTCTGCCAGGGCTATAATGCTCGCCGAACTCAAAAAGTTGATAGAGGCCAACCCTCTTTTTCGTGATAAGCTTCAGTTTCCTACATTCAAAAATTCAAGATTGAGGGCACTAATTAATCAGAGGTCCTTTTGCAATTTTGTCTTTCACGTGCGTTTATGATTGTTGAGTTGTTACTTTCAGTTTAGGTTTTTTACTTTTACTCAGAATTCTCAGTATTCAAACGCAGCTTGAATTGGCAGCATCAACTTTGTAAGAGTCCAAGACCTAATCCTGATATAAAGACACTATTTGTGGACCACAGTTGTGGACATCCCAATGGGGCACGAGCTCCATCCCCTGTCACCAATCCTTTAATGGGTCCTTTACCCAAGGCAGGGGGTTTCCAATCACTGGGTGCTCCTGGTGTAAGTGAGATGGAAAATAGTTTCTTTTTTCTGGGCCATGACATTTTGAAGTTTGCAGTTCAAGTAACTTGTGTGTTGTGTGCGTTTGCAGCCATTCCAGCCTACACCTGCTGCTCTCCCAACATCTCTTGCTGGCTGGATGGCAAACCCTTCTCCTGTGCCCCACCCTTCAGCTTCTGCAGTACCCATGGGTTTGACTGCACCTAACAATGCAGGTTTGCATATCTAATTCCTTTTGCTCCCCTTTTCCCAAACATGTACACACAAAAGACTTTATACAATATTGAAGAACAATATCCAATATCATATTTCATGTTTCTATAGAGAGAAAAATTTGTTTAGACCTTTGTCTTTCAAAGAGGAAAAGAATAACAACTGGGTTGAGAAAAAGGTGTTTGTGATCTTGTTGAGCTGGTTCATTTGTATGATATGTTGATGTGCTTGAAGAACTGGCAAAGGTTTAGGATGTGAATTTTGCTGAAATGATTGTTTATTTAGCTCCATAGACCATAATCTATTATTTTTGTGGTATCTGTATTTTGTATTCTCTTTATCTCAACTTCTGCCTTTCGAGTCTAATGTCCATGGTTTTGCATTCTTGGTAGCAGCAATATTAAAGCATCCTAGGAATCCTCCTACCAATAACCCTGCTATGGATTATCAAACAGCAGACTCTGAACATGTTTTGAAGAGACCAAGACCATTTGGAATATCAGATGAGGTGTAAACAGTAACTCCATCATGTCTTTTACCCTTTTGTGATGAGCTTTCTTTCATTTTTTTTTTTTTTTTTCCATTTAGTAACAGCGTTGAAGGCTTGAAGCTTTTGGTTTGTAATGTAATAATGTTTCTTTGAAGCTTTTGTTAATTTGCTGATGTTTTTTGGAGATCTGCAGTGCTTAGATTTGTAGAATTGCTATTGTCTTTGGAGGTTGGGGTATCTTGATCAATGGAGGGGAAAAGTGGTGTCATTCAAGTTTTTGGGTTTTTGTGGAATTGAATGTACTGCATGTATTCCATTCTTTTCAGTTTTCTACTGGACTGTAGTTTTGTTTAACCACCTAGAATTCAAAGATCTTTACTTGTGCAGACATATAAAATTGTGGGATATGCTAATTTCTCCCTTTTCTTGGTATTATGTTAGGTAAATAATCTGCCAGTAAATATTCTGCGTCTTGCATACACCAGCCAGAGCCATGGACAGAGTTCATACTCTTCTGATGACTTGCCAAAGACAGTTGTTATGACTTTGACCCAAGGTTCGGCTGTCAAGAGCATGGATTTCCATCCTGTGCAACAAATTCTTTTGCTTGGTAAGCCCTTTTGCAGTTGCAAACATTGTTGGCAACATTTCTTCTGCTAGTTTAGATCCCTTGTTGTCCACTCACTATGCAACTGTGTATGAAATCATTGTATTTTCATGTGGATCACTTGTCCTTTTTTAGTGGGAACAAATATGGGTGATGTCATGGTATGGGAGTTGGGCAGCAAGGAAAGGATTACTTTGAAGAACTTTAAGGTTTGGGACCTTGGTGCTTGTTCGATGGCTTTGCAGGTTTGTGGAAAACCATAAATCTTTTGATGAGGAAGATGGAGTATCATCAATTGCTTCTGGGAGTTGCCATGTTATCTGCTTATACCAATTTTGACTTCATGATATTTGTATAGGCATCTCTGGCTAACGAGTATGCAGCAGCAGTTAACCGTGTAATGTGGAGTCCTAATGGAACTCTTTTCGGTGAGTCTAATTGTCATCAAACATTCTAGAATCTGACGCTTCCCTTAAACTAGATGTCTTGAAGAACACATATGGACCTTGTTACTATGTGTGTTAAATCTATTATTCCTGTTTCAGGCGTTGCATACTCTAAGCACATTGTTCACATATACTCCTATCATGGTGGGGATGATATAAGAAACCACCTTGAGGTTTGTGCCACTGATTACTGTTAAATCACTGCATTTCCACCTCTGATTAATGTCAAGTTAATTGCATTTTGTTACTAATTACTGTAATCTATCTTCAATGGAAGTATATAATTTGATCTTACCTTGTATTGTATGTTCGTGTTTGGAGACGAACTCAATTTTTCTGTGAATTTCTAACCTTTTGTTGTCCAGATTGAAGCTCATGCAGGGAGTGTAAATGATCTTGCTTTCTCTTATCCAAGCAAACAACTTTGTGTTGTCACCTGTGGTGATGACAGGGTCATTAAGGTTTGTTTCATTATTTGCCAAGTTTGTAGATTGGCTTGAGTATGATGGCATTTTTGAGAGCTCAACATTCTGCAGGTGTGGGATGCAGTTACAGGGACAAGGCAGTTCACTTTTGAGGGTCATGAAGCACCTGTATATTCCATATGCCCACACCATAAGGAAAGCATACAGGTAATTGATATTACTCTATATAACCTGGACCCCCGATCCCATTCACAACACCCCCCCTCCCCAAAAAAAAAAAAAAAATATCTGTTTCTTCTCCCAGTTTCAGCTTCTATTCCTAAATTTTTGTGATGAAAAATTGAAGTTGGCAGTGAAAATAAAGTTTTCTATCTCAAAATAGAGATGTAAATTGGCCATATTCAACCAATTAATATTAATCAATTTGTTGTGTTGTTGGATGGTAAAAATTTCTTTGGTTGTGCAATTTGGTACAAAGTATCTAAAATTATTTTATATTATTAGTTTTTCTTAGCAATAGTGATATACTTTTGGGCTGGAACATTCATTATTTGGTCAGTCATTCATGTGGCAGACTTTGCTGTCAGTCTTTTAAACAATTTCTTCTGCACTTGGTTGCATCCTGTGTATGCTATTGCAGTTGATATTTGCTTATTATTTACTTGTCTGACACATTAAGTCTCCATAGAGTTCACAGATTTAATATTTTTAATGATAAAATGTGTTTACGCAATTTGCCATGAGTTATACCTGGCACCAGCTATAGCAAGTCCCTTTTTTGTTTTTGTAGAAAATGTTTTATTGATGTTTCTCACTTTCTAATTGCTTGAAATACCTATTTTCTTCTAGTCTTTTTCCTATCACATAAGTTATTACATTTTCCACTCTGTTTTGGTTATTTGGTATTTAGGAGCTCTTTATCATCATCATCATCATCATCATTTTCTTCTTCTTCTTATTGTCATCCTCTCCTCTCTCTCTCTCTCTCTCTCTCTCTCTCATCTCCTGCCTCCCCTTGCCACCCCACCTTTGGGCAGATCTCTGTCTTTTTCTTAATTTGTTTCCTGTTTAACATGTTCACAGTTTATCTTTTCAACGGCAACTGATGGAAAGATAAAGGCTTGGTTATATGATAACATGGGTTCAAGGGTTGACTATGATGCCCCAGGCCATTCATTTACCACCATGGCATACAGTGCTGATGGAACAAGGTTCAAATGCTTCATTCTTAGTTTGATAAGTTATTTTAAGTGATGATGGGATTGATGAACGCTAGCCTATTGTATCTTGAAAAACCTATACCGTGACCATGGAACTTGTAGGTTGTTTTCATGTGGGACAAATAAAGAAGGGGAATCATACCTTGTGGAATGGAATGAAAGTGAAGGAGCTGTGAAGCGCACTTATATTGGTCTTGGGAAGCAGTCTGTTGGGGTTGTACAATTTGATACTACTAAGAATAGATTCTTGGCTGTTGGTGAAGAGTTCATGGTCAAACTCTGGGACATGGACAATGCCAACCTATTGACAACTATTGATGCAGATCGTGAATTGCCAGTAATTTCTTTTGCTGGACCTAGTTATTTCTGCTGCTGCAGTTCCATCTCCATCCACTAATTTGATTCCATAAATCTGTAGGCTTCTCCATGTATTAGATTTAACAAGGAAGGAATACTGCTAGCTGTTTCAACGAATGATAACAGTGTTAAAGTTTTTGCAAATTCAGAGGGGATTAGGTTGCTAAGAACAGTGGAGAATCGTCCATCTGATGCATGTAGAGCTGCTTCTGCAGCTGTTGTGAAGGTAAAAGTTTTTTAAACATTGATCATTGGACTTTTTTGTGTTACTATCAACAATTATGCTGTTCGAAGGTAATAATAATATGAACAGGGAAAATCTTATGCACATTTGATTATTTGCAGACCCCTGCTATAGGCAATTTCATGTCTGCCAGTGCAACTGTTGGAACCACAATAGTGGATCGAGCAGCTCCTGTGGCACCCATTGTTGGAATGGTAAGTGGTGATATGTCTGCCCTGCTAATCCACATGCTAAATTGTTACTCCATATAGTGTGGACATGTTCTACAAGTTGAATGTTTGTATCAATATGAAAGAATGTGCTTACACGTTGAATTGTTTGCTGTTTTGCTTTCTGTTTTGAATTTTACAGAACAGTGATAGTCGAAGCATGGCTGATGTGAAACCTAGAATTGCAGATGAATATGTGGAAAAATCTAGGATTTGGAAATTGACAGAAATTAATGAACCGTCACAGTGCCGCTCTCTGAGGCTACCAGACAGTTTGGCAGCCATGAAGGTTAGCTCCAATCTTTGCATTTAAGCTGGCCATTGTGCCACTGTTGACATGCCATATAATATGGATGCCTGAAAAATTATTTAATTGGTCTTTCCTTTCCTTTGTACCACTATTCCTCTATGTCAAAGAAATAAGTCTACTTGATGTGGATCTAGTCAATTAATGTATGACATATGAACTTAGGTCCCAAACATTGTCCTTGATGTCATTCACTCAGTTTTAGGTATAATGTTAATATGTTCAATGGTGACAATTGTTTCAGGTTTCTCGATTGATTTTTACTAATTCAGGACTTGCTATATTGGCATTAGCATCTAATGCAGTACACAAGCTTTGGAAATGGCAGAGAAATGACCGAAATCCAACTGGGAAGGTAATGTTGCTTTGTTTATGCTTTAGATTTTTCTGTCCTCTTATGGGTTGTTCACCAGGCATTCAATTCTTTAGCATTTCTCAGCTTTTTCTTATTTTTTAAGTGCTTAACAAATCTTACAGGCAACTGCTGGAGTACTACCACAATTATGGCAAACTTCTAGTGGAACATTGATGACTAATGATACAAGTGGCACCAACCCTGAAGATGCTGTCCCATGCTTTGCACTCTCCAAGAATGATTCCTATGTTATGTCAGCGTCAGGTGGCAAAATATCTCTTTTCAACATGATGACATTTAAGGTAATTGGTTCTTGCTCAATTTTTCTTCTTGAACTTCTTGTGTGCTTCATCAGTTGTTTTTCTCCAAAGCTACTATGAAGGAATTTTTTAGGATAGTTGACACTGATGATGGTCTTGCATGCTCATTGCTGTTGCAGCTGAATAGCCACCCTTAACATTTTATTTAGGCCTGTATCTACAATATGGAAGTTTCTTATGTCCAGAATGCTTGTGTTAACATGCTCAAAGATGTATTGTCTATGTTTTCATTTTCACTATAAAGTAAGGAGAATGAAGGAGATATCAGGGTAAATCAAAAGTTTGCAGATTATTCTGGTTTGCTATTCAAAAGGGAACAATTCTTTCTTGGCTCAACATTTTTCTGTCCTTATTACATTATTTTCTCAATTACAGACAATGACAACATTTATGCCTCCACCACCAGCAGCAACATTTCTGGCATTCCATCCTCAGGACAATAACATTATTGCTATTGGCATGGAGGATTCATCTATCCAAATCTATAATGTTCGGGTTGATGAGGTAATGCCCAATCAACTGAATCTTGATCTTTTGGGGAAATTAGAAAAACAAAGCTCTTGATGCTTTTAATTTTTGATATTCTAGGTTAAGACAAAGTTGAAAGGTCATCAGAAGCAAATAACAGGCCTTGCCTTCTCCCACACTCTAAATGTGCTTGTATCTTCGGGTGCTGACTCCCAGGTGAGAATTATGCAGGAGTGTCCTACCATAAGCAAGTAACCTTGAAAGTAAATATTTGACAAAAGTTTGGAGGAAGTTCTTGTGTTTTTAAAGGCTTAACTCCCTTTGTTTTGCCGGGGACTGCTGAATTTTAAGTTGCTTTCTTCTTTAGATCATTCATCATGTGAATGTGATATACCTTTATCCGAAGAATGATATCTGATATGATTTTTTTTCTTTTTTGGCACACTTGTAGCTATGTAAGTTGCATCAGTTACTTTTCCAATACTTTGTTGGGTCTTCTAGTGAATACTGTTCTTTTTCATCCCTGTGACATATAATGCAACTTCATCTTCATGTAAATGATGCTTATATGAACTGAAAATATTGCATGTTGGCGTGATAGATCTTGCATGTCTTTTGTCAAATCCACAGTTATGTGTTTGGAGCACAGATGGATGGGAGAAGCAGGTGAACAAGTTCTTGCAAGTTCCAGCAGGGCGATCTGCACCTCCTCTATCAGATACCCGTGTTCAGTTTCACTCTGACCAGACACATTTGCTGGCAGTTCATGAGACACAGATAGCAATATATGAGGCACCAAAGTTGGAATGCCTGAAGCAGGTGCGCCAGTTTACATGACATGTTCTAAAAAGAACTAATTATCTCTGCTTCATCTTTATGACAAGGGAAGTGCATGACACGGTTCCTGATGATTAAATTTTGTGTTTTGACTGGACCTAGTAGGAGCATCTGTCAGGCTGTCTGGAGGATACTATTGTGATTCTTCTCTGTATTAATATATCCCTGCTGCAGAACTTTAATTTCTACTGCTGACATTTTTATTTTGAAAATGTAATGTCCCAAACAGTGGTTCCCTCGAGAAGCAAGTGGTCCGATTACACATGCTACATATTCCTGTGATAGCCAGTCGATCTATGTTAGCTTTGAAGATGGAAGCATTGGTGTTCTCACTACTTCAACGCTTAGATTGAGATGTAGAATAAATCATTCTGCATATCTACCTCCCAATCCAAGGTAGAATCCTTGTATTTTTCTTGTTTATCTTTTTACCCTGTTTCTTGTTTGCACATCTGATCGTGTGCTTTTATCAGCTTAAGGGTATATCCTCTTGTCATTGCTGCACATCCATCTGAGCCTAATCAGTTCGCATTAGGACTAACAGATGGGGGAGTCTATGTTCTTGAGCCTTGGGAATCAGAAGGAAAGTGGGGCACTTCCCCTCCGGTTGAAAATGGTGCTGGCCCTAGCACCATTTCTGCAGCAGGTGGTCCGGAACAAGCACCAAGGTGACTACAGCACGTCCATGGCTTTCATCAGTCATTTGGGTGTATGCCTCTCTCCATGTGAACCCACTCCCTGGGCCCACCACAAGTTACTTTCAGGGGGAAGTGGCACAAATTAGGTTTTAGGTTTTATAGTATTGGTCTTCTTCAACTAAACCTGATAGGAGATATTTCAGGTGTAAGATTATTACTTTTTCACTGAAGGCAACGTTACTAATTCCTCTCATGTAGAAAGACTGAAGAAGCATTGATTTAATGGTGTAAGGTGAGATATTAGAAAAAATAAAAAAAGGGAAAGAAAAACAGTCAGCTGGTTTGAAGATAGGATATAGATTCTACTTAAAATAAACTATAGTTTGGCGAGACCTGGAGCACCTAGCTGATTTATAGTTAAACATTGTGTAGTTCTAATTATTTATCATTGTTTCTCTAGGTGATGGCACATGCATCGGCGGTTTTTCATCTTTTCAGTGTTCTTTACATATTTGTGGATTGTCTTCCACCTTTTCTCAGTTTATTATGGTAAGAGTCGAGCCTTTTCTCGACAATGATTGCACATGTTGAACCTCCATTTTGATGAAGCATTTTTTGGCATGGTCTACGTCAAGGTGTTCATTTAAAAGAAAGCGCGTACCCCTTGAGCTTCATTGTGGCAGTTTTGGTGGAGAGACCTCAAGCAAGTCTCAATACCGCGAAGCTCTCGTGCTTTCACTTACGATCTAGATCCAACATATAACGAGAGCCTTTGGTGTGTTTCGCCTAGAGCGGCTTAGATTGCATATTGTCCTGGATGAAGTTGTGAGACCATTCCCAAGGTGGCCCCAGAATTTAATGTGTTTAAAACGGAGTCCGGGACCTCGCCCGGCGCCACAGGTTCTGAGTGTGTATGGTGGATTTCTTTGCACACAAAGCTATAGAAGAACGACCTACCCCCACCGGGTTCTGATGCCCAGGGGCCACTCATTACTTGCAGGGTGCCTCAGACGCCCTGATCGGTCTTCATGATAATGGCTTGGCTAAATATTCCTTAGTTAGGAGTTCCACACTTCCCTTCTCATCCAAGGAAGCTCTGACAGCCCAATGTAGCAAAAACACCAAATTTCCATTGGAAATCTCTGATCATCACACTCAAAACATTCTGCTTAAAGACCACGCGGAGACAGCTCCATAACCAGAGGAAATGTTTGGAACCATGGTAGGATTTTACTGGTTATTTATGTGTAGCCATGTATAAACAGAAGCAGAATCTGTACAAAGTAAAGTAAAAGCCATTGATAGAACCTATAATATCAGTGACCACCAACACCATCGCCTCACCAGAATGAACAATAATTTTGAAAGGTGGAAGGCTTCAAAATCAGCAACATTACAAGAAGAGCAGCAACTCTACGTGTCAACTGGTCCAAGGTCAACCACTAATTCCGCCTTCGACCCGACTTTGTGTGCCTTCTGGTATTGGACGAGGAAGACTGCTTCAAAGGTACAGGTAAGAGTTTCCCCTCTCTAATGTCATCAGTCATGTTGTTGAGTGTTTTCTGGGCTTCAATGTAGACTGTAAGATCTCGGATCTGTGATAAGCATCAATAAAAACCACTGAGACAAATAAAATCAATCAGCCACAAGCATAAAATTTTACAATATTAGGGCACCTGTTCTTCCAGATCAAGAATCCTCTTGTCCCTCAATAATAAAGAAGAAGCTTCCCTAAAAGAACAACAATTAATCCCATTAGAAAGGGAAAACTAAGGAGAAGTGATGCAAGGTTCATTCATCTGACGTTCAATGCTTACATAACAATGCAGGAAAATTAATTCTCAAGTCATATTTATCCAGGAAAAACATAACCTAAATTATATAACATGCAAGCACAGGAACAAAAAGGCAATGAAATCCAGTGAAGGCCAGTATATTATGCTATCCTCGATAAATCCACCCCAAAATATAAATAAAATTGACAGAATCTATCATTAAACCACCCAATGCCGCACGCGTGCATGGGGCGGGGAGGAGGGTGGTGGTGAGGGTGGTTTAAAATAAATGAGGACTTATCAACTATGATATCCAGTAAAATCATTTCGAATCTCTAATGAGTCACAGGAAGGGAAAGTTTTACCTTTCTTCAATTTCCTTAACCTTCATACGCCAAATTTCTTGGTTCTTGATAAGCATCTTATTGGTCTAAAAGTTGAAAGAAATGGTTCTATTAGGAAACCAGAGCTAAGCACCAGCACTAAAATACTTATAAAGAAATAAATACAAAAATATTCCCCACATTTAATTCAAACATACATTTGCAACAGCATTTTTTTCCTGTTCACACTTATCTAATTTCTTTTGGATGTCCTCTATTGCAGAAGTCACAGCATTCTCCACAGCTTCTAAAATGGAACTTTCTTGTTTACTTTTGGCATCCATTATCAGAGATTCATAATACTGAAAGAAATGATGAAAATTAGGAAATGGATTTTCCAAATGCATTCTGCTGCAATACAATAATAAAGATGCCAAACCCAACATACAATATATTGACACATATATCCATGAACCCAGCATCCCTGTAGGTAGTAGCACTGTTATGATATTTTCCCTAGTACAAAGAAACCAAGAAAAACTTCCTAGTAGCCTCAAGCAATTAACCCTTCAGATGACATTAAACATATGCACACCAAGGCAAAAAATAGAACACCAAGGCTATTAGTAGGCATAATATGCCTCAACCATTTGTCCACTCCACATTCCTCGGCAAATAATTAGTTCTAAATTGATATGCATTATGATAGTAGATGACAGAAAAGCCATTTTTCAAAGAAAAACAAGAAAATCCAACCCATATAAATACTTACTTGCCTTTGAGTCTCCAGTTGAGTTGCAAGAAGGTGATTGTACTCATCTACAATCTGTGATCAGGTTCAAAAGACAGGTTAAGGGATCAAGTTTGTAAAGATGAAATGTTCATTAAACGACAAAACATGCCTAGGTGCATAACAAGACTGTAAGTCCAGAGTCCAGACAAGTGCTTGCATATGTCCATATAAAAAAGTTTACCCATCCCAGTGCAATCAGTAAGTTTCTGATATGTCAGAAACTAATTCATGCAAAGCAAACCTCCTACTACATCAAGCTTCAAGCTTTAAATACCAACAAGTTCAGTATAATTGAAAATTACGAATACATACTGCATCAACTTTGCTACTAAAGAGGGCCCCACTAATTCCGGAATCCTCACTGAATCCACAAGTACCACAATCTTCTTCAGGTGACATACAGTGGGAAATCATATCGACCAACGTGCCATCAGCTTTTGATTGGTTCAGTCGATGAACATAATTGTCACCAACATAATCCCATATTTGTTGTGTCCTCAGATCGAGCGAATAACGATGTTGAGCATCTTGCCAGTGCCTTATGGCATGCCCTTCTTTATATCTAGGTTCAATAGAAGGGAAAAGCAAAGCTTATCAGTTATACTAAGAACTATAATCTCACTGCAACTACTCAAGGATGTAATGCACTACCTTCCACACCCTATAAAACCACATATTAAACAAGCCCACAAATTCTCAAATGTTCCACAAGCAGAACATGCTGGTATTTCATCCTGCTGCTGACAAAGCCGACAGACCTGGTCACAAGCAGAAATCATATCAAAAAAGCTTGCATTCAACATAGCTACGAGAACCTAATAACAGTAACAAACTACATGCGATCCTACATGGCAACTTCCATCTAGTTGATTCCACATTACAACATAACACTTGAAACAAACAAAATGAATTAATCCCATAGAAACAAGAAAGTAAAATGGCAAGGAAAAAAACAGAGAGAAAAAGCCAGCTAACCAGGCAAGACAAATACGTCCACTTTGAGGTGCATGAACATTGAAAAGAATGGTCACAATGCGAACTCAATATTCCACTGGTGTCTGGGTCCAATCTCTCTAGCATTAGAAGGAAAATTCCATATTTGCAATCATTAAAAACAGTTCACTGTCACACTTTACAAAAATGTGTGAGAAAGTGCGCACTAGAAAGAGCAGAATTCAATTTCTCCAGATGTAAAAGCGACGACTGACCAAGGCATATTGGACAAGTAGGCAACTCAGTGAATCCAACAGGAGGTGTACTTGCTTTTTCCGCCGATTCTGTGAAGTCCACGGAAAGCACATACAGAACATGGCATACCTCTGCCTATAACATTAAAGAAAAGGAAATGAAACAACTATCAAAATTTCCAATCCATCAAAAAAAGAGAGAAAGGAGAAACGATGAAAGCTGTTCCACAGACAGCACGTAGCTTTCCGCACTGTAGTCAACAACCAAAAATACCCGGATAGATTCTAGCAATTAATTAAAACAGATTTACAAAGCAAAAGCTCTACCGACCTCGGATGGCGAAAATCGATTGCCGTCGAAGTTTTCATAAAATGCATCGGCCGTCACCTGATTATCCAGCTTCATCAGGACACTATAGCGATCTTCCATTCCATCATTCCTGTATGAATATACCCAAAAAAACAAAAGAGTCGCATTAACTTTAAGATTCTCTTCTCTAATCAAAGTTCCCTTTCAGAGCCAAACAAAAAAAAAAAGAATAGGAAGAAGAAAGGAAAAGGAGGACAGGAAATTTGAGTTGGAAGGTTAGGGGGCAACCGGATGAAGAGGAGGTCGTGGACATGGTGGATGTGGGGACCACAGAAGCGGATGAAATCGTCGGGGGAGAGGTAGTTAGGGACGGCGACGACGAAGAGAGAAGTGAATCGAGGACTAGGGTTGTTGTTGGGGAGTGAGCTCTCCGCTACGCTTCGGTACAGGTGGACTACGCCTCTCCTCTCGTAGCATTTAAGGCTGCAATTAGGGTTTGATTGAGCCGCCGTGGTGGCTGGGGTGATGGAGAAGACGGTCTCATCGCCGAGAGCGAGCGTGTGGTTGGGGTCCACTGAGTGGACTTGGATGACGAACATTATTATTCTCGCTCCAGTTCACTCGGTAACCGGATTCGGCTTCATTCGAGCCTTCTTCCCCTCATCGTCCTCTATATATATATATATATATATATGTGTTGCCCACTAAACGGCCCATTCAATTTCACTTAAAAAAACGTTAAATTAATAATTCATTGGCAAACCTTGTTGGGTGGACAATACCTGGGGTCCAAATCCAATACATCCCAAACCCACCCAGTTTCTGCCCCGTACTTTTCCAAGGCCGACCTTCTATGTTGTACCCTTCCCGATTGACTTAGGTAGGTCCAATCCAACGGCTCGGAGGAGAGCATCTGAATGGCTGGCTTGGGGCGATTTAAGGTTTACCCAGTTTAATGCCCTTTTCGCAAATACAATCCATTACATAAACCAAATTTGAAGAATAATTAAAAAAGAAATGTGAATTAAAAGCAACGACAATTCCGCCTCCTTCATTCTTCTTCGTTAAACAATCTAGAAGCTGAATTGAAAGATTTCAAAGTAAAACGGCGAAAAAGTGATCCAGAACGAATATCCATAAACGCCATCGTTTTCTTTTACCATCTGTTAGCCGCTTTTTTCTTTTTCTTTTTTTTCCGAGTTATTTATTATTTTTATTTAATTTTTTAATATAATATAAATATAATTTTATATTATATAAATATATTTTATTATTTTTTATTTTAAGTAAAATTTATTTATTATATAATATAAAATTAGAAGTAAATTATATTTAAAAATAAAATTAAAGTAAAAAAATTAATTAATTTAATTTAATTTATATTTGTTAAGTTAATAAATTAAAAAAAAGAAGAAAATTATGACCTTCACGTCAATCACGCGTAGAACTTCATCGTCCATCGTCTCTTGAGAGGAAAGGAGAGGAACGACGGAGTCTTCTATGCTACTACAGCCCATTCCATATCCATCACATCCGAACCATTCGGATTTCTCCACCACGGACACAGTCCAGTGCGGTCAGCTTCATTTAATACGACCTTACGCTCTTCCATCTCCGCCTTTGACTGACTGCACACCTCCCATTTCCACCACCCGCTTCGTCACCGCAAAGGTTTTTTTTCTCTTTCTTCTTCTTTTGATGATGATGATTTCTCGATTTAGTTTTGTATTCCATTCAATTTCGGATGCTGTTGTTGTTGGAAACAATGCAGTAATACAGAAGATAAGCAAAGCAACCAGGAAAAAACAAAAGAGAAAGAAGAAGAAGAAGAATGTCGTCGAGCACCATCCGTAAAGCGATCGGGGTTGTAAAAGACCACACCAGCATAAGCTTAGCGAAAGTGGCGGGCAACATAGCTCCCGACCTCGAAGTTTTGGTCGTTAAAGCCACTAGCCACAACGTCGACTCTGCGGACGAGAAGTACTTTAGAGAGATCATAAACCTCACTTCTTATTCCAGGGGTTACGTTATTGCTTGTGTGGCCACCGTGTCCAGAAGGCTGAGAAAGACCCACGATTGGATCGTGGCCCTCAAGGCCTTGATGCTTGTCCACAGGCTTTTGATCGACGGCCACCCTTGGTTCGAGGAGGAGGTTGTGTTCTCCGCCAGGAGAGGGATACGGGTTTTGAATATCTTGGATTTTAGAGACGAGGCGCATTCCAATTCTTGGGATCATGCCGGGTTTGTAAGACTGTATGCCATGTATTTAGAGGAGAAAGTTGAATTGGAGCCTTCTGAGAAAAAGTTTAGTGGCGACGAAAGGAAGTTTAACGACGGTCGAGAGTATAGGGATGATTTTGGGTATGGGGTGTCTAGGAGAAATGAAGAACAGAGGAAAGAGGCGGCCACGTCTCTCCGGGAAATGAAGACGGAGAGGGTTTTAGCCAAGTTGCATCTACTTTTGAGAATTCTTGATAGAGTTTTGGCCTGTAAGCCGGCGGGGATGGCCAGGAATAGTAGGTTGGTGCTCGTGGCTTTTTACCCCGTGGTGAAGGAGAGTTTTGGGATATATAGTGAAATCCAGGAGGCGTTGAGGGTGCTGTTGGAGAGATATACTGAAATGGAGTATACTGATTGTGTCAAGTGTTTTGATATTTATGTTAGTGCAGCAAAGATGATTGACGAGCTTGTTGATTTCCATGGTTGGTGTAAGGATGTTGGGATTGCAAGATCATCTGAAATCCCCGAAGTGGAAAGAATTAATACGGTTTTGGGGACACTCGAGGGGTTTTTGAAGGAAAGGTCTGATAGGCCACGAAGGAATCCAGATGAGATTAGCAGCCAAGAGAAAATACCAGCTAAAGAAAAACTGGAACCGAATATGAATGAACTCAGGGCTCTTACTCCTCCAGAGAATTATACAACTGCTCCTGCTGAGCCACAGCCTAAGCGACAGGCTCCCCGGGTGACACAGGATTTGGCGAATTTGAAGGATGATGTAGATTCAGCCGATGAGCGGGGGAACAAGTTGGCGTTGACTTTGTTCTCAGGAACTAGAAGAAAGGTAACAAAAATAAATGGTGCTTGGGAAGCATTCCCATCAAAGGGAGAACCTGAAGTGACTTCTGCATGGCAGACGCCCGCCGCTGAGATTGGCAAAGCAGATTGGGAATTGGCATTGGTAGAAACAGCTAGTAATCTGTCGAAGCAGACTGCCACATTAGGGGGTGGCTTTGATCCACTGCTATTGAATGGAATGTATGCAGTTAGGCAACATGTAAGCACCACGCAACTGAGCGATGGCAGTGCAAGTAGCGTGGCATTGCCTGGCGCAGGCAAGTGTGCAACCCCAGTGTTGGCATTGCCAGCTCCTGATGGGACACTCCAGCCAGTTAGGAACCAGGATCCATTTGCTGCGTCCCTTGCTGTTCCACCTCCTTCATATGTGCAGATAGCAGACATGGAGAGGAAGCAGCAGTTGCTGGTGCAGGAGCAGCAGCTCTGGCAACAATATGGAAGAGATGGGATGCAAGGCCAACTGGCTTTGGCCAAGATTGGTGGTGCCTCGGTTTGTTATAGCCATACTCCTCCAAACATCATGATTCTTGATGGAATGCCACCGGTCGTTGGATTGGGGCACCCTGCTAGATACTAAGTGGCTTGTTTATGTGCCCTGCCTGTTTTTCTTCTTGTGGGAATTACTTCTACTACCTAATTTGCTACCATACTGTTTCCTAAGGTAGTGTGTGTTTGTCGCTACTTGCACCAGTGGGGTGAGAGAAATGCAAAGCTTATGACTACTGAACGTATCAAATTATCTACAGCAACCGAAATTCCTTTTTGTACATCTCTGGCCAGTTCCCGCCAGGCTATAAGGCTGTTGGGAATTGTTGAGTTGGGCACAGCTTTCAAATTCGTAAATAAAAGGGTTTTGAAAAAAAAAAAAAAAAAAAACTTGATTTTGATAATCAGGGTCTTAGAATTGGTTAAATTCGAGCTTTACACACGTGTAATTGCTACCACCATTAGGCAGTCATAGCAATTCTCTCAGCTTTCAACCTTGTGATAAAGTATGGAGTTGGAAAAGCCTGGCCTGGCCTAATTGTCTTGATGCCTTGGTTTCAACTTTCAGACCCAGGAGCTATAGAGGGACTTCAAGTTCTTGGGCCGGTCACGTCACTGTTTCTCAATCTTTAGCATGAGCTGACCGAGTCCCTTCTGGAATGTTAACTGGCCCAATACCAAAATTCAAGCCGTGGTATTTAGTAAACGTCCATTTAGTAGACTGATTCAACGTAAACCGTTAAATTAATTAAATTGTAAATCGCTCAATTTTTTAATTTAATAATTAATTCAATTTTTAAAACCTTACATGTTATTAAATTCTCAAATTAATAGCTTCCTAAATTGGAATTTAGTAACGTTTTGTCTTTTTCCTGGTGGAACGGTTTCTAGGCTGGGATTATTGTATAGTTGAATTCGGATTCTACGTCTACTCCATTAGAACCATTACTGTTAGTATTAATCAGAGGAGAGATTATTATTATTATTATTATTTGTAGTCGGTTTGGACAGGATCCGTACGATTTACGACACCTCGGCAAATAATTCATAAACGGGCGGCGAGATCAAAACGAACTGGAACCCCACGGCCCACGGGGTGCCTCGTGAGGATATTTTCACAGCATTTTAGTGCATAGGTGCATTATTAATTTACTCAATGTAATCACTTGTAAATTTTGGGCTGTTATTAATTGGTATTGATTTTTTTACTCCCAAAAAATACAAAAAGTGCTCGAGGAATATTGATTTAATTGGTATTTGACTATTGGTATTTATTTAATTGGCCTTGGAGTGAAGCCCGGCGAAGGATTTGTTCATGACGATTTAGCCAACTTCAGATGATGGCAACGATAAAATACATAAATTATACGAGGAATATTTGCAAAATCAGAGTTCTACGGTCAATAATTCATATATTTGTGATAAATTTCAAAAGGAAAATCTTTCTCGAACTTAATTCTCGTGAATTCTTTGCATTCAAGATTTTTTTTTTTTTTTTTTTTTTTTAAAAAGTGCAACAATTAACTAAAGCTTTTATTTTTACAGTTGTAGTACGATCTGCATTGACAAATTATTAGGATTATACCAATACACAATATCTTTCGTGGCATAGATTTTTTGTTTGATGTAAGATTTTTAGCTATATAATATGAAATAATGAGATGTCAGTATACGTAATTAAACTCAATTTTAAAATTAGAAATATAGCACCGAAGAGATTCATAAAATGGAGGAGGCCTACTGGCCTAGGGCTACATTGTATCATAGGGTCCAAAATCAGTGTGCAAGAAAAAGTACATAAAGAATTATGAAGGGTCCAAGTCGGTCCATCCGCACTATAGGTGTTGGCATGAGAATCTTCTCCGTCCTCGACATGAAACTGATTGAGGTTGATGTTAGGATACGTCATTTTCCTTCGTACATTCTTCTTTAATCCTCCAATAAGCCCTGTACCTTGAAAGCCCATTAACCTTATCTAATTCTGCATTTTGTGCAGTATTACAATGGACGTCACTCTTGACATTGATCAGACACTGGAATATAAGTAGAAGACCGCTTGCTTATAATTTTGATGTTACTTTTCCTTCGCTAGCTTAACCGGTGAGGATTTTTAATGCTGCCTTACTTTCTTTATTCATAAATTCTTGCTGATAAAGTAAGTCAACGTAGAAAACCAAAAAATATATATATATATATATATAATTTAATGATCTACTTAATGCACGAAGTAATTGTGCTCCTCGTTTACTACATAAAGTCAAGGAAAAGTTTTAATATAACAATAGCATTAGTTCATAATTAGTAACCTGAATGTGATAATTCTCTAAAATTCACGGTATTAAGGTCACTGCATAAAGTCATTATTCGTTACATTGCGGGTATGATCACGAAAAAGCTACAGACAATGAGAATCCACTGATCAGAGGCATGGCACGTTTTGAAGTTAAAAACTCTTTTCAATTGTCACACACATGATAGTGAAAGCACTTCTCTGGCATTTTCAGCCTTGCCACCATCTTCAGCCCAACGGATTCAAAAAGACTATCCATTATTATTATTATTATTATTATGAGAACTTTGAGAAATGGATTGCCGGCCAAAAGTACAGAGAAGAAGAAAAAGGGTCCACCGTCCACGAGGGGATGCAGTGCTATCCGCCTGCACGGCCATTTTCAAGAACTCAACGATGGCATATGTTAGTGGGTTGGGGGAGGTGGGGGAACCCATGCATTGTCAGGGATGTGTCAAAGGGCTATGTTGGGGCATTCTCAGACACGAATAGGGCTTTATAGCACGTATGCTTCTACCAGTATGGCACCAGGGGCACAGAGGAAGAGCGGAAGAGAGAGAGAGAGACAGGGAGAGAGAGTGGACAAGGACAATAATAGCCTATTAACATCGACTCATTGTGATAAGAGTTGCCTTAGCTACCCCATTTCTGAACTCGAGGCAATCGGAGCAAATTAAATAAAAAACCGACAAAGACAAGGACTCTGTTACTCTACTTTTGCTTTTTCCCCAGCCACATGATTGGCTGGAGTAAGTATTCCGACCCACCCTCCGTCACAATAACTCATGGGTACAAAATCGTGCAACTTCTAGTTTACAGATCTTCACCCGATGCTTGATAGATCTGTGTATTTCAAGGGTTTACATTACCGCTACCATCTATTCTTATTATAAGAGTCATTGATTGTAACTCTACTTTAATTCTCTTGGTGCAATTAACAGAGCTTTGTATTTGGACAAAATTTTCTTGCAGCCTGAAATTTTGTCCTTATGCAGCCTCCTTTCAACGATGAGAAGTAATAGTTTAATTGATAATTAGATATATTTTTTATATTAATATGTATTTCAATCGAGTAATTTTTAATTTTAATTTATAAATATAATAATTAATATATATAAAACTTTTAAAAAAAAAAAATTTCCTTTTAAGGAATGAAAGACGTAACAAGAAAAAAAAAAAAAAAAAAGCTCTCATAAAATTGAATTTACACGCTGTGGGGTGGGAGAAGGGAGAGGAGACATCACCTGATGGCTATCGTCGACATTATTGTGCACCAGCACAATGGGGACCTGATTTAATGGCTCCCCTTTTGCAAATTGTAATTATGTGTTCTATTAAAAAGAAATAATTTCATCTAGATAACTCACCCATTGGAAATGACCGAAGTCATCATTACATAATTATAACGTTCTATGCTTTATTTATTAATATTTAGTTCTTGGGGTCCGTGCCCTAACAGTGAAATTTTTTTTAAACGCCTTTGGTCCTATATTTCTAATTGGATTGAATAGGTGACTTTAACATATTTTCCATCTTCACAAAGTGCAATTAAGTGTGTAACATCACATCAACACAGTAACGTGGGGTGAAAAAAAAAAAAGAAAAAGCCTAAGAATCTGGTTGCGGGAGGTAGGAGAAAATGTCATTGTTGTTCGTACTTTATATGCCCATACTTAAAAAAAAAAAAAAAACTAAAAAAGAGTATAATTGGGATGCAATCCATTATTCTCATACTTGGGTCGGATCATCGGGTAACTGTTATTGAACTATATATATATATTTTTAATATCTCATAAAGAATGAGATTATGTAAATCCGGGATTTGAAGTTTTCATCACTCGTGGTCGTGGAGTGTGCAAAAGCTCGCAAAAAAAGCACTGTTAAATTTACATAGAGTAGGAGATATTTGAGAGGTGGACATTTTTATCCTGAGCCACGTTTGGACGCCCAACCCAAGTACCCAAACCCGCTGGGAAAATCCTGCTCTTTTTCCATTTTCCAAGAAGAAAATGACCCCATAGCCTTCCGCCGGAAGGAGACTCTTATCTCTCTAAAATTATTGGAGGCCAATATGGGAAAGATACATCCCTCACTCTCTCTTACCCCCAACCAAAAGAAGGAAAATAATAAAAAAAAAAAATTTTTAAAAAAGAAGAAAGAAAGAATAAAGAACCCCCCCTCCCCTCCCCCACCCTCCATTGCAAACTGGGAATTGATATTGAAAGGAGAGGAAAGCAACATAAGAATTGAATTGGCCCATCTGTGCCCATGTAGTTACTGTGGTTACAGTGTACCCCTCTCTCCTTCCCAAAAGTCTCAAATATCTGCCTCTCTCATCTCTCTTTCTCTGAATTCCTAGTGAAAGATGCCAAGGCCAGGGCCAAGACCATATGAATGTGTGAAGAAAGCTTGGCACAGTGATAGGCACCAACCCATGAGAGGTTCCATCATTCAACAAATTTTCAGGTTCTGGGTCTTCTCTTTGCTTTCTTGAATCCAAGTTCATCCTTTTTTTTTTTTTTTTTAAATCATACATTTGATGATTTTTTTTTTTTTTGGGTACCATTTTTCTTAATTAGGATCGCCAATGAGACTCACAGTTCTGCAACTAGAAAGAACAAAGAGTGGCTAGAGAAGCTTCCAATTGTGGTCTTGAAAGCTGAGGAAATCATGTACTCCAAGGCCAACTCTGAGGTACAAGGTTACTTCTTTTTTCTTGGCGGCGGTTCCTCTTTCAGAACCGAAAATAAATGTTTGTTTTGTTTTGCTTGTTAGGTTGAGTACGCAAGCTTAGAGACATTGTTGGACCGTGTAAATGATGCCATTAACACAATTATTCGTAGGGATGAGAGCAGTGAAAGTGGAGAGCTTTTGCCTCCTTGTATTGAAGGTACTTATTTCTCATTCGAATTGGTTTCATCTATGAGATAATGCTACCGGGCTTGTCTCATTTTGATGTGATGTTAGTTCTTCCAGATACTGAAATTGAGTTGTTACTTTATACATGTCAATTTTGAACGCATACCATTAATCCCAGTTAATGGGCCGCATAGAGCTGTTTGCATTGCAATGACTGGACTTGACTGTTTAGACCTCTTGTGTTTGCTGAAATGTGTACAGCTGCCCTTAATCTGGGCTGCATTCCAGTGAGAGCTTCGAGAAGTCAACGACATAGCAATCCCAGGACTTACCTCAGCCCAAGATTTCAAGAGCCTACGACTGCACTTCCTAGGATTTCAGATAAGGCTAACGATGATCGACGCCCTCAGTTATTGCCACTTCATTCCAGCAATCAATTGAACTTTGCGAGAGCCACCACAACTACAAATATTATGCCAATTTCAGAACCAAACTATCATATCGCTCAGATTGGTAATGTTACCGGTCCCCGTTGCATGTATGGGAACATCTCACTTCCTGGCAGTGATCATTTGATGACACAAGAAAGTAACATGCCACAGGTCTCTAGTCTCCCGCAGAACTTGGGTTCGGTTTACCCTTTGTATTACGGAAATCACTGTCAAATCGAAGAGTCCCTGTTGGCTTCCCAAGGCCCGGGTAAGATAAAACCCAACACTGTTTTTGTTGGGAAACCAATTGGTAAATCCGTTGCAGATCCTGCTGAAATGAGTTCCTTGCAGAACTTTTTCTCATGTCCCAGTGGCGACATTCCTTCACAGAAAATCAGGCTAGCAGGTCCCAGCAAAACTCATGAGCGGCCAAGTGGGATGCAATGTGACTTATCCCTAAGGTTGAGTCTAGTCTCAGACCCATATATGAACATGGAAATAAGCTCACAAGATAATGAAGATGCTGACTCAAGCAGTTCTCAAAATAGAGGGAAGTGTGTTGAGAATTCTCCACCAAACAATGAGGGATTCTGTTTTTTCCCTGGTAGTAGCACTAATGAACAAGTTGAGTCCTGTTCAATCAAGCGGTTTTCGGGGTGTGAGGATCAGAATTTTGAGGCAACCAAACGAAAGCGCAAGTCAGCTTTCAGTGATGATATGGAGGATGTACAATTATTGTGGTGGCCTCAATTCCCATCCAACCGCTACATTGGTAGAATGGAAGGGCCAGGTTTGTAGACAATGATTCTCTGCTGTAGTATGTATACTCCCAAATTTGAGTTAAATTGAATTATGCTGGTCAACTCATTTTAGAAACCTCATCTTTTTATAGGTGAGACTGCTTTCATGGCCTCAAAGTCTGCATCCATGCTACTTCAAGCGAGTGATAGGCTTTTGGCTGCGTGGATGGAGACTTTAGAGCATGAAAACAGCTCCACCCTTCACATATATGCAGTTTAGATCACTAAACTATTACTACTGACGGTGAGATGCAAATTGGAATTTAGCGAAAATTGGCTTGCACTTGGGATCTGAATTTGATTTCATATTTCAACTAATGATGGCTGGTGAAATCATCGGAGCTTGGTCACATCATTTATAACACCCAAAAATTATTACTGGATCAATTTAGGTAGTTGAAGTAGGACAAGCTGAATGGAGTGGGGAAAAAATCATGTGCTGCTTGAAGATGGTCCAAATCTGAAGCTATACCGTACAGAGTTGCATGAAACTCAACTAAAGAATACATTGAACCACAAAGAAATCCAATTTAATGTCTTATATACCATAATGCCTGTTCCAAAACCATAATGAAGGAAGAAAAATGAAAAAGGAAAAGAAGTTGGGGGCCCTCTGCAAATCCAATAATGCTAAGAGTACTGGTTTTATGATTAGCGATTAATTCTACTTGGATCAAGCAGTTGCTGTGAGTGGGCTGTAGTCATTGCTCTCAGCATGTCTTCAGATTGGTCTCAAGAAAATTGGAAAAACGCAGAAGGAGGACTCAACATCGGGTGACCTTAACAGCCCCAACTATAGGAGTTTTTTTTTTTTTGGGTTCAATTTGCCAATGTAATGGGCTGAAGAAGATGTTTCTCTCACTTGTTTTTGTTTTGTTTTTTTTTTTTTTTTTCTTTGCCAATCTCACATTTGTAGGTGCCATGCAAGGCAATATTCCCTGGGTATATTTTCCTGCTCCTGAACATGAATAGGCTGTTTCACACTTTTGTGTGCAATTTTAAAGTTTTTAAGGGCCAGGTAACTTGAATCCGGGCTGACATACACCTTAGTCACTGCAATGATAAATGTTAGTTGTAGTTTTCATGTAGTGGCAAACTCCGTGACTTGGCGTGCAGAGTTGGAATAGTAAGAGTGATTTTGGGGAGCACTCTTGAGTTTGATTGTAGGCCATGGCGGAGACCGTGTCTTAGCAAAGTGCTGAGAAGAGGTAAGTGAGGGTCTGGAAGAGTGCTCTTTGCTTTTGGTATATCGACTAGCGCAGAGGACCTACGAAGGTGGAATCTTTTTGCACCAAAAGAAAAAAAAAAAAAAAAAAGATAAAATAAAATTTTAAAAACAAATAAAAAGGAATGAGGTTAAACTTGTGGACATATATGCATGAGGCATCATCAAGTGCTAGAATGCGAATCGGCCTGTCAAGAAGGCTGGTATGGGAATTTTGGATGACTTTTGAGGTTTTTTTTTTTTTCGGTTAAATTGTGGAAATTAATTAGTCCAATGAAGGGCGCATCCAACGGAAGATTGACTTTGCTCTGTGAGCATTCCTAAAACTTGAAATGAGGAAAACGCCACTTGAGGGTTAAGTGGAGGTAGGGGGAGCGTGGGGTTGGGGGAGTTGGAACCTCGAGTATCACGCCTCATCCCCAGCTCTGGGATGGGCCCAGGCAAACGTTGCATCAGGAAGGCAGTGATATGATATACAAGATACGGCAGTTAAAAGTCTGCGGGGTTGAAGCCCATGGATTGGATTTGGATGCAGAGAGACGCTCGAAATCTCCTTTTTTTTTTTTTTTGTCAAATTTGGTCTCATTTTAAACTCCAGATTTTCAGCCAATTTCCGGGAGACTCTATTTGGCCTCTAATCCACTTATCCCCTGTCGTCCAGAACACGTCTCAACTTTCTGAAAATCCAGCTTCAGAACAAAGTGTCTAACGGGACATTGTTGGACTGATAGCTATTTTTACTTCGCCACACCGTTTGCCCCCTCTTTCTCTCATGAAGAATTATTGATTGCAACTTGCTAAAAATCCCCGACGTTGAAAACGAAAGTAAACAAACACAAGGGGGAATCAATGCGCTCCTGTTATCACCAGAGAAAGAAGAAAAGAAAAACAAAAAAGAAAAAGCTTGTAGAATTTTATCTTCAACTCAGAGTACCTAAAAATGGATATGTGTATCAAACGAGCAATAAAGGAGAAGCACAATAGCTCTATAAATAGCATTCTTGTATTGTAACACCTGAAAAAACCGTGAGTTAACTGAAAAATGTACTTTCCTGGTCACTTTGAACAACCTAAGATTGTCAACGTTGCTAATCATTAGTAATTTGATCGTTTATTTAACTAATGGGCAACCTTTACGTCCTTATTTGTTTAATGGACCCCCCCCCCCCGGGAACAAAAAAGAAAAGAAAAAAAAATAATAATGGGCACGGTGCACCCATCCATATCAATGAGTCTGACTCCTTTGGGTAGGTTTTGAATTGGGCAGCTATTCTTCCCAGCCATTATCTATCTCCACGCACTGATGCTCCTAGGCTATATTATTTATTTGTAGTTTTCATCAAATGAACCGGGAAATTGAATGCTATTCGTTGAGAAAAAGACCTTGATGGGAAGAAAACGATAGTTTAGGCCATTACAGTTATATTGCCAGGTGTCACCGATCTATTGCACGTGGCTTATTGACCCATAAACCTTTGCTAACGATTTAGCTGACCGAATTTATATATGTTTTGTGACATCACCCTCGTTATGTCGGTGTCTGACTATCTATGCTTGGGTCTCCTTATTTTCTTGTACGTATGTATCTATATATATATATATATATATATATATATATGTGCCGTCTTCATGTTTTTTTTTTTTTTTTTTTTTTTAATTATCTTGTTGGCGTCAACAGATGAGAAAGTCTTCGTGAATAGAGACTTAATTGGAATAATCAGAAGAGTTGTGTACTTTGGGTAATAAATCAGAAAGTTTTGGACTTAATTGAATAAATAAAAAGTGTTGGGAGAAAATGGTGCTATTTAAAAATTTGCGAAGTGCATCATTGATCACATCAGAGAGCGACTGAATCTAATTATGAAATTGAGATAACCCAATTACGTTGCCGTTGGTCGACCAGCACTCGATTCACATACTCAAACTGAGAAACTAGAAATCCACCGGCCGACTTTCATTAATTTGTTTAACCTAATTAGATACGGACTGCGTACCAAATCAACGATAAAAGGAGATGTGAACATGGAAATTAATCAATTTCCAAAGTCAGAAGTGATATTCAGACGGACTAGGCGCACCATTTTTATTTTCTCATTTGCTTTTTTGGAATGTTTAGGCTCCGTGTAGATTCTGAACATTGAACATTTGCCTAGAGAAAATCCAGGGCATCAACAAGACAAAAATAGATAATACTTATTTTGACGGGGAAATGAGTTGACAATTTCAAATGGAGACGAACAAATTAAGATCGGCTAAAAATGTTGGAAATAGCTTTATTGTGCACATATCGAGGTTCAAAACTCAACTGAATAACATCATATAAATGAATCACACCAATCTATTCTCGACCATATTGAATCTAATACAGTAAAGCTACAAAAATGGACAAGAACGTGGCAGAGAGGCCGGCAACACCCAGAGATGAAGCCGAGTTTCCAGGGGAAGGAGGGGCTGAAAAGCCGGCTGGAGATGGAGACGAAGGGGTGGTAGATGATGGAGGAGTAGCGGTGGCGCTGCCAGTGACATTGATTGATAGCTTTTGGCCAAGAGAGCAATGCTGAGGGACTGCGCAGATAAAGAAATGCTCGCCAGGAGTGGTGAGCGTGATTCTTGTTGGCGGGCTGCTATTCAAAGAGATCGGAGAAGCGGTGTTGCATGAATCATAGGCTTCTTTTGTCACCTCTGCCACATTATGTGCTCCAGTGGCATAGTTGAAAACTGCAGAACCATCAAAAAAATGTCCAAAATTAGAATTTGGAAAAACCTTATATAACGATCAAACTTTCGTGATTAACATGCATGAATAATTTAGTCTGGTCATCACCAAGGGTGTCCCCAACTCTGAAATTCTTGTTGGCAGCCCATGTTTGGTAAGCAGCAGCGCCACTGGGTGGAATGCTCCAACCAGCAGAATCCAAAACTGTGTAAGTCACTGCTGCTGAACCGGATGGTGCGGCTGATGGAGCAGAAACGGGCGAAGCACGTGGAGCAGATACCGGGGGGACGGGTGATGGCGTTGGGGTTGTTGGTTGAGGAGCTGGAGAAGTAGAAGAAGGAGATGGTTGAGGAACTGGAGTTGCAGAAGTTGCAGTGCTTACATTAACCATCAACTTTTGACCGGCGGCACAGTGGCCAGCGAAAGTGCAGATAAAATAGTACTCCCCAGTAGCATTGAGGGTGATTCTTGCTGGGCTGGTGGTCACTAACAAAATTGGAGTTCTTGTGCTGCAGGCATCATAATCTGCCTTTGTGACTCGGGCCACGTCATGAACATTGTTTGCAAAATTGAACACTGCATGCATGACATCAAAAAACAAAAAGATCGATTAAAAAAATGCAACATCCAGTCAGCCCTTTTCATTTGATTTCATTTAATAATGGAATGTAGAGCTTATCTAAATGAGGTGGTTACCAAGAACATCGTCGACACTGAAAGTTTGGTTTGCTGCCCAGGAGGAGTAAGAACCGGAAGAAGGGATGGTCCAGCCTCGAGAGTCACCAACCACATGATTTGTCTGAGCTGCCGAGCTCTGTAGCAAGGCAGCTATGGCTATAGCTGCAAGAAATGCTATGTTCATTCTTCTTGCCATTGAGATGTGTTCTCTAACGTCTGGTCTCCCCTGTCCTCTTTTGCTCTGTTTCTGTTAAAGGGTGGAGGCAACTGCTGTTCCTGATCCTCCCCATTTTATAGCGAAAAGCTTGGAGATGTGATTAATTTAGGGCCGTCAGATGGACTACACTTGTCTGGCTTCTGGAACATCTGATCAAATCTAGAGGATCGTTCATTCTCATTCATCAAAGGTGGCCTTGACCGGGACGCGCAGAAAATATTGAGATATCGCGGCGTGGCAGGTCACCGAACCTTGTGACTTCTAACGCGTTTAAATAAGCCAATTAAATAAGGGTAAATGGTTGAGAATTTTCTCTTGAGTAAACAAAACAATATCTGTGAGATAAGCCAATTAAATAAGGGTAAATGGTTGAGACAATGTTGGAGAAACATTGGTGTGATGGGAAATTCACTGGAGGGAAGGGACAGGACATGTGAACATTGAGATTTTGTATGTAAAAGGCTATAGGCTCAAAGGGTCGTTTAATACAAGAGAACGTTGAAATCCGTGGATTTGTCCAAATGATCGCAACTACCTTTTTGGGTTTATGGTCTATAATCGAAATGAGCATAAGAAACTTAATCGACCTGAATTAAAAATAGAATAGTTAATTTTATAACATATTTAATGCATTTCGAAATTATTATTATTATTATTATATATTTTTTTAGTCATTTGTTCTTGGAATCATCTCGCTTTGTCATTTACAAACTTTTGCTCACATATATGTAATGCGTGGATACATTGTTCTAGGAATCGCATACCTATGGACGGTTGTGAATGTTGGGTGAGTTTCTTCTTTTCGTCATTTTTGATGAAGTTGGCGATTGCTTTGGAGTCTTGGACAATTCCTTAACGCGCCTGGTTGACCCTAGAAAAGTTCTGAGTTCGTGATATTAAAATTTTTAACAAAACTTCTGCGGTCAGCCAAATGCTTCTTAGCCAGAAATAATTAGGTTTGCACTTCCGTGACATAGGTTTGCCTATCCCATTCCCACCGTCTCACTTCGACCCAAGCCCATAAATGAATTCACCCATCGTGTCCAGTTGTTAATTTGCTTCTTCTTTTCTTTCCTTCCGGTTACTTGGATTTCCAAAGGGAAACGGAGAGATTGTTTCACCTCTTTCATTGTTTACAGGAATATGACAATAGCTATTTATTATGCGTTTCTAGAACCATTGAAATTTCATAAAAACCGTGAAAAAGTGTAATCCAAGCTTATAAAGGGCTCATGCCCACGTCAACACGCTTTTGCTAGAACAAGAACCCCACCTTTTTCCGTTAATAAAGTTTTATTACATAATAGAACTCTTTAAGATCTACAAATTTTTAATTTGAATAATTTGAAAAAATGAATTAAATTAACTCAATATTACATATAAAAAATATAAATTTTAAATAAAATTTAATAAAAATAAAAAATATTTAATTAAAAATAATGAGTTTCTTAAATAAAATAAAATAAATAAATAAGTATAACTGTTTTGAAGTATGGTGGTACAACGCTATTAACTAATCGATCTGTGTCTAGCGTCAACACAATTGACTTTCCGGAGACTCTCTCTCTCACGCTACGCTTTTTCCCAAGGTGTCGAGGTGGGGTTCAAGGAAAATCCTAACCGAATTTACAGTCATCAAGCTAAGCCCACACTCAATCAATCTCATGAAAAACAATCCATCCTTCTTAAGGTACATGATCTGTGGTTTTCTTTTTTTTTTTTTTTTTTTCTCATGACACGGACTTAGAGTTAAATTTCGATTTACTACTTAAATTTTTCTTCGTAAGGATACATGTTTAGAGTGAATTTGGTATATCTTAAAATTGTGTTCTGTGATCATTTTTAAGAAAATTTTAAAATTTCAGATTTTAATAAAAATTTTAATTTATGAAAATAAAAAATTTATTTTTATTGTATAACTTATAATTTAATAATTTTCTTAATAGATCTAAAATTGTCTCTATACAGATACTATAATAGTTGAAAATTATAAATTAAGATTCACATGTCCAAATCATTAGATCAAAATGAAATAAATTCATGAGAGAAACATTACTCCCTACAGAAAAAAAAAAAGAAAAGAAGGGGGGGGGGGTAGTATTAAAGAAAGGAGTAGTCCCTATATTGTGTACGCTACAGCCTCTCTACCACCAATATTAATTAGGAAGATGTCACAATGCACGTAGGCCTAACAAAAGCGTTGAAACGGTGGATGAATATACCCCGCTTATGGGCATGTGGTTAGGTACGGCCTCGATCGCGCCGACATGTTTTAGCGTTGTAAGCTTGCACATTGGTATGTCATGTTGACCAAATTTCCCCCCCTTTTTTTTTTAATCCGAAAGAGGACAAAACGATACCTTGTGCTGTGCCTACATTTCTTTATTTTATTCTTTTCTAAACCAAATTGGTTAGTTAGCGAAAAGACGCAGATAATATTGCACAATTTTTAAGTTGGGGGCCACATCTATTGCATTCTGCTGCTCTTTCTTTGAGCTGACCATTCTTATGAATCTTAGGGATAATTAATGCAACGAAAATACCATAATCAATTACAAAACTTGCATAACAATATAACCATCAAATAGGCTTATGCGTATTGACCAAACAAGAAAAACAAAAAAAAGGTTTACCCATAACGCACACCGATTATTATTAGCCGGCCAAATGAATAATAAAGTCTACCACGGAAACAGTGAGAGGCACTGCGTCCCCGTAATAGACAAAGGATCACACCCAAATAGAGAGGGTGGCGCTGGACCTGAAAAAAATAAAATAAAATAAAATAAAACAAAGATAGGACGGCAGTGTCACGCAGAGATACTACCCCCATTCACTCAGAAGAACACAAAACCAGCAACAATGGCCGTGAACATCATGCTGAAGGTGACCACGAGACCGCTAGCCGAACTTGGGGGCGGTGGAGACGTAGTAGTGGTGGTGGTGGGAGAAGGCGATGATCCCGGCGAAGGGGAGGCGCCGCTTACGGTAATGGCTAGTTTTTGACCCCGTGAGCAGTGCCCTGGAAAGGTGCAAAAATAATAGTGTTGACCCGTGGAATTGAGAGTGATAGTAGCTGGTCCAGAGGTGATGACATTGTTTGCACTGGCGGTGTTGCAATTGGTGTAAACATCCCGTGTAACATCCGCCACGGAGTGTGCTCCTGTATTGAAGTTGAATGCTGCAAAAGAAAATCGTATCGTCGGTATAACAAAGAATATTGTAGCTTTTCCATTTACAATCTATTCAGGAAATTGATTTTGGTAAAATTAACAGGGGCTTGAAGTTGAAGTCATAATTCAAAAATCATGGTTGCTCAACATATAATACTAAACAAGGTAAAATGACAGAATTCAGGCTAGGAGAATTTGAAGCTGTTTTTGGAATAGCATTACTTAGAGTGTCACCGAGGGCGAAGCTCTTAGTTGAAGCCCAATCGGAGTAGAAAGTGGAGTTGGATGGGGTTTGCCAACCGGAAGAGCCTCCTACAACATGATCTGCTGCCTCTGTCCTGCGTAGTGATCCTGCTCCTAAAACCACCACCACTACCATAACTACCATAACCCTCATATCGGTTGCCATGGCCATGTCTCTGTGTTCTACAAAAATCACGGTCGCCCCTTCTCAATCTCAAACAAGTTTTCTCTCTGTCTGAACTGGAAGGAGATTGCGTTTTCCAAGCCAATGTGCTTCTTGCTTCTTATAGATATGTTAACAGATGGTGGGGTCCCTGACATATGATAGCTGTCAATGGAATTGGCAATATCGTTCATTTGGTTCTATGGGTTTAGGCCACGTGGAGAGATCTGTTTTCTTTGTTTGCTTTTTTTTTTAATTTATTTATTGGACAGAGATTGATTTGACTTACCAGTTGTCTTTTACCACCATGGAGCAGTTGGTGCATTGCATCAGCTCTAACCAAGCCAGGTCAAAGAGTAATGCAGTGTCCAACCAAACTCACTCGAAATTAACTATAGCCGGCCTCAAAGTCTCTTTAAAATCTATTCCCGAAATTTCCTGGTGTGTAACATCAACATCTGTTTTCCACCATTTTTTTGAAAAAAAAAAAAGAAAAAGAAAAAGCAGGCAACGCACTTAGTCAAAGAGAACTAATTAGAACAAGTAAAAAGAACAAAAAAAGAATAAAGAAATAACACAGCGACTTTTTATCTAAAAGGAAGAAGACATTAAGCATATAATTAACGGGCAAAGAGCACTCCCTGGATGAGACAATAGACGAGGGTGCTCCTCTCACCTACTACCAAAGAGTCCCGGGGCTAAACGCAAAGCAAAGAAAACAAACATTCAAAAATGACTGCTTTTCTTTGATTACCCGGTTCCTCCCCACCCCAGGTCTCCAACGTATATCATCTTTTTTTTTCTTGAATTGATAAAATGAAGTCAAAAGGTTGCCAAACCCACGAAACTCCATGCCCGACGCCTGATAAGTTGCAGCCTCCATAAGACTATGAAAGAAGCCTTACCTACGTTTACACGGATTTATTATTCAAATTTCGGTTGCTCATTCTTGACTTATTCTCGGGTACTAGCGTGGCCGTTTCCACATTAGGATGCATATATGAGTTCAGTTTTTAATTGGCTCCATGACCCACTGATCCTTCTGACCCGTGTTTTGGATGCTTTAATAGAACGCCTATTATATCCAGTTCTAGAAGCAACGAGATCAATCAATCCCCCTTTCTAGTCGGAATATTTTATATCAAATTCAGAATCCTGCACTGGTAAGGCAACGCGTTTTGCAATTATACACAAAACACTGAACCAGCTGTGCGGTCAAAACCATGGCAGGCCCCTGTAGAGTTCACTCAAACAGATCAATGATCATTTGGGTTTCACAAGGAGGACATTTTAATCCATCGTCAAGGGCCTCCTAGACACAGATTTTTAACCATGACAGGCCCCTGTAGAGTTCACTCAAACAGATCAATGATCATTTGGGTTTCACAACAAGGACATTTTAATCCATCGTCAAGGGCCTCCTAGACACAGATTTTTTCTTTCACAAAAGGAAAAGTCTCCACATTTTAAGTTTCTTGGGAAAATCTCACGTTTGTCACTCAATGGTGCAGCAGCATGACTCTCTCTCTCTATTTTTCTATGACCTGATAATGCCCGTCCTTTAGCGGCCAAAAACCAAGGGTAATCACCAGCGTTATGTAATTTTCCTTACATAACATCGAGACAAACTTCTAAAACTGAGAAATTTTCCGTCTAAAATGCCTTAATGATTAACTTTAGAATGAGAAAGACCAGGGAGGGAGTGTTCACAGCACCGCCAAAGGTTTCTCGGGGTGTTGGATTGCCCCAACCAATAATGCATGGGGCAGAAGGCGATCTACTATATGACAAAAGCTTTCTGTGAACTGCAAAATTCAACGAGACAAAATAACCATTCTGCAGCAGGATGCACCTGAAAAAGGACTAAACAGATAGAAACAAAAACACGAAACGTGATGCAAAACAAATAAATGCCCAGCTCAAAAAAACCAATGTGCAATTGCCAGGATATGTCAAATAATCTGCAATATCTGATCAATAATTTATGCAAGTACAAGAAACAATAATTTATTTTTCTTACTCTTAACGTGTAACAGGAATGGTAATGATCCTGTAACCGATGAACTCCAAATGATGGTTTTACTCAGGCACATAGAGATGACTACCCAATATCATCCTCTTAAAAGCAGAAGCAAGGCCAAAGTGGAGATTGTCACTCTCATGAAATGCAACCTTGACAAACCTTGGCGTTGCACAACCTGTATCAGTGCTGGAAAAAAACGGTAACATAATAAGGGAACAGGAGGAGAAATTTGGTAAACAAAAAGGGAAAATAATAATAGCTGATATAAGTATATCACTCCAACAGATGTGGAACAAGTAGCGAAAAAGCATTATGACCCAGTAATTGAATGCCAGCTTGTGCTGGTACTTTGCTACTTGCTAGCTGGAAATAAAGAGAATTTTAAAATAGAAAATTGCAGTTAGAAGAATTTGTAGCGAGGACCGGTCCATCAGATTGCTTTTAAAGAGTAAAGTTGCATCCTTGAGATCAATCCTCGTGAGTTACTTCATTTGAGAATTGCAGAGATACCTGTTCTTCACTGTCTCCCTCTAGGCAGGATAACATAAACTTCATTAAGGCTTCATGTAGCTCTGCGTTAACTCCTCACTCCTCAAATTAGTGCTACAAATCAATTTCATATGCTAAAACTCGAAGTGAAAACAGACAACAAACAAGTTAGGCATGAAGCCATATTTAAAAGAGAAGATACCAACCATCGAGCAGAACCATAATAAACAAAACACAAAAAGAAAGGCAACAAAAAAAAAAAAAAAAAACTTTCTAGTGAATTAATTCTTAGGCATGGAGCCTTATAAAAATGTGTAACTTCTTCCAATTCTTGGTAATGAAACAAGCAGGTCTGATCAGCCAATAAATTAAATATCATTGTCTCCAGGAAAAGCAAGAAAAATCGAATTTAAACAATTCAAGGGAAAGTAAAGTATCCACTATAAGGGAGGAATACAGGAAACTAAAAATTTCCAGTCTTGCAGTTGAGTAAAGTCAAAACCACATCCAGATTATCAAAAAATTAAAAGCGACCCAAGAGAATTCCCAATAAAAATAAAAACCCAATTGCAAGAATAAGGAAAAGAGAGAGAGAGAGAGAGAGACTGATCCAAGTTCCATCCATTCAAGAAACTCTGGGATCTTGAATGCCCCCAAGTAAGAAATCAACATAAAGAATCCAAGTCCATGAATAAAATCTAAAGTAAAAGCAAGAAAAGAGATGCAAGAGAATGTACCCAGCCGATCAAAGAAGAGAAAGAGCAGAAACAGTAACCAATTGTAACTTTTCATTGCCTTAGTAAAAGAAGAATCAACAGTGACCGATTCTTCCATGTAACCGAAATGCCCCTTCTTCTTTCTCTGCTGCCATGACATATATATCATTTGACACTTTAAAATAATTCCTTCTTTACCTTTCCTCACCAAGCCAAAGTGATAAAAGATCGCAACTTTATCCTTCTCTCCCATCAATTGGCATATTTCTTTGCTTTCTCCCCCTCTCTAATCTCTACACCCAAAGAGAGTCTCGAACCAAGCCCCAGTCTTTCTACATAGAATCGAAATCTTTGTCAATACGATTCCTTTGGGTATGTGAAAAAGGAAAATTTGAAGGCAAAAAGGAGGACTGGTTTTGGCGGTCGTTTTTCTTTGGGACTTTAAAGTGAACGGCCAGAGAGGGAAGAGGTTGGCTTTCAGTTTGATTGATGGAATTATGAGTCCTTTATTTTTGTAAATTTTTCTGCAAATTATTATAATTTTATTTAGAAAAAATTAAATAACAATAATTATCACATTTCACTTAATCTAATAAATAAACAAATATAAATATAAAATATTTACTTTATTACTCTTTTATTATTTTTACATTATTATTTAGTAATATTATCTTTTTATTTATTGTAACTTTTTATATATTAAAGAACAATATAAATGTGGGTTTTAATTAATATAAAAATAAATTTTTATTTTTAACATTTTTATATTTTTTACTAAAATTTATAATTTAAATATCAAAATATCTTACCAATAAGATAAAATATACAATAAATTATAATTGTTTAATAACAATTAATTGCACAATTTTTCTTTTAATTACACATTTTAGTTATAAATTTAAGTATCTTAAGTGAAAAAATAAATTTTCATTTTTTTAATAAATATTCTGCCTATAAATTTTTTCCGCTTATATTAATACAGGAATAGTATGAGAGTACGGAGTAGCCCGAGTGGCTCTCTCGGGCTGGCCGGTGATTAATTACTTGCCTACTGGGGTATTTGCATCTGACAATTTAGCAACCACACGCACTTAAGGGTGCAAGACGCGTTCAGACAATGTACGACATTTCTAATGGACATGAACAATGAATTCGTGTCGAAATAATTATCTTGCGATTAAAAAAAAAAAAGAGAAACCATATTAGAAATTTTGCCCGAAGAAATTCTACGAGTTGTATCCTTTGTCAGTTGCGAGTTTTGATGGCGTGTCTTTTTGCCTTATTAAAAGTACACCCTCTGGTTCTGATAGTCTAGTCGATGGAAATTAGCTTGGAAAGTTCAAGATTCAATTTCACAAGAATATGATTCTTCCATGGGAAAATCCAAGTACTTTAAAAGACACAAAAGATGACTAAGCATCCAAAATTCTTGTTAGTTCTGACTAACGTTCATACATTTTTTATCATATTAAGGGGTGACTAGTTCTCAACTCTAGTTCATTTTATCACCAATAATGGTCTCACTAAGCACTAATCTAGTTAATCATGGAGTTAGACAAGGGATTTTGATTGAGAAAGGTAGAAAGAAAGTTGAAAGGCTAATGAAGCTGACAATTTTTTTTTTTTTTTTAAGGAAAAGAAAAAGGGTTTGCATTTATGAACAGGAGAAGAAAGAAAATGACTGTGGAGGTGAATGGGGAAGACCCTTTTTAACTTTGATAATTGTTCATTGTAACAGTGATCAGGAAAGAAAGTGACTCCGTGTACATGCTTGCTGGTCTCTTTAACTTATAACCATGCTTGCATATGCCTGACTTGAAAGGGTCTCCTTTCGAGCTGGCTTGTGGAAACGGTGCTTGGCAATGAGGACGGCAAAGATGATGTAACAAAGTTGTAAATGGTGTTCCTTTATGGCTTCACTCTGGTCAACTGCAACGGCCCACATAAGGGGGATACGCACACTGTCACGTCTGTCTTATGTGTAAGTGGTAAGTGGTTCATTCCTTCCATAAAGTCATGATAGCGGGGTTCTCTTTTCGGACGACTCTTGGCAATCAGCAACTATGAAAAGTGAGTGAAAATTCCTTGGACTTCGATCAAGAGACCAAGTCGAACTCCAAAATGAAGTTCAGGGCAGGCGGCTCATGATCATGACAATTGGGCTCTTCCCATTTGACGAGTCGGCGATTTATTGAGAAACTCGGATGACAAGAATACCCTTATGCAATTGAAAAAAGACAGCGTCAGATGACAGAAACCAGCAACCTTATCTTCTTCAGAACTTCCAAGCCATCAATACCTCTGATTTTCCCACCAGAGGAAACCAGAAAAGCAAAAGACCCAAAAAAAAAAAAAAAAACCCTCAAAGATAAAGAAATGGCAGCGCCATTTGTATCAACAACAAACTCCTTTCTTTCCACCACTCCTCCATCCCATCCGACGCCGTCCTCTTCATCCTTGCCAACAACAAAGATACTGCTTTTCGCAGAAAGATACGACGCCAAGAGACAACTGAATTTATGCAAAGCTGTCAGTGAGTCGAGACAGCCGTCCCCAGTCTCAACCAGAAGAAGCATATCTATTTGCTTCATTACCAGTTTTGCTTTCTCATTGGCTAGTAGAGGCCATTCTAGTGCCAACGCAGCTGTTCTTGAAGCAGATGATGATGAAGAGTTGTTGGAGAAAGTGAAGAAGGACAGAAAAAAGAGGCTTGAAAGACAAGGAGTCATTAGCTCATCTACAAAGGAAACAGGTGGGGTATCCGGTTTTTTGTGTTGATTGTATATATGTGCACATGTAATTCTTAATTAGAACTCCAGAATGCATAATTTGAATGAATGCAGATTTTGGTTTCTCGTTATCTCAGTATGTCTTTTATTTTGGTTGTACATTGTTCATTGAGGATTAGCTTTGGCTAGAAATTATTGTGAATGCAGCCCAGAGAAGATGCGATGTTTAGCAACATCAGTTACCTTGTCTTTCTATTTCTATTCTTATTTTTTGCTCTCTACACAATCAACGACTAAGTTATAACTTGTTCTGCTCAACACCCATTACTAGAATCCACCATAAATCCTACTTTGGATTGTAGAATTCAATAAAACTCGCTTAACATAATAGATTAGCAACAATTTAGTCGTCAGATTCAGCCCCGGATGGCTGGACCTTAGCTTGAAGGTTCAAAAGATGCAAGTGGTCTGGTAAATGACTTCTTCCTGCCCCCACCCTGCAGTTCTTCCTACTGGACTTTCAAGTGTTTGATGCACAGTGAAGCATTTGTTTAGCAACCTTTGATAGGATTTCTACGGTTTTTGCATTTAACAACTGGTGAACACGTAACCCATTATGGGGTTCTGAATTTATATTTGTCAAGTTTCTTTTGATCCTCGCAAAAAGCTTATTAACTCGATCTGATGATATCTTAGGAACCGGCCTACAATGCATTCCTCTATACTGTGAAATTCAGCATGAACGATGGTTTGGCTTACTCTAAATAGAGCAGTGAAATGATCTGTTGCAGGATATTTGCAGGATCTCGTCTACAAGCTGAGCAAAGTTGGTCAAGCCATAGAAAACAATGATCTATCTGCAGCTGGTTCAGTCCTTGGGGGAAACACCGATACTGATTGGGTCCAAAAGGCTAATATAGCTTTCACCAAGGTAGATATACGTCTTCTCAAAGGCATGGTGGTCAAGAGTTTGATACCAGCAAGAATTAAGTGTCTGCAAAATAAACAAGGAGATAAAAAGGGCTTAGTTTATCAAAGTTGCATTCTTAAACTTTTTCTGATGATGAACTTTTATGGGGTGCATGCTTTGAGAATCTGATAAATTGTCATCTCTCTCCAGCTGAGCTCTAGTCCTGAAGAGAAGACGGAGGTTGACACTTTCAACTCCTCACTAGCTTCATTGATTTCATCAGGTGTGTTTTTCTTTTCACCCAGTTTTAGTCTAGAGTAACATCCTCGATTCGTGCCTCTGTTCTTGTTGCACCCTTGCAGAAGTATAGAGGATCATAGATTTTGTGGAATCAATCAGAATAAGGTTTAGTTTGCATGAGTTCTATGGCTGTGCTGCAGTCAACTCAATTTCGTTCTATAATTGCAGTTACTCGCAATGACATTGAATCCTCCAAAGTTGCTTTTGTGTCATCAGCCTCTGCATTTGAGAAATGGACAACCTTGACAGGATTGGACGCACAGCTAAAGGGACTCTGAGATAACTGCTTTTCTTCTTTACAATTTTTTTTTTTTGGTTGAGTTGAGAAAAACATTTGAGTCCCGTTTATTTCCCACCCTCGATTTTTATCCCCGAATCCAACAGGCTAATTTGAGAATGTATGACTTACTGGTCGTTGGCTCACTCTTCTTGAGCACCAGTTTTGAATGAAATATTTTTTATCAGGCAATGTAGTCCTTGTTTTTATTTTATTTATTCCCCAAGCAGATGTTTCTCAAATAGCCAATTATTACATATATTACATAGTCGCATAGTATTATTACACTACCAAGTATTTTATATCTTCATGATATAATGACCACTGCGAGCTACAAGCCTGCAATAAGTGCTGCTACATCATACGCTAAGCCTATGACTGTGTAAAGCACGTCTGCATGAAGAATCAGATAGCTGTCCATTGCAACGTCATAGCTATAGTCATTCCCAAGACTACAGAGCCTAAAAAGGCCAGAAAGAGATGATGGAGAAGAAGCCAGCATCAAAATGCTCTATTTGCTGCACTAACTCAAGGGTTAACGTTGCTGGGATCAGTGCCACGGCCTCCATTCTCAGTCCCTTCCCCTTCCACCTTCTCATTCAGCTCAACAGTACCCGTTTGATCAGATTTCTCACAACTTACATTCACTGCTTCTTTATCCTTGCTCTCCCCTTCAGACCCAGGAACATTTCTGTGATGCTTCTCTTTTTCCGTATCTCTACTGCTTTCCTTTTTCCCCTCATCAATGGCTGTATCAATTTTGTCCAGCTCTCCAGAATTATGCTCCTTGGCAGACCCATCCATTGATTGCTCATCTTTTCCTGGCATCATCTCACCTGCATTTCCTGATGTTCCAGAACCATTAATCTTCCATTTAGTGTTTTCAGGCTCTGATTCAGCTTTTCCCCCTTTAGTTTCTTTAGCAACTGAATCTCGAGCTTCATCTTTATTCTCATCTTTGGTTTCTTTCAAAACATCCTTTTCTACCTGAGCATCATCCATTTCAGCTTCCCGCATGTGAATTTCTTTCGTCTCCTGAGTTCCTTCTGCAGAAGCTTCAGTGTTGCCCCTTTTAGAAGCTGAAGGTTTCCTGCTTCGTTTCTTTCGGGGTTCAATTTCTGGAAGCAGGCTTGCTTTTGCCTTCTCACTAATCCTTGCTGACCGCCTTGGAGTCTCACCAGTGCCCCAATCAAATTCAGATGCTGCTGGACCACCAGGGTGTGATTTGAGATACTGGTCCAACTGTCTTCTGTTGGCCATTTCCTCCCCTGTTGGAGCAGTAAATATTATCACACTCTTCTTAGGAGTCCCACTAATCTTGGGCACGAACTGCGCTCCAATATTTGACCGTGAGGTTATATTTATTTACAAAAGCACAGGGAACGAGCAATTAGATAGGAAAATGGGATAATGCACCATGTATAACACATGCAGAATTTAGGGCAATGCATCAGTAATTGCCAGCCATCATTTCTTTCAAATCAAGCAAATCAAATTCATTCCCCCTTTTGCATTCCATCTGCGGTATGTTTCTTCTGCCTTCTAAATTCCTCTCCTACTAAGTCAGTCTACTCGTCTCATTCTTTCATCAGACACGTTCAGGCAGACACCAAGAGCCAATGTTTTTCATCTCCAAAGGAACGCCAACACAAATTCTCAGCAGCCCAAGTTTGTCAAATGAACGTCCTTGGACATGACCAATACAAGTTCATAGCAACTTTGGCTGTTGCCATTTTCTTTTGAGCAGCTCGGTTCAATTCGAAATCAAACATCATAATCCCCATTTAACATAACTCAGACCTCCACAGTGGCAAATCGACAATACAACCATATAACCACTAACTTAGCCGCATTTCACATAACCGCCCGAAGGGGAAATTCTTGTACTAAAAAGGGGCACAGAGAACACCGTGCAAAGAAAAAAGGGCAAGCAAACAAAGTATAACAGTAAAACAAACCCTTCTTCCAAGATACCCTGACTGGAAGGCCAAGGAAAAGGAAAAAGAAACTATATATATATATTCAAGGAATATTTTTTTTAACCAAAAAATAAAAGGAAAGAGGGCCTCATATATTAAGAGCTGAATGCCTAAAAAATCCCAGCACAAGAATTCCGTCCATGCTAAAGAAACAAACTTATAAGAGTAAAGCAGAGGAATACGGACAAAGGCCAAACAGCCAAATTCGACCATATCATACATAAAAGCCCAAAAATCGACAAATTCCTTCGAATCTAAAAACACAAAACGCCACACATATAAACCCAATTAAAGAAGAATCATTGCCAGGGCCCAAAATTAGAGAGAGATGGAGAGAGAGAGAGAGAGAGAGACCTTCTTCTTCCAGCCAGAAGGAGCAGGAAGGTCCAAAGAGAAACCCTCATCATTTGCGTCTGTCTCTGCCGAGCTCGCCATTTTCGCTACCAATTCCAGACAACCTTAACAAAAACACACACACACGCACACCGACATCAATTCTGCACGCACCATGCACCTTTAAATATTTATTTGCCAAAACTATTTCATAAACTAAAAAATAGTAACGGAGTCTGCCCACTAGCCCGGCGAGAGAGACAGAGTGAGGGTGGCCTAGCACCGTGTGTATCCTAATACAATTCAAGTTTGTTTTTTTTTTTTTCTTTTTGTTTTTTTCTTGAAAAGAAACAAAAATAGAAACGACAAAAAAAAAAAAAAAAAAAAGGGACACACACAATCCATGCACTGTGCTGCCCCCAGGATTGCAGCTGTCGCGAGCTGGCTCTCGCCAACGGTGATCCACATCACCATTTTGCTTCCTTGTTTGTGTCGGTGATCTCAGGTCAGTCCTTTCTTCTCTCTATCTTTCTTATTGTTATTATTAGAATATGTTAATTAATTAGTATTTAGCATCTTAAATAGTTCCTACAGTTTGATGCTTTGCATTGCTTTTGCTTCTGTTAAATGTTTGTTATCTATCCTCTTATAACTAGGTTCTTTTCTCTTTGACTTTTAAATTCATTACCCTCTGAACCCCCAAAACCCAAAAACAACAACAATAATAATAAATGAAATTCAAAAGAAGAAGATTCGATTTATGATGGTACGGTCAAATGTCGAGGGTAGAAATGACAACTTAATACGAAATGTTACACACGTTAAAGAAAAAAGCGGGAAACAACGAAGTCAAACGAATTTCTTGGTTGTTTCGCAAATCCTTCCTCGGCAGTATTAATTAGTTTCGTAACGACTCGGGATCAGGTCAAAGAAACCCAAGCATCGGGGAGAAAGCATTTAAATTTGCAAGGCCTTTCTTCTAGATTTAAGATGGCCAAACTTTGGCGAGCGAAGGTTTTAAAAACCAAGGATCTATCAAAATGTTACGTACATTTCATAAGACACTACGTGTTCCCTAGCATAACTACTCGCCGCTACCACACTTTCTTTTTTTTTTTTTTCCTTCTTTTTCTTTCTTCCTTTTGGCTGATTGAATGAACGAGGAGGCTACATACATTACGTACGAATGACACGACAAAATGTTACGTAGATTTTGTCCTACGATGGGCCTTGCAAGCCCAATTCTGTCTCCTGTTACTGTAATACAAGGTCAGATTAATACGGGTAATTGCTGGATTCTTTTCTCTTGAATGTGGAAGGCAGTGCCATTAGCCTTTCATTTCATGTTTACACTTTCATTTTCTGACGCATTTTGCCCAGAACACAAAAATGCTTAGAGAACCAGAAGCAGCATGAGCTTCTTCTGCATCAGGCAAAAGAACGTACTGAACGCACCTGTGAGTGAGCAGGGTCGATAGTGAGTGACGTCGCCACTTGCCAGAAAAATAATAATAATAATGTTGTCTGAATGGATCGCAATGCACAAATCAAGGATGTGATCTTGGGCATTCTTTCGATTTTCATGGGGCGGAAAATTGGGCCCAAAAAACTGCAAAAAAAAAGAAGAACGAGTTTCATCCCAGTTACCTGTAAAATGTCGCCATTTGAAATTGTGGGCCCAATTCTCTCTTGAAGTCAAAGCCAGCCGGTGAAGCCCAAAAGGAGTGGGATTACATCATTTATTTCTAAATTTATTGTTATTGGCAGAGAATTCATGGAAGAGCATCAAACTCTTAACCTTCCACCAATTTTACCATTTGTAAAGTTAAATTTATTTGGTCATTTGTATGGCGGATTTTGTTTTTATACTTTCGAAAAATGGGAAACTCGCGATAGGGTTGCCAATTAGAGGTGCTCTTGAGTCCAAAGCATCACTTGGCAGCCTAGGTCCACGTCTCTTTGTTCGGCTCATCGGGCAATCAGACCCCTGGAAGTGATTCAAAAAAAAAAAAAAAAAACAGTTGAATTGATATAAAGCGGTACTTGAAAAAAGGATGTTAAATTACTATTAAACCACTAATTGGAATATCCCACAATAACCGGTGGAATATCTAGTGCCCAAGTAGAACAGCATACTTAGGAAATAAATACTTGACCAGAGATCTAGAAACTCAAAATCAGCATGAAAAAACAGAAACGAAAGAGAGAAAAGTAAAAGGGAAAAAAATCCAGCCTCAAATTCAAGGCGGTCGTGGTGGATAACCATAACCATCTGGTCACTAAATCCAATGGTTTGGAACGAACGACCGGAGAGCCAAGGTTTCTCACTTCTGAACGACGATTGACGAGCACGTGGGTTAGTTTGTGGTCCTGCAAACATTGACAAGACGTCCAAACACACCCAGTAATAATAATTAATTCGAGACACCTCAGAGCCTGGGCCGACCCATACAACGTGGAGGCCTGGGTCCTTATGAATGGCCTATTTCAGATCAGCACAAGATACACAAATTTAGAAAAGAAAATGAAATGAAGAGACATTTAAAGCCAACCAAATTGAATAGCCCGATAACCGTGCAATTGTCTATTTATTAGCCTGTGAATGCCTTTTGTTCCACAAAAAAAATAAAAAACAATGAAGAAGAAGAAGAAGAAGAACTAATGTGCCTATTCCGCCTTCTATAAAACCGGATGACTGAAAATTGGGCATTCATACGTTGGGGGGATGTGCAACTCATGATCCAATTGGTTTCCGATGAAATAAAAAAAAAAAAAAAAAAGTGCATATTTGATTTTTCTTTTCTTTTAAAATAACTCTCCCATTAGCATCCAATGGTACAGGTTGTTACCACCCGACCAGGATGCTTTGATCCAAAAATTAAACGGTCCCTTTGGAAAAAGGCTACCTTGATTGCAAATTTTGCAATATGCATAATTCTTACCGGGCAATAATGTCCCTTATCACAGAGGAAAAATTGGGCAGCGTTATCGCGAGGAAACAACCGTCACATGACGCACATGGAATTTTATTGCCCTAAGATATAAAAAACACATAATGCAATGTTTTGATCCATCACCATCATCGTCTCTTTGGGACTCGGCTGCATTTATATCATTGTGAAAGGATGTTTTATATTTCTGTCCACCTCGTCTTCTCTGGTATTTGTCTGGTCTTTTTTCCCAAATTCTGATCGATGCTGTGCAGGTAAGATCAATGATCCTCTGATGGGTCGTAATTTTTGATGGTAGATTCAAACTACTTGCATGCAATTCTATGGAACCTGGTTACCCTAGAACTGACGAGTATCTATCTGTCATCATTTTATGACAATTGGAACAAACTCTATCTGTCACCATTCCATTGGAACAGAACCAATTCAATTGGCTTAAGCGACATGATTTTTGAACCGACGTAGTTCGATTGGCTGGTCGGTTGATATGACTGAATGGTTAATTTTGTGCATAAGTCAATGTTTATTGGTCCAAGGTAATTGCTATGGTGTTTCTTCTGATCAAACATCGCTCGTATGGCCCAAGGTAATTCCCTTTTGCAAATAGGTAATTTACATTTTCTCGGGATTCTTAATTCAGTTTTACCTTTTCCACTTTTTTTATATCAAAATAATTTCTCTGTTTTATTTATTAAGTTCGACCAAAATTTCTACAGGTCAAACTTAGACATCACCACGTTTCTAACAAAACTTAGTAATTTAACTTACAACCACTTCTATGTATACCCATTGCATATATGCTCTTACTGAAAGATGGCTGCTTGCTCTTGTTGAAATGAAAAAAAAAAATTTGTGCGCAAATGTGTGGAGATAGGTTACAAAGAGCTTGCTTATAATTGCCTCAGAACCTGCAAAGCGAAAGGAAAAGAACAATACAATAGACATAAGGATTTGAAAGCCTTGCTGTGAAGTTCACTTCTTTTTTTTTTTTTTTTTTTTCCTGCTGAACAATTTCTTAGACTTTTACAATTAAGGAGAGGGGAAAAGACAGCCATCCGATACCCTTCTTCATTTCCAAGAATTCCCTACACTCATTGATTGGCTTGAAATATAACAAGGCTTTAACCTTTTCATTTCCAGGAACCATCCAAAGAAACAATACACGCAAAAGATTTCAATATCAAAAGACACCCAACGGGAGCTCTCTCTCGATAATTATGTCCATATTTATTGTTATTAGCATATGGTATTAGCTGGAGAAAGATGGAGGATGGAGGGTTAATTCAAAGCTCACTTCATTATTGCACGTGGCCATGTCTAAGTGTCACAAGAGTTCCTTTCAATGGAGATAAGGACATCAGCTATCACCCAGTCCCCGTGAAAAGGAAGAAAAATTGGCACTCCACAATTTGAGAGTGTACGCGTATGTACAAAATTTGACTGGATTATCCTTTTCATTAGAGAAAGATGTCATGAGTAAAAGAATGTTTCTGTGAAAAAAAAAAATGGCAACGGATGGAGAAAGATGGCTCATAGAGGCAGAAATTCCTTGAACATGAGAGATCGTACCACACGAAGTGTTTTTGAAGTTTACAAGGAAAGTCCATTGAATGTAGATAGAGAAAGAGTAAGCGTTTGTACTTGTGTACCAGCACACATGCGTCTGTCCGTGTCCATGTGTGGGTGTACTTATGCTTCTATACTTACTGTAAATTTTATTATGTTTAGTGAGGAACCCTCTAAGCACACTTACCAGTCTAATAAATGTGTTTGAAAGCCATGGAATGAGATGCATTAATGGGTTATGGGAGGATTCGTTTTTTTCTCTTTACGCCACAATTGTCTAATAAATTTCTCAACGAACTAAAATAAAATGTTGAATGTTTTATATTTGATCCACTTCTATTTTTCTTCTCTTGATTTACCTTGTTCGCCAAAATGCAAACACAAAGATTTTTGAATTACAAGTTTTACGTCTTGATTTTCTCCTCGAAGCCCATTTATCTACCAAGAAAAGTAAGGTTGGGCTGACGCTTCGGGCTCCCATCGGCAAGTGAAGACTGCGAATTCCCATTCAAATCTGGTTACGTTCTATTGCCTTAGGCTTTTTTTTTTTTTTGGTGTAATTGGCTTTTGAGACTTGAATTTGAGATTTTCAACTCTAGAATCTACTCGAGTATGATTGGTTGTTTTATTGTCTTAATTGGTTTAATTCCCACTTACTTATGTTTCCTTTTTCTGATCAGAGGACCTAGCGATCGAACGTAGGATGTGCAACTTAACAATAATTACGCGAACCCAATCCGAGGGGTTGATTCCCACTTATTTCACCTTAGCAAGTTTTATGGATCGGAAATTTTCGAGCTGAAGACCAAAAATATTGACCGTTAGATTGATAACTCAAAAGAAAAGAGTTATAGACTCCTAATTTCTTAGTCCCTTTGGTCAACCCTAGCCGCTTGGATCAGCGCTTAAACAAGTAATTAACAAGTTTCCAATTGGTGTCCGGTGTTACCTTTTCCATAAAGTTACAAATCACAAGACGATGCATTCAATTAATTTTGTTTTTCTGGATGAATGTAATATATATATATATATATATATATATATATTTTCAACCTCTTACCAGTTAATGTATCACATCAACGTGTACAATGCATCATCAGCTGTTAATTTCTTATTTCATGAAATCTAATTGCATCCCTAAACATGGACGCTAAAATTTAAAATGTTCAAGTATGTCAGCGGAAAAAATGGAGGAAGCTGTGATGAAATCGTGGTACGTTCCATGAACATGGAGATCTTCTTTTAAAAGGGAAAACAAAAATAAATTAATCACAATGTTTGATAGGTAAAGCCAGCACCAAAGTATTGAAAAAAAAAAAGGGGGGGGGGGGTACATGTAATCTAATAATGTGTTGAATTGTGTGTGTGTATATGTATATATATTTCATTAAACACAAGAAGTACCCAAAAGAGATAGTTATTGCCCTAATCCCCTGATAATATTCTTTTTTTTTTTTTCAGGTTCAGCCAGCCTAAATGATTAAAAACAACATCTTCTCCTCTTGCAGCCATGAAATGTTTTTCTTGTGCATCTTTCTTGTAAAGGTTTTAGTTTTTCATAAATGTACAAAGGCAAGCACTATGTGAATTGATGACGATGATCAGAAGAAAAAATAGATTTAATAAAGAATTCGCCCCCCTCGTCCGCCGTGGGTGAAGCAAGGAAGTGAGGTCGCATTCACTTCATAAGTGAGGTAGCTACCAGCTGGAGCTACGAACTTCATCTCTCAGGATTTCCGTAAAGATCAGAACCATTTGTAGTGGGTAAATGCTGCCAAAAGCAAAACTCTATCCTCTTTCCCACACCTCAAGCCCTAACTCATTTCATTTTTCTCACTTTTCTCCCCACTTTTACAGATTTCTGTCCCTGCCCCAGCATTCTTTTGCTTGTCGCGAGCACCAAACTTCCTTGGAACCCACTTTCCTTAATTTCCTTTTATTTTTTTCATCTTTTCTCTTTTTATCTTTTTCTCTCTTTTAGTATAATGTATATTTGGGGGGTTGGGGGGGGGGGGGGACTTACACCTCCTCTGTGTCTTTACCACTTTAAAAACTCCCCTCTCTCTCTCTCTCTCTCTCTGGTTTTCTCTTTCCATGATCTATGAATGAAATGCGTACGGTATCTGTATACGGGGCCACATAGTTATATTGCTGTGAAACAAAGATGTAGGCCGGTATCAAAGCAACGGATTGTGCTCCCTGTGTGTGTGTGTGTGTGTCTGTGTCTGTGAGTGAGAGAGAATAAAAGCTTTTGCTTTCTCCTTTACGTTTATTTGCAATTTGCAAGAGCTGCTGCTTATATATATTAATCTCTCTCTCCCTCTGTGTTGTGTCACTTGACTCTCTTGTCCTTCTCCTTCTCGTCTCCACACTTCCTACTTCCTGTATTTCTAGTTTGATTGAATTGACCAGAAAAAGATGTCGAGCTACGTTGAAACTGTGCCTGAGCAGCTCTGCTACATCCCTTGCAACTTTTGCAATATTGTTCTTGCGGTACCATATCTCTTGTTCAATATTATTGGGATCTCTCTCTCTCCCTCTTTTCGCTTTTTCTTCATCATCATCATCTTCTTCTTCCTATAGCTGGTTATTTATTTATTTTTCTCTTTGCTTCCCCCTTACTGTAACATTTTTAAGTTTATAACTAGAAAGAAAGAAAGGTTTTAGATTCTGATTAAAAGAAAAAGCAAAGGCTGCGGGCCTTCTGTTGATCAGGTTTCTCGTGCTGGGGTTTTCTGGATTTTGTTACAGCCAAGTCTCCATCAAGGGACTTTTCTTTTTCCTTCTTTTGCAGTCAAAGAAAAAGTCAGACCCCGAAGGTCCTCTAGTGCTGCGCTACAAACCACAGGGGGTGAGAGAGAGAAGAACAATAGGTGTTGTTTTTTTTTTTTTGCGGGATCTTAGTGAGCGAATATAGTGTATAATCTAACGTCAAAACAAGCATTTACTGCTGGAGACTGACGAGGACAACTCCTCCTTCCTCCAGAAAGAAAAATTTTCTTTCTATAGCCTATCTATCTTTGTTTTTCTTCGCTTGAATCACTGCTCCACAAAAGCACTTTGCAAAACCAGCCAAGTTTCTTCGGCTGATGGCAAACAAGTCAAAAACTGAAGATCTCAATCCTGATCGGCCTAGTTATCATTTTCTTCAAATTTGAAAACAACCAACTCTTTAAGCTGCTAGCCATTCCTGAATCTCGATTCAGTGTTCCTCTTTGTCCGTCAAATAATAAGTCACTTTGGTGGGTGGAGAACTTTGTGCCAAATAATTAAGATTCCATCGGTTTTGTTTAGATCAAGACAGAAAAAATGAAGGAAAATCATCCCTGCCCCAAAAAAGTTTTTTAATTTGGCTATCCACTTCCCTCTCCTGCCCCTCCCCCTTCCTTTTTTTTTTTTTCTTTTTCTTTTTTTTGTTTTAGGTTTTTTGGGGACTTCCATTTTTTTGGTTTTAGGTTTTTTGGGCGACGTTTATTTATGGGTTTGCTGATAGTCATCCAAGAAGCAAGATCCCTGCATTTATCGTTTGTTAAAAGTCAATGGTGACATGATGAATGGTAATCGCAGGTAAGCGTTCCGTGCAGCAGCCTGTTTGACATCGTGACCGTCCGATGCGGGCACTGCACCAATCTATGGTCCGTGAACATGGCAGCTGCCTTCCAGTCACTTTCGTGGCGAGATGTTCAGGTGATATTGCTATGCTCATGAACATATTTCAGCCTTTTTTTTTAATTATTTTTTTGGGAAGGGGTTTGTTTGCTGCTGCAGAGCCTCTGAAATCTAGGGTTTCTGGGGTTCTTTCGATTCTTTTTAGGAAGGAAATCGGCAAATCCCTTGAAGATGCCTATTTTTATTTTTTTAATAACGATCGAGTCTTTCAAAGCTTTTTTTCTTTTCTTTTTTCTTTTATGGGTATTTATTGCACTGAAAAATCCAACAGCCGCCAGGAGCCCCAAAAAAAAAACCTATTTTTTTCGCTTTCTGTAGATGCTAGAGAGCTGATTTTGGCGGCCACAACAGCTGCGTAGGAGTTGGACCTAGTGAGTCCATTAGCGAGTAGGGTTTCTTTATTATTATAATTATCTTTTTTTTTTTTTTCTTTTTGGGGAGACGCTTTCCTGATTGAATCTGTCTTTGATTTGAGAGACGTGGGTGTGTTTTTATTCTAGGGTTCTTAGGTATTTATAATTTCTTTTCATGAGATTTTGTCCTCTACTGTGGATACACTTACCAAGAGCTCTCTCTCGCTATTTCCTTTGGAAAATGCCTTTTGTTTCGATACGAGCCAATCTGTGGGTTTTATTTGCCTTGCGTTCATGTCATACCACACTGCTCGAACTGATTCAGTCACTTCAATGCTTTTCTGGTCCTCTCTCTCTCTCTCTCTCTCTCACACATATTGAAACATCATTTCAATCTTTCAGCCACCTCTCGTCTCTCTCTCCCACCCACATGCATATCATTGTCAGGGGCTGAAGGTGAGAGAGCCTGTGGCCACCTGTGTCTTCTCTTTCTTTCAAGTAGGAGTGGCCGGCATTATGTTTGTGGTGGAACCATGAATGGGGGAAGCTTGCAACCAGAAAATGTAGCACCCAACAATTTATATATATAAGCAGAGCTTAACCAGTGTTTCTCTTTTAATTTTAAACCGAATGCCCTGCGTATTATTTCAGGCACCGGCCGCGCACAGCTCCCATGATTACAGAATTGACTTGGGTTCTTCCTCAAAGGGCAACAAGAAGATCCCAATGCGTCCATCGAGCACTAATATTAATCGGGAAACGGTCGTCAATCGTCGTGAGCTTCGCCACATAGCCCAAAACTTCTTCTCCGATTTACATGTTTTCTTTCATTCGCTCTCTCGCTCTTTGTTTTTTTAATAAGACAATATTATCAATTTTATTCATAACATCCCTAAATAAAAGGGAACAATTTTTATTTTATTTTATTTTTTTTTGTCTATGCACATTTTGTATACACATCCGTCTCTTTACTCTCACATTTATACGTGGATTTTGTCTTTCGTAATATATATTTGTATAAATACGTGTACTGTACTGTTGTTTTCCATTTTCAGCTCCCGAGAAGAGGCAGCGAGTACCTTCTGCATATAATCAGTTCATAAAGTATAACAACCATTCTCTTTATCAATTTTATTTTATTTCTTATTTTCACTTGATGACACTTGCCTTGTCTTTTTCCGATTTTATTTTGGCATGCTTATAGTAATCATATTATATTGTCAAACAAAATGTGATCACTAGGGAGGAGATTCAAAGGATCAAGGCCAACAACCCTGATATCAGCCACAGAGAAGCATTTAGCACTGCTGCAAAGAATGTAAGTAAACTAAACCAAAAATCTTTGCAAACCCCCCAAAACATTGATCATTTCAACTTCAAGAGCATGGTACCAATCAAAAATATTTGAGGGTGCTGATGAGATCTGTGCTAATGATATTGACCAGTGGGCGCACTTCCCTCATATTCATTTTGGGTTGATGTTGGAGAGCAGCAACAAAGCTAAGCTGGGCAATATAAGTAAGTATTTTGTTTACTTGCAGAGAGTAATTAGGATATTGTTAATTCTTTTCCCCTTTTGGGAAAAAAAAAAAACATTAAAGTTACATTTGGAATTGCACCCTCACCCCTGTGACTTCCACAAAATTTTCTTTTCCTTTCACACACGCCCAAATTTGCCTGGTCTAGAATTTGTTAGGCAAGAGCCATCTTACGCATTGCTATTAACGATGTTGGTTATTTGTACTGATAACCAAATAACCATGCATGTACTGTAGTATATTGACTAGTGGACTTGTAGCTAGTCTGCCTCGTAGAAAAAAAAAAAAGAAAAAGGGAAAATGAAATGTGAATGCTCCAGCCGATTAAGGCATTGGCTCTTTGCTTTTTTGGGTCCATTGGGAGGAGAAGGTAAGCTGCCAGTTGCTACTACATTAAGATATCATTAACTATCTTTCATTAAAAATAAGAAGAAGAAAACAAAAAAAAAAATCAGCAAATGCAATTTATTTTTAATATATATATATATATATGAAAATTTTTAATATACAATTTATTTGCTTACTTGAACCTGTTTTTGCCCAGGCCGCTGAGAAGCATCTAATGACAAGGGCTGCAATACTGAACAAATGAAGGTTTTGAATATTTTCAAGGCCAACGCTCCACGCTCTGGGAGTAAACAAAGATTTACTTCTGTGTTGATTTTAAGGACATGAATCTATCTAGCTATATCTCTCTTCCATTAAACATGTATTAATTACAAGCTTCTCACCTCCGGATGCTACGTCAATTTCTCCTGAAGTCAAGCTACCTTTTTTTCTCATATATATGAATATGTATATACGTGTGTGTGTGTATATTGGAGTCCCCACTTTTCAAGTAAGATGAAGCCTAGATTTTGTTTTGTAACGATGCTTTCGTGGTTTCATCTTTATCAAACCAGGACGTGAAACTCTTTCCATTTTTTTTTTTTTTTCCTTTCCTGCTAATTAAGGGGAAAATGGGAGGAAAAAAGAGAGAAGCTTAATTTTAGTACCCTCAAAGTTTTTAGGGACGAGAGTTCTCCTGAAACTCACAAAAGTCACCGTATTGGCCATCTAAAGGTTGGAATTGAAGCGGCGGTAGTGTTGGAAAATAGTGGTTCTTCTGTCACGTAGCCTTGGTCTATGGGACAAATAAGTGCAAAAAAAGGAGAAGATGCATCTGATGATTGCTTTGAATATCAATTATAAGACCTACGTGTTCCTAAGAAAATTCAAGAGAGACTAACATATTTACAAGGTCGACCGATGAAAGACACGACATGATTTTTAACAGGGCTAAGAATCAAATGCGGGTCTCCAATTCTTGGACCTCGATTTTAATTAATCTTTCAACATAAAGAAAACTATTGTCTTGCATGATATTATTTATTACCTATCATATATAATAACGAGATATTCACAAGGAAGAAAGATCAACCTTGAAATGCTTCTCCTACGATTAGAAGTTTCTCTCTTTTATCACTTGGCTAAATTCCATTGCAATGTCATAATAAATAGTTTATTTAAAACAAAAAAAAAAAAAAAAAAAGAAGAAGCAAAGATGGACCAAGACTTCGATTCAATTCGACACCAAAAATATGAAAAGATCAATGAGACCTAAAGTGACTACATTACAGTTTTGCAGATTAATAAATTAATTATCTGAGTTGACTTCATCGCTAAAATTTTCTTCCCGTGTTCTCTTTTTTTGGAAACACACTTAACCCATTTAAGTAATGCCATTTTCGATGAATAAATGTGGAATTACATCATCATCATGGACATTGTGCGCTACCTCGTGCGTACCCTGGAGTGAAAGGAAGAAAAATGAGTGAAAGAAGAGTCAAAAATTGCAACCAAATGTAGCGACCAATGTGAATGATCTGTGATCGATAATATTCCTGTAATGAAATTGAAAACTTCCCTGGATATAAAATAGCAGAAGGCAGAAATTTCAGCGCTTTACGCGTTGTACCGGCCAATTGTTAATACAATAACAAAATTTATGCTTGCGCATTGCCGAGAGTAGAAGCTTGAAGCTCTCACGGTAATTAGAGTTTTAGGCCCCCAATTAAGAGGGATCCTTCTTGCGTGAATCATTAATTCGGTAATTTAGATTCCTTTCAATGCATCCCACTCGCTGGTTTTCTTCTACGTACTCAGGTTGTAGCGTGTTATTATCTATATCTGAAATATTACCATCAATTTTGATCCCTTTTCAAGAACTGATGCTCCGGACAAGAGGCAGTATCAATTGATTCCATTTGTTGTGGTACTATTTTGTTCTCCAGCATCTGAGCTTTTAATAATTAGTAGTTCTTTTTCTGAGATGAAAAGGGAATAAGATTCCCATGACAATGCTCATGTAACTGACCCACAAATGCGATGATGATGATGAACGGAATTGCACATTTATACCCTAAAAGCATTAGAAGGGTATATCCATTAATTTCGCCTGAATTCTTTGTTCCCATCTGACAAGACCATGCCGAGTACCAAACATAATTACATAAAGCACATAAATGTTAACAGGCATCATTGTGAGTTAGATTCTTAACAACTCCTTTAATCGAGACAGAACAACAACCCAACGTACCACTAGCCACCTGGTGAAACCTTTTCGTTTTTGGTCTTTGATAGGCTGCCACTCGTGAAAACATTTGCAATGCATGTAATAAATATACATGGAACCAGATTTTGGTGAAAAGCCCGCCAGGTAAAACTACCAAGGAATGGGGCATTGACAGAAAAAAGTTAAGTTGCATGAATTTTTCAGTTTTTTTTTTTTTCCTTTTTTTTTTTACCCTCAGATGGCAGCAGCAGCAAAGATAAAGTCTATTATTGCTTCATATGAGCAATTACCAATATCTTGTTCGGCCTTTTCTTTTGTTTTTGTTGGGGGTTCCAAATGGAACCTTGTGAGAAAAGCTGTTCCCTTTCTCTTTCAAAAGTAGATATCTAAGAAAAGACTCTGTCTGTCTACCACTAACAATTCATGAGTAAATGACCAATTTTAAAAGGAATTTCCATGGACCACCATTATTCTGGACCCTAGCAATATGGCATTCAACCCCCAACATCCAGAGAATCCTCCACAAAAAGCACTAAAGATATTGCATGACGCTTTTCCAGTTCAATTGCTTCTATCTTTTTTTCATTGAACTCTTGACTAAAGTGTTATATTTCACGGTCAAAGTTTTCTGTTGCAGTCGAAGAATTCCCTCATGGAAGAAACCAATCAGAATTTCTTAATTTTAGGCTTGTTTCCCGGGTTTCTCATACTTGATCCAAATTGTTGTGCATGTCAAAGACTACATGGGTGGCTTTAACAAAACTAATAAAGTTAAGGCATGTCTAATTAAAGTTAACATCTCTATAGGTCAGATATCAATATAGGGAAGGAAAAAAAATGTCACGTGTGGATTAGTTTCTTCCCATCGGTGGATTGTTTCTACCTCTTTCTGGTCGGTTTAATTGGGAATCAATCTACCTAATCATTTTCAGTAATTTTTGGTTTGAAATTATAAGACCCATGTTCACTAATGTGAAGTGATTGTATCACTCAAGAGTATATAAAGGTACTTTTTCAAATTCTTCTTCTAAGGACTTTACTTTCCCTTTTTGTTGTTGAAATTGGCGTTGATGTTATTCCCCCAAAAAATAATTAGAAGATACCTAGAGTACGTCTTCATTTGTATAGTGTGAAAATTGGTTAACCCAACAATACCTATAAAATTTAAAATAATTAGAATGCAGGTAACCAGAGGGGATTTGAAATGTCTTGGTACTGTTTTATCACCGCTGCTCTATTCAACTCACTAATCTATCCCCGTGAGAAGTAATTTCTGCCATGTAAACCCCTGAACTTTCTCTAGTGTTTGGTTATTGAAGGTAAAAGGAATTTAAAACCTTAAAGAAAAACATTACATAACAATAACCTTATTGGTCAAAAAAACGCTGATGATATATGGTAGCAATGTTAAAGGTGCGTGCCAGCCACTGAGCCAGGTGATTATACGGCACGTTTGTATTTGCAAACTTGCGCTTCCCAATGTACAATTAATTAAACCAAGTTACTTTAAAAAAAAAGAAAAAGGGGGTAAAGCCTGCGCTAGTTAGTCCACTTCCAGGGGAGGCTGTCATACTAGAGGCAAGCGTAGACCTATTGGGAGTGATTTGGAAGGCAGAGAGGATGAGATGCAAATATTAACCTGTGTCTAATATAGCAGCGCATGTATATGAGGTTGGTGCCGCATAGCCAGAGCCTTACCCTTGATTGGGCGTACATGCCCTGATCGAGCATTTGCCGGAGGACATGATTAATGCGAAGCTTTCTTGTTTTCTCTCCCCCTGTAATAAACGTATGGGAAATGGTAATTACAAGAGAAGATGTCGTGGGGCCCAGGGGGGGGAATGGTAAACGAGGTAAATGATTTGAATGCCCTCGGGATTTGAAAGTGGATTGTATTTTCGTAGTAGATTACAAGCTGGCATGGCAAATGTCTTGTATAACATTTTATTTCCACCTTTGTTTTATAGGAAAGAAATGAAGATAGTACATTTCACAGTTGTTGGTGGTGGTGGCTTTAGGCTGCCCAGATAGCAGCAGCTTGCTGGTCTGTAATCTGCAGACCCATTCTGACATTAAGAATCTGAAACGTCAATTTCAAGCCCTGTCCAGCATTCATTTCCTTTCCCTTGTCATTTCATCTCTGCCTTGACTTCCCCACGCACAACACTCCAACCCCCCTTCACTTCCGCATCCAATTTATTATTTATTCACTGTCACAGCTTCCGAGTTTGGCCTTGGCTGTTTCTCTCTCTCTCTCTCTCTCTCTCTCTCTCTCTCTCTCTCTACCTTCCCCTTTCCCCGGAATGTTGGCTTCCTTTGTTGGTTCTCCCAGGGCAGTTCCGGATGTACCACCACAAATTGATTCCATTCCTTATGGTGCCCACCTCAGTTATTTTTCTTCCTATTAATTTGATGATTTTAACACATTATGGTCGGTGAGTTTGATTACTCACTGATGTAAACAAAAAGATGTAATGCGCCGAGGTCATAATAAATTCATGTGTAAATGTACACGGAAAAGGTCCAACTTATTGTATAATAATGTTTCTATGTGTTTGGGTTGCACCATGTCTAAAAAGAATGTATAATTATTTTGTAAAGTCATGTGCCACATAAGAACTATAACGTTTGTAATGTATCCACATTATAGTTGTTTTAACATTATTCTAGATAACACCTACCAGATTCCCGCACGGGGGATGGGGGAGTGGAAGAGACAGAGAGAGAGACAGAGAGAGAGAGAGAGATGGGTGGGGGGAGTTACCAAGCAATTCAGTGATCTTTAAGATGGAGTCTACTCGCGCAGGGTGGCCATCAAGCCAAGCTGAGAAGGGATAAGTTCTTGCAACCAAAATGGCGGCAAACATGTGATTCCAATGGCATCATGTTCTAACTAGAAATTTTCTTTGACATAAATTCCTCAATGTGTGATCAGAATGGGTGCCACGCAGAGCCACAATTATCTCATCTATCCAAAATACACAACAACTGGGCCAGCACTGACCCGCCTTTGTCCTCCCAATCAAGGCCATCTTCCTGTGTGGTACAGCACATCGTCCCCATCACTCTGGACTTAAATGGCTGGCAATGGGACATTGCAGGGGCTTCCCTACCGTTCAATACAAGCCGCATTAAAATCCAACATCGTTAGCTCAACTTGGTAGTTTCATGCAAAAATTTAGGGGCCCGAGAGGGGGGGGTGACTTTTCCTTGAATAAGAGGTGACTCTCATTATTCTACCCAGCTTCCTCAATTGAAAGAGTTATACTGAAAACTGCAGGAAAATTTTGGGTCCACCGTCTCAAACAAATCTAAGCACATGAAAACTTTTCCTACCCTGCTCTCTCAAGGATACAATTCGATGGTGCTCAAATAATAATGGCTACGAAAGAAACAAACAAATGGCCTAAACCCGTAAGTTTCCTTTTCAATAACAAATAGCATCTTTGCCTATGGAACTAAAAGAGATCCTCTTTTTCTCATCGGATCCAAAGTTGAACTTCAAGTCCGATGAATCATTGTGTGCGGGAGCACTGCTTGTTGACGGGAAAGGAAAAATGAAGGCAGGGGTAGACTTATTGGAGCCAAAAGTGTATGATGGTATTGACAGGTCATGTGGGTTGCTGGCCGAGGAAGATGGCACGATGGAAGGTGTTGGCAGGTCAGAGAAACTCCCAGATGATGCAGAGACCGGGAAAGTGAATCCAGTCCCACTATCAGAAGAATTCATCCACCTCTGGTCACGCTTGCCTATCAAAATTGAAGGCAATGCTGGTTTGGTCCCCAAAGTGTGAGATGGAGGCTTCTTCTGCAAACCAGGAACCTCAAAGCCAGCCGCATTTGGGGCAATCTTCGACACATCCTGTGCATTAATTGATTAGGAACCACAAAGGCAATCCATAAATTATAAAGATTAATGTTAATTGATTAGGAACCACAAAGGCAATCCATAAATTATAAAGATTAATGTGTGCATGACGCTGTCCTTTCAGAACAATAGTCTTTAAGGAACCTTAGACTTAATCTACCTATTGGCTTGCATCAAATGGTAGAATGATGTTGTTGGCAAATTAGCATGAGTGCAAACACGTTTGCCATGGAATGCCCACTAGCTAAGAAATAACTTGAGATATCCTGCAATGCGGTAAAACTTAATAGCAAGATGCTGCAAATCAAAACTCCTTCTCCCCAAACCAACTGAAGCTAGAGGACATCTACGAGCTATATTTATTATCCTTCAACTCCCACACAATGTTATTCCATAAATGTAGAGAGAGTCCGTCAACATTTAGAGCTGAAAAATACCTTGTCACTACTCATGAACTGAGAATCATGAGATCTCCCAAAATACAGGGAAGGTTCAGTGATATTGCTGAGTGTTGAAGCAGAACTGCCAAACTTTGCGTCTGGGACTGAAGAGCTACTGTTTGTAGCCACTATACCCCCATGAGCAACCTCCTGAGGTACCTTTACAAGTGACTTCCCTCTGTCTTCAACATGATAAGCTGTATTATTTACATGAGTTTGATCTGATATTTTGGAAGAATCAAGACCTAAATGGGATGAGCTATTGTTCCTATTTTGAATGATATCAGAGGACAGACCTTCCTTCGGCAAAGTGGCTAGCCTTAACTCAGCTGCCTTTTCTTTAGGAATGGGTGGATTTCTCTCAAGGTGCTCTAATATTTTTCGAGCCATCTGACTAGAATGTGCTGGAACCATTGGAATATTGACTTCAGAACTTTGTGGCTTACTACGTACTGACTGAAATCCCGAAGAGCTGCTTGTTTCTCCTTTTCCCAAATTCTTTACAGCAGAAGAGATGCATTCAGGAACATTAAAGTTTTCCTCCCGAGGAATTCCCAAGGATGAATGAAGAGAAGCAGATCGCCCAGAAGGAATGTCTGCAACAACTTTAGGCCTTATTCTACGTATGGGTCCAACAGACCCATGGTCTCCATCCAACATGTATGCAGTGCCACTTGAACTCAACTATCAATCAAAGGATCAAGAAATAAGGAAAATAAAAATTTGAGAAATGCAGTTATATTCTATACTGGGCAAACCTAAATCCTTATGCAAGAGTAATTTTGTAGTTTGAGAAAGCCAAAATACTCCAAACATACACGTGAAAATGCAAAAAACACTTCCCACACCCTATCCCAAAGTTAAATAATTTGAAGCCACACAAAAATTTTCCCTGAACTTTCCTTTGTGTAGAATGCTGAAACCTTTTCATTGAATGATAAAAGGCCATGAAGGGGTAATACAGTTTCACTAAATCACCTAAGCAAGTATATGCAGATGAAAATTACCTGTCCAAATGTGGAAGCTTGAGAGTGCTGAATGGGACTTAGTGTCATGGTAAGGCACCTATCACTCTCTCCTTGCAACTGAATTGACCGATGACATTTAGGAAGAATAAAACAATTGTCCCACGATCACTAAATTAAGTTTCATAGAGCACTAATAGCAGAAAAAAACCTCAAGTATATTTACCTTGGACTTAGACCTGGAATAAATAGTTCTTGAGTAAGGAGTTCGTGGAAAACTGTGAAGCCCAAATCTTCCTCTTTGACTGCGTCGGGTCATGTACCCATGTTGATCATGTACCACAGCGCCTGGCCAGCATACAGATGACATGGGAGAAGGTGGTGGAATAAATGATTTTGACACAATCTCATTTCCATGTGGCAAGGACCCTTCATCTTTTGGAGAAACACCCTTCCAACTGAAGCCTACTTCTGGGCTTCGATTTTCCATGTATGCTCTTGCAATTTCAATTGGCGAAGCCCCAACATCCTGTAACTGTGAAATTGCATAGAACCATCAGTATTTCTACACCTATGAAAACATACAAGCAAAACATCACAGCAAATCCAAGATGGTACTCTATCAATTGTTGACATAAAACTAAGAATTGTGCACAATCCAAACAATTTTCAGCAACTCTATCAAAAGGAGCAAATGGGATAATGTAGAGATAGAATCCTATCTACTGTCAGCTTCTAAGAAATTTTTTCTCATTCGTTATTTTTTTTCTTGATCTTTTCTTGTCCAATTTCCTATCACAAGCTTGTCCAATTTGTGATGTCATGCCTTGTTCAAACTTGTGTATGTGAACACTTACTGTTTTTATTTTCCCTTTGTTGTACACACACACAAATTTGTATTCGGTACCTGAAAAAAATTTCTTGCATTTATTTTACCTGAAGTACAGATGTTCAGTAATAGATGTATGGAATGGATATCAATAGAGCCAAGCAAGCATAATATGCATAACAAAGCTCAATCTCAAGATAAATGCCATTTTGAAACTGCAAGTTGACTGTGATGTCTACTCACAGTTGACTGGACAAGAGGGGTTGAGGCTTCCCAGATAGCTCTGCTCAAATCTTCAGGCTTTTCTTCAGTTAACTTTCTTGAATTTTCAATGGCAACTACAGTCCCCTTCACATCTCCAGCAATCATGCTTGAATATTTCTTTTCTTCGCTTTTAAAGGTCCCACTGGTAGCTTTATCCAGATCTTCCTGGTTTTGTTCAGCTGACTTTCCAGAGTATCCTATAGCAAATCTGCTCTTGCCCATTTCTTGCATAGTCACACCAGAATATTTCTTTTCTTGCTTAACATCAGGAATACCCACAGCCCGTGAACATATTATCCCCATCAAATGATCAATTTCTTCCCTACAAACATGATGAAGGCAACTTAGACAGAGCACTCACATCTGAATCAATAGATTTTGGTTTCAAAATACAAGTAAAACAAAATGTGCACACAAAAACATATAGTGACGGTTTGAAATAAGTATTTATAAAAAAAAAACTTATTGGGTAGACTAAATTTATATCTAATATGATAGACCATACCAATTGAAATAAGAAACATGAAGGTGAATGCTGATATAATTGACACAACAAACTAAAATCAGTATGTCATAATACCAACTAACTCAGTTCATGTTACTTTATAGACTTAGCTTACCTAATAATTATGGTAATATAGGGCCGAGAAGATATGAAATTATGAATCAGTAATAAAGAGTATGGTATGTGAATAGTGATGTAACTTAATAACTTGCAAGACCACTTATTCACAAACATTTTCATAGTCATTTATTATTCTCAATGAGATCTAAACAAGCAACAGAGACCCACATTACTATATTGGCATTCTAGGGGAACAGCATTCCATATTCTTATTTTTCACAGGGGAAAGAAAAGCTTAAACAAACATCAGAGTTTCCACCAATTGAAGAAACAAGACATAGGACCATAAATTACCTAGAAAAAGTTTTTTCCTTGATTAGCTGCTCAATTTCAGAAAGGCTATCATGATCAGACATGGCAAGTTTTTGTTGTTGTTCATGCCCTTTGAAGCCAGAACTGCTCTGCAATCCATCAGGTACTCTGCTTGCACCAGCAATTCCAGTTGATTGGGATACCATATGCTGCAAAAGGTAGATCGTTGGACTACCATATGACAGATAAAGCAAAAGTGGCACTAGCAGTTAAGAGCTTGCAGATTAAGAAAACCGTCTTTTTTACAATCAGTCAATAGACGAATCAAGTTCAGAAGGCTTCCAGCAATGCCTCCAAGTATTTACTATTACCAGAGAAAATGCAAGTGCACTAAATGCTTCCAAATGTTTGCACTACAAATGGAAAGAAGTAAAAGCATGGCAATGCATCCTCATATTACTGATATGAAAGTAGATAAAACATCAACGTTATATACAACAAATAAAAAAATCATCAAAGTGCAAAAACCGTGAAATATGAAAATGGCACCAAGTATTCTTCTGCAACCAGAGGAAACAAAAAGAAGCAACACAAACTCAGGAGCTAACGAAAATAGAAAAGGATCACAGAGAAGAAAATTAAACAAAGCATATTGAACCAAATATGTAGTAATAAAATAAGGCCAATAACTGGATTGATTAAGTTCAAAAAAGGGTGAAGCCACAGAGGTTAAGAATTCTTGTGATGTAATATTGGCAAAGGTCAAACATAAGAGAATATGGTGGCACCTAGGCAATGGTATCAACCACAAATGTGTTCAAGCAAAGTTGAAAGGTAGATTTCTACTCAGCCAGATTTGCTTCGTGAAGCAGTCCAAAAAATGTCAAGAAAAACTGTTTTGGGAGATGAAGTTGCCCCAAAACTATAGTAAAAACAAAAGGAGTGAATTCAAGAAAACATTTGGCATTAGAATAACAAAGAGGTGGGAATTTATAGGCATGAAAATCCAAAGATAAAGAAAAATTTTGCCAAAAGAAGTCTTTGAATTATTGATATTTTGAAGAACAAGAAAAGTTGAAGCCCTTACATCAACAGTGGAAATTCCATCACCACAATCAACATTTTGTTTGGCTTCTGCCTTCAAGTTATCTGGGGCATAAGAAACGATTAAGGCAAATAAAGAAGAATCAAATCAACCAAATCATAACAGAAACCAGTAAGCATCATACATAACAATAAAAACGACACTACTTAGTTATTTACTGAGTCTGCATTCCAACAAAAGAGTACAGTCCGAGAAAGTAAGACAGAAACAAGAAATTGAATACTCTGCAGATGCTAAACCTACCTATTCATAATTTCAATGATATTGACATTGACATTTATCTTTATTGGAAACAACTGTGCACTAAAAATCGCAAACCCTAACTAGCAAAATTCAAGCATTGAGACGTGTGTGTGTGTGTGTGTGTGTGTGTGTGTGTGTGTGTGTGTGTGCGCGCGTGTGTGTGTACAGAGAGAGAGAGAGAGAGAGAGAGTAATGAAGAGGCTTGAGGTGTGAACTGACCGCGATCATTATCCGGGATGGCCACAGGTAGGGCATCGACGGTCGACGATTTCGAGAAGAAGGAAGGGAAGACAAGGTTGGCGCCGCCGGAAATAAGGCGGAAAGCCGGATCCACCAACTTGGAAAGCCACCGGCCCCGCTGTTGCTGGCGTGGTGGCGGGCGATCGTAGGGCTTGGCGGGGGGTTTCCTCAACAGCGCTTTCCTAAACTTGCCGCCGGCGCCTCTCTCCTCTGCTACCAGCGACGCCGTCCTCTCGATCAGTTCCTCTCTGGCGGAGTCCATCTGGATACAATAACACCGTAGAGACTAGAGAGAGCCGGTGAGGGTGGGCTATTTGCGGAAGCGCGGTTCTTGAATTAGGGACGCTACTTCATGCTTCTTTCTGTTAAGCCGTTAAAACATTTACTGCAAAGGGTAATAAAACAAAGGAGCCTCCTTCGTTTTCTTTGTTTTGGGTCATTTTGACACTTGAAAGCAAGGCCAAAAAAAAAAAAAAGACTACAAAATAGAAAAGAGAAAACTCCCGTTTGATTTGGGTTTAGGTACCGTTAGCTAATCCTTATCCACGATGGAATGACGTCACATATCACGTGATCTGTCGGAGCGTCCTAGACCAAATTTAAACCGGTGAAAAAAGCTCCTGCTTATGTTACGTTAGGTCTTGGGAAGGGTTAAAGCTTAAAAACAGATAATAATATTTTAGTTTATTTATACAAATTATAATATTCATTTAATTGAATTAAATCATTGCATTTACTTGTTAGATGCCCAAAATAAAGTATAAACACCTTATAAAAGTAACAAAAAAGAGAACATAATATAATTATTTTTTTTACATTTAATTTTATTTATATGCAATATTAAATAAAATATAATTAATTATATTTTTTTATTACTATTAAATTATTCTCTTAAGAGTTATAATTCAAATTTTTTCATAAAATAAAATGTGTTGGGCATATATGTTTCTTACATATTTTATGAATTTGTAGTGTTAATCTGCATGTAAGAATGTTCTTTAAACATTTTTCTAAATGCATGACCCATTATTTACAATTTGATTAAGGGGATTTTCGATGCAACAATCTAAGGTTTATGTTATGAATCATTGACAAATATAAGCAAATGTAAGAATGATCTAACAGATGTGACTAACCAAACTAAACTAAGACAAGTGTTGATCTCCGTCTTCATCGAGAGGGAGGGCGGAGCCATGGCGGCGGTAATTGAGAGTGACCTAATACAGCCCAATCCACTTTAGACTCGTAGAACATTTGGTTTGGATTGGAGGTTCATTTTGTGAATGGGCCCTAAGTTTAAATTGGCCCTAGGCCTTAACCAATCTAAAGATGATTGGGCTTCAATCAAACTGGACCTGGACGTTGAAGAGGCCAGGTCCCAAGACAAAAATGTCCGTCATTTGTCTTTAAAAATTAGCATTTTCAAATGCGGCCGATAAAGCGACGATGGATGTGCAAAATAAGCAGGCCGATTCCAGATCCTGAGCCGAGCCCGTTAAAAAGGAACTAAACCCTCGGAAGCCGATGACCACCAATCAATGATTGCCGCGTGAGCTCCGGTCAGTGCCCTCCTGTCTATGGGTCTGAGGAAGCTGGCCCGCATTTTTGGACGCTCAAACGAAGTTGGATCGGTTGGTTAATATTATAGTTATAATGGGATTAGCTACACCTAATAGATTTATAAATTGTGGTGGTTGTGTCTTTTACTTCTTGTGTCATGAACACCAAAGAAAGGTGTGTTAAAACATCAATCAAAATTCAAAAATCAAAGGGGTGTTGTGTGGCTTTGTGCTACGTAAGTCGTGATCTCGCAGGAGCATATTGACCCATTGTGTGTTCGAGTCAAATGGTGCTCCTTTCAACTTCGTTGCACACGTATCAGATTCCTCTGCGACAACAGACATTAGAAAGTTAACGATTACTCTCTCAAGAGCAGGATGAGATAACCCCGCGACAACTCAGCTACATTTGAATTTATGTGTAATCACAATGCTCGATACTATAATTACTGGATCCTCTTGAGCCTCAGCTCGCAATTTGATGTACCGTGCAGATCAGGCATGGGATCCTTTAAGTTGGTAAATTATTTATACCCTTTGATCGCAATAATTTCGGCGAAACAAAAATGAACCGAAGCAACTCTCCACAGTGGCATGCCATCCATTATGCATCATCTTTGGTCACTCTATTGTGCATTTTATCTTTGGTCACCAACAAATCAAGTGATCAACAAGATGACCAACGATCGACCAAAAAAATGGGAGAAAAAAAAAAGACATGGCCAGACCTATAGGAGATTACAACAAGCATGGTGCAAATCCTATGCATAAGAATGCTCTTTAGTTGACAACAGAACATAGTCCGAGCATGAGTTTCGTCGGTTTCCATTACGCTTTACGTAAAGTAATAATAAGATTAGGAATTACGAATGGAATTGGAGACGCGCAAACCAGGACCCCCCACGCACACAAACAGAGACAAAAGGGGAGAGAGAGAGAGAGAGAGAGAGAGATGGGTTCTAAACTAGAAGCTCATTTATTATTCTTTCTACGTCATGTAGCTCCATGAGCCAAGGGACAAAAGATAGCAATCGGTTAATACATCTCATCTCATCTCAGCAGGGCAAAAAATTTACAAGGGTGAAAAAGGATAGGACGGATAAACAAAGTGTCAGAGGTTATGTCTATAAGCTATAATACAAGATTGAAAACAGAGTGAGCTTAAGAAGCGGCAGCTATTGGGAAAGGGAGGGCAGGAGCTTCACGAAGCAAAGTTGGCGGTGGCAACATGCTTGTCTCACGTCTTGCTTCCCCATCTTCTTCTTCAGCACCCCTAAGAAACCGAGCATACGGTGCAAGCACACAACTGAACAATCAAACAAAATTTTTCTATTCAATATACAGTACCAATTCAGCAGACTCAAAAAGTTACAAAAACAAAAGAGTAAAGTTTGAGATATATAACTAATGGTCATTGCGCATGGACTCATTTTCTAACGATAAAAATCCAATGATCCTAAGTGTGTATAATGCAACCGTAGCACACATGCAAGCAAGAATAGTTATTACCAAACATCAGGGACAGCTTTTACGGCGTGTCCAAAATACTCTCCGCACGAGAAGCATCCTTATGGCCCTGCCATATCAAATCCGCGGACATCGACAGGACATTTCCATCAATGGGATTTGCTAAAATCGCTCTCACACAGTACTCTTCAGCTTTTCCGAAATCCCCACGTACCTATTCCGATTCCAAAACAGACCTGATAACAGTTATTTGACGTATCTATGTGTTTAAAACATCAAATAGCTGCTGTAAAACGATTTCAAACGAAGACAACTTCATAGATTATGCAATCATTCAACTTAACCATAAGATATCAAAAGGCTAATAAAATCGTTATTTTAGATACTAAATAGTAGCTTCATACTAGCGTGTAAACAAAAGGCTCTTCAAGAACAACAAAATTCAATCTTTATGGTGCCATAAGCAGAAATGATCATAGAAAATCCATAGTTTCCAAGACTTGAGTAACTAAAAACAGTAACAAAAACGCATCCGAGAAATTTAATAAAAATTAAGAGCTTTTGATATACATGCATACCTCTTTGAGGAATCTTGCATAATTGCTAAGTAGAATGGAGTTCCCCGGATTGGCTTCGATCATTTTCTGATAACAAACATCAGTATTGTCATTCCCACGATTTGGATCCCAAAACCCAGAACTCCCGTTATCTCCACGGTACGATCCACCGCCAACACCACCGGTCTTCCCGCCACAGCCGCCAACAGCGCCACCCACCAAAAGCTTCGCCGACCCATCATCGGTCTCACACTGCTCCCTCAAATCAGTAGACCTCCACACAAGGCCACAATCCAACTCGGCCGTATCCTCCTCCTGGTCCTCCTCCGGTGCAATCCCATTCGTCAGCAGCCTCTTCTTTGGCGCCACCACGGGAGATCATTCTCAGACAGCGTTCTTGTCATTCTCTTTAGAGAACCTTCGCGGGAGAAGGGAATAGACGCAGTAGAGAATAATGGACTCGAAGAGGAAGCGGGCCGTGATATGGGTCGGGCCTTGGGGATCCGGGATAAGATTTCGGGTTCCAGCGAAGGCACTTTGGAGTGGTGGATCCGTGACTTCGGAATCGGCATTGACGGGCTTCAAAGTAGCATTTACCTTTATTAGAGAGAGAGAGAAAGAGAGAGAGGGGGGGGGGAGAAGTTTTTGGGGTTGCTGTGACCCTCTGCGGTGATGCAGATGGGGCAGACAAAGGAGAGGGACGCTGGGTTCTTTACGGAAGGAGGATGGAATGAGGGAGCGCAGGTTAGATCGTGGCCGTCGACTTGCGGTTGGGAGGGTGACGATTCCCTTTCTCATTTTATTTACTCGCTAACAATGATGTGTCTGGTTGCACGTTCGAGAAGAAAATAACGTGTGTTTACACCCGGACGAATACTGGTAGACCCCACTTTGGCATCCCACGTGATCCCGTCCAATCAGAACCGTCATTTCAACAGTTGCTATGCAGTCCACCGCTCTAGGTTTACATGGAGTATGAATTTTGCACCAATAATATGTGCAATTTTGGGACGAAATTTCAGATGTAATCGACGCTAAAATAACTTCTTCTTTTTTTTTTCATCAAATATCTACGTACTAGTATTCCACTAATGAAAAATCACAGATACATACTCTCTGATGTCACAATAAAATAACTTTATTGTTAATAACACTGGTTACCCCACAAGAGTTATTTAATATTTTGAGAGCTTAAAAACAAAGATAGCTCTTCCTCCTCGTTGAGGCGTAAAATCACGTCACACCCATGAAAGATCTATATGGCTAAAATTCACCAACAATTGTTTTAGTGGGTGAAGGTGTCAATAAGTTAGGTCCTGCTGCCATAAGCAAATCACGAGTTGCGATTGGACTCAACAAATTAACCGAGGAGAACAATTTCGCTCCGTCCTGCCTAATTCATGGGAAGGCACGAATAAATTTAAGAAATCAACGCGCCTGCCAATCAATAGGTTAGCTCAGAACTAGGAGATCACCCACCCAGACATACCTATACCTCTCGTTCCCGTATCTTGAGATTTGCAGGCCCAACACTCGAATTCAATGGACCGTTTTGAAACATGCCCCATGCCCGCGATAATGGTCCTAGAAGTTCATTGGATTGAAATATGCGCAACACGGAGAGGGAGTGGGGAGGGTAAAGGCATGAATTATGTGAAAAGCATGTGGGACTGTTACTCGGAACCGGACGAGGAGAATCATTTATTTTTTGATGATAAAAAAAGAAGTATCATTCTTCTCGCTTTTGGTCAGCGGCGGCCACTTAAGCAGCACAAGGGGCGCTGGCTGAGGCTTACCAAATTGACTGGGCCACACTCTGGCGACATCCCTTGAAAACAAAGGCTATAACTCAAAATAAACCAGAAAAAGGCGAAGAGTTAAAAAAAAAAAAAAAGTGAAAAACATAACAAGGCAGATCCATCCGTATTTCAAACGAATGTTCATAAAAAGGCGTTGCCAATGTCATCACACCATCTTTCTCCAAAAGGGAAAATGGTAAAGAAGGCGTGCATGCCAAATCCAACAGCTTTGCGTGTGGCGTGGCAGTGGCATTAGGGCTGGCAGGCAGCATCTACGCCCTACTTCTACACGCTCCACTTCGACGGTGGTTTTATTGTCGAAACTGTGTGAGCGGAGCAGATCTGCACAATCGCACGACACAGTTTCCCTACCCATCATTGCCTAGCAGGCAGAATAAGGAACGCTTTCTCTCTATATTATATTGGAAAAAACATTGCCATCCCCACTTCCGCCCATGGTTTCTGTAGAAATATGTGTGTGAGTGCGTGAGCATTTTGTTTCTTTCTAAATTTTGTCAGGCAATTTATTGTGAATGACTTGGCCAAATATGAATCACATGCTTTAAGTTCAAAATAATATATACCAAAATTAATCTATGGTATCATCTACCTACAATATATACAAAAGAAAAAAAAAAAAAAGGGCAAGTTGATTGCCCACTCTTGTCTTTGATATCTAAATGTAGGTCACATGGTAAAGTTCGCTCAGATTGTTAGTTATTACCCACACGATTGTGTTACTAAGTGAGACTTTTTTTTATTTTTTATTTTTTTTATGTTGGAATTAAAACCCACAATTTTATGAGAATTTGAGATTGTTTAAATTGAAACCTCGAGCTCCTTTGAAAGCAATATTTGACAAATCATTATTAGCCCCACGATTATGCTTTCCCCGCTGGGCCTCGCAAATTGATGGTTTAGGTTTCGGCGTGAATTCGAAGAACGCAAGCATCTACCGTGTCAACCCACGAATTTTATCCATCGATGTGTACTGTTGGCCTAAAATGAGTACCTTCTTTTTCTTTTTCGAACAAATGACAATAAATTAAGTACCTTTATTATTATTATTACTACAATTTTGTTTTAAAAATGAGAGAGCAGGGGGCGGTGTTCTACTGACCACAATCACACTAGGGAGAATTGTGCTAGTTGCACCATATGGTTTAGTTAGACCACTACCCTGAAGCAGAGGAGCAAATTTTATAACATCTACCAAGGGTCACCTTCATCATACAGATTTGGGAAATAATAGACTTATTTTTATGGACCATAACTCTATGATCAATTTCTAATTTATTATCATCCAAAGGTTATTTTCTGGTCCCCTGTGAAAGTTATTTAAGAAAGACTACACTCAATCTGAATTGATCTAATTTCACTTAGAATACCCGTTGCAATAATTACTTGGAATTGACTGTCGCCATCTCATTGATCAAGAAAAGTATCTTTGTGAATTGTAATCCTTCTTTTTTTTCATACAGGTATCTTGGGTTGACACTGGCCCAAACGAAAAAAGTTCTAAATTAATTAACCATTCGCATCTCATTAACGCTTTCAACTGAGAACTGGTTTCTTATAATAATCACCCGAAAGATTGATAGAAACTTAGCAGGACAATAAGGTCTTGCTCTTCATGCTGTCGGCATAAAATTCATCACGTTTTCGCACGGTTTCCTTGCTTGTGCTCCGATCTTTTGTCCCTAGTATGTTGTAAGGAATTACCATATGGTGAGCAAAGCATATATCAAACGACAATATTCAATCAATAATTCTAATAATCTTGCAAAGTCCAAAATACAAAATTAATGTGCCCATGTATTTTAATAATTCACAACATACGGAAGCACCCGCGACTACGAGAGCATTGGTAAACCCAAATAAATATACGAGGCGAGCATTATCGTAACGTTCAGCATTATATTTACCCCGTTATTACGAGATACAACTGTCAATTAACCAATTCGCGTGTGCGTTTCATTTAATTTATTGAGAGCTGTTAACCAACTGGTGTCTGTGCCTCATTAATTAATTCGCAGGAATTGGTTTGAACGGAAGTTGAGGAAGTGCCTGATTAATATGAAATCTAAAGCGTTGGGCAATGCAAAGTAATGAGAGAGGGCTTTTATGTTATAATAAAATGTTTAAAAAATAATGAAAGGCAGAAAGCTCTTGAAATTCGACGACGTTTTATTTGTTTCTTTCCCGTTCAGTGGGCACAACATACTTTTGTTGCTTGGTATGCTCGATTGGCAGCCGCGACTTCGGTCTCGTTCTGAAATTAGTATTTTGTTGCTGCCCTTCTCGTTGAGTTGTGAAGGATAAGTTTTAATGTAATGATAAAATTATTTTGAGTGTGATTTTGAAGCGTGTCGAAACATTTCATTGCCCTTTTTTAGTAGTTGCTTTTTTGTTTTTTAATTTCGTTTGACAGAGTTTGTTGCTCATTTTTCATCCGATTAAATTCAAAGTAGAGGTCCAGGCGGTGACACTCTCATCCGTCCATTATTCAATTAGCAGACGCAACTTGCTTTTGTAGTCTACAAGCAAAAAGGCCAAACATTCGTATTAAATTCCTGAAACCTGTAGACCGATCATAAAAGAATCCATCAACACGGGCAAGCAATTAAAATCGACTTTGTACATGACCTGCAATAATAATAATAATATTAAGATGGATACACCATGGTTTTATTATTTTGCTCAATTTGTTTTAGTACTGTAATATTTTTCTATTTAATAAAAATTACAAATTTGAAGTTAATTAATGAAATTTTATGGACAAGACGGATAGCCAATGTGGTTTAATCAAACTGGAAATGACATTTCAACAACTACAAATCTCCATCATGGACCTAGCCGTCTTGTATGATTAATCGATTATCAGAGTCCAGTTGTCATTGCAGTACAACTCATGCATTGAAACCGCTTTTGTTTTTATGCAGGGAGTCACGTCTGCTATCCAAATATTTATTTATTTATTTATTTATTTTTCTCTGTTATAAGTTTGTCTTTCAATGTTGTATCGCTTGGATCTGTAAATTAAGATGTGGAAGCTGATGACCGATCTACATTTTTATTTCTCTAGTTGATTTTGACAGGCAACAAGAAGGCAAAAGCCGATGACAGTGACTCCATTGTGACAAATTTCGCGTCTGTGAATTAATAATCTTGGATATAGAATTCTATTTCTCACGTTGTTAAAATTTAGTATTTGAGTTCAGAGCTTGCTAGCCTATAGTTTTGAATTTGAATAGAAAGAAATCAAAATTTACTTTTTGTTTTTTTTTTTTTTAAATTAATTTTTTCATTAAATGAGATGGGGTTTAAAGTACCTCATTCTTTGTTTAAAAGACCTAAAAAAATTTTTCTTCCCCATTTATAACCAACAACTAAACACTTACTGAGTTAAAAAAAAAACATTGATGTTCTCCTCACCGTATACGATTTAATTGGCCTTGGAATGAACATAATCACCAATTGATATCATTGCCTTCAAATCTGATCAGCACCTTCGCCCGGTAAGGCATAATATAAATAAATAGAGAACCCCAAGACTCGTATAAAGGGAAGAAAAAAAAAAAGAAAATATAAAAAATATATTCAAGAGCTAAGCAATAAAATTCATTTTCTTTTAATTTTCTTTTAGTATAACTTCGTTGACTAAAAGAAACTAGATAAAATTGATTACGTCAGGAGAGATGCTGTATCAACCCTCCGCAAATTTTGACCACATTAATATTCAATAACGTAATTATTTGAAAATTATTTGAGTTGTGTAATTAAAAAAATTATATTAAAAGTAAAATTTATAAACAAATAATATAAATTTAATGTTTTAAAATTTTTATTGAAATATAATATCAAAATTTAAATTTATTACTTACTTATCACATACTCTATATATATATATATAGTGTTTTGTTATTTATATACAGCAGTCATTTTCAAGTAAAATTTATTTTTGTTAAATTAAAGAAAAAAGAAAGAATTACAATGTGTATATCCAAACCACCTTTTGATTTTGAGCTGTTATTTGCCATTCTTTTTTATGCTATTGCAGAATACAGGGGAGGGAATTTTATTAGTTGATGTTAAGAGTCAAATTTATATTGATATTTCGGATTCACACATGTCGTATGATTTTTAACGAATGAAAATAAAAAATAAAACCAATGAATTAATTAGGAACCACCTATATGGTATCCGATTAAAGAGTAAAAATTTTCTTCCTTGTATTTTGGAGCATCAATACATGACAAATCTGCATGGTTTTTGAACGGACACGTCAATGCCGTCTAAGTCTTCAGATTTCAATAGTGGAGGTAACTTCTGAAAACGGACAAAACAAGACCGGGACAACTCCGTTGAGATATCCCAATACAAGTACGACCGTTCCCCTCTTAATATGGAAGATATTGATAGCCGTAACATTCTCTTTATAGAATAATTTATCTGCACTCCTTTTTATGAACCTCAAAAAATAAACCTCCTTACATTATGAGAAAAAAAAAAAAAAAAGAAATCATTTACTAGTATGTGATAAAACAAGGAAAGGAAGAGAGGAAAAAAAAAAAAAGAAAGGAAGATAAAAGATGCTTTGCACTCATTTCCTATTATTACAAGTAACAGTTGGTGGCCACTCATCGGGAGCTATTTTTCACGCGGACAAAATCATGGGAAGGTTTGCACATGTGTATTAAGTCTGACTCATTCTTCTGTCTAAAGATAAGAAATTTATCTTAATATTAGGAGATTGATAGTATAAACTTTCTCCATCTCCCTCTAAAATACTCATACCCCGCATGCTTTATACTATGTTTGGATATAAAAAGTATGAGAGCGGAACAAGAATAAAGGAGAAGTAAAAGAGCTAAAAAGAGAATAAAAAAAGAAAAAAAAATCCATGTCATCTGTTTTGAGGAGAATACGGAGGAAGAAAAATCAAAAGTTTTATTTGAAAAAGTAACAAGTAGAAGGAATGTTTGTAATGTGAGCGAATTGAAGGTTTTAGAGAGAGGCGGCATTAAATCTTATGTTAATTTTTTTTTTTAATTATTTTTTAAGATCAAAAAATTGGCAAAATTTTCCACTTCCTATCCAACCCGATGAAGCATAATCTGAACAAGTGTGCTTCTACGGCCTGAGCTTTGTTTCCTATTTTTCGCTTCCTACCACACTTTCTCATCTTCCAAACAAAAAGTGCTAGCTACTAAATTTAAGCTATGGATGGACAGTGCAGTGCAAGAGCAGTGGACCTGAAAAGAAGAGAAACCAGTGGCACACGATGTAAATGTAACCCAAGCAATTATGGGAAGGCGTAAATATAGTGAATAATACGAATTTTATTGCACAATTAAGAAAACGACAATAACATTAACTTCCATTATGGGAAACAACGTCCGGTCAGTCTTTTTCTCCCCACCCCCCGGTCCCCCAAAACACTTTTATTTATTGGCAACAATGTTTCTGGTGTGGTCCGGTCCTTTTATAAATAGCTCGGCAGCTGAAAGCCAACTCGCATGGGATAATAATAAACATCGACAATTTTTTTTTTTTTTTTTCTTGCTATACCGGAGCGGCAGTGATTGGCTAACCGGACCTCGGTTAAAATCCCGGTTCTACTGTGCAGATCGGAGCTCCGGCCTCCTGGCTGCAGGCTTATTTCGCGGTGAAATTTCTGTTCCTATATTTAAGGTTTCCCCGGGGATTAATCCGCCGGAATATTCTAGAACTGGGTCTTGGATTCTGGAATATCATCTTGCCGCTCTCTTTTCCGTTTCATTTTTCAAGAATTTCTAGGTAAGTAATATCGCCGTCATGTTCTCGGCGGGTTTAGTTGCGCGTCCTTTTTGGATTCCTGAATTTCCTTTATTGGATTCTAGAATCACCCTTTCTTGGGACCTTTTTTTTTTTTTTTTTTTTAATCTTTCTTGTTTTTATAATCAAAGGCTCTGTATGGTTTCCAAAGAAAATTGTATATATGCAAAGGAAATGGAAACGCTGGAAATCCCACGCGCTGTCAATCTATTTTCTTTGTCGGGACTTATCTGAAACCAAACAGAGATTCTAGGTTTCTGTGCTTTCTTTTTGAACCTTGTTGTGCCGCTTTCAATTCTTGATCTTGGATTCTAGAATCACGCTTCCTTGAGCTTCTTGTCTTATAAATAATAATAGTAGTCTCTGCTTGTTTCCTAAGAAAATTTGGTGAAAAAGGTCATGGAGCTCTGGAAATTTAACGTTCTTTCAATCTTTCTTCATTGGACTTATCTGAGACCAAACAGGGCATCTGCGTTTCTTTGCTTTGCTTTTTCTTTTTTCTTTTGTTTTTCTTGTTTCATTTTGAAATTTAATCTTGATTTTGGAACGAGTTATAAATCGTAGTAATGTGTGTGTGGGGTTTTTTTTTGGTAAGATTTATCTTGGCTTTTGTGTCGCAATCAGACTCAAATTTTGAGGTTGGTGTGAATCCTTGAAATGTGCTTGGAGGAATCATGAAGAAGGTAACTAGAAGAGTAGGGAAGTACGAGCTGGGCCGGACCATCGGGGAAGGGACCTTTGCGAAGGTCAAGTTTGCACGGAACACAGAGACTGGTGAGAGTGTGGCCATGAAAATTCTGGCCAAAACCACCATTCTCAAGCACAGAATGGTTGATCAGGTAAACTGCTCCCTTCAACTGAAGTTAATGCTTCCACTCACACGATGGCATACCTCTCGGCTTTAGTTCTCACAACATGCAAACAGCTTGTTGAGGCTTATTATTGTGGTCAATTACTTGAATACTCCAAGCGCTGCCTGTGCCAAAGTTCAATTATTTGGTCTACTAGAAACACTAGATTTCCTGTTACAGAAAGAGAAAGAGTAAAGTTTTTCATCGTGTGCACATGTGAAGTAACGCGTGCCTGTGTGTGTCAGTGTTTATACATGGATGTCATGAGGAGGATTGTATTAAGCATGATGTGTTGATTTTGACTTATATTTTTCCTTTGTTTGCTAGTAATATACTTAACTTTGACTTCACAGATCAAGAGAGAGATATCCATCATGAAAATTGTCCGACATCCTTACATAGTTAGGCTGCATGAGGTATTTCTTTTGCAATATATCTCTTTACATCTGTGGGTTTATTTAATAATTGGTTCAGTGACAATCTTTTTATCTGCTAGCATTTTTTATACTCCTTAAACTTGTCAATCTTCTAGGTTTTGGCAAGCCGGACAAAGATATATATTATCCTTGAATTTGTTACTGGAGGGGAACTATTTGATAGAATTGTAAGCCTTCTCTTGCCTTGATTTGATCAGAATATAGTATTCCATCCTTTTTCTTTGTACAATGTGGAGAGATTTGAAACAGAGTCATACTTGACATCAGCCGCTTGTTACTTATGCCTTTATTGTGCTAATCTTTTATTGAATCCTGGCATATGTTTACTTTAATTTGACCTGGATATACAGGTTGACCGGGGAAGGCTTTCTGAAAGTGAAACGAGGAGATACTTTCAACAGCTTATAGAAGCAGTTGCTCATTGTCACATGAAGGGTGTCTACCACAGAGACCTCAAGGTAAACAGCTATATGGCATCTGAGTCCTTCTGGCTTTTTAATTCTGTTAATGCTTCCCACTGACTATCCTTTTTCTTTTGTAGCCTGAAAACCTTCTCCTTGATTCCTTTGGAAAATTGAAGGTTTCTGACTTTGGATTGAGTGCACTGCCCCAGCAAGTAAGAATGTATTCTTCTCTTACCTTACATGATGGTGAAAGTTTCAATTTTAGTCTCATGGTGTGTGTATGGCTCTCCCTGCCTGTCTCATGCTATTTGTTGACGTGTTTGCTTCCACATGTGTAGGGTGTTGGACTTCTTCATACCACTTGTGGAACTCCAAATTATGTTGCACCTGAGGTACATCCTAAGCAATTGAATTGGGAACATTTTATCTGGTCTCACATGTCTTACTTTTATTTTCAACATTTCCATATTCATTTACAATATAACTTTGGGTGAGGTGCTTACCATCTATGTCAGTATTTCACAGCCAGGACTGTTATGTCATCTCTCTTGATGAGGTGTTCCTGCTTTTAGAACTTCAGCAAAATCTTCACATGATTTAGTGCATAAGGAAAAAGCATTCTATGAAAAGCTCTTGCCCCTTCTTTACTCCTAGGTACTGAGCAAATCTGCTCTGATTTAGCTAAATTAGTTGTCACATGATTTGATCTGAAACATCTTGCATGAGTGAATCCTGCTTGGGCATTAAAGTATGAAGCCCGTGTTATTGATGCCCTTAACTCTATGTGCTCTCAAGTTGGAGCAGCTATTTTGTTAGCTTACTAGGTTTTTAGTTAGTTATTCTGTCTAAGAGCTTTTGCAGTTGTCTTCTACCTGTATTTGTAAGATTACAACCGTGAATTTTCAACTCATTTGGTACAAAGTGTCTTTCAATGATTGTGATTTGTAGCAATCATCTGTATCTTGTACCTTTTGAGTGGATATTTGTCAACGCAAATTTTTTATTCAATTGTACCCGTAAACCTTTTTGACTTGTTTCTTCATACTTTCAACTTGTTCTGAACAACTGTTTTTTAGGTGCTCAGCAACCAGGGTTATGATGGTGCAGCTGCTGATGTGTGGTCATGTGGTGTCATCCTCTATGTTCTAATGGCTGGATATCTCCCCTTTGATGAGACAGACTTACCTTCCTTGTACCAAAAGGTTAACCACCATCAATTTTACCATATAGATTGTTATTGGGATATGCAAAAAAGTGGTCCTCAACATTTATAGGTTTTTACAATTGAAACCCTTTTACGTTTTCATTCAAGTCTTATACCTTTTAATTCATTCCAAATTGATCATTTTTAAATGTAAAACAGTCAATTTGTTAATGATTTTTGTTTGGTCAATGTACAATTTCCAACAGTTTTAACTATTTTTAGTCCCAAAAAAAAAACTAATTTTGAATGAATGTAAAAGGTATAAGACTTAAATGAAAACATAAAAAGTTTAGAACTTAATTGTAAAAATTTATAAAAGTTTAGGACTAATTTTTCCTATATCCCAATTGTTATTCACTGATGGATCTACAAAATGCCTCTATTCTGGCACGCATTAGTCAATGATACATGCTCTAACTTGTCTTCTATCAATGAGTTTCTCTCTTACTTTTGTTGCAAAATCCTAGATATATTTGTGGATATGCTAGATATTTGTGAGTTATTAGTTTTCCTAAGATTCCTGTTTGTGTGTTTTTCCCCCAATATTTAGCACGAGTACCTATTTATTTCTTTTCTTTGTCATTGCTGGATACTTCATGAATCCAGTAGCTGCAATACACATATTATGGGTGCTTTTGCTTCAAATTGTTGTGCTTTATGGTTTCACTCCTAAAGAAGGAACCTTTCTTGTTGAGAATGTTAATGCTGTAAGCATGTAGAATTTCACAAGTGTTTATTGACCTTCTAACAGTTGTTCTTGTTGATTTATAGATTAATGCTGCAGAATACAAATGTCCATTTTGGTTTTCTCCTGGGGCAAAGGCATTGATTGATAAGATACTTGATCCTAATCCTAAAACTGTGAGTACTTTCTTGCACTTCAAAGTGCAGTAGTGGTGGCAAGTGGGTGGGTGGATTCTTGGACAGAGTCCTTGTTGACATGCCACTGGAAGCTACTTCTGTAGTGTCAATTTAAAGAGATTTTAGATGTTTCTTCCATGTCTTATTCTAATTGGTTTCCACTTGATGCAGCGTATAAATATTGAAGGAATTAAAAAAGATCCATGGTTTCGAAAAAATTATGTTCCTGTCAAACATACCACAGAAGAGGAAGTGAACTTGGATGACATTCGTGCTGTTTTTGATGACATCGAGGTTTGCAATATTACTTTCCACATTATATTGCTCATGAGATCTAAAAATTTTCTGCAATTGACTGTGCCCTTTCAGAGATTGAGCTGGTAAAAATCAGCTCATTGACTTGCTGGCCTCTGGATATCTTTTTCTTGACTTCCTTTCCTCAGACATCTCAATAAACAGGGCATGACAGCCTTGAAAGACCTTTTATTCTGTATTGTTTTGGCATGCTAGTTTCTCTTTGCACTTGGTAATTGTTGTAACTTTGCAGGACCAATATGTGGCCGAGCAATCAGAGAATAGAATGGGAGGACCCTTAATAATGAATGCATTTGAGATGATTACCCTTTCCCAGGGTTTGAATCTATCAGCATTGTTTGACAGGCGGCAGGTGTGGTTATATATCTCCACAATTTTTGCTCCATGATATAACTTTAGTTTCCTAGCTTGCTTTATGGCTCTCTATAAGATGTGGGGCTACTGTGTGTCTGGACAGAGTCTTGAGTAATGGTGCAGTCTTGGAAGTTGCTGCAATTTTTAAAGTGCATTCTGCATGTGCTGAATTTTCATCCATCTTTCTTGATATTCATAACCAATGTGCCTTTAGCCTGACCATCACATGCTAACTTTGGTCAAAGTTTTGGCTGTCCTCACTTGATATTTTTTGGAAAATACATAGTCTGTATATGCTATAGATACTAAAGAAAAATGCGGAAGACTAATTGGCAGAAAACATAGAAGAAGACCACCCAATGTCTCGGCATGAAAATATTGGGTCTACGGATGGTAATGCAAAGTTTTGAAGTTGTAAATTGTGCGAGGATAAATAATGATTTAGAAGAAGTGGAAAATAATGGGCTGCAAAACGTTCCAAAAAAGTGATGAAGCCAGCTTCAGAGGGTTCACACTTTCAAGTTGTACCATCCTTTCCAAGATGCTGTGCCCCACTGCTGATTCAAAGTTGTTCAAATAAACTGCACTATACATCCTCCTGTCAATCTTTCTCACTCTCTGAGCTCGATTTCTATCTTTATATTTTTTGTGGTTCAATTTTTTGGTGCAATAATCTGTTGCAATATTTAAATGTGTTTGGCATGTGATGGGATGACTGATTGCACTCTTTTGCTCCAACAGGATTACATAAAGCGCCAAACTCGTTTTGTATCCCGCAAACCAGCTAAAGACATCATTGCAGCAATTGAAGCTGCTGCTGAATCAATGTCTCTAAAGGTTCATACTCGTAATTATAAGGTATGGATTATAACAGTCTCCTTATCGCAGAGCATGTTTATGTGCTCTCAAATCACATCACCTTTATTACCTACATCTTATAAAATTTAGTCACAATCATTTGGAAATTGCCTTTGCACTAAGGTTCTTTTTTCCCCCAGAAACAACTGTCAGCTTGATGCAATGATCTCTATGAATTTTACCAGAAAATGTCCATCACCATTTTTCGTTCCCTTTAATTATGGTACATTGTTTGGATGAGAAAAGTTAAGGGAACATTGTTTATGGTAGATATTAAAGAGAAAAACACGAATGAGGAACTAAGAAGGTTTCCTACCTAGGCATATTGGTGCCACTAGTGGAAACTCCTTAGAGATAGGCTTGTTGCTGAGTGATTACACAATGTTTGAATGAATTCAGGGTCGATATTTTTGGTTAGTTGGGTTATGATATATGGAGTATGGCAGTGGTTGAATGTTGGTGGTTTCATCATACCACCTTGTTATCTATTAATCCTAATATGAGATTTCTTTCTACAGACAAGACTGGAAGGGTTATCTGCAAACAAGGCTGGGCAATTTGCAGTGGTCCTGGAGGTAACTTCCTAGATCTGATTCTGAGTTGTTGTCTTCCTCTCCTACCTTCCATCTTTTTTTGCCCCACAATGTCTTTTCTAGAAACTACACCACTGGTTTGAGCTTATATTATTTCTGAATTAATTCAAACTTTTGTGCATAGATTTTTGAAGTTGCACCAGCACTTTTTATGGTGGATGTCCGAAAGGCTGCTGGGGATACTCTTGAATATCACAAGGTTGTTCATCTAAGTCCTGAATTTTCTAGAAGCGGTTTTATTTACGAATTTTTATCTATGATCACTCTTTTTTTTTGTTTGGTTGACTAAATCTAAAACAGTGAGCTTTATGGACAATGTTATAGCAAAATTTATGAACGAGACTGATAAAAAGTTAAATGTCATTATTCATTGGTTATGGCGGGATAATTACTAAAAGTGTCTGCAACATTTGATAAAGATGGATAGAAGATCATATATTAAGTATAATTTTGGTCTTTTAAATATATATAAATATATAATGTCAATGGACTCGCTGCATGTAACTCCTTTTTGTGGGGCTTCTTTTTTTTTTTTTGGTGCAGTTCTACAAGAATTTCTGTGCCAAGCTAGAAAATATCATCTGGAAACCACAAGAGGGCACAGAGTCGAGCCTGCTTCGAACGATGACTTGCTGATGTCGGGCGAATTGTTGAATAGAAGGCCGCAGGAAAAAGAAATATATTCAAAGTGCTTGTAGAATGGTTATTTTGGTTCATATACTATGACCAGTTTGTTTGGGTTCGGAATCATATTATTATATGTGGGAAAGCCTCGGGTATGCAGCAGTAACGCCAATTTCTTGCCTTGTAATTTTGTATATGCAAAGCCATTGTCGGTACAATGAGATGGGTACGGTATTTGAGTATTGAGATGCCTATTTAGGGCTTCTATGTGAAGATAAATTCCTTATCCTCTAGCTGTCCCTTTTTAAAATGTCTTAAAAAAAAAAAAAAGTTCAATATTCACTTCCTTTCTAGTACAAAATTTGATAATTTTTTGATCAAAATATTTTTTATTTAGGGGTTTTTTCATGTTGCTATTATCGTCTGATGTTAAATAATTATTAGTAGGTATATCTCCAAACAAGCCCAAAAAAATTGCTTTTGCATGAATCCATATTGATGTCAAACCAATAATGCTAGTCGGTTTCTTATATATATATGTGTACAATTAAAAATTTATTGAAAATGTGGTAAAGGTGTGTTTTTTATATAATAAGTAATGTTATTCTTATAATAAATAATAAATAGTAAATAATAAATAATAAATAATATCCCAGAATCAACCCATACGCTCCTATTTTTAATACGCATGCAAGTACTGCAACGTGCTCTCCTATGCGTTCCTGGCAAACATGTATGTAAGGGTATAATCGGCAATTCAACAGCAAAAATAATAAGAAATTCAATGTATAATATTATTTCTAAAGTTATAGGATAAATATCAATCAAATTATTTTTTCATAAATTTTAATGACAGTGAAAAAAAAAAGTAATAGAAAAAAAAAAAAGGTGATTTTTTTGACATCACCGAGGCCATCATTTGGTTTTTACTTCTTCAACAGTTTGTTTTTGCTCTCGTGTCTTTCATTTAACGCCGGCATCGGCATGGTCTTTCATTAATTGTATCCAACGACTGGCACTTATGTCTACAGAATATCCCAACGTAGGTTTTATATTTTTATTTTTTAAATAAATCAAGTTTTAATTATCAATCGTACAACAGAGAAATGACAAAGAAGATAAACTAATGGATTTCACTACAGTTGCTGCCGAGTACAGTCCAATGAAAATCAAGGTTGCCATGGGAAGGGACGGACCTACAGTCACTGCCAAAGCCTGAGATGGTCCGTGACACCCTGATAAATACCTGCCCAACGCGGCCAAATGCAAGACTGGGATACAGAGAAATTATTTGAGCCAAACTACTCTTTGAAGAGCTTCAAAAATGGAATGTAACGGAAAGATCTTTAAAAGAGACGCTAGTGGCAGTTAACTGAAGTGTGTAACTGGTTTAAACAACAGACTCCCATGAGACTGAAACAAAGAGAGCTTTAGTCAACAGATTCCCAAATCACAGGAATGATGACAGAAGCTTAAACACCGGGTAATACACGCCGAGCAAAACATGACAGGGCCTAAACACTGGGTAATACACTGGAAGTAGCCAAAAAAAAAAGTGAACATTCTAACTATGGGCTTGGTAGCTGTATTCTCAAGAAACAATGGCCATGAAAGACGCCTCCCATCTCTGGGGGCTAAACAATTAACAAGCTCTCCATCTCGAGAAAGCCTGCGAAAAAAGAAGGTGAGGTGATTTGCCAAAGTCCTGGGGAAAACAACCAAGCCAAAGTTGCCAACGGAACCACTTCTGATGGAACTAAAAACTCTTGCTGAATGCTACTGCCCGTGTGTGTCACACATATATACGAACTTAGGCCGTTCTACAATCTATCAAACCAAAATGCAATTGCAGCTTATTGTCCTTTGTTTCATTGACAAGATTCAAAGGCGATGCACCTGTTCCCTCCCTAATTAGAAGAGGATGTCACACCTCCACAAACTCTCCACAAGCAACTCAACTGTGCTGCTGCTGATTGAGCTGCAATTTTGGATATTCAACCCTACTAAGGTCCTTCCCAGTTTCTTTAGCCATGGCAAGCTTCTATTTGATACCCCAGAACAACCTGATAAGGAAAGGACTTGAAGATTGAGCTGTTCTGCACTGGATAGGACAGCTGTGCCAAAGTCAGTGACTGCACACTTAGAAACATCAAGATCAGAGAGAAATAGGCAGTTCTCGGCAATCGCTACCAAGCTAGCATCAGTAATCTTCCTGCAACCATCCAGATTCAGGCATTCAAGGGATGCACCATGTAGCCTAACCAAGTCTGAAACCACTTCATCTGTCAAACTCAAGCAGCCTTTGAGATTCACCTCAACAAGTCCCTTCTTGCAACTCTCCAATAGAGGGAGAAGCCCAGCATCTGTAATCCCACAAAGCTCACTGAGGTCAACATGTTGAAGCTGTGGGCATAATTTCCTCAACATAGCCAAGTTGCCATTGCCAAATCCTGGGCAGTTCCTAATGGACAGGGACCTAAGAGAACTGCGAGGAGAGAATGCTGACATTCTCAATGCCATGTCCTTTAGTCCCATGCACCTAACAAGGCTAAGAGATTTCAACTTTGTTCCAAAGTTTGAGATTGCACCAGCAATCCCTTCTTGGGTGACCCTGTTACATTCTTCCAACTGCAGGCTCTCAAGAGATCCTGCAGCTTCAGCAAAATTGATCAATCCGTTGTCCGACACAAAACAGCAATTTCGAAGGCACATCTGCTTCAAGTTTGTACAACCTTTTGCAACAGCCCCAAGACTCACATCTGTCATCCCCCTACATGAAGTAACTGTCAAAGACATCAATTTCTCCAAACCCTGAGCGTTACCCATGACCCAGAAGCCCTTCTCACTCACTTGCTGGAGGCCACTGAGACCAAGATAAGCAATGGCCCTGCCATAGCGTCCTATTACAGCAAGAGAAAAGTCTGTGATCTTCAAGGCCTGAAGCTTTACCTTTGCTAGGCTAGGGGAGGCTGATGACAAAAGGCTTGATACTCCATGATCCCCAACAAGAGGACAGTCTTTAATAGAGATGGACTGCAGCTTGGGGCAAAACTTCCCAACAGCTTGCAATCCCTCGTTACCGATCTTTGAACATGATTCAATGCTTAAAGTAGTTAGATTAGGGCAGTTCTCAGCAATTGCAATCAGACCCTTGTTTGAAATTGAAGGACAATTGCAAAGGTCAAGCTTCTCCAACAAATGGCACTCCTTGGCTACCTCAACTAAACCTTGGTCACCAACAAGAGGAACATTCCACAGTGAAAGTACCCTGAGAGAAGCACATCCACGGGCTATTGCTGAGAGACCAAGGCTGGAGACTCCATGAAGACAGTTGCCTCCCCTAATCAAAAGCTTTCCCAGTCCCCCATGGCTGCTAGTTCCGACTGCTATGGCTGCAAGTCTCACATCTGTTGCTTTCTTCCCTTCCAAGCTCCTTGTGAGGTACCCATCACTCTCAATGTCCTCATTGTCAGCACAGGAGACCATTTCAACATCATTACAAACAGGATCTGCCATCCCCTTGTCTGTGGCTGTGGTTTTGCTGTTATAAACCTCAGCCCTCCGAATACTAGTTAATAGCATAAGCCAGCGCCTGGAGACACAAGCACAGGAACTCCTCTCTTTGCCTCCATGGATGCGCCTGAAGATCTCAAAAAGACATTCATCTGGAAGAACGTCAATTGATGGTTGCTTTCCCTGCTCAAACTCAGAGGATGCAAAGAGATATGGGGTACCACTAATGCGAGCTCGCTTGCAAGGAGGCCCATATGAATCCGCACGGAAGCCGACCGAATATAATCGACCCAAGTCCATGGGACTCGGGTAAAAAGAAGCACCGTAGAAGTCATCATCTCCTGAAAAACCCATTAACAAGAACCCTCGATGAGCTAAATCTCTTCAAAAAGCTACATATAGAATATTCAAACCAATCTATATAACTCGTGCAAACCCAAATTAATCGACAGTCAGATTCCCATCAAAAAAAGGATGAAGTAATTGTAAATTTTTCCAGAAAAGGGAGATTCTTTATGGTCTGTTCTTCCTACTTAATCACATTTAAGCTTCTAATGATTGCCTTACCAAATCGTTTCAATTTTATCCTGAAAATACTTGTGGGTGAACCAAATTCTAGCTATAGCAAGGCGCATGACGCCCTCTCTAGAAAGTATTTTTTAGCCTAGCTGATATTCCCAGACACTAGAAGTTTAGATTATTGAAGCCCCATGATCAGATCTATCAAATAAAAAACCAACCTGGACCCCAACAGGTATCATCAATCGAAGCCTGAATAAGAACTAAAACCCTTCACGATTTCACCCCAGCACACAGTCATATCCAAAAACCGAGGCAGCCCAGAAAGCAAGACTTACCAGCATTGTGGTTAACAAGGGCTGGCATGATGCGATTACTTCAAAGAACAAAACTTGATTAAGAACCCAAAAGGCACACAAACTCGAAAAGATCAAGAAAGCCAACAAAATAAAGCAGATCAGCAAGATTGAACCAAGAAGGCTTGAATGCATCACTCAAGAGAGAAGAATCAACGGAGAGCTTAAAACTCCAACGAAGCAGAGGAGGAAACGAAACCATAAAAAAGAAAACAAAAAAAAAAAAAAAAAAAGAAGTTTGTTGGTGAGTATGAAATGACACTATGGAGTTCTTCTGGTTTATATATACGAGACAATGCATTGGCTTTTGCTGGGGTGCAATGTATTGTTCCTGAAATTCGGTTATTCCCACTTCTCCTTGGCTCCAACGGTCCACCCCACCGCGGACTTTCCTTTTCTGCTATTTCTTTATTGTTTATTTTATTTTAGCTTCAACCCACTGTTTTATTTATATATCTATACATTTATTTTTGGTGCCATTTTCTAACTTCATAAATTCTTGTACCGTATTTTTGTCAGATTAAATGATATTTTTTTTAGTCTGATGGAGAGAGTTTTATTTATCCCTTGGTTAAGAAAACAACCTCAAGAAAGAAAAAGAGAAGAATAAAAGAAAATCTTATTTGGAAATTTCAATTTTGACTTCATCATAATCTGAATCTCTTAAAGGTTATGATATGTGTTATGTATCTTCCCCCATCAATCCCAAATCATAAGCGAGGTTTACAAACTAAACTTTCTTTCTATATTAAGAATATTGCTTTTAGCAACTAAAAATTCAAAAAAAAAAAAAAAAAAGAAAAATATATTCTAATAATGTATATGCAATTACATGTAGGCACAAAAATACAAAAGCCAAACAAAATTGGATAGTACAATAAAAGAAAAGGGGGTTGCCTTTTCGCATCCCATTTGATTTTTTTTTTTTTTTCTCTTTTTCTTAAACAATTGAGTACCCATTGGATTGGATTGATTAACAAGTGCAAATTGCAGATTGATACATTTGGCTCAAAATGAACCAAGTGGACAAGTTTTGTAGCAACTGGGTTAGGATTAATTGTACATGACCATGGACAGTTGGATTTTGGAATTTGACTTGTTCTTTGCTTAGATCTTACTTGAAATTTTCTATTTCTTTAAATTTTTAAGTGGGAGAGGTAATCTAAATGGAGAAAGACACTTCACGTCAAATTTGTAAACGTCTTCGAGAGGTTCAGATAATGATGCACATAAAAGCAATCCAAAAAAAATTGAATAATGGAAGATAAGGGTTGCTTTTTTTGACTTTACCGAATGAGGGGTTAAAGAAACTGAGCACACGTTGAATTAATTAACAGAACAAGTTGCGCAAATGACAGGTGTACAGAGTCGGAGCAAGGACCAAGTTGCCAAGTGCATGCTATTTATATATATATATATATATATTTTATTTAGCAGCTGGAGTTGGATGCATTGTACATGGCCATGGCGAGTCACGCCTATCCTGGGGTCCTGACTCCTTTTAACCCTTCTCGCGGGCAATGGAGCACTTGGAATTTGGGAGGCACGGCTGGAATGTTCCAGCTTTAATCATCTTACCTTTTGCTAGTCAGCCTCGCTCAACTATTGGCAACTTGGAGAGTTGGAGTGAAGATAGGATGAGGAGGTTGCTTTAGAGTGTTGGGGTTCCGGGAACAGTTTGTTTTAAAATAAGATTAAATTAATTTATTAAATTGATAAAATTATAAATTATATTTTAATTTAATATAAAAAAGTATTAATTTAAAAAATTTGTAATTAATAAAAAATTAAAAAAATAACAAAATTTAAACTCAATTTATACAAAATATAAATAATAATTTTTTTCACTTAATTAATAATAATATTATGATTTTATTTTTTTATATTTTATTTGTATTAAAAATAAGAGTTATATTATTTTATTATTTTTAAAAAATTATTAATTATAAAAATTTAAAAAATATTTATATATTATATTTATTTATATTTTAATAAAAAATATAAATTATATTATAATTTAGATTTAATTTATTTTATTTAAATTATTTATATTTATAAATATATGGTATTAATGAATTTTTTTAATTTTATTATATATAAATTATAAATAAATACATTTAAATTGTACAAATATAATATAATAATATAATATTTATATTTTATATATAATTATATTATATTATATTATATTATATATTAATTATTCATATTTAATATTAAATATTAATTTAATTATCATTAAAATAATTAAAATTTTAATTTTAAAATTTTTGAATTTAATAATTAATTTAATTTTTTAAAAAAACTTGGATAAGAATGGTCCATCTCATGTAAATTACGAAATTCTACGTTCAATTTGCTAACAGAAACTTCTTACTCTCCACGATTGGAGAAAAGAAAAATGACACAGTAACGTCAAGTTCCTGATCAAGCTTGTATGAAGTGATTCTTTTTAACTTCTTTATTTTCGGTGCAAACAGTGTGTTTTAATTACGATGAAGAAGCGCGATTAATGTGCGTCATTAAAGCAAATCCGACATAAAGTAACTAATTATAGTATTATTATGCATATCCACTTTCCCGACACATGGTCTAAAGCATTTTTCGTAAAGTATGGATAAATGTAGTCGGGAGCATGTGGGTCTCTTTTTCAGTTTGTTTACCGAAAGACCCCAGGTCTGCCCGAATTCCATCGCAGGTAATTGATTTGCTGCGAGCCACGACTTTTTAACTAATCCTAATATTTTTGTTGTCTTTAAAAAAGAGGCAAATTTGACTAAGAATGCATTGGCATACTAATCGACGATTTAGACTTTTAAGGAAAACGTACTCAAATCCTCGAACTTATACGCTGGCTTTTAAGTCCTGGTTCTTATCAAACTATAAAAATGCAAAGAGGTATTGTTATTGCGGGTTTTTTCTTTTTTCTTCTTCTTCTTTTTTCACCTAAATTAGTCGTTATGATGGATTCGAAACAAGATTTGAGCATATGCCTGCCCCACTTCTAGTTTTGGTATCTCAATTATGATGATAATTTTCTCGATGGCACGTAAACTTGTCGTGAAATGTTTTAATCCAAGATAATAAATTGCACCAGATTGGCTTAAAGAACTGAAACCAGGCCAAATGAAGAATTAGCTCCGAATTTTAATTCGATTAGAGAAACCAGTGACCCCGTTAGTCAAATCTCATCCTCACACCGTGTCTTCTCTGCGTCCATCCGCAAGTGGGCGTATGCGCGCGTGAAATGGAATGGAAGAAAAACAGAGCGGATTGACTAACAAAGCGGAAACTTTAATAATCACACTGTGCGGTGGTTGAATAGAGCGAAAGGGCCGGGAAGGAGGGGGACCCATGCTCGGGACATTTTATAGGGACGTGCAATGAATTTGAAAATGGTATCGTGAAATGACACGACATGACATGTACACTATACGGGGGTTGCCAGGCAGTTGCCAAAATCAAAATAGCGAGACGGGGAAAAAGAAAATGTACTGGAGATGGTGGCCAGCATCCATGGATCTCAATGCATCGGCCCTTTTTAAATGAATCTACCCTAAATTTCCGTTACCTTGCTCGCTTTTTATGTCTCTTTCTTCATTTCTACATTTTTGTTTCCTTTTGTCTCGTTCTATGGTTCCTTTCTTTTTCTAGAAAAATTTATAAAACCAAAAAAACAAAGGCTAAAATTGAAGATGTAACCTTGCTAATGCAAAGCTGTTGCTCCTTGGAATTTTTTTTTGATGGCCGATTTCAAGATCAAATTCTGAGATAAAGGTTTGTTAAGCAGGAAAATTAATTTAATAAAACTGGTGTCTGTACCAAATGGTCAAGAAACTATTGAGGGGAAATTCAAATTAAGTAATATATATATATATATAGATATATGTATATTCACGGAATCCAGAAATTTATATAATTGCTCCATTTCCTCGCAAGCGTGTGGGCGCATGCCACTTGTTTTGCGGTGCAGTTAGGCACGGGTTCAAAATCAAATTGGAGCTGAGGTGCTGCAAGGGTTATTCGTTACTTTCCATTCTGAGGCGGAGGGAGAGAGAGAGAGAGATAAATGGAAAGAGGGTGCATGCATGGGCCGGCCAATATTGAGATTTCGTCATTTAGACCCGTGAAGTGCATTGAATATCGGTATTTGATTTTTTTTTTGAGGGGTTCTTGTTTGGTTTGACCCCACAACCACAGGCAAGTCAACTGGACATTCCTAGCCATCAAGGAAGCTGCATGGCTGGTTTGAATCTTTGAATGTGGTGTGTAGGCATACGGGTCGGCCCATCTGTATTTATAGGCACAAACCATAAAATGTGTGACAAGTGCACCGTCAAAAAGGTGACTCGGAAACTGGATGATGCAAGAAATAGAATGCAACGAGGCTGGAATCATTGGATCCATCGTATCCCTCTTTGAAATTTCCGGCCTTCGACTTGACTTGCATCTCTTCTGATATTAGACTCGGGTAAACATATGGAGATATAAAATTTGTTGCAATTTCCAATGAATAAAATTTTATGATAAGGTTCAAAGCTGAGCGTATTTGTCCTACTTGTGCAAGATCATCGTCACACCAACTTATATGTCGGCCATTCTGTCTTTTGATCTGCTTCGATGTCTTATGCTGCAAAATTTCAAAAGGTTTTGCCGTCTTCGTGCCTTGTGCCGATATTTTCTTGCCCTTTGAAAATTGTTCCCGCCCTGTCTGCCCTTGCATACGTTTCCCGGCCATTTTTTCAACTAGCTATCCCTCACTTTCGTGCCGGTGGGGAGACACAAGGGTACATGCATTCATTGCCGGGGGTGTAGGGTCTCAATTATTCACAGGCACACGTACACACACATAATAAATTGATGATGATGGCGTCCCCTTTTTCTAAAATTTGAATGTTTTCACGGCAGGAGAACAACGGGGGGTCAATAATGCCTCCTTAAGAGGCCCTCTGAGAAAATAAAAAAAAAATGAAACCATATATATATATATATAATTTTTTATTTGATGCTTTTTCTCCCACCTGGCTTCCTTACAAAGAATATGTCAATGAAATTTTAGAATTTTAATAATCAAACGGAGACGGGTATGCCCCCTCGCATCCGCATTTGATGAAGCAAATTAAGCAATCGTCTTTATCCCTCATTCCCCGCTGTCCGGATTGCCGAGCAAAATTGATAAAACGGTTTCACCGATGGGGGGGGGGGGGTCATTATGTTAGATGTCAAGAAGGAGAAGTGTGAGTTTGCGCGGCAGGAGATCAAGCGACGAGCCTCCGAGAAGACAAGAGAGGCGTGCTCCTCCAACATTAGACATATTGGCAAAATGTTTCTCCGTGGATGTTAATTAATTTTGAAATTTATTTGCAAAGGTTTTAATTACAGGGGTTGGACGCAACTGTTTAATAAATTACACGTGTTTAGCCGACGCGTCATGCAAAAACACGTTGCGAGATGCGCGGAGAAGATTCAATTTTGCCCCCCTTTTATATATATATATTCCATTTAATACAGTAATAATCAAACTGTTAGCTCGGTCAGATGGAAAAAGCGAGTCAAAAACACCGCAGTCCACATGTTGTGGGAAATCCTCCAAATTGGAGGCGGATCCCATCGACTATCAAATGTCGAATGTACTCATTTATCGGTGACGGCTACCCGGCAGATGCAGGAGCTTCATTGAATCCCTGGGCAAATGGAAGGAATCATTCATTCATTTTTTATTATTTATGCTGCTGGGCTTTTCTGCCTTGCTCGTCGGCGCGAATGCATTTCCTCCGCGTTTCCTTGTAATTTATGGATTGCCACGTACGGTGTACCAGCCCAGCCGACACGTCCTTCCAGCCTTTTTTCCTGTCTCTCAAGCTCAACACGCCATCCATCCTCGTTATCGTGAGTAAGTCAGTGGCAGCTGAGACGGTTGCCTACGATGGAAGCCCGATCTATAGTCTACAGATTCGCCCGGAGGCAGAGCTGCCCTAAAATAAAGTAAACTAAAATAGCGCAGAGAGAGAGAGAGAGAGAGAGAGAGAGCAGTGTCTAAAGGGGGGAAAGGAAAACTGCTTGCTTGCAACATCTTGGTACTTGAGGCCCACTGATATTTAATTAGGAGATTTCTTGCAGCAGTTAACCACTACATCAAATCAGACCAAATAATCAAATGCGTTTCGATTTGGTTTGATTTATGGCCTAAACTAGGAAGTTGGTAAATGGGTTTAATCTAAGACTACGTCTATTGTGAGATCTGCAGTAGATTAAGGCATCGACCAGAAATACTAAAATTAAACAAAAGAAGAAAATTATGCACTAAATTGAAAAAAAAAGAAAGAAAAAGGCTCGAGTAAAAATAAGCGTAGAAGTGGGTTTCAAAGTCACGTGGGATAATTACAATTGAGACATTGACTTGATCCATGTGTTTCAGTCGGTATATTTTCCCCTCAAACCTATTTACAGTTGCAGACGAGGAATTCTAGTGATATTTGCAGAGCTGAAGCATTTCTTGCAATTGAGTTCTTCAATCATACAATCCCTCCTGCTCCCATATTTCTATCAGGAAGTCAACCATTTCCTGTCAGTGAAATCCCAGCCAAAAATGTCAATGCATATTGCTTTTATGCTCCCATGCCAAAACACGAAGAAAGCATTACCAGATTGCATCTCAACACTTACTGAAAGAGGGATAGGCCTGGGAAAACTATTCGTTGCCCCGAGTAAGTTTTCATAAGATGCATTCCATCTGCAAGGACATCATGGGTTGACATGATAATGACATGAAAATGGAAGGGAAATTAATGGATTTAGAAATTCTCTCACAAAATTCAAATTCTTTATGTAGCCAACTTTATAAATGAGAGTCTTGAAATAGACATGCAAGGCAAGCAGACTAATAGAGGACATTACTGAAGCCCAACTTAGAGGGGTGATGGTGCTGGTGCCTTGGGCAGGAAGTTGGAGCATTTGGGGAATAAATAAGATCGATCAATTTTAAAAGGAATGAGAAACCTTAATTCGGGATTCGATCTTTGATGAGTTCGGTTTTGAGATGTACTACTTGCAGTCCACTGAAGCCTGCTCTGATTCCAGAGAAGGAGGCCTGAAATTAACAAATGGCAATGTCAGATGATTCCATCAATGTTCTGATCAAATGCCATTGTCACTAAGGCTAAACTCCTCTGACTATATCGTCAAGGGAATACCGACATATCAGAAAGTTGAACCTGCCAAAATACATCCACAGATGCATGCAATAGCAGCACAACTACATAAGCCATTACTTTTTATGCAATTGATGGACAAATCTAGAACAAAGCACTCTTGAGTGGTTACCATGATTTACAAAATTGGCATTGCTGCTAATGTCACCAGCTCCACTGCCAATGTTCTGGTTGGACGCACTGATTGACGAGACACTTCTTTGTGATTGAATAGCACTGAGGTCCAGATCACAAGTGCTGGTGCTCCAAAAATCATCGGATATGCTGGGCTTCTTCACCACTCGCCCTTGTATTCTTAATCCCTTAGAGGGCTCATCCACAGCAATAATGGGTGTGGGTTTAGAACAGCATCCAAAACAGCCACTGCTCTGTTGCAGACCAGGTTAAACAGTGCAGGCAGGAAACAACATATCATAGACATAGCTACTAACATTGGCAACAGCCACTACATTTACCATTTCCTTTTCCACAAGACTTCTTATTCTTCTTAGCTGGAGAAAGGATACAATGATAGATTACAAGTAACCTTAATTTTTAATATCAGTCACCCAAAGATGCAGGATGATGATTTCAGCCAGTAACAAGAACATGAATTTATGTCCGCATATATAGCTTTAGCAACTGTATATTGGGTTTAATCATTCATCTCAATCAAAGAGGAAAGCTCAACTCCAGAGTAGCAAGGGTTAGCTTATTTTGAGATTTGCCTTCCATTTTGACAAGGGAAAATAAAAAAAACAAAGAAGACGCATCAATTCCTCATTCTAATATTGAATGCTCCTTTATTATTGTTTTCTTCTAAACCTTTCAAATCTATGACATTACTTGAGTAGAAAAGGTAGCCAGGAATAAAAAATTTAATAACACCAAACCTACTACCCAAGTCTCTAGTTTAAGTTTTGATCACTCCTCAAGATACTAAGAAACCAAAATTATACCTTTATTATTCATCAACTTTGAATCTCAGCAGACATTTATAGTAAACTCACAGGGATAACACAGGAAGTCAATCAATCACTTATTTATTCCAGAAAGGTCAAAATCAAAAACTAGTCAGACCCAATTTCTACTCACAAAATAAGACAACCCCTACTTTCGATTGGACAATTTTGATTTCAAAAAACAACTTTTTTCACGGCTAAAAGAAGAAATCGGAAATACCAACCCAAAACCCAATTAAAACCCAGATATACAATACTGGGAAGAAAAAAAAAAAAATTACAACCATTCAAAAGCAGAAGCAGGGGGAGGAAATGAGATCAAGAAATCAAGAACTTACCCCGTACAAGCAAGAAATTGATGGATCCACCTAGTAATGAAGCCGTACATCGGAACCATCTGAAATTCAACTATCCCACGAAAGGAGAAACAAAGGACATGAATCGAGCCCGCCCAAATGGAGAACTTTTTTTGTTTTCTTTTTTTTTTTCTTTTGCCTTTTTTCCACTCAATAGTGGGGGAGGAAACTTCAAAGGGGAAATGGGACCTTTACTTCTTCTTCTGCAAGTTGAGTGGGTGGCTATTGGCAATTAAGTCAGTTGTGATTAGTAGTTAAAAAAAACAAACGAAGCTCTCCTTTGGAATGAATAATTGATGGAAGTGGTCGTTTAGAGGCGGGGCCGCTTGTGGTGCCCTCGGGCTGTTGGGGGGACCGGGGGGGATGCATGTATTGGCTACTCGCGGCCCCCTCAGCTTCCCTCTCTCTCTCTAATTAATTGTATAATTATTTTACAAACAAAAGTGGATTCTTTTGGTCTGTCCGTCGGTGTGTTGCCTGAACGGAATTGTTGTTAATTGTTTCTATTCAATCAAATTATTTCTCTTAACAAACTGTTAATTAATTTTAGATGCTAGAGCTATTAGTTTTATGATGAACACTAACGGGATCTTAGTTTTAGTTTATGTGGTCAGTTTCGTAAAAATTTCTATCATGAAACTTTAGTGCCTGCATGATAGGCTTAACGAGGCCTACAAGATTTTTGGCGTTAATCAGGCCTGTGGATTAGCTACCTATGAGATCTATTGATATTTCAAAAAACATTTAGTGCAATGGAAACTCAACCCCACGTTCTGATTCTTCAATTTCGTCCAACTTAGAAAATCTGACTCATATTTTAAGAAAAACAATCCGCCAAAAAAATACAAAGTAGGATACTAACGAGTATATAGATTTAAGGTGATTCCATCCAACTCATGGGATTTAATCATATTTTTTTTGTGTAAATTACTACTTTTTTTTATTTAAAAGATAATTATCGTGCAATAAACACGATGAAAGATAATCATTACCTGAAGCAAATATTATGGCACTTTTTTCTTTCATACAAATTATGGACATGGCAAAGATTGGTACTCACTCGTCAACCTGAAATGACGCCAACATATAAAAACCCACCCCTTTTTTTTTTTCTGTTTTGAGGAACACGGCGTGCCACACACAAGCGGATTTGGTGGAGCTAAGCCAAGAAGGGTTGCCCTTGGTATTCATGCAAGACATAACACCTACCATGTTTTCTATTTACATTCCATTTCCCATTAAAAAAAAAAAAAAAAATCTCAAAGGGAAAGCAAGTTCTTTATTAAGTATAAGCATCGGACCAGACCCCAATACTGAAGACAGATCCAAAAAATGGTACAATAAAACGCTGTGGCCAAGCGAATTGGAATTCAAAGAGGCATTATTGGGGATCATCAACCTCAATTGTTCCATTGCATGTTCTAAAGCTAGTTCCCTTTTTTGAAGATGACAGAAGCAAGGCCCACATTCCATCCATATAGCATTGATGGCCGGTAACTTCTGGGTATGAGAGAAGCCAGACCAGTGGCCACACTGTCACTGGGCACAATCTCCTGCTTGGCACTTGCCTGCGCAGACCTGGAAAAGATACAAACAAGCAGATTATTCAAATTTTCTTAAAAATGCCTGTCTAAAGGATTTTGGGCCTATTGCCTTCCAAGTAAAATTCACAGCCTGCTGTTCTTTTGTAGCCAGTTATCCATTAGCAGTGGCAATACTAACTAAATATGTAATTACACATGCACATATGCATAGCAGCTCACAAGCAAATATCACAAAGACTCAAACATGCTATAATGACGATTAGTCTTTAAGGAACGTGACCAAAATTTGGCTGGCTACATTATCCTAGATTCACAGTAGACTCATCCATATGAAAACTATTACCTTCTTGATTTACAATGCATCCTGCTCTATGCTGAATGATGGTCACTTGTCTATCAAACCAGCTTGGAGCATTTGGCCCCCAATAAAATTGTCCTTGAATGATGAATCTTATAGGTCAAGAGGAAAGCAAATGATTGGAAACTAAAGAGATGCCAGTTAATATTATGCAGATAAGTGAAGGAGTCATTTTGCAAAACCATAGCATTTTAATTCCGCAAAATTACCCCAGTTCTTCTGTTCCTTATACATCAATATTTTGTCCCCACAAGAATTTGCCCATAGAGTATCTGTCAAGAAATAATTAAACAAACAGCAACAGCTAGCATCCTAATGTAGTTAATTCTACAGTTTTAATACATAAATTGCATACCTTCTTCTTTGACTGTGTTCTATTTGCAAAGAAAACTTAAACAAAAAGTCCAATATTGATGAAAAATCCTATTAAGACAAGCATTCAGCATGCCCAGAAGGAAATTGATTGATTGAATGAGATTGTAGACATGGGCTGCTATATGCTAATGCATTGGCTCACCTTTAGTGTCACCTGAGTGTAGTCTAGGTTCAATTATAAAGAAGTACCTAGGATAGCCCATGGGAGGACTGCATAAGATACTTATACTTCTGCTCCATGCAGAGATCACTATGGACTAACAGGGAAAAGGCTCAAGACATGTTATCAAATCAGGCTCAGGTTAGAACATATCTTACAATGAAGTTGATTAATTGGTTCCATCTCCTTGGCTCATAAAACCAATAAAACATAACTTTAGCCCATAACACCAAGAAAAAACAAAAAAAGTAAAGAATCAATCAACAATGAAAAGAAATCACAATCAAGAATAAACAGGGAAAAAAAAAAAGAAAATAAATCAAACGAAGGGAGGATTCGATCACATACGCGTCCCCTTCAAAAGCAAATGTTGACATGCCTTGGCGTTGCTTGTGCTTAGGATTGGAAGAACAAAATACATAGACACGTCCACGACGTTTGACAATCTGACAGAACTGACACATTTTTTTCACAGACGATCGCACCTTCATGGCAACTGAAAACAAAATGGAGCACCCATCAATGATCTGTTTCCAATATTTTCAGACGCAGAACAGAAGTACAATAGTCATGCTCAAAAAAAGAGAAAAAGGCCACATTTATTGAAAGGCACCAATCCACTCTCTCTATGGCTTAACCTACGAAGCCCCATTCAAGCTACTTCGAATCTTTTATCCATTAAAACCCAAACTACTTGAAGGTTCCGGCGACTCAAATTGGCAGAAGCTCGTGGAAAATGACAATAAACTCCTAGAAAAGCAAAAATTAAAATGGGGGCCTTGGAACTTCTTTCCAACCGAGGCCTGAATTACACTATCAACTCCCCATTTCCATAACCCTCCCCCCCCCCCCCAATTGGCAATACATTCAGTGCACTAAAAATCGCGCATAAACCCCACTGACGATCTAGAATGACCCAACCCAAGTAACCATACGATAGAAATATTCACAGTGAGAGAGAGAGCTAACCAAAAATGTGGGCGGCGAAACTTGGTGATGGGTGGGAGTATTGAGCTTAATGGCGGTGTTGAGATCGATTGAGAGTTGGTTTTGAGAGTTAGAGATACAAGAAATCTGTGACCATTCCTGTTTCCTGCCCCAAATCAATTGGGGTTTTGGGATTTAGGGTTTATACTTTTAAAATATATCATAGAAGAAAAGAGGTACTCCACCAATCAAAAAGTGCCACGATCAATTTTATTATCCTCATCAAATCAACGGACCAATTTGCAGGCCCACTCCATGTCCTGGACCTCACTTTGTAAGGCCCACACACAGAATAGTTCAATTTCACCGCAACCTACGCTCTACTGTTTACTTTCCCCAGAAGCCTAATGGTAAAGTCACTTGATTTTTTAGTTTTAGATGTAGATCCAGTCCTTAGTCCCTATTTTCCCAAAAAAAAAAAAATCTTATCTGAAGGGTTGACTTTCTTTAATCAAGGGACTTATTTAATTCACCGGCCGCTGTTTTGAGTTTTTATTATCTAAGAATTCCAAGACCTTGGTTTATCCACAAAAACCCTTGGATTAAAATAAATGTAACAGAAAACCTGGTACAGCACCATTGATTTATTATACGCAACAATAACACATTTGTTTTAGGTCTTGCATGGATCAAACGAATATGCTGTAACCGAGTTGATTGGTTCACAAATGATTTTATATATTTTCTTTTTTTTTTTTCTTTTGGCATCGAAAAGAAAATTGCACGCCTCCATTCAGTGGAAACTCGAAAGTATATATGGAGAGAAAATGGAGGTTGTCCGAGATATGAGGTTGATTATCAGTGTGAAGGCAAGCACAATAATATTATATTAGAAAAAGACTAATCAGTGTATACAGCATACAAAGCAAAATAGTCGGTGGAATCAGGAATGAACTCAATTATTTATTTAGAAATTTTTCTCTGTTATTTTATTTTTATCATCAAATTTGGGATTTATCTAAGAGATTTGATTGGAATTCCCTACAAAATTAATAACAGCACATCAACCGGTTATGGCACGACTTTTGACTTTTGGGGCATATCGGGACCATGTCATATATAACACGTAAGTCACTTAAAAAGCAAGAAACCAGAGAATCGCACTTAAAAAATGCGACACGTCAACATAAACTTGGGAGTTGAGGGGGAGAGAGAACATTGATTGTAGTTGTGATTTGATTAAGACAAAACAAAACAAAATCCTTGACAAGAAATATGGGAACCGATTTCTCTCTCTCTCTCTTTTTTTGGATTTTGGATACAGCGGAAAAGATATAGGAAGCAATTTCGGGTGCGATATTATGATTGGCACATGGTTAATTGTTGTTGTTTCATGTTTGGGAATTAGAGGCAAAAGCGTGCAGCTTTTGGAATCTCTCTGGAATCTGGATATGGCTCGGTAAATATTCTTGTGTGGGATGTTATAACCACCAATTAACCAAGGCACGTCAACCCACCCTACGTCATTGTCGGTAATTAAGTAGAAAAACCCCGTAATCGTCACTGGGTAATGCGTCACTAATCCTTATCTGCATAGCACCGCTCTGTTACCATTATTATTTAAGCTAATAAATGAAATCTTACCCATGCCTAGGTCAAAAATGTGGCGGACATCAGATTATCACCCCCACCCCCACCACCCACCTAAAAGAAGCCAGGTGACGTCCTACTTCGTAACAATCGGCCCTGTCTAAAATAAGATGTTATAGAAATTTTTGGTAAGCACGATCACTTTGAAAGCTACTAAAAAAAAAAAAAAAATAAAATTGTAATTTGGTGACATCTGATAGCTTGCCTCTGGAAAAGGAAATGCCTTTTACATATCAACAACTGAGCACAGTGCCAACAAAGATTGAGGTCAGATATCTGTTACCAACTGGTAGACGCTATTGTGTGTCTATTGGTTGGTCGAGACTGTGGGATTTTTTTGGCTCAGTGAAAAGTATCAATTGGCTATAATTTATTGACTGAATGAAGAGTTCATGATGGCCACCTTGAAAAAAGGCCTGTTATGTTTCGAAAGCCAGCTCGTTCTTCTGATTAAGAAAATATTTTTATACTCTTATAGTTGCTCAAGACGTCATGAAATAAATTCAAGAAGCATCTAACTATAAGATTTGCTTATGTCACGTACCTTTTATTCAAGAGGGTGTTTCTTGTTCAAATTAAAACCCTTTTAGATTTCCCTTAAGAGGGAGAGAACAATGACATTCTTTGAACTGTGTATTATATATGTGTAAACTATTCAATTCTAGATCTTCTAACTTGAGGCTAATTAGTAATTGAATGAGTGTTCCAAATAGGGGAAGCACTATTACAAATCGCTAATTAAATTAAGGATTATTTGGTGGAATCATGGGTTTGGTCTCTCATGCTCTCTCTCCCTCTCTCCACACACACATATAGAGAGAGAGAGAGAGAGAGGATATAGAGAAAATGTGCTCTTTGCATGGCCAATTGGAGTTCTAAATTTCAGAGCATAAGAATTTATATAATGTACCGTTTGTGTGCAACAATTAGCAGAAACTGGGGACACTGACCAGCGGCAAATAGTGGCCTAATCTAGTAGTGAAGACAAAGACACAATGACAAGCCAACCATGTGAAGGATCGCTTATGACTCATTAAACAAAACAATAACCATGCATGTTTATGAAGATCAATCTGCTTTCATTTCACGTAAGTGAACCCCGTCCTATCATCATTTCGCAGTTGTTCCTTATAACAACACTTTCTTTCTTTCTTTCTATTAGGATACATCATCATTTTACTTGTTATATATATAGTTTAACTTATTCAGTATATTATATTATATAAATTTATTTTATTTTTTTTTATTTTGATTGGATTTTATTTATTATGTTGTATAAGTTATAAAACAAAAAAAGTTAAAATAGAAATTTTCTAAATATATATACCTTTTATCTATCTCATATATATTGCGGTGATCACTTAGCCCTCCCGCCCAACTTGTACAGCCCATTTTGTACAAAAATCTTCTGTCAAACATATGCATGAAAAATATTGATTTTGGTCAGCTTTCTGGCATTAGCCAGGCTCCTCACTGGATAGATTTCACGCGACGTTTCCAATTGCAATCCAGGTGTGAAGAGGATAGGAAGCGATAAGATAAACGTTACGGTGGTAAACTTAACGATATTAGCAACCAGTGTACATGAAATCCCTCACTTTCCATTGGTGCGGAACTGGGGGATGTGTGGTCAAACACTTCAAAGGTTAGGTTGGTTGAATTGGGGGGCTGCTTTCTAGCTCTTCTGTCTTCTCATCCAACATAAAAAGAAGAAGAAGAAAAAAAAAAAAAAAAAAAGAAGGCAAAAACCTTATAATTTCTTAACATGGCCAAGTATGCAACGGTGGGAAAATATAAGAAAATAAAGAATAATCAAATTTAAAAACATGAATTTTAAAATTGAATGGAAATTTATATTTTAAAAAAAAATATATATATATATAAGCAAGTGCTTGCAATAAGAATCAACTTGATGGCAAGAAATATACAGGACGCCACAGATTGAAGTCCTCACAACCACGGCACAAGTTGCACGTCCAAAATCGAAAAGATAAAAAAAGACAAAGGGTGCTGACATGTGAAATGGAGGTTCTGTTCCAGCGCGGAACCAAAATTTTCAGTTGCCCATTCTGTTGTTGATGGCCCCCGCGGCAGTTGATAAACCAAACGATACACAGAGAGAGAGAGAGAGAGAGAGAGAGAGAGAGAGAGAGAGAGAGAGATGGGCGCATGACTAGAATCAATTATTGCAGCACAATTGGCAATACAAATTAAACAAAATTTTAAATTAATTCTCGATTGAGATTCGGATAACCGTAAGTCCATAACCTTATCTGGATTTGTCCATAAACAGAATAAGAAAAATACTAATATTGTGACGACTCACGGCGTCAACGATCTAACGTTAGGTTAGGTTTCTTTTCATTTTGCTTAAATGAGCAAAAAGGATACACGGACGGAGTCAGGTGGACACAGAATAGATGTGGTGACATGGCAAGCGGGGAGCAACAAGACAAGATAAATATGTAACATGATAATAAAATGTATAAAAAGCCGCCAAAAAAATTTGTAAGTATACATGATATGAAACTTATTACATGTTATTGTTAATTTATTGTACATCGTATTTAAAAATAAAAAAAAAAAATAAAAAGAAAAGAAAAGAAACAAAAGACACATGAGATCAGAAGAAGCCCCACGCCTGCCTCATCAAATCTTGTCCCCCTTGCGTCAATTTCCCCCGTCCAGGAAGCTGGATCTCTTAAATAAATGCAGTGATTGTGTTGAGCTTTTCTCGGTCGGAGGGCCTAGGAAACATTGCCATTTCCACCCCGGCACGCCCCTTCCCACCACCTTTTTTCTGGGTCTTTCGATTGATAGTTTGGTACTTCAACTAGGCTTCCAATATTAATATTCAAATTGGACCCGATCAGTGAATAGATGGGGTAAAGGAGGATTTTACGTTTAAAATAATATTAAATTTTGAATTTGTTAACATTGCCATTAGATTTAAAAATTTATTTAGATTTAGTAATATTTAAATAATAAATATTCTTTATAAAAAAGGCAAATAGAGATAGATATAACAAATATAAATGCGAAACACCTTTTTGATTTGTTAAAAGAGAGAGAGAGGGAGAGAAAATGGGTGGATGTGTTGCTGATGTAACCATCAAAGCACGTGAATGTGTTCACACGTGCATGCACGCAGCGATTATTGCTAGCTACCCTGGATGGACACTTAACTCCCACATGTGGTGACCGGGGCGTTCAATGCTGAAAGGGCCACATAAAGCACACAATGTCGACATCTAGCGATGCTTTTGGTTTGTGTGGAAGTTCTTAATTCATCTGTTAAAAGCGACTCATAGCTCATATTATTTTCCCTTTGATCTAATCTTACCCACCCAATTAAGGGCCAAAAGGTAGAGAGGTGTGACCTTACAAGTAAATAATTAAAAGACTTGCTTCATTTTGAGAATTCAGAGCAATCTATTTTGTAATCTTAGGAAATCGAGGGCTTAGATCTCTCACTTATGATATATATATCTCCGTATCTTTGCAGCCTCATAAAAGAATATGAGACAAAAGCCTCTTCAAGGTGTGTTAAAACAGTGACACCAAACTGTAAAACGTCTACATGACTTCCATTTAAAACATTTATGAACACAATCCTTTCTATTGCTTGATAGAGTTTATAAAAAAAAAAAAGAAAGTTAAAAAAGGGAAAGAAAGAAACAAACAAGATTTATACAATTAATTACATCCTATGGTGAGCAATGCAACAAATGAAAAGATAAAACTAGAGAATATCCTGTTCTAGATATTTATAGTTATGAACAAAGCCCACAACAAAGTTATCGCCAAAATTACAATCAGGATCCTCTCGCCGGACATCCAATTACTTAAAGAGAAACCATGTGTGCTCATCCCTCCTTCCGGCTTGTGAGATTAGTGGAGATTTGTTAAATTAAGAAAGCAAGAAAGAAAAAAAAAATAATGTGCAATCTGGGCCTAAAAGAAAAGAAAAAAAGAGATTGTACACGAGAACAATCTAAACTAGGCCAATCGGTGAACCAGACGATCCCTGAGAATCCCATTATAAAGGGCCGCTCTGTTTGCAGGCATTCCTCTTAGTTTACCACCATCACCAACAACGTTATTGTGCTTTGGGGAAGAAAAGGAGATTTTTGCAACACTACTCGAACCACGCCTTCTCCTGAACTCCTCTCCATTCCCTCTTGGATCCACCACATCCTTTGCAAAGTGCACTCTCTTCTTCTTCCTCCTTCTCTTTCCCTCTTCACAACCATCGTAACCCAGAAAAGATGATGGAAAATAAATTAGTAAATAAATAAAAGAAGCCACCTTAGGATCCAGAAGCCAATTTGCAAGAAACAAGAAACTACGTTCCCAATTATGAATACTCACTGACCAAAAATGTTTCTTTGCATGCACACCGCTGTGTATAGAGAGAGAGAGAGAGCAAGACACAAAGAGAAGAGAGGGGCCAGGGGTGTTTCTTGGCATACCTGAAGAGATACAGGATCGCAAAGCCTGCCGTGAAGCAGAAGAAGGCTGAGGAATTTGGTCAACAGGGAGAGACTTCTGGAGGCGAAAAGCCAAGAGAATTACTGTGCCAGAGACGGCCATGGCGGTGGCAAGGAATACTCCTTGTGAGCACAGCACTGAGGAGGCCATGGCTGGTGAAGAGAAGAAAGAACTAAGGACAGAAACTGAATAATGCGTGTGCAAATAAGAATATGCTTTTTGTGGGGTACTCTGTGGAGTTTCACTCGCTCTTTATTTTACAACACGGGGACAGACAACGAGGATAAAATAAATTAATACACCAAAAGGGGTTGCCCTTGCTCAGTTGAAATTATATTAACGCGTCCAATGGTGTCCGGTCGCATCAAATGGGCGATGATTTTGATATTATAGGGAGAAATTGTGGGGTTTTCTTGAATTTATGCGAGCAGGGTTTATTTAAAAAAGAAATAAAAAAATAAAACTGTTGTCCGTGCACCATACGGGCAGAGGAAAGGCTTTCTTGGCTGACATCAGTTGCATCTTGCAAGAGGACCAGAAGGGGAATATCTTATTGCCGGCCTAAGGGCCTCACATTCACCGGGGAAGTCGGGCCGGCACGTGAGTGACACGCTCCGTTTCCCCGAGGGTCTGGATGTCGAACCTCTACCGAATCATTGTTGACTCGATTGGTGGGGTTGCGGAAACGGTGAGCAACCGAGCATGTTTGGATATTGGTGTAAATGCCGACCAGCAAACGGAGAAAATATTTCTTTTTTACAAAACCTAAAACAAATCAATGCATAGGTTAGTTGCAACAAGTCTTTTTAAGATATGGGTTACTTAATTCGTTTATCCTCTACCAATTTTTGTTGAATTGGCACTTTAGTCCATTAATAACGTCTCCCCATCACCATGTAATATTCTCTATTTAACCCGATTGGAAACCAAGTTTTTTTTTTTTTTTTTTTATAATTATTTTTGAAAAAGGGTCGTATTTACAATAACACTACACCCAAAGGTTTCCCGGAAGACAAGTAGGGAGTGATTTCACGGAGAAGAAATAGCGCGTGGATGTTGCTGGATAAGCTTAATAATGAATTTCTGATTTTGGGAGTGACCTCCCTAAGACGACATAAAGTTGGAGATGCCTGTGGGATGCATTTAAAGATGGGGGAAAAAATAAAAATAAAAAAAATACTTGGGGCGAATAAAATTGGGGCTTGACTTTGGACGCTTCACATTATTGAGACGTTACACTTTTTTATTATGATGACTTTATGTCATATTATGGGCTTTTGTCGTGACAAATGTAAATTAGAAAAAAAGCTCAGTTTGGTGGAAAATGAGAAAAGGTGGCCCTCCTTTCTTTCTTTCGCTTTCGAGTACTCTCAACTCAATTCCCATCACGTGACACTCGAAAAACCCTTTTACCTGCTTCCGTTGTCCAAATGGGACTCACATCTATGGTACCAATACTGATTCGTCTTCGATCATCACCAAATTGTGAAACATTTTAAAAACAAGATTCATAAAATTAGTTGGCAAACATTTGGCGGGTTTTTTTGGACCGGGAGACCTAGATAAGGCTTTCTTTCTTTTTTTTTTTTTTGTCTACAATTTTTCTTTTGGATAATAAAAATTTTATTTTATTTTTTAAAAAAGGGAAGAGTAATATTTCATAATTTGTGTCATTAATATAACATAATAGAATAAGACACTACATTGAATTCAATAAATTCTATGATACTTAATAAAAATTATCAACTATTTTAAAATTGTGCGAGATTTTAATACTTCATGGCCGTGGGTATTTTCGTTGGCCGATTTCTTATTATCCTTCGGCAGAAGATTTTGTATTCTTGAAGTCGTTGAAAAAAACCAGCTGCTCATCGAGCCTTGCGTAAAGTAAAGAACTCTGACAGGGTTGTAGTCCCTGCTCCTCTAAAGGTCATGGATGGTAGGTATCAACGGTTAAATGTCACGAATGGTCGTTGGCATTAATACTGTTGGGTTTTGATTCGTTCAGACCCAGTTCATATTGTGGGCCGAGGTGGCCCAAAACTGGTTGAATCATAGAGGTTCAATCTAGATTGGGGCTTGGCCCCACTTAAGATTCTGGTCTATTTGGGAATCAGAAAAAACTCGGCTGAAACCCATTCAACTGGGTCAGGAATGGATACCTGAGCCCAAATATTTAATGGAAGAGCGGCTCCTGCTTAATTACTTAATGAAAGCTTCAACCATAGTATTTTTCCCGAATTAACAAGGGACTATTATATCTCTTTGACATCACCACCGATATAGTGGGCCTCTCACTGGCTCTGTCAATGAAAGAAGACCGAATCCGGCAGGAAACTGTAGTTGTAACACAGCCGCAGCTTTATTTTGGGAGGGTGGGGGGGGGGGGGGAGGGCTTTGCTTTGTCGCCTTTATCCGTAACGCTGAGCCCGGTTTTAAGTCCCATCGCCGGTGAGGACTCCATGGAGATGGAGGAGCTCGCATTAGTATTGGGCAACCGAGCTGAGACATCGCTTAAGCCTATTCGTCCGATACCAATCCTGCCGCTTCCGGTTCCTTCATCTTCAAAAATGGCTAATCCCAAGTTGAATCAGAAGAGCCCCAAAGACCCTTTGCCTTTGTCTCTCAACCTCTCTGCTCCATCCTCCGACTACCAGTCCCCGCCGGCGACACACTCGTCAACTTTTCATACCGGCGACAGCGTCATTACTTTTGCCTGAAAAAAATAATCCACGTATATATGTGTGTGCGTGTGTGTGATGGATGTGATTAATTACGAGGAGGTGGCTAATTGTAAAGGTTTATTGATTGGAGTCGTGAGAGGATGTAAAGTAAATTAAGAATCAGGTAAAAGTTAGACTCGATTAATCAGAGTTTTAAAAGAAAAAAAAGGCGATGTAGTTTTATTAGAATATTTCTATTAGATATGAGTTTAGGTGCTTCCTTGTGTTTACAGGTTTGAGAGAATGCAAAGGACGACGAAATTACAAATGAATTAAAAAAAAAGAAGATTGGATGTCGTTTTCATTCTGTGGGGAGCCAAATGATTCTCGTTTACTATTATTGTGCAGGAAAATATAATCCAGTCATATATGGGAAGATAAATATATAAATAGTTGAGAGATAGAGAGACCAAATTTATTAATGTAAAACTTCTAGAGATATTTTCGCCATCTCACGCAATAAATGTTAGGTGAAGGTGAGATTGACAAACCAGGAGAGGAATTGAAACCAAAGGCGAGGCGAGGGAGATATCCCTCTTTGCACCCCTTTTTGCCTTCTGGTCATGATGGGATTAGCATTTTCAGCTTGTGCGTTGCAAACATCAGGCCAGTTGTCAAGCCGTTGATCTCACTGTACGCATATATAACGGCATTCCTTCTCATGAACTAGCTTCTTGGAGCCAATTTTCGAGAGAATTAAAATGGGAATCTACCGTTTTCGGTGGGAAGGTCCACGCATCAGCTGAAAACATCCCATCAAATAGGAGAACTGAAAAAAAAAACCAATAATTATGCCAATACATTCAAGCACAAGTCTAGACCACCTGTCCATCTGAAGACATATGCATACAGGAACCGCAGAACCAAAATGGGAATAGTTACTCGCAAAGGATAGGAAAATTAGTAATGGAAGGCCTTGCCAATTGGCCAAAATTTTTAAGACTCGGGTGGGTTGTCAATGATTGAGGTACGGAAAAGAAGAGAATATCCCACTGACAGATCCGAATTCTCTGCCTGCAAAGTGCCCCCACCGCCCACCTTTGAAATTGCTTCCGAAGACTAACAGACAAAAGACCTCTCCGTCGCACGTCATGAGGTGACGGCGGAAGGGGCATCGGAGAGGAAGCGTTATGGATATTCTTGCATGCCATTGGATTATACCTTGCGTCATAAACGAGCAAAAGTCGCTTGGCTCGGCTTCAGCAGCACCATATCGGCTCTGTACCCACCATAGTTTTTTCATTTTTTCAACTCATACTTTTCTCATTTCGATTTCTTGTTTTTGGGGTTATTTTCAGTTAACACTAACTCAGAGCACAGGCATAATTAACCCCCACGTCTTTTCAATTTATTAGTCACTCTTCGAACCGTGAAACGCTACATTATTAATCAGAGCCTTGTTCAACGAACTTAGCCTTTTCCGTATGATCGAAGCCGAAGTTAGCAGCCACATCCGTCACCTCAGCATCTTCCCTGTTTTTTAAATTTATCTACTGACTCAACGTACGGGTATTACGGTGTAGTTAAAAATATAAAATATTTTAATTATAGAAAAATTTATAAACATACATAATAATTAATAAAATTATCATTCACATTAATGCTGTTTTATTGCCACGTTAAATTTAATAAGAATACTACACGAACTTGGATAAATAACTTGGGACGATGAAGTTCACATAATTAGACTCGAAATTTAAATATTATAATGGTATTCAGTTTATTATTACATTATTTTATAAATATAATAAAATGGCAAGAAAGCTAGTAGCGATGACTTGTTATATTAACTGACAAGAGCCTTCGACCGACTCGGGGCTCCCACTGCTGCAATAGGGGAAATCGCTACGTGCCTCGCCGGGAGAAGAATAAACTATACATCCTTAAAATAGTAAAAAATCAAGCCGGTTATTATAATCCTCGCGTTCCACTCACACGCACGCATATTTTCACTTGCACTTCCGTTTTATTTATTTATGTGATGTGGGAATAATAAAGAGAGATATACTCTCGGATATTCCAATAATGCACCCCTGGAATATTCCTGCCTCTACCGTTATGTCACGCCCACACCTTTTTGTGTCTGCTCTTCTTTATTCTCTCACCTTTGCGTCTGCTCTCTGTTTTTGCTCTGATTTCTCTGCACCCAGACGGACAATAACCAGACAACTAACCGTTGCGACGCGAGATTATTGGTTGTAATAATATAGCGCATACAAGAAAGAGTGAAGTGAGTGAGTCATGAAGTTTGGGAAGAGCCTCAGCAACCAGATCGAGGAGACTTTGCCCGAGTGGCGAGACAAGTTCCTCTCTTACAAGGAGCTGAAGAAGAGATTGAAGCTGATAGAACCTAAGAAAGGCGGAGATAGGCCCAGCAAGCGCCCGAGATTGGATGCCGGTGGTGTTAAAGAAGGAGTTACGGAAGAGGAGGTCGATTTTATCAATTTGTTGGAGAATGAGCTCGAGAAATTCAACGCCTTCTTCATGGAGAAGGAGGAAGAGTACATCATCAGATTGAAGGTATTTTCTTTTCTTTTCATTTCATTTTTTTTGTCTTTTTTCTTTTAATTCCCAAAAACGGTTTAATATCTGTTTGGTTTTGCGAGAAACCTGTATACAGTGTGGAGTTTGATTTGATTATCCTCAATTAGGTGATTGAACCATAATAAATCAGTCATATAAAAAGTGAAAGTGATGGGGCCTCCTATTGGATTTTCAAAAAAAAAAAAAAAAAAGGGGAGACCTTGAGTGAAACGGTGCCGTTCAATTTTGGATCTCCACATAGATATTGGATAAGATGGAGTGAGCCGAGTGAACAAAAAGGTTACTGTAACGGCCACTTAAGGCCGTTAGTTTCTTTGGCGGGTTGCCGTTGAGCACAATAGATTTTACCACCTGTCAATCTTTTCTTTTTTTTTTTTTTTTCTCTCTTCTTTTTTAAATTCAATTAGGAGAAGTGTTCTTGTTCCTATAAATATCATAACTCTTCTTCATATTAGAACTGGATACACTGAAAATGGAGATTGAAGTTCTTAAATACTCGGGTGATGTTGTCCATCTTTTTTCCCTATTACCGGCTGCACCCATGTTTATTTTTGTTATGATTATTGTTATTATTATTATTGACATCTGTAAAGATGATTGAGATATTACTGTCTAGAGCGGCACGACAATTTGAAATTTGAAATTTGAAATTACCTCTTAAACAGAAAATGCTTGATGTTTTATTTCATGGGTGTCTGGGCGGTATGGTATCTTTTACATTGATAAGTTTATGTACTGAGGTCAACAAGAAGACGTTATGTATATGTTATGCTTTACTTACTTACTTGCCGTTTGGGCTTCAAAGCGGCATTCGATTCGTGCGTTTTGTTCGATTCCCTTGAAAAGGAATATGTGCCTTAGACTAAGCTGAAATTTAAGTGGGGTATCAAATTTCTGTAAATTTGGTGCAGGAATTGCAAGACGAGGTGGCAAAGGCAAAAGACTCCAATGAAGAGATGACAAAAATTAGAAAGGAGATAGTAGACTTCCACGGAGAGATGGTTTTACTTGAGAATTATAGTGCCCTTAACTATACAGGTAACTTGAATTGTTATCATTTTTGCATTTTTGCTTTGAGATGATAAAGTTTTGGTTGGAATATGCACTGTGAATCTGTTGAGATGCTTTCTTCTCAAAATTGTTGTAATAATCCAACCTGACTTTGATACAAGGATTCTTGTTGTCTGAAGCATATTGTTTACTAACTTGCTGTTGAATTTGATAGGATTGGTGAAAATACTTAAAAAGTATGAGAAGAGAACTGGTGCCCTCATTCGCTTACCCTTCATCCAGAAGGTCTTGCAGCAGCCTTTCTTCACGACTGACTTGCTGTACAAGCTCGTGAAGGAATGTGAGACAATGCTCGATCGACTTCTCCCCGTGAATGAACCAGCATCTTTGGTCGGAGCAGTGGAGGGGGATGAACCATCCATTCCTTCAACTTCTGCAGCAACTGAAAATGATGGGACGATCAGAATTCTGAAGGAACTTGTGGAGAGAGAGCAGACAGAGAGTTCATATATGAAGAGCACAATATCAGCACTGCGGGTGTTAAAAGAAATCAGGAGTGGGAGTTCCACTGTCAGTGTTTTCTCGTTGCCACCGATGCAGTTAAGTGGGTTGGAGGATACTTGGAAGAAAGTTCCTATCCTGGAACAAGTCGCCAAGTCTTAAAAAAATATTTTGGTGGGAAAAAAAGGGCATCAGTCTGCCGCTCTATCGCGTCTCGTATTAACCATTCTGTATTTAAATCTTTTTTTTTTTTTTTTTCCGGAGTATTATGCATATTTTATGCATGTCTTAGGGACTAACACAGGTGTAAGATGTTCTACTCCTAATTTAAATCTTCCGATATAGGTCCAAGATGTGAACTGCTTGTACGAATCATATTGCTATATACAAGAGCTCTGTTAAAAGATTCAGGAAAGCCATTTTGTCCTTTCTTTTTGACTTGGGAGATTCCATGTGGCAGCGGCTGGGCGATGGCCATTCTTACTGTGCTTCATTTGAGGCAAGCAAATGCCTAATTTACTGTGGGACCAATTCTGAGGATCATTGAGTTGACCCTTTATTCTCTAAACATGGTGAGGCTTGCCAACTCTGCCATAGTGTTGGTCTGCTGGTCTGGATATTTTGCCGGGTGGACTAACACAAAAGAAAACACTCGGTTGGACCCTCCTCGGTTACGGTTTAATGGTGTACTCCGGGCCGGTTCCCCAAGCCGACGGGAGGGCCTAGATAAAGGGGACAAGTTCACACGACCCTTGATGCACATAGAGTTATTTGTCAAAGAATATGTATAATTTGTTTATAAAAATCTACTAATTAATTAATTAATTCGATTTAGAAGGGGTAATTGATAAGCGTATAAAAAATGCGGAAGCCCAAGAGACGGAAACTCATACATACGGTCATGACTTTGTCTTGTCCCAAAACTCATTACACGAGAAATATTTTTTTACTACCACAAGAAATTAGTCAAGAAGGTAAGTTTTTGCTTTAACTTAATAAGTTTTAAATTTTTGTACCCCAAAAAAAAAAAAAAGTTTAATTTTAATTATATTATGATTATAAAAGCAAAAAGTTATATTAATTTTACATTTTTTTTTACGCGCAAAGGAATTTATAAAAATCGAGCCTAACATAATTTTCTAAATCGATAAAGTTAATTTCTATTTGTCCCATTAAATTAAATTAAAACAAATGACAAAAAACACCAACAGAAACAAAACTATCAAAAATAATAATTTGATATTTTTTTTTGTAATGATTTGATTTTAAATTTTTTTAATTAAAATCTACTCTAAATATAATTAAAAACTTATTTTAAAAATATAATATCAAATTATAAAATAATTAATACCGCAATCAATCAAACGTTAAAAAATTCTTTTCACCCAACAGCGGTTGGTGGTTGAATTTTGTATGGGAAAGATAAACGAGAAAAATACTCGGCCTTGACAACTTTTCTTTTTTAACAAAAAAACAAAACGGAGCACAAAAACGTATTATTGGTAGCCATTGCTTTGTCTTTAATAAAGGATACTTGAACTGCCAAAACAAACTACACCTTCTCTCTCTGAATTCTCAATTTTCAGTTTTTTTTTTTTTTTTTAAAAAAATTTTTTTTTGTTGTTTCTTTAATCAGAAGTTGCCGTGCACTCCATCTCTGTTGAAAACTAAGTTCTTTCTTTCCAACCATCTCTCTTATATACACTCAAAAGATGGCTTGTTTTGCACAAATTTATCGACCCAAGTCATTGTTTAACAACACCAATCATCCTATCAAACCCTCTCCTTCTCTTCCCAGCCCAAAATTCCAGTCTGGGTTTGTCACAAAAGGGGTGTCTTTTCAATTCAAAGCATCCGTTTCTCAAAGAGTGGCCAAAATGCCCCTGAAAGCTGCTGGCGTTGTTGCCGCCACGACGGCTGAGAAGCCCCAGAAGAAGCGGCATCCCAGAGATACTAAGGGGTTTGTGGAGGAGATGAGGTCTGTGGCCATGAAGTTGCACACGAGGGAGCAGGCCAAGGAAGGGGAAAAGGAGGTCAAGCAGCCAGAGGAGCGGGCGGTGCCCACGTGGGAGCCTACTGTTGATGGGTACTTGAGGTTCCTGATTGATAGCAAATTAGTTTACGATACCCTTGAAGAGATTGTTCAGAAGGAGGCTTTTCCTTTTTGTAAGTCTTTTTTTTTTTTTTGTTTTGTTTAAATCCTTTGTGTTTCCCTCTTGTTGTCTGTGTTGGTCTCTTTCCTTTTGGGAGTGTTCGCTGGTACTTAGTTTTTTTTTTTTTTTTGGTTCCCTTGGTGTTTGACAGTTTACCTCGGTCCTTTGGTTTCAGTGTTATGTTCTGTGCTATAATATCGTTCTTGTTTGATTTGGGGAAACAAAGAATTTTAGTACGTTTCGTTGATTGTCCATCAATTGTTTGAATGGCTCATTGTTGAGGGACATCAATCTTTCGCAATATAAATTTCTGGATTGTTGGCTTCGCTACTGTTGTGCGAACCATCTCTTGGTAGTTGGGACTCCAATTAAAGGTTGTGCATTTTGGCAGATGGGTGTCTTTCTGCAATGTAGCGCTGTCTCCGTTCTGGTATCTCTCCCCCACTCCCCGGTCCCCATCCCAACCAAATCACCTAGAGCAGACACTTGAGTTCTCATATTGTATTATAGAGGGACTGAGGAATTTGCTGGAGTTGTTTCCTTTTGGCTAGCATTCTTTATCGTACAGAAGTCGTTTTCTTTTGAATTCACCATTTGAACGTCCATGGGGGTTGTTGATCATTTTGCTACTATTCTGGCTTTCTTTTCTATGTTTGTCATCTGGTCTTTATTACTCATTTGTTGCAATCATGATATATTTTGATGCATACTAATTGCATCTCTCTTGTATCACAATTTTTGCAAATTGTTAATTGAGAGATGTACAAAACTTTCAATATTTACAAAAATCAACCGGTTGATTTGTCTATGAATAGAGCTATATATCTCTAAACTTTTTTGCCCCACAGATGCTGAGTTCCAAAACACTGGATTGGAAAGATCTGAAAAGTTGGCCAAAGATTTGGAGTGGTTCAAAGGGCAAGGCTATGCCATCCCTGAACCTTCTTCTCCAGGGAGCATTTATGCAGAGCATCTGAAGGAGCTGTCCAAGAAGGATCCTCAAGCATTTATTTGCCACTTCTACAATATATATTTTGCTCACAGTGCTGGTGGTCGAATGATTGGGAAAAAGGTACATGGACGTTAACATCATTTACCTTATACTTGAAGGTACACAATCTTATGTATTTGACCATGTATATTGCCTTTATCTACCCCATGGTCTCATCAACATCGGGATATGGTTGTTTTTAAAGAACTTCTTCTTCTTCCCAGAATGGACGATCTTCTATACTTTGCAGCCCTGATTTTGCTAATTTATATTGATAGAGATGCACCTTTTTTTTTTGGTACCTACGAGAAAAATGATATGCATCCCTGCATTTGAGATACTGTGCTCATATTCTCCATTTACTCCTGTTAGGTAGCAGAGAAGATACTTGATAACAAGGAGCTAGAATTCTATAAATGGGATGGTAACCTTCCCCAGCTGCTGCAGAACGTCAGGGACAAATTGAATAAAATTACTGAGGTAGCTCTTTTACTCTTTTGAATTCCCTTACTTAATTACCCTGGGTCTGGCTTCCCTGGAATCCCGAGTTCCGGATTGTAAGATGTAAACGCTAATATGGCTACCTTTTTTTTTTTTTTTTTGTTAATTTTTTGCCCATCATTCACGCTTATTCTTGACCTGATCACTAATACACGTATTATTTGTTTGCACGATTTCTCAGAGCTGGACCCGGGATGAGAAGAATCATTGTTTGGAAGAAACTGAAAAATCGTTCAAGTATTCAGGGGATATCTTACGTCTGATCTTGTCTTGATGTGGGAGGATAACTGGTTTATGTCCCTGTAACTGTGTGTATTGCTACAAGATAAGCATTCAATGTCTGTTATCTTCCTTTCTTCTTCTTTGTAACATTGTTTTCCAACAAAACACGAAACAGACAAATATGGGATATGGTTAATTACGTGGATTCTTGATTCGAAGCCATGCCTTGTTTACTCGTAGCAGTAATTGGTTAAAGAAGTAACTAACGTTTGCTTTAAATCCAAAACCGACTCCTGAACAATACTCTGATCAGATAATTATTGTACCATTCACCTAGCAAGCCACTTTCTTGTTAGCTATATATGTTGTGCAGCTTTTTTCTGCTTCAACAATCTTTGCCAAAGCTCTTAAAATGCGTATTTTCTGGGGCCACTCCTTGACCCTGGCTGTCCATCTACAGTTCCTCACTTCAGCTGTTAGCTTCGCGAAGTCTCGTGTCATAGATGGACATACATTTTGATCTAAGAAATAAAAGCCTATAGATGGCCAATTATTTAAATATGTAATAATAATAATAAAGGAGGAATGACCGAGAATTTTCCACGAAGATATGGTCACCCTGAGGTGGCTTAAAATGCAGGGAGACCATCAGCAAAGTGTCCAAGCCCCCTCTCCCCCCCCCTCTTCATCCAAGCATTTCATTCCCCAATTCCACGATGAAATTAACCCCTTTTTTGTACAAATCGCAAACGACATGAAAAAGCACTCACCTTGACCTCCAAGAATTGAAATCTGGAAGTTTTGAGAGCTTAGGAAGATTTTGTTTCCTCGATGAAACTTCCCGGCAACTGAATCACCCCCTCGCCCCCACCCCGGCGGGGGCCAAGAACTGTTGAGTTAATCGACATAAAAGTGACCCTTGTTTAACGTATGACCCAAATAATGGATGGCTTAACGTGATGGTCTGTTAAGCATAACGGTGGTTTTGGGTTAATGGGTTTGAAATCCCTCCGCTCTCCCTTCTGACAGATAACCGTTACAGATAGGGAGAATCTCCCTATTTTCAGGGCAACGGCTGCTGGAAAATGGATGAATATATATATATTCATTATGGACATTTTCTGGACTCTCTCAACCATCAGAGAAAAGTGTAAAGAACAGAAAGGGAAGAGTAGGAGAAAAGGTAGGAAGAGAAAAGGTAGGAAGAGAGAAGATAGGAGAAACAGAAAGGAAAGCGTACAAGGCAGGAAAGAGAAGTTTTCTCATCTCTACTACCAGATATCAGAATAATGGAGAACGGTATGTTATTCTGATTTCCTACTCCTTTTGGTTTTGTTACAGTTATATTGCTAGTATTCGTATCAAGATAACGATCCTGACAAAAAAAGTCTAACAGTTTTGGTATCAGAGCCTGGTTAAGGAATACTGCAATTTATTTTGATTTTAGTTATTTGCGCCGAATTATTTTGTTTTGTTTTCTGGCAAACGGAAAAGCGTATGTTCAATGTATTTTCCATATATTATTGTTTGCTGTACTTAACGGCCGGCGTTGAAAGGGGAAACGTCGGCCATGTGGTGTCAAAACAAAAAAAAAAAAAAGAGAGGGAGCCGACCACGAGGACTGTACACTGCCGGAACCCGAACGGTTCTGGGTATGGCGGATCGGCTCCGATGAAGGCTGTGTCTCCGTTGTCAGTGGGAGACCCGAATCGGTCCGGTCTGGTGGGCATGACGGAACAGTCTCCCTGTGAGGCTGATGCTCTGGGTCGGGCGTGGGTCTGGTGGATGGCTGCCGTCGGAGATCCGACCCGAACAGGTTGGTTCACCCACGTTCGCCTGGTCAGAGGCGACGTCCGGGAAGAGCCGACGCACCGGGGTTGGCTGCCGACGGCGACTCCCTCAAATGAAAGCCGCCGGACGTCGTCGGGAAGAGCCGACGGCGATGGCAGAATGGGGCCAGCTTCCGGGCATGCCCGTGGTCCCTGATCGGAGGCGGGTCTCCGTCGTTCGTCAGAGACCCCGATCGGAGGCAACACGCGGGCCGCCCGTGGTCCCTGGTCGGAGGCGGGTCTCCGTCGTTCGTCAGAGACCCTGATCGGAGGCAGCACGCGGGCCGCCCGTGGTCCCTGGTCGGAGGCGGGTCTCCGTCGTTCGTCAGAGACCCTGATCGGAGGCAGCACGCGGGCCGCCCGTAGTCCCTGGTCGGAGGCGGGTCTCCGTCGGTCGTCAGAGACCCCGATCGGAGGCAGCACGCAGGCAGCGCCTGCGGTAGGCGGTGTTGCCACCGTCAGTCTCCGATCAGAGGCAACACGCAGGCAGCGCCTGCAGCAGGTGGTGTTGCCACCGTCGGTCTCCGGTCGGAGGCAGCACGCGGGCCGTACGTGGTCTCTGGTCAGAGGCAGCCTGCAGCAGGTGGTGTTGCCACCGTCGGCTCCGATCGGAGGCAACATGCAGGCAGCGCCTGCAGCAGGTGATGTTGCCACCGTCGGCTCCGATCAGAGGCAACACGCAGGCAGCGCCTGCAGCAGGTGATGTTGCCACCATCGGCTCCGATCAGAGGCAACACGCAGGCAGCGCCTGCAGCAGGTGGTGTTGCCACCGTCGGTTTCTGGTCGGAGGCAGCACGCGGGCTGTGCAGGCAGAAAAAAAAAAAAAAAAGGTTTATTAAAGTCACGTCAACGTGAATCAAATATTGAAAGTCTGTTGGTCACCAAAGTGACCTGGCCTGAAAGGATTTGAATTGTTGATCGTGAATTTTCAATTGTTCATTTTTGATGCTAATGTTATATACATGAACAATTGTGGTTATTAATTATAAGGTTAGGAGATCATCCAAAGATGGATCATTGCCTATAATTAATGACACTGAAAGGGGATTGATTGATGTACTGAGCAAACATGATTGCATATCCAAAGATAACCTTCATGTTAACTCTAGTATGATTGATTAACCTATTAAAGCATATTTAAATTAGCATTATTAATGATTACAATTATGTGTTTGAGGATCACCCAAAGGTGAACTTAAATATATAGTCAAAGTTTATAATGCATGTGTCTGAATCCATTAGAGTTTACTCAAAGCATTAACATGTAAATTTGGATTATGTTTGCAGCTTCTAATAATGTTTTCGCCTTGGGCAATGCAACGATCAAATTCAATGGGCTGAACTATGCAGAATGGTCTGAGCATATTCAGTTTCATTTAGGTGTTTTGGGCTTAGACTTAGCAGTCATTTCGGAAGAAAAGCCTGCAGCCATAACTGGGACCAGTACAGAATCTGATAAGTCTTTTCATGAGACTTGGGTACGGTCCAATAGGCTGAGTTTGAATTTGATGCGAATGACGATGGCTGAAAATGTCAAGCCCTCAATGCCCAAGACGGAAAATGCAAGGGAATTTATGATGAGAATCAAGGAATACTCTCAATCAGACATAGCTGATAAATCCATTGTAGGAACCCTGATGAGTGAGCTGACGACCAAGAAATTTGATTGGTCACGGCCTATTCATGATCATATGACCAGCATGGCTAATCTAGCAGCAAAGTTGAGAACAATGGGTATGGATGTGAGTGAATCCTTTTTGGTTCAATTCATCATCAACTCACTGCCTCCTGAATTTGGCCAGTTCCAAGTGAACTATAACACTATTAAAGAGAAATGGAACTTTCAGGAAATTAAGGCCATGTTAGTTCAGGAGGAAGGGAGATCAAAGAAGATGAAGGATCACTCCATTCATCTCACTGTTCGTAATGATGCTAGTGGTAGCAAGTCTAAACCACATCACAAAAATAAGAAGAAGGACAAAGCCTCCATAAAAGTCTCTGGAGGTCAGATCCAAAAGGATCAGAAGTGCTTCTTCTGCAAAAGGATGGGTCACTTCAAGAAGGATTGCCCAAAAAGAAAGGCTTGGTTCGAAAAGAAAGGTATGTACTGTATATCAGTATGTTTTGAATCAAATATAATTGAAGTGTCCAATAATACTTGGTGGTTAGACTCTGGAGCTACTATTCATGTGTCACATATTATGCAGGGATTCCTTTCAATCCAGCCCATAACAGGAACTGAGAAGTTCCTTTATATGGGAAACAGAATGAAGGCACGAATAGAAGGAATTGGGACGTACAGATTGATCTTGGACACCAAGTGTCATCTGGATCTAGAACAGTGTCTCTATGTTCCTGAATGTGCTAGAAATTTGGTTTCTGTTGCAAAGTTGGATGAAGTGGGATTTAATCTTAAGATTGGAAATGGTGCATTTTCATTGTATAGACATTCGTACTATTATGGATCTGGTACTTTGATTGATGATTTGTACCGCTTTAATCTTGACGCTATGTATACTGATTCTCTATTTCTTGTTGAGCATGGTATTGGTAACAAACGTAATGTGCATGATGATTGTTCTGCTTTCTTATGGCATCAAAGATTGGGTCATATATCCAAAGAAAGGATATTGAGGTTGGTGAAAAGTGACATCCTGCCTCAATTGGATTTTACTGATTGGGATGTGTGTGTTGATTGTATAAAAGGGAAGCAAACAAGACACACATCGAAGTACCCAGCCATGAGAAGTAATGCGCCTTTAGAATTGATACACACCGATATTTGTGGCCCCTTTGACATTCCTACATGGGGTGGTGAAAAAATATTTCATCACATTCATAGATGACTACTCACGGTATTGTTACTTATATCTACTGCATGAAAAGTCCTGGTCAGTAAATACCCTGGAGGTGTTTATTGATGAAGTGGAAAGGCAGTTAGATAGAAAAGTAAAAGTGATTAAGTCAGACAGGGGTGGTGAATATTATGGAAAATTCAATGAAAGTGGACAATGTCCTGGTCCATTTGCAAAATTTCTTGAAAGTCGAGGCATATGTGCACAGTACACAATGCCTGGTACACCACAACAAAATGGTGTAGCGGAAAGGCGGAATCGCACACTTATGGATATGGTTAGGAGCATGTTGAGTAACAGTACTGTACCTTTATCCTTGTGGATGCATGCATTAAGAACTGCTGCATATCTGCTGAATAGGGTTCCCAGTAAGGCTGTCCCTAAGACTCCTTACGAGTTATGGACAGGCAGGAAACCCAGTTTGAGACACCTCCATGTTTGGGGTTGTTCAGCAGAAGTAAGGATATATAATCCACATGAAGGAAAGCTTGATGCAAGGACCATTAGTGGTCACTTCATTGGCTATCCTGAAAAGTCTAAAGGATATAGGTTCTATTGCCCTAACCATAGCACAAGAATAGTTGAGTCTGGTAATGCTCGATTCATTGAAAATGGCCGGTTCAGTGGGAGTGGGGAGTCACGAAAGGTGGATATTAGAGAATTACAAAATGAAAAATTCACAGTGAGTACTCCTACTCAAGGTGGTATCCCCACACCCAGTGTTTCTACTCAAATTGTTGTTCCTTTTGTTGCATCACAGTCACGTGACATGCAAGGGCAACAAATTGATACTCGAAACACGCAAAGTGAACGCATAAGAGATGAACCAAGTGACAATGTGCAATGTACAAAATGAACAAGTGATACCACAAGAAATGGCATTACGGAGGTCTACGAGACAGAAAAGGCCAGCTGTATCTAATGATTATGTGGTTTACTCACTTGAACATGAGTCGGAATTGAGCATTGATAAAGATCCAGTCTCATTTCAACAAGCCATGGAATGTAATGATTCTGAAAAGTGGCTCAATGCCATGAAGGAAGAGATGAAATCGATGGATGTAAACCAAGTCTGGGAACTAGTAGAGTTACCTAAAGGATCAAAACGAGTTGGCTGTAAGTGGGTCTTCAAGACCAAGCGAAACTCGAAAGGTAATATCGAAAGGTATAAAGCCAGACTGGTTGCCAAAGGTTTCACTCAAAGGGATGGTATTGACTATAAGGAGACTTTCTCTCCAGTCTCTAAGAAAGACTCCTTGAGAATTATTATGGCTTTGGTGGCTCATAATGATCTAGAGTTTCACCAAATGGATGTAAAGACCGCCTTTTTGAATGGTGACTTAGAAGAGGAAGTATGTATGGACCAACCTGAAGGTTTCACCACCACCGGGCAGGAAAATTTGGTGTGTAAATTAAAGAAATCGATATACGGATTGAAACAGGCTTCCCGACAATGGTATCTTAAGTTCAATGATACCATTACGTCATACGGCTTTGTAGAAAACACCGTTGATCGGTGTATCTATATGAAGATTAGTGGGAGCAAGTTCATTATATTAGTCCTATATGTTGATGACATTCTTTTGGCCGCTAATGACATGGGTTTGTTACATGATGTTAAGAAATTTCTCTCTGAAACTTTTGAAATGAAAGATATGAATGAGGCATCTTATGTGATTGGAATAGAGATATTCCGTGATAGATCACAAGGATTGTTGGGATTGTCTCAGAAAGGGTATATCAATAAAGTATTAGAGAGATTTAGAATGGAAAATTGCTCTACAGGAATAGTTTCAATTCAGAAAGGGGACAAGTTCAGTGAACTGCAATGTCCAAAGAATGATTTGGAACGGAAAGCAATGGAATCAATTCCCTATGCCTCACTGGTTGGAAGCCTGATGTATGCGCAAACATGCACTCGGCCAGACATTAGTTTCGCTGTTGGAATGTTAGGCCGATATCAAAGCAATCCTGGAATAGATCATTGGAAAGCCGGAAAGAAAGTCCTTAGGTACTTGCAAGGCACCAAAGATTATATGCTTACTTATAAAAGATCAAGTCATCTTGAAATAGTAGGCTACTCGGATTCAGATTATGCTGGATGTGTAGACTCGAGGAAATCTACATTTGGTTACTTGTTCCTCCTAGCTGGAGGAGCAGTTTCCTGGAAAAGTGGGAAGCAGTCTGTCATTGCTACTTCCACTATGGAGGCTGAATTTATAGCATGCTTTGAGGCTACTATTCATGCATTATGGTTGCGGAATTTTATCTCAAGGCTCAGTTTGGTCGACAGTATAGAAAAGCCGTTGAGAATTTACTGTGATAATTCCGCAGCTGTTTTCTTCTCTAAGAATGATAGGTATTCTAAAGGTGCGAAACATATGGATTTGAAATACCTATCTGTTAAAGAAGAAGTGCAAAATCACAGAGTGTCTATTGAGCACATTGGCACTGAGTTGATGATAGCGGACCCGTTGACTAAAGGTTTGCCACCGAAAACATTCACTGGACATGTTGATCGGATGGGCATATTGGACAGGTCCTCATTCTCTTGAAAGTCAATATTTTGTACTGCTCATATCATTGAGACACTCTTGAATTCAATTAAGGTCGTGGTTTTGCTTGTACTTTGTTGTCTCTATTTAGTTGTATACAGTTATAGTTTTGTGAGATAACTAATGGCATATATGGACATGACAATTTAAAGTTTTAATGTTTCTCAGTAAGGTTATTCTGAATTATCATGATTATGTGATACATGGAAGGAATCATGTCACTGAGAGACATGTGACCGCCATGATCCAATCGTTTTAATTCAATCAAGTATTGTGATTTGATAATCTTTAAGGATTGTGCACACTTGTTTGTTGTTGATTCATCAAATCATAACAAGGACCAAGTGGGAGATTGTTGAGTTAATCGACATAAAAGTGGCCCTTGTTTAACGTATGACCCAAATAATGGATGGCTTAACGTGATGGTCTGTTAAGCATAACGGTGGTTTTGGGTTAATGGGTTTGAAATCCCTCCGCTCTCCCTTCTGACAGATAACCGTTACAGATAGGGAGAATCTCCCTATTTTCAGGGCAACGACTGCTGGAAAATGGATGAATATATATATATTCATTATGGACATTTTCTGGGCTCTCTCAACCATCAGAGAAAAGCGTAAAGAACAGAAAGGGAAGAGTAGGAGAAAAAGTAGGAAGAGAAAAGGTAGGAAGAGAGAAGATAGGAGAAACAGAAAGGAAAGCGTACAGGGCAGGAAAGAGAAGTTTTCTCATCTCTACTACCAGATATCAGAATAATGGAAAACGGTATGTTATTCTGATTTTCTATTCCTTTTGATTTTGTTACAGTTATATTGTTAGTATTCGTATCAAAATAACGATCTGCATGATAGAGACAAAAAAAGTCTAACAAGAACTACTACAACGATCACAAGTAATTCACAGTTTGAAAACACTCTCTCTCTCTCACACACACACACAAAAAAACAAGAGACAGTAGACGGACGGAGAGAGGAGAAGGGATGTACGTTGTCTTGTTGGGAGACTGCAAGGAGCAAACAGGTGTGAAACATACAGAGTTTTCCATATCAAAGAGAAGTCTTAATATCAGGTACACACACCCACACACACAAAGAGTGAGTCAAAAGGAGTGGGAGTGTGTTGGTGGGCATCAAATAATATCATCGTCAGATAATAAATGGGCAGGCTCACTTCCACTTGGCCTGCCCCGAGAGCAACCGGACAACCATCCTCGTCATTTTCACTTAAATGGCCTCTGCCTCCTTTTTTATGGGTGTGGCCTTCAAATAGACAAGGGCATTGACGTCAATAACTGAAGTGGGAAACAAAATTAATTTGCGGGAAGGGAAGGGAAGGGCTCCTCGAAAAGCGGAGAAATAGTAAAAGCCACAAAATGATGGCAAGCGCTCTGTTATCCACTGCTCGCTTTCTCCCTTCAAACAGTAAGCTTCTTTATCTCTTTTTCTTTTTTCAAATTTTAGTTCTTTTTCTTGAATTTGACTAAGTTTCAGTGAACAGAGTGAAATACGTTACTGGGTTTGTTTGTTTGTTTGTTTGTTTGTTAAGTTAGTATTGGCTGCTTGGTTATCTCATTCTTTTGGTTACGTTCATTGTCTGAAACAGAGGGAGGACTGAATGGATTAGGGGTGAACCTTAGGAGTTCGTTCGGCGGAATAAAGCTGTACGATGAAGTTGTTATGAGGAGAAATAATATTAGCGGCATCCGCAAAGAGCGTGTCTTGGTTGCCTCAGTGGTTTACGACGCTTTCCCACCCACGCACCGCCCCCTCCCCTTCTACCCTTCTACCTTAATTTCGTGTTTTGAATACAATTGATCGATTTAAGTCCTTTTGGGGCTAAGTAGAGATACCTAGTTTCATGGGTTTTTAAGAAATGGGTTTGCTTCAATTTCGTGAAATCTTGATTTCTAGTTGTTGTTTTTCATGTTTGGAACAGCTTGGACGAAAGGTACAAAAGAGAGAGACTGTTATTCCTGACCCAGATTACCGGATACCCGTTGTCCTACTTGGTTCGTACACCAGAACCTTATTTGGGTCCTCCTTGTGTTGATTAGAAGAGTCAAGAGTCCTGGTTCCCTTTTTTCTTTAGGAGCCGTTGGGAGCTTAGCTTAATCCAGCTGTGGACTGCTGGGTGTGGTGTATTTTTTTTCAACTGCTGTAAGAGTATAACTAACTTGAAACTTTTCTAAGTGTTATTTCTACAACCAGAGGATTCTAAACCCAGTTTCTCTTCTTAGATAATGGTGAATGATGACAAAATATCCATGTCAAATTATACGTGGCCATCTGTGGATATCTGCAATACTGTATATGTGCACTATGTGGCTAGTATAATTATTGATCAAGTTCTTTAGTGTCGTTGAAAAAATGCGTGCGTCTTGCATCCAAGCCAAGGAAGTAAGTGTTTGCTTTTCTTGATGGAATCAGCCTGAGTTTGGTGTTTCTTCGGTTGGTCCACCAAATTCAATAGAAGTTATCATTGTCCTTCCTAAGAAAAGAGTGTGTTTATGGTGGGTCAGTTCACATGGGTGATCTAATATTTCTGTTGAAACAGGTTTAGCTACTGGATTAGCTTATACAAATAATGTGTTGCCAGCTGCACCTGTTGGCCTTCTGGGATTGCTGCTATTATTCCAGGTAATCACGAGTGACAATATGTAGGGTAAGGTCCACATTATCTTTCTTTTGTTGTGTCAATGGTTACACCTGTTGTACAAGATAGAATGGTTTGCAAACAGTACTTCTACTTGGATGATATCTTCTTTTTTCACTGGCTTATTTTTATTTTTTATGGTACTAGCTTTTATGTTATCTGCTATCTAAGGAGAAGAAAAGACATTAATCTTCCTTTCTTGCTTGCAGACTACTAGAGTGAGATTTGTTTTTGACAATGAGGCTCTGGTAAGTTCACTCTTTTTATTTTTATTTTTTAAGCATTTGTTATTTTTTGATTAATTTTTGGAAAAAGGAGATTTATTGTTGTAATCTTATCATCTCTGTGACAATCAACTGGATTTTTTGTGCTGAGACTTGCACAATAAACCTAAGTCCTTGATGCCGGCACACTCTTGTGGATATTTTTGCCATCTCAACTGATTTAGGGTAATTGTATTTTGTTGGCAGTGGCTGGAGCCTTAATCATACTATCAATTTGGTTTGTATGTACACAAGCTTGGTTGTTGCTAGTGAAATTTCAAATGAATCAAGCTATCGAAGCTTTCTTTGTCTCTCTGTTCCCATACCTAGAAGCACTAACATTGACAAGCTGATGGAATAAGAATAACCCAGCTAAAAACATTGAAAACAAAGAACAATAATTTAGTTCCCAATCCTGGCTTCTGTTTTGTTCTGGGAATGAATATTGCTGCAATTTGGTATTGCAGCCTATTATCACATGTAGTCTTTAGGTCATCTTGTATTCTCAGGTATTTGAGTTTGGACCTTTTAAACCTGAAAGCACATTCCAAATGCGTGCAACCCATCTTGTCTTCTCTTGGTTCAGCTGAACAAAAGGCTTATTTTTCAAATGGTGAGCTTGCAATATTTGTTGTTGTAGGAAGTAAAAGTAGGTGACCAGCTTCAAGATTCAGGTGAAAATGTATTTGTGGGCGGAAGAAATCGTTGGAAGTAAGTACTGTGTACCTTCCGTCCAAGTCTGAGGAATCAATAGGACACTTACTGTTTACTTGCAACAGATATTCAACGTTTGTGAACTGGGAACTGTGGTGGCCAAACTTCCCTATTTTGGTTTACTTCAAAGAGACGCAAACAAAACCTGAAGGACAAGTGCACTTCTTCCCCGTAATATTTGTGAGTACATCATAAAAGTATAGTTTAAGGGTCTGTGTTCCTATAATGCTGCTTGCAGTGGAAACCTAAGAAATGGGTTTGGTCTACTAGATTTAGAGATAGAGTAGAAACTTGGAATAAAGGGACGCTGTTTTATGTTTACTGATTGTGGGGTTTGAATTTCTTTCCATCACAACTATACACGTTCTACCTTTTTGTCGAGAATAGAATGGTATGCAACTTTATGATGTCATGGTGGAGAGAGCTGGCCCTTCAAAAACCAGCGGACCTAAAGTTTCCTAAAGCCTGGAGCTTCATGGTTGCTGTGACCTTGCAGTCCATTTGCGGTTCTGCACGTCAGCATTGAGAGGTGTGACAAAATATTCCAAGGTACGGTATCTAGTTTGCAATCCCCCCTCCCCCCAACGCGCCTTTCTCACGCATGCCTGCGTTGTTTTGTCTTGCAGGTTAACAGACGTTGCTACCAATTGAAGCTCACGTGCCATGTTTTACCATAGAGACTATTGTGTACGGTATTCATAATCTGATACACTCCTGTATATTTTGCAATTGAGGTGCACAGGCGGTATATAAATAATTTTCTAGCCGGTAGTGGACCCAGCGGTTAATCGTTACTTGTATTAGTAATTATGTGCAACATGTTCTAAATCAAGGTCATATGATTCAAGACTTCTCACATCTTAAAAGGGATTTTTCTTTCCATTATCTTTTCTCTATTTTCAATGGAAAGAAATGAGTCACACTTGCTACCGCTAGAAATGGGCACAACAAAATTAGCACATTAATACATGAGAAAAAATAAGTTACAATTGAAAAGCCCCCAAATGCACATAGCTGAAATATGAATGAACAACTGCGGGCAATCAAATTGATCCAGAATGACGGCTCAGCAATCCTGTCATGGTTCCCTCTGATTTAAGTTTCAAGTTGGATGCTCCAGCGGCAGCAACTTCACAGAAAAGATGCTGAAAGCTGAGGTAACTCTTAAGATGTGCAGATTCAAGCTCTAAGAATACAGGCATTGCTTGGTCATTATCCTCTTTCTAACTAACAAATTTCCTTCGGGGCAGTAACAAATGAAGAAACAACGGCTGAAACCATCCAGAGATATTCCTTTCATACCCATATGAAGAAGCATGGCAACTCAATTCCTGCTGGGTCAGTTTCTTTCTCCCATTACACTAATCCTTAGTGCAGTGAGCATCTGTACCATGCCGTGTGCAACTACTATACCCCACGCTGTGGAGGAAATTGCTTATTTCTTTAGCGCTGCTGTTGCTAGCTTGCAACAACTGTTCATCTTCCTCGTAAATAAGGTAGGGGGATTCCCCCTTTTTCCTTGACAGCAATTTTGTGGCGCCTTTTAATACATGATATTCCCAACCCTGAACATCAATTTTGAGCAGAAGCACAGGCACGGAGTCTGAAATCAGTTCATCTAGAGGAATGGTCCTCACTTGAACTGCTATTTCTTCATTGGACTTGAATGCAAGCTTGGCACCAGTGGCTGAAACAGCACTGTTATCAAGTCGACCCACCAACTGATGGCATAAGAAAGGTTTCGATGAGCGTTAGACCAAAAGAAGATATAAAGTAGTATCAAGAAAAATTCTCAGACATCAAATTAGAGCAACTCATGAAGAATAAACAATCAAAGCTGTATGAAGAGAATTTGAAAATGAGAGACTGAGGCCACTGATAATTTGAGTGTTGTAGCATCATACAAATGAACAGACTAAGATCTGCTACAACTTAATCAAAAGGTTTCAAAACCATCAATGCTAAAGAGGATGCGCCTCATGAAGATTTCGTTAATGTTAACATAGGGCTACATCTAAAGTCTAAAGACACAGCACTCTTTCCTCATCTTTGAATTGCTGTGAACTGATAATGTTAATTAACTAGGATGTCAGGTATTATATCATTCACTTCAACTTAAGCAACGTAGTCATTTGCTTCCTTCGAACAACATAGACCTTGGATCAGTGAAAAAATATTAACTAGAAAAACCAAATTGAAATAGCTGCAAGTTCTCAATAATCAGATTAAACCGACATTCATAATGAACTGAACCAAAGCACTCATTTAACTTACCTTATGAAAAGTGATGTTTCCAATCTGATCAGAGGCAGCGGCCTCAAAAACAGTAACCAAGTCTCCAACTCGGTTGAACCAAATACCATCACAAATCCTCTGCAAGTTCTCCAAAACAGGCTCAAAAGCCAACACTCTAAACCCCATGACCGCAGCAGCAAAACTGGCCATTCCCACATTGGCACCCACATCCAGCACCAACCCATTGCGCTGCCCCTTCATTCCTTCCAATAGTTCCTGAATTGTCTCCGAAATATCGGGCTTCCGAAAGGGCTTCCCTTTCAGCAACCTCACGATGTTCTTGTGGGGCTTATCGGGCAATGACCCGAAATCCGAAAGGGAGTAGAGAAATGGGTACTTGAGGTTCTCTACGACGTTGGCAATCACAGGGTGGGCTTGTGGGGATTTCAGGCAATCGAAGGGCCTAAATGGGTAACCAGGGGTATTTGTAGGGGTTAGGGTCTTAGACAGAGAAAGGGCCCGGTCGGGATTTGACGGGGAGCGAGAGGTGAGAAAGAGGAAGAGGAGAAGGAGAGAGAGGCAGAGAAGAAGCAGGAGCAGCGGTTTCGGAGATAGGAGTTTTGGGTGTCTGTTGATTTCTCTTCTCCAGGCGTTTGCCATGAGAATCTATAGATTTTCTTGGAAAATTTAGAGCTTTCCAGGGGAAAGAAAGGAAAAAAGAAAGTGTGAGATATTCCAGGAAAACAAGCGACGTGACCCTAGCGTCTGCTCTTGGATCTATCGGGGAACGGGAAGAGATCGTCTCTTCGATAAAATAATAATAATTTATCAAGAAGAGTTGAGGGAACCAACCGAGAACACCGACTCAAATGAGACGGGGACGGTTTGGGAGGAGCTTAGACTCGGCTTCGGTGTTTGTCGGGTTGGGGGAGTTGAGGGTGTTCAGTTAGATTGACAGATTATTAAAACATTAATCATGCGGCGCCGTTTCGACAACAGCATCCTCCGACACGCTTTTCGACCAACCATCTCTTCTGGCCATGACGGACCAAGAAAAATGAAATCGTTGATTTGTTGCACGCCTAAACAAACAAAATTGGTAAACGACAGGAGAAATGAAATTTGATGCGCTCAAGCGTGATCACAGGTAGCAGCAATCGCGGCGTAGAACCTGACGTTGTTGCCGTTGTCCGGTTCATTTTTGAGACCCGCTTGCAAAAACCGGTATGTTCACAGAGGGCAATGAGCAATAACCCTCTATCCTAACCAAGTGAAAAGGAGAAGAGGACCATTCGAGTGGTACAATGCGGGCAGAACCCAAACACCAGCATCGAATGTACCCAAAATTCTGCTATAACCGATTCTAATTCACCAACCTCATTACTGTTTCATATGTATATATATATATATATGTAAAATGAACGAGGATATTGAATTTCCAGTAAAACTTCACAAATTACTGATTCCTACAGCCCAATTGCGCACGTATTACGTCGGCTGCTTTGCCGACAGAGCCCAAAGACAGAAAAATTGAAAGAAGATAAAATCTCGCGGACCGCCTCAGGCTCCTACCATTTCGTTCTACACCTTAGTGCAACCAGCGGCACTGACAGCATACTCAGAAATGCATTCCAAACGAGAGAGAGAGAGAGAGAGAGCGAGCGGGAGAGAGAGAGTTCACTGTTTGGTCGGCTTTTGACCCATCCAGCTTTTCAGAAGTTGGGAATTCTGGACATTTTGAACAACCTATTATAAGGTGCGATATACATTAACAGGCAAATATTGGCATGCTTACAACGTAAGATTGCAAATCAGCAGTGAATTTACAAACAAAAATCCCACCGCTCATCTTGGCGCGGCAAGGAAACAAACCAAATAAAATGACCTTGGATTTTAAAGGGGTTGGAAATTTGGAGGAGGATCCTTGCACTTGCAAAGCTTGCCCTGACATCATCAAGTCAACCTTTGGATAGCCATTTCTTTAAGCGACGAAACTAATCTGTGAAACACCTTGAGACGGTGCCCTATTTTAACCTGATATGACAAGAAATAAACCATGCCAGAACATATAAGCAAATTCTGGTGACCTAAGAGACAAGAACACCTATATAAATGGAATTAGAACAAATGATAAAGGACATTCGGGGAACATAACAGTCGCACTTCACAAGCAGCAGATACCATTAAGGAGTTTGTGTTTAACTCAAGTTCGAGCTAATGCAGCTATCAAGGACTTCCATTTTACACTAGCAAATACCCAAACAAAGGTTATGTGTAAAAGCAGCCCTGTGAAGCATTCAGTTAACACTGAAAACTCCCAACCTCATCCACAGGGAAGACCCTACTGGTTGAGAATTTAAATACAAATTCATTGACAAGAAAGGACTATTCCAGTATCTCCTACTGTGTGACTTCCGGCCCAATAAACCTAAGGAAAAAGGAAAAACTAGGGAATTCCAGGCTCTTTAAATATTTGTCAAATTATTATTTCAACACAAGAAAAAAAGCATCCAGAAACATTTTGATAACCATCCTGATTGTAACAAAAGTGAAAGAGCCTCCGTTTCCTTTAAAGCTACTGTTTTTCATAATCCACAGTTGGTACCACTCCTGATTGAACATATGACATTGTCGTGCCCTTGGAGTGAATTGCTGTTAATGCAGACAGACCTCAAAAGGCTACTAGAAACCAAAAGATTGATGTGCAAAGACAATTGAAATAGCATACCTCACTTAGTAGCTCAAGCCGTTCCAATGTTGAAACTAACTTTCCACACAACAAAGAGATGTCCTGTCCAGAGTCAGGCTTTCTACCATATGTAATTGTTCTTATAGCCATGATGGTATCAGATGTTGCAGAACTGCCAATGACAACCCAAAACCATGGTGGGTTACAATGGTAATATCATATTGGATTGAGTAAGAAATCAGACCTTTTTAGCATTTGAGGCTGCAATATAAAATAAGGTGCATGCAATAAGTCTTACAACCATGCCCCACAATCTCACAGTCCACATTGCCCATCCCAACAAAAAATTTGAGAGCCAAAAAAAAGAGAACGAATCTTAGAAAGGAAAGCCCACCTGTCTTGAAAATGAACAAGGAAAACATTTAGGACATGCTCTGCAAGGGCAAGTAATAAGGTAATCAACCGATCTCTATTGCCAGCTACCTGGCACATTTCCACCATCGCAACATACCTCCTGCAAAATAAGAGAGCCCAATGCAAAATTCCATCACTCTTGATTATAATAAGTATGATAAGCGACAGGAAGCAATAAAGTGCACATGAATTTGTGGCAGTAGTCTGCCATAAGTTTTTTGTCGTGCTCCAGAGAATCTATTAAAAAGAACTCTAAAGAAAACCACAGCAAGCTTGTAAGGTCAAACACACTAATTGCTCCTGTTGATTAAACAAACAGCCCACTTGGATTTGCAGATGTATAAGCTAGCCAATGATAATTACTCATCCAATTTACATACAACTGCATAAATATACAAATGCAACAAAAAATAAACCACAAGGACAAATGCAAGTCAGCAAAGTACATCAGTGTGTTGAGAATGTGTCAAACTCAAATATCACATCTATGAGAAATGCACAGGAGACTGGGCTCACTATCATTCAACACAATATGATCACAACATCAAAAAAGGGACGAAAAGAAGAAAAGACACAAACCACTACCTTTTTTGTATGTCATCAGATGATGAAATTCGATCTTGCCGAACATAAGTGCTGATAATTTCATCTACTTCCTGTCTTGATAAATCATTTATATCTCGAATCTGCAAAACAAATTAAATGATAATCATTTAGCCCATATCTCAACCTTTAGTAAATTAGCCATATCCTTAGTAAAAATCTGTCCACCATATCATTTTTGCTAAGTGTATAAGATCATTGTTTAAATTTTTTCACCATGTAACCTTCTTTTTTTTTTTTTTTTCAGAAGCATCTTAGTGTAATTGGCAACTAAAGTATTGCCATTAACTTGTTTGGGTCTCAAGGTCTTGATCACCTAAAATTTCCTTCTCAGCTTTAGGATTAATCAATGGGGTTATTCAATTGTTACATTTTATTTCTCCTTTCTCTCTATCTCTTATTCTGCACATTAAGTACCAATAACTTCAGCTGAAATTGGAGAAACTCTGAGCTAAACATCTATATGAACACCAAGAAAGGCCAAATATCTTTTGTCATGCAGCCTTATATATGCAATGTGTTTCCATACTCAGGCAACAATAAAAAAGGATAACAAAGATGAGCCAACTTTATGTTGTGGCTTATTATAGCTTCATTTGCACATCTATTTTTTATGCAAACAATATATTTTGATAAGAAAATATACAACAATTATGCAAGCAAGAAATTGAAAATATATATATATAGCTTTTTGGCTGATTTAATTCACCTTTTTGACCTTCTCCCTCTAATTTTCAACTTTATATCTTCACCTTTACAATATTTTGTAAGTAAACCCATCTAATATACATAACATTTAAGTAAATTCAATTTTACTGTTGTTAGAAAACACTCATGTCTGTCAATTATAAATTAAGGAAATAAATTCATATTTATTGACTAAAAGCAACACGTGCAAATGCCAGTATAATAAGAATAAATGGCTACAAGAAGGTACGAGAGAACAGTATAGCAAACATGTGGCATACAACCAATGTTATCACACCTTGTTTAGTAGCAAAGATTTCTCCTCAGTGGCTCTTTCAAGGGAAGTTGTCATAGAACCAAAGAGGGAACTGAGTAAAGTCAATGTGGGCTGTTGTACTCCAGCAGGAGAATGATAATCATCAGAGATTTCAGAAACCTATCACATATCATGTCAGCCATAAGAATGATCTCTTTACTCTTTTAGTACATAACACAAATCCAAATAGCTATTGCAAAAACCATAGCCCAACATTTGTACATATACCTGAAGTCTGAGAGACTTTCTAGTGACCAGAAAATAGAGATAAGAGCTCAGACTGAAGCAAAGCTGAAACAAGTAAAGTTCTAGCATCCTCTTTCTCTGGTCATTTTCAAGAAACAACAAACAGGATTAAGACATAATGAAGAGAGTGTGCGACCTTAGTGTAAAAAGAAATTCAATCCTCAACATTCAAGACCACACCTCAGAAGATTGTACTGAACTGCCAACAATCGAAGCCTCTAACTTATATGAGAAAAGAGCGTGCATCATCCCAAAAAGCCCTTGAACAAAGCCAAATTCATCACTTTCTTCGTAAGGCCATGCCTGATATAACAGGGAATGAAAAACAAAGAGCCATTAATTGGCAAATGGAAGTATACATGTCGCACAAAAAAAAAAAAAAAAAAAAAAAGCTGGTGGACATTGAATATGGAATGTGGACAGAAGGGCCACATACAATCCATTATTGGTGCTTTCAAGCAGATTGAAGTTTATACTTTCATTGAACCACATGATTAGATATCAGTACCCCAAAAATTACCTAGTCACCATGAAACTATCATGTAAAAAGGCAAACCAGATCCAATCTTTATGCTATCAGATTCAAAAAGGATCCTTGCCTTGCTCAGTATACCAACAACGAGATTGATCTGTTCCATTGTAAATTCATCTGCTTCAGTAAAATCTTCCTGAAGAATTTGATCAAATAGCAACTGATGCCCCTTCACAAAATCAATCACTTCCCGAACAATTTTATTCTTGACCTGTTAAAATGTCAAGGAAGGTAAAAGATGGAATACTTTGAAGAAGCGCAAAAAAGGAACAGCATATGGAACAATCTTATTTATGTGACACTTGGAAGATAACAGAAAGAAATAGAAACAGATTGACATGACAAAAAGTAAAATTGTACGTGAAAAAATAAGTATGAGATCTGACAATTGTGACAACATACATAAAATTGTCATATACAGTGTCCCAAATGAACTACTTATCCAAGAAAAGGTCGGTGTTTGCTCAGTTGAGTTAAAGTTGACAAACCTCAATTGAGCTCAAGCTCACTTAGCAAAGCTCACAAAGGCCCCATAAGATCAAGTTCAAACTAGATACTTGGCTCACTTACCCTGCAGCCGTCTAATATATACAATGAAATTACATGCTCTGGGACATTGCATTTTGCTGAAATAATTTTAGAATGGTTTATTTATTAATACCTCATATCACAACCTTGAACCAATGAAAAACTTTTTGAAGTACTTTGGTAATTGAGTTTACCACTATAATGCTATAGAAAGCTGCCATCCAATTAATAATCAAGACAAAAACCTGCCCAAGTACTAGTTTCCATAATCCTTCTCAACCTTCATGAAGTAACTTTCAAAACCTTTGGTCATACACGACATCATAAATCATCGGACCAAAAACACAAAAAAAGCAGATTTCAGTTCCTATATGAAGAAATAACATTTAGTTCAGAACACAGACATGAACTTAACAAGCTTCAAAGGTTAACTGCAAACCAAGGTTCATGACACAAAATTTCAAGATCAATACAAGTAGGAAACAAACAAGTTGAACAAAAATTGGGACAAATAATAAAGAAATTTTTTATTAACAAAGAAGAAAATAGGCATGCTTTTATATCAAGTCAGGACATAGAGTAGAAGATAGAACAAAAATTGAAAATGAGCACAGACCTCAAGAATATCAGATGTATCAACCACTGACAACAAGGAAAACACCAATCTCAGCGTGGGAGTTATGATCATTCGTTGCTTATCAATATCCACAGCAACATCTCGCCGAAGCTTTGGGTCAAACTGCCTCAAACATCCCTGCCAGAGAGTTCAGCTTAGGTTATATGTCTGATTGAATGCAGGAAAAAAGGGCAAATCATACGTGTACAATTTCATCACCTGGAGATTGAGTGCTCTACAAGAAGCAATATGCTCCAGAGCACCCATGGAAAACAAAATCTGAGCCCCAGATTTTCCATATTTATGACTAATCCTCAACAAGAGTGCAAACTTAGCCTCAAGAGTGCATGCTCGCTGCAAAGAGTCTAGAGAATGTCCATCCTGGACGAACAGTTCACAACATTTAATATACATTTTTTTTACAAACACAACAAAGAATAATGACACAAAAAACTTGAGAGCATATATGCTACTAAATAGCCTTATTTGATAACTGAAATCAGAGATCACAATTTGTTTACAAACATTCAAAATATAAAAACGAAAAAGTGAAAAGCCAAATCCTAGATGCAAGAATATACTAAAGCTTAAAATGGACCCCAAGTAAAGTCACCCTTGATTGTAAAGTAGGTGGGTGGGTAGAACACTTGTCCATCTTTTTCTCTAATGTACATTCAATTTGACACACAGAAAACATGAAAATTGTCAAAGCCTCTTCTAAAGGGTCCTTTCAAAAAATAAGATCTATAACAGAGACAAAATATTTCAAAAGAATGCATTTTCTTTAAAGGTAAATTAAAAGCATCAAAACTAATAAGCATAGAAATGATCAATAGTAGCATCTCTTTTCAATGAATCAATAAACTAAGAGGTGAGGAGCAACACCTGATAAGAACTGATGTTCATTAAGCAAGACCTTAAAAATCCCCTGCTTTGAAGTTGGCTTATGAAATATCTCTCATGATCAATACAAATCAAAGCATCAAGAACATAGAGTGCTATTGTCTTCCCAGGTTCACTACCTTGAGTGGCATCCTTTATAGTCTGAGCATCAAATAACAAACACAAATAACACAAAAGAACAAAAGAAAAATAGTGGTCAATTTCATGATGAAGCAATTAGGACATCAAGAAGTCTTAGGTAGCAACTTGGAATAATGCATAAAGCAGACAAGAAATGCAGCTGAAATGAAAAAAGCTAAGTTCACTACCCACAGGAAACCCCACTGTCACAGTAGAGCAAACTGAGTTAAACAAATAGCAAAAGATGAATGTAGAGACTTCTAAAAGATTATATATGCCCAACATGCAGCGACAACCTATTTTGGGTTTGACATGAAGATGAATTCAAAGTTGAATCAGCATACCTGTAGAGTTTAAATTAAGGTTCTAGAATCAAAATTCACCACTTTAAAGCCATTTCTACCTAACAATAGAAAAACCAGGGTACCTACCAAATCCAAGAGGGACTGGGCTTCTTTCCTCAATATTGAAAAATTGGCACAAGATAGTTCTGCCTGGTCTCTATCAATCTAGAAACAAAACAAAAGGTCACATTTATGGATATCAGAAATATTTGTTGTAATATGGTTTCACAGGTAAAACACCTTTTGAAGATCTAGATCTTCACTGTCTTGCTCATCAAGCAACAAGAACTGCAGGACTGTGATCGGAATATCCGGATCAAGAGTATGTTGGCAATACTGGAAATAGCTAAGCAACAGTGCATATTGGCTGACATTTGAGACAAAGCCAGGTAAAAGGAAAGGGAAAAAGTCAAAGTCACATCAACATGTTGAGTAGAGCTTTCAGCTTCAAACAAAGAAACCATACCGTCTTCTCAAGGCCTCTGATGATTCATTTCTCAAAATTGCTATGACAAGCTTAAACAATATGGAGTGGCAAGCACCATTAGAAAATTGCTTCATTATAATAATATCAAGACATGATACACTGTCTGAGTTCAAACCACCCGGGCACTGAAATCTTTCATCACGTAACTTAGCCATGCATGTAAGTGCAACCTAGAAATTCAAGACAATCAACCACAGTATGCCTTAAGAATGAGCAGCAACAAGGTAACCAAAGTTCGAATTAGCAGATCATGCCTGGCTCAGGATGAATGCCATCCTTAATGAGCAGTCTGGAGAAGCAGAAGCGGTCAGACAAGCATCAAGAACCCTGTTGATGACAAGAGAAAGCCTGAAAAAAAGGTTGAAGAAGAGAGATGAATGGAATAAATGAAGATGTTAATAAGGAGCTTACTGATATAACATTTCAGACTGGTTTTCTAGTGATGATATTTTTTTTGAAGCAGAGACCTGTAACACAGACAGAAGAATGCAAATAAAATCTATGATCCGATGAAGTAGCTTGAAGCACTAATAGAAAAAGAGAAGAAATGAGAATCCTGGTAGACAGGAATGGACCTCAACAATCTGTGACCATCCAGTTAACATATGAAGCTGGGCAGCCTGCTCTTCAAGGTTCTTATTATATTTCCATCCCCATCTCAACAACTGTTGAATTGTCTCTCTTACATCATTGAGCTCAGCATCACTGGCAAAGTTACTCAATTGATGATAAACTGAATTGAATCTCTGAGAAAAAGGGGAAAAATATATGAACACAAGAAGAGTTCTTTTGCAAATTGGCATGCATGGAGTCAAAGGATACTTGATAAACAGAGAATGCATTCTGTGGCTTTGAAAGAGTAATAAGTGCAACCAACCTTCCAAAGCTTGTCACGAAAAGCAGCAATGTCAATCATACGATCGCCACGCTCAGAGTAATAATAGATGCCACCCTTTCCAGAAGTCTTTGGATCTCCAAGTATATCCTCTGCCTAGAAAACAGGCATAATAAACAGCCACATACGAGAAAATTAACATATGAGCACTTTAAAGGACATAATCTTACCACCAAGTCATACTTCATATTAGAAATGATCTCAGGAAGCTTCATACTAGCATCTGGGGATCTAAATTGCATGATCTCAAGCAACTCTAACACCTAAATTCAATAACAGAAGTGGACATAGTAAAATAATCAAAAGTAACTGAGATAGCTTTGCCTCAAAGAATAAGCAGCCAACGCTTCTAAAAATAGATTTAACCAATATTTGTGACACCATTGAAGGATGAAAAGAGGAACAACAATAGAATATTCATAGCTCATACTAATATCAGGTTGGGACTTTGGGATCCAAACAGGATATGGGAACAGAAACACCATCCAATAAACAGACAGAACAAGCAATCAATCTTTTTAGTAATTAGAATTTGATTGAGACTTTGTGTATTTGAAAAATAATCTTTAGAATCTCTGATTCTTTGATTATCATACTAATATCAGGTTTGGTTAGGTCATGCATTTAAAAAGATAACCATTGGTCTTTAATAATTGTACAAGTATCATGCCAGGTTAGGGCTTTAATTTTAACTAGGGCATTGTTTTTTCCTACTCTCTTTCCTATCTTGAAGCTAATTAGATTCCTGTAGATAAGGACCTATTCTACATAGGTGTGCAAATGTTTGATTAAGGAATTGAAATTTTGTATTCCTGAGCATCCTTACTCAATTCCAAATTCAACTCAGATCCTACATTCAGCCTTTATTTCAGTGTCTCATCGTCTCTGCATGTGTCTCCCCTCTCTAGTTCTTTTCCCTCTTTTCTGCCTCTGCTTGCCATACTCTCCCTCCTGAATCCTTTTAGTTCCTAACCTTTCTCCATCCTCTTCCTTTCTATTTTCCCTATTTTGTATTCTGGCCTACACTTTCTTTTTGATCATTAAGAAAATTGGTCAAGAAAATCTACTAAAAGATAAAAGTTGAACTGTTTTAGGTATCAATAATTTGAATGAAAGTATTATACATACACTACATTAAAAACAAGCAAAGAGCAATGTAACACACCATTGCAATACAAATCCAGAACCTAATGGTAACCAAAAGATAACAAAAAAAAGTATATGAGAATTCATAAGATGGAACTGGCAATACCTTGCTTTTACTTATTGTTTGGGTTCCAGCTTGCTCAGTGCTATTTTGAAGAGCAAAGTAATCAGAAACCATGCGATCAGAACTATTTTTGATTATTTCCCACCCAAAAAGATGAGCCAGTATGCTCTGACATGCTTCTCTGTGATTGGAGTTGCCAGTGTAACCACAATGCAACTCTACAGCTAAAAGCTTCAAAAGCCACGCTCTCTAGCAAAGGTATTTGGAAAAAAAAAAAAAATATATATATATTATATATATATATATATAAACAATGAAATTGCACGAACATTTAAAACATTTAAATAAATCCCAACAAATTCTCAAAGAACAATATTTTTCTTTCTTGCTAAGATAAACAGTTAACAAAATCGAAATCCACATTCAACAATTCAGCATTGAACTTGTGAAAATGTGAACAAGATCCCAGATTGTGCTTCCAAAGCTCTCAACTGTATACTACTCAAAAATCCAGAAACGCATATGATGATCCCCAGCTATTATATCATAATTTGATTTCAGATGAGGTGAGTACAGTAGTAAAATCCAGAAAACAGAAACAACAGACTAGTCCACAATATTCTAACCTATAGAATCTTTCTGTAATTGGTAATTAACACTATTGTGAAATAAGGATAAATAATCATTTATTCCTTATAAAAAGGTGTGCTGGTGCATGAAATTCACACATTGATCTAGGGCAGAGTCAAATAGTCTTACCCCCATTTTTACAGAGGGTTGCTCTGGTAATTCAAACCCATAACCTCCAATTCACAATGAAGTAAACTTACCATGTATTCTTTATACACAAATTAAAACTACGTTCCCTACAAAATTTCCAACCAGAGCCATTTCTGAATCATGGGTTTTCCTTCCAGTTATCTTTTTCAGATCTGAAAGAGTGGATTTTGTGGAAAGTTGAACAGTAAAGCATGCTTCCACAGATGCTAAGCCAAGCAACAACAACAGAAGTCCACGTGCACCAATGGCAATAATATTGTCAGTTAATCATCAGAAAAAGGAAAAAATAAAAGAAAACCTGGTGAAGGGAACTGGTGCGAAGTCGCTGGTTGCTATTTCGTTTAGGAAGTGGAGCAACACCAATGCTATCAAGATGCTGTAAAAGATAACAGGAACTTTTAACAACACAGACTAAAATTCAAAAATGTAGAACAACCTACAGCATCAGATAATATAATGCTTTGGATCATCCAATATAAGTGATGACACACCTTTACAAAGAATTGATACTTTTTGTTGCTCAACAAATCCATGGTAGAGCCGCATGTTAGCGGATCCAAGCATAACTCGTAAAGGAGCTAAACAACACAAACATTTTGTTATCCGAGATTTGGGAATTTGCAAAATGAAAAAAAAGCCCCATGCCCTACACTAACAACATGTCAAGATAATGGACAAAATAGCATCCTACCTGAAAACCAAACTCATAAAGCAGTGCATTGATATCTGGGTTCATAAGTTTGTCCAAAATTTCAAGAATAACCTTCAAGCAACTACAAGTAAATGATGGATGGACATTTTATCATACAAACATTGGGATTAGATATGAATAGATAAAAGCAACCCAACAACACCTGTAGTGAAATTTGGGCTGCAGAATTGTTCGTTCAACTGGGGTGTCAAGATCAAATTTCAGTAATAAATGTGTAATATTTGGAGCTGGCCGACTAATATTATCTATTAGAAGCTGCAAAAATGCAAACAGAACAAAAATTAGCACTTCAAAAAGTCTTGCGCTGATAGATCTGTAGCAAAGCAAGGCCAAACTTACTTGCATTACTAAAACCCCCACATCATCAGCGCTGTTCTCTACAATCTGACACTCCTCTGACCGTAACTCAAGGCAGGCTGCATAGTCCTCAACCAAAGAGTTTGCAGCATTAGATTTCAGCAACAACTGTACCAGCCCAACCAAGCGGTAGCTGTTGTCCAGTTAGATAGTAACATAGTTAGAGCTTCTTCACACCAAATGCTCAAGAAACACCAATACGAATAGATGAGTAACTACAATTGATTCATTCACAGCTTCATATGCAATCCAATACTGCTCACACTTAAGCATGAAAAATTGCAAATACATAAACAATAGACCATACACATGATTTTCCTCCCAGCACAAATTTACACCACTATAGGATACTTATGGAAAACAAAGAAGTAAGAAGAGGAACCTCAGGATACTCATGATCTTAACAGAACATCGCTGAATTTGAGGTAGGAAATCATATCTAACATACTCCAATAATGCCACAATTTGATTATGATCTTGTGAAAGTATAACATCCAAGGGCTGCACAGAAAATAACAAAGTACCATGTGTAAATAGAAATGCATAAGCAATGAAAGAAGAAAAGAGCATAACAAAACTTAAGCCACAACGTTGGACACTAATATAAAAGACAAGATTTTGAACCCATAGAATTTCAAAACTGTAGTCACACAAAATCAGGTCCATGGAGCAAAAATTCAATGAAGTATAATAAGTTGAGGAATATACATGTGTAGCTAAGCTAGGTAAGAAACTCAATAAGTTGTTAAAAAGTGCCTTTAATTACAAGATAAGATAAACTATTTTCCCACAAACTTCGTTTGGATTCACTTTGAAAGGCACAAGGGACATTAAGGGTTACATACTGTACAGAAACAATTTCAATTCTTGCTACTTGTTTTTAAGTCTTCAAAAGAAGCATAAAGAGGTGACTCAATGGAATAACTATAGCTTAAAGAGGTAACTCAATAGAATAACTGTCTCCAGAGGAGGAAAAAAAACATATAGTATAGTCAGGCTGTTTACTAAGCACCACTTATCACTATTTTAAAGACCATGTGAGAAAAATTTAAGATTTGAAAGCCATCCAAGAGTGAAATCCAAGGAACAAGAAATTTTCACTGTTTCCTTTGAAATGTTGCCCATAGAGTTGCTGAATACCCACAAATATTGGCCCAAAGAGTTCTTAGGGGTAAAATTAGATCCATAAACAAGCATCTTAAAGAAGAACATTAAGTCCTCTTACGTCTTTCGGTTTAGCTTTTACATATTGAACCAAGGAAATATCAACATAAAAACACATTTAGGAAGGACACAAGCCCATGCCAGACATTCAAAACTTGCAAAATAAAGGGATTCAAGATAAAATCTTAAAACCATTAGCTTGCAGTTATGCAAGGAGGATAAGTAATAATCAATTGCAAAGTTGGAAAAATCAAAATAAATAGACATAAATGAAATCTTAGCAGCAACTGGAGTAATTCCAGAGAAAAAATATATATATATGCCTGGTACAGAGGACGCCAATAATCAGAAACAAGTGTGTCCTTTTCCAGGACAAGAAGTACAATCTCCAATGACAGTTGCACAGCCTTTTCTAGAAGTTGCCCATGAATTTTACTAGTGCGCTCATTTATAATGGAATTGACACCAAGAAGGAGAATGCCCATAATGTTACGGAAAGCAGTCTTGCCACTCATGAAATCCTACAAAACAGACCAAATATCTCATACAATTCAATTACCATCATACTACATTCAAGATACTTATGAAGGCACACAGCTAAAGCACAGCATTTAGCCCATGTAAGAAAAAGCCATGATAAATATCCTGCCAAAAAGGTTAGAAACCACAAATTCCATGTGGAAAATAGAACCATTAACAATACTAATCGATCAGAAGAAAGTATGTCACTTGAAACATAAGAAATATAGTTGCAGAAAGAAAACAAAAAGGACCATAAGTTTGATCCATTGCATGTGCTAATAGATTTACTCAAGAAAGAGAGAAAAAGCTCCTTTGGAGTTTGGTATTGTTATTGTTGCATGCTCTCTATCAACTTGCAGGGTCACAGCCCCTATTTTAATGTAGAATATCAATAGATGAGAATAGCAACTGAACTTGGGACATCTAAACCAACAAGAACCCCCAGAACATGAAAAATGCATGGCACTCTGACTAAAATTTCCACGTGCACTAACAGATTTTTCATTTGCTTTGTCAATGGTACAAAAAAATGTGAGGAACAGTGAAAACACATACTTTTAGCAACTCTAAGACAGGAAGCTGTGTCTGAAGAGAAGTAGTTTGAGACACTGCTGAAAATTGGGATTGGTCAACAACACTATCAATGTCCTCATCTTGAATGTCATACAAACTCAACATCCTGCACATTCCATTACAAAGGCAAGTTAATTTTCTAATAGAACTAAGTTAAATTTTTTAATAGAACTGATTTGAAAAAGCAAAAAGTCTCTGAGCACACGGTTACCCCCCCTCCATAAGCATGGGGTGTGGAGACTGACATACAACGGTACAAGCCTAAAAATGTTCTTTTTATTTGGAAATGGAGGTAGAGAAGGAAAATGAAAAATAATGAGCTCCAGATTGAATATGACACATCACCCACATGTGAAAATGTTGAAGACAAGCAACAACTAACTGCCATTTCTCACAAGGATCTGCATAAGCTCTCTGAGGGAAAGGTCCAAAAACATGATCGTATATAAACCTGAAGATACCAATAAATCTGCAAGAATATCGTGAAAGTAAGAAAGAGCATGTAGAGGAAGAAATGGTTCATCAAAGAAATTATAGACCATATTACCTGCGCCCTCTATCGCTGGAGTCTTTTTCTTCAGCAATAAGAGCATTTAACAGGTTAAGGAAAGATATTGTTGAAGGGTATCGTTCTCTCCTTGCTTCTATTTCATTCAATTCATATTGCATATCATAAACCTGTCAATTTCATTCAACTCATTGTGCATGTCATAAACCTCTTAATATCAAATTTGATGACATAGTTTCATCCCCCGCGATAAATCAAACACATACACCTTCATCCCCCATGATAAATCAAGCACATACACTTATAAATTTGATGCAATGTGTCTAGGTAAAACTGGTCATTTCCAAAGCACAATTCAAAGAGACCCTTGATCCTATACCACATTTTCTAGCATTACAACAGACCATATACAGTTACAGTCAACAAAAAGGAGACCAAAGTGCAGTTTCACTTTGTGGCTTCTGGAAGAAGATATATGTAACTGACAATACTTTCATTGAAAATTTGAGAAACCAAATTAAAAAGCATCTAGGAATTTCAAGTTGTAACTTGTATGCTAAAATGAGGGAATCATCTACATAGTGGAGAACCACCAAATGAACAAGAAAGTCAAGGGTCTAATCTTTGGAATCAAAGCAGCAACAAAAATGAAACAGCTAGAAAAGAGAACAAAAAGGAGAAATCATGCACCACACAAAGAGAAAAGGTGTAATAAACAAAATGGAGATTCAAATATTTATTCCACCTGCTTACTTGCCACTAAGTGATCCAGATGACAATGCATGAAATATCAAATCTTGCTGAAAATTATGAACATCTCAGCAACCACTACTTAAAGCAAGAGCAACCCATCTATAACTCCATTGAAAACCATAAAAACTGCTTCAATTATATAACCTGAACAACTTAAGATGACAAAATATTTTTAGCACTGATAGATCACAGAAAGTCACAACATACAACACAAAAACCTCATCTCTAACCTAACTTCAATACCATATCTGAAGTTTGTCTTACAAACAACAATGGTCATGACATACAACACAAAAACCTCATCTCTAACCTAACTCCAATAACATATCTGAAGTTTGTCTTACAAACAACAATGGGACTGAAGATTCAGATTATTGTTATTTTGGGCATATTTTGGCACAAAGGCTGTCAAAAGAACAGTCCAAGCAATATATTTTGGCTGACTGTAACTAGTGTCTAAGTGCAAACACCTTCAAAATTCAAGCAATCATCAAGACAATATCAAAATGGTTGAAAACATATTAGAGAAATAAGATCTAGCAACAAAACAAACAATCAGCAAAACAGAATAACTGCTGATTGCAATCCAAAAATTCCTAGTATTTAGTAGGTAAATTCAGTAAAAAATAATCTAGATCTTCAGAAAACTAACCTTTGCTGCCATTGGTTGTGCACCCTTTCCAACCTGAGTACCAATGACTACTGGTAAATCATACTGCTCAAGATATCTCCAAATAGCATCCTTCAAATCTGGAGATATATGGACAAAAGTAGCTATGGCATTCCGTAGTGCACCCTATAAAAGCAGTGAAGACCAAATTAGGAAAGATGCTGAAAAATCAAGGAAGGCTTCTAATATTCCAATAAACAACATGAACCACTCACTGAGAGAGCAACACAAACATACAAGTTACTGACCTTCAAATAAGGAGGCACGCTTTCATAACTGAGAAGCTTGAATAATGGTTCGATGTCTGGAAACCAGTTCTTTCTTTCAACAGGATGCCCATTTTCCAAGACCTGCAACATGAAATATCATCAAATAAAAGCCAAGCATGTCAGAAATTGGGAAATGGGAAGCACACAGAGAAAGAGAGAGGGAGAGAGAGTTTTGTGGCTCGTTCAGTACTCATGGGCAACAGTCAAATGGAAATATCTTCTGATAGTGGCAACAGCAAAAACCAGAAATAAATAAAATTCATAATGGAGGACAATTTAATGAGATAATGATGGCCACATCCCCAAAGCCCACCACTGAAAAATTAAATCATGTATGTAAGTGTGTGTGTGTGTTAGAGAGAGAGAGAATATATATATATATATATCTTCTGGCCAGGAAATGTAAGATAATGAAATGGGACAAAAATAGTCAATCAAAAAAATTTTAGGATGAGGGACAAGGAGAGAAGTCAATAGAAATAATCAAGATAAAATCAAGAAAAGGATGGTTCTCATCATGTTCACTAAACTCTTGTACATGATTTGACATAAGGAAATATGTACACACGACAGCTGATGTGATGGCCAAGGCATGAAAAGCAAGCATAGAGCAGCTGCTGGAAAAGCAAAAAGTAGTATGTTTACATTTGCTCAGATTTCATTCAAACAATAGAATTTTGAACACAAAAGATTCATGCTTGTTAGTGTTTCTTATAACAGCTAAATCACCATTCTTGTGTTAATCTTTACTATTATCTCAGGGAAGTAAGATGGGAGCTGAGTAATCCTTGAGGAGAAAAAAAAAAAACAAGAATCAATGTTGGGGATACTCTAGAAATCAAAGTAAGTCATAAGCAAAGTATCCTTGTGCTACACAAAAATGTAAAATAGGGTGTAAAGCTACCAAGATATATCCTTAACAACAAAGAAGCAATCAAAAAGAAAGTGCAAAGGGGGAAGGAAATGATTTAGCATTAAACAAGTCAAAACCTTTTGTAGAACATTCAGATATGCATCAAGTGCTCTTGCATCCCCCTCTTGAAATTCTGGCAACAAGGCACCAGCAGTCTGAAAAGATTGTTTGAACTTCTCCTCATAAATTGATAAGCAATCAAACAATGTGCTCCACCCAATAGAGCGAAATGCTTTGCCCTGAAGCAGCTCATAGACCATTGCAGCACCTTCTTGACTGCAAGCCTGAAAGGACATTACACCAACAATGTGGAGTAATTGATAATGGATAAACATGATAAGACAAAATCACTAATCACAATATAGAAAAAGACTTCACATACCAAAGTGCTCAACATTTTCAAGAAAGCCACAAATGTTTGAAAATTTGTGTGATCTTCCCCAGCAAAATTAACAAAGTTCCACAAAACATCATTGCCAGACATCAGTTCTGGTTCCTTCTGAAAATAGTACAAATATAGGGGATAGTAAAAAGATAATAAGATGAAGCATTAGATGAAAAAAACCAAATGTGTTAAAGCAATAAACAAGATCTTGCCCATCATATTCATCATTAGCTAGCAATGCTCCTTTCAGTCTTAAATTCTAACACATAGTTATACATAGAGATTCTGCTTTGTTCAGTATCAAAAAAGCCTAAAAGAACTGAAAATATGCAATGTTATGATAAAAATTACCAACCTGATAAATTTCACTGACAAACTCCAACAGAGAGACAAATGTGAAGGGATCAGTTTCCATGGCCTGTTGAGAATCCAAGCTGCCATTTCCAAAATCATGTGGAGCAACCAAACGGTATGTATTTAGCATACTCATTGCCTTTTCTTTTGATTCTTTTACCTATAAATAACATAATACCCTTATTAAGGAGATAATAATTCAATAACTTTTCCAAGAAGAAGATAAAGTGTGACTGTTTGTTTGTGGCTGGTGCTTGTAATACCATGGAAAATACTCCTAAAAGATGATTAAGTAAAAGAACTTGAATGCTCATCATCAATCTATTTAATCCAACCATTACTGTTTTGGCCTAACACATAATTGCAAGAAAATTGTAGTAAGTACTAGGGTTGAACTCAGTCCATCCTTTTCTCTATTAGCAAATTTTTTTCACGAGATGTTTAAATCATGTATATTCCCTATGTAATCAAAACAATTAATGAAGTTTCACAGCAGTGTCATGCAGAATGTAATAATGACATTGGAACATTATTATTAGATGCATATGAATCTCTATGCTTGCAGTAAGAATGTCAACAAACAATTTATTTGCATTCATGATGACAATAAGATACTTAACAGGACATCCTAGCCTACCCTTTATATCCAACAAAGACAAAAAAACAGCGCTTTGAAATTCAAACTAAGGAAGTATGTGCTCATGTGCACATCAATTGCACAAGCTGAAGGACCAATCCAAACACAAAATTGACATTCACATTGGACCAAACAAGGCAACAAGCCAAACACAGCCACATGTGTAAATCCTAACATGTCTTATCTGCACAATGATATTTAGGAGAGGAAAAAAGAAAACAGACAAACAACAGAACACCTAATATTATGCCAAAATGAACACTAAACATGGACATGCAATGGGTGGATCCAGAACCACATACATGGATGAAAAAAGAAACAACTGTTACTATTTTAGTCTTGGTTCATTTACCTTTTTCTGTTTTGCTTGGGGGAGGGTTTGGAAAGCACTTTATGCACCAAAACACCAAAGAAAATTAAGGGCATGTCCAAAATATTTAAATAAGAGCATAAAATAAAGGTGACCAACAAATATTTAGAATATCATTTTGGAAAAATGAGGATATAATTATGTGGATGGTCAACATGCTGCATCTTGCTATACTTGTAACTTTTTATCCCTCAACTCACTGATTGAATTCCAAGTTCCAGTCCAACTATTGGTTCTTAAATAGAGCAGAAGAAACAATTCAACTGACCTTGTCTCTAGCAAGTGGGTGAGAAAGGAAGCAAGTAATCAGCTTGTGCAGATAAGCATTGTACAAGTAGACCATATCCTCATCATCATTCTGTGGAATTCAAAGTGAATATTGATGGTAAGATCACGTATCAAAAAAAATTCAATAGGTTGGGATAAAAAACAAACAAAAAGACATGGGATTAAACTCAATTCATCCTACCAGTTATTTAAAAATTACCTAAAGATGTTAAAAGATGTAAATTATCATTTTCCAACCAATTTTCAACCAAGATAAATAGCAAAGCATCCAAAAACATGCAAAAATTAGTGCACCATACAAAGTAATTCTCCTATGCGATAAATGCAAAGAAATGAGAATCAAAATTATAGATAGATGACCTAAAAAGGCCAATGAGAAAGAGGAACTTTCAAGATTGATTAAAGCACTTTTCTACAGTTTGATACCTAGAAGAAAAGATCAAGTAGACACTTTGGGATTGATTCAAAACTGCATAAGTAGAGTGGAAACAGTTGGCATAAAGAAAAATAGCATGGAAAAAAAAAAAAAGAAAAAAAAGCAAATAATTCAGAAATGATGTACATTACCTGGAAAGCTGCAGTTCGAAGAACATTATCTAGAAGAAACTGAAAAACATTTTTTGAGAAAATAAAATCCAAGCAAGAGTTCAAGTAGCCTAAATCATTTGATGAGGTACTGGAAGCTGCTTCATTTGCGGCATCCCAATCATGTATCAACAACAAATGTACAGACCAGGAAAGTCTGACACCAGCAACAAAGCCCTCCACATTGCAATCATTTCCTCCAGCCATCACCTAGACCAAGAATAATGAAAGAACTTTCAAACTATAAGCTGAAAGATCATCAACATTTTTAAATACCCAAAAATCATGGTCTAACTTACAATTTCATTAAATTCTTTCCTAAAGGAAGCATCGCGAGACAGTATAGATGCTTTATCAGGTACTGCATTCAGAGCATCTGACACAAAAGTAATAACGAGAAAGAAAAGAAGACCAAAGGTAATCTGCATAAAGAAACGAATAAAGAATCAAAAACCATTTGACAGTGAAGTGCCAATATAGAAATTTTTTAAGAAAGTAATAATGCCTGCACATATAAGAAATTCATAGTTATGCCCTCCCTTTCGACCAGAAAAAAAAAAAGATAAGAAATCTATACACGTGTCTATGATAGTCAACTCTTAGCACTAATAGTCTACTACTAGAGAAGGAAATACACAATGCACTAGAGAAGGAGAACATGCCTGACATTTTAAGGAATTGCTTGGATCAATGAGTTCTGCCACACTATCTTTCAAAGCATAAAAGACATCCTTCACATCTTTTGAACCTGCAAAGAAATTAATTAGAGCACTAGTTTAGCACCTTAAGATACATATTCCCTTTTACCATCACTGCACTGCATAGATACCTGTAAATACATAGCATTATTAAACGGTAAGGAGAAATAAGAAAAACATGCAATATACTTGGAAATCAATTCAATTTGGCTCAATGACAAAACTAATCATCTTCACTTCATAAGGCTAATAATTCAAGGCAAATGAAACCAAATAGTGCAGGTGCATTGTCTAACAAGCAAATGAATTGTTAATACTTCATTTCTGGCATGTGAATTCTCCATACAGCCCCCAACCTGCCAAGAACTTCCTAGACACAATCAATGAATAAAACAAATGATCTAATTGTTGTTTACAACTCACAATTTCTCGAATATTATATTTTCTCAAGGCATGTTGGTCCTCTCGATGCCATCTATGAAAGAAGGAAACCATAAATCATGTTGGTCCACATGAGATACTAAGTTAGAATGCCAAAACAGCACTATCTTACAGAATCAAACTGCAGCAAAAGGTCTAAATATGCCTACCAAGTTTGTACTACACATGCAAATTTCCATGATGTGCTGATTGCAAATTATTTCTCACACAGGAAACTGCACAAATGAAGAGAAATGAAAACAGATAATGCAGCCCTACAATGCCTTGAATCTTACTTGTCCGAACAACTAAAACAGAGAGGACAAGGCAATGACCCAGCACCAATCTCTCCCTACTCACAACAGCTTGTCGCTCAACCAAAGCACCTCTAGAGTCAAGGACATATTGCTCACAAAGATGCCCACCTAAGCCAGCTGGTTCTCCTCGATTAAGCTCCTACAAATAAATAGAAATCTATTTGCCTCACAATTACACAGAAGTGACTGAGAACACAGAGCATACATAACGATAAAATACAGATGAAAATCTTCTTTGATTCAACAACTTTGATTACTCATTGAAAAAATCAATTGAAGCAAGAGCAAGAAATATGTTTAATAAAACAAAGGTATGTATATATGATGAATTTTGACATACACAAGATTGTAGGCCTCAATAACAAATGAAGCATCTTAACTTGGCTAATTACTAATTCAAAAAGAGATGTCACTATCCAAGTGGATTAATGAAACCTACAAGCTCTAACAGCATATATTAACATATTGTATTCAAATTGAATCAAATAGATACCAAGGTGAAGGATCTCAAGTATCAAGCATTTTTCTCCTTTATAGACCATTTTTGTTGGCAAGTTTGCAATAGAAGACACATAGCAATAGAACATCGTGGAACAGAAAAATGATGTGAAGATTGCCCATTATGCCCTTAAGATATAAAGAAAAATATCATGCTTTAATAAGAGTAGATGAGCAAAGAAAGCATTTAATAGATTTAAACCTTTATTAGAGCTATAAGTCGTTGTCTAAGCCCTCCATTGATAAGATCTTCCAGGTACTTTTGAATGTCCAACACAATATCAGCTTCAAGTCCTTGATCAAGCACAACGGCCTGCAAAATAAATAGAACTAAAACTCAGAATAAATGAATATTTATCTATATAGAAAAGCAAATCAAAAAATAAATATTTGAAATTACCCTTAATAGTGTATATAAGGCTGTTATCAAATTCCGTCTTTCAGTGTACCATAGTCCGGCAGCAAGACGAAAAATGTCCAATGGCTCTCTTCCCATTAAACCCCACTGGGAAAAATTAAAAAAGAATATGAGCTATTGATGCTAATTCATATCACAATGAACTAAAATTCTTTTTTTTTTTTTTTGGGGGGGGGGGGGGGGGAGGGGTTGGGACACAGTATTTCAATCTACCTCTTGATTGGCAGACACAAGCAATCGAACGCAATCAATCTCGTTGAGATGGAGGTCATCACTTAATTTCAAAACCTGTGACTCTAGATTGTTAGGAGAACAATTAAAGATTGTTAAAATCAAAAGCACTCTTAATTATTAATTAGCAAGGAGGAACAAATTTCTAAATCAAAGTTTTCCTCCAAACCTGATGAATCTCTTATAACTATTCTTAAATACTGGAAAGAAATTGGGAAGGCCTTTTAATGGTATGGCAATCAAAGAGTTATGAAAAATTCTAGTTGATTATTCCAATTATTTGGTTCAATCATCTTGCAAGAGTCTCTGCATTTGTAAGGGGGCATGGGCCAACATCCAGCATACATTTTATCTGTGAATGCAGCTGAGGCCATGGCATGCTTTCCAGTGCGGAATCTTTAAGTAAAAGCTTCTTTTCCTATAGTAACTAAGGTAACTATCTTGAACATATTGCATTATAGACAACAAACATGACCGATGGCAACCAACAAAAATAACGAAAAAAAAAAATCCAACTAATTAAACAGGAGGAGAAAAAAAAAAAAAAAAAAAAGAGGAAGGAGAGGGGGTACACGTCCATAGAAATAAATTCTCTAACTACCATGCCTAGAGTGAAAAGGCAGTCAAACATCATCAACATTGAAATATCAAGAACCAAAATCAAAGACTCGGTTTTCTGTTGCACCAAAGGCTCAGTGAAACTTCAGAGAGAAGCAACCTTTTCCAGTTTTAAGAAAACAAAGAAGCAAGATTCAGAGATTATGTATCTTTGACCACATTAAAAAAAAGGAACAAAAAAAAAAAAAAAGGAAAGGAGACTGTGAAGAAGAAGAAGAAGAAGAAGAAGAAGGGACTGACAATCTGTAAATCTTGATCATCGATAGAGATTGGGGCGGAATCCGGAAGCCTGACTTCCTTCGTTTGAACTTGCGCACGGTGGGAGGGCTTCGGCGGCTACAAATCCAAGACAACACAAGAAAGAAAAAAAAAAAAAAAAGAAAAAACAAGAAAGAAAGAAAGAAAGAGAGAAAGAAAAAGAAAAGTGAGAGCCGTGGTGAGGATCCGATTCTTGCCAAGAAAAGAACAAAGAGAGAGAGAGAGAGAGAGAGAGAGAGAGAGGGGTTAAAAGAAAGGAGCGGGTACTGTACCGGGTAGGAAAGGAAGGACTTGAAGGAGGGAAGAGAGCGGCGTATGGCGTGCATGAGCTCCACCCTCTGCGACGGCGACGGTTGAGAAGGGCCCAGAAGAGAGGACTCGATTATGGATAGGAGCTGTGTCGGAGACACCATTCTGCGTCTCTCTTTGTGGAAACCCTAGAGCACTATAGCCCCCCCCCCCCCCCAACTAAGCCAGCCCTGATATCCCTAGCAGAGAGCAAAAGAAACAGAGCAACTGAAGAAAGCTACTGCTAATATACTTAAAAAAACCTTTATTAGGGAATTAGGAGGGAGGAGGGACAGTTGGAGAATTGAATCAATTTGGGCAAAGGTAAAACCCGTAGAAAACGAAGAAACAAAATTATGAAAGGTAACCAGTGGCTCGCTCGCTCGCTCGTTCCTGGGCTTCTATTTATAAAATATATAATAATATGAGGCCCGGTCCTGAGTTGCACCGACTTTTGTCTCTCTCTCTCTCTTTTTTTTTTTTTTTTTTGTTTGGGAGGCTCAAATTAAAGAAAAACGCTGTCGCTGGGCTTGGTGCTAATTAATAAAGTTGCGTTCAAATTAAGCTACTATTGGGCCCCAACCCATTCAATTTTCCAAAAACAGTGGCCCAATAAAGAGGTGGGGCACAGTGGCCCAATAAAGAGGTGGGGCGCGGCCCGGGAGGGGGGGGCACTTGCTAAACAGAAGATCAAATTGTTATGTTTGCCTTCGTAAATTTCGCATTGCATTTTAACTCTTTACCCAGCCCAATTAAGTTTCACAAAATCTTATTTTCATCTTCTTTTTTGCGCAACAGACACCAGTACCCTCCCACCACAACACCCCCCCGCCCCCCGGCCGACCCACCACCCAACCCCAGAAGAATCATTTTATTTTATTGTAAAGCGAGTTTCGTATGAACTTTAATTATTTTAAATTTTTCTTAATCAAAAATTTTCGAGTTAATTGTTGCAACTTCTTGACCCGGGGTCTAATGACGTTATTATGAAAAATCTCCACGTATGGATTAACCCTTACCCAATTGTCGGTTTAATTTATTTTTCCTTTTTTTTTTTTTGTCCATTAAAAATTTTATATTTCTTCTTAGAATTAAAACTCATAACTTTAATTATAAATATAAGTTTCTAATCATTTGAAATGTCTTTTAAAAGACATTATCAGCTTAATTTCTGATATAAAGGATAAGCCTTGGGTCCATTTCTGTAAGATAGAAACCGAAGCTCAGTTTCGCCTTTCAAATAGCACATTTGGGCCAACCCAGAGAGATCCCGATGCCGTCATTCAGGTGAACCGGTTGGGCAACACCTACATCAGTTCACATCAACTTTGGATCAAGTGGGCCCACTTTCTAGATCATGTAGGCCCAATTTTTGTATCCCTGGATAAGACTTCGCCCATAGTTATAGTCCAGTGTCGGCCCAAAAAGGATTCTCCCAAGTCTTCCTAGATTGCCGATTCAGGCATGGACCGGTACCATCGTTGAGTTGGTACTTTTCCAATTTTTGACGCCGAAGAAGATACGGAAACACGGTCTTATCTCTTGTTGAACAACAGAAAAAACGCAATTCGCCACTCAATCAACAATTCTACTGTCTTCTTTAAACACATGCGATAATCTAGCGTGTTATTTTTGTCAAATTAAATTTTGGAAATTTCCAATGAGTTTTACCCGCGAGTGCATCGTGACAACCTTCTTTGGTAACTTTGCAGTGCCAGCAAGGAATCCACTTGGGGGAAGAATTTTCTGTTCATGCCAAACGGTCCTAGACGTTTCTGGTGGCTCTCTTCGCTCTTCAGGCAGACCCACTAAATGGAAGAGTTAAAACATTCCTGGAATGGTACGCTTTTTAGTTTCGTGGTTAATAACTGGATACGTTAATGCCATCTTGTCCTAGAGTCAGAGGAATATAGACCACCTGTTTTTTAAGATTCCAGGGAAAAGATCAAGAATCAATGTGGCTGCTGTTAATGCATCAGCAGCAGGTATTTGATGCTACAGCGATACAGACCCATGGCCTATAACATAGGAACGTGGCTTTTCCGCATCTGACTATTTAGAGAAGATGCTGACTAAAACCAGGTGTAAAATGATCCATCACATCATTCTACTTGTTGCCTTTACAACTCGTAACCTTGTTCACAAACAGTAACATAAAATTATATGAATTTTTTTTCTTGGACCTCGTCGTAGAGACCGGGTCTTATAGATATGGGGAGGGACACTAACACAAAACAAGAAGGGAAACTCAGTGAGCACGATTGGCATGACTTTTATTTACCTAAAAAGACAGTGTGAATTTTACATAATTAAAAAAATAAAAATAAAAAAATAACAATGTATAAATAGATAAGATGAATGTACATACAACATATAATTTGTATAATAATAATAATAATAATAGGTAAACAATACAATTTTATTTGCTATATATCTATATATATTGTTAACCGTATCTACTTTTTGCTTACCTATAAAACACATTACATGTGAAAAGAGAAAAAGAGACAAAAGTCCGCTTGAGCCCTGTTCCGCCGGCTCAACTTATCGGCTCCCATCTCTCACCCCCGTCTATCGACCCTTTCACATTTTTCTTAAGTTAAACCAAACCCGTGGATATGATTTATTGAATGGAAGGTTCTATGTGGTGGATCCGATAGAGGGTCTGCTTAACCAACCAACCAACCAACCAACGATTGAATTATGTTTCCAGGGCACACACGTACGAGCGACTGTTACTCCACTGATCAGTTTTTTATTACATCAGAAAACGAATTTTCTTTTTAGGATAAATGTTTTTATTAGAACTTTTGAATGTAGATAATGGAGGGCCTCGACAGAATGTCAAGAGAACCACTCAAAATGAGTGCCTGTGGTAGTCTTCAATCCACTCATGATTTTGGCACCTGATAAGAATGCAAGGGAAAAGCTGATGGAAATTTCAATGCACGGGAGAGGAGAGACTGGTGAAATTTCGATCCACTCGCTTTCTTGGGGCGAAATACAAGATAGAGAACGCAAACCAAAAGAAATCTAATTCACATAGGGAATAAAAAACTGAAAAGGAACACCCTTAATCCTTAAACCTAGCAAAGGTAAATTGACCTAGCATTTCTGCTCAGCGGAGGACCCACTGGCGTCGATCGTCTCCATCTGCAGACCAGATTTAGCATTTTTAGGCTTGTACCACGCAGCACAGATAAGGTAAACTACAAAATTCATGACACCAAGTACAGCAAGCAGGCCATAGAAACAGTCAAGCCTCCCACTGTTGATGTTGTCGGCCAACCATCCATGGCCACCATTGCTTGCTGTCACCTTCTTCACCACCATGACCAAGAAGCTACTGACAAAGAAGCCAAGTGACAGTGTCGTGAGGAAGAGGCCAGTGCTCATGGTTTTCATGCCTTTTGGTGACTGGGTTATGAAGAAATCAAGCTGCCCTGTGTAAATGAAAGCTTCCCCTGAACCCACCAAGAAGAATTGAGGTATCAGAAGGAACACGCTTAAAGGTAAGGTGGCAGTCGTGGTGCCACCCACAGCTCTGGCTACCGATAAACGTCTTCGTTCAACTAGTGCTGCAGCTACCATTCCAACCGCTGATAGGACAAGGCCAACGGCTATTCTTTGAAGGTTACTGAAACCTGTCCGACCAATGATTATGTCACATGTTTTGATTCGAATAATAATTAAATAAATTAGAAGAATTGGTAAGTCAATTAGAAAAGTTGTTTGTATCTGCACCTGGCTTTCCCTTCCATTTCTTCCACAAGGGCATAATCAGACGATCATAAACTGCCAGTGTAATCAAAATAGCCGCCACAAAGAAAACAGTAAGAGAGCCCGCTGGAATTTGGAAACTTCCAATTGATCTTCTCATAGTGGATGCTTGCTCAACAGAGAATGTGATCATTTGTGCATACGTTGTCCAAAATATGATGGTTGTTGCCCAGATTGGCAATAGTCTGATCATCATTTTCACTTCCTCCAGCCTTGTCACTGAGCATAGCTTCCATGGATTTAAGGCCAAATCATTATTCTTAAAATCTCCTTGACCAACAATGGCTGCCTTGTCCAAGAAACTAAAATTGAAAGAAAAAGGGGAAAAAAAAAAAAAAAAGACATGTCAAAACATCAGGTGAAAATTCTTTTATAGAAATCACTCTGTTCTTCTAATTCCAACAAAACCTACCGGAATTGCTCTGTGTGCTGAATCCTCGAGGCTTCAGGGGTATCCTCATACAATAAGCAAACATTATGAGGGAGGTCCATTTTCCTTTTCCGAAAAGCTGCAACAATAACTTGGAAAATGTGGACTATGGGGCTTCCCATGCTCTTCTTGTACCTATATCTTTTAGTCCCAGAAAAGAATATCAATATGGCCACGAACATTGAAACAGAGCAAATCCCATAAGCCACGCTGCGACCAACTTCGTCTTGTATGTAGACCAGTACCGTAACAGCCATCAAAGTTCCTATGCTGATGAAGAAGAAGAACCTGTTGAAGAAATAGGCCATCTGAGCCTTCTCTTTTTCATCTTTCTCGTCAAATTGATCAGTTCCGAATCCTGAAACGCTAGATTTAAGGCCACCAGTCCCCAGTGCAATGAGATATAAAGCCAAGTACAAAATCCCCATTTGGAACCCATTTGCTTGTACGCATGAATTTCTTGAGTGACAGGGAGGTGGTCGTAGCTGCGGCAATTTTGTCACAGCTGCCAGCATTCCAGTGCCCTGAAAGTAGAAGCAACAATTAGGAATAATGATCAGAAATTCAGAATATTGGAGTTTAATTTTCTCTGAGATGATGATAACTAAATTATTTTAAATGATTGGCATATGTTAGTGTTTGGGAACGCACCACTGCTTGTACCATGGCGAATATGGCTATGGTCTTGTATCTGCCCAAGAACGAGTCAGCAAGAAAGCCACCGAGCAAACACAAGAGAAAGGAAGTGCCCATAAAGTCTGTCACTGTGTTGGCTGAAGTTGCACTAGGCAAATGCATTGTTCCAATTAAGTACGTCACCAGGTTCACTGCTATTCCCATTGTTGAAAGTCTCTCTATTATTTCGATCCCTGTGATATATATATATATGTAGATGTGCATCATCGTTACTTTGAATTCAATATGCATGGGAATCAACTAGTATGAAAATTTGTTTCTTAAAGCATAGTCCTCTTTTTTTTTTTTTTTTTCAATCTTCGGGGATTTTTGTAAACAAGTATAATTGTAGAAAGCAAGGTGGGGACGGTGCAAAAAGATATTTATGGGTTCACAGTGTAGCTTTACATGCATAATTGATGACTCTGTTAACGAATATAATTGCCATATCCCACCGCCTGGTCCCAAAAACCAAACGACTAGGCTTAAACTCTCATTATTTAATTTCACCGAAACAACACGTGCGGAAGATTTAAGAAACAAACAGAATTTATAAATAAATATGATGATAAAAAGTGTTTAGCGATGGTAAACTTTGGTACGTTCAGAGTGCTAGGAAGCTTATGGGGTTAGCGATCTTGGTCCACGCTTTCCCCTCTCTGGTTCATAGATGACGAGAGAGGAACTGCGTCAGACCGTGGAACGCACTAGACGAGAGGAAATGAAGTAGAGAGGAATTCACAGTGGAAGTGGGCAATCTTTGAGGGAGTGAAATAAGGTCATAGGGTTACGAATAATGTCATGGTGTCTTAACTATCTTAACATCCTCACTCCGTTGACACTTCAAAGTTGAGACGTGTAGAGTATAGGTATAACCAGAGGAAATTCGAGTACAAACCAGTTTTCTGCAGTCAATGGAGAAGGTTAGCCAAGATGATAACAACATATCTATTGTAGGCTTCCAGTTACTAGAACCACAATGACAATGTCCTAAAAAACTATGCTATAGAGATCAAGTTGGACAAAATCTTCAGAGTTATTTCGTCCAAGAATACCGATTTAAAGTGCCAACCGAATTCCTCAAATGCGGGTGAACGAAATATTACATGCAGGTGAAGGCGTGGAACAAGCAAGGAAGCAATCAAACAAACCTAGGATAAGTGCAGCTGGCACCCAACCACCAGTTTTAGACCTATCCGCAGGCAAACCTTTTGAGTCCACGGCATCGGAAACGGTCCAACTCATCTTCCCATCCTGTGAGGTGTTGATGGATACAGTTACAAGTTAGTACGAAATATTGCAGCTGCATGGCATATTACATACATGCATATACACTTAATCACAAATCTCGTGTTACCAGGTACTGACCATTTTCAAGTTTCAGGCTTCAACAGGAAAAAGAGAAGAAATGTGGAAACGTGGAACAAGAACGAGAGGTTAGAAAGTTGAGAATGATGATATGCAAGGATTAATTAAGGATGTTTCTTTTGCTGCTCTTGTGGCTAGCTTTCCTGGTTACCCACATGATAGATGTTTTGGGAGCCTGCCTTTTTATAGGCAAAAAGAGTGACCAATTATGTTGAACTTAAAGTGGCCCTCCACTAAGTAATTGAGACAGATCAGTGGCTTGTGTTCTCGATAATGGTAGGGTACTTACGCTTACCACGTTGCTTGAAATAATGGAAGGCCTTGGTGCTAAATAATGGAAGTGTTGTTTCTTACGAATTGATATCTTCTAGTGGTTAATAACTTATATCTCTATCTAGAGATCATGGTTCTAATTGTAATAAGAAGAGAATGAGATTCATTGCGTAATTCATGATGTCTCTTCATTTAGAAAAAAAAAAAAAAAAAAAAAAAGTAAAAAAGGTGATGTTGATTGGTGAAGGGCGGCATAAGATGATAAAGAAAAATGGAATCTAGAACATGCAAATCCAATAAGAGTAGTCTCATTATCACCTTTTCTTTTGTGGTAGAAGGGGTATTTTTTGGTTTTTGAAGGCTGTGAACCAAGTATCCCGACTAGCTAGGCCCTCGTGAGCGTTTTAGTGCTCTTGCTACCCCACCAAAACAGAAAGCTTAGCCTCCATATCCCTTTCATCGGCTGAAAAATGACAGAGAACTTTGGCAATTTAAGGCAATAGTAACATTTTCTCGACAACATGCAGAATATTTTTGACATTCCATTGATAAGAGGACACGATGGATCTCAATATATATATACCTGCATCGAACTGTCAACTTCTGTGGAAAGAACAGGGTCTCGAAACCCAAAGAACAGCTAAAGCAAATGCAATCTGGGAAAATCTTGGCGGTGATCTTGTGTGGCTCGTTCGTCGTTATGACACGTTTTAATCCTTTGGCAGGTGGAAGACGTACATGGCGTGGCAGCGATGCATCGGAAAGGGAATTAGCGTGAGCATAACTTAAATTTGACTCGCATCAAAGTAAAACACAAATGTTGCAGGGTTTCATTGCCAAAAGAGTTGACATAAATATGAGAGGAGAGTAATTATATTCCAAAACTGCATTAACGCACAAGCAGGCATCTGCCGATATCAATCAGATCCATCTTTAAGAGAAATTACTCGAGAGCGGCGACGTAAGTTTCAACCAGCACAAGAAGAGTAAATTAATTTGGAATATTTGAAATGGATGGGATGTCTTCTTCTTTTTTCTTTCGTATATATATATATATATATATTTTTTTTTTTTTTTTTTCAATTTGAAAAAACGAGACATTTTCATTGACAGGAAAATACTAGTTATCGATTAGCAGCTTCCAAGAGGTCTTGATTCAGAAGTCTTCTTCCATTCCATTCTGTGACGAAACTTTTGTAACTTCAGTCTTCAGCTATCACATGATGAATTGCTGCGAAGCACACACTCGGGCACTGGCACACACATACGCGACCAAGTTTTAATTTAAGGGATCATTTTCCAATTTCTTTTGATATATGAAGAGAGGACTTGAATGTTGGATCTGCATGTCAGAGGCCTTAACTTTGGTTAATAACAGCAATAAATTTTTACCATTCTTCCCTAATATATTGTCACAAAAGCCATTGGCCAATCTTCAGAAGCAAACCCAAATGGGCGCAAAAGCCATTAAAACTGTTAGAATGGAACCTGAAGCGCCAAAGGTCGATCACTATAGACCTGAGTAGGGTCACCACCACCAGTTGACAAAAACACTCCGCAGGGATTATCATATATGGTCACTGTTGCATATAAAGTTAATCACATTAACGTATGAAGTGAGTCGCGCCCCAAGTCTGCCCCATGTGACTTGCCCGAGCGCATCGGATACGCAGAGGGGCGGGCCGCTGGGGTGGGGAAGTTCTTTGCACTCAGTTCGCACGTACGCAAAAAATTAATGCAACCCACCTGCACACACAGGGGACACCACGCCATGTAGAGAGCAAACATGCAACATGAACAAATAGTGCCCAGAGCCGAAGCACTGCACCGGCCATTATTTTGGTCAAAAAAATAATTGAGCCAGACAATCCATCATGGGTCCTCTCCTCCTTTACTTCGCCTTCCTCTCCATTGAGTGCCCTGGGCGGCCCCTCTCTTGCCAACCCAAAGATTTGTTTGGATAGTCCATTTGACTTCCGACGCGCGTGTGCCGTAGATAAATAGAAGAATCACAACCATCTCTTACTTCTTTGCGTTGTGCATGCCTGATTCAATAATTGATGACCCACCCACGACTAAGAGGTGTTGAATTAAACAATTATTTAAAACATGTGTCAAAAATATAATTCCAGCAATATTTTCTTTCTTTCCCATCAATCCTCCCGACTGCTAAGCTTAATTAAGAATCTATTGACCTATTAATATTTTATTAAAGTAAGAACAAGATTCGTTCCCGTATATATTCAAATCTTTTTCCTAATAAGTGTATTCTAGCTAACTTGTTACAGTGTTTAGTGTTTGATATACTCACTATTATTATTATTATTTTAATCATAATTCACCTAAAATTTTTTATTTTTTTCCTCAAGAATTAAATTAAAAATCACTTAATGTTAGTGGGTGGGTCGGGGGATCAACGGATACCATTTCCTACATAAAGCTACCATATTTTCAGGTGGTGGAACTCTCAACTTTTCATACATGTCCAGATTCATATATATTATATAAAATATTTCACGCTTTGCGCTTTCAATTGTGTGATTTGCTTCTCTCACTTGCTTATCGCCAACAGCTGGAGGCCAATTACTTTAATTTAATTAAACTGGGTGTTAAGGTTAAACACATCCGTAACTTCAGGTTGTGAAATTTGTAATCTGAGATATTTCACGCTTTGCACTTTCGATTGTGTAATTTGCTTCTCTCACTTGTTTCTCTTTGCAAAGTTGAGACAAAATTCAAAAGGAGAGACAGTCCATTCCACTTAATTTTTGGCCTTTTACCAAATTGCCTGCCAAGTGCAACCATCGTGTGAAGCTCTATGCTCTTTTTGCATTTTTTGTTTCCCCCGTTAATTTTGCATCACAGTGACTTTTACCTTATCCTTCGATCGTATGGCATTTCTTTGCGTGCAATCATCCACAAGAAATGATAGATGCAACAACCAATTGATCACTGGAATCTTTTTCAGAACGATAGGACTTTTTATTTTTATTATTATTATTATTTTTAATCGGTTATCAAAAAGAAACATCAAAAACTATTTTGACTACATTCTCGAGCCAGCCTGCCCCGAGCAAGCCTGCATAAAAGGAGCTGACAAAGGTCCTGCGGAAGTGAGACAAGTTGCCAGTGATGCCTGACACCCAGAATGAAGCTAAAATTCGTGAGTTTTGGTGCTGATCTATTCCCACTTGTACATTCTTGAATCCCAGCCAACACCCATGGCGTGCTTCGATTTTCTGGATTTGGAGAGAAAGAACCGATAGGCTTCGTGGCGGATTGCCATCCATTACAATAGCATTATCTTTCTTTGATTGAGTTTGAAGTAATGGTCCTAGGTTCGTACATGGTACAGGATAATTTCCCTCTTTTCCATTAACTCCTTGAAAGCACTTACTAGAAGAGTTGGGCTTATTGGTAATCGGTCCTTGCCAACCCATGATGAGTGCTCCCCTTGAATGAAACCTTAACCGTCCATTAAGAACGATTTTTACTTTTTTCTCTTTCTCTCTTTATCCCATGTATATTTCCATCCAATTTCAGTCTCAACTAAAATTGAGTCCCCCTGCGGATAAATCTGATGATGGAATTCCCTCCCTCAATGTCCCTTTCAAACAACGTTTCCCCACAAAGACTAAAGCAACTACAACCCCGAAATTTGATTTGAGATAAACATTCCTACCATACCCATAAAGGTCAATCGGATATATGGCGGAGATGCCCGTGAGAGACTTGTCATGTGAATGCAATTTGCCTGTTAATTAAATGATTACCGCCACTAACTTTGTGGTGCATTATCATCTCACTAACTTTGGAAAAAAAGAATAACTAAAATTTTGTATTGTAGCACAATAGTGTGTCTAACTAAAAACGATGTGAGTGCTTCGGTTTTGGGGGTTTTGTGAGTGAGTGGCTCGAGGGGTCAATCTCCCACACCGAAGATAAACTTTGTTGTCTAATCCTGTCTGAAGATCGCAACCACTTCTCTTTTCGCCTGAGGATATCTTCTTGATGTTAGATGATTGATAGTAACTTTGACGCACATAAATCTACTCGAGGGAGGCTTTCTCATTGGTACTGAATGCATGGATATGCCAATGCCACCACGGCACCACGCGTTTCCTTTTCCTTTTAGTTTCGGTGCTGCTATCGAATTTATCTCCAATTCTCGTTCGAAAAAGGTTAATTCGACGGAGTGAGGAACCGAGGGGCACGGATTTGACGCTGAGTCCCCCCCCACCCCACCCCACCCCTTTTTTTTATTATTATTATTTTTTTATTTTTTAGAAGCCTATGATATGCATATAATATACAAATAAATAGTGTAAAATATGCATATAATTATTAAAATTTTCAGCATGCATAAAGTCAATATCCATTTTTACATGTATTTTTATTGTAACCATATCATATGAATTTAAAAAATAAATAAATACATAAATAAATTTTATACAGAATCATATCTATCATGTCACCACCACATATTCCGTTCATTTTATTTCATTCCTACAGTAAGGTCCATCATCTTATGTCGGTACTCCTAAAAATACTGGGGATTCCAAAAGAATGATGCTATAACAAATACCTTTTCCTATTGATTTTAGGGGTTTTTGAAAAAAAAAAAAGGGGGGCCAAAATTCTCTCATGGTTCAATCAAAGTAAACAGTTACTCAAAAATAGAAAAGAGAAAAATAGATTAATAAATTTGAAATTTTACGATGAAATTTATATTTGATAAAAATATTTAATGGGATAGAGTCAGACGAACGAGATGGCATTAGAAGGCCGCACAAACGAGACAGCACTAGAGGGCCGCACAAACCGATGGCAAGGATTAAATTAATTCGCAAACAATGATTTGAATGTAACGAGATTTTCTTGTCCACACGCTTCTGACTCATCTGCGATTAGAGGACATCAGATTTTTTGGTCCGCACGATTAAAGGATTTTTGTCTGTATTATCTTTGGATCGGGTTGATAATTTTTGTTAGTATCATAAAATTTGTTTTTTAATAAGTTTAGTCTAGTGATTTACTCTGCTGAGATGATTATCCCAAACAGTCATATAAAAAAAAAAAGATTGTTGACTCAGAAGAAAAAAGAAAACGTCTAATTTACGCAATGAAAGGCCGAATTGCCGGCGTGACGATAGAGGGCCGTGCAAAAGGACATTCAGACTCTCCGGCCCACTGTGTATCCATGGGCCAACTGGAACCCAAAGCTGAATCCCAAGGTCCATCATCCATGCAATGCCGCGCCATGTCTTCGGCTCGCCTCGTAATGCATCAAGACAATTACCTGAAACGATCGCGGCTCGACATTTGCAAGAACATGTTTTTAGTAGCAGGTTTTAGCCCATCTTTCTTCTCCTTTTTTTCCTCCTGTAACTTCAACCGGCAATTGATGGTTCTTGGTTTCTGATGATTGCCTGTCAACCGTACTTCAAACTCCTCCAGATATTAGCGAAGAAACGCTCGATTATCGTCAGAAACCATCACACGAACGGCCATGTTCACCAACTGCTCGATAAAACTTCTCTCACAAACGCCATCTCCATTAACCGTTTTATGTTCAACTCTCTACGCAAGAATCTCCCATTGCAAGCCCTTGAGCCATTCAAAAAGCACATTCGGCTGGGTTTTATGGGCAACATTAATGAAATTACCGTTGCCTTGGCGCTCAAAGCTTGTTGTGGAAAACTATTGCCCGGTACACAAATTCATGGCTTTGCTATTACTTCTGGATTCACTTCATGTATTACTGTTTGTAATTCGCTGATGAACATGTACCGTAAATCTGGACAGTTTAGTCTGGCTTTACGTATCTTTGAGAGGTTGACCAGTCCTGACATTGTTTCCTGTAATACTGTGCTTTCTGGGTTTCTGAGCAGCGATGATATGCTATGTTTTGCTCAGCTAATGAATTCCAGTGGGGTTATTTTTGATTCCGTGACTTATACCACTCTTCTTGCTATCTGTTCAACTCATGAAGAGTTTCTCTTCGGTTTACAATTGCATTCTTGTGTGGTAAAATGTGGATTAGACTGCGAAGCTTTTGTCGGGAATGCACTCGTCACTATGTATTCGAGATGTGGACACCTAATGGAGGGTAGAAAAGTGTTTGGGGAGATGCCAGAAAGGGATTCAGTCTCGTGGAATGCAATAATATCGGGGTATTCTCAAGAAGGTAGTTGTGGGTTAGAAGCTATTGGGATCTTCAGTGAAATGGTTAAAGTAGGAGGAATAGAGATTGATCATGTCTCGTTAACTGGTGCTGTTTCAGCTTGTGGTCAGGAGAAGAACTTAGATCTTGCGAGACAAATACATGGTTTAAGCATAAAAAGAGGATATGGGAAACATTTGTCGCTTGGTAATGTTCTGATGTCAACATACATGAAGTGTGAGGTCCTTGGAGATGCTAAACTGGTGTTTCAAAACATGGAAGACCGAAATGTGGTCTCGTGGACCACAGTGATATCTATTGATGAAGAAGATGCTGTGTCTCTCTTCAACGATATGAGGTCAGATGGGGTTTATCCTAATGATGTGACCTTTGTAAGCCTAATCCATGCTATAACAACTGGAGAACTGGTGGGAGAAGGTAAAATGGTTCATGGATTTTGTGTAAAGACTGGCTTCTCGTTGGAATCAAATGTTTGTAATGGCCTCATCACCATGTATGCTAAGTTTAAGTCAATGCAAGACTCATTGAAGGTTTTTGAGGAGCTCAATAACAGGGAGATCATAACCTGGAATGCTTTAATTTCCGGGTATGCACAGAATGGGTTTTGTCTACAAGCTATCCACACATTTTTCTCGGCACTTATGGAATCGAAGCCAAATCAGTACACTTTTGGTAGCATCTTGAGTGCAATTGGTGCTGCAGAGGATGTATCCATTAAACAAGGCCAGAGGTGCCACTCACAAATGATAAAGCTTGGATTGAACACCGATCCTATTGTCTCTGGTGCTCTCCTTGACATGTATGCAAAGCGTGGGAGCATATGCGAGTCTCAAAGAGTATTCTTAGAAATGACTGAAAGAAGCCAATTTGCTTGGACAGCAATTATATCAGCTCATGCAAGGCATGGGGACTATCAATCTGTCATTTATTGGTTTGAGGAGATGGAGAAGGGAGGGGTGAGACCTGACTCAATCACTTTTCTCTCTGTTTTAACAGCCTGTGGGAGAAAGGGCATGGTTGATATGGGCCGTCATCTCTTTGATTCAATGGTCAAAGACTACCAGATAGAACCATTCCCGCAGCATTATTCCTGTATGGTAGATATGCTGGGTCGAGCAGGGCGACTGGAGGAAGCAGAGGAGTTGTTGAGACACATCCCCGGGGGACCAAGCCTGTCTGTGTTGCAAACCTTACTGGGGGCCTGTAGGATGCATGGCAATGTGGAGATGGGAGAGAGGATGGCTGATGCATTGCTGGAGTTGGAGCCCACACAATCAGGCTCGTATGTGCTGATGTCCAACTTGTATGCTGAAAAGGGGCAATGGGAAAAGGTAGCAGAAGTAAGAAAAGGGATGAGGAAGAAGGGAGTGAAGAAAGAAGTTGGGTTTAGTTGGGTGGATGTGGGTGATATTGATGATACCTTGTTTTTGCACGGTTTTTCATCAGGGGACAAATCCCATCCTCGATGTGAGGAGATACACAGAATGGCGAAATTTCTAGGTACAGAAATGAAATTGTCGAGGAGGGACAAAGACACGAGGGAGAGAACCTCGGAAATAATATAAAGCCTCTTCAAGATCTGCTTTCCGTTTCTCTCTTTTCATCATCTCAGTAACAAAATAATAAAAACGCGGTCAGCATGATTCGAACCTGCGCGAGAAGAGCCCACACGACTTCTAGTCCTGCTCGATAACCACTCCGGCACCGGGAATGCAGAAACAGCGGATATCTTTACGGCAAAATTGAAGAAATTCAAGACAATCATCGGGGACCTGATACTCCCCAGTCACACATTAAATGTCAGCTGGCTTAATTTTCAGAATCTGAAGCTAAAGTTATTTGTCATTTGTCCACGAAACTCAAACACGCACGCAATTTTTAGACCACCACAGACAAACCCATAATACATCAGGAATACAAGAGATTCATACCGCGGTTCCGTTAAAAGAAGATGGAATTGAGACTACTACTGAGAGAACCCAACAAGCATGAAATCAGAACTGAACATTTAAACTCAATACCCTAACGCAAGGCCCACGCACAGTGCAACTAATTTCCACAATTTGCAATTTAACTGTGAAATAAGAAGGCTTTTTGTGAATTGTTATGTGTTGATACCTTAGGCCCAAAAAGCCTATTCAGATTTTATTAGATTTTTGGCAAAAATCATGGCGTAATATTTAGCCGGAGGAGCAGAGGCCCGTGCTAGCCTGCCTTATCTTGTGTGTTGAAAGACTTCTAGACAAAGGAAATACCAGATGTAATTGCAACTTCGATTGAACCACACCAAATACGCATATTAGTTACGGATTCATCAGATAATAGCTAATAAGACGGTGCGTTTTCTTCCTCACAATGCAGAAGGAAAAACACATGAATCTTAATAAAGGTCAACATAGAATTCCTGCTTGTACAACCCCCATCATGGTTAAAAGCCTACAAAGGATCCACAACTGATGATCCAAGAGGCTCATCACATCGCATACTCAAGCAATGTTATTTCAAATCAAAAGCTTCTCGATGGCATCCTGCATTTCAAAAACAAATAATTGAAATCTCATGTCAAAAATGCCAAATTAAAAAGAAAAAAAAAAAAAAAAAGACAGATTAAATCCCGTAGACGGGTCAAAATGTAAAGTACCTTGAGCTGTTGTATTTGGCTTTTCAACTGGCTTCCCTCGTTTGTTGTCACTGAACAAGCAATGACGGGCCTTGTAACACCACATGCTCTGCCAAGTGCTTGCTTTGAAGGAACAAATACGTATGGCACATTCTGCCAAATTGAGGACAAAGCTGATGATCCATGCTAGAGAAATTCATTTTGGTCATCAAGAATTGAGAAAGCTAGCACATTCATATCCTTGGAAAGTTTTCTAGAGCACAGTTGGTAAGAGTTACAAAAACAACAAAACCACCAAAGTCTTAATCCCATTGGAATAATTTCTAAGAGCTAACATGAGAGAAATATAGAACCAGACAGCTGGCTCATCAACTCAATTCTTGCCTCCTTTCAAAACCAACAATGGATATTGTGAAACTTTTAACTTTGTAATATGAGATAATACCGTGTGTAAACATAAAAGGCACCAAAGAAAATAAGGCAAAACATAAGAGACAACAAACAACAACCGCATAGCTGCGCATACCAGCGAACAATGTGAAACAAGAAGTGATTGTCCCCATGGTTCCTCCCCACAATCTATAAAAGTGAGCCAAAAAAGGAGTCTCTTCGTCCAAGTACTAACAGTGGATGCTGTGCCATACGCCCATATCCACCAGAGTATATTGCGCAAAATGGAATCATTAAACCGGGATCAAATCAGAGGCAATATCAACCAAAAATGATACAAGAGACCATTTCTAAATCAGATGAAAATTCAAAAACGCGTCCAAAGCAATTTTAATGGCAACGAAAGCACACCCATACCGGAACCGAAAAGCCAAACAAAGAATACAGAGAGAGAGAGAGAGAGAGAGAAGAGGGGAAGAAAGAAAAACCTTATCTTCAGCAAGCAAGGGAAGGTGGAGGAGGATTTCGAGGGGTTCGGTATCGGCGGCCATGACTATGAACTCAGAAATACCCCTGTTAAGAGTCTTAGTCGCTGTAGCAAGACATAAAAACCCCGCATTAGGATCCTCGAAGAAAACAAATCACATAAATTAATTAAAAAAAAGGGTATTATATTAATCAGAAATGAATAAGCAAGTAAACTGGAGGGTGGGGCGGGGGAAGACCCACCTTCATTGGCGCCCTTCTTGAGCTGCTTGTAGTTGGCGGCTTGTTGAACGAGATCCAATATTGTGATAACGAGCTGAGCATCTGCTAGCGGGTAAGCTTTTGGATTCACTGCTTCTCCTGTCTGTGATTAAGACGAGACAACTATCAATTACAATCAACCGGCCGGATATAAGACACGGACTCTTAATTGTTGTGCCCACCACCCGTGTAGACCCGCGCATTCTATGTAACAAATTAAGAATGAGAGAAGGAAGAAACGAAGAGACGTAGAAAGTACCATCTTTGCTGCGGCCGAAGTTGAAGAGGAGGAATAGGCTAGGGTTTTTGTCAGAGACAGGACAGGACAGGACAGGAAGGACCGTACCGGACCGGCTTGAGGTTTTAGGTTATTTGTACCAGAAAGAAGACAAGACTCGCTGGATAACTGGACCAACGCCATGTAATATACATAACAACGAGGTAGTTTCTTCTGAATTGGGTTTTTGTGGCGGTCAAGAAAAACGAGGTAGTTTCTTTTGTTTAGCCAGCCATTAGCACGAGGGGAGGGGAAAAAGGAAGTAAAAGAAAAAGAGAAAGTGGGCCTCGGGAGCGGATTTCAGGCCCATAACCAGTGATACCAGGCTTTAAAGTACAAATGGCGAAACATGACCCAGAGCGCCCCGCACGCAGGTAGTTTGAGATGACAGGAGGGAGCGCGGTGGAGTCGTTGAGTCTTGGTCCCCTAATCTCTCTCTCTCTCTCTCTCTCTCTCTCTCTCACACACACACACACACATCCACGACAAAGGAAAAAAGAAAAAAAGAAATTATGGGAGCCGTGGATTGGATCAGATTTTCTACATATATCTTTCTAAATATTTCCTTTTATAGAACCACTATGGGTGCCTGGTTTTTGCATTCACTGCACAATAAGCCAGTTTTATTCCTTATTCCTTGTTTGTTTATATTCGCAGTATATATCTATGGAGCACCATAGGATTACCTGCTCCTCTTGCTAACATTTTCCCTATCTTCACATTATTAGGGGCGTGGTATTCCAATTGTTCACCGGGTGATGGAGGTAAAGATTATGCACAAGATTAGATGTCTCCAGCGTTCGTGTATTCTTGCTCGCTTTCTGGAGTACATATAACTTGGGGCAGCACTATAACCGTGGGATTATGGGGAATAATGAGAAGGATGTATTTCAATGGGTGCGCAAATGAGACCACCGGCAGGACGCACATCTCATTCTTTTTGATGCTAATCTTCTGGGTTCGTTGATTTTAAATGTTAGCACATTCCGCAAGCAGAGAGGGAGGAAGGCTTTGAATCATTGTTATGACCTCAAATTATTTCCCCGAGGACTCCAGCTTGTGCCTGGGTGGATCCATACCCTTCCCTGTTATTCAATTCCCAATAATGTCGTTTTATTGTTTGCAGAAGTTATTGCATCATAACTGCTGGTGTATTTAGATCATAATTAACTGACGACGCTCCATGGACTGATTAGAATTGAAAAAATAAGATCAGGGATTTTTCTCTTCTTTAGGTGGGGGAAGTGGGGAGGAGCTGGGGGGGTGGGTAGGTGTTGAGATTGCACGCTGACACATCCGGGGTGGGAGCCCGGGAGAGAGAGAGGGGGGGGGGGGCAGTTTCGTTTGATGTAACGACGAGACCCCGGAGAAGTTGACATCCTCACAAAAGGTAACATTTACCGTGTTCAACCGGCACTTTGCATCTGTTTGACAGCCCTCTCGTTGCGCTAACATATATTTTTGGTTGACTCAAATTAATTTATAATTTGACGAATTAATTTATTAATTTTAATTATGATTTTTTTTTTTTAAAAAAACAATTTTTAAAAATAAATTAAATAAAATTAAAATTTTAATTTTATTAATCTCCCTAATCGCTGTAATTCAGTCTCAAGAACATTCAACTTAAGGAGGCATGGACCGTCACATCCCAAAAATTCTTCCAAACGGTACACGCGCACTCGGGGCAATTTATAAAACACGGGCTGACCGAGTCGTTTTGTCATATAAGCAGACCATTTAACTTTTTGCTTTCTTTCTATTAAGAACCGGACAAACGCCCCCCAGTCCTGCCGGCTGAAATTAACCCAGTAAACCAAACACATTAGTAAAAACCTTTTGAGACGTGAACTTATATTCTCCAAGAAGCAAACCTCGGCCAGTCGGTTTGAGCCTGACTTCAATGTTTCGATCAGAAGAAGTTGGGAGACAAACAGGCCAAGATGTTCAGTGTAATTGTTATTCGGGATGAATAAGCCCAACGTGCTTCCACATAACCTGGCACGAGTGCCCATGTTATCACGAAGGCAAAATTGTCCCAGAAGGGGTAACCAAGGACTTCCTTCCTTCTGCGACATCCACGACTTCCTGCGGAACCCCAAAATCAGATAATCAAATGATCACAGTTCAACTCCCACTTGCTCCAACGACGCATCTTTCCAGAAGAATTTCCCAATCAAGAAAAATATCATCGCACAGACAGAAGCTGTGCGCGGCGAATCTGAAACATCTTAAATCATCAATTCTTACAATTGAAGGAAATCTTATTTAAAATAAAATAAAATAAAATAAAACCTTATATCTAAACAACACGTGGACGTATAACTTCCACTTACTGCATGCTGATCCTCTGATGCAGAGTGGCATGTTAAGCTAGAGTTGAATGGTTGTCCTGGTACTCTTAAAATCTTACTCGCCCACATGGCACCAGACGATATTTCCGACGAAAAAGAACAAACAAACTGGTGGTCTTAAAACTAAGTTCCACACATTTATGCATTTATATCACACCAGAAATAATAGATTAGTTTATCAGAAATGATAAGAGCTGCACTTCCTCCCCGGAGTAAGCCACGAAAGAGCAACTTTTAGGCACAACAAAATCTAACAAACACATTTCTGCACTTCTTGTCCGGTAAATTGACAACCAAAGACGGAAACAACAAAATTCAACGCCTAAGGCACATGGATTGCACAGGAGTTATTTGTGGATAAAAGTGCAATATACTTGATGGTAAAACAAATGCTTGCGAGAGCAAGCACTTCCCCCAATGAGTCATAGAATAAGCCAAGTTATCCCAATTAAAACAATACTTGAAGAAATGAAATCACACAACAAGAGAACAGTTTATTATTGCCAAGAGGTTGATACATTCATAACCAAATATATTAAAATGAAACTGAAAATATGGAGCACATCAGCACTCTTGTGGTATGTAAAAAGAATACAATGAGAACCTTATTAGGCAAAAAATCAACAAATGATATTAATCTGCGATCAAGTCTCAAAAGCAAAACTTATAGCATCTACAGCATTGCATAAGAGAACGGATTTCAACCTTGATCTCGGTTCCTCAGGCTGCCGAGGCCGTAGACTCGTACCTCCGCAACATATCACAATGAGGAGTCTCCTTCACAAAACCCCACTGTTTTCTCTGCAACTCAAACCCACAATTATGGGCAAGAATTGAAACATAATCTCTCTCCACATTCCCTTCCAAAGTCGCTCTCTGCTGGCTACCGGAGGGATAATCCTGCTCAAACTTGTTACTCTTCACATAAAAATTAACCCCTTTCTGTGTAGTGTACCTGTGCTCGTAAGGATACGACCTCGACAGACTGTAAATGGGTTGGGATGAAGGCAAGAAGTTCAAAAGGAAGATAAGTAGAACAGGCAGCAACTGCATCAATGAACGGATATTAAACCCAGCGGCATTTCCGCCCATTCTGGGACCCATTCCGCCCTCAAAATAGAAACTGCTGAACTGGGCAGCTGCAGGATGCATCCCTCCAAAGAAGAATTGCCTGAAAATCTCATCAGGATCAAAATCGTCATAATAACCACCACCGTATTGATACCCGGAAGAAGCCGCCCTTCTTTCAAGAACAGGTTCATCATTTCCAGTCACATCGTACTTCTTCCTGCTCTCTTCGTTGCTAAGACACTGGAATGCCTTGGAAACAGCCTTAAACGCTTCCTCAGCTCCCGGCGCCTGGTTCTTATCAGGATGGACTTTCAAGGACAATTTCCTGTACGCTTTTCTAACATCTTCCACGGAACAGCTCTTTTCCAACCCCAAAATCTCGTAGTAATCCTTCTTCCTGTTGATTTGCCTCACTATGGTGACTTGTTCCTCGGTATACGTGGCCACCGCCGAGGGGGAGGAAGAGGAGGCAAAGGCAGTCGAAGAGGACCCAGATGCCGGGACCCTCCGGCGAATCTTGGGCGAAGATTCTTTGGAGGCAGAGGTGCGGCCATTCGTCTGGGCAGCCTTCTGATCGGAGGAGGGAGATGACGGATCTTGCTCCAATTTGGAGAGCAAGTCGTCCACGGTAAGAGTTGGGTCGAGGCGACGAGCTTTGGTGACGAATTTCAAAGCGCGGGATCGATCTCCAGAATAGAGAGCATCCTTGCCGATCTTCAAGCACTTCAAGGCATCGTCTTTGTTCCCTTCCATGTGTTTCTCTTGTTTTATTAATCTCTTTACCGGTCTCTCTCTCTCTCTCTCTCTCTCTCTCTCTCTCTCTCTCTTTTACCCTCAACGAAAAAATAAAAAATAAAAGTAAAAACGGAATTTGAGGAGGAGAGGCCGAGAGAGAAAGGGAGAGAGACACTGAACTTACATTATGGATCTTAATGGATGGATGGGAAATTACATATTGAGTTGGGGAGAAGTGGGATTTTGGATATTTGGGAACGACTTTCTTCCACATTCTAGGAAGGTGGTTTTTGTCCTCGTTGTTTTATTTTTTTTTATTTTTTAAATTTATTTTTTCATTGAAAGAGGTAGGAAGGTTGTTCTTTGTGGTTGGTCTTCACTGGAGAAATCGATTGCCAACAATAATCCCAACTGGGTACAATACAAATACAAATGTGATTATTCGGGCGTTGAAAATAAATAAATAAATAAATAAGTGACGGGATTATAAAATAATAATAATAATAATTATTATTATTATTTTTATTTTTCATCTTTTTTTCTAATCTCTATTATAAAATTTTGAAAATTTATTTTTTAACAAAAAAAAAAATAATTATAAGTTTCAATAAAAATTTACATTTAAAACGCGTACAATTTTTTTTTTCAAAAAGTGCTTCAATAATTTAAGTTTTAAAATTATATTGGATTTATTTTATTTATTTATTATTTTTTTGGGATCCATAATGCATGTCAAGAGAGGAATCTTGACTTTTCTGGATTTGCAGCTGTATGCGCAAAAAATTGAGTCTTTCGGAAACATTAGAGGGTAAAATTTATGGTCACGATATTGCTCTCTATTAACTTGGATCAAAGAAAGACGTTGTTTATAAAGAATTGTCGATGCAGTGTACGTCCAGGCTATCTCGATATTTCTTCTCGTACTCTAAGTTGGATTATTATTGGCAATTAGCAGTCAAGATTGGGTTCGTTCGCATCAAAGATTAGCTAAGACGATTTGGATTCAGTATACTGTTATTTATTTCCACGGATAACCAGAGTTAGTGGGGGTAGTAGGCTTGTATCCAATAATGTCACAATAAGTCAATCGAGCTTGCTCGCAAATTGGTCAAAGCTTAATAATAGTTTCTAGCTCACCCAAAAAAGAAAAAAAAAAAAAAATTATTCATCGACATCTGACATCTTACAATAGATGTAATAATCTAATAATAATCATGCTATTTAAAATATTTATTATTGTCTTTTAAATGTATATATTTTATCAAAATAACAATAACTTTCTTTATTATTATTATTATTATTATTATTTTTGGGTGAAAAAAGAATGAAAAGAAAGATCGTAGGTTGAGGAAATTTGCATCTAAAGGCAATGACTAGTTAGTTGTGAGGATCATAAAGAGAGTGGGGCGGGGTCGCCTCAATGTAAATCATCGCAGCAGTATGTAAAAAATCCTCTTGATATTTTTAATTTCATAATTAATTGGAGCCTAGTTGGGCTCCGTGGGCCCTGACAGTTAGGCGGCTGCCCTTGGGCCTCTGGGAGCGGAAATTACCACGCAAATCAGATGGTTAGTTATGGATCGTCTTGTTTTAATTGTTCGTCGTAGGCTTGGGTCGAAACGACGGCGTTTGGGTCCAAAATGGGCTGCGCTTGCGCCCTCGCGTTTCTGTACCGTAACGGCAGCCTAACGTCAAAGTAATTAACGTCCTTTCTTCTCTGCCACCTTTCCTCCTCCTTCTTTCTTTTTTATGATTAGGGTTTTAAAGATAAGCGCGCAGAGAGAGAGAGAGAGAGAGAGAGAGAGAGGAGATAACAACAAGAGTGGGGAGGGGAAGATGGAAAACCAGAAGGAGCAATACGAGGTGGACTTGGGACATCTGTTGGCGTTTGACCCATATCACCATTTTCCTTCTCTCCCTTCTTCCAGGTTTTTTTTTTTTTTTTCCTCCCTTCCTTTTCACTCCTTCACATCAACTCGCACATCTCGGCGCGCGTGCGCACACAAACCCACCCACCCATGTATGTGAATATACTGACATGGGTCTGTGATTGTTGTCTATTTCAAGTTTGCCCTATAAAAAAACGCGCGCTCTGATCTGTTAGGATAATTGGTGTTCCGTGGGTCTGGTTACTTTACTTGCTTTGCTTTTTTTTTTTTTAAACTTTATTCTATATTTTAACCTCATATTTGTGTCTTCCGCTTCTATTCCCGACTGTCTGTCGTTGTTTCAAGCGCATTCTATTGTATTTTATTGTACAAGAGCACGGGTACTTCGGTTTACTGTAGATTGCCATGGCCATGCGATGTAATGCATGCTTATCGAGTAGTTTCAACACCTGCTGAAACCCTCTCTTTTGCACTGGGAGCGAAATTGCCTGCAATTTGTGCTATTAGTTGGTATTTGTTGTTGCTTCTTTTGACTCGGTCTATTGCTTCTGAACTACTGGAACTTCCTTTGCTCAACAAGTAAAATGATTTAGTTGCATAAGAGACAAGCTTATGGGATTCACTACTCCCTCCCTGCTGATTAAAATTTCAAAAGCTCGATTTTGTTCCTTGTGTGTATGTAAGTGAGAGAGCACATAATTAGATTTTTGTGCTTTTAATGTGCTGTGTATTCTTTTTTCCCAATTTATTTAGGGAGGAGTTAGTGAATGAGTGTCTAAGGAAGGGCACTGAGCTGGTTCAAGCTATTGCAGATAGCCTTTTCAACTTACCTTCAACTGAGGATATTGACGGTCCAATTGTGAGATTGCCTTTCCCCAGAACCAAATTGCCCAGAGAAAAGAAAGTAAGCTGTTCCTTCTGCTTTGATGCTCCACTTTCCCTCCATCCCTCCCCTCTTTACATATAATGTTGAGATTGGCTGAACAGTAAGAAGTTCCTTTTGGGCATGGAATTTTTTAAAAGTGAAAAGTCTAGATTATCCAGTAAATGGAGAAAAGATTCATAAGAACGTGACCCTATAGAAAATTGAAGGTGTTGGCCCACACACACGGACTTGCACACACAAATAGTGGAAGATATTGTTTTAGATGGTTTGGTAATGCCAGTATAGACCATTTGATACACCTTTAGAGAAGAGTAGTTGGATTTTAGTGGCATGAGTTGGATATAAATATATGTAGATAAATATGATGCAGGCTGAAATGATAAAAATTGATAAGTTGGATGTGGACTGAAATGACGTAACATAACTTATCATTTGCAAATATTTGCATATGAAACCTGATTCACCTAGTCCACCTTGGCCAGTTGGAGTCTAAAACATGATTGGGATGAGTTGTTTATGGGGGGAACCTATTCATGTTTTACATGGTCTTTTGGCTTTTTTCATGCTATATTGTTGGATGCTTTACAATACAAAACTGCCATTTGGTATGCAGAGGAGAAACCTCATCATTGAGAACACAATTTAGTGTCTCATAACCATCTTGTGTATAGAACCACTTGGCTCAATTGTGTTGGTTTGAAGTTTGTCTGTCTAGTAGGATCTTTTTAGTTAGATGATTGTGAGTTGATTGTGATGACAGTTGCAGAATGGTGGTTTTCCTCACTCCCCGTGGTGTGTCAATTAGCTAATCGGTGATTTTCTCAATATATTGCAAGATGTTTGGTATTTGTTTTGTGATCAAATAGCGGTGAGATGAGGAAATCGAAGAATATGTGGCCAAAACTCAATTGTCATCTCTCCATTTTCCAAGCTCCATTGGTGAAAGTGCTGTTATTATGAACTTTGTGTTTACTACTGCATATGCTATTGAGACACCCCTTTTTTTTTTCAACAAAAGCCCTATTCAATGCATCTGTTATTGTCTACATTGCCATTCTCTTGAAATAAACACCCATGGCATTGGATTAAGTCCTTGTGCTTAGTATGAAAACTCAATGGCTTGTTATGGTTTGTTTTCAGCTGCCAAAGCCAAGAACTCCTACAAAATGGGAGTTGTATGCCCAAGCAAAAGGTATCTGTTCCACTTGTTATTTTTTGCGGTCTAGCTGGGAAATAAGAGCATCTTCTGGAAGATGTTTTCTTAATAAATGACTAATATCTTAGACAAAATGGTTTTTTTTTTTTTTTATGTGAAGTAAATAGCTTCTGTGTGTAATGTTAATTTCATGCTTCTTCCAGGTATAAAGAAGCACAAAAAGGACAAGCGTGTATGGGATGAGCAAACTCAAGGGTGGAAGCGTCGGTTTGGATATGATCGTGTTAATGACGATGAAGATTTGCCCATTATTGAGGCCAAGATGACTGATGGTAATTGTTTTTCGTTGCCTCATCAGAGATACTATTGCTGCATGTTTGTGGAATGCTTTCAGGCTATTTGACACGTCTTATGCATGTAAATGTATTTGCTTTCTTTAGAGCCAGGAGAAGATCCTTTTACCAAGAGAAGGGAAGAGAAGAAGATTAGAGTTCAGAAGCAAGAGAAAAATCGGTTAAAGAACTTGAAGCAAGCTGCCAAAGTTGGTGCTCTTCCGAGGTTTGGCACTTTCAACTGTTTCTTAAAATCCTTTTTTTTTTGTTTTCTTTCTCTCACATTCAGCGAGAATGAACTTGGTTTTGTTGTTAAGTTCTTGCCTGTTTCTTTGGACTGTCAGAATCTGGTATACTTGTGTTGGTATGTTCTTTGGTTTTGGCCTTAGAATTGCCTGTATACGTAGGCAACCTTGTATCACTGCTTATGTTGCATTCTTCACCTATGTGAATGGACTTGCTCTTCAGGCCTAGGATGTTCTAAAAACACTAGGCTGCAAAGAATAAAGATGTTTTGTGTGACTTTTTCCCCTTCTTTGGTGTTTCCCCTTCTCTGTTGTTTGGGGGAGGGTGAGGGTTTGATTGGGGCTGGTTGACTTCTGTAAACCTGCTTTGTTTCCATTAGATCATTAGACACATCACTGTCAAACTAAACAAGCATGTTTGTTCAGCCATATTCAGCTAGCTGCCACAGCTCTGCCCATAACAGGAAGCCAGTCTGCAACAAAGAAAGTTACTAAAGATGAATTAGGAAGTGTTGCTGGACTAGCCTCTACTGCTACAGCAAGTGGTGGGAAATTTGACAAGAAGTTGCTAGGAGAAAGGCCTGTTAAGAAGCAAGGAAAACATCGCAAGGTTTCAACTTATGGATATGAAAATTCAATTCAATCATTTCTCAAATTTCCATTGAAAGCTCTATAATTTTGTCTGTTTCGATTCAGTTTCCACCGGTTGCAGAAGGTTCAGGGATAGGTGCACAGGAGAAGGAGCAAACTGAGAATATCCTGAGAAAAATTATGTCTAAGAATTCTCATGAGATACTTAACATCGATAAGGTATAAGTTAAATCATTTGGCATTGGCATAGCATTTGGGTTTGAAGCAGAAGCTTATTCTAACAACCTTTTCTGGAAAATAGGCTGTTACCATGTACAATGTCAAGAAAGAGAAAAAACGGAAGAATCAGCAAGGGAAGTCTTCGGCTCCAAGCAACTTGAAACTAAAAGGAAAGCCTATGAAGGGGAAAAACAGAGCTAAAAAGAGCTCTGCTAAAGGAGGATCTTCCAAGAAAGGGAAGACAAAATGAAACTAATTGTTACAGATTGCCATCTAAATATTGTCAATTTTGGGTCAAGATATTGCAAGTTTGTTAATGCTAGGGAAGAGGTACTGTTATGCTAGATTGTTAAGTTTATGCAGGCAGGCAGGCAGGCTTATAATCTTTCCTGGTTTTCTCTCTCTCTCTCTCTCTCGTTCATGCAGGCTAGGGTGAGAGGTCCAAATCTCCCCCCAAACTTCTATGCCTGTGGCCACTAGGCCAAATTTTGGTTTCCTGGTTGAGGTTTTCCAGACCCACATTTATTATGGGTGTTGAGTAATAAGTTGGAAAGTGAAATTTACGGGTACTCGATGTATCCATGAGTCGAAATGCATGTGGATTCTTGGCGGTCCACTTCGCAACATAATAAAAAGATCAATGTTATCTGAACCCCCGCGGCAGGCAATTGGGGTTGCCAAGGAAAATTCGTGGGTGGTGATAAGTGAAAAGGCAGTCCGTCGAGCGTCGAGAATGTTATGAACCCTTCTTTTGGCAATAACAATGCTTGACATTGATATTCGCAATTCCGAGCCATTAAATAAGAATGTCCCCACATTAATTGACCAAATTGCCTTTTATTTGACAGTCTGTTAGTGTGGCCGTGGGTGCAGCTACATTTAAAAAAAAAGAATAATATTAAATATAATTAAAAATTCTTTCAATTTTACCATGACATATTATTTTTATTGAAGCAATTAATTTTTTTAGTGATTTAACAAATAATTTTATGTGATAAAAATTATCTATTTTATAATATTTTCATGATAAATTGAATTTTTTTTTGGTGTAATATTTATCATTATTTTTTTAAAAAAGGGATAAGGTAGTGTAAATTTAAAAAGAATTAATTAAATTATATCGTCAATAATTATGTAAATCAAGTAAATTCAAAGAAAATTAATTAAATTATATGGTTAATAATTATATAAGTCAAGCGAATTCTTCTCTTTGATAATGATAATAGACAAATTTATTGCTGAATTATTTATGTTACTGTGTCTCTAATTAAAAAAAAAAAGAATGAAAATCTGAATTAAATAACTTGAAACAAAAAATCTGATTAAGTAGATTTTAAAATAATAAATTTAATTAATATAAATAATATTTATGCTATATATAAAATATTAATATAATATAAAATAATAAATATATTTATTAATTATATTTATTTAAAATAATTATTTTAAATTTCACCCAAATCTTCTCGTGTAAAAGTTGGCTCGGCGCTCCCCAGTCTCCTTTGTGAAGAGGGTCGGTGACTTCACTACTTTGTCTGTTTCTTTAAAAGCTTACCGAAAATCTTTGAATTATCTTTATATCGCCAGTCTCTCTCTTCTCTGCTTCACCGAAGCGAGCGTGGTGGTGTAGGAGAGGGAGAGGGCATCAAAAGCATCAAATATCTTGTGGTAATCTATTGTCCAGTTGCCAGTATTCTCCGTTCTATGGTTTCGTTGGGTCCGTAATATCTTGTCATATTCTTCGGAAAAGTTTCTGTCTTTTGGCCATTTTACTGGATGCCCAGCTCTAGAAATTTCATGTTCTTCTTGCTTTAGTGACCACTCACCGTGAACGCTAATATTTCATCTTGTTCGAGCCGTAAAATCATATTATTCCGGGTCTCCGGCTTCTGGGTATATATTGAAAGCCTGTGAGAGTAATAGTAAAGTCTAAGGCCTTGACGCCAATGGCTGCAAATGGTTTCGAAGATGTTCGACAAAGAAACGAGGGTGTTGTTCTCTCCAATTCCGGTGTGACGCTTTCATTGTTTATTAAAGAAAGCAGGACCAGTGGTGGCAAACGTCATGCAAGCGGCTTATTTGCCAGTGTCAACCAAGTAGGAAAAGGATTTGGAATCATGCCAAATGCCCCAAGTTCGCTAGACAATGCAACAAGTAACAAGATCCTAGCTGCAAATATGCAGATGATATTCGTGTCAACGCCAGAACAGGCTTTACCAGTTGAGAGGGGTCCCGAATTGACAGTAGGAGATATCTTGGAGGTAGAAGAGACAGGAGAATTGAAGAACAAGAAGAGGAAACTGAAGAGTGGATTGAGATGGAAAATTAAGGTTGAGAATCCATCCCTGAGGAGGTTGATTAGTGGGGGAATCGCAGGTGCCGTATCGCGCACAGCTGTTGCTCCTTTAGAGACGATAAGAACTCATTTGATGGTGGGCAGTTTCGGTCGTTCGGCAACCGAGGTCTTTGATAATATTATGAAGAGCGATGGCTGGAAGGGTTTATTCAGGGGAAACTTGGTTAATGTCATCCGAGTTGCTCCTAGCAAAGCTATTGAGGTCTGTGTCCAGATATTCAAGTTTTCATGCTTACATTTATATTCAATTGCCGGATTCCTAAATTTTGACTTTTGTGATTGTAAGCTTTGTGCTTCACATAATTGCATCAAACCTCAAAATGGATGTTACAGGCAGCAAATTCACCTAGATTTCTTTGGGAGTGCTCTGTTTCTGAGCACTAATAAGTTTTATTTTGAGACCCAGAGATTCGTATGTAGACGTGAAGCTGATGTATATTTTACTAAAAGCTACATCTGATGCTTCTTCGCTAGAGTACGTATGATTTTCATTGGAAGATGGCTGTTGTTTCAAAATGGCTTTGCATATCCTAGTACATCAATTTTCACTCAAAAATGCTGTTGCCTAATATGACGGGCTATTGAAACTCATGTTACGTAGCATTGGGCCAGTCCAAAGTTTGTGAAAACCAGAAGTTAACTTTACCATCACATGCATATGTTGATATTGCTTTGTAACATTTTTGCAGTTATTTGCTTATGATACAGCCATGAAACTCTTGGCATCTAAACCCGGGGAGCAACCAAAACTCCCAATTCCTGCCTCATCAGTAGCTGGTGCTGTGGCTGGATTCAGCTCTACCTTGTGCACGTACCCTCTTGAATTACTCAAAACCCGAATAACTGTGCAGGTAGGCTCAAAACTTGAAGGGACTAGTTTATTCACCAAAATGTTTTTTGCCTCTACCAAAACTGAATATTTCATGTCTTATTGCAGAGAGGAATGTACAAGAATCTTTTGGACGCATTCTTTAAAATTTTGCATGAGGAAGGACCTGGAGAACTTTGCAGGGGTCTCACCCCTAGTCTGATAGGCGTTGTTCCATATGCTGCTGCTAATTATTTTATGTATGATGCATTGGGAAAAGCTTACAAGAAAGCCTTCAAGAAGGAGAAAATTGGAAACGTGATGACCCTTCTGATAGGATCAGCAGCTGGTGCAATCTCAAGCACTGCAACTTTACCGCTTGAGGTGGCTCGGAAGCACATGCAGGCTGGGGCTGTCCATGGGAGGCAGTACCAGAACATGCTTCATGCTCTTTTCAGCATTATTGAGCATGAGGGGCTACCAGGCGTATACAGAGGTCTGGGTCCAAGTTGCATGAAAATTGTCCCTGCAGCGGGCATTTCATTCATGTGCTATGAAGCATGCAAGAAGATACTGATTGCGGAAGAGGCAGATTTATGATAACCACAAAGACAAGCGAGGGCTTCTTGAAGTGACTATGGTTCTTGAGCTCACTGGGCCCCTGGAAGAAGGTCACGTGACCTCTGAAGTGTCTTGACTGTAATGATCTTTTTGTTATGCTATTCTTTCATTAATTTAGGATTTGACCAAAGGGAAACAAGAGGAATGGCCTTTTATTTAATGCTTGAACACTTTAGCATTTTAATTCATTATGAATTCTGAGTCCTCTGTCTTCAGTAATCAGTATAATTTTGATTTTGGGGAATGCAACAGACATATGGACGACACAATATGCCGTGAAAGCAAAATTATTTCCTTTTCCTTCTTTGGCAGAAGACAGGTTTTTCAAATATGATCTTTCTTTTTTTTTTTTTCTCTTGGTCTTCCCCTTTAGTTGAATTGGAGAGGGGTTGTTCACCGTGAGTGAAGCGCAGAGTTCACCTCACCTTAAACTTTACATCTGGCAGTCGCCTGGTAATAACAACTACCGAGTGGTTTTTCTTAAAATGGACGTGAAATCGGTGGGTTAGCGACAAGGTGATTTTCTTTGTGCGTTTACTCGGAGCATATTGAGGTTCTTGAAATTTATTGAAACGTTACCTTTCTCTTTTTTTCTCATATCCGAGTTAGTTAATTTCATCTTTGACGTACTTAATTCATTTTGCATTCTTGATGATGAGCTAAAATTGATGCCGAATGTAGCGACCCAAAACTAATCGCTGGAACGAACTTCCACGCATGATATCATTACAGCTTTCCGTACCAGGAACTATGGCCAAGCATCCAGCCGGGGTTTATGAAGTTCCTGACCGCCCCCCCACTTTGCACACTTCTCTACCCGGTATTTGAAGTTAAACGTTGCTATACAAGTTCCGTAGAAACGCACCACGCTCATGCCTCCAAGCTTCTAATTCACCAAGGTACAGTGATATATACCCCTGCAGTCAACTCTATAATTTGATTTGAAATGGCCTCCCACATTTTTCTCGTTTTCTCATGAAGAGGCAAATTGGACATTAGCCCTACAACATACGAACCTCCCTTTTTTTCTGGGTCAACGTAACGAGGAATGAAATTCCGAGATAGCACATTAAAAATCAAATTTAAAGGACTGCAGTGTGCCTGCTCATGTAGTTTCCATCGCACCAGCAATTGTTGAGAACCAAAACAACATCAAAGTACATAAAAAAGATTATCAGACAACAAAATTGAATCCTCCATGGAAAACAAACATTGTTACTGTGATCCTAGCCCCATGAAACTGTTAAAGACACCAATCCATTCACAATTACCTCACCTTAGAACGCTAAAATTAAAGAAATTCACTAATAAAGTGCGCTCACCACTAACAACACATCTAAAACAGAAAAATCAGACGCTAACAAAGAGACTTTTTCAACTCTGCTCTTCACCATCTCCAATATCCCTCTCTTCAGCAGCTGCGGCCATCAGCTCCTCAAAGTTTTCAGTCTTTCCCAGTAAAATCTCAATCTGAGAAAGGAAATAAGAAATGACATGACATCAACCTCTTTCTGTTCAGCAAAATGATGCAGTGATCATCATACTCACCACAAAGAGCACAACTGCTAATTCAAACAAGCAGAATCTAATAAAAACAGGCAAGGCCAAAGTCTCAACTAGGCAAGACCCCAAGTCCTCGAAAGTTATTGATTCTACATAGAAATATAGGAAAAACACAAAGTGGACTAGCGCAACAGGCAATATGATTCCTCTGCTTTAAGAAGAATTAATATATAGAAGAACCTTTGATTAGATAGAGCTCACTGATCATGCAATACTATTCTAAAAAATGTTGGTAGTGGCATGCTCACGTTAACTTACCTTTGCCTTCTGGACAGGTCGCCCCCTTGTTTCATCCCTCATATCAACCGTTGAAGTCATGATCTCTGCATGGTGTTTAAAAAAATCAACTCACAACAAGATCGTTCGGATTGAACTCAGATGATTAATGAAAGTAGATTTTCTTACTCTTTTCAACAGCAAGCCCATTGTTTTTCAGAATCTCTGCAACAGTGACAACCGTGGCAATAGCTGCAGAAATAGCAGAACAAACACATTAGTCGGGAGTGCAATTAAAGGATGTTAACTATAATGTGGGCACTAAGCATCCTCCAACGCATGAATTCAGTGAGATCAACATTCACTGTACAGACAAGAGGTAGCTAATTAAAAAGGAAAAAAAAAAAAAATCAAGAGACCATCATAGCTATCTAGTTCACCAACATTAGTACTCATAAGTCTGGTTGAACAAGCAATAAAGGAAAACAAATAAATGGTAGGTTTAAACAACTAGAAAAAGATGACAGATAAAGTTTAGACAGAAATGTGAAATAGAACCATGAACATCGGGCAGCCTAGCAGATAAAAGTAATATGGTAGTACGCCCACAAAAATAAAGAGTACCTCAAAGACGTCCCCGGAGACAGAAACCACACACGCACACACACAACATCGATATACATATGTTTAGAAAATAAACCCTAACACAAGACAATCCCCAGTTGGGTTAAGCGAAAATCCAAATCCCTCAAGTAAGGAAGGAGAAAACAAAAAAAAAAAAACGAAGGAAAAAAAAGAAAAAAAAAAACAGAAGAGACGATAGAAACCCTAAAACAAGGAGCCGGAAACTTCGAAGACAATTGCAGATCAGCGGGAAGTATTTGTTACCCATTCCAAGAGCCGACAGCTCCACCTCATTGTGCTGCTGCATGTATCTCTGCAAGTCCAGAAACAAACAAACGCCATAAAAATAAAATAAAATAAAATAAAGAAAATATAAGTATAAGTATTACAGGAGGAAAGAAGAACGAATGAATGGAACGGAAAATCTAAAACCCGAAAAGAAATAATATAAGTAAAAGGACAAAAGAGGGAAATACCTTGGCGAGATTGACATAGAAGAACAAAGGCCTTTTGGTGTTGGAGACTTGAATTCGGTTCTTCTTGTGAGAATCCTCGCCGGCCAGGTTGATGTTATTCACTCCCTCCGCAATTTCCTCCATTATATTGTATTATTCCTCTTAAATAATCAAATATTACAAAACCCTAATCCCACCCCCCCCCCCCACGAGGCCTTTTTCCTCTCTCTCTCTCTCTCTCTCTCTCTCTCTCTCTCTCTCTCTCTCTCTCTTCCTACGAAAACACAATTAAACAAAAAACCCCCGAAAAAAAGGTTGAATCGCCGTCGCGGCTGAGAGCCGTAGACTGCGAGACAGAAACAGAGATAGAGATACAGAGAGAAACCCCAACAGCTAGTCGCCCATCCCACCCTACAAGTTAAATAAGCAGCATAAGACGATAAATATTATTATTTATAGAGCGTATAATAGAACTGCGCGTGCTTATCAATTATGCCAAATTGACCCCCTAATTCCTGTTGGCCATGCAGTTGAGTCCCTACTTCTGTTTACTTTCTTTCTGTCTTTCTTTCTTTCTTTCTCTCTTTTTTTTTTTTTAATGTTTGTGCAATTAAATATCCCTTTTTTGTGCAATCAAATTTTCTTCTTATTATAAAAATTAATGTGGTTAATTTATACAAAGAATATCACTATACCTACACATTTCAGTGGGACACATGATATCTACAAAAAATCATCAAAATAATTTCTTTCATTTTAACAACAAAAGAGATATAACATTTTTATAATGCACACTTTAATAAATCCAACTAATTATTCATCTAAGTGATTGCACCAAAATATGATATTAGAGATTTTGATTACATGATATTCAGGACTTTGGGTGTTACATTATGGTTAAAGACTTTAGGGGTTACTTCAGATTTTTTTTTTTGATGGAGCTCTCTCTAACAATTCTTGATTGGTTTGACATCTTAATCTTCTGTTTGAAGAGATCACCCAAGGAGTGCCCACACAAAGATAATTCAAAAAAAAAAAAAAAAAAACAAAGAGATGATGTTGAAATCTCCATCAAGCGTTGCACATAGCCATAGAAGCAACAAGCTGGTTACCTAACGGTGTCAAGAGAAGACAATGCGAGATGGTCAGGAACATCAGACTTGGCTCATTGGCTGAAACTTTCCTTCACAGGTCAACACCATTAATCAACTCCAGTCAATGCTGGAACTTACTGTTTATATACATATGACATACTTAAATCTTTGTAAGATCCATCAGAAACTTGAGAATTCAAACACACCCAGAGTTGCGATGAGCTTCTGGTGAAACTTAAACCACAAAAATAAACTGCCAAAAAGACCCAGCTGTCTATTGCATTTGCTGACACTGTAAGTACTAAGCTAAACCCAGTCATTACTATTGGCAACATTCTGAACAACTTGAAAGATGACATCCAAAGAGTAGGTCCTAAAACAAGCCACATCCACCAACCAAGAGTCCAATAACGCATTCATTAACATTAGTTAAATGCTTTGAATGTTGCATCTGTGTAACCTAATTCCGTCCTGTAGTTTGTCTTCAGCAGCTATTTGTTTCTTAATTTGTCATGTAACATGTGCCCTGGTGTCCTAGAAAGGATTATTGATAAGTTGAAAGAGAGAAAGATGCATGTCTAATCCCAACCAGTCGCAACAACGGACTCAAGACCAAAACCATATCCATGTGCTGCAACCAGATAGGAACCAGTAACAGATGCAGCCTGATAGTCATGGATGGCAGGAGCAGCATCGCCATGCCCATACGAAGGGCCAGCATAGTAATCAGCATCAGCAGAGACAGGAAAATCAAAAGTACCAGGAGAATCATAGGAAGCACCGTGATATTCACATGAATTGTAGTAGCTCTCACTGCCATATTGGGCATCACTTCTGTAGTCATAGTCACCAAACCTGCTGCCACCATACCTTCTGCCCCTACTTCCAGAACCACCATAAGATGAATTTTCGGCATATTTGGCAAGCCAAGGGGGAACATCCTGGTTTGCTTCCTTCATCAGGTCGACAAGTGACTTGGCCAGTGGCATGTTCTTCTCACTGAAAAATGCAGTTGCTAGTCCAGTTTTACCTGCTCGTCCTGTTCGGCCAATCCTGTGCACATAATCATCAATGCCCTTTGGCAGGTCAAAGTTTATCACATGGGATACACGTGGAATATCCAGCCCTCTTGAAGCAACATCTGTTGCCACCAAAATTGGAGTAGCACCACTTCGAAACAATTTTAGAGCTCGTTCCCTCTCCTACAACTCAACAAGAAAAAATAATTGTTTGAGAGATACTGATGAAACAGCAAAAACTGAATTGAAAGCATAATCACATTGCCATAGCAACTTCTGTGCAACATCAGAAGGAAAAGTCATCCCAAAACAAATGAATACTTATGGAAATATTATTTCTGATATCATCCAGCATATCAAATCATTTGATCACAAAGACATGGGACCATGGTAATGGTCAATGAAGAACAAGATATGTGAGATTGTAAAAAGAACAGAAAGAATAGCACACTGATTACTGTGCAGTGGGCATACAAATCACAGGGACCAGTTAAAAACTAAGACAAGGAATATGGGAGATGTGCTGACCATTTGCACTTTGTCACCATGTATTGCCATCGCAGGAAAACCATGCATGGACAGCCAGTTCTCCAAGGCATCTGCTCCTTTCTTTGTCTCCACAAAAACCAGTGTTAGTGCATGCTGTAAAGAGTACAGAAAGGCTTCATTTTAGAGGCAATAATTAATTCCAAACTACTTTTAAATAAGCAAAAACAAAAATCAGCAACGCACAACAAACATCTCCATGAGTCATTGATGAGGAGCATGGCATTTAATGGACACATACCTTTCCCTTGTTTTCCTCTTGGTCATGAAGAAGAACCATTAGGTGGGCTCTTTTGTCCTGATCCTGAACAAGTTCAACCCTTTGTGCAATCAAATCCGTGCTTGAACCAACCCTTCCGACAGTCAGAAAAATGTAGTTTGAGAGAAATTCAGATGCAAGTCTCTGCATTACAGAAATCAAGTGATACCTGAAAGCTTAAGCTTTGAGCTCATGAATTAAGATAAGCACACATATCAGCAGAAAACATTGCAGCCAGGGAACATATCAGAAACACAGGCTGAGACCAAACACGTACTACTACATAAGTATCTTAGGAACTGATAAAATTGCATACACCATTTGTTATAGTAAAACTTTTTATTATGAGAATTTCCATTATGTCACTAAGCATCAAAATTACAAAAAGATTACTTAAAAAAATAGACAGGCAATTCAGGCTGATAGCTCATACACAACTCTCTTTGAGGACTCAGTGATGAAGATACATTAAATAATTAGTAACAAAAATGAGGACAACGAAAATGTTGTGGAATCCATGACTTCATCCACAGGAGAAAAGATGAACTTCAGAAAGATGGGCGTTCGATCAAATGATGTGTAGGAAGTACAAAAAGCAAATCAGTCAAAGGAAAATTGTATCAAAAGTCTCTCGCCATTAGGAAATTCTGTAAGAGCCGAAACAACCCTTTTTATTTACGTGCCGGTTTTGCTAACACCAAAATAAAATTCTAGAAATGAAAAAGCTTTGTCCAAGGACTTAATAACTTATCCACCTCAAAACCTGTCACAAATATCTGGGCATTATTGTAGAGATCAAGTATTAAATAAGGGTAAGAAAGGGCAAATCAAGGGTCAGACACAATGAACAAGCCTGTATCTCGTGTGGAAATGTCGCACTAAACAGCAGAGTCTGCCTTTCACCAGATGGAGGCATGCCCATTTGCTGGACAATCTTCCGTATCTGCGGCTCAAAGCCCATGTCTAACATTCGATCAGCCTCATCTAGGGCCAAGTACTTTATGCTTCCAAGGGAAACTCTAGCTCTCTCAATCATGTCGACTAGGCGCCCAGGAGTTGCAACTAGGATGTCAACACCTTTCTCCAAATTGCGAAACTGCAAGAAGGAGAGACTTAAAGAGACATTACTACAATCAAGACGTTTACCAAACCTTTCAGGAGGCCAGGCCAGTCTGCCAGAACACGCAAAAAAAGGAGCAAAGTCATAAAAGGTGGTTACCCGTTCATTGCACGTACAACACATGAACTTAGAGGTCAGTTAATGAAATCATACTATTGCAAGACCCAAGTTAGCAATAAAAACACATCCAAACATGCATTTCGGTCGAGGAACTGCATGTACAAGAATTTGAATAAGTAAAGAATGACAACAACAGCAGCATACAGAAACAAGGTAAAACAAGATTTTCATCTCTAGAAAATCAGAATCTCGGTTTTGAAGGAATACCAACAAGAAAAAACGAAGGATGTTCAGAATGCATATTCAGTATTAAAAAAAAAAAGCATATTCAACCGATCAATATTAAGAGCAGCAATAACCTGATGCACGATGGGCGCCCCTCCATATGCCACAACAATTTTAATTCCAGTGTTAAAAGCAAACTTTTTCGCTTCCTCGTGAATCTGAGAAAAAAAGAAAAGAAAAGAAAAACGAAAAACAAGAAGTAAGGGAGAAAAAGAGATACCGTATTGAAGAAGAAGAAGAAGAAGAAGAAGAAGAAGGCAAAGCATATTTAATGGACTCTCACCTGACAGGACAACTCCCTGGTAGGAGAAAGAATGAGGGCAGTAGGGCACGCAACCCTGGGCCCACAACGAACCGACCCGACATTCTTAAAACGGCTCCTCAGAATACCACAGATGATGGGAAAACAAAACGCAGCAGTCTTGCCGGACCCCGTCTGCGCACAGGCCATCAAGTCCCGGCCGGCGACTGCAATGGGTATGGCATGCTTCTGAATCGGAGTGGGCTTCACGTAGTTGCACCTCTTTATGTTCTCACTCAACACCTCCCCTAAATCGATCTCCGCGAAGCTACAAACCGGCGGAGGCACGTTCGACCCAGTGGCCTCCACGGGGATATCTTCGTACGCCTCAAAGTTGATAGCTCTATTGCCGTCAGAATCGACTTCATCTTCTATTACCTCTAGCTCATCAAATTTATCAGTTATCTCAAATGGGTCTGTGTATGTGGTGGAATCCGGCCACCTTTGCGAACGTCCACGGCCACGACCAGGACCAGAACCACCACCACCACCTTCTCCTCGACGGCGACGGCGACGGCGACGGCGACGACCACGACCACGACCACGACCGCCACCTTCTCCTCGAACTGGCGACTGAGACAAAGTCGACTGATCATAAAGAGAAACGCGAGAGAAGCGGGGAGCAGAGCGAGTGGAGTCGGTGGTCGGGTAAGCAAAAGTGGAAGAATTGGCGTTTCTGAGAAATGGAGGAACATACGTCGATCGGGAAGTGCGTGCTGGATTCCTGGCTGGCTCAGCCCCAAAGTTATGGAAGGAGGAGGAGGACACTGGTTCCTCCGACGGTAGTAACGACATTCGGCAGAAAATTATATGCAAGTTAACGAAAAAAAAATCCGAAAAAGGGAAAATTTGTTAGTGGCCGAGGGTGCCTAATAGATGGGAGAGAAGGAGATCTGGAGTGGTGGTGGTCGGTGGGTGGGTGAGTGAGTGGGTGTACGTTCGTTTTGTCTGTTTGTTTGTTTGTTTGGTAGTGTGTTTATAAATATACATGTGTGAGTGTGAGTGTGTGTGTGTGTGTCTAATCTTGTTATATCGGAAAGGAGCGCTTTGCCTTACGCTTTGCATAATTACATGGAAGAGAAATAGAAAATGCTGGGACTTTTTGGGATGGGTAAGCGGTGGCGGTGGCGGTGGCGGTGGCGATGATGGATAATGAGAATTTTCCGTCAGACAGTCTCTCTCATTAATACTTTCCTAGCGGGAAATCTGCAAAAACCAAAATCCTCGCCTGGCGCACCCAGTGTGTAGATGTTACCACCACTCCGTTCCTCTTATGGGGTTTTATGGCCTTGTCTTAAATCGGAGAAGAAGAGAGAGTTCAGCCATTTTTCGAGAAAAAGGCCAAAGTTTGTTTCTACTAAAGCTTTAAATCACGAAATTAGCCTCCGTACTTTTTGCCCTTCTGTCTATATTGCCCCCCCCCCTCCCTCTCCCCCTCTCCCTATCTCCACGTGGCACTGCTCCGGGTTTTTGATAGCCAGTGCGTGGTACACGCTATGGAAGAAATGGGGTGTGTTCTTAGGACCAGCAGATTCTGACCATCAAAAAATATATCTGCGTGTTCGCACCTCGCTCTTTTGTTTTCTTGTTGTGGGTGGGGCCAGTAATGGACACGTGGCCAATAACTCTTGGTAAATAGTTTCCAACAAGTGGGGAGAAGGGTAGGCCAGCGGGCGCCTGGGGCCAGATAAGATTCAGTGGCTATGCGGCGACTTGGTTATTATTGTATTGTATGATGAGCATGTTTCCATTAATTGATCCATCCAAAGGTTTAGCACTTAAACATTAACACATTATTATTATTATTATTATTATTCAGAATCTCGTCTTGAGGTCCTTGAATTATACATCTTGTAAGGGGTAAATATGGCAGTTTTTAATCTAATGAAAAAGGCATGTATTAGCGCAATAATTGTTGAGACCATAGGTTCTCATTCCCTTCTTGTGGTCAAAAAAGGAGAAAGAGAGACCCTCTTTAATAAAAGGACACCCACTTGCAACAAAGACAAGGGCTTTGTATCGAGTCCCTTAATTAAACCCATATATGTTTTTTTTTTTAAATTTTATTATTATTATTTGTGCAAAGACAATGTGATTAGGTAATATCTCGTCGCTTGCTTGTGTCACGAATCTATAGACTTATTGCGTCCTAGATGGCTTTGAGAATACTTTTTAAGCAGTTTTCTCACGCTCACACTCAATTATTCGTCCTAATTACAAAAGACCGTGACATTTGTCTTCCGCTTTTTTTTTGTTTTGAAGCTCTTTCTGCCCATCGATTCGAGCTTAGCCTTCCCAGAGAACAGACTAATGGAAGACCAGTGCCCAAGGACAGGGTAGAATTCCACGTCATTAGTCACTTCTCCCAGAAATTTTGGAATTGGCGCGCTACCTACAACGACGTGCAGGAACAATGGCAGGAGCAGATGGGCCACACACACGCACACTCTATCTCTCTCTCTCTCTCCCCCCCTGCCCCCGGTTGACAAATTAATGTAAAGGTTGGCAGGGCTTCTTTGCTCGCGGCAACCGGCAATAAATACGCCGATAAAATAAAAAGGTGCCATGGAAGGACGACAACTTTACTACTTTCTTGGACAGTGGAGAGATCAATAACCAACTTGCCTAACTGTGCTTTCCATTTTTCCGCAACAATGAAACAAAACTCGACGACATTGCAGTGATTGTAGTTAACACTTGTTATCTGAATACTGTAATTTGTTTCTTAATCTAATAAGAATGCTAAGGATTGATGCCTTAAATTTGTAGTTAAAAAAATGATAAATAAATACTAGTTAAAGAGAAAAGCAGTCAATGACTCCCCGACGTCTCTTTCCCACCAGGATCACAGCTTAAAAGCCATAATAAATCAAATCATGGCCCACCATAGACTTTCATGAATCTCTTTCAATTGCCAAAAAAAAAAACAAAATTCCCATGCACCCCACACCAGAACTCCAGGAGACAATAGACTCCGGTAATTGAGCACCAGAGATGCCACTATTAAACTTAAGAACCTGCAGGATACTCCATTCTGCGCTTGTCAATATAGCAAAAGCATGACACCTGTAACTTTATGGAGGAAGGAATTTGGGTTTTTAATGCTTTTAAAGATCAAGGATCTTTTTTAAGGAAGCTCTTCTCGTAGCATTAATTAAACTGAGTTAAAGGCAACGTAACCTCGTGCATGGCATACAGATAGCTCATTACTATCCGAAAAAAAGAATTCCAACGCATGCTGACAACAGTTATAAAGCACTGGTGAGTCTCTCATTTACCTGGGCTATGCAGGCACAATATGTTAATTATGTCCCAGTATTCGAAGAAACAAGGAACTCTCAAAAACACCCTTAAATCTTAAATCTCAATGGACAAGCTACTTACCCAGGCACCATTAAATCTGAATGGATAAGGCACTACGACTAACCTCTAAAAAGGAGAGACCCATATGCTACAGCTGCCCCAGCATGTCCCTGCATAAAGTCCCAAGCAGTTGGAAGAAAGCCGCACAAAGCCAGCGTCACAAACTAATCTACTTCAGATGATGTATTCAATGGACTCAGTTGCATGGCAGATTCTGCTATTCCTAGGCACCATCAGGAAAGGGCCAGTGAAGCAGCCTCATGTGGAAATCATGACTTCAGGATCAGGTCACTGGATAGTGCTCATATCTATTAATTTTACACATCAAACACAAACAACTGTCAGCCAAATGCCCCCAAAATGGGGGAGAATTGCTGTACAGTGTCAAGCTTGGCTAAACATGATAAATCAGCTTAATTTCTGGTGAGCTGCGATTCCCATTCTGCATTTGTCTAGTTCACAACAGATGCCAATGAAACACATTCCAAGATTCTATAACTGCAATATCTTTTTAGCTTAAAGAACACTCCGACGTTATGCCTTTCTGATGCCCTGTGAAAAGACCATAAAGCCGAGGCTACATCTTTCTTCACGCAATCCCAAGTCAAATATACAATAGCCAGTAGGTAACGGGGCACCCGGATGCAACTAGAACATATCAAGCTCATGCAAGAACTACGCACATGCCACCACAGAACCAAATTCAAGTATTCTCTCTACTGAGAAACACCCGGTCGATAACCTTCTCCAAATAATAGAAAGCTTGTTAATCTGACTGGACACAATAATTCTGTCCGGACCCTGCCTTGAATTGGACTATATATATATATATATATATATATAAATCTCAAACGTAAAGAAAGAAACCATACTTTCTACTCCTAGGCATGACTATATGACATTCAAGGTAAGTACTGCAAACAAGAAAAATCAAGCAAAAGAAATGAAATCAAGGTAGAACATGGCTGCAGGTACACGCACAAGACTGGCTAAAATCAAATTTTCGGTCGTTCGATTAAAGCAATTGACAGCAGATTGCAAACGATGTTAAATGCGCCGCAGCCCGTGCGTCTGGGGTCCAGTTCAACCAAGCACGTGACACATAGCATAGCACCGCCCTAGGCTACAGCCCGTGAGTGAACCATCCGGTCCAACCAATCACGTGACACAGAGCACGGCCCTCGGCGGTCATTTTTAGTACCTTACTCCATTTTTATGTCTGGGTATCCCATCATAAACAGTTGCGTTTGTTTTCACTTTCGCCGTCAGAGTCCAGAGATACACTCTTTGGGTGAAGTGGGTACCGGTTTGGATGCATAAGTAAATAGAATGTGAACCAATGCTGAAAGACTTGGGTTTTCTGAGTATGGATTGTGTGGGCCACAGGGTCGGGCTTTTGGAATAAGAGATGGGCCGAGCTTTTGGGCTTTAACGAATAACAATTTGTCGTTCTCCCAACGACAGTTGTGGGAAATCTCATATGCCGCTTGTCATCGATTGACCACTTTACCTCGTGGGAAATCTGTAGATTGCGTGTGACCAGACAACACTCCGGATGAAGATTGAGCAAAATATTTTCCATGGTGGTGGGTTGGAGGCAACAACTCCCTGGCCTACCACGTTAAAGCCAAAAGAGGACTAACAGATTCAATGCCGCCCAATGAATGCGTGCCACAAAGGGTTTTGTGTTCTTCTAAATAAGAGCTACTATGGATCCTTAGCCGAACATACCAGATTAAAATCCTCTCCATTTATCCTCAATTTGTTTGATTAGGCACATGAAGTGCACCAAAAATGCTGATCCTGGACTCAGATAATGAATTGTCCGGATATCAATGGGGATGGACTGAAAGGTTCTCTCTCTGTTGGGAACCAGACGAGTTCTTTCGAAGAGAGGTCAGAGATAAAGACTCTGACATGTCCACAGAGCTCAAAGATAGCGATAGAAAGGCGGGAGATACCTCGCATTTGCATATGATATGCACCAAGATTTCAGCAATGTGTTGCAGAATTCTAATATTGTTTCTGCTCGAAGGCCAGCAGCCTGTGACCACAATCAGGACTTTATATTTCCCAGGCAATTGAAACCCGATCTACCGGCGCCAGAAGCAACAAAAGATTTTAGAATCAAGAAGTAGAGAATTAACCAATATCCTAGGAATTTAACTTCAAAATCAAGAAGTAGAGAGTAAACCAATAATCGACGAAGCGAAACTCGTGAACGCACCGTTAAAACCACGAAAGGCTGTGGGCTACGATACGCTTGGATGCGGACATTGTATAACTCTTCCGTCTTACAGTTGTCTCGAAACACCCGATCTTCCTGCGCCAGAGGCAATCCAAGATTTTGGAATCCAAATTTCGGAAACAAAAGAGTAAAAACTAAAGATCTTTTAAACCTATGAAACAAAAAAACAAAAAAAAAAAAGGCGAAAGATCCAAAATAAAGAAAGTGAGAGTGATAGCACCGAATTCGAACTTGGTGGAGTTGTTAGCGATAAAAAAGGAGTTGCCAGATATTCGCCAGGACTGGTCTTGGCGTTCTCTGGCGACAGCGGCATCGCCCTAACTATACGTGGGAGCGCCGGAGTGTGTGTGCAGGAGAGAGAGTAAAAAAGAAATAACCGCTTACAGATCAGGACTCCTGGCGGCCTCAGGGTTTAAGAGGGAGACAGTAAACGTGTCTCTCTCTTTTTCTCAGCAGGAAAGTCCCACGACACAACAGTTTATATAGAAAAACGTTTTTTTTTTTTTTTTTTTGTTGTTTTGTTTACTAATTAAATAACCGTGAAAAATCTTGGTGATCTCTTTTAACCGTTATATTGTGCTTGGCAATCAAGTCAAGAGACGTCTCTAGCATTAATCTGGGATCATCATATTTCATATCTAATATCAATGTTCCCCCTGCAGACTGCGACACGTCGGTTATACGAGGCATCTCGGTTTACCCCTGCTGGGCTTGTCGTATATAAATTTCACTTTCTTCTTGGTACCCTCCTCCTACGCAGCCCAATAAATAGGAGGCTCATTGGCGTGGCCCAGCCCAAGAAACTTGGTCTTGAAAATGACTTTTGAAGAATGCTTCGTCGTTTTTGTTTTTTGTTGCTTTTTTTTTTTTTAAATTTTATTTTTAATTTAAATTCCACGATGGAAACGAACAAAGGAAGCATCCGGAGACTTCTCCCGCCGTCGCACATCGGCCTCTGCTGTTACCAAAACCGTCCATTCCAAACCCCACCGCCCGCCGTCTCCTATAGCTTGGATCTGTGGACGCCAGTCAATCGCTGTCAATGTCACCTTTATTTCTCTTCTTCTTCTTCTCCGTACAAACTTTGAAAATCTCAGTTGAGATCCCTTCTTTCGCGTAATATATTCTGTCCGGACCTGTCCTGTGTTCTCTTGTCACTGCCCTTCTCTCCTTTCCTCTCCTTTCCTCTTCTCTTCTCTTCTCTTCAGTAAGAAGGTACTGTTTCATTCCTGTTAACATCTTCTCTCATTTCTTTTAAATTTTATTTTGCTAATAGTAATTGTTGGTATTTTGCTTGTTCGTTTTGTTGGCTTTTGTCTTTAGCAATGGCAGAAGCAGTTGTTAGTCTTACCTCTCAGGCATCTTCCAATGCGTCGCCACTCAATCCTTCTTCTCGCCTAATTTGCCACGTGTATGTTCTTCTTTCTCTCCTCTATCTGTTTTTTTTTTTTTTCCTTTCTTTTTTTGTCGAATTTCTGTGTCAGTTTAGTCTATTTAAGCAAATTTAACGTGAATTGTAACAATGAACGATCTGACGCCTCCTTCTCCAATTTTTCCTCTGTTTATTTTATTCTCTCTCTGTGTTGTTGTTGTTTTTTTTTTTTTTTTTTGGTGTGTGAAATGAAAACAGGTGCCGTAAGCAATTTTCACAGTACACTTGCCCTCGCTGCAATTCTCGTTATTGTTCCCTCCATTGCTATAAGGTATGCTGAAATCAATTGGATTGCTTGGATTTCAAAGAGGAAAAAAAAAAAGAGAAAAAAACAGGATTCAATTTGAATGATTCTTTTGTTTGTTTATCAATTTGAATGATTCTATTTATCGCCATACCCACTAGCATCATAGTCAAACCAACATCGAGAAGGATCAAATAGGTTTGGCTACTTTTATGGTTATTTCATCGTGTGATAATTTAAGTCTTTTCATCCTACCTTATGTGTGTGCTGTATGCTCATGTGTCTGTATTCTAAGTTGTAAGTGCAAATGTTACTATTTACTGCTAACACGACTAGCCAAGACTAACCTACATCTATTCCATTAATTGGTAGTCTGAGAAAAAAATAATGTGTTTTCTTTTTTCATATGGGATTATGTTGAGTATGTAAATTCGCTGGCTTAAGTCTTTTATTTGATCATTCAATTCTTTTTCTGTTTTTACCTGGCACAGTCTCATAGTCTTCGCTGCACAGAATCTTTCATGCGAGAAAATGTAGTAGATGAGCTGCAGCAAATGCAACCTGATGATGAAACCAAGCAAAAAATGTTAGACATATTGAAACGGTTTCACTTGCAGGAAGAAACAGATAGCATGGATGAGAATGGTAGGTTATTACCTCTATCGGTTTTGCCACAAGAAAGCTTTCTTGCTTTCAATTGGTTGGAAGGACAGAGGTGACCAGTGGTTAATAAAATCTTCCTCTGACTGGGTTCTTCTCTTCTTTTCTGGCAGATTCTGTCCTGTCTGAGGAGATTGTCCAAAAATTTTTGTCTGGTAGGTTGTTTTTATGACTTATTCATCACTTTTTTTTATTTTTCCCTTTGTATGTTCTTTAAATTCTGGCTTTCAAGTGCCTTTTTCATGCCCATCATGGAGCTATTTTTGATTTTTTGAAGCTCCATCTGGTCAGTGACACTCACTGCTAGCACCTTATTAAAGCACTTTGCATTTTTTATACTATTTTTATTTCCTAGCTACCAAAATACCTTTCTCTCATTGCAGGAGGTCCAGTTAGTTTTGATGATCTGTCTGTAAAGGAGAAGAAGCAGTTCCAAAGAGCCATAGCATCTGGAGAACTTAGCAAGTTGATTGAGCCTTGGGATCCTTGGTGGTTGAAGCCTTCTGCAAGAACAATTGCTCTCAGCAAGGAAGGAACTCAACTTGTGCAGCCACTTTCTAAGACAAAACCATCATCACCACCTCAAATTGATGAATACAACTGAGCAGTCTAGTGATATTCCTTCTGGCCCTGAAACCCCATTACCTCCAGTCAGGAAGCTCATTTCTGTGGAGCCATCGCCACTCTTAGCTGTTCACCTTGTTGATATTGTATATAGCTACTGCTTCACACTACGCCTTTACAATGGAGATTGGCAACAAGATGCCATAGGATCAGCAATGGTTGTGTGGAGTGTCTCCTCTGTCTTGGGCCAGGCTGGACAGCCACAAACTGTACTGGAAGCTCTGTCTTGTTGTTTGGAGCAAACTTGCTCTCCAGAATATAGGCACATGGGTGGTTTGCAATATGGATTGGGTCTCATCAAGGATGTAATAAGCATATTGTCGCTAGGAGGTCCTGCTTTAATCTGCTTACTTTGTGATCTGCGAAGGCTGCTTCAAGCAGGGGAGAGGGACCTGAAAGAAGAGAAATTAAGAAAGTTGAGAAGGTCAGAAATCAGGAGCAAGCTGAAGCTGGCTGAGAGGAAAGTTTATTTCATCATGTGTTGGGTGCATGAGCAGCCAGAAGAAGCTTGGTCTTCCCTGGCTTCCATAGTCAGGGCAGAAAAATGTTCAGCTATTGATGATAAAGTCAATAAAAACACAATGAAAGAGGAGAATAGCAGGGACAACAAGGGAACGGTTCTGATCGAGGAGATGGAATGAATCTGGTATTGTCCAAAGAGTGTAATCACGTCCACAACTCCCCGTATAGGTTTGCGTTGTATTCACTATCCCTACCAGGAAAGCAGAGGTGAAAAGGAAACCGATAAATTTGTATCTTCGTATGAGTTAAAAAATCATGAATATGGACTAATTTTATACACCTGTCAGATTTTTTTCTCAGTAGGCTTCTGGTAAAATCTTTTAGTGCTGTTTTCTGACACCGGAGATTTAATATCATCTACCCTTGAGGGGTTTATGGAGGTGAAGACTTCTGCCTCGTTTTGTTGCACCATGGACCAGAAAATAAAGCTCACTCCATGGGTTATGGTAAGCGTAAAAGTTCGGTTGCAAACCGAGACATTAAGCGCTGCAAATTGAATACCTAGTTTTCCTGACTGTAAGAATATTTTTTAAAATTTAATTGAATTGTTTAGTGGAATTAATAAAATTTAAAACTAAATTTTAATTTTATTTTATTCATTTTAGAATTTTTTTTGATTTAATTAATTTTAATAATAATTTTTTATATTTAATTTTTTTAAAAAATAAAATTTATATTATTCTATATTTTTAAAATTTTAAAATCATAAAAATTTAAAAACATTTTTAAATATATTTTATTTATATTTTAATAAATATATATATATTTTTTTTATAAAAAATGAAATAAAATAAAAAATTTATAAATTATAATATATTTTTTATTAAATTATATATGTAATTATATTTTATTTATTAATATTTTTATTATATATATTTACTTATTATATATAACAACGATTGTATCAATTTAATTTTAATTAAAATAATTAAAATGATTGAATTTTAAATTTCAAAATTTTTTGATTGAATATCCACCCACTTCTTAAAACTAAACTCTGCATTACGATCTAAGTGTTTTTTGGGCTGTCGCGGTTCAGTAGTTTATTGCTTTAAAACGGTGCTCTGGCACTCAGATTGGCTGAGAAATGCGTGCGGGTTTTCAGTTTCAATTTAAGGACAGGATTGTGCTGATTTGACTGGGGAGGAACACCCTTATTATTTTTTCTTTTCTTTTCTTTTCCTTTTTTTTTTTTACTTTTCAACTCGTTTTAAACTCGCTCCGTCGGGTACACAACCATTGTCTCACCGTCGGGGATTTTCTAGGACCTGAAATTAAACTTAAAACAGATGTTCGCAGTCCCAGCAAATAGGTAAAGCAAAGAACAAGTGCACAGAAACAACATGGTGACACAGTCAACAAAGGAAAGAAAAGCAATTCCCACGATTGGGGAGAAGACACAATCTGTGAACCAAATACAGAATCCAGTTATACTTCATCCAAATTATTCTTCAGCAAAATCAGGAAGAAACTCAAAGGAACTTCCTGTGAGGCCTGCCCGCCTCCTCATCTTGCATATGCTGTGACAATGGCGAACAGAACGATAGGATAATCAGCAAGGTTACCAAAAAACAAATAAGAACTGAATCCAACATACACTTCTCAGCAACAGGAAGATCAACTCATCATCGGATATCACTACCTCAGATTACGATAGAAGGCCTATCGAGATGACGGCATTGCATTTTCTACATCCCCAAAACAAATCTCATTCCACAAGTCATAAAACCAAATTGCATTCGTAAGAAGAAAAAGCTCTCGAATGATTCACAGGGAATATGACTCACTTGAAAGAAAAAAAAAAAAAAAAAAAGGAAAGTGTAGGCATGTAGCTTAAGATGTGAAACACGCCCAAAGGGGATTTTAGGGCAATGGGGAGTATGCTGAGAAGCATTTCAGAGTACGAACGAATAAATGCCAAAGAACAAAAATGTAGAGAACCGTAGAAAATTGGAATCATAATAAAAAGAGAATGGGGGCTTTTACCAGGTACGTTGTTCGATGAGAAAGCAAACAAACAAAGGCTTCTACTCATTTTAGTCACGTCTTCCCAATTTGCTCCCCACCCCTTCCAACCCCCCCCCCCCAATTTGTGCGTTCTCCCACATAAATCCATCCAAAACAAATTTGACAATAAGCTCATTCTACCTTCACAGGTACCAACAGACTTGTTCATGTCAAAGTAATTGGTACCTAGAGTTAAAACTAAACCCAGATCCGTTCAAAAAAGAAAAAAGAAAAAACCGATCCGATCGAAAACCGCAGTATCTGAAAATTAAATCCAAAATGAAATTAGGGGAAAAAGATTGAGGGAGGAGGGATATGTTGAAAAGGAATAATTGGACTTGAATGGTAAAGAATGGAACCGAAATTAATTTTATTTTATTTTTTTAAGGAGGGGGAGAGGGAGAGAGAGAGAGAGAGAGAGATACAGAAAGATAGCATACGAATTCGTTGACGATGCCCTTGTAGATGAAGACAGGGAGGGCGATGCCGAAGAGGCCAACGAGAGCCAGGTTGCGCCTTGTCCACCTGAAGTTGTATTCCAGATTCTCCCTTGCAGAGCCCCACTCCTCTATAAACCTATTCTTGTTCGCCTCCATCCCTCCTCCCATCTTTTCACTTCTCTCTGTCTCTCCAAATCTACTAGATTGTCGTCTAAGCTCCCGTTCCGTCCCCGTGAGCCGTGATGAGATATGTATGTGATGCTCGGTTTAAAAAAAGGCTTCTTGGTCCAAACAATAACCCCAAAAATTAAATAAAAATAACCAAAAAAAAAAAGGGCTTTTGTTTGTTTGGGCTCAGATAAAAAGAAGAGATTAAACTCTATGGGCCAGAAAACCGCAAAAAAAACAAGGCCTGTAGCATGCAGGAAAAGAGATAAGTGGGACATCTATCTTGGATTATATTTGGACTTCATCGTATTAAGTAGAAGATGATAAGCCCATTAGATTAATAATATTAAGAAGCGTCGCTTTTACGCCGTGCAGCAGTGCACCCGCACCCGCACCCGACCCTACTAGAAAAACAAAGCCCTCCACGAAATGTTTGCGTCGCTTCCAGTCCATGGCGGCGGAGTTGACTGAAATCCAGTGCCAAGTGGTTCGTTGCTCCAATTTTTTCTTTTCGGGACCAAAAACAGTGTCTGACAGCCTTTTCTTTTTTTTTTTTTTTTAAAAAAAATTAAAAATAAATACATATTATTATATTTATAAATTAAAATAATAAATTATTAATTGACACTTTTATTTAATTTTTTAACTAATAAATTTAAAAATTAATTTAGTTTCTATACATATTAGAATGGGAAATGAAACTCAAGCAACCCAACAAAAAATCAAAAGAGAAGAAGCGGTTTATCCTCCGACGGACGTGTCAGGTCGCCAATATTCGAAGATACTTTGATTGTCCGTCATCATTGTTTCCGATCCATCATTCTCCTTTCGAGGATCACGATCGCTTCAGTTCTCAGTCAGTAGACGGCGAAGGTAGCCGGTGACCATCCACAGTCTCCCCTGCTTCATTTCTGTCACATCATCAAAGTATCGTTGCTATGGGCCTCGAGGCACCTGTCGAAAATAAATACGTTGGCATCGGACGAGCTTTGGGCCCAATTCCATTCGCAAATACCATGCAAACCGCGAGATCCGCATGCACCTGTACGTACTGTTTTTAAAAACGGGATAATGATCAATCTCTCCCAACGCATGCCATTAAATGCTGATTCCCCCCCTCCAGTCCTCTGTTCTCAGTTCTCAGTTCTCAAAGAATCGTGCCTTAACCACTTCATTGACAAGATATTTTGCCCGATTATTCGTCCATGAAATGACGACGAGCGAGGAAATTGAGATGGTTAATTGCTCTTGAACTGGAATGAATGCTTTTAACTTAATTACCATGCGTACGCTGACATCGATCGGAACAACCCCACGGGACCTTATCGGTGTAGGGGTTGTGGTCAGCCAGTAGCTATTATGGACCAATGACAGGCCCGGTTGATTGGAGCCCATTTTGATGAAAAGAAAAAAAAATTGGGTCCACTTTATTAGAAATAGACTAGACAGATGGGGAAAAAAAAAAAAAAAAACAAAGACAAAAAACAAGAGAAAGAAAGAGACTAGGATATAAACATGGTTTTTGGCAAAGCTAATACTCCCGTACAATCTAAACATGCCTTTCACATTTATTGCCATTGGAAATTCTTTGTTTTGTTTTTTTTTTTTTTAATTTATTTCCTTTTGTGGCCCATTAATACGCTGTGTATATTGTAAGGCACTGTCTGTTGATGAAATGAGTTATGCTACCTGGGGGGAAAATATAGTGTCCGCAGGCTCTGCACCGGAAAGGTGCGTAGCTATCTATCTGTTGGGGGAAAGAGGTTTAAAGTCGATGCTGCTGCGTAGAATCTACAATTTACTAAACTTTGCAAAACTCGAATTTGTCACCATCACCACAATTTGAAAAAAAAAAAAAAAGTTGTTTAAAAAAAAAAAAAAACAAGCCTTGTCACTCGGAATGTTTCCTCATTTAGTGGGGTGAACACCATTCGTGCTCCCAAAATTTCCTCAGAACTAGTTAAGAATTAATCATGTAGGTTGGCAACGGAAGTGAGGAATTCGGGAATCAGGATAATTCCTTGTTCACTTTTCAAGCTGGGGGAGGAGGACCCGTAAATGCTTATTGCTTAGTTTCTCGTTACCCAAAAAAAAAAAAAGAAAAGGTGAATACTTGTACTTAATGCTCCAGTTTGTTTCCAAACTAGAAGTTACTAAATAAGTGGACTGAATTTATTTTTCAATCGCTGACCAAATCAACCAATATAAACTCTTTTATAATGATTTTATTTTACGTGGAAATATTTAACTTGTTACCTTCAACGCCTCGTTTTATGCGCCTGTTTAATTTAAACGATTTAGACACGCTATCCAATTTCATTATATGTGTGTGTATACACACACAAACATATGTATGCATGTATGTAAACTAAATTCTGAAAAGCTTAACCAGCTTGCTTCAACATTCCATGTGATCGATGGACGGCTTTAAGGTGTAGGGACCAATGTCTAATCCTCGCTTGTATATGGTAACGTCATCGTAAAAAGAGCTCCAGGCTGCGGTCATGTGCCTATGTCCCTGTATGTCATGAGCTGAAATTGTGGCAAACGTGAGAAGGATCAAAGGGAGGTAGAAGCTTGACGGTAACTCCCCCATGTTTTTTCCACGTACTCAAATATTTGCGTCTGCATTTTATCCTGACAAAAAAGGTATGTGCTCTTTTCGATTAAATAAAATTGTAGCTCCATAATTGCTTCTAAACTCTTTAACGTTATAATTATTCATGCCAAAATATCACTTAATTCTGGTAATATTCAAACAACACGCATATTACAAAAGAATTAATTAAATAAAAATATTGATAAATAATCTTTAATTTTAAATTATAAGTGTAATAATTAACCCGTATTTAAAAAAAATACTAAAATTAATACCTGTTATGAAGGACTGTATGTATAAAGGTAAATTCTTGATGGGACCTTCCGACAATTTAATGTCAGCCAAACAATTGTGACACTAGTTTATTCTCTAGAGCATCAAAATTTAGTCAACATGATTTGACTTTTTATTCCCCAAAAACTGATTTTTGCTCGTTAAAATGAAAAAAAAAAAAAAACTACTTTTGATTAAAATTCTATGCTCTTGAGTAGGCTTGCAAGTTGTTTTGAAGTGCAGTTTTTTTTTCCAAATCTGAAATGACAATAGCTAGCCTGTAGGAGTTACGAATGTGTTACGAAAGAGGTGCACACAAACGGGGCTTTCAAGTTGTTTTTGCACTGCAGTTTTCAAAATTTTTTTAACGACAGTCGCTAGCCCGTCGGAGTCACCAGTCAAGGCGTCGTTTTTACTTGTCCTGTCAGGGATTGGGTAAAAATTAGAATGCGATGGATTATATGCTTTCTTTTCTGAACAAAATCTACATGTGGGGTCCATGACACCCCGATTTTTAATCAAACAGTAACATGGATGAATTCAGCTTGCCCGGCTAGCCATCGGCAGCGACCTGAACGCTTGACAACCCACAGACGAAAACTAACAAACACAGTGAGCACCCCCAGTCCACTCCATGCTTTCTTGGCAATATGGAGGACATCTACTTGTCAATCTAACCCCACATGTCCTCGAATAATTTTCCAAGTTTTGTACCCTCTAGAAGACACGGGGGCCATGGAGGACTTCACCCGCAAAACATTAACTGCGTGCAGCGAAAACCAGCGTCCATTCCTGCCTCGTTCTTCACCCACAAAGCCAGCAGACTGTCATTCCCCCCTCTAAAATTATGAGCATCAAACAAATATGCATATGGGTCATATGTACGTTTTCAAACCAAAATGGAAAAAGAATAAAAACATAAGCAAAGTGTTCCGTTCTCTGGTGGTTGCCATTTGGTACTCGTCAAGCCTTAAAACAATTATGGAACTAGAAAGACTGAAAATTACGGGGTCAAAGCCTTCAATGAGGGATTTCTGTTTGTCGTTTCCTGATATCATATATAATGCTGATACGAAGACTGAAGAATTCCACATTGGATTGTTTGTAAAGTTGAATTAGAGCGTTCCTATTGATTCTCATAAAATCAGGTCCTACTTTTTTGTTGGGCTTTGTTTCCAAAATTCGAGGGCATGCATGTGCCATGTATACCGCTGCTTATTTTTTCCACTACGTGCCAGCAAAGGGAAAAAGGGGTGTTTTTTTTTTTTTTTTTTCCTTTTTTTCCCATTGGACTGAGAGATAATATAGATAAGGTTGTATGGTATTAAGTCGTCTATATATGATGAAACTGGAAGTTGTCAAGAGAAGACAATGACTGAGAGCTGCCTTCAAACACGGAATCTTAACAAAAAGATGATAGATATACAAAATGCATGCACAAATATTCTCTTTACTAATTAGGTCAATTTTAAGAATGAAAAATTGCCAAGAGTAAATGATACAATATATATATATATACTATATATATTATATATATATATAACAAATAAAAAATGAGTCGATGATTAAAATAACAATAAAAGAGGAATTTAAGATTAGTATAATTAAATTCCCACCCCGCCCCTTCCCCCCTCCCCCCAAGAGAAAAAAAAAAAATCAGCGTAATTAAATGGATGGTATATCGGGTGAAGGGATATTATCAATATGCACGCGAGACATATAATTAATATATCAATCATCAAAATTAAGAAGAGGGAAATATTAAGAAAAAAAAAAAAAAAAACGCCGAGATCACGTCTGTTCTACCTCATAAGTCAGACAATTACAGGTCTCCTGATCACCAAAATTCAACTTTGACGAAATTAGTAGTCCTGTGACCCATCGACTGCTTGGATTTGTTGCCATCTTTTTGACTTTATTCAAGTTTGAATTTTGTGTGAATGAGTGCACTGCTTAGGTGACCGAACAGATAAACAGACTGATGATCAAATTTTTTGACATGAAAATTTTCGTAAATCAACGTCATTTCATTTTTGTGGAAATTAGATTCCAGAACTGGCATCTGGTAACAGTTGATGTGTAATGTGTTACGGTAATATTGTGTGGGTGCGTGTGCCTGCGCCTGTGCGTGTCCATGACGTGTAGTACTCGCGTGACGACAGGCGATACTGCAAACCATCTAGATTTTGTGAATTAATTATCATCGGTTCAAACAATGAATGGAAGCTTAGGGGAAACGGACAAATAATTAATTAACTCTAGGAGGGCCGTCGACCCTACTCTAACCCCAGGTTTGGTGCAATAACACCAAATGAGGCATTGGTAGTATAAAACACATCTTATTCTTGAAATTGAATTGAACCCTCCGATCCGATCCCGCATGCATAATTTCGTATCTTAGACGGAGGGGATAGAGCGTAACATCACCGGCGTTCGGATGAAGCGAGAGTACAGCTGGGTGAGCGATAATTTCAATAATTTGTATTTCTTTTTTTTTTTTTTTTTTTTAAAGAAAAAAGAAAAGGGTATTCTAGTGATAGGCCCCATCTTCCTTTCCTCTCTTGCCAAAAGTCAAAAGCGGCCATCTAATCGAAAGTTGGAAGGCCCAATTCCTGATGAAATAGCCTTTTCCCAATATTCCGCTTGAAACTTGGGACGAATGACATGATCGGCCGCTTCTTAGCAATGATCATAACCAATCCAAGCTTTACGCTCTTTAAAAATAAAAAGGAGAAACAAAATTTCTCTACTCCGTGGCACATTCAGAAATGCAGGAAAATTCATTTGTAAACAGTTAATTGCAAATTTATTACATATAGAATTAAATTGCAAAATTTTTCGGTCAATTCTGGGGAGTAGTTAACGGTTTTTAGCCTATAGAGTATCGACAAAACTGGTAAACTCTGTTGAAAAAGAAAATTAAATAGGAAGGGAAAAAAAGGGGGGGGGGGAAAGAAAGAGAGGGACAAAAATAAATAAGAGAGAAAACCATACCATAGTAGTAATCGTAATTTATTATTTAATTAAGATATAAGAACGGCAAGCAGGGTCAGTCCACGAAAAGAGAAAAATCAAAACAAAAAAAAAAAATTGCAAGTGGAGAAAATAATAATAACAAAATTAACAGGTAGCTATCGCGTTGTCAACTTTTCTTTGGTTTGACATTCAATTTCCAACACGTACGGTCTTGGGGTAGTCAAACCTCAAAGCTTGCTGAGTTGCTTGATTACTCAGAAAGCAGTTCCATTACGTTACCCTCTCTAATCTATTAATTTAATTTAACTTGTGTATTTACCGTAAAAGGATGTGAACGTTTGACCAAACGAACAAGGTAGTTGGCTGCGAAACGAAAGTGCCGTGATCTTCCGGGTAAATCAATTTGGCGAGAACAAATTAGGTGTGGCGGCAAATTATTTCACATCTATGAAATGTTATAATAAATTAACAGGTCAAGCCAAGAAAACACAGGGAATTAAAAAAACCCGAGCTGTCCGCATCGATCACACGCGCACTGCCCCGTGCCCTAAGCAGCCAACGTGTTATAATTTACCATGGCAGCCGAAAGAGCGAGGTTTTTGTGCCATTAAACAATAAGATTTTCTTTTCCTTTTTTATTTTTATTTTTTTATTCCTTTCTAAATCTCTAACTCTAACCAACGAGGCCCGCTTGCTTTAATCATTACGGAGAGACCAAAGAGGGTGGGCTCTTTTTTTTTTTTTTGCCCCGGGGGGGGGCGGGGCAGCGAAGCTTCAGCCTTTGGTAGTCAAATAAGTCGATGCTCAGATTTTGACTCTTGGTGAAACAGTGTCAAGTGTGACATTATTTTAATCGGTTGAGACGGGGATGTGTTGCATTTCAAGATCTACCCAAAGCCCCTTTTGATAAAGGTTTCAAATAAGTGCGGCCGTACATTAATTAGGCATGTCACCAAGTCAGGCAGGCCAATTGGGACCGAAAATCGCTTGCAACTGGAGAGAGAGCTCAATGGGTGTGTAATTCCCCGCACTGACTATACAGTGTCCCAACGGCGCTGTTTATTTATTTATGCAATTATTGCACCTTTTAATTATTCGTACGCCGGAACAATTAAACAGACAAAACTGCCACATAAATAAATTGTTTCCATTTGATTTTTATCTCGTAAGTTGCTGTCCACAATACTGTTTCTTTAGGTAGATCGGTGGAGTAGTATTATATTCGATTTTTTTATTCCGATGTACCCAAAAAAAAAAAGAAAGCCATACAAGATTTTAAGTTACAAAATATCAAACTTAATACTCGATAATTATTTACCCTAATTTGATAAACAATTTTGCTTTTAGTAAAAAAATAATATGAATATGTTTGTAAATCATAACAGTGATATTCTGATATGTTGTTTATTAAATTACACTGTATTTAATACGTTTATTCAATTTAATGACTGATTTTCAAATATAGCACTTTAAACAAAAAAAAAAAACAAAAGAGAGAAAAAAAAAAATAAAGGATCTAAATTTTCTTTGTTTATGAGGAGAAGCGCGATTGGGACCCGGAATGAATTGGAAGATGGCATCATCGGTTGTTTTTAAATCCCTCTTGTTATCAGAGATAACAAATCTAACCAACTAATCAATAGACCCACTAGTCGGTCATAAAGACGAATTGAGCACCAAAATATTGCTGATTTTGGGGGCCTAGTCACTTGGTATGGCCCCGTACTTCAACATTGTCTGGAGTGCTGCAGAGTACCAAAGAAAAACAAATAAACCTTTGCCTGCAATTTCGGCGGGGATGCCTCCCTCCCACAGGGCAACAAATACTCTATATATATATATATATATATATATATATAATTTGAAGCAATTCAATTAACAAGGCGTGAGATTCCTCTTGGATAACGACGGCTTTAGGTTTAAAGCAGCATCCTTGTTTAATTTCGTATGTCTAGTACAGTACGTGTAATGTTAGCTCGCCTAACATTGCGTTGTGCGGGGTGGCACTGCATGCCTCAAATATTGCACATTGACTATTGCATGTGTTTTATCTTTCAAGCCACCGTCCAGGTTGGGAATGATCAGTGAAAAAGACAGAAAACGAAAAAAGAAGTAAAGATTAATGAATATTCCAAAGTTAAACAGCGACAAAGAGATGGGAGACGATAACTATTTTAGTTAATTAATCAATCCGAAACATGACAGGATATTGGAACTTGGGGATCGGGATCAACACAATGCGGTAAATGTGACGGTGTTCGACTTCCACGGGGACAGACAACCAATGAACCGGATAGATAGATAGAATATCACAATTATAGAGTCCATGGTTACAATTAATAAATCGAAAAAAAAAAAAAAAAGAGAGATAAAAATATTTACAGAATAACATAATAATAATAAATTAATGATGTCTCATTTATTTGTACAAATAAATTCAATGAACTAAAAAAAAATTAATTATAATACTTTTTATTATTCTTATATTGTGTCGTATGTAATGGTGCTCTGAGAAATTTAATTTGGTGTCCAGAGGATGAGGGGAATAAAACATGGATGGTTGAGGAACCGTGCGGTCAAGTCAAATAGGTTCATTTGGAGCAAAAGAGCGATGATGGCCATGGTCAAGGAAAAAGGTCCATATACTGTGCAGACACTACAAAAACATTTGTCGTTTTGCGTGACTAGTGGGGGTTGGCCGATGCGCTTTAATCATCAAAATCATAATCCATTAAAAATTTTCTTCTCCTTCTCCTTCTTTTTTTTAAATAAATAAATAAAAAAAAGATCGCAATGAGGGGCAACTTGAGAATATATAAAAGAAAATAGGAGTCGAGAAGTAATAACGGGCAGGGGAAGGCGGGGCAGGGAAGGGCAGCATAGGAATAATAAACCAGGGTTAAGGAAAATAAAAGAGAAACATTGACAATAGTGGTTAAAGTTAAAACCAAAATCATCAGGTCAGCTGGACAAAAGTGGATTGGGGGTGGGGTTGCGATGCAATAGCCAATAGGTAGGGAAGGGGGGCAAGGAGGGAGGGGCCGTTTTCAAGGACAGTGGGACAAAAGAAAGCAAATAGAAGTGCTCACACAAAACACAGACACACGCACGCGCGCAAGTTCACAACGCATACATAGAAAGCAAGGGGGGGGGGGGGGGGAGAGAGAGAGAGAGAGAGAGAGAGAGAGAGAGATGGGGGGGGGGGTGGAGAAAGGGGGAACAAGAAAGAAAAGGAGAGGAAGAAAGAAAATAAGATTTGTCTGGGTAATGTAGGGGAAGATGGGGGCAGCATTTTGGTCTCTCAATGAACTCAACTCCCTTTCAAACCTCCCCACAAAACCATCTCCACCCTTTCTTTAAAATCTTTTTCCCTTTCTTTCCTTTCCCCTCATAAAAAAAAAATTCTTTTTTTCCCTTTCTTGGTTTTCCGTCAGTCTGTCGACCATTTTACCGGCGACCCTTTTCCGGCGACTTGGGGGGCCGGAATTTCTCGCCGGGGTTAACTGACTCATTCGTTGACTTGCCAATTCCAGCAATCTTTACTCTCTCTCCCTCTCTTTCAAATATTTGTGAAATATGTTTGCTTATTAGTTGCTTTCTTGGCGTTACTTCAACTGATCTGAACGGCTGAAGCTATAAGCCGAAGAAGGAAGTTTGCTTTCTTGACATAATAAAGAAAGAAACTATGGCCAAGTGACAGAAACTATTTGGTTCAAGTACTTTCTTTCTTTGATAGGGTTCCGCCGGAACAAGTCAATGAAGATGCCGACGAACGGTGCCGCCGGTGTACCGGCCGTCACCGCCACCATTGGAAATCTCGCCGAAGGTCATCTCTTACCTTTTTTTTATTTTTTAATAATAAATTTTCTTATTCACAGTTTATGCATAATATCATATAGGCATAAGGGCTGGACATGCTTTCTCTGTCAATTTCTAATTTTCTATCGGTATTTATCATGAGTACTATATTAGCGGGTCTTCTAGTTTTGATTTGGTTTTCTTTACCCGGCCCGGGTATATATATAAAAAGACTCTGCTTTTCCGGGGAATTCCATGTTCCCCTCCGTGGAACAGTAGAAGTAAAACAAAAGGTAATCATCGAGAGATATAATTTAAAGAAACTGGATAGGGGAGCGAGAGTGGAGATTGACGCGTGCGGAGGATTGCAGGGTTGGCAGCAGCAGCAGCAGCTGCAGCAGGAGGAGGAGGGCCAGAGAAGAAGAGCATAAACGCGGAGCTATGGCAAGCGTGCGCGGGTCCGCTGGTGAACCTGCCGGCTGCTGGGACCCACGTCCTTTACTTCCCTCAAGGCCACAGCGAGCAGGTCTATTTCCTTTCCCTTGCTTTGCTTTCCCTTCCCCCTTCTCTCTCCCCAAATTCTGCCGGCGCCGCTGCATATAGACCCTACGTAATTTGCTCTTATTTTATCTATGAGCTTTTTTTTTTTTTTTTTTGGGTGGGGTTTTATTAGGGTTGGATCGGTTGCATAAAGCTGTTGTCTGTTGGGTGTAATAAATAACCGGTTTTCAAGGAAGATAAAAGATTAAAGAAGATTTTCTGGGTTGATTTAAATTTCTCTGAGACATTTTTTTTTTTTTTTTTCTTTACTAGTTAAATCTAAATTTTTGACCGATTAATTAATGTTATGGCGTGGCGGGGAAAGGGAAAAAAAAAAATAAAAATGAAGGTGGATCTTTTCATTGTAAGGTTAAACGAAAACGTCTACTCGGTAGTTTTCTTTTCTCTACAAATTATTCCATAAAGTGAGTGGAAAGAGAACAAGTTTGTGAAATTAAAAGCAGCTTTCTGTGTCAAAATTGTTCCAAGAAGTTGAACTAATAAATCCAAGTGTCATTTAAAACAAGATTATTTATATATTTCAACATTAATAATTGTCCTATAAAAAGGCTGAGGAATTTTTGAACATCTACTGTGACATGATGCCGTGTTTTTCAAGCATTTCTGAGTTAGCACTGAACAAAGTGGAATACTCACCAGTTGTGATAAGCAAAATTAGTTATAAGTTTTTTAGAATGGAAGCAGGTTCAGATCCAAGTCCACTAACAATGCTCGCCGGTTTCAGGTTGCAGCATCTATGAAGTGCGATGTGGATGCTCAGATCCCAAACTATCCAAATCTTCCCTCAAAGCTATTATGTCTTCTTCATAATGTCACTTTGCATGTATAATACCTGAATTTTTCTGAACTCCTCTCTCTCTCTCTCTCTCTCTCTCTCTCTCTCTCTCTCTCTCTAGTATGTAAACTGTCTCATCTCTTATATTTGATTCTCTAGGCAGACACAGAAACAGATGAAGTTTATGCCCAGATGACCCTGCAACCTGTTCCATCTGTAAGGACTTGACTTGTGCATGTTAATTATAGAATATGCTTTTTAGTTTAGGATCTTAAATTGTTCTTTCAAATCAATTATGGGACTGGAAGTTTTAGTAGTAATAATCCTAATACACGATGTGTGACAAATGAAATACACTCATTACTTGAAAACAATGGGTAATTAACTAAACAAATGGTAAAAATAGCCCCCTTGGCATGTTTTAGTTGCTGACTCCAACTGAATCTATGAGCATCTTGTATGCAGTTTGACAAGGATGCATTACTGAGATCAGATCTTACAATGAAGTCAAATAAACCACAGACTGAGTTTTTCTGTAAGACATTAACAGCCAGTGACACAAGCACTCATGGCGGTTTCTCTGTTCCCCGCCGAGCAGCTGAGAAGATTTTCCCTTCTCTTGTAAGATTTTTCCCTTTCACTATGATATATGCTAAGTTGGATGGGCAATTTGTATGTAATTATTTGCTTCTTTCTCCTGAACTTCAAATAGGATTTCTCCATGCAACCACCTGCTCAAGAACTTGTTGCCAGGGATTTACATGACACCCTCTGGACTTTTCGCCATATCTACCGTGGTGAGTCCTTCTGGCCAAAAAACTTTGATAATTGCAGCTGTCAATATTGTCTACAAGTAATTTTAGATATGCTATTGTTCTATTAACATCCTATCAACACTCATGGTCTACTCTAAACTCAGGACAACCAAAACGTCACTTGCTTACAACTGGATGGAGCCTATTTGTTAGTGGAAAGAGGTTATTGGCTGGTGATTCAGTTTTATTTATAAGGTAATGATAATGAACTTAGATTCCTCTAATTTTCATGTCAAGAGACTCGTTTATGGTCAAGTTACAAGTGTATTATTCTCACATTCATGGATCAGATGTGCATTTTGAGTTCAGCTCTCCTTTTGTCTGCAATGAGCCCTTCTAATCAAGTTCAAGAGTTCATTTGTGTGAGCAGAGATGAAAGGCAACAGCTGCTGTTGGGCATCAGACGGGCTAACAGGCAATCGACAAATTTATCATCATCAGTATTGTCAAGTGATAGCATGCATATTGGAATCCTCGCTGCCGCAGCGCATGCAGCAGCTAACAATAGTCCCTTCACTGTGTTTTACAATCCAAGGTCAATGAATTTCTTTCCTTTGGCTGACCAAAAGAAAAAAAAAAAAAAAACTGTTGAATCTTGTTTTTATGTGGGTCGTCATTATATCAACTTACTTAAACACTAGATAAATGTTCTTGCAGGGCCAGTCCATCAGAATTTGTTATCCCTCTAAGCAAGTACTACAAGTCAGTGTATAGCAACCAAATATCTCTTGGCATGCGCTTTCGAATGATGTTTGAAACAGAGGAGTCGGGTACAAGAAGGTAAATCACTTATGTAGCTCGAAGATTTCAAGTCATTGATTAATACACAGTGTGGTGTTAAAGAAAGTTTGGTTCAATTTCTGGTATCTGTTTTCATATTGAGCCACAGCAATTGCTGTAAATGTTGCACTGCTTTTGAATGTAGTGACTTAGTTAATCTGATGGGTTAGGAGAGGTGGGTTTGGGTTTCTCATGTGCATCAAACAGTTTAAATGGAAAAACTCATTTGTCTCCAGGTATATGGGTACAATTACGGGTATAACTGATATTGATCCAGTAAGATGGAAGAACTCCCAATGGCGCAATTTGCAGGTAGAAATAGTGACAGTCTTTTGCTCTGCCAAGTTTATCTAAGATTTTAGTTAGCTATCACTTAATTCATGCTCTTCTAAAGGTCGGATGGGACGAGTCCACAGCTGGGGAAAGGCGTAATCGAGTTTCAATCTGGGAGATTGAACCAGTGACTGCTCCATTTTTCATATGTCCTCCTCCATTCTTTAGATCTAAGCACCCAAGGCAAGTGGGCATGCCAGGTAAAATAGTAGATTTTGGCAAGTTCAAATCATTTTACCAAGTTCGTTGCCCTTAGCTCTAAATGGTACATTGAAAATTACTTCTTAGCTCAAAATGTTGCCTCGAAAATCATTTCCAATATTTGTTTCTCATATAAGCTCCATGCCAGTCTGGCACTTGGGACATTGGATTTGCGATCCAATGCTTGTCTGCTTTTGTTGTCACCTTCCATTGATTGAGCTTTCTAAGGAGTTGTTTCGAATGATAGAAATGGCATCTGCTGTGGTAGATTGATTTGTCATTTGAAGAATAGTGGAATAGAGGAGGGAAGAGTACTCACCTTTTGTCTTTTCTGAGTTGAAGTTTGACCTTCAAGGCTTCCAGATGTGGTTTTTCTGTTGCAAATGTGCCAATATGATAATTAAAATGTTAGAAATATTTTCACTCCCTCTGACATTATATGACACACGAGGGTCTTACACGTTGTATGACACCAAAAGCAAAAAGAAAAAAGGAAACCTTGAGCTTGCTTTGGTCTGAATCTTTACATTTTAACTATTTGTTGGAGAGGTTCTGACTTGCCTTTCATATTTGGCTTTGCAGATGATGATTCCTTTGATTTAGATAATTTATTCAAAAGGACCAAGCCTTGGCTTGGTGATGATAGCTGCATGAAAGATCCCCAGGCTCTCCCTGGATTAAGCTTAGTTCAGAGGATGAACATGCAGCAAAATCCATCCATGACAAACTCAATTCAGCCCAATTACGTGCAATCCTTGTCAGGATCTGTCCTGCAGAACCTTGCTGGAAGTGACCTTTCGCATCAGTTAGGTTTGTCAGCTCCACAAATACATCCACCAGACAATTTGCAATTCAATGTCCAAAGGATGCCTCAGCAACCACAACATGTTGATCAGCTTCCTAAGTTGCCGACCTCGTTGAACCCTCCAGGCACTGTCATACAGCAACAGCAACAGTTGGGTGAAATTAGTCAACAATCACGGCAAAATTCAACTCAGATGCTACCCTCAAGTCAAATTCAGGCCCAAATTTTGCATCCTCAAACTGTAGTCCAAACCAACAACATTGTTCAGCAACAATCAACCATTCAAAGCCAGCAGCTTCCTAGGAATTTCCCTCAAGGCCTGCAGCAGCAGCAGCAGCAAAATCAACAGCAACATATTTTGGGTCACAACCAACAAGGCCTGCCACAATCCCAGTTGCCTGATCAAGTAAATCAACATTTACCAGTGTCTGACAATCAAGTTCAACTTCAATTGTTGCAGAAGCTTCAGCAACAACAGCAATTGGTTTTACCCCAGCAGTCTATACCACAACAGCCCAGTCAAGTTCCACAGCTTCGAGAGCATAACAGGCAGCTGTTAGATGCATCTCAGAACTTCTCTAGGTCTATGACATCCAACCAAATGTTGGAATTGCCGCAAACAGCATCCACTTCACTCCCTCTGCCAAATATTGTGCAACAGTTGACAAAGAGTGCCCCCCAAACTAATGCTCGATTCTCTCATTCAACCCAACAACCAAATCTTCCACCACAGCGACCTGGCATACCGACTGAAATTCCTGGTCTTGTGGGGCTTCCACTGAGCTCCACTGCAAATCAACTTGGAACTGCAGGAAGCAGTATATTGAATCCAGCTGCAGGAGCCGGGCAGTCTGGAATTACTGATGATAGTCCATCTTGTTCTACTTCACCTTCAACCAACAATTGCCCAGCTGTGATTCAACCATTGATGAACGGTCGATCCCATCGAAGCATGGTGGTGGGGGAGGACATGGCTCATTCTACCGCGTCGCTAATGAATCCTAATGTCTTGGAGAATGTATCATCTAATGCTAATTTGATTCGAGATGTGCAGCAGAAATTTGATGTTAAGCCATTGTTGAACATCTCCAAGAATCAAAGTCAAGCAAATTTACCCTCACAGGCATATGTAAATGGTGCAGCTACTCAGACAGACTATTTGGACATTTCTTCTTCTACAACTTCAGTTTGCATTTCTCAAAATGATATCCATTTGCAGCAGAATAACAATTCATTGTATAATATTCCATCATTGTTGTTGAGAGATACAAGCCACAACGGAGAACTCCAGGAAGATCCCACACATAATGTTCCATATGGGATGGACTTCAATAGCCAACTGGGGATACCTATGAATTCTGATCCTTTGCTAACAAAGGACATGGTCGGGCCAAGCAAGGATATGTCGAATAATCTCTCTTCAGGAAGCATGCTTGTCAACTGTGAAAACTCCAAAGATCCTCAGCAAGAACTCTCATCCTCAATGGTTTCCCAGTCGTTTGGAGTTCCTGATGTGACATTTACTTCAATTGACTCCACCATAAATGAAAGCAGCTTTCTGAATAGAGGTTCCTGGGCCCCTCCATCACAGTTTCAGCGCATGAGGACATATACAAAGGTTTGTGGTCCTGGCCTATATTAATGATTTTTTCATTTGAACTGTGAATTCCATCACATTTGGCATGTATAAGTATTTAGATATCTGTACTTTCATCCTTTCTTCTTTTTGGTTTTTTGTGCCCCTAATCTAGTCCTTGTTTGTTTATAGGTGTACAAACGTGGAGCTGTGGGGAGGTCAATTGATATAACACGTTATTCTGGTTATGATGAGCTTAAGCAAGATTTGGCTCGTAGGTTTGGTATAGAGGGGCAGTTAGAAGAAGGACAGAGAATAGGCTGGAAACTTGTTTATGTGGATCATGAAGATGATGTTCTGCTAGTAGGAGATGACCCTTGGGAGTAAGTCCCTCATTCTTACTATGAGGACTGCTATGGTATTTCATTCTTCTTACTTTGGAACATTTATGCTCCAAAGTAACGTAAACCCATCTATTCCTTCCAGTGGAGATACAATTATTTTGCCATGAATAATCTCATTTCTTATCTATTCCTTCCTAGTGCAGCTAGAAATCCATCTAAGCATTCTCATCTCTGTCATATTATCTTTTGGACATTTTTCTTGACAGTCTAACACTTGCTAACACTCACTACCGTACAAACATTCCTGGCCTAATCACTATTAGATACAATTTACCTTTGAACCTAATGGGAATTTTGTGGTTATAAAACTTTAGTCACACTTCCATTTCAATTATCCAATTCTTGTCATATGACTAATATCCCCCTATATGTTTCCATATCTCTAAATAATAGAGTCTAAGTAATGGGATTTGTTGCATTTAGTGACTTATACACCTTCTAGTCTAATGTTATATTTTGCTCCTTGCATTACTAACTTACAATGCATATATACCCTTTTTTTGGTGCCTAGGAATATCTAATTATTATAATCTTCCAGGAACAACCATAGAAAGTTTTGATGGATGCAGATTACCAATTCTATTTAATGCTGAAAAAGGGAAAGCAATTCATCATGAATTTGTATTCTTCTATAACTTACCTGGAACAAGCTGCTGAGTGTCTATTTGGTGTTATACACTTTTACTAGTGCTGCTAGAATTGTGAATTAACCATCTCTGATACAACTACTCTATTTCATTGGTTTTCTCTCTGACATCGCTTTGCTTGAATATCCAGGGAGTTTGTAAACTGTGTCCGCTGCATCAAGATCCTATCCCCTCAAGAGGTCCAGCAGATGAGTTTGGAAGGGCATTTGGGGAACCCTGTCCTTCCAAATCAAGCCTGTAGCAGCTCCGATAATGGCAATGCTTGAAGTAGCCTGCCAAGTTTCTGACAATTCTTCCGCTACATTGTGACATTGTATGATCTAATTGGATTTTGTGTAGATCTCTATATGGTGTATGCTCTGCCCCTTTGTTTCAGCCACTTGCTGCCTTGTGGAAATGTGCCAGCAAACTGAAAATTTTCTGGCTGTTGGAGCTCTGCTTTGAAAGCATGCCATGTCCAAATTTGAAACATGGATCATAGCAGACACATGAAGATTTCCTCAGCATTCTGAGAGTCCCAGCTGGTAGCCCTTCTTCAGTCTAAAAGTGCTGTTGAATGGTTTTTAAGTTTGGTCAACATTATCAAGAATCCAGGTTGGTGTATGCCATTAGATTACCATGTTGATGCAGTTGTAATATTTATAGCCAGCTGCTGCTCTCTTTGGGTATGATCACTCCGGGGAAGCATGGCTCTCGGGTGTGTATTAGGAAGCAAGGAGCATGAGATCTGTATGGCCTAGTTGTAAGGTGTATAGGTATGTAGCTTTCTTCAATTTCAATTTCTTTTTGCAATAGAATTGCCCCCGAGTTTCGAAAGTTGCAAGGTGTTGTGAAATCTTCGTTCTCCAGTCTGATTCTATTGCATCCAGTCGGAATTCAACATTTACTAAAGGATATATCTGTATGTAACTTGCGTTGCGCCTCTCAACTGCTCCTCAACTCCATCCGCGATGGCAGGACAAGCCTTGCTTGTGCATTTCCGAAGTATGGTGTGCCAGGACGCCATGAATACAAGATCAGCTCACATGTACTTGTCAACCACTTTTATAATCTGCAATAAGCAAACGAGTTATACAAACGATTGGATTATTGGTGTCCAATTTAGTTATTCAGCGATCACCATTACAATGAATTTAACTAATTACTCGCATCATCTTCCCCGACGGAGACTAGGTGATAATCGATCACAATCGCAAAGCCAGAGCTCGTGGAGTAACTGGCAAAAGAACCCGTCTTATACGATTCTACTAACAAACGTTTAAGCTGCTCCATGTTCGGTTAAAAATGACCTGATTGGAACCAACTCCAGAAACCAATTGGTTCACAAGTTCAAACAAAAAATCAATGGTAAAACGTAAAATCTGTCGTACGAGATACATGCCAATCCTCCCCCGTGGAAGTATTCTACCCCTACTTGTTTTATCCAACTTCTTGGATTTATCCTGACTTCAAATACGATGTTTTCGCAAACTTCATGATGGGATGCATATTTCAATTCTCTCGTATCTCAAGAGAAATAAAATTACAGCTCGTATGCAAATAAAAAAGAGACAGCCATGGCAACCATGATAATCTGCAGTCAAAAGACCATTGGCTCGGGGCTGGACGATGACATTATCTCCAACAAGGAATTCTATGGCTCCAATTCATCGTGCCACAGTGGGAGGGTGTCACCAGGGTAATACTTTCTTTTCACACCATCCGAGTTTATCTGAATAAGATACAGTAATTCATCATCCTGAACTTTATTGACCGGAAAGCTTTGTCATTTACCTTTCCCATTTAGAATGTAGTGGAACATTTAATTAAAGAAGAAACTCACAGTAACAGTTCGAACAACACCACCACTTGCACCATCTCGAGCAATAGTAAGAGAAACTGCATTGCAAATATCATTGAGCATGGCTTATCAAAATATAAATTCCCTAAATAAGTTGAATTCTGTGGATTATGCAGCAGAAATCTTATTTACCAAAACTAGGCAGATAAACTAAAAAAAAAAAAAAGTTCCAAACAGTACAGCAAAGTGTTTTTGTCATTGTTTCTTTGCTCCACACCTTACATTGGGGACCGAGGCAGAGACACATCTCCACTGTCTTACGTGGTAAAACTCTGAGACTACTGCAAATGTTACCATTTACTTAATAAATTGTACCTCAGCTTCTTCTCTAGTCATGCCCTCCTTCCATGCTTGGTCAAAGAAGCTATACAAATAAGTAGACCCAGATCCTGTAAGACAGAAGGTAATGTGCAAGACATAATTAGCATATACAACAACATTTTGGCCACTAATGTTCATAGTTTGCTGTGCAGTAGGTTATCCTCACAGTCTCACTTTGGTCAAAACATACAGAAAATCAACAAGTTTTGAAGCAGTCTAGGATGCAATTATCCCACCATTCAAGCATGGCATGATTAAGGGTGAATCAACATATGTTGCTGTTGTGCTGCTTTGTTCATCACAAAGGGGTAAAATGCCAATATTGCTGTGTGCTTGTGTTTGAGCAAGTGAATGTGCCAGGTAAATAAGAAAATGACAAACAGTAAAACACAAACACATGTAGATTAATGAGAGAAAAATAAGAGCCAAGGAAATCTCTTTGATGAAGTTCAGACCTCCAATGGCAAAAGGCAGCTCTAAGATTGTCCCTCCAAGAAGCATTCCATATATTTTGCCTCCTTCATACCTGTCCCATCTCCCAACTATCAAGCCGGTTTGTAACATATCCTGCCAAAAGTGAGAGCCATGAAAAATAAATCAGAAGCAAGGCAACAGCAGTCCACCATACAGTTACCTGAATGATACACACACAGTTACTAACTGAAAAAAGACCGACAGGTTTTTGTTTGATTTCAAATTGAAAAGAGAAAAGAAAATGACATAATTTTGTGATTAGTCCAAATTAGAAGTAAGAAAATTAAGAAACAATCATATTGCAAGACCAAATGGATAATGAGAACATATCAAATAGATTCAAAACCTTGTTATTATAGGACAACAACCTGACAAGGTTAGCAGCAACTTTGACAGTTGCAGGCTGCCCCAGCTGTATCCTACACGAGAATTTTGAGACAAGAAAGGAAAAATTAATGTCAATGAAAAGGAATTATGTATAAATACACATACACACACATATTTTCCTGATTCCAAATCTTGTATTAATATGGATCAAAACCTCTATACAAGGAAATCAAGGTCTAACTTCTTATGACTCAAATATGTACAGAAATTGATAATTCCATTTTCAATTCATCTTGATTCAAATGTGACTCTACAATCCATTTCAGAGTCTGGACCCAAAGCCCATAAAATCTGTCTATGCAAACATTATTGACAAAACAGTAGGCTAACTCCTAGACAATAGAAGTTCTTGGTTGGGACAAAAAGTGTTCATTTTTTTCCACGCCCTTTGGGGAGGGGGGGTGGAGGGGAGAGAGGGGACCAATTTTCAATAGTTATACTAAACTTAGGAAGGTAGTGCCCTAACTCATTACCAATCAAAACAAAGATTCAGGAGATGAAACAATAAAGTGCACAGGGAAGTACATTCAGCAAGTCAAAACAAGAAAATATATCAGTATAACTGCATGCTGAAAAGTAGGATCACATACACAACTTTAATTTACTTACGTATGCTGATGAAGGAAATAAAACACATAGTCAGACACAATTTGGGAAGCTGCAGCCTGAAAATAAGAGTTGCAAATATTGACAGAGCAATGAAAAATGCAATTCAAAGATATATTTCCCACTCAATAAGCATATCATAGTATTTACAGAATAAATTAGAGTAAATTGAAAGTGGTACAGCAGAGAAAACGTATATACAATCTAGAAGTATCAAAAACTAAACTCGACAAAAAATTCTCAAGGAAGATGAAACCAGAATAACTGTGGTTATTGTGTTCACAAAGATTCCACAATCTACCATAATGCTTTTCTTCTGTGTCTGTTGGATGTTACTCAATGGCATTTGCTTTTTCTTATCTCTGTGTAGTGCGCACAAATTTTCAGTTTAATTCTGGAAGGGCAAGGGAATTTCCTTCAGTTAATGGCATTACTAACCCATGCAATGTAAAATTAATAAACCACTGTCCTCTTAAAATTATTATTGACATAATGGCGGATACAAGTCAGGTTCTTTTTTTCTTTTATTGGTGGTGCCAAAAAAGAAAAGTCTTCTTTCTTTCGCCCCCAAACCAATAAATAAATGCAAATTCCATCCTTGCATTTGAAAGAAAGACAGAAGTATACTATTGAAGAGCAGAGCACATGACTAGACAAGAGAGATGTTTGCTTTGCAATGCAATGTTGGATACCAACGGAACCACAGAGAGAAACTTGCAGTCTCGAAACCATCAGAACCACAACGACAATCACAGCGCATTCTTTCTAAATCACAGAACTGTATTTCTATTGCATCCATGTCATTCCATTTCATTACATAAGACAGCGCGTGAGAGAGAGAATTATTATTATTATTATTATTATTATTATTATTACATAAATACGTATCCAGGGCGGCACAGGTAGACATTGTCGGTGAGCGTGGCGATCTTGTCGGATGCTCGATTCGCCGCATAAACCCCTTAAATTAAAACAACAACAGAAAAATATTAACAAACACGAGTCAAATAACTAACTAATTAAACTACAATTGCAGCACAGCTCAGCTCCTCCATTAGACACACCGATCAGTAAGTTAACACGGACAGACGGAACGGAGATCCGCCTCCCGTTTCCGTCTTCTTTTTGTACCCTATTAATATTGATATTAATATTACTGATCGCTATGACTGACTCTTGTTCTCGGATTTTCTTAGGAAACCGACTAAACAACAACAACACAAGAACGAGAGAAGTTTCTGGTCTACTTACCGGTGCTGGTACGGGAATCGGAGCCAAGGACGACGACGACGACGCCGTTGTAGGTAACTCCGATGATGGTGGTCCCCATCGAATGAGGGGCATTGGTGTCATTCTCCACGCCGAGATCCATTCTCTTCTCTTGTCCAACAACCAGATACCCGATGAGCAGGCGGCGGCCTGCGGCGGTCTCAATTAAATCGAGAGCAATTGCATGAGGTATTTTAAGAAAACAAACCCCTGACCCGGAAGTCCTTATTTAAAAATGAAAAGAGCTAAAGAGCCAAAAAGTATAGCCTTCTTGTTCTTGAAGAATTGACGACTGTTATTTGTCAGAAACTGGCCGCAGATATTTGTTATTTGTAGCCCACATGGATCTCCAAATCGAAGAATGTGCCTTTGCAATGAATTAGCATTATTTACAAAGAGAAGAAACCGAGAGAGAATATCGGAGTTATGGACAGTTTTTGTGAACCTGCTTGTTGATTGCGTTATTTATTTATTTTTAACATTTTTCTTTTTAAATTTGTAATTTGAAATCAGAAGAATGAAGATATATTGTATATTGTATACAATACAAATTTGAAACTAATAATAATAATAATAATAATAATAATAATAATAAAAGGTTTAAAATTAGAAACTAATCAAATAAGAAACTAATTTAAGCGTTGCCAATATAATAAGACTTACACAAAGCATATCAATTTCTCAAAATATGTTATTTTTCTTTTTTGCTTTAATCCTGAAAGCTCGAGGAATGTCAATAAAAAAAAAAAAAAAAAAGTCGACATAAGAAACATGCATTAGTTTTATGCATGTGTGAAGGAACAATTTTTTTTTTTTTTCCTTTTTGAAATCCTTGCGTAGTTTTGTTTTGGTTTTGTTTTTTTTTTTTTTTTTTTGTGTTTTTGTTGCGTGTGTATATATATATATATATATATATATATTGGAATGAGAAACAGTACTAAGGTGTCGAAATCATCAAATTCGTTTATACAACTGGGGTGTGAAAGCTAAAGCCCGAACACGAAGTTTCTAAAACGGCGCCGACTCAATCCATTCAACTTTGTCTAAATAACATTCTCCTTCGAGGCCCTTTTAGGAAGGGGCATATAGACGCGAAATCAATTTTAAGAGGCTAGGGCGCCTATGCAAGTGTGAGTTTGTCTTTTCCAACGGTCCAATGCTCTTTTCCCACCTCCACCCCTAGTCTCTCTTTCGACAATTCTACTTCCCTTAATTTCCATCGGCACTTAGGGTTTGCAGACTTTCGATCGTTTCAAGAACTCGGAGAAAAATATGAAATTTTCTGGAACAATCTTTAATCCTCCCCCCAATATCACTTCAATCCACATCTTACAAATTCTCGATTCTTTGATTTTCTTCCATCCTTTTTCATTGTTGCCATCTTTTTCTGGTTTCTTTCATTCTTATTATTGCCAAGATTAATCGCATTTAAGGTAACTTTGAGGGTTTGGAAACTCCATCATATTCAACTTGTTCGCATTTGCCGTTTTGAATTTGGTACCTTTGATTCTTGACATCTTTCTTTTTTTTTTTTTTTTCTTCGTTTCTTTTCTGATCGTGCTTGGGTTCTCTTGCTTTGTTTCCCGTTTTGATGTTCTATGCGGATTGTTTTTCTTTTGTGACCTATTATTTCTTTTTATGGGTTTCCTTTCGGTTTCTTGGAACGTGGTTTTGTTTTTTTTTTTTGGGTTTCTTCCAATTTCGTCCTCAGTTTCATAAGTTTTCTGGTTCGTCTCCTTACCTTTCCTTGTTAATTGTCTTGGGTTTCCTCGTTGAGTTTCTTGAAATTTTCTTTTCAGTTTTTTTATTCTTCTTATTCAGTTTTTTGGTTTTCCTGCTGAGTGTCTTAGAAACTGGTCTTATTCAGTTTCTTGGGAACTGGCGTTGTTCAGATGCTTGGGTTCCGATTTGTCTCCACCAATGAATGCAAAATTATCGTCAGTTTGAGTTATAGTACCTTTCATGTCTAAGTTGTAAAATTTAATTATCCAATCTGCTTGAATTTCGTCAGCTTTTGGGCCTCTTTTTGCTACAACAGGCACGCAGGAAGTAGATACAAGAGAACTAGGAACTTTACTGGTATAGAATCTTGATTGGGTTCAACACTTCACAGCAGCGATTTTTGCAGTAAGTGAGAGGTGACGGAGCCTGAGATGCTAGTCATATCATTTCAGATCGATTGCTTATTGTTCTCATTGTGGATTGTGGATAAACAAAAAGGTTGAACACTGGTTGGTTGAAGATACTACCTTGCATTATGATAGTTGGTTCTCTTTCCAAGGCCTTTTACATTTATGGTGAATCTACTACTGCTCTCTTCTCTTTTGATCTAAATTGGTTCTTCAAGTGTTCAGTCACTTAGAATACGGAAATGATGTATATGCATTTGACTCCTTGCCTTCTTTTTCTATCTTTTCAATCTGTTCCGTTTCAGCTCTCGCCACAACACATCATGGGTGTGCAAAGTTACCTATTCAACCTGTCAGAAATGATCAACTGCCCATCCAACACCTCGGGTGTCCCCCAGGTATGCGGTCTTTAACAATAGGATATAATTCAACTTTGCCCCTTTTGAAATTTGTTGGTTGCTATTTTGTCATGTTTGTTTTTGTTGTAGAATGATTGGCATTGCCATTATGTCGGAGGGGATAATTAAGCAATATCCTTTTGAAATTGGCACCCTCCAGTAAGTGAACTTATCCATTCTGAGCTCAGATTTCCGGTTTGTTGCAATTGGTTCAACGTGCCCACAGAGTTCTTTGAGGTGTTCCAAGCTCGTAGAATTTTTCTCCTTGCGGGCTTTCTAGTTTGGGCCTTATTAGTTATTTTGGGCCTTGATTGATAAGCTTAACTGACAGAAGCCCAAACATACTCTTCTGCCTCGACTTCGCTTTTTCTCATTTTATCGCAGCCGTCTCCTAAAGAAAAGCCCGATGTTTCTCGAGCAGAACCCAAATTGCAAAGCCATTTGGGGCCAGGCCAGGTCGGGTAGGGTGGAACGGGTGGGGATTTCGGTTAAATTACGTGGCATCGAAAAAGAGTAGAAAAAGTCAAGCAGCAGAAGCAGGTGGGGTTGGCTTTCCGCCAACCAACAAACACGTTCATTTTCAGTTTTGGGGGGCGGAGTTTACAATCTAACACTAACAACACGTACATCGTTTCTATCGATCCGAACTGGCCCTGGTCACTCTTCTCTTCTAATAACACCATTAGCCCCAAACGTCTCCCATCTCCGATCTCTCTCTCCCTCTCTCTTCCTTCCTTCTCTCTCTGTCCCTTACTTTCGATCAAAAACCCACATTCTATCTGTAAGCATCCAATCTAAGGGCTAAAAATGGAGGCCACATTGCCTTTCTGCAAATCCGTCACTCCAACCCCTGTGAGTTTCCTTCTTTTTTTGTCTTCACCTTTTTTTTTTTTTTTTTAATGTTTTGGAATCTAATTAATTGCTTCTCCTGAATTTGTGGACTGTATGCGTCTTTGAATCTCTGCGGATTGGTGCACTGACTGAAGCTTCACTCAAAAATAGCCTCTCTCCGTCCAATCTTCCATTTCTCTGTGTGCTGCAGAGCTTTGTCATGCTCTGTATCTATCATCAAGTGAACCCTCTGTAATGAAAGATCATAGCTTTCTAGCCAATTGACAACCTGGCCTGAGATAATTCACAAAGAACCCTGTGATACGGTCCAACCTCTGGAGTGCTATCGATTGGTCACATATAAAGCTGATTTAAAAAAAAAAAAAAAAAAAAATTATGTTTGATCTGCTACTTCTAGCCCACATGTTTAGCAACAAAAAATAGCTTTATGGTTTACTTCCATGTGGTACTAATGCTGAGATGGTTATTAACTGCAAGGGTTTATTCATGGGAAGAACTAGAGGTATCAGGAGTTCGCAGTGTAGCTTTATGGTTGGAAGTAGGATTCACTTTCCTAGGCAAAGACTTCAGGCTGCCCAAGTTACACGTAAAGCAAAGAAGAATGGGGGATCTCTTGGGGCTACATGCCGCTCTGAGAAAATTCTGATTGCAAACAGAGGAGAAATTGCTGTTCGTGTTATTCGAACTGCTCATGAGATGGGCATACCATGTGTTGCTGTTTACTCAACTATAGACAAGGATGCACTTCATGTCAAATTGGCTGATGAATCAGTTTGCATAGGTGAAGCACCAAGCAGTCAGTCGTAAGTGGTTATAGTGTCCTTTACTTCCTATGCTTCAATGCATGCATTTCGAGTCAGAAGTTGCTTCTTTCTGTTGCCATAACAGCATAAGCAGCAGCTAATATTTGTGTCCCTGTTCATCTTGATGCATCCTTGTCAAAATATGGGGAAAAAAAAGATTAGACCTTCTTGCATATAAAAATTGTTGATTATTTTGTGGATAGATGTAGTTATTTCCTTCTATAACTTTGTTAAATGCTTTCTCTTGTTCATTAAGATAAAACTAGTGAGGTGCTAGAATAGTTACTCCCAGTAATAACTTGCAATTCCCTTTTGAAGAAGATTTGAATGATGTCTGATTTTCTTTCAACAGGTACTTACTAATTCCAAATGTCTTATCGGCTGCCATCAGTCGTCAGTGTACAATGCTGCATCCTGGATACGGTTTCCTTGCTGAGAATGCTGTATTCGTTGAAATGTGCAGAGAACATGGAATTAACTTTATTGGCCCTAACGTGAGTAGACATCAACTCGTTTTTTTGGGTAAAAAAATGAAAAATTGTTCTTTTATTCCCATTGCCTAGCTTACTTTTGTCATGGAATGAATACTGTCATATTTCTGTGCATTGCATATAAATGAGATTTGCTTCCTTCTAAATGATGAATCTTGTTCATGAAGTGGCCATATGTACAGATTGTGAAAGACGTCAACTTTCTAGCACCAAGTGAATTAATGGTAAAGAGCTAATGTAATGCAGTGTTGCTGCTAGAATAGTAATTAAAATGTAAGAGTGACTAATAAGTAATTTTTGGATTAAAATTGGTGTGCCAAGTGGTTTGTATTTCCAACAGAAGAGAGGATTGTGTTTTACTTATTTGAAATAAATGAAGATGTTGTTGATCACAGCTATAATGTATTTGTTATTACTTTAGAAACAACAGACTTGTAAATTGGATTATCTTTTTCCATTGGACCTTATCATAATTAGTAGTTGGTTTGAGTTACTTGAAGAGTCAAAGAGAAGAATTGTTAGACTACCTATCATTCAATGTTACATGGATGGTGAAAAGTGGGAGAATTGTTAAACTCTTTCAAGTTCATAAATAAGTCACCAGTGATTTTATGCTTTGTTGTAGAATTATCTTGACAGACCTTTTGTTTCCAGCTTTGAAACATGTATATGTATCCTGGACATTCAGGTGATCACTACTCACTTCCATCATTGGTAAAAAAGCCTAAATTCTTGTTAATATTTTGGTAGCCCAACAGTATCCGTGTCATGGGTGACAAGTCAACTGCCAGAGAAACAATGAAGAATGCAGGTGTTCCTACTGTACCGGGAAGTGATGGATTGTTACAGGTACAATCTTACCAATTTTTTGTTGCTTATTTCTTTTGATATGCATTCAACTTGGCATCTAACAGGTTACATAGTTTAATTTACTCCAATATCATTGTCTGTAGTTCAGTTATAATCAGTTGTTTTGATCACTTTAATTTCCTAAATATTCCAGCTGAATTAACTGTTTTGCATTGATTGCTATTATAGAGTACAGAGGAGGCAGTAAAGCTTGCCCATCAGATCGGTTTTCCTGTGATGATTAAGGTCAAAGATTCCTTTATTTCTTTCTGTCCTCTTTTATTTATTTATTTATCTTTTTACAATTTGATTTTTGACAGTCATAAGTCCTGTTATATTTGCTAGAATTTATTCTTGGCCAGTGACTTTTGCCCCAAGCATCTTTCATGCTTACTTTTACTTCATTGGTACTCCTTGTAATTGTCAGAATTTACATCTCTTAATTCCTATATCAGCCAAATGAAATATAAAAGTGATGATGTGTCTCTTTTTTCTCTTTATGTGAACTGACAAATATTCCATGTGTTTAGGCAACGGCTGGCGGTGGAGGACGTGGAATGCGTCTTGCTAAAGAGCCTGATGAGTTTGTGAAGTTGCTTCAGGTAGTTAGCACGCGCTATTTGCCACTTCACATGATGCTCCTATTATGATATGGCTTCTGTTTTCCCTTCTTTTTCATGAATTTTCTATTTTCACCTCTTAAAGGTTAGTTTTTTCATATCTTCTCAACTATATAGAACCATGCAATACTTGAACCATCCAATTGCTTGGCTTGAAACCCTATTCTGTTGTTCTTTACTCAAAAAATTGAAAGGAAATGAAATGTAGGGCATTGGTGGAAAACTATATTGTCACAATATACTTTATTATAACTTCAACCTGGCCTTTTGAATCTGCATCACAAACCGAAAAAGTCCAAATTGAATACAAAGGATAAGTATGAATGCTCAGCCAGTTGCATTAATTTGGAACTGAGTTTTTAGGCCCTGGACTAGCCTTACCTATCAATTTATTGCACCAGCAGGTGGGTCTGAGTGTCTTGTTGAATTTACGTTGGACATTTTGTCACATAAGTGATAATGCATCATTATCACAGTGGTGTATAGGACCATGGAAACATATGAACATAAAAGAGCTCCCACTTTTTCTAACTGAATCATTTTTTATGTCCTTGCTCTACAGCAAGCTAAAAGTGAGGCTGCCGCTGCATTTGGAAATGATGGTGTCTATTTGGAGAAGTATATTCAAAACCCAAGGCACATTGAGTTCCAGGTAATTTTTGTATGCTAACTAGGATCCATGGCCCCCAAAATGAGGATCCTAATGGAGGTTCATAGATATGACTACTGTGGATTTAGATTTACTCCTTGTCTGCAGATAGTGATTATTGATATATGCTGCTTTGGTTAAAAGTTGAAATCCATATCTGATGTGTGAAAAAGGAGTATTTTCATTTGATTGGACTAAACATTGTAAATCTTTTTTAATTGACCCAGCTGGTTAACTCTAAACTGCTAATAATCATAGTTGGAGATTGAGATAAAAAGGAAAAACTTTAAATCACATAGGGTGCTTTTTGTTGGTTTAGTTTGTAATGTGGTTGGTGCTTATCTGTTGATTTTAAGGCACGTAGTGTTATTTCTCTAGTTTAAACTAATGACACAAGTGTGAAATTTTTGAGTCACCTCAGCACATGATATGATCTTACAGGTTCTTGCAGATAAATACGGTAATGTTGTTCACTTTGGTGAGCGCGATTGTAGCATCCAGGTACTGTTTGCTTTAGTTTGACACTTCTCCCATGATTATGGCCCATTCTTATTTATTATCATTTGCCTGCTCTCTTTCTGTTGTAGTTGATGACCTCAGATAACCAGGATTTGATTATTCATGCTGACCCATGAACTTATTAAATTTGCAAATCAGTTACCATGGATCAAACCTTGACGACCTCAGATAACAAGGATTTGATTATGCATGCTGACCCATGAACCCATTAAATTTTCAAATCAGTTACCATGGATCAAACCTGCTGTCCCACAAATGGAGAAACTTGAATTCCTTTTCAGTTTTCCTGTTTGTGACTTGCTTCTACTTTTGCCTGAATTCCTATGCAATGCAAGAAGTTCTATTGAACATGGCTTGCTATACAGAGACGCAATCAAAAATTGCTAGAAGAAGCACCTTCTCCTGTACTGACCCCTGAGTTACGAAAAGCCATGGGAGATGCTGCAGTTGCAGCAGCAGCATCCATAGGATATATTGGTGTTGGGACAGTTGAATTCCTTTTGGATGAAAGGGGTTCATTCTACTTCATGGAAATGAACACTCGAATCCAGGTTAGCCCAAGTGTTCATGCAGATTCTTGCAATTTCACCTGTTTTTGAAACTAATGAAAGTTCTGTTAATTACTTTCCCTTTGGAGGAAAAAATGCAGGTTGAACATCCTGTGACAGAAATGATTTCCTCTGTTGACTTGATTGAGGAACAAATTCGTGTAGCCATGGGGGAAAAGCTCCGCTACAAACAGGTATTGAGACAATAAAACTACTCAGAATTTATCTGAAAGTGCATTTTATTCTTGATTTAATGAATGATCTGCTATTGGGTTTTTATTTGCAGGAAGATATTGCGCTGAGAGGTCATTCAATTGAATGCCGCATCAATGCAGAAGATGCCTTCAAGGGATTCCGCCCTGGGCCAGGTGTGTCTGCCTTTACCTTTTGTTGCTCTGTAGTGTATGATCATGTGCAAATTAATTGTTTTAGGACAGTCTACGAAATCTTTTCAAATCATCACTTACTATAAGCTGATTGGTCCTCTTTTTGATGGATACATTTTCAAAGAGCTGGGAAATGGAAATGAATTGTTTGTTTCTCCTGTACCAATTTTTTTTTTTTTTTTTTGTTTTGAACAACAGGTAGAATAACAGCATACTTGCCATCTGGAGGTCCATTTGTTAGAATGGATAGCCACGTTTATACTGATTACATGGTTCCTCCAAGCTATGATTCCCTACTTGGAAAGGTTTGTCAAACATTTTCTTGGTTTTGCAAAGGGTTTTAGGTCATGTGATAAGTTTCCTACATGATCTAGTCAAGTCACCAAGCTTTCCAAGTTTTTTTTTTTTTGTCTGTAATGTATCATTTTAAAGTTTTGTTAGCTCTTACATCTTATTTGTGGTTGTTGTGAATAGATTAATAGATGATGCATGGTTTAAATTGCATGAAAAGGCAATTCTTTGCTTGGTTTGACACTTTTGTTTGTTGTCACTTTGAATTTGTTTAGGTGCCTCAGAAAAATTTTATCAGTATTTTTATGCCTCTATCTTCTCTTATATTTTGGGAGGAGCAGATGCTATTATGCTGTTGAAGGATGCTCTATTATGCCTGTAATTTCTTTATACAGTATTTTAACATTTGGTTTGACTTGAGTTTATGGTATTAAAGCCAACAACTATGCTTAATTTCATTATAGTCTGAACTTTTGGCTTGATTGCTGTTTAGTGTTCATGATATAAAAGCCAACAAACTGTTATGTGAGTTTCATCATTGCTGTCCTACATTTTAGCCCTACTGTTCTGGTTCTTGGTTTTCAGAGTTTTAATGCTTTAGGCCTGCATGTGTAGTTTCTAGGTCATTTATTTGCTTGCTTGAGTTTCATCGTAAACCATATGCTTGACAGGAATTTGACTGTGGTGCAAGATGAACTCAATTATTTTTCTGTGATGGTTTAATTCTTGATGTTTAGTTCGTTTTCGGTGCATTACTGCCATGCCTGTGTATGATATGGTACCTTAAATGTAAAAAATTGGGGTCAACATGGTTTTGTTTACTGAGTAAAATTGTTAACTTGTAGCTTATTGTTTGGGCTCCAACGAGAGAAAAGGCAATAAAGCGCATGAAAAGGGCCCTTGACGACACTGTCATCACAGGTATGCTTCCTAGGTCTTGATCTCGGTCCTCCTTGGTGGCTCTTTTCTCTGTGTTGAGAATCCACTGGGAGGGATGCTAGCAGTGCATTTATTCTGCAGGAGAGCATTGCAGGCTTAGGATAGACAATGTTTAAATACCCAAGGGCAGTGTTAGACTTGAGTGCCACCATTTTCTTTAGCTGAACTGTAGAAATTGATTCCTTCTTCAAAATGCGGCGTCAATATTCTTGGCCTTAAAAGATTTCTTAGTTACTGTTTGCCAGGCTTGAAAGTCTGCTGCGATCTTCATACTTGGAGTTAATTATACTGCAGCAGATAGGCCACCTTCAGTGGCTAAAGGATCCCTCAAGCTGGCACATCTCTATGTGCATCATTTTTTATGGGTGATTAAGTTCAATTTATTGATATAATAATTTCCTTCGCATTTTCTTTCTCCAGGTGTTCCCACAACAATAGATTACCATAAACTTATCCTTGACATTGAGGTAAGGAGAGCTCTAATTTGCATACACGTGCCTTTTATTTCAAAAATCATGGACATCAATTTGCATATTGGCATCTGTTGTTTGTGCATGACGATGAAAATTCCATTGTTTGTAGGACTTCAAAAATGGCAAGGTTGACACGGCTTTCATCCCAAAGCACGAGCAGGAGTTAGCAGCGGTAAGAAGCTAAATGTGACTCTGATTCTGCCCGAGCTTTAATGGAACCCCCCCCCCCTCCCCAAAAACACTCTTCAATCCATGAAATAATATTCTATTAGTGCTGGAAAAATCTTATGAATGTTATGTGGAGATGACTCTATTCCTCCCGGGCAGTAATGCATTACAGATATTTCACAGATCTTCGTGTACTTTGTTTTTTATTTATTTTTGTTAACAACGAAGATTCCTTCGTGATCAAAGTCCACCTTTCTTGTCTGTTTTTGTCTGCAGCCACAGAATGTTGTCCCAGCCAAACAATTGGTCACCGCAACTGCATAGATACTTTCTCTTCAGAACTCTGATGTTACTACCTGAATTTTCAGCACATTTCGGCCAAGGCTGAAAGGGCCGCAGCCTTCTGCTATGAATCCAGCAGAGACTTCATTTATCACTGTCTTTTGGAAATTGTAGAACTGAAAGCGCAAATTGGGCGGGAATTTATTTATTTATTTTTGTGAAATTTTGACTTCCCTATGTTTCCTTCCCTTTTTTTTTTTTTTTTTTTTCTTTTTTCCTTTTGGACGTGGAATTGCTAGAAATTTTTTGATCCCAAAAAATCAAAATAACAAATAGGTTAAGGCTGACATTAGTTTTGGGCTTCGCCTTCCATCTCACTAACTAAATCCTATGAATATTCAGCTGGCCACTTATTTATTTTAATGTTCCTTCTTAATAAATGGAATGGATAATACCCTTTTTGATGTTCAATCCTGTCCAATGAACATCTTTCCCTTTCTGATCTCTTCCAAGCCTGCAAATAGGCTGCAGGAGACTGTTTTCGCTGTGCCGGAAAATGAGGTGTTCTCGAGGAAACATGCATCCCAGTATTTTTCGACCGATAGCAATTCAAGATTATTTAGAGAATGCATGTGCCGTGAGATGAAATTTTAATTCAGTCTTTCCATTTTTTTGTCAATCAATATCATAGGGATTCGATCGCTGAATTGAATTGTATTGCAGAAAAAATTTAATAAAAACAAGTCGGAAAAATATAAACAAGATGCGCCTAAATTCCGAATTCGGGTATTTTCTCATATAACATTTGCCGAATGCCAATTCATGTTTTATTATTGAGGTAATTGCACCCATTAACCATGCATCAAATTATACAACAATGTTCAAAAATAAATTAAAGTCTATAATTCCCTGCTTTGGCTTTGAACAATTTCAAAATTCTCAGCCAAAAGCTTTCATCTCAGGAAACACTTGCATTCATGGAAATCCGAGATGCAGAGTGGAGATACATGCTTCGACCCACACAAAATTGTGTCTACCATCCTTTCAGGCTGCTGATTCTAGTCCTTTATTGGGTAGGTGCCTTCATATTGTTTGGGTTTTTATTTTATTTAGCTCGAGACTTGCCGGTACTGGTATGGAATACGAATCTTCTATGCTGCTGCAACCCCAGCAAAAAACACCTGCGCAGAGGTGCAGGTAGATATGGAGTATTCATGAGCCTTCCTGGCTTCAGAACCACATTTCTCTTTGCAATCTTCGCTTCTGATCTGCTTGTCACGGCACTCCATGCTACAAAATGCTTTTTCACCCCTGAAACCATGGTCATAATACTGTCTTATTAATGAAAAAGACAGGGTGAGCTTTGAGGCAATAGCTAACACAGGTTATAGGAAAATATCAGAAAAAAAAAAAACAAAAAAACAAAAGGTACATCGAGCTGACAAAGCCACCCAAAAAAACCAGGACCACATTTAGAAGCAACAAAATATATATCTAGCTAACAAAGCCACCCGAAAAACCAGGACCACATTTAGAAGCAAGAACGAATGAATTAAATTCATGGAACTCATAATACCCGCGTGACATCTTTCCAACTACAGTTTTGCATCCAAGAAAACAACCAAATTCTGGTTAAGACCTAACTAGCAGCAAGAACACTACAAGAGGACTCAAACCAATTTTTCAGCAACCGGCAAGCTTCAAGGTATTGATATTAGACCATAAGCCCCTTTTACAAAATTTCTGCCCTTATTAGGACTAATCAAGCTGTCTTTTGCGATGATTCAAAATTCCACAAACAAAAAATTAATGCCTCATTTGGTTGCCAAGAATGCAGGGGTGCCTGTTTCTTTCTTTGACCATAATCATGATGATTGCAATGATCGTAACAATCAATAAAGATAGTGCAATGATTACTTTCTTTGATGCTACAAATAAATCTAAATCCACTGGACACAGGCAATGCGCAAATTGCCCCTGCTTACAAGAATTGAGCTGTCTACTGATTCTAGCAATACATCTTCCATCACAATAAGCATCCGTGTCCTGATAGATGCTCATAAGCTGGCATCATTTTTTTTTTTCCTTTGAAAATAGAAATAATATTATGACATTACCAATTATAAAAGATAAGCCCTTACTCCCTTACATGAGAATTGGGAAGGAAAAAAATAGCCTGGCATTTGGCTCTTACACCAGATAATAATTGACTTTCCAAACAGAGAAATGCAAAAGGAACCGTAACAGGAAAAGGCATAGTTTGAACGGCCTAATGAGATATTCAATTATCCGTGGCCTACAATCCCTCCAGGAAAACAAAACCAAGGTAAAGGCCTGGTTCCTCTAAGTTTAAGGCCATCTAACGGAGATTCTCCAGCCCCACTAACAAAAGAGAACACCCTAACAGCCTAAACATTTTACCATCGCCCTAAACGATGGTCCCAAGTTCCAATCATAAACTAGTAAACATCCTCCAAGTATGGCTTCAACAATAGCTTTCGAGTCATTCATACAAATGATAGGATCAGATCAATAACCGTAACCCCGATTTGAATTCTATATTTTCTTAGAATATGCAAAACAGGAACTAATTCAAAGATTCCGTTCAGATGGCGCTACTCTGTAAGATACTAGATAACCTGGTACATGGGAAGAAGCCCAAGTTTGGAAAATAAAAAAGTAAAAAAATCCATTTCCAAGCACGAAAATTCACTAAATCAACGATCAAAAACGGCAGTGAGAATCGAAACAGAAATAAATAAAAATAAGTAAGCAGTCACAAGCGATTCCAAGCCAGTCAACCAATGCGATCTAAGGTGAAAAAAGAAATCTTGATGCACCTACCTGTACATGAAAATGTCCAGGCCATGAAGGGGCTTGTTGCAGAGATAGCAAGAACTCAAGAAATCACTGGTCCAGAACTCACCCCTCTCTTCGCTACCACCGCAACCGACACCAATACTCATCATGGTCGCCGTCGTAGGAGATGAAGAAGTATAAAACAGTCCAGGTCTGGAATCATATTTTGTTATGGAATTGTCAAAACCATAATAAACACGTTTCTCGATGACATCATTTCCAACATGAGAAATGACACAGGTATAACTCTCATCGCTGTCATCCTCAATTCTCTCAAGATTCGGAAACCCAATACCCCCTTTGAAGTTAGCCGCTGGTTTACCCAAAGAAGCTATAGAAATCGGGTTGGATCTCGGAGACAGGAGCAAGTTTGTAATTCTAGCGGTTTCTGGGCAGTTGTCGCTGCTCATTGCCGCCACTATGCCTAACCCAACACCATCGCCATTTTCGAAGCTCTTGGGCGATTTGGCAGGCTTATCGATCGAAAAAGATTCGGTTAAAGCGCCGAAGAGGGAAAGACTGATGGTGGGTCTTCTTTTCTTTTTCTCCATTCTTGGGAGAAACTGGGACATGTGAAGGGGTATCGTTCTTGAAACGAACTCTTTGGTTTGCTTTGACGGCTTAAAATTCTATTCTACAAGGGGGGGTTGGAGGGGGGGGGGGGTGGGGTGGGGGAAGGCAGCAGAGCTTTTGGGTTAAAGAAGAGAGAACAGACACGGGGAAAAAAAAACAAAGACCTTTGGAATCTTTCGTGACAGTCTCTAGCCTTTTGGAGACAAGCCTAGAGAGAGAGAGAACTGAAATAAAGAAAGAAAGGGAGAAAAGTACCAAAAATGGCTTGCTTCCTCCTTTTTTTGAAGCTAAAATAAATGAGCGAAAATTTCCTGTACGCTGCGCGAGAGATATAGAGAGATAGAGAGGGATAGGGAGAGGGAGGACTTGCCCTTTCAAGCCTCACTCTCTCTCTCTCTCTCTCGGAAGACGGTTGTTTCGGGGGAGAGGAATACAAAAGCTGTACCACTGTGTGCGCGTGTGGGTGCCCGCGTGTGCGCGTGTGCGTTAATGGTGATGTTATGCCGAGGACTAACATTACCCTCTACAGATTATAATGTATCTTGTTTCTTTTTTTGGTTGTTAAAATAAAATAAAATAAATATAAGCCTATTGGGAATTTAGTCTTCATATTTTATTAAAAAAAATTGTAAATGAACACTGGTGACTGTAGTCTACTACTAATTTGAAACATCTGATTGTATCATATTGCTTTGATTTAGATCTTACAAGTTTATTTTCTTTTCTTTATATTCAGGTGTAATGATTATATTTGTATTATAATAATAATTATGATTCCCATTTTCACTCTTCTTTTTAAAAAAAAAAAAAAAAAATTATTTGTCTTGGGAAGAAATTGTAAACGAGGAAGATCTGGTTGGGCAGATATACATTTCAAAAATGATATTATATATAATACCCATCACATTAATACGAATATCTGACACCAAAATCACACAGAAGGGCGTGACCCAATGGTTCTCCGTACATTAATTATGATGCGACTTTGCACATCAGACAGAGAGAGAGAGAGAGAGAGAGGGGGCAAAAATGATAGAGCGGGGGGGGGGGGGGACTCAACTTTTTTGTTTTTGTCAAACTAAATCAACCAACCAATGGTTTCAAATTATTAATATACACTTGGAGGAATAATTCACATAAATAGTTGAACGTGACGTCCACAGACTTTTCTTTGGGGGGTTCCAAATTCTAGCAACACGCCACATGCCAGTGGGGCCCAAGCAATAAGCTACATTCAGATTTGAACCAAAGGAAAAAAAACAACAATGGCCCACTTCTTCCACCAACTCTCTCCACTCCACTCCACTCCACTCTTTAATTTTGTATTAGATTTTTTTTTTTTTTTGTTTTTTCTGCTATTAAATTTCAATTTCCTAGTTGCATTGCATGCACTCTCGGGGCTGTATTTATACTTTTTCAGTCCTTTTTTCTTTTTTCTTTTTGTTGATGTCTCCGGTAGCGAAACTCTGAAATGAAAAGTGGCCCAATGGCTGCAATGGACGGGTTATGTCATTCGTGCCCTTGTTTTTATTTACGAGTACCAACGAGCATGCAACGATGCCCGATTAAATTTACATCGAAATGGAAAGTATAAAGACACTTGATTGGCATGCCGGCCATGGCACTGGATTGGTGAGGGCAACCCTGGATTTTTTCTATTGGATCGACCGAAATTTAAAATTAAAACTTTTAGTCTAAAGATAACTCCAATGCTCTCCAATGTCACTGACCTTAAATTTATTGAAGAAAAACATTAATTGACTTAATTTTGAAGAATTATGGAGAGTCATTAAGATATATTAATTAATTGATTTTTTGTTTTAAAATAACCAATCAAAATTACTAAAAAAAATATATTTATTTTCACTTATATTTCTCTAATGTATAGCTGTGTAGTGAATACAAATCTTTACTTTCTTTGATATGCAATTTTTCAATAAGATAGCAAACTTAGAAGATGTTTGGTTTCATTTTTTAGTACTCTTATTTGCTGATTAACTATCAATATTGGTCTTATAAGTGTTTGTTAAATTTTCTGGTGCCACCATCAGATTTTACTTATTTACTCATACGACTTTCTAACAATAATTGTTAATTGAAAAGTAGCTCAAGTTACTTTTTGGACTACTTTTTTTTTTTTTTTTTAAGTATTTTCTATTTTTCATTGTTAAAAGTAATTTAGATAAACTAAATTAACCTTAAAAAATATTTATACTATTTTATTAATTTTTTCAACTTATCACACAAGTTAGATTTGTATCTTTATTTCACAAATATTTTTATAAACAAAATAGCTTCCTTTTTTTTTTTTTCTAACAACTCTTAAATGATATATATATATTCACTACAATGTTTCATTAACATTAAAACATATAAAAAAAAAATCTCAGATAATATATTTTTTTTGACTATACAGTGAGTATTATTAATTCTTTTTTTTTTAACTTTAAATTATGTACAGTCTCAATATAATTTATAAAATATTCATTTTAAAAACTAAAATTATAAAATATATAAATAATCTTATTAATCTGATATATGAATATAAGTTAAATGTTTAAATCCGTTATTTTATTATTCAACAACAATAATAATAAAAAATTAACCAAAAATTTGATTAATATTTTTTAGTGAGTAGTAAAAAGAATCAAAAATCAGCAATCAATAATATCAATATTAAATAAGGAAACCGAATAAGTTCCTGGAATATTATCAACGGCAATAAAATGTCATTAAAAAAAAAAAAGGAGGGGGGGGGGTTGCAAGTGGAAATATTATTTACTTATTAGTGGGGGACACGCAACTTTTGAGTGGATTTTAATAAAAAATTAATATCAACGGCAAGCAATAGATTAAAATAAAATAAAAGCTGCAAGTGGGGTGACAAAAGCTCGAAAACGAGTGTTCCAATTTCGGTTGATCAAGAAGGCGTAGTCTTACAAGGCTTTCCCAAAGTCCAAACCTTCACGCAGAGGGTATCAAAAAACACGACGCCCCATCAGCCCGCCAGTGGAAGGGCCAACGTTGGTGTCAGGTAAAGTCTTGGGTTCCATGTTCAAGTTAATGTCTCTGTAAAATCAGGAACCAAATTGAAAATTGTGTGTGGTTGATACTTTCTTAAAACTCACATTTGAGACGTCTATTCTTTTAGAAGCATTGATTTAATGATGAGTGATTAGTATTTATTGGATTATTGAGTATTTAATTGAGTTTCTCGATCATTCTAAAAACGTATCGAATTATTTATAAGAGATTATTTTCCGCAAACCCTTTTTGACGGGAGATTCCATTTATGTATCCGACCAATTATTATATTTTGGTTTCCAGACAGCATTAGGATTCACATGAACCCACAAATTTTTTAGTGAATGATTTTTCTATTGCAGGGCTGTTTGGAATACCACCACCACCACCACCACCACCACCACAAAGTGGTCTATATCTAAACTATGCCGAAATTAATTTTGTGGTGGGCCTAAAAAAAAACAAAAAAAAACAAAGGAAAACATATAAAAGAAGAAAGAATAGAAGGAATGTCCTGAAGTATAATTTTACTGCCGGGGCGGACAAAAAAGGAGAAATATCAGTTTGATTTTTTATTTCTATTGAGTTTTGTTTGTTTGTTTTTTTTTTTTGGGGGGGGGGGGGGGATAATAAATTATAAAATTAAAAGTGGAAAACCAGACTACCTGAACCCCAACGGGCTGCCCTGAGGAAATCAATGAATGCCAGATATGTTTGGAAGACGATCATTTCGGTCCTCTTTAACTTTCTGGTGTCAGCTGTAAAATTTTTGAAATGGTTACTACCACCAACTAGACCCATCGCATCACCTTTGTACTTGTGTACAAGTTGTACTACCCACACGCATTCATTCTTCGGTCAGTAATGTATTTTCTACTTTGGGCTATTGCCAGAATGACTAGACTACGTGAAACATTCGTGGTCGTCGTCGTTGGGACTGCGAAAGTTTGGGAGATAATCCACGAGACTCTGGTTGCATGGTTGTTGGGGTACGAGCGAAGGAAAACTTTAAAAAAGTATGAACCATAAAAATATTGGCTACTCCACTTAGCTCCTTGCAGAGAGAAGTCGGTAGCCAAGCCGAGTTCCACTTCTCTTGATTGATATCCCCGTTGCATAAATCCCACCACTAAATTAATAGGATCACAATACAAATGCACCGGAGTTGTATTTACCCCAAAACAGTACACAACACGGCATAGTCATCGGAGTCAAAGTCTTGATTTTCCGAAAAAAAAAAGAAAAAAAGGAGTCACTTTAAATGGTGGTCCTTCGAAACAGGGAGGAGAGGGCAGTCGGTAACAATCGCCAATTGAACAACTATATTATAGACCACGAGAGATGAGACGTTTGCTTGGTTTTGTTTTGCGACTTGCAACCGTATCGTGTTCTAGTTGCAAAACCAAGATTTTCCTATTTCATGACCAGGAAACATATTATTTTCTTTTTTAGAAGAAAAAAATCAAGGCAAAAATTCTCCAAATTAAGCCAATTTTTCACGAGTCATACAGCAGAGTTGATTGGAATATGTGGTGCTCTAGTTGTTTCCACATATGAAAGGTTATGTAAGTGGGAGATGAGGCTTCTGCACGGTGGCATGGCATATAGTTAAAAATTGTGAGTCTATTTCACCTGCGCTCACGGCAAGTGCGATTTGCACGAATTTTTATCATAAATGCATGTGTATGCAATTCCAGTGAAATTGAGATTGTGACGAGATGTTCAGGAATGGCTCTGAATTCTCTAGTTAACTTAACAGCGGTGGCTTTAGGCTGCTATGTCACACGGGTGTCATTATTGAAACTCCTAGCTAGTGGATAGTGGCAGAAGGCTGTCCAGGTCGGAAGGTGTCTCGCCTAGGCTAGAATCCATTTCTTGAATTGCTTGTTTTGTTAAATATCTTGTCATGGGAATCCCTTCTCTGGGTGAAATTATATTAGGATATTGCCGAGAAACGAACCTGTTTACACTCAAGCAAGCATATGCCAGTGTAAACCAAAGATCGATATTGGACTGGCTAATGAAGGACTAGGTGATATTTCTTGACTTGAAAACAAATCAGATTCTAACCTCCGGGACGCTCCCCCCCCCCCCCCCCTCTTTTTTTTTGGCTAATCCTTCTGCAGAACGTTCTCTTCATGCAGTCTTTTGGCCTAGAATTTCTATCTTTAATCATAGGATTTCAGTTTCATGTGTATGCTTCGTAGTTGTCAGCACAATAATTGCATTGCAATTTTGAGCTCCGATATTAGGAGATAGTGAAATAAATATCTTCATATATTTTGGGGGAATTGGTCTCTTTGCATCTTTCTTCTAAGTTACACAAAAGAATTGAGAAAAATATGCAAGCAGGACAAGACCGGCAAAAAAGAGATTGCTTTGGCTCAGTCCGGTATTTCTCCTTTCTCCGGCTCCCGGATTCTACAGTTGCCGTCAGGTTTGCTGTTTCATGGGATGAAAAAAGAAACCAGAATAAGCCTCACTAAAGGTTGAACTTACATATTTATTTGTCAGAATGAATGAAAGCGGTGCCGGATCATACTGGTCTACTCTTTTTTTTTTTTTTCTTTAAAAAAAAAATCTTCTTCATGATGTACTGGAGCGGCTCCTTGAGCTATTATATCCAGACTGTCGATCACTCATCATATCCTGACAATAGAACAGGAAACAGACGATTTGAAATTTTTGTCAAGTTAATTAGTGCCTTAGGATGGTATGATGTTCTGGAAAATAAAGTTCTTATCAACTGACATCTGCTCAGTGGATTGAGCAAGTATTAGGTGTATTTAACTCACTAGTGTGGAAGTAGTACTCTGGTTAGGAGAGTTGCCAGTGCTGCCCCCATAAACGAGATTGGGCACGCTTCCTTCAGTAAGTTCCCTCAACCTCTGGAGTTCGGGTAAGATAACCTTCCCAAGATCTGGTCTGTCTTTTCGTCTCAATTCTGCACATTTCAGAGCTAATTTGGCAAAGTTCAAAGCCTCTTCGACGGGCCAGTCTGGAACATCTCGGTCGAGCATCTCAGCAAACGTTCCTTTCTCAATGGCCCTCTCAACATTGTGAATTAAACCCATTGGTGGCTTGCCTGTTATCATTTGTAGAAACACGATACCTAGAGAGTAAATGTCTGATTTTATTCCTAACATCCCAGTTTGCTGATATTCTGGATCGATGTAACAAAATGTTCCTGCTGTTGAGGTCATAAGGTATTGTGTAGCAGCATTGTTTACTGATGGAGGAACAAGCCTAGCCAAGCCAACATCACTAATTTTACTGACATAGTTGCGGTCAAGCAAAATGTTTCCAGGTTTGAGGTCACGGTGCACTAGCGGTTCTGGCTTAGCTTGGTGAAGGAAAAGAAGGCCAGTGCCAATTTCTGCAGCTATACAGAATCGCTGTTGCCAAGAGAGAGGTGGAGTATTCCCTCTCCTGAGCAGACAATCATCTAAGCTTCCATTGGCCATGTACTCATAGACTAAGCAACCATACTCTGGGCAGGCTCCTAGGAGGAGAACAATGTTTGGATGCCGTACACAGGATAAGACTTCCACCTGCATCAAAGTCATAAAATAAAATGTCGGAAGGACAAATGGACTTCGCAGAACAAACCAAGAGAAAAGGATTATAAGACAAAAAATGTTTCAGTTTCTGCTTATTAGGGTGCCATCACTTCTGCTTAGTTTCAATTTCGGGATGTAGTGCCACTGAGGTTTGCAGTATGGCGTGAAATTGGCTCAAACTAATGTGAGATACATGTGTTATGGAGATGACATGTCAATTACAAGGTTGAGTACTCTTCTATTGCTCAATTAGATCCGCTTCGGGATGTTGTTATATAAGGTCTGTCTCTGATATAACTTGTTTGCTCCTATGGTTTGTCTTGTCTTAAATGTATGTTTATTAGATTGCAAAAATACCATATGGAGTTGATTTTGACAATTTAGTTGCTGTCAAACTAGGATGGCTATAGTAATCATTCAGTCAACCATTTGCTATCTCGTGGTGACCACTTAGCACAAATCTTGGGGGTGAGATTGAGAGTTAATTGGACAAAGAAAAAACTAGTCATAGAGCCACGTAAATGCATAGACTTCCAACCTCTTGCTGAAACTGTGACCGCCCTTGAGCTGCGTCTGGGCGTAGAACTTTGATTGCCACAGGTGTATGATCTAGGTAACCCCTGTAAACTGGCCCATAACCTCCTTCCCCAATCTTGAGAGAGTCCGAAAATTCTTGTGTTGCTGCTTCAATCTCCTCAATTGTGTATCTCCGGTATCTAAGGTCATTATGGCCCCACGATACTGGTGCATTCTTCTTCTCCTCAGGTTCCATGACAGCCATTGTTTCTGCTTTCTTTCTTTTTTGTGCTTCCAGTTCAGCAATCCTCCTGGCTGCTTCAGCTGCCTCAATGGCTGCCTTACTCTTTGCTTTCTCTTTCCGCACAAGGGCCAAAGCGGCTTCCTCTGCCAATCGCACCTCTTCTAATTTCTGATGTTCTTCCAACTTCCAGTGTTGAAGTTCCCTAGCCTGTGGGGAATTTCATCAAAATATGATTTAGGTATGGTAGTCTTTGCTTGCATGCAAGTTCTTGTTTCTGTTAGCATGAATATGGCCATGTATTAGCAAATAGCTGGGGTTCTTTATTCATTTCAGGTTTAAGTATACCATTTTTCTATGCATATACGTCTGTTCAAAATTGTTTTGGAGAAGGAAATGAGAAGTTTATTTTCCTTTCAGGTTTATTTTATGCAAGTATGAGAAGGGTGAAAAGGATTTTACAGTAGTAGCTGTAGAATGACAATTTAACAAATTAGTGCCACCCACTAAATCTATCCAGGCAATGAATATTCACAGAATATTTGAAGCTTGTAGGCTTGCTCAAACAAGAATGTTACAATCAGTACCTTTTGTTTTGCCGTGAGTGCCTCCTTGCATGCTGAGCCATACATCTCCATTGTTTGCTTCAGCTCTTGTCTTAGCCTTCTCGTTTCGACTTCCAAATCTTCCTATAAATTTTGAATGAAGCAGTTGTGAGTTAACCGCGTCCTATCAGGTTCCAAGTGGCATTTAGCAAATTCAAGCATAGCTTGCTCCATAATGTTGTTTATTCCCTACCCGATTTGTTTTCTTTCTGAGGATTTATGAAATTTTTTTTGCTCATTCTGCCATATTATCCATTCATTTGCATCTTGACATGCCATTCCTAAATGACAAGTAAAATCGTTCAACATTATAGAGTAAAACTTGGGAAAGTGTTTTTCTTGCGAAATCCACAAGATTATGTCAAGCGGCTCCTTGCTCATAGTTTCCAGTAGTTCTTCAAAAAGCATTCTGTATAAAACCAGCTCAGGCGACAGCTGTGCATAAATTATTATCATTTTTCCCATGAGTTCCTACATGTTTAGCTATGCTTTATCTGGCAGTTTATGTCCTCACCAGACCCTGGAAAGAACCAGGTAGTCTCCCACTGTCCTGCGAGGATGATGAAAAGTTATACGGTGAACTAATATCAGATGTCTGGCTTCCTGAATACAGAAGCCCAAAGCTTCTACAGTTGAAATCTGGATTGTTTGAAAGCCACGGGGTCATTCCAGAGTCTGAACTGTCACAGAAAGAAGGAAATCCACGGTCTGTGCTTGGCCTTCCACTGCTCAAAAATGATATGTCACTGTCTGCAATGGACTGCTCATATTTAGCTGGTGAACCTCTGCCCCGAGTGAATGGTGACCTGTTCCAGTGATCGCAGGGTCAGTCCTTGCAAGCAGTAAACTTTTTTTCCTGTGACATATTCAGTCTTGGATTTGAAATCAGTTAGAAATTGCTGTAGATATTCAATGCCTGATAGTCTTTACTTAACTATATAATTTGTAGTCAACCAGCCTCATTTTCATTTCCTGCACAAGGATCTTGCAAGCATTGTTAATCAGGCAGTGTTTAAGGGCCTTGTCTTTTCTTATAAAGACAGTTTAGATGCTTTGGATTTTTATATTTATAATTGATCTGAATGCAGAAAAATGACAAGTAAGGGGAAAGAAGTTGATGGTAAAAAATGCTTTAGGACAAGGGCTAGCAATGCACGGGTCTTCATCTATCCACTTCATCTTAGATATTTTATTTTCTGAACTTACTTGATTTCCATGTCTTCGTGGGAGCTACATGGTGGATACGGTAATCTCTCTGCTCCCATGAATGAATTTGAACAGAGCATTTGTGAGCAAATAGTGGAATGCAGATAGACATCGGCAGAAATAACATGATAGCTAATTGCAGGACAGAAGCAAACCTCCAAAAGGTGGACTAAGCTTGACAGGAGATACACATACATCAGAAACATGGCTTCCTGTGTTCATCAATTGACTCTGAAGGGGGCATTTTGCTGGGGCTTGACCTGTGGCAGATCTCACAGATGAGACTTTCCCTTTGTTGATGACATATACAGTGCAGAATTCAGGTGCCCCTTTTAACACGCTGCTAGGAACATCATCAGCCTTCAATTTTCTGTGGATGAATGAAAAAAATTGATCAGCATTTTTGTGCATCAGAATTCATTCAGAGCTTGTGTTTATGCAGGAGCTTATCAATCCTATTCTTTCAGTCCTTGACTACTGTATGCATGGCACTATACGTGCAGTTAGATGGAAATTTTGGAAGTCGGTAAGGGGCATTCTAATTTTTAATTCAGCTGTAATCTTCCAAAATTACATATCTCTTAGACATAAGCAGTGATCACTATTCCACTTCCACTAAAAGTATACCGGATAAAGCCACCCTTTGATGAACAGCCAAGAACCAATGTCCCAATTGCGTTCAAGCTGACATAGTCTATTATTGCTTTGGATATGTCTGCCTCCTCCATCATCACTTCGTTACATTTAATCTGCATCATCAACTTTATTAATCATTAATTGAGCCATATAAACTCCGTACATCATAATATTATATGAAAGATTACATTTAAACATATAATACATATGGCTCATCATATTCACATCTTTGTAACCAAATATTGTAAAATTGCTTTGACTTGACATCATCTGTTCAGCAGGCTGTGTATGTTAAACTTTATCGCAATTGTTTAATTTTTGGTTATAAAATTCGTTTGTTTGAATTTGATGACATATGTGACAGAACAATACTCGTCCAGAATATATCAACAACCATCTATATATGTTTGCTTCTGTCCTCGCTTACACGCATGTACGCATAAAGGGAGCCCAAATTGAGACCAAGAAGATGCATAACACTCACATCCTTTCGGGTGCAAAAGCAACGGAAGGGAAGGAACAACGCCTTGGCTTGGCTATCAAGTGGTTTGGTATATGATTTTGCAATGTCCTCGGTGACATCACTTAGGGGAACAAGGCCTCCCGCTGCAAATTGACCGCAAAAGAATGTCATGTGGATTCTTGAATCATCAGTTGTTATATAATGCATTGTTGGGAACAAGAAAGAACGACTGTAAGAATGAAATATTTGCATCAACGCATGCATGCAATACTTAGTAACAAGGAAAACATTTCAGAAATCAATGATGCACACACACACACACACACACACATATACATAGACATATACATACATACATATGTATCACGGGAAATGTTCGGGCATGAACATGGCAGGGGGAAAAAGCCAATATATGTGTGTATATATATATATATATTATATTATACTTGGAGTGAGAATAGAGGATGGAATTTGTTTGACGTGAAGAAGAGTGAGAGTCTGGCCCCAGGTAAGAAGATGATCAACAGCCCATTTGAGAGCATGTTGACTCCTTCCTTTATCTCTGTCTATAGCCACCGCCACATTTACTTCTTTTTCCCCTCCATTCTGCTTGGCCATCTCTCAAACCCCAGTCCTCAGAAGCTGTATTAATGATTAAAGAAAGTTTAATTAATTTTGTTTTTTAACACGGGAACTAGAACGGTAGATGCAGATGCAGACCCTTCCCATCTTTGGTGTTGTAGGATCCTTGACTTGACAGCTACAAATGCTAATAATATCTCAGTAACCTTATATAAAAAAAAAAATCTTGATGGACACAAAAGAAAAACAGAAAATTTCCTTTGTTCAGTTACATAACCGACAAAACCTTCCTGGTTTTTCACTTTCTTCTCCTTCTTTGCCTTGGCAGCTCTCCATTGACTCACCACCCTTCAATGCAAGCAAGGAAGAGGGGGGGGGTGGGTTTGTTAATCGGTTAAATTTATTGTTTTGTGTCTTTGTGTCAGTTCATCAAGAACGATTAAACAAACAAAAACCTCTTTGGGGTCTTTCCCTTTACTATATTGGTCCACATCTCTTCAACAGAAATTCAAACTTCCTCTCGGAGACTGCCATTATTGGGGTGGGTGGGTGGGGGGGGGGGGCGCAGAGAGTCAGAAAATATAGGACATCCCCCAAAATTAACCTTGACTCGCTAGAATTTGAACGCCAAGTTGTAGCTTGGACTCCTTCCCCATTTCTAGTTGTCTTCTTCTCAGATTAACTGGAACCCGCTACAGGGATGGACCTCGTAGGTGGAATCTAGACGGAAAGAGAGGACAAATGAGTGGGCTCCGTGTAAGTCCTGTTTTTTTTCTTGTTATCCCTAAAATGATCAAAGGCATGTTGGTCCCACGTATAAATCTTTTTCCTTTTTTTTTTTTTTACAAAAAGAAAAAAAAAAAACAAAGAAAATAAATATGTACACATTATATGATGTGCATACAAAAAATAACAATATAGGTACAATACAATTTTACTAATTATACGTGCACATTTTTATTAATTGTATACACATTTTATTTCGTTACATATGCACATTCTATTTTTTATGAAAAAAAAAAAAAACAAAAGAAGGTAGGATTCGCATGGGAACCCATCCCGCTACCTCAGTCCGTCGGCCCCGTCCCCCACCCCCATCCAAGCAACTTTTTCCCGACTAGGTATTGCCGTTTAGAATGTTTAACCAATGTGGGCACCGCATGGAATAAAACGTAGGAATCAAAAGGTAGTGCTGTAGACAATTTTGGACAGTATTCTAGAATGGCGGGTTGTTTTTATCGCTAAATTTTAGACCAAAAAAAAGAAAAAAAAGGGGCTAAATGCATTTTACTCTCGTGGTTTTTGCACCAACATTCGCAACGAGATCATTTGACTGAAGTCCGTTAGTGAAATCAACAAAATCGTAGCAAAGTGTCTCAATTGTCCAAGTAGGAAATTACAGAGGTCTCACTGTGCAAAATGAAATCCTCAAGAACTAAATTGTAAAACACACAAGTCTAAGAGTACAAAATGAAACTCTAAAGAGCTAAAATATAAAAGAATATAAATGAGGGATAGAAATTTAATGGATATTTGGAATTTTTTTTTCTTTCAAAAATAGTTTTAAAATCAAATTAATGTTTTTCTCAAAAAAAAAAAAAAAAAAAATCCGAGGTCGATTCGAACATTTTAAGCATACTTGACGGCAAATGTGTGGGAAAGCGTTTACATCCAAGTCATTTACAATTTACGCGGGAGAAAGAGTTTAAATGTATACAACTCTCTTTTATAAGAAGGTTGTTTACTCGATTCGTGACCTCTGTGTCACGATGAAACGACGTTACCATTATAACAAGGCTCGCATTTGAGCTGCCTGGTGGAGGGATTTAACATGTATGAGCTTCGAAGCTTGGTCTCTAGGCAGGAGATGCTCAATGGCAAACCTGAGGGCATGCTGGCTGGACTTGTCATTTTCCAATGCCACTGCTGCTTGGACCCAACTCCTTGTCTCCTCCTCTCAATGGTTTCTCCCGGACTCTGCATTTATCTTCCCTTTCCTCGTGGCTGCTCTTGTCAATTGCTCAACCAGGTATCTCTAAAAAGCAAAAGAAGATCATTATCGTTGAGGGAAAACCCAAGAATCATCAAGAAGAGGGAACGAAAATTATAAGAGCCCTTCTATTTCTATTAATCCATTATCAGAGAATGTCAGAGAATGTCAGAGAAGATGATTTAACCATAGTCCTTGCGACCAGCCCATGGTGGCAGAGACAACAAAAAGATCATTAGTCGTCCATCGTGATTGGCCCTCCCTCCATACCCTCCAATAGGATACGAAGGATTGATTCAGTGAAGCAAAGGCCAAGACAAGAGGAACAATCACCAAACAATAATAATAATAATAAGAAGAAGAAAAGAATCAGAATCTGTCATTATGCCATTGGCATTATCAGATTAAAGTTTTACGGGCTAGTTTTTACTTTAATTTTCTAGAATTCAACGCATCATTGTTAACTAAATAAGAGAGTAGTATGGCATCGACTCGCCTGGATGAGGGAGGTGGGTCCCTAGCTGTGCCTCGCCAGTGAAGAAGGGGAGGGTTTGGGATTGGGGGTCATTTCCTTTCTCTCCAGACGACCGTGAAATGAAAGATTGTCCAAGCGGCCATTGCAAAACATTAATTCATTGTTTCAGTAAGTCAGTCAACGTGGCTGTCGGAGACATAGAGAATCGTGTAGTGGCGTTCAAATTGGATTTCTTTCTTTTCTCCGTTCTTTTTCGGGGATTAACAACATCGAATCCGGTTGATAGTGGTAATACCTGTCTGTCTGTCTGTCTGCATGAAAAATGAAGAACGAACGAGCGAAGAGACAGATACCGACACCGACACCGATTCATTGGGACATTTTCTTGTTCCCTTCTAAGAGGCCGGCGAACCGAATTGTCGTTTGCCCGAGATGTAACCAAGCCGCCAAGAAATCCCCTCCCGGTTGGAAAAAGGTTCATAAGGAGGAGCAGAAAAAACCAAAAGGAGAAGTCATTGGTTTTTGGATTTTGAGATTTATTTTTTTTTTATAACATTGTATCATTATTTCTCAAAATTTACACACGCCTGATGACCCGTTATATTAATTACGTGATTACTTCATAGTTAAATAAAAACTAAATAAATAAAAAAAATGAATCCAGTTATTTGATAGACATAGAGAGAGAGAGAGATATATATATATAGCCCACAATACACTGGCACCAAGCAGTTGAGGCATCTTTGGTTTCTATCTGAGAAAGTAAGTTGATGATTACCATAAAGCAATGCATTCTGGTGGCTCTCAATAGATTAGTTAAGCACAAGAAAAATAGGTTAGAGTCCCAATATTCTTGCTGGCTTTGATACAGTTAAAATTCTTGTTAGTGATCAAACATAACATTGCCTGAAGGCTTGGAAGGCTTGAAGGAAGATCCCCAACCAATTTGATAACCCCCTTCCCTTGCATTGAAGATTCGAGATCGAGAGAGACAGAGAGGGAGGGGAAAGGAACATGAAAGCCGTGGTCCTAATTAGACAATGTTATGTTAGTGACATAATGGAACAAAATGAAAGTGCACCGACGAGACGAACCCCAATTTCTACCCAAACCCTCAAACCCCCAAAACCCAAACAACAGTAACACACTTAAAATTGACTTTCTTTTGCAACACTTTGGATTGGATCCCCCGAGATATGCTTGTAAATCGTAACGTTAGAAAGAAAGAAAGAAAGATCTAAACGTCACTCAATTCACCTGGTTAATTTTCAGGAATTGAAATCATCAGACATTCCCTTTTGAGGAAGGGTAAAAAGCATCACCCCCGTCACCATCCTTCTCTTTCAGCTCTTCAATCCTCTCAACGGCTTCCCTCAACTCCAATCTCTTCTCCATGTCCCCTTCACAACAATTCAAACCAATCTCCAAGAGCTTGAGCATTTCGCCTTCATTATTGCTCCTTGTTGTCTCCCCAATCTCCTTGTCGAAGACCACATTCGTCCAATCTTCGCGGGCAACAGAATTGACCCAGGTTGCCAAATCGTGCTCCTCATTTCCCTTGCGCTGTTGCAAAAAGTTTGCGGGCAACTTGCCTGTCAATATCTCAAGAATCAGTATCCCGAGACTCCAAACATCTGTCTTCTTGGTGATGCGGCAATGTTGCAAGTATTCGGGGGACTTGTAGGCCACCATGAGCTCATGGGCATTCTCTTGGTTTATGACCGGAACCAGTCCATAATCCGTCAGGAAGGGCTCATTGGACTTGCCCAGAAGAACATTCGAAGATTTAAGGTGGCCATGCGCTGCAATCATGCTGGGAAGCTCTTTGTATAGGTATCCCAGTCCCCTGGCTACTCCTTTCACGATCTTCAATCGACTTGGCCAATCAAGGCTTGGTTGGCCTAGGGATTGGTGGCCTACCACCCAAAACAAATAAAAAACAAAAAAGAAGACATGCAATTTTAGCAAAGGTAAGAAAGATCCGAGTCACAAATCATAATGTATTTTTTTTTTCTTTTCTTGCTTTTGTTTTCCTTTGAAGACAAAAGAAAAAAGAAAAAAAATAATAAAAGAAAAAGGGCAGAAACCAAAATATTTGATAGAGAGGCCATTAGTCATACCATGAAGATGAACAGCCAAACTGCCTTTCTCAACATAGTCAGAGACCAAGAGCTTCTCTTCTTTCCTGTAATAATAGGCCACAAGTGGAAGCAAGTTAGGATGCCTTAACCTTCCTATTCTCCACATATGCTCCTGGAATTCTTCTCTTCCGACATTGTTCATTTGCTTGTATCTCTTCACTACCATCACTGGCCCAGTTGAAAGGGCAGCCTTGTAAGAAGACCCGAAGCAACCACTGCCCAATATCTCAGCTGAGGCCTTTAGCAAGTCTGGCAGATCAAACTTCTCTCTGTCGTCCCTGACAAATGACAGTTTAGAGGCCTCTGCCTTCTTGCCACCTCCAAGGTGGTTGGGTGAGCCATGTGAGAGTTGGTCTACCTCCTTAAAACCGGTCTTCTTTTGAAAGTTTGAAGGGGGTGGTGCTTCTATTGATGTGGATGCCCTGTTCCTGCACCGAAGCAGAATGAAGGCGGCTGCCATCATGGCAGCCAGGGCTACCCCAACAACCATACCCACCATGACTATACTGGCTGTTGAAGGCTTCCTGGAGTTGCTATTTTTGCTTGGGGCGGCAGTGGGATGGGGGGTTGGAGGGGAAGGTGTTTCGTCAGGAAAATTATTACATCTGTTCAATGGTTCTCCACACAGAGCTTTGTTGCCTAATCAACCACACAAAATGAATTTGTAAGAAAAATAGCCTGTTTCTCAAGTAATTCCTATATATGCATAATATTTTGAACTTTGTCTCGATGCTAAACGAAGTCCTGATTCCGGAAGTAAATTGATGTTTCTTAACTTCATGTCTTGATCCGCACTTTCAAAACTGTTGTTTGATTGAGTTAATTGGCATATTGTACTATGTGCATCCTTTTCGACGAACATTCAAAGGGACTCTGTTATGTGTTCCGTTCTATTGAACTCTGCAATGCTTCCTATTAACCTGCGGGAGGGAACTTACCCGACAAGGAATTTCGCTGGGTTACGACCATTATTACAAGTCATTTTAATTAATGATATGCCAAAAGCAGCTCCAAAATATTACTAATTATCATTAGAAGATACAAATCGCGTAAAGGGGCAGAGGGCATGTAACTTACCAGAAAACGAGCTTTTATCCAATTTGCTAAGGCTTGCAGGGAGTGGGCCCTCCAGCGCATTGTTTGACACATTGAATGATGCAAAGTTCTGTGCAAAATCAGGTAGCAGCCCCATAAATTTGTTCCCCTCAAGCCCTAAATCTATGAGCTTGGGCAAGGAAGCCAATGAGGAAGGAATGGCCCCCGTAAACTCATTTTGCGCCAAATGAACTTTCTTCAGCTTCAACATACCCTCAAAGGCATCCTCTGGAATCTCCCCCGAAAAATGGTTGCTTGACAGAAAGATTGATCTCAATGATTTCAGTTTCTTGAACTCCGGAAAGGGACCATTCAAGGAATTATTCATCACGCTCATGGTTCTCAAATTTGGTAACTCCTCTAAAGCTTGAACATTAATTTTGCCCGAAAGTCCCATGTTCTCAAGCTGTAAGCCCCAAATGATACCGTTGGCGCAGAGCACGCCAACCCAGGTTGCATCATCTCCTTTGCATGGGGCGGTCTTCTTACTCCAGCTGCTTAACGCCGAGGCATTTGACAAGGAACCCTTGAACTCGAGGAGGATTTCTGAGCTCGTCAATCCTGAAGCCGAAATAAAATGAAGGGAGGCAACAACAGAGACAAGGAGCACCGTCAAAGGCTTGTCATTGAAAGCCGCACGGGTGTTTTTGTAGGGCGGTACGCGCGCTAGCAAGGGGGAGTGCGCGCCACCCTTGACAGCCATGAGAGGCCTCTACGGGGACGTGGGGGTAGTGTAACGGCAGGAAAATGGATGCTGCTAGGGGTAGAGGCAAGAGGAAGGTTGGGGAGCCCAGCTGGTGAAATTTTGATGGCATAGAAAGAAAGTAAGAAAGGAGAGGAAGAGAGCTAAGGCTGCTAAGAATAGGGAATAGCAATTAGCAATGGCAGTTATTACAGAACACGGGGGCAAGGATGAAAAAAAAGGGAAGTAACAAGCTGACAAAGTCTTTGCTGTCTCTTTGCTTGCATTGGAGCCGGAAAGTGAGCGTGCGAGACTTCCGGGCTCCCTTCCAATTTTGGCAAAAAGCCTTTTGCAAGTGACGTACCCTTTACCAAGATATGCCTTCCATATATTTAAACATTTGTTGTGCTCCATGAATCCACACGTCTTGCCATTTGCTTCATTTTCAATTCCATTTCCCAGTCTGTCAGCGCCATTCTACGTTATTTAATTTTCTTCATTGCCATGGTGACCCCAAACAGCAACAAAAGAATCACAACGTCGCGCTTTAATACGTTTATCTTGAAGTTAGTCGTTATCAGGAGAAGTATCCATGGTTAGTTGACGGAAAGCATTATCATATTGATAGGTAAGATGCGCATTCTGGCTCTTTGAAACCATTTTATAGATAAATCTAGCACAAATTTGTCTTCTACTCTTTGAGGCACATTTACTGCACGGAGAGTAAATTCGTTTTATTATTATTTTTTAAAAATAACATAAGACGTATGATGTATGTATCATAAAATTTTTCCTCGAAGTATTCCTCGTCCAAAATATTTTGTTGATCACCGAAAATGAAGTGTCGGTGTTTTGGTCTGTGAATGTGGGTAACCGTGAAACCCTCACTTTACCCGCCCAGGCCCCCAGCCCCGACCCCATGATGGGATGGGATGGGATTGAGCGCAAGGAAATAAAAAAGAGGGGGAAATCCCAAGTTCAAACCGCTATTGATGTTGCATCCCCTTGGCTTCGTAATTTGTACTTCGTCGTATGACTGGCAATAATGTTTTATGGGATGATGCAGCTTCGTGGATCAAACTCAGTATAGCCTACATCAACAAGGCATAGTCCATCTGGAGGGGCTGGAGGGGCAGTGGCACGTCTACTCGTAGCATCCATCAGTCTCAGCAAAACGTCCTCCTCCGCACCTGCAGCTGCTTCCCTTATTGATGTTGCCACGAGGACCCTAACCATCTGCCATGCCAGATGGTCACCCACCCAAAAAGGAGAAGTCAGAATTTAATGTTACATGTGCAACACAAATGACAGACAACTGCCGGCCAACGGCAGTAGAACAAATTTCCTTCAAATGGTGTATGATGACGATGCATTGAGAAGTGGACGTATAAAAACCTTGCGTAGGAACCGATTAGCAACCAGCTCAATGCACATAACCTTTCTTCCTTCTCCTTGATCCTACAAAATTAGCAGCCCTTCATTTATTAATGAAGATGGCTGGATAAAAGTAAGAAAAAAGAACAAAAAATCCAAGCACAACGCAGCATCTGCACACGAAACAAATGTAGCATTGAAAGAACAAGTAACCTAGTGAATTCGCAAAAGGCATGGCAAATAATACCAGCTCCAAGTATATACAGGTATTATGTCAGAAAGCCAAGTAATGTAAAATTCTTAAAAGATCAATAACCAGATATAACCAAAATAGAACATCCCAGCACACCCACGCTATGAGGCCTGGAGACTGGTCAAATGTACTGAATTTTATATCTGTTTTCACAAAGAGACCATTTCTACGACATGAATTAATGACCTCCAGATGACAATAAAGTAATATTACCATTACATCAAGAGTTAGCACTCCTAATAACCAAATATAACCATGTCCAATACATGCATTTCACAGCAAAGGCTAATTAGAGAGAGCTAATCGAGCAAAAGTTATGGATCTATGGCTCATTTAAAGCAATAAACTGATGAAAGGAGTGTACTGCCACATAACAACACATGAAAAGGGAATGAAGATTGGAAGAAAATGACAGCACATGCTTGCACACACTCTCATGCAACAACAGGTTATGTGGAGAAACATTACAGAGGATGGCAATCTGGCCTCTTTGGCTCGAGCATGATACACAAAGCATTCTGTTGCTGGGCCTCTGAGACAGAAAGAGAGATGCCGTTAGGAGTTGGCACTTGCCCAACAAACAGAAGAATCTCACAAATAAGCCTGTTACAAATATTTGCTACAAATTTTTGGCACAACTATTAACCAAAGATTTCAGTTGAACAACTACAAAATTTAAAACATTTCACAATATTAAAATAAACCAGATCTATTTTCAGTAATAATAAAATTTTCAAGGTGGGCTGGCTGATTTTAGATTCTTACACGATTGAAAGAACTAGATAAACCACAAAGATCCATTATTCATCAGAAGTACAAAACACCCATGTCCAAGCATCATTTCAAAAAGGATAGATGTTAATATCAATCTTGAATACCATTCAAGGAATACTAACTGTACTTCAAACTTCAAACCTGGAGAACAAGACACAAAAGTGTTGCTTTCCTGCCAATGAGAGTATATGCAGTCAACCTTTTTTTTTTTTTTTCTCCCTTTAGTCTTACATGTTTCTTGAAGCTTTGGTGTCACGTGCAAATACTTTGTAGGACAGTAACTTTCCTTCCAATTGTTGTAAAAGCTGGTTAACCTTGCATACACTGAACCACATAGATTTCCTTGCTTCTCCAAGCTCTTCCTTGTCAAGGACTACTGGATGTTCAGCATTCTCCTCATTGATGATGAATTCACCACATTCATTTCTTAGATCATGACAATTTTCATAATAGCTAAAATCTTCAGCATTCTCCTGAGTTTCAAAATTTTGCTCCCTATATTCTCCACCACTAAAAGGGAAAATATACAAATATCGCCTCCATTTGGCAGAAAAATTAGGATGGAATACACGTGAGACCTATGTAATATATTGTAGATTGGTCAGCATATAAAATGTGACACTAAAAGGAACAATAAAGCTAATGTATCAATTAAGGAAAAACAAATTCATGTCATAAGTTGGAAGAATTGGTACCTTAGAGACAAATGTAACCCTGATCTTTCCAGGCGCTGCACTGTTGATGGCATCTTCAATGTCATGAGGTGCGACATCTTTTCTCCAAGTGTCTAGACATCCAATGTCTCCAAGTTATTCACTTAAGAAAATTGATATAATGCCCCATATATAATTCCTTAACTATTTAATCACCTAATTTCTCATCGTGCAGCTTGCTCATTGACTTCAAAGTGGTCAAACAAATAGTCAGAAAAAGTTAACCTCTTACGAAAGGGACTATAGTTAAGAAACAAATCAGTGATGAACTCAGGCACACTAAACTGATGGTTGTCAAAATAGTAAGTATGATTGTAAAGGAATTGTAGACATTATAGTGAAATAACATACAGAAAGAACAAACTTGTCCAAGAGCTGACACTCCTTTGTCAGTGCGCCCAGCAACAACAGCACAGCCTTCCAATGGTTTATGCTTGTCTTTTAAAAGTTGAGCTTTCCTATCATCCACAAACTTCCCAAGAGAACTTTCTATCAAGCTGCAAGAAGCCAAAGAAATAACAGTATAGAATATCAATAAAGGGGAGGATGCAAAAGGAAATCTTCAAACTGAATTTCTTTCTTCAGTTTCAAGTTTGATGATAGGATTTCAAGAAAGAAAGAAATTCAGTCTCCATGGCAAAGCCTGACAAAAATACCGTTTGGGCATGAAGGTATCACTTGGAAGAAAATCACACACCCATTTCCCCCACATATTTCAAATGAAAAGAATGCCATTAAATTTGGACTATTATTAAGAAAGAAAACAAATATGGAATTAGTACATTTGAAGCAGTTTCCAGCAAAGATTTGGTGCAAAACTTTCCAGTCCGAAATGAATATTTGCAAAGAAAATATACTTTATGAGTCCAAAGAATGGGCATAGTCCTCAATGAATACGTGAGTTATTGTGTACTGATGTACAGTAATTAAAACCCAATATCAGACAATTTGCTTGACCTATTTGGAAAGTTTTTGGCAAACAACTTACCTTTGAACAGTGCTCAAACCGGGCTGCTTCTGCCAACCATCAAATGAAATCCCATGATATGAAAGAACTACCTTGAATGTTACTCTTTCCCACCTCCTAGATTTACCTTCATTTGAAACATCCTCACACTGGGTTGGGTTAGTAACCTCTTGAGTCCTAGCAGTATCATGAATAAAACTTCTCTGCAGACAAAGTAGATGTATAAATATAGGAATCGATACATATACTTGAAACTCATAATAAGTATCAGAATACAAACACCAATTGGAAAAATAAAAAGGGAAAAATACTATTTATTGAATTGAGAAATTTTATGGCAGAGAAAAAACCATCCTCTAATCTAATTTGCACAACTTTTGCTGTCCCCTCTTGTGGAAGTAAGTCTTCTATGATCTTTATTTCCTACAGGACTAAGAGTGTGACCACAAATGATGATAATAACATCAAAAGGATATCATTCCACCCGCATTAGATGGTAATGTACAATTGTAAAACAAATAGACATCGAATAAAGTTTTTTTATTTTTTAATTATTTTATAAAAAGAATTATTTATACAAATTTTCTGCTTTGGATGACAAAAATAAAGAAGAAAGGTGTCTACTCACCTCCCCCACCTCATCAGAAAACAAGTCGAACAAAGACGAGTGCCCATTCACCATATTAGAGTAAAAATTATTGACTTCTCGCCAAGGCCTATCGTACATGAATCGGAAGCTCTCCCTGGTAAAACCAATCCCCGCCCGGTGGAGAACAAGGCGGTAAAGAAAAAGGGAAAAAAACTCAATTGAAAGTAGAATCCAGGAATAACAGGCAGAAGAGCGCAGAATCAAAAACAAGCTAGTGGCTATAGCAAAGCTTGATTTTTTTTTGGGGGGGGGGGGGAGAGGTAGTACTACTCAATACCTGGCAGTCCACCTGAAATATTTGCAGGAATCAGAATGGTCGTAGTGAGAATAGACTCTGACATTTGATTCTGGGTGGGCTTCCATCGCTTTGTATCCAATAAATCTTCGAATCTGCTGTCTAATCATAAAAAACATCAAACAACTTTCAGCAACAACAGCCGCCAGCAATCGATTTCACTTGCCATATGTCACAGTAATACGTAACGCCAATCATCTAACATTAACCATAGTTTTCTCCAGCTGAACTGCTGCTGTCTTAGCGTTTCAGAGGCTGTTCTGAACTTTGTATGTATGTACTTTAGCCCCGTTCTCCAATCTCTCAAGAAGCCCAACAACCAATCTCTCAAGAAGCCCAACAACCACGGAATTTGGGAAGGGGACAAAAAACAAAACAAAACAAAACAAACCTCCAACCCCACCCCCACAAAAAAGCCTTTGGGTTCGGGGGTCCTGGGTGGTGACAGTGAGGCCTATGAAATGACAAGTTTGCCCTCCGCTGCGCCTTTTCCATTGATGGTCAATATAGAATCATAAGTCAATTAATTAAATTAAAGGAGACCGTTTTCCGTTCGGTTCAGGGTTCTTCTACTTAGTCCTAATACGCCGCCGCTTCTCTTCTATGTCTCCGGGTGTTTGTTTGGTTTCCTGCAAATTAAACTTGTCTGGGAAGAGATCAAGTTGCCAGCTTTTCTTTCCTTTCCCTTCGCTCGGATTCTCAAGAAAGATTTCATGTTAATGTTTTAGAGGGGCTACGATGTCTCGTCATTCAGTTACTCTCAATAATAATAATAACCCCACACGGGTCCTGCAAGTGGAGGTTCTACAATTCATAAGCTAGTATATCATTTGCGAACTCACTCACCAGCATTCTCGCTCATTCGGAGATGCATCTCAACTGTTGGGAATGAAAACATAAGCCAACAAAAACAGTTTACGGTCTCTTCCCTTATCAACAAATGTGGGTTCTCCACAAAAGCTGCTGTCTTGGCTTCCAAGAGTGTCCATTTTGATAGCCCACACATAAACCTGACTTGGTCATTGCCTTCCTCTAGACCCAGGGTTTTCTCAGAAACCCAAATCGTGTACGTCATCTGATGAAACACTAAGTTTGAAGGTTTTCTTGTACCCAACGTCAAAATTTTGCAGGAAAACGGATTGCCAGAGTCAAGTGTTGATTGGTTGCTTGTACGTCAGGCCACAACATTCTTAACAAGCAGTTGTAGGTTGTCTGAGATTTTGGAGATGGTTAAGAGTATGGGGTGGAATCCTTTGACGTTAAACTTCATTACTTCCGTACATGCATTAAGGTCATGGAAAAGAAAGCTTGAGCTCAGTAACAGTTTAGGTAGGACAAAAGCAGAGACTCAGTCGGCTTTCCAACAGTATGCTAATTACATGATGTTTTCTGAGAAGAAGATCGCGGCAATGATGGACTTTTACGTCAACAAGGCATCCAAGGCTCATCTCATTGAGCTTGGAGAGGAGGGTTTTGCCCAGGTATTCTGTTATGCAGGCTCTATCGTCTAAAGATTTGATCAAAACAGACAAATTATTCATACCATTTTTCATTTCTAAAGAGGAGTTCTTCCGAAAGTTTGTAAAAGCCTGTATGGAAGAGGTTCCATATTTGTTGAAGATTTGTCAAGGAAAGCTGGATCTGCCAAATTACGAGGATTAGGAAACAGTATGCGAGTGAGGCAACATATCTGATTCATCAGTTTTGTCCCTTAATTAGGAAAAATACACTAATATCTGTGTAACAATTGTTAATGAAAATAACTGTGAAAATGAGACACTAATAAATGACGAAGAAACCAGGGCTAGCTTGAAGAAGCTGTTAGTTGATGGTGATGATGATTATGACAGTGAAGAGGGTACCGATTACCTTGTTGAAGAAGCTGAAGAAGAACAAGGTGATGGTGACTAAATGACCTTGATGATGATGATGATGAGAGTTACTGTAATAGTGAATATGCTCCATTTGATTTGCTAGTTACTGATTCAAATCAGATGGAGCATTTTCACTGATTTGTTAGTTACTGATTCAAATTCAGAAAATGAAAATACAGGTGGACGGAATAGGTTTGCCGACTTCAATGTTGATCATTAGATGCCTAATCCTTAGTTTGTAGATGTTATGCCAACTCGGCTAGCGAGGGCTGAGTTGGTAAGAGCCAAAGGCCCCTTGTGGGGTAGAGGGGTTCGATTCCCCCATCCCCGCCTGCCTCCAATTTGGAGGCTTTCCTACAAATGTGGGCTTAGGGTGTTTTGCCTCTCCACCTGTGATCTCTCCCTTCACTATCATCTAACAGGTTAATTTCAGTGTTTGAACAAAAAAAATAAGGGAAAGATATTAGGATCTCTCCCTTCAGGGCTTAGGACCAAAAAGAACCTGCTTTCCCGGTTTAAAGAATTTAAAGAAAAGAACCTTTAATTAAAGAAGAAGAAGAAGAAGAAGAAGGAAAAGATAAAGGGAAAAGAAGAATAAGAGCGAGAGAGAGAGAGAGAGAGAGAATGAGATCACTGACATGACAAGTCACAATCTATATAATTGTGCATGGATGTCCAGTGGTCGTGGGGCTGTCATGAAAACATAGAATAAAAATAAAAACCAAGCAAAGAAAAGATTATCGGTATCTATCTATATATGGAAAAGTATGTATAACCAATATGTAACCAGTGGTCGAGTATTGTGTTGTTTGATATTCAAGAAAGAACAGGGAAAAGATTAGGAAGTGGGGTTGGGGTGGCAGTGGTGGGGACTCACAGTCTCACCGATCTGTAGATCTTTTCATTATCCAAGCGGGGAAGGATGCGGCCGAATGCGCGCTCAAAGGGGTTTGGACTTTTTTGGAGAAGGGAGGAAAAGGCTCTTCGTTGGGTTTGGGTTTGGGTTTGGGTTTGGGCTTGTTTGAGAATTACATATGAAACTTCCACGCCACTTTAATTGATGAGAGACTGAACTCTCCTTGTCTCTCTTAATTAAATGACATGACATGGCCGTTGGTTGTACTACCATTGCTGCTAGGGGTGAGAGCTACCACTACTATTATTTATAGATACGCTGCTCTCGTCCCAAAAATTTGGCACGTGGCATCAGGTCAGACGGAAGTCAGAACCCCAAGTCCTACCCTACAAAGATATTCTGAGCTCAGACTCAAGCTAGCCGACCAGCAAATTATAAAAAAAATAATATTTAAACTCTTTTTTTTTTTACAATATACATAATGAAAAATTGAATACTAAAAATTATCATACATTATTGTGTACTTCCACAAATTTAGGCAACAATTACATCTCTATAAACACTAAATTATTTAAGTAAAATTAAAAATTGTATTTATATAGATGTAGATTAAAAAAAAAATAATAAATATGATCAACCTGGCCTGGTTCAGCTAGGGCCCAGCCCGAAATATATGAAGGCCTGGCCTTACGGGCAAAAAATTAAGCCCAAGAATGAAAATTTTTGGGCCAGCCTCAACTCTAACCAACTAATAGGACAAATATGTATATATATATATAAACCGGCTAATACAATTTAGTTTAGCATTCCGCCATTATTGGTTAAGTATGGTGTGCACGGCTTGTGTGCTTCCGTGAGGAGATTAATAACCACGGTTGGGGCTCTTGTTGGTCTTTCTGTCTGGCCCACATTTGGTTAATTATGCAAAATCATAAACAGGTGAAAACTGAAAAGTACGTTACTTGGGTTATGCAATTATGGTTGGCAAAGGGGAGAAAGCAATGCAGAAACAAAAAATGGAGACGAGAGAGAGAGAGAGAGAGAGAGGGGCACTAGCTAACTCGTCATCTTCAGTCATTCGTTTCACTGGATGAAGAATCGTTCTACTCAATTATTGATGATGCTTTTATCAGCAAGGCTATTTATTGTTATCTCCATAATTGAGGCGTGGCGTGACTCTGCGCTGCACGCGTTACAACTTGTTATATGTATAGACCATTATGCTCTTCGACACAAACCTTGATGTGGCTCATTCCATAATTGCATACTTTACTCTATCCATTTGTCCATTTACTTCTAGATTCCTGTTTTCGTCAATTAGTGTGCTTAAAGAATCCCAAATTATTGTTGCTTCACAGGTTCAGACGGAACGGTACATTGTTAACAAAGTCAACATTCTCACTCTACCTGAACTGAAATACTAGATTATCCCAAGGTGGTTAGCGTTTGGCCACACTTCATTTTATTATGATTTTTACTAAAATGTACTTGTTTAAAAGAGAATATGTTGCCTTTTAATAATTGAATTCTGAAAAAAAAAAGAGAAAAAAAGATTGCATTCTTTCAAAATATATTACATTTTTTCTTTCTTCCAGCGTAAAAAGGACGGTATTCTAGCTGTGAGGCCATGTAATCGGACTCTTCGCAAAAATTAAATAAGGTCACGCATAATAAAGAGATCCCCCCCCCCCCCAAAAAAAAAAATTCCATCCCTGCAGACAAAATTGTTTTGCTTCTAGAGTTGTCGTCAGCCATTTGCACCTCCGTCTCTCAAAATGCACTAGATTAGATGTTCTAATTAGTTATTTGCTTGGACCCTCTTTCGGATGGAAGTGTTGTTTCCTCTCATATCATATCACGAGCGATTGTGTGGCTCGAGTGATTAATTTCTTGTGCAATGTCCCCATCAATTGTTTCGTTGGTTATTCATTGCTTGAGTGGTGGTTGATTTTGATGTATTCTGTCTGTGATTGTGGAGTTCCAAAGGAAAAACACCATCCATCCCAAAGAAGATGTAATATATTTTGAGAGAATATGTCCCCCAACTGTTATATTTCATGGATTGGCTTGCACAGAAGAGAGTTCCCAGAATCTTTTTAGCGATTTTTAAAAACTATCTTTAATGGGTATGTGCATTTTTCTATGACCTTATCATCGGTGATTAGTGACGCAATATCTAATGATCAATTTGAATTACGACTGTGAATAAATTATTCAGCCAACAAAAAAAAAAAAAAAAAAAAGGCTTTTAGCTGAGATTTACAAATGAATTTCAGACTAAATTCTAACATGTTCTTTCACGTCGTAAGTATGGTAAATTGAAAGTATGGATAAAATACAATTTCATTCTTTTCTATGATGCTCACACAATGTACAATTCATCTTTAATTGCAGAAATTTACAATTAATATAAGAATGAGATAACTGACTTAAAGTTATGGCTTACTAATTATTAAAACTGTGATACTATGTAAAAAAAATTATGCAATTCAAAATTTTAAAGTATTGGGTAAAATTTAAAAATAAATCACACGTAAAACTAGAACAATGACAATAATTCAATTGGTTGCTCCAATCCACAAGGACAGGGGACATATATTTCTTCAATATATAAGTCTGTTCGTTCGAACCTTCACTAGTAGTTCTGCAGAGAAATTGTTCGCGTAGAGAGGAAAATATGGCATTTAAAAACTCTCAATAATTGGAGTCCCAGATGATGTATCTATAGAATCTGTAGGACTTGGAAGCATTAGTTGGGAGGCTGAGACGACAGACCCCATAGCCATTCCACAATGTCTCCACTTTTTTTGATGATCAACCTCTAAAGGCCACTCTTTTATTTTGCCCCTTCAAATAAGAGCCACTCTCTCCATTATCTAACTAAGATAATGGCATCTGTCACTGTAACTGTGATTGCAGCGGAACACAGGAAATTAAGGAGAACACTACAGATATAATCCCTGTAATCTGATACATTCATATCAGACACCTTTCAACATATATTCTCCCAAAGATATATTCCACTAACGCGTAAAGATTAATTGGAGAAAAAAAAAACATAGTCTTTCTTCTATGGCAAGACATAAGAATAATCCTTTTGATCACTTTGAGTGGTTGGTTCAGAGTTGTAATTTTAAACAAATTAAGGGTTGTTCGAAGGTGATCAAACGGAATATATGTATTGGAGAGTGATTCTCATCATCACTATTTCCACTTTCATTTTAATGCAAGTACTTTTGCTGGTTTAGCAAGTGAAGAAAGAGAATATTCTGCCGGCTTATATAGAAGTGCCAATAACTAATTGATTCAGAGCTGAGATTGTTCAAAAAATTGTGAAATAAAAGCACAGAGGCAGAAATAGTTTGATTTGATTTCGAGGTTGTATCAGCGGGCTTGAGTAACGAAGGGATCAAACCATGCCGTGATGTTTTAAACCTTTTATTGTATCTGAAGCATTTGTGAGGAGAAGAATCATGTTGATGTGATATTTGTCCATGAGAAAAGGGGCGGAAATCGTTTTGAAGATGGAAGGTCTAAGATGGTAGTTGGGAGAGATTCATAAATTTTTGACATGGTTATGGGGATCTGGAGCAGCCATATTCGGTTGAGGCTGTGTCCTTGGGAGGGCCTATGTGTGCGTTGATCTTGTTTAGTATTTTATTTTATTTTATTGTATATAGGGAATATTTGTGCATAGATAGTGGTTGGTTTTCAAAAGATCATAGTATGCATTTAAGGTGGGACGAGACTTGTATAATTAAATTATATGAAGAATTGTTTCTGGAGCTTTGTCTCCGGCCAGTTTTGGCAACGCGTGTTGCGCTTGATTCTTGTTTTTTTTTTTTTTTGTTTTTGGGGGGGGGGTGTGGGGGAGGGTTAATATTAGTGATTTTGTTGTTAAGAAAGGCATTTTATGGATATCTAAAAAAACGTAGCGCGTGGCACAAATTGAGATGATGTGCAGAATGCGTTTCATTAATTAATTAACTTTAAATCAGAAGAAAATAAAGATAGAGTTGCAGTTAAACGTCGATACACATTTATTTCTCTGCATTGTTGACCATATTCGTCAAATTTGTGGGCATAGGAATATTTAGAGGTAGATAGGCAGGACGCTTCCCCTTTTTGTAAAGTTGAAGTTGAGGGCTCAAATTAAAAATCCTCTTATCCTGTACTCCAAATAAATTGTTATACAATCGGATTCTTGGGCTTTTTATTTGTTCGTTTGTTAGCAATCGAGTACAGTGATACAAGGGAAATTGTAAGGGCGGTTCCCACTGCCTCAGTTCTCTTTAATAGTTCTCCCAAGTGTGCACAAAGTCAAGAGCCCGTTTGGTATGTCTAACGGGTTGAAATTGCAAGAGCAGTTGTCACTCAGCTTAGTATTAGAAGGAAGATCCTTTTTGTCCTGTTGATGATTAACGAAAGGAAGGTCTTGAAAATTCGCTGAAATAATTTTCAATCCCAAAATAATTCCGACAATTAATCATTGACAAATCCTAAAGTACACAATTTTATTTAGCATATATAAGCATCCAGTCATATGAATCATTGGTGTCGTTATTTATTAAGGAGCGTCGTAAGTATCAACCTTGCAAAGAAAAAAAAAATGGAAATAAATAGTTGCATGTGGGGGAGGGTTGTGTGTTGGAGAAAGAGATGGAAATATAAGGAAAAGAAAAAATGTAACACCACAAACTATTACTTATATAAATTCAACTTGAATTGCTCGAACAAAGCATCTTTTGAAAATTTTTTTTTTTAAAAAAAAAAGGTTCTAAACACCTTATAATGAATTAAAAAAAAAAAAAAAAAAGAAAAGGCCCACATTAGAACATTAGTCGATTAAATATTTGCAATTTGTGGGCCCCACTATTCGTGATGTCTCTCCTACTCCTTGTCCTGGACTCTATTTGTCTTTGGTAATTCCATTTTTGTTTTTTTTTTTTTTTTTTTTTTTTTTTTTTTTCTTTTGAGTCGTTTGTTCTCGAAGTAGTAAATCCTAAAGAGAAAAAAGGTGGACCGTGGAAGGGAACATTTGGCTGATAGTCACAAAGGTCACTCGCGAGAGGACCAGAACGAAGTTGAGAATGAAGGAAAACCCAAATTAAGAATGGCAATTATTGTAGGGGAAACTGGACAGTGGGGGGGGGGGGGTGCATCGCATGGGTCTTTCTTTGGGCTTGTAGGTGGCAGCAGCGGGGGGACTCGGTAAAGCATGGGAATTAGAAGTCAGGACTGGTGAATTTTATTATTAAGATTAAAGGTATTGGAATCCTTTTAAAAAGTTAATTTTCATTATCCAAGAATTAATCGCCAGGCAGACGTAATTACTCGGACATTTGAGATTGAATGGATATATAATATGCATGTGTGGTGATTGACAATATATATTCCGCCTTGGATAATCAACATCACATTTACTGTACCATATCACAACAGAATAATAGACCATACACTGTTGCTGAAAACGCGCTTGGTTGCCTTTTTTTTTTTTTTTTTTCTGGGGTTTCTCAACTCCTCAGACGTGAGATTTGCTTGCCAGGTTCAAGCTCACCGCATCTGATGGGTCAACTTCTTTACGGCGGGATTTATTGGAGACGTGTCTAAATTAACGTGTACTCCTTTATTCTCTTGACTTGCTTTCAATCAAAGTTAGGCCCATTTTACCATAAATATCCTCACTTCTTTTTCAGAGTTTTTTGAGAGTCACCAAACATTTATCAAAATATCTTATCTCTATCCACGTAATGTTACTAAAAATTTTTTTTTAAAAAAAAAAAGAAAAGAAAGAATTGTCGATTAATTCAATACCAGATAATATGAATACATTTGATTGTCATGCACACAAATAAAGGATTTCAATTTAGAACTTTCTATAAATTAGAAGTTAAAAATTAATATTAATTGTAAGTATTTAAAATTTTATAGTTATATCATTTAAGATAATTTTTGTAAATTTTAATTTATAATCAAATCATAATCTTTCTCAACCGTTCAAACCAATTCATTGTCTGCGCATTAGTCGTGGGTGTTCGATTCAAAAGTTTACTTAGATCTTTATTTTAATCTCAATAAAATTTAGCAAATAAACTACCACAGCATTGAAATATTCTAATTTTCTTTGATGCATGTGTTAGAAACTAAATAAGTATAAATACAACAATTAGTCAAGTAAACAAAGAGCTCTTGCATAATGCAAAAAATTTCACAAGAGAGAGAAAAATCTTAACAAATAGAAGTATGTCTCAATGATAATTGAATAAAAAAATAATTAATATATTATTTTTTAAAAAATAAAGATAAATATTTAAATTTTAAATTATATGATTTAATTTTTGTTAATAAAATAAAATAAAAAATATTATTTAATCATAAAAAATTAACATTTAATTACGTAATGAAAATGATGGTGTTAAAAGGATGCCATTTAATAATAAGATGACATAATTTTATTTAGGGCATGTGTATTTTTAAAAACTTTCTAACCACTGTAGATGAAATTTTGACAGATTTTATGGCCTCTAATTGTTCGCATTTGGTAGTTTGAAAAATATTGTAAACCATTTATTCTTTATTTATTTATTTATTCTACTTTTAGTTGTGATGGATGCGGACCCCTGGAATTCGAACTGGGCGATTTTTCACAAGTTGGGCGGAATGTGATTACTGTTGGTAATTGCCCTGCCTTGCCTAGTTGGGATCAAGACATCGAATGCACCGGAGCTTTGACCCGTCGAATTTCCCAAAGGTGAACAGAACAGAATGCGCAGTAAAGGTGGCCCACACAGGACACGGTGTCATCCACAATCGGCTCTCGGCAATTGGGCTCAGCCAATCTTCCCATTGGTAAATTTACAGGAATTTTCGTCCCTGTCTCTTTTTCTCACTTCAACTCAACGTTAAAATACTTAAGTATATATTATTTGAATTGAAAAAAATTAAAAAATTATTTATATAATGATATTTTTTAATTATAAAAATAATTTAAATATTTAATTTTAATTTTATATTTATTTAATAGTATATTTTATTTTAAAAATATTTTAATAAAATTAAAATTTTAATATATATTTAATTTATTTTATTATGATTTAATATATATATATATATATATATATTATAATTTATTTAATTTATATTAACAAATTTTTATATATATTTAAAATTTATATGATATAAATATTTATACTTAAAAAATAAAAATAAGAATATTTTTTAAAATTATAAACTTTATTTTTTATTTATCAAAAAATATATTTTAAAATTTATATTTTATAAAAAATATTTATAATTTAAGTTTTTTCTTTTTATTTTTTTAAAAAATATTTTAAATTTTATTTTTTATTTTTTAAATATTTTCAATTTATTTATTTTTTATTTTTTCATTTAAATAAAATTCTAGTAAAATGCATATCTTAAAAAATATGATGAAGTATACATTTTAAAATGAAAATATATTTATGTATTATAATTTTTCATAAAATTTTAAATTAAAAATATTAAAATATATTATAATTTTAAAAATTTAATTATAATTAAAATAATAATATATAAATTAATTAATATAAATTTAATTATAATTAAATATAAATTATATTTGTGTAAAGAATTATATCTTAATTAAATTTCTATAAGTATAAAGTATTTATGTATAATATTTAATCTTAATTAAATTTATATAATTATAAGATTATCTAATAAAAGAAAAAAAAAAGTGAGAAAAAATTACTTAAAGCAAAAAAAAATTATCTTAAATTCATCTATCTTTTTAAGAAAAAAATATTTCTTTTAATGTTCCTAAAAAAATTTAAAAGAAAAAAGTCTTAAAATTAATTTAATTTAATTAATTTTATTTTTTTAAAAAAATTTAAATCAACCAATATACTTAATAAAAATTAGATTTAATTAATTATAAAATTTTAAATTTTATTATTTTAATATTTTTAATAAAATATTTACAATCCATGCAAAGGCGAAATCTAAGTCTTTGTTAATAGTCAAATCAAACATTCACGGAGGGTTTCGTGGCGCACAGAAGGTGACGTTGTATACGATTGTACCATATAAAATCTTAAAAACTTCTCCACCTTCACATGGAATGGAGAAAATGTCCGTATGATACCCATCGGCATTCCCTTTATATTGCCCCCCATCGAGAAATTAAATTCTGCAATCACCAAGGAAGGGTCCCCTTTCTTCTTCTAACTTCTAAGTTACCTGGAGAGAGAGAGCAGTTTTCCCTTTTTTTTTTTTTTTTTCTTTCTAATCCTGCAATTTTTTCTTTTGTGTTTTCCTGTTTATATAATAATTATTAATTATTTAGGCGAGCAAATAGTTAAAAGATGAACATTTTCTGTTATGACAAAAAATTGCAATATCTTTGTAGTGGGTTATGCGGGGTTAGCAGACCAAAATGGTTCAAATTCACTTCATTCAGGGTCCAACTATGTTATTTCCTCGCTCTCTCTTTTGTCTGTTTTGGGTTTCTCAAGGGTTTGAAGCCGAGAACCGGTGACTCCTATACGCCTAGGGACGTGGATTATTTCTTCACATCCGTGTCGGCAGCCACGGTGTCGAGCATGTCGACCGTCGAAATGGAGGTTTTCTCCGATTCCCAACTCATCGTTTTAACTTTCCTCATGTTCCTCGGTGGGGAGGTGTTCGTTTCCATGGTTGGTCTCCAACTCGTCAAGCTCCAACTCAAAACAGAAAATAAAATTGCTCATGTTGGAAGCGAGCCCAGCTTCCCCCACCAAGAAATTGAGTTAATGGATAGAGATAGGGTTACAGATACAGATACAGTAGTAGTAGTCGTAACGACGTCGGCAGCTGCTGACTCTAGAAATCTTCAGACAACTGGGACCAACCAACCGGAATCGTCGCCGTCTCCGTCGCCGTTGCTGTTGTCGTCGTCGTCGTCTGTAGGTACTAGTAGCAGTAACCTGTTGCTGAAGTACAAGTCAATCGAGTTTTTGGGGTTCGTGGTTTTGGGCTATCTGGCAGTTAATATTGTCTTAGGAACTGCACTAGTCTCAGTCTACATAGCCCAGGTTTCAAGTGCAAGAAATATACTGATAAAGAAGGGATTAAAAGTGTTTACATTCTGTGTTTTCACCACCGTGTCGACATTCGCAAATTGCGGCTTCGTTCCCACGAACGAGAACATGGCTGTGTTCAGGAAGAACTCAGGCCTCCTCCTAATCCTAATCCCGCAAATCCTGTTTGGGAACGCCTTGTTTCCACCTTGCCTGCGCTTTTGCGCTTGGTTCTTGGGAAGATTTTTCAAGAAAGCGGAGTCCAATTACCTGTTGAAGAATAACACGGGGGAAATATTCGGGTACAGGGACTTGTTGCCGGCCCTGCATTCCAAGCTTCTGGCTGTCACTGCCATCGGACTCGTACTGCTCCAATTCCCACTATTCTGCGCCATGGAGTGGAATTCGGATTCACTGGACGGATTGAACACTCCTCAGAAAATCATTGGGGCATTGTTTCAAGTTACCAATTCCAGACACACCGGCGAAAGCATTGTTGACCTCTCCACCGTCTCTTCGCCCCTCATCGTCCTCTTCGTCGTCATGATGTCAGTTCCTCTCTCTCTCTCTCTCTCTCCCCCTCAATTTAAATTCCTCATCTTTACTCTTTTTTCATTTTTATTTTTATTTTTATTTTTTAAATTTAATTATTATTCACTCCTATTGAGAATTCAAATTTATGTTAAACTTAGTAAAAGGATACAAGATTTGCATTTAATTAATCCTATCAAGTGTTTGTCCGGCCTATCACGAAAGAGTTGAGTTCTATTGCGCTATTATGATAATAAGGTATATGTATATAGTGGCAGTTTATATTTTCCATACATATCCGATTTCCTCATATCAGTTAATTCTTTTTGTTTTTATTTTATTTGTATAAAAAAACAAAAGCCTTCCAATAATTATTCGTTCTTGAAATATTGCTTCAATTCTTTACCGTTTGATTAGTGCCATATCATCAAGAATCACGATATTGAAATTATTTACCTTGCTGAATGAAATTCCAGAATTGACCACTCACCTGTTAATTTTTCTAACGTCCATTGAATACCCCACCCAATACAACGGCCTAAATCCACCCACTCGGGACAGGGACAGGGACAGGCGAGGTAGCAAATTTGTAAAAGGGTAACCCTAAGTCCTTTTTACCTTTCATCTCGTGATGGTCTCCTGATAATCGTGGGCATGCATATATTGACCATCGCCTAAAGTGCAAAATGGGAACAAGACCTAAATAAAAGTGCCCTTTTCACATCTACCAAGCTAGGTCTGAGATCGATAGGTTTTTGTTTAAGATCACTCTTTTTCTCCAAAATTGTTGTTCCCTCCCTTGCCCCCCAGCCCCCTCCACCTCTTCGTCTTGTTCCTTCCATATACTTCTGCATCGATATTATTAATATTAGTACTACTATTGACACATTTGCATTTATTCTATTTCTCGTACTGAAAACATATATGTTTCGCGCGGATATTTTCTTTATTTTACATGCACAATGTTGAAGGTAGTGAAATGGATGAATATAAAGTCTTGATAAAGCACACGTAACATAAGACATTTTCTTTGCTAAAGAGAACGAACAACTGCATATTTATATATGCAAAATATCTCCTAGACAAATGGAATTGGGCAAAGTCAGATTTGGGCGGTGGGTATAACAGATAACAATGCCGCAGTATGGGATATAGACATTATTAATTTTTGTACCCTTTTCTTTTTCTCCATAATCTTTTCTTCCTTGGCCCTGAAGGCTTAGAAATTATTGTTCACCCCGTTTTGTAGGTATCTTCCTCCTTATACTTCTTTTCTTCCGGTGAAAGTTGATGATCAACGTGATGAGAGTAGGACGAAAAGGAAAAGAAAGGCGAAGCTTTTTGAGAATTTAATATGCTCACAACTGTCATATCTGGTCATTTTTATCATCCTCATATGCATAACGGAGAGGAAAAAGATGAAGGATGATCCCCTCAATTTCAACGTTCTGAATGTTGTGGTCGAGGTTATCAGGTACTCTCGAGCTTCTCTTTCCCATCTTTTCTTTGAATTATGTGCCTTGGGCATCTCCACCAAAACTAAAGAAGAATCCCACTATATACTAGATAAGGTGAATATAAACGAGTTTCCTTGGCATGGTTCATGATTATATGCGCTGCCATTTGGCAACCGAGAGGACATTGAAAATTTATTTTGCAAGTAGAAGGCTAAATTGTCTTCATCAGCCCTTGTTTCAGAAAGAAAAATAAAAAAATGTGCTGCGTGTTTTGCACCTATTAATTAATAATTTGCTACAATGTTGAGGCAAAAAATCTTTTTATGGAAAAATATTTTTTACAATATGAGATGGAAATGGTTTGCTATTATTATTCTTATCGGAGATTTAAAGATTTCAAATATTCCTAGCACGTCATAACTAATTATCAATGAATTATAACAAAGGCAAATTGAAAATTCTCATTTCGAGAACAAGAATCAATCATTCATTGCATGTGATTGGCATATACATCAACTAGAATTTTCCGTTTTTATATTTGTGTACGCGGGAGAGCCACGGAGGGGGGAGATGAGTTGATTCCAAAGTCGTTAGTTTGGGAATCAGACAAAAATCGAATTAGAGAACTGAAATCAATAAAGTGGAAATCGACACCACACCAGTACTCACACATTTTTACATCCAAGTGTACCATTATACACAACTATACAAGAAGAATCCAATTCTTGGCTTTGCCCCGAAGATCAACAAAGGGACCTCAATTTTTAACCTTTAATTGGGTAATTTAAAAATTCTAATAATTCTTCACCGGTATGGCCTCTGTTGATCAACTTTATTATGTTGCTTCCCTTGTGATGTGTCTGCCATCTTCTGAACAAAAAGAGAATAGGCAACTCTTGTCTGTGACAGTCTATTAATTTTATTTCAGGAAAGACATCTTCATCTGAATAACGGATTGGAGACTACATATTAATTTGTATCTGTCGCAGAACTACACGACAAGATTTAGTATTAAGATCATCTGAAGGCAACTACAGCCATGGCCTGTATGTGTGTGCGCGTGTGTGTGTGTGTGTGTGTTTGACTAAATCCAATCCAATCCAAATTGAATTGGATAGTACAAATAATCAATAAGATGGAAGACTTTCATCGATCAAACACCATATATGTATCTGATTGATTGATAGGAGATATGCATATGGGTACATAGTGCATCCTATTATGATCTGGGGGACCAATATGTGTCATATACTTTAGGTATGCCTTTGAACTTTATGGACTTATGATTTCGTAGAGTTGTGTTGCCCTTAACTAACCGCTTTAAGTTCGCCTGCAGTGCCTATGGGAACGTGGGGTTTTCAACAGGCTACAGCTGCAAAAGGCAACTAAACCCTGACCAATATTGCCAGGACAAGGCATATGGATTTTCTGGGAAATGGAGTGACGGGGGCAAGATAATTCTCATAGTGGTCATGTTGTTTGGAAGACTTAAGAAGTTCAATATGGACGGAGGCAAAGCATGGTTACTCATATAGGTACTTGAAAATTGACTAACAAAATTCATCACCCAAACTATTTATTTCCATGTAATCTTTTCGTTTCGCTTGTTTCTGCCGCGGATGAAGCATAGGCAAGTAACAACAGTACTACAAATGTATAAAGGTCTTTTAATTTAAATACAAAGGTCAAATCCATACATATATGGCCCTATCCCATCTTCCATACTGTTTTGGTTGATTCTTCCCTCCCAGTAAATATAGACACGCCGTGTTTTACTTAATTAAATATGTATTTTTGCAACTAAGTTTTGAAAGAGGCCTGTAGCTACCTTTTGAAGCTTAATATTTGTAGGCTAGAATGAGGAAAACTTATTATCTAACAGGTACTGTCCACAAAGAAGGAAAAATTATATTTATATAAACTAGATCCTTCAGTTTAGCAAGTTATTGTGTAATTGAAATTGGTACATATCACTATGTTGTGTAATGGGACGGGAATGAATGAGCAGGAAAAGACAACAGTGAGAAGAGTTGGAAACCCACAACGGTCTATTTGGATGCTGTTGGAAGGCTCGTCAGGAGCCACTTTAAAGAAGCTTTTCCAGCACGTTCCACCATGATATAGTACAGTAACATATTTTTTTGGGTGGACACCATCAACATATTCTTGCGGGGCAAAAGCAAAACTAAAAGAGAAAAAAAAAAGGAACAAAGAAAGAAAGTGATCCATCTGAAAGTGGCTCCCGGGGAGCTTCCAAACATTTATGCTTCTTTTTCCTCTCTTTTTCACGTTCCTATGTTCTAACAATAATAAGGTGAATATAATATTAAGTGTGTGTTAGTTAACATAGTTTACACAGTGGAGTCAAGAGATACCAAAAATTGGGAGAATCTCCTTGAAAACTACAAGAAGTTGGGCATTCCGGGAGGGAGGGTTTGAACTGCCGAGGCCACAAAACTTGTTGCTAAGTGGCAATTGGGTTGTCAAATTATACTGCATAAAATTGTAACACCAGATTTTTGACCTCGACTTTTGAGGTTGTTACCATCTCGCGATTGATGACCATCTACCCATCGGAGAGCTTTCTCTAATTATACTCAACTTCGAATCCTATACCAACGGTGTAGTTTGGCGGCACAAATATTAGGCTATTTGCTCCACAGCCAGTGACAAACTGAAGAAAATGTGGACCCCCCAAAAAAACAAAAAATGAAAAAGAGAATGTTGTTGACGGCTTGCAAAATAACTCGGAACGGATGAGGGGCCGAGCCGGGCAAGAGAGATCCAAATTAATAATTAGGGGGGTCGGGCAGACCAAAACGAATTTATTAACTCACCAGGACTTCGTTAACTAGGAAGAAAGAGAATAAAAAAAAAAAAACCAAGAATTAATTAATAAAGAAAATAAAGGAAAAGAAAATAGAGCAAAAGAGAAACACACCACCCCCCCGGGAGGGGTGGGGGAGGTAGGGGCGGACCGGTGGGTTTCTGGTTAGATAAGAAAAATGCCGACAAAAAACCGCCCACAGATAGCGGAACGAAGGGAGATAGATGGATCATAGAAGAAGGAGGAGATGTGGGGAGGGACAGGCGGATAAATTAAGCTCGATCCATGCTTTTGGTCGTATATATGTATGCCATATTTATGTTAGCCAGATGGGATGGGGATATATATATATATATATACACACAACCACACACGCACACGCACACGCACACGCAGACATGGAGCTGTATCTACACAATTTTGACAGAGCTTCTTTATCATCAACTTGGCCAAAGTCCATACAATATCTGGCATCAAACTTCTTAGCTTTTATTTCAGAAACTCCTCGATGGTCCATGGTTCCTCAACAAACTCTAAGCTCGATCCATGTATACATAAATAGATCTAACCCCACATTTATGGGTCAAAGCTTCATTGTAAGAAACAAAAGTTCTAGTTTAGCTTTTATGGTAAAGATGGTGAACATGGTCTCCTCTTGGCAAAAAATTGCACTATCTCTCCAGTTTTTTCTCCTTGCTCAAGCTATCGCGTCTTCTTTGTTCGAGTCAGTTCTTTTTGGGTCCAACTTTGCTATTTTGTCTCACTTTCCTTTTTGGGGTTTTTAATTCTGAAGGTTTTGAAGCGTAGAATGAATGATTCTCTTGGGCCTCGAGACTTGGATATTTTCTTCACTTCCGCGTCGGCAACGACAGTGTCAAGCATGTCCACCGTTGAAATGGAGGTCTTCTCCAATGACCAACTCCTTGTTTGAACCATTTTGATGTCCATTGGTGAGACGGCTTTCACTTCCATGTTAGGCCGTCAGTTCAGGAAGTGTCAGTCCAAAAGATAAAGAAAACTTGAGGACAGAGCTAAAGTCGATACTACTACTTTTATTGGGACAAAAGCTGACTCTGAAAATCTTGCATCGGTAGATCCTCGTCTTCACGGTCATATAATTTTAAGAATGGACTTAGTATTAAATTTAAAAATTATAAATCTAATCACTTTAATTAATTTAATTAAAATTAAATTAATAAAATTAATATTTAATATTTATAAAAATTTTAATAATATAATTTTTATTTTTTAAAAATTAAAATATAAAAAAATATATATTTTTAATTTCTTATAAAATTTTTAAAATTAATTAAATTTAAAAAATTATAATTAATTTATTAATTTATAATATAAGCAGTTTATTGATTTGATCAATAAATTTTAAAATAACAGATTTTAAGGTGAATTAAATTAAATATTTCTAATTTTATTGGTGGTCCAATTTTTAAAACCTTAATCACAACCGAACTCATGGTTTGACTGTCAGTACTTGTAGTACAACTCTATTAAGATTTGGGTTTTGTGATTTTGAATTATCTTCTAGTTGTCCATGTTCTAGGGATTGCCCTGGTTTGTTTTTATACGGCCTTTGTTCCGAGTGCAGGAGATGTACCAAGGAACAAGGGGCTAGAGTTATTCACATTCTCTGTGTTTACCATCGTTTCAGTCTTCTCGAATTGTGGAATTATTCCAACAAATGAGAACACGGTGGTCTTTAGCAGGAATTCAGGTCTCCTCCTGATACTTGTCCCCCCAAATTCTTCTCGGTAACACATTGTTTCCGTTTTGCCTGAGATTTAGCATTTGGTTCTTGGGAATATTTTCCAAGAAGGCGGAATCCAATTATCCATTGAAGAACTCGGGTGAAATTGGATACACACACTTGTTACGGAGCCATCAATCATTGCCTTTGGTGGCCACGGTGTTGGGGGCTTATTCTGGCTCAATTTATGTTATTCTGCCGCATGGAGTGGAATTCAGTTGCATTGAGTGGATTGAATCCTCAACAGAAACTGATCGGCGCATTGTTTCAAACGGTGAATTCCCGACACGCCGGGGAAACTATTGTCGACCTCTCAATAATTTCATCGGCATTGCTGGTGTTGTTTGTCTTCACGATGTTAGTTTCTGAACTCTCATAGCCTCTCTCTCTCTCTCTCTGTCCGCCTAACTAGCTACATATTATTTCATTAATCCCCAACCCCTGCTTCTGCTTTTAAAGCGCACACATTTCATGATTAATTAATGGAAAAAGGTACATAGAACAGGGTGAGTGATGGGGCAGTGGACGGGGGTGCGTGCCTTTTTTTTTATTAGAAAAAAAATGATGTACGGACAACAAAATAAAATGTGTATAATGTGCATGCCACTAATAAACTTGTAATGTTTGCAAGTTGTTGTCTATATTATATACTGTTTTTACATATTTACCTTATTTATTCGCCAATCACATATATATTTTTTCTTTAAAATAAACAGTATGCAAAATCCATGCAACTCCCCACCCTGTCTGCCTTCGTCCGCCGCCGCTCCCCCCCCCCCCCCGGGGGTCCATGTCCTTAATTGGCTCTCTTTTCCTCGGGCATTGGTTATCTCCCACCAAAAGAATTAACTAGACAACATATTATTGTAAACGGGAAAGGTAAGGGGCCACAGGCCCCCTTGCGGTTGAAAACAAGGGAAGGGGGGGAGCGGGAGGGCGGCCCTAAAACAGGGGGAGTAGGGCCTCCCTCGGTGCATGGCCCGTACCTTTTCTCTTTTATAAAAAGATCAGAATGCCTTGCAGCAATTAAAAACTTTCGTGACACTCGGCCCACAAAGAGGCAGTCATTAGTCCAAGTACTCCTTATATACATATATATAGTCTTAAGTAATTTTATGGATCGTTACACGCTTTCGCAAACTTTCTCGTTCCCGAATTTAGAGGCTGAAGCTCGTATCAAAACTTCTACTTAATCCACATATACGTAAATATATTTGCAAATTACGTGATAAAAGTTAGATGGTCATGATGATATTAGGGAAGGAACAATAAAGTCTATCTACAGTCTCTTAACGATGTTTTAAAAAAATTAAAAATTTACTTTTAAATTCTTTTGAGTTCTAATATTATAAAAAATATATATATAAAAAAAATATTTTTATAGTATAATTTTAACAATCAATTAGCAATGTAGCAAGGAAATCATTACATTATGAATGCCGTTGTCACATTCAGGCATAAAAATCTCCATTTCTGTAGCGACAGATGCGGGTGGCCGGGGACCTATACATATTAAAGCACGACTGGCAAGGAAAGTGGAAAGCAATGAAGTAGAAAGCCACTAGCATTAATTGGCACCTGTGAAGCCGATGTACCAAAATTGAATCTGTGCGGGCATGTTTTACACTACACTGTAAATTAAAGAATTATAGTGAACTTAGAATTCTAGGTTTTAACACACACACATTAAAATAAAAAAAGGGGTCGCCGGGGGGGGGGGGTTTGGACTCTTGCATATGCAGCAGAGACAAAATATATGCGCAACTATATATCTATCGTGTACTCATATATTTATGTAAAGTGAAACCTATAAAACTACACAGCGTCCATTATATATATATATAAATAGTGTATCTCATCTGCTTTGCTTGGCAATTGCTTCCACCCTCTCGAGAAAGAAACCACTCCAAAATATTGCATGCACCACGTCAGAGATTTTGTTACCCGCAACTTGGCAATCATCACACTTACTTGACTGCATCCTAGGATAATTTCGTTCTCTTTTTGGGTTTTTTTCTTTCAGCTTCAGAACTTTGAAGTCTCTACCGTCGCTTATAACGTAGAACATACACGCAGTCGAATTAAAGCTGCAAGACTACAAAATTCCCCACGATTAATATAAGGTTACTGACCCTATATTTGTTTATTTTTCATTTTTACAATAAATTGTGTTTCGGTGCTTATGGAAACGTGGGGCTTCCAACAGGCGGGAGCCGCAGAAGACAACTACACCCTAATAACAGTTGGAAGGACAAAATGTATGGATTTTCAGGGAAATGAAAGTGATGAGGGGAAGATCATTCTCATGGTGGTCATGCTTTTTGGAGGACTTAAAGAAATACACCATGAGTGGATGCCGAGTATGGATACTTTCATAATTATCATTGTCATAACATACATGCATACATACAGACTTTCATACGCATATCAGATGGATGCACGCCCGCACGCACATACACCCGTCCTCTTATCTCTAAAAGAGATGTATTGTGTCAGAGTCGTGCACACATAATATGCTCTGGTAACTTTTTAACAATTACTAAATAGAATTATAATTTTACGTCTTCTAATTTCATACTCTGCTTAATTTAAGTTTCAGGGGTGATATATAAATGTCATGTGCCCCCACATAAAAAAAAAATTATTAATATTTTTCAAAATACGAATACTAATCTACCTCCAAATATGATCATACAGAAGAACTCTCAAAAGAATTGTTTATATATATATATATATATATATATATATATAATGCATCGTATGATATTATCACAATAACTATCAACTTGAGTTGATAAGCATCAGTGGGAAAAAAGTCTTTATATATATATATATATATAGGATCTAAGAAAATTATTAAATGGGAGGGAGGCATACTTGCGCCCTAGCTGAGATCGACTGCCCCTCCGTCGAAGCATGCTACATGCTCTGCTCCTCGAAGCTGAGATAAAATTTTAGGGGGAGGAGGACTACTGGGTCTCTGGGTTGGGCTGGAATTGGAGCAAACTTCGGCCACTTCTCCTTGGGGATGTGTTGGCTAAATTAGCAGCGTGTATATTTGAGTAAAGTCAAATGGGTGGTTCTGATCGATTGTGTTGGCGGAGCACAACGGACGCGGGTGTTTTCGGTTAAGTCAGCTTACAGAGAGCCCACTTCTGCCTAATTGTCCATTCTCGCCCTAAAATTAGGCCCGTTGGATGGATGACACTTTCTCACAAAACTCACATCCATCCATCGGTAACGTTACTTTCACACTCTAGGGGCTCTAGCATATACTAGTTTTTTTTTTTTTTTTGGGCCGGGGGGGTGGGGAGGGGCGTGGAGGAGGTGGGGTGGTATGGGTTTGGGTGGGTCCAAAATTAATACAGCCTCCAGCCCAGCAAGCAGGGGCCTGGGGGCCAGATCAAACCCTAAACGCTCCGTCCCAGTAATCTTCTTCTTTAATCCTAGAAGAAATACAAATAAAAAGCCCTAGACCGAATTGAAGAAATACTAACGGCGTGGCAGGCAGCAGAGAAGAGAAGTGAAAAATTCAATCCTCGGCCCTAAAACCCTACTAATAAACCCTCTTCTCCGCCGCTACTCCTCGCCTCCGCTTTTTCTTTTGCTTCTGCAAATAATTATTGGATTGCTTTTGAAATAATAATAATAATAATAATAATAATATTTATTGAGAGAGTGAACACGAGCAAAGGAGGAGGAGGGAACTGCAAAGGTCGGGATGGGTATCTTTGAACCTTACAGAGCAATCGGATACATAACCAGCGGCGTTCCTTTTTCCGTCCAGCGACTGGGCACCGAGACCTTCGTCACCGTCAGCGTCGGCAAGTCCTTCCAGATTTACAATTGTGCCAAGCTCAATCTCGTCCTCGTCGGCCCTCAACTCCCCCACAAGATTCGCGCCCTTGCCTCCTTTCGTGACCTCACTTTCGTCGCCTACGCCAACCACATAGCCGTCGTTAAGCGCGCCCACCAAGTCTCGTTCTTCCTCCATCTCCTTTTGTTCCTTGCCGCCTTCATCCAAATCTTCGTCCTTTTTTATAAAGTACAAACAGTCTGATGTCACGGTGCTTCTTCTAATTGTGCATTGTGCATTTCTGCTTTTTTTTTTATGGCAGATAGCGACTTGGAGCAGGCATACTGCAAAGGTCAATTTCTTATTGTTGTTTGGGGATCATATCTTGAGTGTGGATGTTGATGGCAATGTGTTCATCTGGGCTTTCAAAGGCATTGAACCAAATCTTGCTCCAGCTGGCCATATCATGCTTGGGTATAGCTTCACTCCGACATGTATAATGCATCCAGATACTTACCTCAACAAGGTAGTCCTTTCTTTTTCTTTTTTTTTTTTTTTTTGTTGTGTCCCCTCTATTCTGCTAGGTGGTCATTTTTTGTGATGTGGATTCTCAATTGAGGTGCATGGGACTAGGTACTTCTTGGGAGCCAGGATGGTTCTTTGCAGCTTTGGAACATAAGCACCAAGAAAATGCTCTATGAATTCAAGGGATGGAATTCGTCTGTCACCTGTTGTGTCTCGTCTCCAGCACTAGATGTTGCTGCGGTTGGCTGTGCTGATGGCGCGATTCATGTGCACAACATCCGTTATGATGAAGAGGTTGTTACTTTCTTTCATTCTACCCGAGGTGCTGTCACCGCCCTGTCTTTTAGTACAGGTATTTAATCGCTTAGAGCTTGTGACTTGCATTTGCTGTTGTCTCGTTCCTGCTGCTACCACATTGCATGTTACTTCTTCAGTCTCCTGCGTTAATTTTCCTTTCATTTTAGGCAATTTAGGTAGGATAACTGTTGAACATGACACTCCTCAATCACTCTCTTCCAATGTCTATTTCCTGAAATAGTGCATCTTGATTTTTGGGAGTTTGCTGTTTTCTCAAATTTCAGGTGTCTGGCTCAAATGTTTGATATCAGGTTGCAGAATTCTAGTTATCATGCACCCATGATATAAACTTGTGCATGTCTAGCATTGATCTGTTTTTTTTTTTTTTTAATGTTTTTTCTATTAAGGTTTAAATAGTGCCAATATGATTACGTCATTCTTGATTCATTTTAGCAGGCCGGCTGGCAATTTGTGTTTATGCATATATCATCTCCTCCCGTTTCAGATGGACAGCCACTTCTAGCATCTGGAGCTTCTTCTGGTGTCATAAGCATTTGGAATCTGGAGAAAAGAAGGCTTCAATCAGTCATAAGAGATGCTCATGATAGTTCAATAATTTCGCTGCATTTTTTTGCGAATGAACCTGTGCTGATGAGTGCATCAACTGACAACTCAATTAAAGTAAGGAGACTTCCAACTGTGCTAGAGTCTAGATAATTCATGAACTAGTTGTTAATGAAGTATAAAAGGCATACTTAATTGTCAATCTTTTCTTTCTTATTTTATTTTATTGGTTTATGAATTCCGGTAAAACAGTCATTAGAATATGTTTGTTTTCATTTGTGTATCCAATGCTTTCTCGTAAACTTCAAGGACATATTTAGTATCACTTTTCCTTAACTTTTGATGTGCATCAAAACTTCATCTCCTTCTTATTCCTTCCTTTTCTTTTTGTCTCTTAGATGTGGATTTTTGATACAAGTAATGGAGATCCTCGCCTTCTACGCTTTCGAAGTGGACATAGTGCTCCTCCACTTTGCATAAGGTAGCAATCATTATGCATCAATTGGTCAAAGACTCAAGATTTTAGGTTCTCATCAATTTGTGTGTGTGTGTGTGTGTGTGTTGTTTTGTGTTCTTGTTAGCTTCATTATGAGCACCAACTTGTTTTCTTACCTATACTTTTGAAATTCATGACTCCAACTTTGCTTAAATAATATTTGGTTTTATATCTACTGCATTCTATGGCTTATTCCAAAGCTTTTAGCAAACAAATTTCTTGCTTCTTCTCATGATGCCTCTGTGTTTCTATACTCTGCCTGTCCATTTCAGATTCTATGCAAATGGGAGACATATTCTCTCTGCTGGTCAGGACCGAGCATTTCGCATTTTTTCTGTCCTCCAGGTTTGTGTTGCCAATATTGATTGCAATTTTTTCTATTGTTTAATACTGAAGTTGAGCTGCACATTGAACATTCTGTTTTGTTATGACTTGTTTGAAACCCCCCTCCCAGCCTCTTATGTGATTCTAATGCTTCTATTTTCTTTTTAAATTGTGACACAATGTTGAACATTAAATTCAAATCTTTTACACATCGGCAACACTAATGATGTATCCATTGTCACATTGTGTCTGTGTGTGTGCACATTGGCTGCATGTGTATCTGTAAGCACATGTTCATTGTTAATACTGCTGTGTGAGAATCTTCATTTTAGATGCTGCATGGCTTTTTTCTCTTACCAATTTTCTTATCTATTGTCACCAGGATCAACAAAGTAGAGAACTTTCACAGCATCATGTATCCAAACGGGCCAAGAAACTCAAGAAGAAGGTAAGAATGGTGATGAAGGATTTCCTTTTCAACCTAGTTTACTGCAATGCCATATAACTCCTCCTCGTTATGCATTGTGCATGCTTTTATATTCTGTTGTGTCAGTTGGTTAACTTGCAATCTATAAATGTTTCATTGATTAATGCTCATGTGTGATCCTATATAATGGCTTCTTTATGTTTAATGGCTTTCATATGGTAATGTAGTCTACATGACATGATGTTTTCTGATTCTTATGTCATTGATATTTACTCTTTTTATTGGGTCAAAATGGCCTTTACATAACAATGTTAAATTGGCCACTTAAGGTTCTCTCTTGCTTTATTTGCAGGAAGAAGAGCTGAAATTGAAGCCTGTTATTTCGTTTGATTGTGGTATGACCTCTTTCTGACATCTTCTCCAGAGTTTCTTTTCTTTGCTGTTTTGAATCTCCAAGTTTTGATGTTTCCATATTAGGATTTGTGTTCTTAGTGATGAGAATATCACATTGAGAATATGAATAACTGATTATGGCCATGATACATCTATTTGTTTTGAATAATTTAGCAATGTATAGTTGCTGGACGACTAATTGGAAAATTGGCATTCTTTATTCCATGCTTCCCTTTTCATTCACTGATCTTTTAGTGCCTCACTTGAAAGTGCTTATTTCTTTTCATATATTTTTGTTGCCCAACATATTGTCATGGAACATATCAATGTAACCCATTTGTTAGAGGCTTCTCTGAAAACACGTCATATTCTGCACTTACCCTCTTTGAAGCGTGGTATACTGGTTTTCTCTGGAGCAATTCATCCCATGCGATTTCATCTTGAAATGTTGAACATTTTTTATATCCAAGGCTAGAGGACTCTTTATTTTCTGTATTCTTTATTTGATATAAATTTTTTTGGTGAGCAATTCTGATTATCCTTTTTTTTGTGTGGCATTTCCATGTCAGCTGAAATTAGGGAGCGCGATTGGTGCAACGTGGTTACATGTCATATGGATACTGCACAGGCATATGTGTGGAGGCTTCAAAATTTTGTTCTTGGTGAACACATCTTGCGGCCATGCCCAGAAAGCCCAACACCTGTTAAGGTTAGAGTCGTCATCTACTTGATAGTCTCTCTTTCTCTCTCTCTCTCTCTCTTTTTTTTTTTTTTTTCTGGCTGATTTAATCAGAGGAATCAGATCCTTCATTGATATTTATGTGACAAATGACCTGTTGACTGCATTGGTCTTGAATTTCATGAACTCCTTGGTGTGACCTAACATTGGCAAGATATAAGATATTTTCCTAAAGTTGAAGAAACAATTATGATATTGAAAAAGCAGCTTGATTAACATTGTTTCTTAATGGCCCCCAAAATTTATCTCATACCTGAAATTTGGAGGCTTCAGTAAACTGTTACAAGAATGGATTATTAGAAATCTATGTGAATTTTGGTTGTTACTTTTATTTTGTATCAGGCCTGCGCCATTAGTGCATGTGGCAATTTTGCTATTCTAGGGACCGCAGGTGGTTGGATAGAGCATTTCAATCTCCAATCAGGAATTAGCCGAGGCAGTTATGTTGATTTCTGTGAAAGTAGAAGCTGTTCCCATGGAGGAGAAGTGGTTGGAGTTGCTTGTGATGCCACAAACACCTTAATGATTAGTGCAGGATACCATGGAGATATAAAGGTGAGTCTTTGGTACTGATGGATATTATGCATTATATTTTTCAGGCATGAATATGCAGTCTGTGTATGTATTATATGAAATTAGGTCTTAACTTTATGGAACTGTGGGCATATTAAATTGGAATTTTAACTTCAGCTTCTAATGGTCTGTGCCTGATGAAAATGGTTTGCATCCAATATGTAGTGACTTGATTAGATGGTAGCTTTTAGCCTATCAAAAGTGAATTCCTACTGTTTCTTTCTCTGTTCTTGAATTGTGACGCTTGATTGGTCCTTTGTTCCTGAATCTCACTATATGTTACTCACAAGTATGTTACATGGGTTTCAGTAACATTTTGTTACAAGTTTCATACCTGAAATTATTGTCATGTAGGTCTGGGATTTCAAGGGACGAGAACTGAAGTCTAGATGGGAAGTTGGTTGCTCTCTAGTTAAGATTGTTTATCATCGTCTTAATGGTATTCTCTCTTTTCCTTTGGTGACTTTCTTTCTTTAGACTTGAATGTTCACAACTCTCTCTCTCTCTCTCTCTCTCTCTCTCTCTCTCTCTCTCTCACACACACACACACATTTTCCTATGTTGACAAAAATCTGATCAATCTGGTTTGACAACATCCTTTCAGGCATTCTGGCAACTGTAGCAGATGATCTGATCATCCGTTTATTTGATGTTGTGGCATTGAGATTGGTTCGTAAATTTGAAGGTCATACCGACCGCATCACAGATTTATGTTTCAGTGAGGATGGTAAATGGCTTTTGTCCTCCAGCATGGATGGTACTCTTAGAATCTGGGATGTCATCTTAGCAAGACAGATAGATGCAATGTGGGTTGATGTGTCTATCACAGCTTTGTCTCTCTCTCCAAATATGGATGTGTTAGCAACTGCTCATGTTGATCAAAATGGAGTCTATCTGTGGTGAGTTATCAGTTGTGTGTCTTACATCTGTGTAGACTTTATAAAAGTTGGGGATCCATCCTTCTGGATAGCATTTTTATATAAAATGAAACTCTAGAAGACTTTGAAAAGCCATTCTAGCATTTAACCAATGGTCAGATGTCAAAATGACAACTTTAAGGTCCACTTCATTAAACACTGGTGGCTAATAACTTTTGTTGCAAGCTTTGATATTATTTTTAAAAGAAGGAAAACTGAGATTTACTAATGGGAAATTCTTTCAGGGCTAACCAGTCAATGTTCTCTAGGGGTTCAAGCGTTGATTCTTATGCGAGTGGGCAAGAAGTTGTGAATGTTAAGTTGCCATCTGTATCTTCAAGGGAAGGTCCTCAAGTTGAGGACTCCAATAAGCCTGAAGAGAACCATGCACAAATTAAAGAGTCCTATGATTTGCCAGTATTCCATCAGCAGATTCCAGATCTTGTTACTCTCTCATTGTTGCCTAAAAGCCAATGGCAGAGCTTGATCAACTTAGACATTATAAAGGTCCATCTTATGCGCCTTTTCCCATGCAAGTAAATTGTAACCATATATTTTTGTTACTACCTTCATCATCTGTTTGCAAAATTCTCACTTTTAATCTTGGAATTTTCCATTGTTTAGGTACGCAATAAACCAGTTGAGCCTCCAAAAAAACCTGAGAAAGCTCCTTTCTTCTTGCCTTCAATCCCATCTCTTTCTGGAAAAATATTATTTAGGCTTAGTGAATCAGTGAATGAGGACAAGGATAAAAAAGACAATGAAGTGGAGAACAATGGGAAGATATACGATGCACCGCCGTCCCAGTTTTTGCAACTTCTTCAGTCCTCTGCAGAGACAAAAAATTGTGAGCATTTCATCCTGTGAAGTAATGCTTTAGCCATTTATCAGTGAGCTCAAATTTCCTTGACAATAGCTGCTAATTAAAGAAGACATCCCTGTGATCTTACCATTTGTACTTGCAATTTTGCAGTTTCAGTGTTTACCGATTATATTAAAGGTTTATCCCCTTCAACTCTTGATATGGAACTTCGAATGCTTCAGATTATAGATCATGAGAACTTGCAAGAAGTTGAAAAGAGACCAGAGTTTGTTATAGTCGTGCTGCTTATGGATTATTTCATCCACGAGATATCCTGCAGAAACAATTTTGAGTTTGTGCAAGCTGTGATAAGACTATTTTTAAAGGTATGGAAATCCTCCTTTTGATGATGCTAAACCAAATTGTAATGGGTTTAATATGAATGCTAGATATGAAATTACCAGGGGATCATAGGAGCACAACATATTAGAAGTGGGAACTACTGTCTTAAGAGTTTTATTAATGGTGTCTGTGCATAAACTGAAAGGGGATGTAGGGGATGGAGATAGGTCATCTGACATCTTGTTACCGGTTTATCTGGTCAGATACATGGTGAAATCATCCAGAGCCACTCAAAGCTACAGGATAAGGCTAGGAAGCTTCTAGATGCCCAAATTGGAGTTTGGCAAAGAATAGATAAAATGTTCCAAAGTACCAGGTGCATGGTTACATTCCTCAGCAATTCACAATTTTAAGCAAACGGTTTCCCTGCAGGTCTGGCCAACAGAACACTTTTCTAGCAGTCGCACATAGAAAGTTGAATATCCACCCAAAACCCCGAGCGGGTGGTGCAAGCCTGATGGTTGGACTCTTTTCAAGTTTGATTAATACTGTGGCAGTATATTTGTACTGATGCTTTCCATGTAAATTTGTCATCCTCTCAAGTTGAGGGTTGCCAGGACCGAGTGAAACAAATCGAAAAGAGAGTGGGGAGAGGGGAGCAGGGGTCAACTGAAAAATTTAGTTAGAAAGTTTGTGACGGTATCTTGTCAGTGCTCACAAAGTCACTTATAGATTTTTTTTTTCCTTTTTTTTTTTTTTGTTTAAATTACCAGCAATGAGACGTTATTGAAATTACACACACAAACACACACGCACATGCTGTCTTGGATGCTAAAATCTCGTGCTCAGTCAAGCTTGATTTCATTCATAAATGGTGATTGTCTTGTACGCCACGCTATCAACGTCGACGGATGAAAGACAATAGTGTTGCCTGTACGCCAAAGGTGAAGAAGCCTCGGGTTAAGGTATGCCATGTGGCTTATTAATAATTCAACATAGCTGGGTTCGGCCCATCGCTTAAAATAGTCTGGGCAGCTTGTTCAGTCCCTGTTTGGATCACGGAAACCACGCATCTACTACGTCATGCATGCCTTTCGAAAGACTAAGCCTTCTCCTGCGGCGCGGATTAGACATAAATTGTCATTTATACCATGCAATGCAAGTTTAGATGATTGCCTTTACTTTTAAATTATACTTAAATAATTAAAATTTTTTTCATGTGATGCTCAGGGCCCGCGATTTGAAGTTTTTTGAGAGTTGTTGCTTCGAACAATATTTTTGCCTTGGTGGCCCCGGGGGTGTGGAGAGGGGATTCGTCAGACAAAATCACTGTTTACAAAGGAGGAAGGGTGGGAGAGACAAGGAAAGGGTGCAATGAGGGTTTGCCTTATTACAACAGCAAGGGAAATCGAACAAATCAAAACTCTCTCTTTCTCTCTCTATATATACATATATATTTTATATACAAATTGAATTATTATAAGTTTTAAATTTATAAAAATTGTGTATATTGGGTTTGGAATGAATTGGGTCTTGAATTTATTGTATTTTAATAATTAATTAAATTTCAAATATTCTAAATTTTAAGTCTTTTAGGCATATATATTTTTTATTTTAAATTATTTAAATCTCAACATTATTTACATCAAAAAAAAAAAAATTATATGAAATGAATTTTAAATTATTTAAAATTGAAGTGATCGAAATTTCATGTATATTTGGGCTAAGTCAGCCCAAACGAATATTTTCCTGTCTTGTGCCTGTAACGGCCTTCCATTTCCACGTGCTGCCGAGTAGGGGAGGGTAGAGTAGAGTAGAGTAGAGTAGGGCAGGGTATGTAGTATAGGGATAAGGTAGGGTTGGGACTTCAATCAATGAACAAATGTCTACTTTATCCGTCAAAATATAAAAATAAAAAGAAGGGATGACTGATTACTACTCACGAATCTTCCGAAACAACATTAAAATTAAAAATAAAAACTCCTCCCTACCAGCCCTGCTGACCTACTTGTTCCCTCTCTCCCTTTCCCTCTCATTCTCTCCCCCTTTTTACTCCCCTTCTTAAATACTACACCACAGTATCCCGACCCCTCCCACCCTACGCCCCCCCTCCCTTCCGCTCGGGGGCACGGTCCTTTATAATCTCCCTTATGCTCTCCACTTTCTTTCTGATTTTTTTTTTTTTTAAAGGTTTTTTTTGCTGGTATCCCAACGACCAAAGAGCCTCCCTCTTCCACTCGCATCCCCAATAACAGTACAAGTATCTTTACCTTTCCGTTAACTTTTGGGCCCTTTTCTCTCTCTCTTTTCTTTTTCCTGTTTTAGGTGCTTTCCCAAGAACCAAGCAGCAGCCTCTCCCAGTCGAATCCGCAAGAAACCACGCTTGGAGTCGGTACATACGCTTATTCATTCTATCCTCTTCTCCATCTCTCTCCATTTTTTTATTTTCCTTGAATGATCATGGGGATGAAAGAAAAGAAAATTACGAGTCTTTTTTTTTATTTTTTTCGCATTGAAATATCTTCTTTTTGTCTGTCTATTCTTCAATGCAGATATGCCATTGTATTTTTTCTCGTAAAAATAAATAAATAAATGAATAAAAAGTATGATTAGTAGTTTGTTGATGATAATGATAATGACATTGATAGTTAGGCAAATTACAAGCAGCGGCGGCTGCCGCGGAGAGAAATGGGAATGTGGAGGCTCAAGATTGCGGAGGGAGGGGATCAGTGGCTGAGGACCACCAACAATCACGTCGGAAGACAAGTCTGGGAATTTGATCCCAGTCTCGTCGGATCTCCCGAGGACATCGCCGATATCGAAAACTTCCGTCGCAATTTCACCATTAATCGCTTCCGCCACAGGCACAGCGCGGATCTCCTCATGCGCTATCAGGTCCTCCCACTCACTCTAATCTCTCTCTCTCTCTCTCTCAGCCCTTCTTTTCTTGTTAATTTTTTTTTTTTTTTGATTTACTTTTCCTTTACCAGCCCTAAATTTAATGCAAGATTCGCTTTTTATTTTGATTTTGCCTTGGCTGCGAAAGTGTTGCTTGCTGTTCTTACTTCTTTGTTTGTGATGTTAACGTCACGTCAGTTTGCCAAAGAAAGTCGGTTGCCTGCTGTGTTACCACAAGTCACAGTCAAAGATGACGAAGACGTTACGGAGCAGGCGGTCACCGTCACGCTGAGACGGGCCTTGGACTATTTCTCCTCGATCCAGGCTCATGACGGACACTGGCCTGGGGATTATGGTGGCCCCATGTTTCTGATGCCTGGCTTGGTAACGCTATCTTATTATTATTTCTCCATCAACTTCTTGCTGTTTTCTTTTTTTCCTTTTTTTTTTTTTTCTAATTTTTGGAGAATAAACTTCTTGCTGGTTACTTCTTGTTGTTAGCCGGTTTTCTGTCTCTCTGTTCATGAAATGTTATATATTGTATAGAATATAATACTTATCTGCGCAGCAGCATTTGATGGGGTTTGACAGTAATTGGTTATTGAATCTTTCTTTCATTAATTCATTCTTTCTTTTTTTAAAACAAAAAAAAAAATCATGATATTTGTTCTCAAATATTTATAAATTATAATTATACCGAGGCATCGCAGGCATTTAATGGTTCTTCTTCGATTCCTACTAGGTTGGTAGGTATACGATTTGCTTTTTTTTTTTTTTTTTTTTTTTTCCATATTTTAAAATCCGCTTGTTTTCCCATCCCATCTGAAATGTGATCAGGTTATTACTCTGTCTGTCACCGGGGCTCTCAACGCCATTTTGTCACGGGAGCATCAACGGGAGATTCGCCGTTACCTTTACAATCATCAGGTATGGGTTTCCTTTCCCTTTTAAAATGTTTATAACATTTCAACTTGTTAGCTTTTTTATTTTCTTCCCTTTTTTTTCTTCGGATTTTTCAATTATTTACCATTTTTGTTGAGATTTCCCATTGTTTGTTTTATCCTCATCATATATCTGAAGCTTTTTTGCTAACTGCACAAGTTTGTGGTTTGCAGAATGAAGATGGTGGGTGGGGCTTGCACATTGAGGGCCCCAGCACCATGTTTGGCTCTGTTCTCAACTATGTTACCTTGAGATTGCTCGGGGAAGGAGCTGATGATGGTGAAGGCGCCATGGAGAGAGGGCGAAATTGGATTCTAAACCATGGTGGTGCTACCCATATAACATCATGGGGAAAAATGTGGCTCTCAGTTCAGTACCATAATGATTCTTGTCAAGTTTTGCCTTATTTTTTAATTTGTTCCACATTATTGTTTAGTATTCATATTCATGGGAACAGGTACTTGGAGTATTTGAGTGGCATGGCAACAATCCCCTGCCCCCTGAGACATGGCTTCTTCCTTATCTCCTTCCCATACATCCAGGTTCTTTCATCTTTTAGTACAACATGAGTGACCTTAACTGTTTGTCATATGAATGTTTTACATGCCTGTGACATCACTGATTTAAGTGATGCTTGGCATTTAGTTGACACATGAATCTTTTGTTGACTAGCAAGCATGCTTGATGGTACTGATGTTTGGTTTGACAGTCTGATTAAGTTAAAAAAATGTATCATGGAGAAACATAGTTGAAAGATCAATTTCAATTGTAGCAATGGTTTAGTTTAAATGCTTTTTAACAATTTCAAATATCTGCCCCCAAAATGGAAAACTAAAGCCTTTTTCCCCATACGCAGGAAGGATGTGGTGCCACTGCCGGATGGTGTATCTGCCAATGTCCTATTTATATGGAAAGAGGTTTGTTGGTCCAATCACACCAACAGTTTTGTCTTTGAGAAAGGAGCTGTTCACTGTCCCATATCATGATATAGACTGGAATGAGGCACGCAACCTATGTGCAAAGGTTGGTGATTTCACATCTAAATCTATATGTCAAGCTGGGTAGAGCAAACAGCTGTTTATTCTGTTAAAGCACCAACAAGAGAAGTGATAATAAGAGGAAGGAGTTCCCTCCTCCCTCCTCTTTCTTGTGTTTTTAATATACTTGTGGACAACTATAATTGCTTCACTTTGGTATAAAGTGGATTTCTTTTTGTTTTTTTTTTTTTTTTTCTCTCAAAACAGCTTGATGCCTTGTCTGGCTGAGGTTATAGACTGCACTACTTCTACCTTCATTTTGGTTCTTTTTGGAGGATGAACTTCCTATGTCAACATAAACTCCTTGAAACTCTCTTTTGCAGGAAGATCTATACTACCCGCATCCCCTTGTGCAAGATCTACTTTGGGCATTCCTGGACAAGGCCATTGAACCTATTTTAATGCATTGGCCTGGGAAAAAGTTAAGAGAAAAGGCTCTTCAGTCAGTAATGGAGCATGTACATTATGAAGATGAAAATACTCGTTACATTTGCATAGGGCCAGTCAATAAGGTTTGCATCTCAATTGTCCTTACATTGCTAGCTTTTGGGAAGTTGCATAAATTTGGAATGACAGAAGGCCATTGATTATGGAGCATAGTGTACAATTTTCTTGTTTAGAACTCCAATTATATCTCACCTTTGGTCTTTACTCTTTTTTTTACTACGACCACATTCAACTTGATGAGTCAGCTCCTGCAGCTAACCAAGCACTGGGTCACGCGATCATCACCATCACATTAAGGCAACAAGAATCAGTCTCTTCCTTTCCTTAGTTCACTCTTTTTCTTTTTGTGGTTTTAACTAATGCAGGTATTAAATATGCTTTGCTGTTGGGTGGAAGACCCAAACTCAGAGGCTTTCAAGTTACATCTTCCAAGAATCTATGACTACCTTTGGATTGCTGAAGATGGAATGAAAATGCAGGTCTGCAATCCTCTTTTCCCTGTTGTTATTTTTATTTCTTGGCCTTTTGATGAATAGCACAATGCAAGCAGATTTAGGTATATTTTCTACAAACAGTGGAATGATCTGTGTACACACAGATTGCAAGTGTCAAGTTGAGCATATGGGTTCTATCATGCTAAAAATTGTTTTGAAGTTTATGGTGCTCTGGGAGACTTAATTGCCACCTAACCGAGTTACTAAGTCTGTTGCAGGGTTACAATGGAAGTCAATTGTGGGATCTTTCTTTTGCTGTTCAAGCAATTACTGCAACAAATCTTGTTGACGAATATGGCCCAACTCTAGAGAAAGCACATTCATTTGTAAAAAATTCACAGGTGTTTTTTCTTTTAACTTCCTCCTCATGGATTCATTTGTACCTTATTCCATGAGAGCATGTATTTTATTGTCTATTGATTGAACTCCTGAAACTTTAACTATGTTGAGCCAATGTTCATTGCTGTTAAGGTGCTTGAAGATTGTCCTGGAGTCCTAAACTCTTGGTATCGCCACATTTCCAAAGGTGCATGGCCCTTTTCAACTGCAGATCATGGATGGCCCATCTCAGACTGCACAGCTGAAGGATTAAAAGTAATGGTTTAACAAATGAAAGCATTGGTTTTTCTTTTTCTTTTTTTAATTTCTAATTAAATAGTTGTTCTTGTTCAGGCTGCTCTTTTGTTATCTAAAATTTCTTCAGAGATTGTTGGGGAACCGTTAAGTGCAAACCGATTATATGATGCAGTGAATATCCTCCTCTCATTACAGGTATAATTCCTTTATGGTGATATGACATGCTATACATAATGCCCACTAATAATTTAGTATGCTTGTCTCCATACAGTTTTATTATTTTTTGTGCCTATTAAATGATTTTTAGCTGAAAGTAGTTTCTGCACAGAATGTTGATGGTGGCTATGCAACATATGAGTTGACAAGATCTTATAGCTGGTTGGAGGTACTCTCAAAAACTGTGCTTTGTTTTCATAATTTCTCTTTGTTTGCTTTGCACTGAAAAGAAAAAAAAACCTTGTTTAAGATTGAGTGTCAACATATTGGATAGCGTGATAAATGGCCTTTGCTTCTTGGATAGAAATTCTGACTGCTTTGATGTCATTGCTACTTGGAAAGTAAAATGTGTGCTGATTAATTGGTCCTTTCTCCTTGTATTGGATGTCTACAGAGTTCCTAATAAAAAAATGTCTATAGAATTTGTTATCACTCATGCTGATGGATTATCTTTGCTACTAATGGTAAATTTTTCTGGATAATTCTGAAGACAAAGTCTGTTTCCAATGGCATGTTGCTAAACAAAGCACTATTCAGTTTGATGTGGAATAGGAGAAAGAAGAATTAGATGGTAAAATGGTATGAAGGGAATTTAGAGGAAGCTACTGAAAGCAGAAGAAAAGGGCATGAAACAGAAGCAACAAGCAACCTAAATATTAATAGAAGGCACTTAAATAAAATTGCTAGGGCTATTGTCGGGGAGCACAAATAAGGAAGAAGTGTTATTTATGGAACCCACAAATAAGGTGCTGCTGTTGTAGGTACCAAGCAATCCAGATATTAACAGGGAGCACTTAAATCAAATTTCCCAGAACAACTATCATACTATCAAGCTAAATAAAATCTGAAAACCATTTTATATCCTAATCTTCTAAATACATGCACTGCATCCTATTTTATTTTTTCTCTTGAAAGTGTTTACTTGTAGTAACGAATATCAACTCCTGTATATTAGGAAGATTTGTCTCTATGATTTATTCAACTTCTGGTTTCAAATTTTCTTTTTGATAATTACTTTGGCTGTTGCCAGGTGATTAACCCTGCTGAAACCTTTGGTGACATCGTTATTGATTACCCGTAAGTCATCAGCATATTAAATCAGATCAGTTGCTATTGATTTCATTTTGGATCACCATTGAACACTAACTTGGCTATTTTTGTAGTTATGTTGAATGTACTTCAGCTGCAATTCAAGCTTTGGTATCATTTAAAAAATCATACCCTGCACATAGGCAAGAAGAAACAGAACGTTGTATCAGAAAGGCAGTTATGTTTATTGAGAGCATACAGAAAGCGGATGGTTCATGGTTTGGCTTTTTCCCTTGTAAAACTATCATTTCAGAAAGTTAAAAACCTTTTATTTTTATATTTTTAGTTTTTGGTCATAAGCTCTCTGTCTTTGATTACTGTCCACAACCTTCTTTTTGGTTTGCGTTTCTATAATCAAGATTATCTTATCTAAGAATCTTTAAAATGTCAGCTCTATAGTTTCTCTTTTTTGGCTCAATGTCAAGTCTCCCTTATCAGAATGCTTCATTATTATCTGATTGTTGATAAGGTATGGCTCATGGGGTGTGTGCTTCACCTATGCTACATGGTTTGGCATAAAAGGATTGGTGGCTGCTGGAAAGAATTTCAATAATTGCTCTAGCATTCGTAAAGCTTGTGATTTTCTGCTTTCTGGACAGCGTGCCTCTGGTGGTTGGGGAGAGAGTTACCTCTCATGTCAAGAAAAGGTCAGAGTTTTTATCTGTTCTAAAGGTTTTCATGAAGTGTAATCTATTGATGTTCACATGTGTTTTTATTACCTATCTCAAATGTACATCCATAAGTGTATCTCTACTAGCAGAGGACTCTCTTTGAACAGGAAGAAGATACTACACTTATGAAACTTTTCAAAGGAATTGTTGCAAAAGCCCTTAGATCACAAATGAAAAGCTCTCAAATTGTAGAAGTTGGAATGATTGCGTTAGGATTTAAAATCATGGAATCTTTAGAGATGGCATCTTCCTGATGTGGAATCTATGTTTTGCTGTTGGGATTACCTTTGTTTTCTGTCCCAACTTCCCTTCCGTGTTTTATTTTGGGGGAGTAAATCTTTTATATATATATAATTTATTTTTTGGGGTATACAGGTCTATTCAAATCTTGAAGGCAACAGGTCCCACGTGGTGAATACTGCATGGGCAATGCTGTCTCTCATCAGTGCTGGACAGGTAGTAATCTAGTTTCTCTGTTTTGGCATGAAATGATAAATCATTTTTTGTACAGAAATACATGGCAATTCGAGTTAGGCCCTTACATGTTGAAAAAGACAATTCATTTGGCCCATTTATGAAACTGATGGGAAAGATGCTAGGAGCATTTAGGATGTAGTAATGTTCACATTTAAGCTTCATTTGTAGCATGTATTTAATTTGTGCATGATCATCCATGTTGTATGGTACAATAAGTTTAAGGATGGCATGTTTTATTGCATGTTTCCTCTGCTTATCTGTGTTGAAATATTGAGCAGGCTGAGAGAGACCCAACACCATTGCACCGAGCAGCAAGATATTTGATAAATTCACAAATGGAGAATGGAGATTTTCCGCAGCAGGTAATTCTGTAATGTCTCAATTTGCAGCATCTTTTAATAGTTGGCATTGTTAAATCAATGGGGAATCATAAGCCAGGTTTTGCTTGCCCATCGGGCGAGTGTCTGTGGCATGGTGGGAACATTCTACAAGATAGCACTTGGATCATATATGTTCCAAGTAATTGTTAGATGCTTGTCCAAAAAAAAAAAAGGTTCTTGGGTTACACAAAATGAAAGGTAATTGATTACGTGAATTTATCTGTAGCTTCAAGATATTAGCATGATTTTAGTAAGTAAGGGTGTGGAGCATAATTACACGAAGTTGCGTTGGACAGATAATGTAGCATATTTTGATTTGGGTAATGAACTATAGGATGGGGAGCACAATAATGTGAAGAGGGTTCTGATTCTCTTACTACATAATAAAGTTTCAATATCCCAGGGTAGTCTTTCTATCCAGTGCTGTAGATGTACTCTAATGATTTTCAAAACTCTTTTGTTCCTTTTTTTTTTTTTTTTGGGTTTTCCGGTGACAGGAAATCATGGGGGTTTTCAATAGGAATTGTATGATCACTTATGCTGCATACAGGGATATTTTCCCCATTTGGGCACTGGGAGAATACCGATGCCGGGTGTTGCAGGCTTCTTGAGAAAAATTGGCCATTTTGCAATGTATTCCTCCCACGTAGTTGTCGTATGCATATTTATTTGGCTTCTTTTGTCTTCTTTCACCGTCCAGGAACAAAATGAAAAATCATTTGTTGCCTTGAAACTATATCAAAGTGATAATAATAATAATAATAATAATATTAGAATGATGAGTCCGCAGTGAAGAATTCAATCAAATGAATGGTGGAGGGAGGAGGGGCGGGGAGGGATGAAAAAGTAAAGATGTTCCGAGAGTCGTCCTCTCTAAGGCGCAGTCGCAAAAATCACGTGGTAGGAGAGCAACCGGCGCGGCGGGGAGCTCTTTTCGTACAGAGATATGATTGCGTATGGAAAGGGTGTATAATTCATACGCGCGTATGTTTGTTGGTCAAACCTCGAAATGTTTAGTGTGATCCGGTAATCGTCTCTTCAATTTGTGTAGGGCATGTGTGGCGAGATGGAAAATGAGGGTGCCATGCGTCGTGTGTGAGCCATCTCTAGCTAACCCAAATTCAAGGTCTAGCGTTGTTCGGAGACTTCCAAGAGCACACGCTATGTTGAGTCGTTGTGATTGCATACGAAGCCTCTTATTTATTTATTTCAGTGGGTAGGTAGAGAGAGAGGGAGGGAGGGAGGGAGGGAGGGAGGCGGGAATATCACAATTTATGCGAGTGATCTGCAAATGCAAACGAAGAGAAGGCTCCCAAGTACAAGAGACCGAGAGATAGAAAGCAACTGTTTGCTTGTCGATGTGTACGTACGCTTTATCCTGTTTAGCTGCCCACGCAACAGAATAGAATAGAACAGAATAATTTTCTACCCCTAATGTTTTATATTTTTTAATTTTTTGTTATTCTCTCACATTTTGTTTTGGGGGACAGAGGCTGGGGCGGGAGGGAAAATCATGAGAAGGAAAGGGAATTAGGGGAGCCGAGCAGCCCCCGAGTCAATCCTCTCTCTCTCTCTCTCTCTCTCTCTCTACTACCCCGTTTTGTTTACAATTATCGTATGAAATCAAAATTTGATGGCACTATGGTTGGAGCAAATCTTGGATTAACCCCCACCGTTTCCTTCCGGAGGCCTCTTCTGCCCTGTTCTATTCTTATAAGTAAACTGGTTTCATTATCTTATCAATCAAATAGAATAGTCAATCATAAGCACTCCTACGGTTTGATTCGAATCATATTTGGTCCATTTGTTTTAAGGTTCTCTCTTATTTCACTTTGTTGAGACATTTATTGGCCTAAGACTACATGAATAAGGTTTGTTGCAATGCGTAGCGCAATCAATTAATGAGACTCCTTACCACCACAAAAGTTGGGACTGAAACCTTCCAATACTTAGATATTAAGAAGCTCTCGCATATATGTTCCATCTCGGAAATAGTCTCCAAATAGACACACGAGTAGGCATGCATGATAAGGCAGATACCAGCCAGCCATTCTCTGTCACCCCGTAACCCATCAGGATTGAGCTCTTTAGCGGCCACCATACGTAGTCTCTCGTAACCAGGCCCTAAAACTTTCATCTCTCTATAACTCCCTTATAAGCAACTCCAAAACCACCCTCACCAAGAATAAAAATCCGGTCGGAAATGCTTCGTAGCCAATGTCAATCTCTTCTTACGTAAAAATGTCAACATTCGTATATCCAGGATTCCGGCGGAGGTCCGTCACATCCCTAGGAACAGACAGGGTGGCTCTCAGCCTCCTGACCCCCCAACGAATCAGGCCTGTCTATTTTTGCTTGGGGATGGATCATCAAGTCCTGCTTCCATTTCAGAAGGAAAGTTATTATCAGTCTCCTCGGTAAACACTTACTTCACAAGCGAATCACACATATCAAAAGCACAAAAGTACCCTAAGTTGGCTTAGCTTCTACCCTAATAACGGCAATGAGTCAAGCTGTAGGCACATAGACTCGCACTCTCTTGCAGGGAAACCCATAAAATTCAGTATCTTTCGATCAGCCAGATATTTTCCAATGAACCCACATTCTTTAAAATGGCGAATATAGACAAATTTTAGTACCATGTAACATCACATCGCGGAACTTAAAAAGTTCTGAGAAAATTTCATTTTAGGCTTATCCCATTTTTACAAACATACAATAGCCCCCCCCCCCCCACTCAATGACATTAATTAAATGTCAACCAGAATAAGTTATAACTGATTTCTCGAATTGGCACCGCTGGAGTTTCAGTGTTAACAGCCGATATTAAACTTAGAACACCTTCAACACTTCAATCATGTTCTCTGCTGTTTTTTTTTTTTTTTTATAAATTTATTTAACACGTACACGGAAAAATAAGATAAAAGGGGAAATAAGAATGTAAACGGTGCTCATTTCCTCAATGAGCCAAAGAGGCAGGAAAATGCGCATAGAGACAAGAGGCTGAGAGGGAAGAAAGTTTGGGTTGTTGGGGGGTAAAAGAATGAAAAACAATGACGCGCAAAGCAAACAAAGAAAGTCAAGCAAAACGATATATATATATATAGATAGAGAGAGAGAAGACAACTGGTCATGATGTTGATGGGAGAGTGGTCGGCCTCCTCGTTCGATGCTGACGACTATTTATTATGAACAAAACCACTGGACTATTTATTATGACGACTACAATTCCGATGTACCAAAAAACTTTTTAGGTAATGACCATCTTGCAACGGAAGACATATTTTTTGGAACAGGAAGACATGCACGCGGCATCGAATAATTGAATGCAAACACCCCCCATAAAGAAGAAGAAAAGATGAAGGAGAAAAAAAAAAAAAAAAAGACAATAGTTAAAATGACCACGTTGATGGAATATTGTGACTTAATATTATTTAATGACCCAAACAAAGCAAACATAGACCCGTTCCCTGCGAAAAGCAAGTGGGGATTGGGGACTGTGTGCGAACCCATGACTATGACAATGACAATGACTCCGAGTTCCTTATCGTTTGCCACCTTTTTCTTTCCCGCATTTTAGTGACCGACTTTCCCATTCCTTGCTTTTTGGTTTGACCCGCCCTCCCATAGCCCCCCCCCCCATTCCCTACCAGTCCCCTTTTATTTCACATTGCTCTAATTTTCCTTCTCCTTTCCACGCATTCTCACGTGAGTACCTTAAAAGCTAATTAATTTTAGCATTCACCTTTCCTTTTTTCCTTTTTTTTTTTTTTCTTACTATCTCCCTCCTTTTCTTTTAAAATATTTTTTTATGAGTTTGCTAATGCGGGCTGCATGCAACACTTAGTTTTTCTTTCCAGGAGATTTTGAATATACTTTTTACAGATATTAGAGCCACTCATTAGTACTGCCTTTTGTAATTTTTTTTACCCATTCATATAGCCCTAAAAAGTACAAACAAGAAAGATGAAAATAAATACAACTTTAATTTCATTTAACAATATAATGAAATCCTATTAGTTAATGCAGAATTGTTAGTTATCATTATTATTATTATTATTATTTAAAATTTTGTAATTATCTATATATGTAAAAAAAATAATTAATTAAAATTTTGAATAAGAAATTTTTCAAAAAAATCACTTCATTTAAAAACTTAAAGTTTTAAGTAAAACTTATAATATAAATCATTATTATACTTTAACACATATTATACTTTATTCAACTACCTAATAAAATTCAATTAATTATTATTATTATTATTCAAAATTATGTGATTATTTATATATAAAAATAAATTAAAATTATGAGTTAAATATTTATTAAAAAATTAAATTTTCAAATCAAATTTAGCGTATAAAAAATATATATCATATTTTAATATGTTTCACGAAATATTTATAAAATTTTACAATATAAATACTCTAATAATATGCAAAACAAAGAAATTAATTTATAAAAAAATTTCAATTTTCATATAAATTATATATTATATTTTAATAATATTAATAGTTGTAAATATTTTTATTTTCAATATATAATTCTGAATATGATAAAATTGAATATAATATATATATATATATTTTAGTTCATCGAAGGCCTCCTCTTATCTTAGAAAAAGGCCAGATTTTATCCCTCGTCTCTAGAAACCACACCAACAGATTTTTTTTTTTTTTTCAAGTACACCCCATCAGACCTTAATTACCCAGTGCAAATAAAATTATTGGTTGATTATAGATTAGCGATACCGAAAACAAAGTGTAAATATGCATGCGAGACTAGACATGCATACACAGAACAAATCATAGCACGTACAAAGGTTAATGTTAATTAGCCGTCTTTAGGTTATTAACAACCATAAATTTGTCTTTGATAGAGCCACGACTCACACGAAACTCCTGATTGACTTGAGGTCCAACTCCCGCTTACAAACAAGACAACCGGAGGCATGCGGTTGACTATAAATTGGCACCAAAGAGAGGCCTCAGCTTAAACATACCTCACTTCCCTGGTGCAAAAGAAATTAAAACATCCAAAAGAACATATATATATATGGAGCATTTCTACCTCATCCTCCTCCTCCTCTTTGTGTCCTCCACCTTTCTCTTCCTGTTTGTCATCTTTTACAAGAATCGATCGCGGTTCCACAGCTATTCTAATCTCCCTCCGGGCAAGATCGGGCTTCCCTTTGTGGGAGAGAGCCTCAATTTCTTGTCCACAGGATGGAAAGGCCATCCCGAGAAGTTCATCTTTGATCGGGTGGCCAAATACTCATCAGAGGTATTCAAAACAAACCTTCTGGGTCAGCCTGCCGCTGTTCTATGCGGCGCGTCCGGCAACAAGTTCTTGTTCTCCAACGAGAACAAGCTTGTGGTGGCATGGTGGCCCGACTCCGTGAACAAGATCTTCCCCTCCTCCCTCCAGACATCCTCCAAAGAAGAAGCCAAGAAAATGCGAAAGATGCTCCCTCAGTTCCTTAAACCCGAGGCTCTTCAGCGGTACATCGGAATCATGGACGCCGTAGCGCAGAGACACTTCGCGACGGGATGGGAAAACAGACAACAGGTTGTGGTTTTTCCTCTTGCGAAGAACTACACTTTCTGGTTGGCCTGTCGTCTTTTTATGAGCATGGAGGACCCCAACCAAGTCGCAAAATTTGAGAGACATTTCAATCATTTGGCCTCCGGAATCATATCCATCCCCATTGATTTGCCGGGGACTCCGTTTCGGCGGGCCATCAAGGCCTCCAACTTCATCAGAAAGCAGCTGTTGGGAATCATCAAGCAGAGGAAGAGGGAACTTGCAGAGGGAAATGCGTCGCCCACACAGGACATACTGTCGCACATGTTGTTGACTACGGGCGACGAGAACGGATTAGAGGACATGAGCGAAATGGAAATCGCGGACAAGATCATGGGCCTTTTGATCGGTGGCCATGACACTGCTAGTGCCGCTTGCACTTTCATCGTCAAGTTTCTTGCTGAATTGCCTCATATTTACGACCAAGTTTACCGGGGTACGTACTTTTACTTATTGTATACCTTTCTTCTTTGCTCTGTATCCGGGGCCTGGCTTGCTTCATTTTTAGTTGGCCCTTAAAAAGCTTAAGACAGGACAAATCCTTTTATTTTTTTTTTTAAATAAAAAAAAACTTTTTTCCATTCCATTCCAATTAGTTATCTCTCTTTATATATTATATATTAATTTTTTTAATTTTTAAAAATATATAAATATTTAATTTTATCTCATTTTTAATAATAAATTTTTAATATTTATAAATTTTGATATTTATTTAATAATTTATTTATAATTTTAAAAATATTCAAAAAATTAATTTTTTACTTTTTAAAATAAAATATAAATAAAAATTTATTTTTAATAATAATATTATTATGTGTTGCCTATACACACACACCAAATCTCATAAATTAAATTATTAATGTGTGCAAAACAACTAAACATACAACACTCAATTGAATTAACATTTGATCAATCCTGTAATGTAGAAAATTGATAAGAAGTTAATTTACAACCTTACGGATTTTTTAATTTTTTTTAAATAAATTATAAAAATAATATTTTATTTAAAAAAAATTAAAAAAAAAATAAAAAAATTTCTAAATAAATTATAAATATAATATTATTTTTATTTTTATTTTTATTTTTATTACATATTTGTTATTATTTTTTATTATTCAAGTTTAACTTCTATATTATAAAATTTATTTATGATTAATATTTTTTAAATTTTAATCAGATTCACTTAAATTTTTATTTTTATTTATATCTCAAATTAAGTTAATATTTTAATGAGTCAAATTGGAAATCAAGAAAAACATGTGTAGGTATAAATTGGATAAGACCCTTATTATTATTATTATTTTTGAAAGCAATTATCAATTGTCTAACATGCTAATTGATTAAACGGTTGTTCTCTCTGTCGTTTGTTGCAACGTAATATAAAAAATGCGTAGAACAAATGGAGATCGCGGAAAAGAAAGGCCCGGGAGAGTCGTTGAACTGGGATGACGTTCAGAAGATGAAGTACTCGTGGAACGCAGCATGCGAGGTGATGCGGCTTGCTCCTCCTCTCCAGGGCGCCTTCAGGGAGGCCATCAACGATTTCGTTTTCAATGGTTTCTCCATTCCAGGGGTGGAAGGTAATCAACTATTAAGTCGCATCCCTTTTCTTTTTTTTCCCTTTTTACCTTTGAGATCACCAATGCCATGTCACCAATAATTTATAGCCGACCCTTTTATTACGATCATTACACTTTTGGTTCTAGCCGATACATCTTATCTATGTTTCATCCCGTTAGTTCATGCGCGTGCAGTTGTATTGGAGCGCAAACTCGACGCACAAAAATGGGAAATACTTCCCAGAACCGGAGAAATTCGATCCAAGGCGATTCGAGGGAAAGGGACCAGCCCCATACACATTTGTTCCTTTTGGCGGGGGCCCTCGGATGTGCCCCGGTAAAGAATACGCTCGCCTGGAGATACTCGTTTTCATCCACAACCTGGTGAAGCGCTTCAAATTTCACAAGCTCCTTCTAGACGAGAACATCATTGTTGACCCCTTTCCGATTCCCGCAAAGGGCCTTCCCGTTCGGCTCCTTCCTCACGTTAATTATTGATAGTATGCATGCATACATACCTACATACATACATATAAATATATATATATATATATATATATATATATATTACATAATATTAATAGTTCTATCCATTTGTAATAAAAAAAAAAAAAATCCTATCCCAAATATATATGTCTGTTATAATCTAGTTAAGCATCTACTCCGATTGTAGTACGTCTTATCTCCTATGTCAAATGAGCTAATTAACAACCGGTGTCTTCTTGCACTATATGTTAATTAAAGACATAATCTGGAAGTAAAAATAAAAATGAAAAGAATAAATTTGTTACAGATTAATTGTAATGTGATTTTTGTGGTAGATGCCAATTACGAACAGTAATATAATATTGCATATGTAAATAGATAGATGCTAATATTTATGTGTGTGCATTAGTTGTTAACATTAATTTGTATAAGTGATAAATAAGAAAAACTCATATTTACACTAAAAGATAAAAAGTCCTCTAGCGAAGCCAAATACCTGTCCCTTCGCTAATCATTTTTAATGACGGGTTAAAACCCTAGTAAAAATAAAAATATCACATTTCTTTGGATGCAACAAGATTACTGGAACCCAAGTAACTAAATTAAAAAAAAAAAAAATTCAGAATCAAGAAACACAACGACGCCTTTTTTTTTTTTTTTTTGATCAATGTACAATAGCACTTAGAGAGTAAATATACTCACTTTGATATAATTGACAACCACACCGTGCTTGAAATACACAAACCTAAAATGCTTTATCTCAATTGAAAATGAGAGCCATGATATATATATATATATATATATATATATATATATATATATAATGAATAACTATTGATTAAAGAAATGTACTTGATTTAAGAAAAAATAAAAAATAAAAAGAATCTAGCATGCGTTCAGCTTTGGCCATAAAAGAAAGAAGGAAAAACAATCCATCCATGCCACATGGATAGATCCATTAACCCGCCAAACCCAATCACCTAAAACATGACTTAAAAAACACAGGTCTTTGCCCGTATTTACATCGTTATCCGCATACGCTCACAAATATGCATATATTTTATTCTAAATTAACAATTAGAATATAATAATTTCAATCTAATATTTTTTTTAATTTTTATTAAATTAATATTTTTAATATATATATATTTATATAATTAGAGTATAATATTTTACTCCTCGTTTGTCTTGTAGTTATTCTTGATCTCTTAAAAGAGATCATGTTCGCATGACATAAGTTTTTAAAAATTTTTAAAATTTTAATAATTTTTATAATTAAATTTAAAAAATTTTTAAATGTTTAAATTAATTATAAATATTTAATTTTTAATGTTAAATTTTTTTTTTAAAAAAAAAATTTGATTAAATTTGATTTAATAATAATTATATAAAATATTTAAAATATATCAAAAAATTATTTTTTTTTATATATAAAAATAAAAAATTTCAAATTTTTCTTATTTTTATAAATTTATAAGAAAAGAATTTTAAAATTTTTTATATTTTATATTTATATTTTTAAGATATATCTTATAAAAATATTTATAAAATTAAATAAAATATTTAACTAATTTTTTTATAAAAAGTTTATAATTAATAAAAATAAAAATATTAAAATTTATTTAAAATTAAAATTAATAAAATTTAATCGTAAAAATTTTTAAAATTATAGAAGTTTTAAAGGACTTATCCGAAAATAGACTTCTTGTAAAAATCCTCTATTGTACTCAATGGTTTTTGCTTCGTTTTGACTGCTCTAGCTTTGGCCTTCCATTGCCTCTTCCGTTGTTTGTCTCTTGACAACATCTCCAAATCAAGGCCCCTTTTGATCCAGGAAAATTTGTGCACATATCCCTGCTTTCTTCATTTTCAAGTCCTTAAATCGGCTGTTTTATAAGTTTCGCTTGATGGGATTTTGTCTGTTAGTTTATAATTATTGTTTCCTGAAAAATTGTTTTGTCGTGGCTACTTTAGCACAAGTCTTCTGCTACTGTGCGGACTGAACAACTTGGCTTCCCAGAGTTCCTTATGGGATTGCTGAGAGGCTATTTTGCCTTTGTTTGTTTGATTGGCATTTTTATTTCTGTTAGATTTATACGAGTTATGTGTAGGTTCTGCTGACTTTTCTTTCTGGGTCTTTAACGATCATCCCAAGTTGCTTGAAGCTTTTTCCTTCATTTTGGTTGATTTGTACTTGACGGCATGCGGTGCTATTCTGATTTCAAGATTCCTTTTAGGTACGGATTACACAGAGCTCAGCCCATAATTTAGTTCATGGGTTCCGTTTGCTGGGTTAGTTGGTTTTCTTCAATCATCTCTCAGTGTGTATGGCCAGTGGAGTACTTTTTTGTTGTCTTCTAATGTCGGGAGGGCTTTAATCTGAACAAATGTGATAGTTATATGTAAATTGATGAATGTTGCTTTACATACTTCCCTTTAAATTGCATTTTGGTTCTGTGTTTTACCTTAGGTAACATACAAAAGATTCTGAATCTTATGTGTCACTTAATTTTCCATCCAAGTGGTAACAATCTCAGCGTCACGGAGTTGTTGATTTTTTTTTTTTTTTTTTTTTTTTTGAGTTCTCCCGAAAGAGGTCTTGAAAAGTCACATTTTTTTGTTCACTCTGCCAGCAATTAGGGTTATTGCCGCCCCATTCCAGTGAAGGCCTTTTTCTCTCCCATCTGTGTGTACGTATATATTTTAGTAACTTAAACAAGAAATTGATTGTAAATCATTCTGAATGTTATGCTGAAAGAGATTATGAACAAGTTTGTTTTCTTTCGTTATTTCTTATTGATGGGAACAATTTTGTTTTCAGTGTTTTCTGAAGGTTACATTTTGGTTTTGGATTCTAATGCTGAAGATATAAAGACGAAGGGTTATTGACTGTCAAGGATGAAAATATTGGAAGGCGGACGCAAATTTCCTGCTCTAATCAGTCTAAACAACTATGATAACAGATATCATGGTTTGTTGCAAGGATTTGCTGAGAATTCCGACATGTCAATTGCAAGTTATGAGAGCATGCCAATGAGCATTAATGAAGGTTCTCTTGCTACTAATATAAGTATTGTTGATTCAAACAATTGTCACACTCAAATGTTGAACCATATGGGAAAGCCATATGCTAATGACAACTTTACTGACTTGAATAGTGGCAATCATATGCTTTAAGTGACGATGCTTTGGCCCATGCTCTAATGGATGGTACTTTACCCAATGGAGGGCCCGGAAAATTTTGATGAGTAGACACTTGATTTAAGGATGCTTAAAATGGGACCACCTTTTGCTCAAGGGCCTTTTGGGAGACTCGATAGAGGTACTTAAAATGGCGAGGATGTTGCTATTAATATATTGGAGAGGCCTGAAAGCGACCTTGAGAAGGCACAGTCAATGCATTCTGACATTTATTGTGATTAAAGTCATAGATATTGTCTCTCTTGTTTTTATTATCATGATATACATTATTATTGTCTCCACGGTACTCGGCTTGTTAGCGGAACCATGTACTTGACAGGGAATAAATTTGAGTGGTAGGTTGACTTGAAGTAGATTCCAATGTCGATCATTTTACCTGTTTATTTTCATCTTTATTGTTCATTTAAGTACGTTACATTGGCCTGCTATTGACCAGTGTGTGTTATATTTTCTCGTAGTATAGAAGGAGATACAAAATGCAGAACTTGGTCGCTTAAGATCCGCAAATTTGAAATTTCTGGTAAATCAGGCATTGTTTGTGTTTATGTGCCACTGCAGGGAAATGACACGGCACCGACCTTACACACAGAAAGTGGATGTCTATAGCTTCGGCATTGTTTTGTGGGAACTTGTCATAGGAATGGCTCCTTTCCATGACATGACAGCGATGCAGGCAGCATTTGCAGTTGTCAACAAGGTTGCCCGTCCCATAATTCCGAGTGATTCTTTACCTGTTCTCCGTGAGATCATGAATCGGTGCTGGAATGCCAACCCTGATGTAAGGTCCCACTTCGTGTAGAAATTGTGAATATGCTTGAGCATGCTGAGATAGAGATAATGATCACTGTACGGAAGGATCGTTTCAGATGTTGCATGGCTGTGCCAACGACCTTGGACTGATTTCACTGAACAGAGGAGAAACTTGATTTTAGGACATAGGAATACAGAAGAAGGAAGAGAGTGGATGAGAAGTAAAAGGTAAAATAAAGAAGAGACAGAAAGAGCAGACGCCTTTGGCGTTGTGTATTTATCACGTGGGGTCCTTATTTTCGATTTTTAAGATGGCGAACGAAGGGATGTCATGTCATGGGATAAGAAGTGTTTCTTTTGTTTTTTTTTTTTTTTCAGGTTCTATATTTATTCTAATGGGATATCTGTTGCTGAATCAGTGCTCTCGAGAAGACTTATGTTTTGTGCACGCATCTCTTTTCTTCTGTTTTTCTTGCTTCCCCCCCCACCCGGCCCCCAAACAAAAAAGGGCAACGTTTTCATTTCACCCCATGATCTTCTTGATCCTCCATAATAATTATAATTATGTTTTTTTTTTTTAAGGAAAAAAAGATTTAGTATTTGAGCAGAGTTCGGGCACTCCATCTTGGGTTTATATTATGGGCTTCCATCAGATCTGCGTACATGGGATGGGAGTTCTTTGATTTTTCTCTGATTTGGGTTGTGTGCTGGTGTATTACTTACCGACCGGTGTGTTCAATCAAAGTGGACGTTAACCAACGTGTATATGCATTCATTGTAAGAGACCGTGATATCTGGAAATTTGGCACTTTTTGGGGGCTGAGACTGATCAGATCAGCGTTGTCGTCGTCGTCGTTGCTGTGGTGGTTTTTATGATGATTATAATAATGAGATCAAAGGCCACGACGTGAAAATCTGCCTCCATTTCATTTCACTCGTGCCCGACTGACTCCTCTTCATCCGAAGAAAGCAAGCAGCAACCCAGATGCATGCAGGTGCAGTGCAACGTGGTTGTGTACTTCCGGAGAACGGAGCAAAGCTTATTGATTACATCACCCAAAATCCCTTGATAGATTATACTAATACACTTTTGTCTTGTCACTAAGTAATTCTATTCCCTCCTTCGGTCTCTTTTGGATGTACATTGAGCACGTTCTACACGTTACAATCTGGCAATCATACAATTTGATGATTTCTGTTCGGTGCTTTAACGACAATTTACATTTGTTAAAAAAAATAAATAAATAAACAAATAAAATATCTGAGATCATCAAATTATTATTTAATGAAAATCGAGATATATTTGTTAAAAATGTACAAAGTTTTGAATTTATTTGTATCTGGTTTTTTATGACCATAACAAAATTAATGTATATTTAATTTTGTGCTAATTCATGGGCAAAACTGTCGTTTTGAGATTGGTAAGGCGGGAAGTGTGACTGGGACGGCTGTTCATTTTGAGTGTGGTTGCTATTTCTTTTAATTTAATAAACAAGCAAAAATAAAGAAATAAAAAAAGACGAAGGAGGAGCGTTATAAATTTTTTTGAAAATAAAGATAGGTGTAATAATGGATAGGGATCGGATCAAGAAAGCAACAACCGAACTAGCCGTTGCAGCTAATCTTTACCATAAATAAATAGATTAGATAGATAAAAAAAAAAAAAAAGAAAAAACAAAAACAAATATATTCTCTCCCTTCCTCATTTCTTTCGATCTTACGCTAAATAAGATTGGAGTTTGGCCCTATTATTTATTTATTTATTTATTTTATTAAGTTGAGTTAAGTAGTATGATGCATCAAAAATCAAATGTAGAGTCGGTCACAATTAAATTTCTTTCTCTTTAGCCATTCAAATTTCCACGTTACGTTGCGTAAGAGGGTTGAGTCTGTCATTTATTTTATATTTTATTAGAGAGACCCTTAGCCTTTTCGTCGTCCTCTCAACTCCAAAATACTGAACAGAAATTTGAGTGAGGTGAGATGCGAGGATATGAGACGAGGGGAGGGGTATTTGTCGGGAAATGTGTGTTGACTGACGGGAGAGCGAGAGTGTGGCCAGCACCAACTCGAACAAACCAAATAATATATTTAAAATAGCAAGGGAGAATTGATTTTCTGACGAGAGAGAGAGAGAGAGAGCGACCATTTTCACCGTTCTTTCTTTGTAAATTTTAAAAGCATTTCTCTGGTACGTTTTGACGCTTTCTTTTCTCTTCTATCTGTCACATCCTTGTTTTCTTACTTTCTGGGTAACTTTTTTCATTCCTTCCTTCTTCAAGAGAATTTGAAAAGAGAAAAGAAAAGAAAAGAAAAGAAAAGAAGGGGTTTCTTGAACTCAATTCTCGACATCTTTCCTTTACTTGTTGTTCGCTGTCTTCCTCATCCTCTTCTTGATGGATTTTGCTTTTAGGGCCGATATTATTGGGGATTGATTTGATTGTTCATAAAAGCGCCCCCTTCCCCCCCCCCACCCAAAAAAACAGAGAGAGAGAGAGTGAAATATAAAAAGAAAGAAAGAAGGACGCAAGATAGTCATAAAACTATAAAACCATGGAGAGTGCATTAGTAGTAGTGGTGGACAAGTGCTGTAACCCATTGCTGTTGAGTTGCAGGACAGAAGTGCTTCGCATTCGCAACCACAAAACCACCCGGCGACGCCGCCACCACCACTACCACTATTCATTACTCCATTCTTCTCAATCATCTCACCATCTCTCCTTCCCGGTATTTCCTTCTTTCTTTCCCCCACTCCCTTTTTTTCCTCTGTTTATTAAAGAAAAAAAAAAATAACTCCAAGATTATTATTATTATTATTATTATTTTTGAAAGCAATTATCAATTGTCTAACATGCTAATTGATTAAACGGTTGTTCACTCTGTCGTTTGTTGCAACGTAATATAAAAAATGCGTAGAACAAATGGAGATCGCGGAAAAGAAAGGCCCGGGAGAGTCGTTGAACTGGGATGACGTTCAGAAGATGAAGTACTCGTGGAACGCAGCATGCGAGGTGATGCGGCTTGCTCCTCCTCTCCAGGGCGCCTTCAGGGAGGCCATCAACGATTTCGTTTTCAATGGTTTCTCCATTCCCAAGGGGTGGAAGGTAATCAACTATTAAGTCGCATCCCTTTTCTTTTTTCCCCTTTTTACCTTTGAGATCACCAATGCCATGTCACCAATAATTTATAGTCGACCCTAATGTGTTGGTTTTATTACGATCATTACACTTTTGGTTCTAGCCGATACATCTTATCTATGTTTCATCCCGTTAATGCATGCGCGTGCAGTTGTATTGGAGCGCAAACTCGACGCACAAAAATGGGAAATACTTCTCAGAACCGGAGAAATTCGATCCAAGGCGATTCGAGGGAAAGGGACCAGCCCCATACACATTTGTTCCTTTTGGCGGGGGCCCTCAGATGTGCCCCGGTAAAGAATACGCTCGCCTGGAGATACTCGTTTTCATCCACAACCTGGTGAAGCGCTTCAAATTTCACAAGCTCCTTCTAGACGAGAACATCATTGTTGACCCCTTTCCGATTCCTGCAAAGGGCCTTCCCGTTCGGCTCCTTCCTCACGTTAATTATTGATGATATCCATGCATGCATACATATATAAAACAAAATCAAAAGTTTTGTCATTAATATAATATTAATAGTTCTATCCATTTGTAAAAAAAATTCTATCCCAATTAAATTTTAGATTAATTATTTGCTATTCATATATCTGTTATAATCTAGTTAGCCATCTACTCCAATTATAGTACGTCTTATAACTAATCAGCAGCTGTTGCCTTCTCGCACTATATGTTAATTAAAGACATAATCTGGACGTGAAGATTAAAATGAGTAAGGATAGATTTATTATAGATTAGTTGTAATGTGATCTCTATGGTAGATGCCAATTATTGACAGTAATATAATATTGCACATGTAAATAGATTGATGTTAATATTTATGCGTGTGCATTAGTAGTTAATGTTCTGGCGAAGCCAAATGCCTGCCCTAGAAGCTTAAATCCCCTTCGCAAATTATTTTTAATGAAGGGTTAAAGCCCTAGTAAAAATAAAAAAGTTCACATTTCTTTGGATGCCACAAGATTACCGAAACCCAGGTAACTAAATAAAAAATTCAGAACCAACAAACACAACGACGCCTTTTTTCTTTTTTTTATCAACGTACAATAGCACTTAGAGAGTAAGTATACCCACTTTGAAGTGCACAAATCCAATCGATGGATTCCACAAAGCAACATAATCCACCACATCGGACATGCAAAGCAGCCCGTTACAAGAACCCAAAGCCTTAACACCATGGTCGTAACACATCAAAGGATGATCGAGTTCTTTTGGGTCATCAAGAGTCTCAAAACTAATGGAATAAATATGGGAACTTTTCAGCAAGATACAGAGATTAGTAATGGTTTCAATGGAGAGGCCGAGATGTAACTTGATGAAATCGAGGCCGTCCATTAGAGCACACCATGGCTTGGAAACGCGCCGGCAGCAAAGGATTTCCTTGACAGGTAGTCGGCAGATTATCTCGGCGATCATTTCCAGCGGCAGATTCGACATCGTTGAAACAGAACTTCTGTCTGTGTTTGCTTTTGTCTGAAAAGGGTATATACGAGTTTGTGCCTTTCCGAGAAACTTCGCGTGGACTCGATTGGTTGTCGGTCTTTGTAGCAAGTAATAAAAAATAAAGGACGGATCAATTAGACAAAGTTGCCTGTGCCACCGCTCCACGAACCCTCTTGCGACAGTGACGCCAAAAAAAAAAAAAAAAAAACACAGTTAAGTGACTTTACAGAATTAAAAATTTGAAGAGATGAGGAAAAATTAAATTACAGAAAGCTTACATAACACGACATTGACTAAAGCCAGAAAGGAAAAAAAAAAAAAAAGGTAAAAGAATTTCGGGCCAAATTGACTTTTTGATAACGTATTGTTTGGGAAAAGACATAAAAGGGTTTTTTTTTGCCTTCTTTTTTTTTCGGTTGAAAGAGTGAAAAATCACACAGGAAACAAAACTATCCAACTACCCAACGGGCCAGTGGAGTCCAACATATCCTGTTGAAACCATTCCCGAAGGAGGATTTTTGCAGCATACGATACCCTACTTGGGACCAGAAAGCAAATTCTGTTAACCAATCTGAGGCCGGATTTTCAGGCCGAAGTATACTCATTTTGATATGATTGACAAGGACACGGTGCTTGAAATGTCCCTAATACCTGACATGTCTTGAACTTTAACCACACACTCTTGGCCATAAAAGAAAGAAGGAAAAACAATCCATCCATGTCACGTGGATAGATCTATTAACCGCAAATCCAATCACCTAAAACATGCCGAAAACAAACAGCCATGAATTCACCGGTTGTCTTTGCCCGTATTTACATCGGTATCCGCATACGCTCACAAATACGTACATATTTTACTGTAAAATTAATAATTAAAATATAGTTAAAAAAATCATTTTTTTTATTATTACGTAAATTATTTTATAATTTATTTATTTATTTTATAATATTTTAATATAATTAAATATTTTAATTAAATTATTTTTAAAAATATAAATTCTTTCATTATTTTAAATTTTTAATTAATTATTAAATATTTTTAATTAATTAAATAATTTAAAATTATATATACATAACATCTTACAAATTATAAAATTGAAATATTTCTTTAAATAGTTATGTCTTTCTGTAGTATAACTTTTAACATTAATTGAGGTAATATTATTTGTTTTTAATGGGCAAGAATTACGATTAATCTTCGCAGGTGGGTGCGGAAACAGAGAAGAGTGCCACAAGTTTTTTTTCGCAAGAACCCGTTTGGCCTTCTCCTAATGACGATGTCCCATTTTGGAAGAGGGATTTTCGTTCTGGGACATGAGTTCGCGAGTATGACCTCATGCACATAATCCACGTTACATGGAAGATTCAAATTACTTCCCTTGTTGGGCTATAGCACTCCATTATCACTTCTGGAAAACTCAAATTATATGACATGCATATATATTCTTTTTGAGAAATATATGGTCTGCATATTACCTGTTAAGACATGGTGAAGGAACTCGTCATTTATACTAAAACTACGGATTGATTTAAATTAACGGGAAATTTTTTATATAAGGTAGTCACATGATATCACGCAAATTAACTTATTAGTTAACATGGGTTTCGCCCAAGCGATTAGCTTTGTGATAAAATTGGGAAGAAATAGAACCCGCAACCATTAAATTGACTATAAACCAACTTAATTAACATCGTTGCAGTAATAACCAAGGTTTTGAAAATTCAGTTAATCGGATAAAACCAAAAATTTGATTCAATTCGATTTGTTTTAAAATCTATTAATTTTGAAACTAATAAAAAATTGATAAAATTACTAGTTAAATTATAAATTAATATATTAATTATTTAATTAATTTTAAAAATTTATAAAAAAATTTAAAAATAATTTTTTTATATTTTAATTTTAAAAAAATTAAAAATTATATTATTAAATTTTTTATATATTTAATATTAAATATTAATTTTAATAATTTAATTTTAATTAAATTATAAATTAATAAATTTTTTAATTTAATAATTAATTTACTTCTTAAAACCCTGCTAATAACCCACTTACCATCGTAACCCACCCATGCATCGACTATCAAGCTTCTATGACGACCACAAGGAAAATGTGACGCGTGACTTTTGTTTACGCTCGCACAACCTCCGCCCCAGGAGAAATGAGCAAAATCCATCTCTCATGGCATTTAATTTTGGGCATGCACATCTTGAAATGCCCACAGGCACTGTTAACGGTAATTTAAATTAAAAATTAACTTAAATTAAAAATTTATTATAATAAAAATTAAAATTAAATTAAATTTATAATTTAATTATTTATATAATTTTAAATATTTATTTTTATATAAAAATATATAAATTATATTATTTATATATTTTTAAATTATTAATATAAATATTTTTAATTATTATTATTATTAAATTTTTTTTATATTTATTTTATTATATTAATAAAATTATATTTTTTTTATTAAAATCATATTTTTAACCTTGCTATCAGAGTTTTTTTTCTTTTAATAGTAGTACCAGAGAGATCCCAAACGTTACGCATCAAAGTCCAATCCCAAATGCTGCGCGCGTCTTTAAAGTTCAGAGAGTGATTCTAGTAATTGACCTTCACGAACGTATTTTCAGACGAAAAGCGCTCTGTTTAAATCCTTCTGAGACTCCTCCCACTGCGCGTGATTGATCCACGTGCTGGTATTCTTCTGACGCGCCGAATCTGATCCTCCGCTGCTGTTGTTGCCGCCGTTGCTACTGCCACCGCTACGGTTGTTGCCGCCATTGCTGCTGTCGCCGCTGCTGTTATTGCCGCTGTTGTTATTGACCATCGAACTCCTTCCACCTGCAGAGCCAGTAAAACAGTAAGCTCAATTGCATCGGTGATTATTTGGGAGGCCAGATCTCTGCCTCTCTGCTTCGGGAGCTTCCCGGAGACTGCTCGACGGTGATCTAGAAGATAAAAGTACAGAGAATTGTAGTTGAGGGGTCAGATTAAAAATAACAAAAACTCGGGGTCTAGATTAAAAATAATAAGAGTTTGAGGGTTATATTGAAAATAATAAAAGTTTAGAAGTCAAATCAGAAAAAAAGTTATAAATTTCAATATGAATGACACAATCCCTATTTCAGTTCTTATTTTTGATGAAAAAAATTATAATAAATAGAATGTACAAATAAAAGTTCTTTTTGATTATAATGAATTGTTGAGTATTGTGAAGTATGCAGTTATAAAACTCACATAGAAGCACAAAAGGTTGCTTATCGAGATTTACAAAAGAATGATAAAAAAACGCTCTATTTCATCCATCAAGAGGTAAATGATGAAATTCTTAAGAAGATTGCAGAAGCAACCTCATCAAAACAGATATAAGATATCTTGACGACTTCATTTCAAGGTACAGACAGAGTTAAAAAGGTGAAACTGCAAACCTTACGACATCAGTTTAAGTTTTTGCATATAAAAACCTCAAAACCAGTTTTAGTTTATATAAGCAGAATACTTGCCTTAACAAATCAAATGAAAATCTATGGAAACCAACTGAATGATCAGGTGAAAGTTGAAAAGATCTTGCAGACACTCACATTACAGTATGAGCACATTGTGGTTTCTATAGAAGAAGCACATGATTTATCCCAGATGTCAGTTGATACATTAACAGGTACATTGCAAGCTCATGAACAATGCATTAATGAGAAACACACTGAAAAGCCAATAGAGCAAGTGCTTCAAAGTCAGGCTCCTACCAAAAACAATCAAAGTGATCAATTAAAACAGAGGCAAGGTTCTTCTTATAATCACTACAATAATAGAGGTCGAGGAAGTCACTATAACTATGAAGATGGTGACAATCAAAACAATGACCAAAAGAGATCAGATCAGATGTATAGAGGTCGAGGTCAAGGACGAGGCCAAGGAAAAGGTTGTGGTAGAGGAAGGCATGACAAGTCTCACGTTGAGTATTACTCTTGTCACAAGTATGGTCATTATGCTAATCATTACAAGTCTCAACGGTATAATCAAATAGCTCATTGTGCACAAGAGATTCAGATGGTGGAACTGAAGCACTTATAATGGTTACTGCAGCTGCCGAAAAACCAAATTACAATACCTGGTTCCTTGACACCGGGTATACCAATCATATGTGTGGGATAAAGAAGCTCTTTGTTGATCTTGATGAGTCAATCCACTCCACAGTCAAGTTTGCTGATGATAGTAGTGTTTCAGTGATGGGAAAAAAGTAAATTCTCATCAAGTTAAAAAATGAAGATTATAATTACATTTCAGATGTATTTTATATACCTGACATGAAGAGCAACCTTCTTAGTTTGGGCCAATTACTTGAAAAATGGTATAACATGTAATTACGTTATAACTGTCTCTCAATTCTTGATGGGAGAGGTATACTCATTCTTAAAGCCCCTTTAACAAAGAATCGGATGTTCTAAGTTAATATTACCACTAATGTTTATACTTATTTTAGTGTTATTGTCAAAGATAAGTCTTGGTCGTGACATCTTCAATTTGGTCATTTGAATTTTCGCAGTTTAAAGTTGCTTGAACAAAAAAAAATGGTGATAGGCCTACCCAGGATACATCATCCTAATCAAATTTGTAAAGTATGTATTCTTACTAAATAGAGCAAACAACCCCTTGTAACAAAGACTTAATGTGCAAGATAACCACTCCAATTTATTCACTCTAATGTTTATGGTCAATGAGTGGGTCATCACATGGCAACAATAAGTATTTTTTTACTGTTATTGATGATTTCACCAGGATGACATGAGTTTATTGTATGTAAAGAAAGTCTGAAAAATTTGATTATTTTAAGAAGTTTAAGACCTATTTTGAAAGACAAAGTGAATATCGTGTTAAAATTCTGAGAACTGATGGAGGTAGTGAGTATATTTCCAATGAGTTCAAAGAGTATTGTGAAACACAGGGAATAAAGTATGAAGTCACCATTCCCTATACCCTACAGTATAATGGAGTTGCTGAAAAAAAAAAAAAGATCAATTATGAATATGATAAAAAGTTTGTTAAAGGCCAAGGAATTTCTTAATTTATTTTGGGCAGAAACTGTTTTATGTGCTGTTTACTTGTTAAATAGATTTCAAACAATAAGTATTCAGAATGTCACTCCTGAAAAAGCTTGAAGTAGTTTTAAGTCTAGTATAAGGCATCTCAAGGTGTTTGGTTTTATTACTTATACTCACGTTCTAACAGAGACAATGACAAAGTTAGATGATCGAAGAGTAAAGACAATTTTTCTTAACTAAAAAAAAAAGAAAATATAAGTTATTCAATCATATGACAAAGAAAGTAATTATGAGTAGAGATATAACTTTTATTGAAAATGAAGTTTGGAACTTTGATACTGAGGAGCAATATAATTCTCAGAAACATCCAATTGCTATTTTGGGAGAAGAAAAAACTCAAACTACAATCCCCATTGTAAATGGGGAAGTCTCACCAATTGATGCACATAATCCTATATCATAAGTTTTACAAGAAAATGGAAGGCCAAGGAGAAATCGTCAACAGTTAGATTGTAAGACTATGAGGTAATCCTAGATAATATTATCAATGACGATGGAGATTTGGTGCACTTTGCCATGTTTGTAGATTGTGAACCAGTGACATTTGATGAGACAATTTAAGATAAAAAGTAAGTGAATGCCATGAATGAAGAAATCAAGGTAATTGAGAAAAATGATATATGAGAGCTTACTACTATTATATGAGGTAAAAAGGTTATTTATGTGAAATAGATCTTCAAAATTAAGAAGAAACCCAATGGAGAAATAGAGAGGTATAAAGTAAGATTAGTTATAAAAAAATTTAAATAACTACCTGATAATAATTATCATAAGAATTACTGAAAAACTCATCAAATTAATATGAAATCAGTTAAAACAGATGTTAAAATTGAAAGTATCATTTAATCAAAATTAAGAAAAATATTAATAATAATTCAAATTAAAAATTAATTAAATTAAAAATTTATTATAATAAAAAATTAAATTAAATTAAATTTATAATTTAATTATTTAAATAAATTTATATATTTATTTTTTATAAAAATATATAATTTATATTATTTATATATTTTTAAATTATTAATATAAATATTTTTTAATTATTATTAAAATATTTCTTAATTATTATATATTTATTTTATTATATTAATAAAATTATAATATTTTTACTATTATTAATATGTTTCTATCAAACACTTGTAAAATTCTCAAGTCTCTCGTTTATTTGCAACTACTAACCGTCTCCCCTAACGCAAGAAAAACTCGACTATGAGACAAATTATTAGACCAACAGGTGTTCGTATCACACCTAAATCGATTGAGACGTTGCTCGTGCAATTAAATTCAGCATTTAGCAAACCAAACCAAATATAAAATTCAGAGATAATGTTTTAACCACGTGATCGACCCAATATACAAGATCTTTAAACATAAAAGGTATTTTCAGTATAGAACACAGCTGGAGGCATGAAGTTGACTATAAATTGGCAGAAGAGAGAGGCCTCGCCTTAAACATACCTCACTTCCCTGGTGCAAAAGAAATTAAAACATCCAAAAGAATTAATATATATACATATACATTTCTACCTCCTCCTGGTGAAATACATGAGCGAAGCCAATTACCTGCCCTAAAAGCTTAAATCCCCTTCGCTAATCATTTTTAATGATGGGTAAAAACCCTGGCAAAAATAAAAAGATAAGATTTCTCTGGATGCAGCAAGATTACTGAAACCCAAGTAACTAAATAAAAAATTCGGAATCGACAAACACAACGGCGCTTTTTTTTCCTTTTTTTTTTTTTGTCCAGCACACAATGGAGTAAGTATACTCACTTTGATATTGACAACGACACCATCCTTGAAATGCACAAAACTAAGTATACTCATTTATTTATTTATTTATTTGCAACTACCAACGCTCTCACCTAAAGCAAGAAAAGCTATGCCATAAGAGAAATTATAAGACCAATCAATAGGCGTGCGTATCACACCTAAATCGATTGAGACGTTGCTTGTGCAATTAAATTCAGTATTAGCGAACAAAACCAAATATAAAATTCAGAGGTAATGTTTCACCCACTTGTCGACCTAATATACAAGATCTTTTAACATAAAAAGTACTTTCAGTATACGAGAACCCGACCGCAGGCATGCAGTTGACTATAAATTGGCAGAAGAGAGAGGCCTCGCCTTAAACATACCTCACTCGCATAGTGCAAAAGAAATTAAAACATCCAAAAGAATTAATATATATATATATATATATATATATATATATATATGGAGCATTTCTACCTCCTCCTCCTCCTCTTTGTGTCCTCCACCTTTCTCTTCCTGTTTGTCATCTTTTACAAGCATCGATCGGAGTACTACAGCTATGCTAACCTCCCTCCGGGCAAGACCGGGCTTCCCTTTGTTGGGGAGAGCCTCGAGTTCTTGTCCACAGGATGGAAAGGCCATCCCGAGAAGTTCATCTTTGATCGGGTGGCCAAATACTCATCAGAGGTATTCAAAACAAACCTTCTGGGTCAGCCTGCCGCTGTTCTGTGCGGCGCGTCCGGCAACAAGTTCTTGTTCTCCAACGAGAACGAGCTTGTGGTGGCATGGTGGCCCGACTCCGTGAACAAGGTCTTCCCCTCCTCCCGCCAGACATCCTCCAAAGAAGAAGCCAAGAAAATGCGAAAGATGCTCCCTCAGTTCCTTAAACCCGAGGCTCTTCAGCGGTACATCGGAATCATGGACGCCGTAGCACAGAGACACTTCGCGACGGGATGGGAAAACAGACAACAGGTTGTGGTTTTTCCTCTTGCGAAGAACTACACTTTCGGGTTGGCCTGTCGTCTTTTTATGAGCATGGAGGACCCCAACCAAGTCGCAAAATTCGAGAAGCATTTCTATCATTTGGCCTCCGGAATCATATCCATCCCCATTGATTTGCCGGGGACTCCGTTTCGGCGGGCCATCAAGGCCTCCAACTTCATCAGAAAGCAGCTGTTGGGAATCATCAAGCAGAGGAAGAGGGAACTTGCAGAGGGAAATGCGTCGCCCACACAGGACATACTGTCGCACATGTTGTTGACTAGGGGCGACGAGAACGGATTAGAGCACATGAGCGAAATGGAAATCGCGGACAAGATCATGGGCCTTTTGATCGGTGGCCATGACACTGCTAGTGCCGCTTGCACTTTCATCGTCAAGTCTCTTGCTGAATTGCCTCATATTTACGACCAAGTTTACCAGGGTACGTACTTTTACTTATTGTATACCTCTCTTCTTTGCTCTGTATCCGGGGCCTGGCTTGCTTCATTTTTAATTGGCCCTTAAAAAGCTTAAGACAGGACAAATCCTTTATTTTTTTTTTAAATAAAAAAAAAACTTTTTTCCATTCCATTCCAATTAGTTATCTCTCTTTATATATTATATATTAATTTTTTTAATTTTAAAAATATATAAATATTTAATTTTATCTAATTTTTAATAATAAATTTTTAATATTTATAAATTTTGATATTTATTTAATAATTTATTTATAATTTTAAAAATATTTAAAAATTAATTTTTTACTTTTTAAAATAAAATATAAATAAAAATTTATTTTTAATAATAATATTATTATGTGTTGCCTATACACACACACTAAATCTCATAAATTAAATTATTAATGTGTTCAAAACAACTAAACATACAACACTCAATTGGATTAACATTTGATCAATCCTGTAATGTAGAAAATTGATAAGAGGTTAATTTACAATCTTACGAATTTTTTAATTTTTTTAAATAAATTATAAAAATAATATTTTATTTAAAAAAAAAAGTTAAAAAAAAGGAAATAAAAGGTTTCTAAATAAATTATAATATAATATTATTTTTATTTTTATTTTTATTACATATTTGTTATTATTTTTTTATTATTCAAGTTTAGGTTCTATATTATAAAAATTTATTTATGATTAGTATTTTTTAAATTTTAATCGGATTCACTTAAATTTTTATTTTTATTTATATCTCAAATTAAGTTAATATTTTAGTGAGTCAAATTGGAAATCAAGAAAAACATGTGTAGGTATAAATTGGATAAGACCCTTATTATTATTATTATTATTGAAAGCAATTATCAATTGTCTAACATGCTAATTGATTAAACGGTTGTTCTCTCTGTCGTTTGTTGCAACGTAATATAAAAAATGCGTAGAACAAATGGAGATCGCGGAAAAGAAAGGCCCGGGAGAGTCGTTGAACTGGGATGACGTTCAGAAGATGAAGTACTCGTGGAACGCAGCATGCGAGGTGATGCGGCTTGCTCCTCCTCTCCAGGGCGCCTTCAGGGAGGCCATCAACGATTTCGTTTTCAATGGTTTCTCCATTCCCAAGGGGTGGAAGGTAATCAACTATTAAGTCGCATCCCTTTTCTTTTTTTCCCTTTTTACCTTTGAGATCACCAATGCCATGTCACCAATAATTTATAGCCGACCCTTTTATTACGATCATTACACTTTTGGTTCTAGCCGATACATCTTATCTATGTTTCATCCCGTTAGTTCATGCGCGTGCAGTTGTATTGGAGCGCAAACTCGACGCACAAAAATGGGAAATACTTCCCAGAACCGGAGAAATTCGATCCAAGGCGATTCGAGGGAAAGGGACCAGCCCCATACACATTTGTTCCTTTTGGCGGGGGCCCTCGGATGTGCCCCGGTAAAGAATACGCTCGCCTGGAGATACTCGTTTTCATCCACAACCTGGTGAAGCGCTTCAAATTTCACAAGCTCCTTCTAGACGAGAACATCATTGTTGACCCCTTTCCGATTCCCGCAAAGGGCCTTCCCGTTCGGCTCCTTCCTCACGTTAATTATTGATAGTATGCATGCATACATACTACATACATACATACATATAAATATATATATATATATATATATATATATATATTACATAATATTAATAGTTCTATCCATTTGTAATAAAAAAAAAAAAATCCTATCCCAAATATATATGTCTGTTATAATCTAGTTAAGCATCTACTCCGATTGTAGTACGTCTTATCTCCTATGTCAAATGAGCTAATTAACAACCGGTGTCTTCTTGCACTATATGTTAATTAAAGACATAATCTGGAAGTAAAAATAAAAATGAAAAGAATAAATTTGTTACAGATTAATTGTAATGTGATTTTTGTGGTAGATGCCAATTACGAACAGTAATATAATATTGCATATGTAAATAGATAGATGCTAATATTTATGTGTGTGCATTAGTTGTTAACATTAATTTGTATAAGTGATAAATAAGAAAACTCATATTTACACTAAAAGATAAAAAGTCCTCTAGCGAAGCCAAATACCTGTCCCTTCGCTAATCATTTTTAATGACGGGTTAAAACCCTAGTAAAAATAAAAATATCACATTTCTTTGGATGCAACAAGATTACTGGAACCCAAGTAACTAAATTAAAAAAAAAAAAAATTCAGAATCAAGAAACACAACGACGCCTTTTTTTTTTTTTTTTGATCAATGTACAATAGCACTTAGAGAGTAAATATACTCACTTTGATATAATTGACAACCACACCGTGCTTGAAATACACAAACCTAAAATGCTTTATCTCAATTGAAAATGAGAGCCATGATATATATATATATATATATAATGAATAACTATTGATTAAAGAAATGTACTTGATTTAAGAAAAAATAAAAAATAAAAAGAATCTAGCATGCGTTCAGCTTTGGCCATAAAAGAAAGAAGGAAAAACAATCCATCCATGCCACATGGATAGATCCATTAACCCGCCAAACCCAATCACCTAAAACATGACTTAAAAAACACAGGTCTTTGCCCGTATTTACATCGTTATCCGCATACGCTCACAAATATGCATATATTTTACTCTAAAATTAACAATTAGAGTATAATAATTTCAATCTAATATTTTTTTAATTTTTATTAAATTAATATTTTTAATATATATATATTTATATAATTAGAGTATAATATTTTACTCTTCGTTTGTCTTGTAGTTATTCTTGATCTCTTAAAAGAGATCATGTTTTGCATGACATAAGTTTTTAAAAATTTTTAAATTTTTAATAATTTTTATAATTAAATTTAAAAAATTTTTAAATATTTAAATTAATTATAAATATTTAATTTTTAATGTTAAATTTTTTTTTTAAAAAAAGATTTGATTAAATTTGACTTAATAGTAATTATATAAAAATATTTAAAATATATCAAAAAATTATTTTTTTTTATATATAAAAATAAAAAATTTCAAATTTTTCTTATTTTTATAAATTTATAAGAAAAAAATTTTAAAATTTTTATATTTTATATTTATATTTTTAAGATATATCTTGTAAAAATATTTATAGAGTTAAATAAAATATTTAACTGTTTGTTTAATTTTTTTATAAAAAAATTTATAATTAATAAAAATAAAAATATTAGAATTTATTTAAAATTAAAATTAATAAAATTTAATCGTAAAAATTTTTAAAATTATAGAAGTTTTAAAGGAGTTATCCGGAAATAGACTTCTTGTAAAAATCCTCTATTGTACTCAATGGTTTTTGCTTCGTTTTGACTGCTCTAGCTTTGGCCTTCCATTGCCTCTTCCGTTGTTTGTCTCTTGACAACATCTCCAAATCAAGGCCCCTTTTGATCCAGGAAAATTTGTGCACATATCCCTGCTTTCTTCATTTTCAAGTCCTTAAATCGGCTGTTTTATAAGTTTCGCTTGATGGGATTTTGTCTGTTAGTTTATAATTATTGTTTCCTGAAAAATTGTTTTGTCGTGGCTACTTTAGCACAAGTCTTCTGCTACTGTGCGGACTGAACAACTTGGCTTCCCAGAGTTCCTTATGGGATTGCTGAGAGGCTATTTTGCCTTTGTTTGTTTGATTGGCATTTTTATTTCTGTTAGATTTATACGAGTTATGTGTAGGTTCTGCTGACTTTTCTTTCTGGGTCTTTAACGATCATCCCAAGTTGCTTGAAGCTTTTTCCTTCATTTTGGTTGATTTGTACTTGACGGCATGCGGTGCTATTCTGATTTCAAGATTCCTTTTAGGTACGGATTACACAGAGCTCAGCCCATAATTTAGTTCATGGGTTCCGTTTGCTGGGTTAGTTGGTTTTCTTCAATCATCTCTCAGTGTGTATGGCCAGTGGAGTACTTTTTTGTTGTCTTCTAATGTCGGGAGGGCTTTAATCTGAACAAATGTGATAGTTATATGTAAATTGATGAATGTTGCTTTACATACTTCCCTTTAAATTGCATTTTGGTTCTGTGTTTTACCTTAGGTAACATACAAAAGATTCTGAATCTTATGTGTCACTTAATTTTTCATCCAAGTGGTAACAATCTCAGCGTCACGGAGTTGTTGATTTTTTTTTTTTTTTTTGAGTTCTCCCGAAAGAGGTCTTGAAAAGTCACATTTTTTTGTTCACTCTGCCAGCAATTAGGGTTATTGCCGCCCCATTCCAGTGAAGGCCTTTTTCTCTCCCATCTGTGTGTACGTATATATTTTAGTAACTTAAACAAGAAATTGATTGTAAATCATTCTGAATGTTATGCTGAAAGAGATTATGAACAAGTTTGTTTTCTTTCGTTATTTCTTATTGATGGGAACAATTTTGTTTTCAGTGTTTTCTGAAGGTTACATTTTGGTTTTGGATTCTAATGCTGAAGATATAAAGACGAAGGGTTATTGACTGTCAAGGATGAAAATATTGGAAGGCGGACGCAAATTTCCTGCTCTAATCAGTCTAAACAACTATGATAACAGATATCATGGTTTGTTGCAAGGATTTGCTGAGAATTCCGACATGTCAATTGCAAGTTATGAGAGCATGCCAATGAGCATTAATGAAGGTTCTCTTGCTACTAATATAAGTATTGTTGATTCAAACAATTGTCACACTCAAATGTTGAACCATATGGGAAAGCCATATGCTAATGACAACTTTACTGACTTGAATAGTGGCAATCATATGCTTTAAGTGACGATGCTTTGGCCCATGCTCTAATGGATGGTACTTTACCCAATGGAGGGCCCGGAAAATTTTGATGAGTAGACACTTGATTTAAGGATGCTTAAAATGGGACCACCTTTTGCTCAAGGGCCTTTTGGGAGACTCGATAGAGGTACTTAAAATGGCGAGGATGTTGCTATTAATATATTGGAGAGGCCTGAAAGCGACCTTGAGAAGGCACAGTCAATGCATTCTGACATTTATTGTGATTAAAGTCATAGATATTGTCTCTCTTGTTTTTATTATCATGATATACATTATTATTGTCTCCACGGTACTCGGCTTGTTAGCGGAACCATGTACTTGACAGGGAATAAATTTGAGTGGTAGGTTGACTTGAAGTAGATTCCAATGTCGATCATTTTACCTGTTTATTTTCATCTTTATTGTTCATTTAAGTACGTTACATTGGCCTGCTATTGACCAGTGTGTGTTATATTTTCTCATAGTATAGAAGGAGATACAAAATGCAGAACTTGGTCGCTTAAGATCCGCAAATTTGAAATTTCTGGTAAATCAGGCATTGTTTGTGTTTATGTGCCACTGCAGGGAAATGACACGGCACCGACCTTACACACAGAAAGTGGATGTCTATAGCTTCGGCATTGTTTTGTGGGAACTTGTCATAGGAATGGCTCCTTTCCATGACATGACAGCGATGCAGGCAGCATTTGCAGTTGTCAACAAGGTTGCCCGTCCCATAATTCCGAGTGATTCTTTACCTGTTCTCCGTGAGATCATGAATCGGTGCTGGAATGCCAACCCTGATGTAAGGTCCCACTTCGTGTAGAAATTGTGAATATGCTTGAGCATGCTGAGATAGAGATAATGATCACTGTACGGAAGGATCGTTTCAGATGTTGCATGGCTGTGCCAACGACCTTGGACTGATTTCACTGAACAGAGGAGAAACTTGATTTTAGGACATAGGAATACAGAAGAAGGAAGAGAGTGGATGAGAAGTAAAAGGTAAAATAAAGAAGAGACAGAAAGAGCAGACGCCTTTGGCGTTGTGTATTTATCACGTGGGGTCCTTATTTTCGATTTTTAAGATGGCGAGCGAAGGGATGTCATGTCATGGGATAAGAAGTGTTTCTTTTTTTCTTTTTTTTTTCAGGTTCTATATTTATTCTAATGGGATATCTGTTGCTGAATCAGTGCTCTCGAGAAGACTTATGTTTTGTGCACGCATCTCTTTTCTTCTGTTTTTCTTGCTTGCCCCCCCCCCAACCCGGCCCCCAAACAAAAAAGGGCAACGTTTTCATTTCACCCCATGATCTTCTTGATCCTCCATAATAATTCTAATTATGTTTTTTTTTTTTAAGGAAAAAAAGATTTAGTATTTGAGCAGAGTTCGGGCACTCCATCTTGGGTTTATATTATGGGCTTCCATCAGATCTGCGTACATGGGATGGGAGTTCTTTGATTTTTCTCTGATTTGGGTTGTGTGCTGGTGTATTACTTACCGACCGGTGTGTTCAATCAAAGTGGACGTTAACCAACGTGTATATGCATTCATTGTAAGAGACCGTGATATCTGGAAATTTGGCACTTTTTGGGGGCTGAGACTGATCAGATCAGCGTTGTCGTCGTCGTCGGTGCTGTGGTGGTTTTTATGATGATTATAATAATGAGATCAAAGGCCACGACGTGAAAATCTGCCTCCATTTCATTTCACTCGTGCCCGACTGACTCCTCTTCATCCGAAGAAAGCAAGCAGCAACCCAGATGCATGCAGGTGCAGTGCAACGTGGTTGTGTACTTCCGGAGAACGGAGCAAAGCTTATTGATTACATCACCCAAAATCCCTTGATAGATTATACTAATACACTTTTGTCTTGTCACTAAGTAATTCTATTCCCTCCTTCGGTCTCTTTTGGATGTACATTGAGCACGTTCTACACGTTACAATCTGGCAATCATACAATTTGATGATTTCTGTTCGGTGCTTTAACGACAATTTACATTTGTTAAAAAAATAAATAAATAAACAAATAAAATATCTGAGATCATCAAATTATTATTTAATGAAAATCGAGATATATTTGTTAAAAATGTACAAAGTTTTGAATTTATTTGTATCTGGTTTTTTATGACCATAACAAAATTAATGTATATTTAATTTTGTGCTAATTCATGGGCAAAACTGTCGTTTTGAGATTGGTAAGGCGGGAAGTGTGACTGGGACGGCTGTTCATTTTGAGTGTGGTTGCTATTTCTTTTAATTTAATAAACAAGCAAAAATAAAGAAATAAAAAAAGACGAAGGAGGAGCGTTATAAATTTTTTTGAAAATAAAGATAGGTGTAATAATGGATAGGGATCGGATCAAGAAAGCAACAACCGAACTAGCCGTTGCAGCTAATCTTTACCATAAATAAATAGATTAGATAGATAAAAAAAAAAAAAAGAAAAAACAAAAACAAATATATTCTCTCCCTTCCTCATTTCTTTCGATCTTACGCTAAATAAGATTGGAGTTTGCCCTATTATTTATTTATTTATTTATTTATTTATTTTATTAAGTTGAGTTAAGTAGTATGATGCATCAAAAATCAAATGTAGAGTCGGTCACAATTAAATTTCTTTCTTTTTAGCCATTCAAATTTCCACGTTACGTTGCGTAAGAGGGTTGAGTCTGTCATTTATTTTATATTTTATTAGAGAGACCCTTAGCCTTTTCGTCGTCCTCTCAACTCCAAAATACTGAACAGAAATTTGAGTGAGGTGAGATGCGAGGATATGAGACGAGGGGAGGGGTATTTGTCGGGAAATGTGTGTTGACTGACGGGAGAGCGAGAGTGTGGCCAGCACCAACTCGAACAAACCAAATAATATATTTAAAATAGCAAGGGAGAATTGATTTTCTGACGAGAGAGAGAGAGAGAGAGCGACCATTTTCACCGTGCTTTCTTTGTAAATTTTAAAAGCATTTCTCTGGTACGTTTTGACGTTTTCTTTTCTCTTCTATCTGTCACATCCTTGTTTTCTTACTTTCTGGGTAACTTTTTTCATTCCTTCCTTCTTCAAGAGAATTTGAAAAGAGAAAAGAAAAGAAAAGAAAAGAAAAGAAGGGGTTTCTTGAACTCAATTCTCGACATCTTTCCTTTACTTGTTGTTCGCTGTCTTCCTCATCCTCTTCTTGATGGATTTTGCTTTTAGGGCCGATATTATTGGGGATTGATTTGATTGTTCATAAAAGCGCCCCCTTCGCCCCCCCCCACCCAAAAAAACAGAGAGAGAGAGTGAAATATAAAAAGAAAGAAAGAGGGACGCAAGATAGTCATAAAACTATAAAACCATGGAGAGTGCATTAGTAGTAGTGGTGGACAAGTGCTGTAACCCATTGCTGTTGAGTTGCAGGACAGAAGTGCTTCGCATTCGCAACCACAAAACCACCCGGCGACGCCGCCACCACCACTACCACTATTCATTACTCCATTCTTCTCAATCATTTCACCATCTCTCCTTCCCGGTATTTCCTTCTTTCTTTCCCCCACTCCCTTTTTTTCCTCTGTTTATTAAAGAAAAAAAAAAATAACTCCAAGATTTTTTCCCTTTGAAACACAATATAAACCACCTGCCTGCCTATTTAAATTCAGCATGCGCTCCTGATTTCGTTTTAATGACACAATTGTTCTGGATTTTGCATTTTCCTCAACAATGTCTCTGCCACTAATAACGTGAAAACCTTCGTTATACTTTTATGTCTGTGCGCGCGCGCGCTGTTTTATTCCTTTTTTAATGATGCCTATGTCTTTCTGTCGTATAATTTTTAACATTAATTAAGGTAATATTATTTCTTTTTAATGGACAAGAATTACGATTAGTCTTTGCAGGTGGGTGCTGAAACAGAGAAGAGTGCTACCAGTTTTTTTTCTCAAGAACCCGTCTGGCCTTCTCCTAATGATGATATCCCATTTTGGAAGAGGGATTTTCCTTCCTGGGACACGAGTTCGCGAGTACCCATAGACATAGACATTGCCAAGGATTATGATCTCATGCACATAATCCACGTTACAGCTGAGATGGCCCCAATTGCCAAAGTGGGTGGTCTTGGGGATGTTGTCACTGGTCTTGCTCGTGCATCTCTATTGCGTGGCCATTCTGTTGATATTATGCTTCCTTTCTATCGGTGCATTCCAAAGCAGCAAATCACTGACTTGGCATTGATCACCTCATATAACTCATATCATGATGGCAATTGGATCCCAACAAACGCATATCGTGGAGTAGTTTCTGGTATCCCGGTTATATTTATTGACCCATCCAATCAATTTTTTAAGGGGCCACATGTTTATGGAGGATCGTATGATGAGCTAGAGGCCTACCTGTTTTTTAGCCGTGCTTGCCTTGAATGGATGCAGGTTCTCATGAGTTTCTTCTTTTCTTCTCCAAGTCATTTCACTTCTGAAAAAGAACTTTTGATTAGATGACTGAAGTTCTAACTTGGCTAAATGAGTTGGAAACCAAGCTTTGAGCGTTGTGGCCTTGAACTTTTATATATACTAGAGAACGGGTGGTAGACTTTAGAAATGGTCTAACTGACTACATGACTATGATTGCCTTGTAAACTTATTGATCTTCTACTACTCATTGGTACGATGCAGGAGAATACACACACCTGCATTTTCATACTCAGCTTCCAAAAAGTGCAAAAAACAACTTGATTAAGTTTGTAATATCTCAACTTGTCCAATTTCCTGGTTTTCCCTCTTTAAAACCTTCTTGATCCTTTTTTTCCATGCATTATTTTATTCTCATCTTTGAGTTTGCAAAATAATTCATTTCCATTTCTAATGATATGTGCATTTTGCAGGTTACAGGAACTCAACCTGACATCATTCATGTTCATGAATGGCAAACAGGTGCATTGCCCTTGCTTTACTGGGATTTGTACCAAGTTCATTCACTGAAGGTATATATTTGTGGTGCTTTATTGTGTAGAATTGGCTGCTTTGACTTGCTGACAAAATTTCTTGCTCAGCAATCTAAAGTCTAAGTTTCTTTGATAGAAACCCCGAATAGTATTGACTATCCACAACATGGAGCACTATGGTGAGTGCCGGTAAGCTACCTGTTTCTCAAAAACAATCTCTATTTGGTTTTGTTATTTCTCCTTGTGCATCAATGATTGGTAGCTAATAATGATGTAAAGAGATATAAGGATAGTGACACTTATTGTCACTAGATTTGACTAACTCATATCTGAGCAATGGTCTTTTGTAGTTTTGTTAGTCTGCAGATGATGTTAAGCCCAAAAAGTTGTTTGCGTTTTAATTGTATTCTACTGTTGATAGCTGGGTCAATATTGATTGTTTCTCTTGGAAGCTCAATATTTTCTGCTTCCATTTTTAACATGCATTACAATGACTGAATGCCATATTATATTAAAATCTTTTATAGATAAATGTTCAAATTTATGAGTCCAAGTTTATACCGAAGTACCACTCTATGTATATTTGGATCAAATTCATATGCTATCCTATAATTCATTGTTCCACAATAGTCAATGTTGTGGCACCTTTGCAATAGTGTCTTACCTACTGATTGCCATACTTTTGGTTTTAATTCCAATGAAATGGTCTTAGTTTCTAGAAGATGAAGATCTTGGCGTATCATCCACCAAATTCCAATGAGCCTGTCGTATAAACTATGACCTTTCAAACATTCCTATTTGTCTTCCATCATTGATTTTGCTTTTCTTGTATTGGCAATCAAGAGCAACTAAACAAGTGTGAACATCATATTTATCTTTCATCATTGGTTTTGCTTTTCTTGTATTGGCAGTCAAGAGCAACTAAACAAGTGTGGTCTTGATGGATCTATATATGCAACTGTGGATAAGGTTAGTTTTTCATGATAGATAAGCAATATGCAGTTGTGAGTGAGTGTTTGTGCACATGCATGCTGTGGTGTGAAACAGGAAGCAAAGATCTCACAAATTGATGAAATCTGTGATATTGAATCCTTAATCACAATAAAAGTATTTTATCAGCTACATGCCAACACATTCTGGAAGTGAACACATCTTCATCTGGCTAGGGTAGGGATATGACTTTGTGCACATTTTTATCTTCTCCCCTGCATGCTTTTTATTTTTGATAATAAGCTGCAAGCATCAAAAGCCAAAACAATATTTTACTGCTAATGATTCCACTTCCTAAAGATTTGCAATCATGGGCAGGCGGTCGATGATCGAACTATCGGCCACAATCCAGAGAGGTTGAGTCTATTGAAAGGTGGAATGGTATACAGCAATGCGGTGGTGTGAGTAGCCTTACTGATTTTTTTTTTGCATAGTGGCATATCCTGTGGTTTTCATATGGTCTCAAAAAAATGAATTTGCTCTTGCATGTATTCTTGGTCATTAGACATCTCTCATCTGCAATTGATGTTGGTGCCTCAGATTGTAAATAGATGTTTCATACATTGGAGAAGAGGGTTGAACAATTTGAGTGAAAGGTTTAAGACCACCTCTACATGAGACAGTTTATCCATAGTATGGACAGCTCAGAGCATTAAGTTAATAAGGCCTAGTTTTGTGCGGATTGTTAGCAAAAACAAGAAGTTTGAAATCCTGAAATTTTTCTTAAGTAAATCTTCATGTATCAGTACATTTCAAATTTGTTTTCTGTGTACATATATTGTTTTTCTATTGTGGCACTGAAGACAATTTCCATCTGCATTCTTCTCCCCAATGAAAGTTTTACAATATGTGACTTAATGGATACAGATGGAATTTAATTTTTGATACAGTGCATAATATAACTTGTGTCCTGTGAACAAACATTAACAAGATAGATGCAAATTTACTTCTTTATAACATTTATGTCCTGTTGTTTTCACTAACTTATTCTTCTTTCATTTTTCAGAACAGTCTCTCCAACATATCTGAAGGAAACGCTGTGCTCTGGATGGTTGGCAAGCACTTTGATAAGACATCGTGATAAGTATGTTTTTCCTCTTGTTGACAGGATCAGTGGTTTCCATATACAGTATAGTTCCCCTCTTTGGAACACATCTAAACCCCTCTTGAAGGCTATATGTGCAAAACATAAAGACAGGCACAGCCACATAGTTGTATGTTCCATTCCATAAAGCATGTGCATCCTTGAATATATATATATATATATATACATACATATATGCTGTCAAATTTTATTTCTATATGCAATTGCTCGACTAGAAATTCACACTGCTTGAATGTTGAACATTTAGTGCTTGGGAGACTGCTGACATGTAAAAATTGAATCTGTGCATCATATAACCTTTGTAATCATCTATGTAACTTTTGCAATCTTTCTGCAGTGCACCATACCATTAATTTGATTTGGAATATAAGCTGAACCTGCATAGAAGGGTTTGGACGTTAATTTAAACCTTATTTAGTCTTCTTCAGCATAATATAAAACTGGTATCATGACACAATTATGTTCTTTTTTGGTTGAAACATAAGTGGAAAGGAACTTATCTGCTAACTATTATTTGTTCTGAAGCCCTAGTCAAAGCTCAAATAGTTATTGTTACTTGAATTTGTTGCACAACCCTTGAAGTAATCTTTTATTTAAGTCTATGACCTCTTTGTGTTGATTTAGTATTTTGCATGACATGAAAATTTGATCTGTTAAAACATTGCAATGCTTGTATGCATTGAACTGTCTGGCAGCAATATTTCTTGGTACCTGAAACAAGCAGCCATGCTTAGCTGCACATATATCTATCTAAGCTGAGTGCTTTGAAGCCTCAATTGTTGATTTTTCCAAATAAATGCATTCACAGTGGTGCTTTATTTGTATCCATTATTTGTATCCTCTTCTTTTGTATCCTTCTACATGTAACTGTGTAATTCTACAGGTACTTTGGCATACTAAATGGGATTGATGCTGCAATGTGGAACCCTGCTACTGATGTTTTCTTGCCTGCTAAGTTTAATGGTAATCCTTCACTTGTTGCTATTGAAGTCATCAGCTCAACCTTTAATTTTCTACAAAAATATTTTTGCCAATCCTCCAATAAGATGGTGAGAAGAGGAGGGGAGAGGGCAACCTAAGTTGACTTGGGAATCATTGGGTAGAAAGGATTCAGAACAATTATACCTCACATCAGACTCAGTTCATAATAGACAGAATTGTGAGAAAAGATTCATGTAGCCATTCAACTTAAATTTGAGATTTTGCTTTTTATTGTTGTTGTTGTTGTTTTTTGTTTTATTGTATCCTCCACTACTGGATAGAATTTGGATGTATTGGTGCCCACACCATTGTTGAGAGATTTAGATGAGTGTCTAATACTGCTCTACCTATGGCATTTTCTTTTCTTCTTTAATATATTTGGCACTTTTTTTTTCCAGTAATCCATTATGGGTGAGCAAAGACAATGCTTCTAGGAAGGGTTTTATTGTTATATTGCTTTATTATTTCCTTTTGATAATGGGTTGGGGCAAGGCAAGAGCAATTTTGATCACTGAGCCACTTGGACACGGGAATCCTTAAGAGGCTTCTCTTTTAGCATAAAAGGATGCTTGGGAAAATTTAATAATATCAGACAATATCAAAAGGAAAGAGAAGGTAATTTGATGTTCTTTGTGGGAGTATCAAGAGGAGTCAGCTAATTGTATCCTTCCATGTAGGAGCCTTACATGCATATTAGTTAGGATGTTATGAGCTCGAATAGAAAAATGACAGAAAATGACTTTGGGCATTATAAAGCATAATCAAGATTACAAGTGATGCCATTCCGTTGGAATTTTCATGGTCAGTTTGGAAGGGGGAGGAATTTAAGGGCTTCAAAGGAAAGGGAAAATTTTAAAACTTTTGTATGGAATGCATACTTCAGTTTTGGGTGTCAGAGAGATGTCTTTATGAATCTGCCTAGTTTTGCGTGTTTCATCATGTGTGTTGTAGTGAACTTTGAGATACATACAGTTAGAGTACACACGTTGGTACCCCTTTTTGGTTTCCCTTCAATAAATATCATGTTTTTCCAATCAAAACATCTTATCACATAATTAAATGAAGTGAAGATAACTTCAAGCTGATGCTGAAGTTTCAATTTTGGCTCACTGGAAAATCATCTAAACCTAATATTCAATATAAGTGTCTAGCTTCAAAGAAATTAACCTCTGGTTATTTACACATCCATTTCTTAGGAAGAATCTGGAGTTGTGTGCTGGTGTCATAAAAATGCTTCTTGGACATTTTTTCCATTAGTTCAGGCATTGCTCTTTTGTTTCATCATACTTATCATCCTTAAGTTAGAAATCTCAGGAACTGCTTCCCATTTTCAATTCTTGCTATTTCCTTTCTTGCAGCTCAGAAAATTGAAGGCAAGAAGACATGCAAATACTATGTACAAAGGGGTCTTGGTTTTGCTTCTGTAAGCATTGCGAAGAATGTGACACTAAAGGTTCCATTGGTTGTCTGTATTACCAGACTAGTTGCTCAGAAGGGTCTTCATTTGATTACCCATGCAATTAGGCATGTTGAAGAACTTGTAAGATTACTGCCACCTATTCTTGAAAAGAGATCTTATGCAATATTTCTCTCTTAGTGGGTACATGCAGCAATAAATAGTGTGTAAACCATTATAATATTGAATGTGGTGAGTGAGATAGTGATCTAAACATTATTGAATATGGACTTACTGATTCTTCTGTCTTCAATATTCTATGAATACACTGTTATAGGAGAGATGAGATAATGTCTTTTTGGTTGTAAGAGGTCCTAGTAGACCACAGCTATGATTTATGTCTTGAGTTAAATATTATTGAATGTTCTCTGCTGTGCATGAAATGAACCCCATAGGTAAATGTGCAGGCTTGATGTTGATTTTTTTCTTTGCACATGCATACATTCATAACTGGATACCTAAATATATCCTCTCAGTTGAGTTATGATTGTAATGTGATGTTTGAAATGTTCTATTCTTGGAGTCAATGTAGGGTGGACAGATTGTTATCCTTGGAAAAGCTTCAGATGGTCGCATTGAAGGAGAATTCAAACAACTTGCTGATTTGGTACTGAATTTGAGGGCTATATCTCTTGTACTACATATATGATGCTATCACCTGTTGGTATTCCATGTGCTTGCTGTGGCTTTTGTCACTAGTGTTTTTACATCTTTTAGACATTGGCTTTTTAATTCTCCTTTTAAGTTCAATGTGTTATGGCCAATGCCCTTCACCAATATCAAGGCTGAATGCACTTGTTTGAGCTCTTCTTATTCAAGCAACATATGGATAAGGTTCCATTGATTTTCTCTGCACATCCATTGCTATCCTAGGATCCTTCTTGTGTGGACCAATATGAGGCTATGGTTCTTCTGACTGTTTTTGGTTTAAAGTTCATATGTTAATTTCTTAATCCATCTCTTGGTTGTATTCCTCAGTCTGTTATTTCAATCTTACATTAAGTAATTGAAGCTATTGGCCACTGATATATCTGCCTATTTTGTAGCATAACCAAGGTCCCAGTGTACGTATCTTATTGTTATATAGGTAAATCATTTTGGTGGCTACTATTTGACCGTTTTCCTAATTCTTGGATTTTTATTATCTGAATTATTTATATATCTCTTTATTTTTTTAAGTAATCATGGATCTTATGCTTTCTTTTAAGGATTAGTTTAAAATAACTGTTTCAGCAGGTAGATTTATGTTTGCTTGCAAAAGTTGGAGGCATATCTTATTGACACAAAATTCAAATATTATTTTTAATTTCTTTTTAATGCAGTGAGGAGCTGTCCCACATGCTCTATGCTGCAGCAGACATGGTGTTAGTTCCTTCTATGTATGAGCCGTGTGGACTTTCCCAAATGATTGGAATGCGTTATGGTGCGGTATGCACAATCAAAAAAATAATTATTTTAAGTGGATGGCCAAACCTTCTTCTCATCATTCTTGCTCTGTGGTGATCACGTAACTGGCAGATAGTGGAGATATTATTCTTTGGTTTAAATTTGTTTGGTTAGATAATTTATGATGCTAGTATAGGCAGCATTACAGACTGCTTAATATTTAATTAATTTGATAACATGATAGCCAAACCTCGAGTAACTTGCATGATATTTGCTTCTTTTGTCTTTTTGAATAGAAATACATAAGATCAATGCATGTGTTATAGGGTAATGCTGAAATAAGGTGAAGGTCTCATTTCAGCTGCAATGATTGTTGCAGATACCAATTGTTAGAAAGACCGGTGGCCTTGCAGACACTGTCTTTGACATGGATAACCAGTCAAACCAGGAGATGGCTAATGGGTACATGACTTCTCATTGTAGATCTTGGTTCTTTCTGTCCAGAGATTATAATTTGTTAGTCCTTAAATTTTCCGATAGCTGTATCATTAACAATAAGAATCAAATCATGTGTTAATCTTAGTCTGACTTCAGCCATTCTGATCTACTTCATGCATCCCTCGAGTAACATTCTCAGCTTGATTGTGAAGATGGCACAAAGCTTTACTTGACAATAAAGAGAAACCTCAATGAATATAGCCAAAGTTGGATTGACACTGTATAAAATAGCAGCCAAATGAGAGCTTATAGAACTCATATTATGACCAGAAGGAAAGATCTGAAATCCATTCTGGTCAGTTCATGTTAATACATGTTGGTATAATATGCATGAAAGTCACAGCCAGCCATTTTCATCTAACTGGTTGGTTGAAAAGAGATGGTGCTTTTTTCAGAAATGAAGAATATAAGGTGGATCAGGAATTAAAGTTGATGGATCCTTCCAAGGATTACTGTATAAAGACATGATTGTATTATCATCTTTTTACATTAATAACATCCACACTGAAAACATGATTGCTAGATGAACTTTTGGATGGGATTCTAGGGATTGGCTACTTTTATCAAATTTAGGTTCTGTGGTGATATAAAAAGTGGTGTAGTTCCCACATTTTATCTTTGTCACATGCATTTGTAGATGGAGCCTCCTAATAATGCGGGGGGAATCTATGCCATCTTAGAAGTGATGATATGGTATGCAGAAAGTGTTGGCTGGTAACAGAGCTTGTAAGATAGCCAACTCCTTTGCCTTGAACAATGCTCTTTTTCTGAACATTTAAAGTGTCCAATAGTTTTCCAGAGAAACTTGACTAGTTGAATTACATTTCATATATTACTTGATGATCATCAAACTTTATGACAGAACTTTGCACTAACAAGTTTTATTTAATTATTGCACACATTTGTATTTTAAGGGACCTGTCTCATCTCATCTTATTTTTTTGTCATTTAACACCTGTCAAAAGTGCATAATCATCTCTTCCATGAGCCTTTAGTTCCCTTCTAAATCTTCTCGTCATTGTAGAAGAAGAGTGAGTCTTGGTGTAACAGTGAAGTTTCTCCATTGTGACCCTTCTCTGGACTTCATAGTTTACAGTGTGGGAGTCTCGTGTATTAAGATGCTCTGTTTAATTTTAAGTAGTCGGTACGTGTGGCTCTCGAAAAACATTTGTTTTGAACTCTGTTACTGTCAGCATAATTAGATTATTACATTCTCTTCCTGAAAACTGACTGTTCTTGCTGGCATAATTTGAGTAGCACATTTTTCCCAGTGTTGGTTTACATTGTTGGAGTGAAAAGCAGTACATTGAACTAACACCAAACATTGTACCTTCATTTTACCAGATTTGTTTTTGAAGGAATTGATGGAGGATCCTTAGATGGGGCTCTTGACCGTGCATTTGCCTACTACAGAGACAGTACGTTCAAACTGTCTTTTTCTATTACCACATAAATTAGCCTGAAACTTAGCTAATTTGTGTGATATATGTGGCCAGTGACATCTAATTATTTATCTGAATCATTGCTTAATTTTGGGCCACAACGGCTATATGGAATGTTCAGGGTGTTAGTCATGGTAATGCTGCATTTGAGTTATTATTTTGTCTTGGGAGGTTTAGATGGGCAATATGAGCGGGTGGTTCTTGGAAGGGACTAGCAATTTCTATTGCAAACATAAAGATCAGAACAAATATGCAGAGCACATTTTTAAGAAATGAGGATATTTGTAATAAAATAAGTGTAGCACCAATTGGAGATAAGTAATCGGTTTAGACATGTTTAATGTAGACCTATTAATGCTCCAATTAAAGGGGTAACCAAATCCAGTGAATTGTGAGAAGAAAGAAAGGATAACTAAGTTGACTTAAGAATCTTTAATAAGGAAGGATTTAGAAGAATTGCATTTCACACCAAACTCATTTCAAAAAAATGGCAGGGAAGTATTCATAAAGGTGACACTAATTAAATTTGAAATTAAGATTTTATTGTTGTTGAAAAGTCTCTTAAACCCATTTTGCCAAGGCAACATGCCTTACACTCATAATAATCTTCCTATGTCAAATGCTTTCCTGGCCAACAAAGAACCGTTCATATCTCAAGTACTTTTCAAGCTCTAATTGTGATTGAGATCATTATTTATGACTGCAGCCAGTTTGTGCGCATCTACGCATGGATGGGTTAGAATTATGCTTTCTCATTGGGTTTCAGTAGTAACAGCATCGTGTTGCATGTTTATTGCCTTTTGTAAGCATGCCGCCAGATAGATAAAGCACGTGGCATCAAGCCTTACGGAGTCGGACAATTTTTGCTTATAATACTTACACATTTAGCATTACATCATTCCATGCAGAACCGGACGAGTGGAATGACATTGTGCGGAAAGTTGCTGAAATTGACAATAGCTGGAGTAACACTGCCGGTAAATACATTGAAGTTTATAACTCAGTCAGAGTGAGGTTCTGACGCTGTTAGGTATATAAAACCATGGAAATTATTGCGGTCTTCCCATGGAGAACACAAGCATTGAAGTACTGTTGCGACGTGGTTGTGCTCTGGAGCGTGCTTAGGCTCAAGCTGGGCCTGGCACAGCATCATGTCAAAAAGGGACCATCACTGTCAGCTTTTATGCTACTGTAGCAGCAAATGGCGTTATTGTTGAGAGTAATTGCGATTCTCTACAAAATTTAAAGAATTTTGCAGGGCACATTTGACTTTAGAAAAAAACCAATGAAAACAAAATTAATATATATATATATATTCGGAGGGTGACTGTCAAAAAATTTGAACAATTAGGACTTCTGTGACACAGGATCAATGGAGAAAATTGGTTATTTTTAGTAGTAGCTTCAGCTGGAATGAGGTTATGTAATGCGAGCAACTGTGGCCCGTTGCAGAAGGTAATTATTAGTAGTATAGATGATGATTCAAACTCTAGGACAACTCGAACCTGTTTCGACAGAGATTTTTTTTTTTTTTGGGGGGGGGGGGGGTTGGGGCGGGGTTGTGTGCGGCGCCGCGACGGGGCAGGTTGGGCGCTTCTCCTGCTTGGAAATGAAGGAATTACTGTCGAGCAGTAGGACTTCTTTTGCCTCTCCAATACATGGTAATATGGTGTTTGCGCGACAGCCCATTTCTCTCTGGGCGAGGAGCTGTCGTCTGTGTTAATGCATGGGTTGGCTAATCCCTTCTTGGATCAAAGTTAGCCCCTCTCTCTTTTTGTTGTTTTTGTTTTTTGTACGTCGACATCGCTGGCTTGGAGTTGAAATTGTCGAAATCAATGAAGGTTGAACCACAAGTGAATGTGAAATGTACGGAATACCGTTCGTCTTCCTGATCGATTGGATTTGCCAATAAAGAAAGTGAAACTGTAGCTCGGATGCACCAGCAAGAACAAACTCTACCGGGAAATAATAAATAAATATTATGAAGAAACTGAAAAGGTCATATGCTCTTATTTTATTAACGACCTGCTTCTGGAAAGAAGTAGTGTTGGGTTACATTTTTAAAATAACAAGCCGTAGGTCTGAGACGCGGTCCGGTTTTAGTAACAAATTACGGTTGAGGCTTTAATTCGTTACATGATCTCTTGAGGCTGTTTCTGGCTGAGAGTGTTTTAGATGGGCGGGAACCCCGTGAGCTATGAGTTCTTCTAGGCGAATGGCTGGCAAAGTTTCTGAGGAGTTAATAATGGGACTGTCTGGTGCTAGAGTGATATGAAGTCGGAAAGTTTAGGCTCTGTCAACTGGGATACCGTGTTCTGATCATGTCTTGGGGTAGCTCCCTCTGATTGTTGTTCATGTTAATTTGTGCACATTCCAAGCTGGCAAGCTTTGGTCTTTGAGATTCTGCTTGTACTTGTCCGTGCATTTTATCTCTGGAGCCTCTTCCCATTTTTTACATTTTACCGGCGAGGATGTGTGTATATTATTAATAACAGAAACAAGAAATGTGAATTTGATATATATTTTTTATTGAGACAAATAAATAAGAATGATAAGTAAAAAAAAATTATTTTGATACTTTTTACATAATTATCATGTGCTTTGACGAGTACAGCCAATAATTTGCGTACTATATGGTTGTGGAGCCATGTACACACGGGAGCCCAGGCCAACATGCCGACAGCGTCCAACATTGACATTGTTCTCGTGCCTGTGTGACTGTCTGTTTCGCAGCGCGCGCGTGGACGTACCTTGCCTATTTCTTACTTATCTGTTTTATTTTTTGGACGTCTATTCTATTTTATCGGAAGTAAGAGTTGGGAAAAAAAAACCAAAAAAGAAAAATTGTAGTCGTGGAGAGGTCGGGCGGGGAGGGGAGCGGAGTGGAGTGGAGTGAAGCAGCTTCGTAGACTGATCTTTTGCTGCACTTGCAAGTAATATATTAATAATTAAGACGGCGATGAACTGATGATGTGAGGGCATATTGAAGCTGCTGCGCCTGCACCGACGTATATTAGGAGGATGGATGAGAATAGCCACAGCCACAGCCACAGCCACAGCCATAGGATGCGTACGCTTTCTCTCTTCTCTGTTTAGTTTACCGAATGAACTCCCGACGATGAGTGTGTCCTTTTATTACATATGGCATTCCAGTCATAACTGAAAACATTCGACGAAAAAAAAAAAAGAAAAATTTAAAATGGGTCAACGGCAGAATGCCGTTCCGCTGCTCCTCAAACTCATGTTTTCCGTTATACTCTTCGCTCTCTCCTACATTCTTGGTCTTGGTCTTGGTCTTGGTCTTGGCGTCTACTACACCGCTTCCTCCTCCTCCTCCTCCTTCTCTCCTCCTCCCCACTCGCCCTTGTTGCCGTCTCCTCAGCACCTTGGCTGTCTTACTCCCAACTTTTCTTCATCGCCTCCTCTTGACTTTGAGCCACACCACCACATGATTCTCCCTCTCTCTCCACAACAACAACAAGAACAAGACCCCTTGCTGATCTCCAAGTTCAAGAACAAGAACCTCTCTTTCTTGACCCTTTGCCCTCAAAACTTCACCCACTACTGCCCTTGCCATGACCCTTCCAGAGAAACCCTCTTCACTACCGAAAGATTTTTCCACAGAGAGCGGCATTGCCCTCCTCCCCACGAAAAACCCATCTGTTTAGTCCCAGCCCCTGTTGGCTACAAGAAACCCTTTCCTTGGCCCAAGAGCAGGGACTATGCTCGGTTCCACAATGTTCCTTTCAAGAGGCTCACCATTTCCAAGAAATCTCAGAATTGGGTTAGACTCCGAGGTGATCTCCTTGTTTTTCCCGGCGGCGGGACTTCTTTTCCTAAGGGTGTGAAGGGCTATGTTGCTGAGATCGCACGTGTTCTCCCTCTCAATTCTGGGGCTATCAGGACCGTTCTTGATGTTGGTTGCGGGGTAAGTCTGTCGGTGGTATTGCAATTTCTTGGTGTTTTGGGCTTACGGCAGGATCTTCCTAGTCCTTTAAATTGTAATCGTTAATCTTATGTATCTGGATTTGCCACTTTGTAGTTTCTTTCTTTCTTTGTTTTTTCTTCTTCTCGTAATTTTTCAGCAAAAATAGGGAAAAAAAAATGACACTTGGTTGGGAATCTTTTTCAGTAGTACTCCTTCTGTTTCTTTGTGTTCGGCTTAAAATTTTATTATTGAAGACCCCTGAGCCTGTTCTGGTCTGCTTAGCAAATTTGAAGACTCTCTTTGTATTGGAAAATGGGAAGCAGAAAGAATAAAATGGTGCAGAATGGATAATCAGAAATGGTTATGCAGTGCCAGACAGAAGGTCTTAAAAATGTGGAATGAGTGAAACTGTAAACTATGAATTCAATGTGTCAATGTGAAACAATCCGATTTTATCTTTCAAATTCTTTAATAAAATTCTCAATAACTCAATGGAATGAGCTAGATTTTTCAGAATCTTACTTACACTAGAATTCAAAAACATAACATCACCTTGTTAACAGATTTTTGTTGAATTTTCTTGATGCAGATGTACTATCTCATGTAGTAAATGAATTCTTTTAAACATAGCATATATTTTTTTTTCTCAAGTTCCATTTTCATGATTGCTAAACTTAGATGAGCTTTATATGACTGTTTTCTTGTGGTTTGACATGCTTGGCCATTCCATTTTTGGTTCTATAAACATATTACTGTGTTTGGATTCTGTATGCAATTGGTCCTCAACTGTCCTTCATCACTCTTCTGTATTGTTTTATGTGGTCCTCAGCAGAATGAGAATGGAATTTATGAATGCAGACAGCATTTGTGTTACAACCATATGCCTAGATGTGGCTTAACTTTGCTTTTCCTTTTTGTCAAAATAATGCTCTGTTTATATCATCTCAAAGTGCAATCCTATATGGTTTCATGTAAATAAGTCCACTTAATTTGGCCTTGTGGTATATAGACAATTTAGTTCTCAAGTGAGTAAATTGTATATTTTTTTCGCGGTCAACACATCAATACACTGGGATGAGATTTCAGCCACTGCCTTACATTCTCCCCAGGTTGCAAGCTTTGGAGCATTTCTAATGGACTATAACATCTTGACAATGTCAATTGCACCTAGAGACATACATGAGGCCCAAGTACAATTTGCCTTGGAAAGAGGACTTCCAGCTATGCTTGGCATTCTTAGCAAGCATCGACTACCCTTCCCATCAAGATCATTTGATATGGCACACTGTTCCAGATGCCTTGTGCAATGGACTAATTTTGGTACTCTCTATTTGCTCTTTTTTAAAAGAAAAATAAAAATAAAAATAAACGGCAAGAATCATTGTAATTCTCTACCAGCATATCAGTTTTCCAGCATCTAATTTAACTTTTTCTTTTTGCCTCTTCTTATTTAAACTGCAAATGGTTAGATGGACTTTATCTGATAGAGATTGACAGAGTGTTGCGTCCTGGTGGCTACTGGGTATTGTCTGGACCTCCAATAAATTGGAAGGTTAACTACAATGGTTGGGAGAGACCAGCTAAGGAGTTAGAACAAGAACAAGTGAGGTTGGAAGATCTTGCTAAGCGACTATGCTGGAAGAAAGTTGCAGAGAGGGGACCCATTGCTGTCTGGAGAAAACCCACCAATCATGTTCACTGCATGAAAAAGTCAAGGATCTGGAAATCTCCCCGGTTTTGTACTAAAGATGATCCTGATGCTGGTTGGTGAGTTCACTTTGTTTTCATATCCAGCCTCTGAAGTTAGGCCACAACTCTTGCAGAACTTGTTCCTGATTAATATACAAGGATTACATGCTGATCATAAATAATAATGATAATGAAAGGAAAGAAACCTGCCTTTTGGCTTCTGACATGCATGTTGATTAGTTTGACATAGGAAGCTCAAATTTCTTGTAATCATAGAAATGTCTCTGTCAAACCACCTTGTTGGTCATTGTTGAACTAAGGATGCTGCAATGAGAATGTAATAAATGGCTTGAGCAAGGGTATAATACTTGTTAAATTTAACTTCAGGGCACCTTGTATTGGTAATGGATCAAATATAAGCTAATCCCTCAGGAGGCCTAACTGTTTGGCATTACAACCTTCAATATTAGGTAATTCTGTCATCTGTTTCACTAGCCAGAGATTTATAATGAAGTATGCTGGAAAACAAGTTCACACACAAATGTAGGAACCAACATGGGTTTTGAGACAGAATAATCAAAGATTTGTGCCTTGGGATACAGCGAGTCTCCATTTCTTATGGTAACTAACCCTCTTTTGCTTGTCTGAACAGGTATAAACATATGGAGCCATGCCTTTCTCCCCTTCCAAATGTGACAGATATCCATGATATATCTGGAGGTGCTCTTGAAAAATGGTCCAAGAGGTTATATGCTCCTCCACCTAGTATTATTGGTGCAGGAATTTCACGTAGGTCCTTTGAAGAAGACAACCAGCTATGGAAAGGAAGAGTCAGATATTATGGGATCATACTTAAATCTTTGCCTGGAGGTAGATATAGAAACATAATGGATATGAATGCTGGCATAGGTGGTTTTGCTGCAGCCCTGATCAATTATCCTGTTTGGGTAATGAATGTCATACCTTTTGATGCAAACAAGAGCAGTCTTAATGTTGTGTATGAGCGTGGCCTCATTGGAACTTACATGGATTGGTAAGCATGAAAGCAAATTCTTTACTTCATTTGACTTTTCCAGCACAATCCATTATTTAGTCTTTTAGTTACTGTAGGTTGATTGGAACATACATGAACTGGTTAGACTGAAAGTGCATTCAAATGTTTTACATTTTCTCCTTGTGTCTATGTGTTGGTGATCATATTCTTCCATGTCAATATCCTTGACAAGGAAGTGCTGAACACAAATTTATTTGGATTTTGCCAAATTAATCTTTTCTTGTTCACCTAAGGAATCAAAGTGAATTAAATGGGTCGTGACACCCCCTCTATTCAAAGGTGAATTATTGGATTAATTAACATGGAACACTGCAGGTGTGAAGCCTTTGCAACATACCCTCGAACGTATGACCTCATTCACGCATATGGTGTATTCAGTATGTATCTCAACAAGTAAGTGACGTCTACTTATTTACTAAACGACTGCGTAATTATGTCCACTGTCAGCATCCACCCTCATCTAAATCTGCAAGTTAGTACCGGATAAAAGATCTATTTTTTTTTTGGGGGGGGGGGGAGGGAGAGGGGGAAGAGAAGGGAATCAGAGTAAAATGATCAAACAAATGAGCAATTAAAATAATATTATTCTTGTTTCTTAGCTTGTGCAAACATTTTTCCATTATCAGGTAACAGATACTAATTTATGACTCATCCTTTTGTAGACAGTGATTAAGCTACATTAAGTTGCATATCCTGGTGATTTTTGGGTGGGGTAAACCACTTGTGTTGATCTTTATCCTTTCCTGCCACTCGGCTCACATTTCATATCATGTGGAATAACCTCTCCGTTCCTCCTCCACCAAAAACAAAATTCTTCCTCCTCTGCCTTTCCATGTCCTTTCCCCTAAAATGTGCTAACCCCGGCGAGAAGTGCACCAACAAGGAAAGTATTTGATTTTTGAAGCCATTTTTGGTATTTTCCTTGGGATGAGCTAAAAATCATTGCACTCTTGTTTTTATGAAATCTGGATGGATCATGCATTGTCAAAGGTGCAATTGTCTGGTGGCACGATCCCTGTAAATGCTCACATTTTCTTCCATAAATAACAGATACCGATTTGGATTTGTATATATATATATATATATATATATGTATTTATATATAAAGGAGACAGAGAGCATGATTTTGATTTCGAGTGAACCTATAGATGGCTCATGGGTGCAGGTGCGACATTCTGGATATCATCCTTGAGATGCATCGGATTCTTCGGCCTGGAGGAGCTGTTATTATTAGAGATCATGTTGACGTCATTGTTAAAGTCAAGCGCATTACAGATGCAATGAAGTGGGAAGCCAAGATTTTCCACAGTGAAAAAGGAGCATTCCACCCAGAGAAGATACTTTTGGTTGACAATTCTTCTCTTAATTAGCACATAAATTGCAAAGATAATCCAGACAATCAATAACGCAGAATTATAATTATTATGTCTCTTACAGGCAATAAATAACATCGAGAGATTCAAAGGTTGGATGATGGATGAATAAAAATTACTGTTCGTTATCATTCATTTTTTTACGCAAAATGCCGAGTGAAGAGTACCGACAACGTATTTTACAAATTAAAAAGAATCATCTTTGCTCTTCTACTATTGAAGTATTAAGTTGAAACCGTCAGCACACTATAGAAATTGTTCGGGAAGGATAAATCCTCTACAGGGACAATGGTTGTACTTTCCCTGTTTCTTTTACTCGTTATTTTGTCTTCCCGAGATGGGTGAACTTTACAAATCCTTGTACTAGCCAGAATGCCCCTCAGAAAACCAATAAAAGGAGCACTAGGATTACATGAAATTAGGTACAGTTGCGCACTCCCCCCCCCCCCCCCCCACTAACAATCTGCTCCACCGCTCGGAGGTACACAATCCTCTACTACTTCCTGACCACAAAAGCTTCTCCAACCAAAATAATCCACAGAGACCTCCAAGAAAATTACAAACAATTCAACTACATCCTCGCCCCATAAGCATGGCTGAACGACCTCCTACTTTCCCTGAAGATTAGACAACAACACAGAAACAAATGAAAACCAGCTAGTTAGTACTCAGTCAGGTCACTTGAGACGCCTGACATGCCACCTCCAATTTAGTCAGCAAGAAAAAATTCTTTGAAAATCATAGATATCTGCAAATCAGAGTAGGCAAATGCTTTGATCAACAGGTACAGCTGCTTTACGTCAACGTAACTGTAGTAATCCCATCAACCTCCTTCCGTTTCTAACTTGAAAGCATGACATAAGTTACTGGTTAAATGACTCCTCAGTACAAGAAACCACAACACTGGAATTATGTGAAATCTGTACAGCAGCAATGGGATTACTTGATGGTGGAACAACCAAACCAACCCTTGAGCCAGCATGGGTCTCGCTCATTGCTGTTTCTTTAATGCCATCACCCAAGTGAAATGCTTGTGCAAAATTAGCAGAAATTTGATTCATAGTCTCATCAGCAACCAAACCTCGTTCATATGACGAACTAGCTTGCTGTTTGCCCTTCTTTTCATTCAAAGATCTCTCTCGCTGGTCATAAAATTCAAAATCATCTAACATAGATGTAGGTGAATCATGATCCTTGAAAATTTTCAACATCTCAACACCATGCTCTAGTCTCACCTAATTAAATATCATGAGGAAAATTAGTTAGGCAACAGGACCCTTTTAGCAAAAGAATCAAAATTTCAACACTTACAATGACACAAACAAAATAGCAGACTAGAGTTATCATCAAAGAACAAGTTCACCTTAATGGGAAATGATGCGTGGAAATGACATCTAAACTAACTTGAAACACCATGTGGGTAAGATAAGCTTAACCACTGAAAAAAAGATCACAATATCCCACAAAATATAAAGGAAAAAATCATTAATTGGCCCAAACAAAAATCACAATGGATATTGAACCAGACAAAGGAATGTGTTGCCAATCTGAACTTGATAATAAAAACTTATGATGCAACAAAGTGATGGAATTTGCACAAAAATAAAGCAGGAATTTTCCTTTGCACAGCAAATATAGTTAATACTAAACAAAATGACAATTTGGGTATTAAAGATGTGCCAGAGGAATTCATAAGTCCCACATAATGAATAATCAAACTTTGAAATCAGGACGAGCTCTTGTTTCCTACCATTTGTCTTTGAAGCACCTTACATCTTGTCTTTTTAAGTAAGAAGCTATTCCTAGGACTAAGACATGTAATAAATGGGTCAAATAAAAAATAATCAAGCCCTGACAACAAGTTCACCATCACAGAAATCCAATCTGAACAGGGAGGAGTGGGCAGAAACAAATAAATGATACATGAAGTCCTGTACCTCTTGAGAATCTCGACTGTGAGTAACAGGCTTATTATCATTATTTTGAAGTAGTATGTGTCGGAATCGACTGTTTGGAACATCCTTGACAATATGCCACTGCACTGGGAACTGACCACTCCACCTATCTTGCTGCCAATAATCAGCATCCTTCTCAAAATCTACAGGCCCAACCATTTCAGCCACCCCACAGAACTGTCCACTAGCATTTACCTGCACAGAAGCATAACCAACAAATCTAAGACGATCAATAAACCAACACAATGCTATTTATGCTATAACTTAAACACAAAGGAGCAATTACAGAGATTTTTCACATATGCCAATCAATTTACCAGAAATTTATGCTGCTTGATCATTCAGAAAAGAATGACATTACTAAAAGACTTTTGAACCAGTAACTTAGTTGGGCGAGAGCTCCACCCATTGCAAGTTAGGGAACATTAACGAAAGAATATCCTCCGTGACTAAGTATAAGAGTAAAAATCAACTGACGGCTTGAAAAACCTTAATTAGCTAGCAAACTGTTTCAAGGATAATAGGTCATAGGAACATACTGAGAAAAAGAGGAAAACTGGATTGTGGCCTTCTATCTTCTTTGCTTCACGATATGCAGCATCCAATTTTTTGTTCCCATGTGGTGTGCTTGCCCAAACACTGTATTTAATGCTTTTATGAACATTATCTTCACTGAATGACTTGATTATGAAGAACTTGGCATTTTCATGGGCAGTGACAAAATCTGGCTTGTTGTATAAATCAAAATTTAGTCCAGAGCAAGATGAATTCTCTTTGTTGCTACCAGTGGGAGAACTCTGTTCAGTGGAGCTTTTACCCTTAGGTTTTGAAGCCCGTGGTCCTCGATTACGGTCGAAACCAAGTGTATCATTAGAATTGTAAACTGGGCCTTGGTCCCTCTCTCTTCTTCTGCCCTTATCAAGACCAACCAGTACCCTGTCATTAGCCCCAGAATAAGACATAGAACCAGTCCCAAAACCAGAGTTCTGATAAGAACCACCATGCTGGTAGCTTCCAAATGAAGTGGACATTGTCCCATAGCCATGCAATGGTCTCTGTTGAGAATTCTGTAATCAGATAATGACGTACAAGGAACAAAAGTTAACAATACTATAATAAAGAATTATCAAGTGCATGTTCAAGACTTCAATAGGTTTAACAAACATTGAAAATCTCTATGGCAGTAAAATTTTGTTCAGAAGCATTCACCAGAGTCAATCCTAACAACTGACTCCAGTCACTGAATTGACTCCCCTGGCAACCATCAAGCATCATCCCCACAAAACCAAAATAATTTTACCATACCACCATGGGTAAGATTCACCCTGACAAGTATGAATTTAGGTGATTATTAAATTAATTTCAACAAATTAAACTATCTTGATTCTCTGAAAACAAGATTGTGCTGGAAGAGTCCAAACACAAGCTAGCACATAAAATGAGAATAAATGGATAAAAATAATGGCTCATCATTAAGAATTGCTAGGAAACTAGACATCAAAAAACCCACAATCCCAGGCACCATATATTCAATCCTTCTGCTCTTCCATACTTGAGAACTTGATTCCTTAGCCAATTTTCTTACTAGAATTACATATACAGTTTGAATATCCAACACACTCTGCTATTGATCATGCCAGATTGAAGCCCTTTTACCATAAATTTAATTCAAGCTAAACTTCCAATTACATCAATCACATGGATGTGCAATATGCTCTGTCCTCCATTAAGAGGTAGCCACTCACTGTCTCATTTCTATTTGCGGCTTATGGCTTTGATCCTGACTTGGAAATATAGAGCTCACTTCTATTCCTCCTTGAGGACTAGAATTGATAAGAGATGACACAAGTAAACAATGAAACATGCAGGGTGCCACTGCTAAGAACTGTCTTGATGGTATTAAATCCCAAAAAATGTGGTTTAATTCAAGAGTAACAGAGTAATAGCACAATAAAACAACATCAGCAATAATGACAATAAGAACAAGATGACAATGATAATAGCCACAATGTGCAACAACAAAAACACTCCAGAATATGCTGCATTGGCAAGTTGAAGTAAAATAAAAACAAACCTTCCCAGTGTGGTGCTCATATGGCCCAAGTATACCCGTTGGCTGTGCATAAGCAGCTTGCGATGCTAGAGGACTTGAGCTCGGTATCCCAGCCATATTCCCTCCACCAAATGGTCCAAAATGTACTAGGTAACCAGATCCTGGCCCAAAAAGTAAGTTTTCACCACTATTTTCAGAAGTCATAAGCTCAGATGGTGAAATTGAAAGAGGAACTGATGAAGGCAGATTTGGAGGGGCAGGTTGTGGGTAGAAAGATGGTGTGAATGGAATCTGCTGTGGAGAGTATAGCTGACCATCAAAAAATATAGGTGACAGAGGCGTAGCAACTGGAGAATATTGCCCATATGCCATCTCTGGGTTGAAGCCATAACCAGACTGTAGCATCAGAGATGCATTATCATTAAAAATAACCTGAATCAAGTGAAGATAAGGAAAATAATGAAGGGTGAATTATGTGTACATATTGAATTTGGAAGGCTGAGAAGTAACAGATTGTCCTCACCGGTGATATATGCAATCCATCAGCAGTATTAAGGTATTGAGAATATCCATCACTGCCAAAACCTGAATCCAAGACCAAGATCAAACACAGAATCCTAGTAGTTACCATTCCCTACCATTAGGCAAGTAGCAGCATCAATGCAAAAATAATTCATCTAAGTCTCAATTTTCAACAACCCACTGATAAAGAAAATTTTCAGTCGTCTGCTCTAACCAGCTGAGCTACCTGTTATGTCTTTTTCATTCTCCATTTGAAAGTAAGGAATATCTAAGCACTACTGACATCAGCTTTGACTTCCATACAATCCAATCTTGCAAGCAACACAAGTAAAGCTTGGAAAAGAATAAGAACATGGATTTTTTTTTTTTTTTTTAAATGAAAAAAGAAAGAAAGCTTGTATGCATAATGCAATGTCATTAATATTTAGATATTGTATGATGACAGTACCTGAAACTTTGTTTATAAAAGAATGGAATGATGAGAAAAAATTTATGTGGCCAACCCTAATTAAACTTGAGATTAAAATTTTGTTGTTATTGTTGTATGTTGACAGTGCAATATTACCACCATTAAAAGCAAGGTTTGAGTTCATAAATTCTTACAAATTTGATTCTCTAGTTTTGACATGTCCAACAGAATATCTGGAGGCCAGACATTCTGAATTACTACCAACAACACCAAAGGATGAAGATACCAACCTCTGTATGCTGCCATTTGTTCATGTGAAGCATAAGCATTGATAGGTGGGACAATGCTAATATCTCCAACAGCATCAGAAGGGGGTGGCCGTTCTCTAGCATCCCTCTCAGGCCCTGTGATGGCTGCATCCGGAGAAGAATTTGCTGAAACAATCCTTTCATCTTGGGGCGAAAGTGGCTGAGGATAGATTACAAAATAGAGTGCTAATGCAAAGCATTCACCTAATATTACCAAAGTGGACATGATAAAAACAAGCAGATTTATAATAAAGTACCTGCACCATTGAACTATCTCGCTGAATAGGTGTCTCTCCTGCACCCAACATAAACACTCAATTAATGCATCAAATACAAAACTATTTTTATTCTTTAAAAAAAAAAAAGAGTAAAATAGGCAGTTATGACAACTGCGCAGAACATTAACAGACAACACTAATACATCCCTTCATGTGCAGCTTGCTCTGATGGCTGCTGAAGGCCATTGGTATAGACAGACAAACGTATATACATACATGGTATATGGAATTAAAAAAAAAAAAAAAAAATCAGTAACGGGAATGAAGGACAGGAAGAAGTACAGTGGACAAAGAGGATCAATTATTTTATTCTAACTACACAAACATGCAAGGGACTGTGAGTCAAGTGCTCGATGGAAAACAGTCCCATCCATTTTTTAGCACATACAAGGTACCATTATGACCAAAAAAAAAAAAAGTTAAAAATAGAACATATATGCAAAAACTGACAAGACAAGATACGCGCAAGTAGTAGTAGTAGTAGTAGTAGTAGTAGTAGCAGTGGTAGTAGTAGTAGTAATAGCAGTAGGTCTTAGATAGATAATTATTTGGCACAGATTTCACAGATAGGAGGCTCAAATCAACTTTTGTTGGTAGCAGGCAATAACAGTTAAAAAATTCCTTACAAGCTGAGTCTCCAATAGATAGCAAGAAGAGAGACAGAACAGAAGTGATACCTCAGAATGAGTGTCATTGTTTGATTCTTAAGTTTTATTCTTGTAAAACAATAAGCACCAACAAGGACAACCCCTGCGCACGCGCTATTATTATTATCATTATTATCATTATTATTTTAAAATTTTACAGAAGGGAGACTGCATGCATAGATGGAAAGGGATTGAAAGAGACAAATACTTGAAATACGACGATGATGAACGCGATTTATGGATGTAAGAACTAAAAACCCTAAAAAGAATTCTGAACTGGAAGGACAGGCCTCGAATGTACGTGTAGGAAATGATATTTAGACTCATTTACCAAACTCACTCGAGAGAAATCATGTACTACAAACATCTACATTCTACAGTTGGGTTGAGGAAAAAGAAAGCAATTAAATAATGAAGATTATTTGGTAGCGAAATTGGGCTTTAAAAATTTTTTTAAAAAAAAAAAAACCCCTAAAATAATGAAGAAATCGAGAAAAGAAAGCAAAGGAAAAGGGGATAGCAAAGCATTACATACCAGTAGGGACAAATCGATCTGCATGATCGTTTTGAGAAGAAGGAGAAGGAGACTCCATTTGTACGACGAATTGGATTGGACTGGACAGAAGAATAATAATAATAATAATAATTATTATTATTATTATTATTATTATGAATCAGGGACGACAGAAAGTCAGAGGAGAGAGATGGATCTGTAGATCTCAGGATCCCTTCCCCAACGTTATCATAATCATTCATTCATATTGTACAAATAATAAACAAACTCCTCACAATTCTATTCTTCACTCTCTTACTCTTCACCCCGCTGCCTGCAAATTGCAAATAACCATCTAATTTGTATATATACTTGAAATTTGAAACCCCCCACTCCCACACATACACGCACCTACCTATTACGTTTTTAATATTTCTGTTTTGAGAGAGCAATAGAAAGGATTCATCTGAGACCAACCAGATAAAAGAAAGCAATTGTTTATATATATATATAGAAGAGAGAGAGGAAGGGAGACTGTTCGGGTTGGGTTTTGAGGGGAGGAGAGGGTTTTAAGAATTTTTTTTGTGGAAAGAAATTTACAATTAATTTAGGCGACGCGAGAGACACCAGATGGGGAGGGGGGTTTTAGTCTAGTTAAGGCTTTTTCAGCCTTCCATGCCCTGCCCCCTCTACATTGTTTTTTTGTCTTTTTTTTTTTTTTTCTTTTTGTTTTCATCAACTCTGCCCTGCTGCTTTCCCTTTCTTTCTTTCCTTTCTTTTTTTTTTTTTTTGGTATAATATACAAATGATGATAATACTATCTTGGCTTGGGCAAAGGGCAATGTATAAAGTTTCACCGGTATTTTTATATTGATAGGTAGATAGATGCACATTCATTATTGATCTTAGCCCCCAAAAAAGGCCCATAAAGATAAGCACATTCATTCGTTATTTAATATCTAGTATATAATTTATGTATATATAGATTTCAATCGTATTTTTGCTTGTAGCTTATGAACTAGGAATCACATACACATGACCTTTCTGGGGTAAAAATCATGTGTGTGTGATTCCTTCATTTTTATTTTTTTATTTTTTTGGTTAAATAAAAAAAAAAAAAAAAGAAATCAGGAGTCATGACTGAACTTTCAACACCCCTATTCTCCAGTGGGCCACAGTCATAGATGATCGTGACAGGGACTCGGGATGATGTGCAGTGTAATCCAGTGGATGGCCGTTGACCTGAGTGAACCCTTTCTCGGGGTTGGATTACCGTCACGGTGACTCTTGCTGGCTTCTGCTGAACTCAGTAAATGACTATTATAAAAATAAAGTGCGGCCTAGTCCAAGTATGATTACGTTGGGCTTTGGCGGCCTTTGAAGTTAACATTTTTCTAATGCCCCTGATCCACAGATTAATGATTAAGATAGTAGGGTTAGGCGGGAAAGTTTAGGTTCAAACATTAGGGCGACCCAGGCTGGAGCCCATCAAAATAAAATATCAGCCCAAACTCCTCTGGCTCCCGGCGTGGTCCATGGACAATGCTGGCAAAAAGTGCAGCAGGCTACAAAACGGTTCCAGTTTTAAGTAAAAATATTGGGCCGAAGACACATATTGCTCCTCCTCTTCCAAGTGAATAGGAGTGAAGATTTAGCTTTCAGAGAGAGAGGGAGAGAGAGAGAGAGAGAGAGAGAGAGTTCCTTCGACGTGTTTTGATTTATGAAGATTAGATGTTTGAGATAGGACCATCGAAATCGAAGTGGTCATCAACAACCCCGCATTGTATCCTGTTTTATTTAATTATTTATTTTTTCCGTTGTTTTAATTCCTTTTCTCCTTGGCTTCGCAGTGCAAGAGTAGAGGAGGAGTTGAGATTGTAGTCAAGAAACCATGAAGCTGCCCATAAGCTACAAAATCAACAACCAAGAAATGGCATTAGCCTAAAGTAAGTCACTTCAAAGACCGGACAATCAAGACATATTCTTTTTTTTTTTTTTTTTTTTTTTTGGTTTCATGATAAAAGACAAGATAATTCCACGGTTGTCTATTAGGCTAACAGGATAATTTATTGAAGAAGAAATATGCAAAACAATAATTTGATATTATTTGACGTACAATAATTTTTATGTGACTATTATGAATTTGCGCCAACTGAGATCGATAAACATTTTGGATCTTATTAATCAAAGAGATAGAACAATAGTATAATGTGACGTTGCAATTCACAAACACTTTGATGGGGGGGGGGCCAAAAAAAAAAGGTGAGAAAGAAGAATGGGGTAGAGAGATATAGCATGATATCTATATAAACATATATTGTTGGGACTTTGACTTGGGACTGTGTTGATCTATAAGCAAAACTAACTAGTACCAATATCTGTTCTACTCCTAACTTGTAGTTGTTTTCTTGTAAGGGAGTGGGAAGGTAAGATTTTAGAGTGATAGCGATAAAGCTTAAACTACAAAAATAAAATAATAGGATTAGATGCATTTTGTAGTTTACTTTCCTTGCATCCTACCTCTTCAGATTTCAATCTGTTTTATAAGGAACCCTTGTATTTTCGAATTTTAAAAATTAAGACCTATTATCAAAATTTTGTTAATTTTATTTGGCCAAAACAATTTCGTTCCCCATATGTTTTATTCTTAAAATTCATTTTAATCTCTCATTTTACCATCAACATTCTTTAAAACTCACAATTAAAATCCTAAATTAGAATCTCCAATTAAAATCTAACTATAAAATAATTATTAGGACTTCTAATTTCGGGATTTTGGTTGAATTTTTGAGAAATGTTGATGTGGAAAATGAGAGATTAAAATGAGGTTTGTAATTTTAATTGGGAATTAAAAAAAAAAAAAAAAAAAAGGAGGACGTTCATTTTGGCTTGTTTCTCTTATTGACATTAAGAAAATCTTTTTTTTTTTTTTTTTGGTTGAGAAGAAAATTATGCAAATCTTGATAGACTAAAAAATAGGAAAGTATTAGCATCAATAGTTCAAATTCAGACTCCATAGAGATAAGAAGCTGACGCCAGGGCATCACCCACGTTTCCTGAAACTAACTAATTCCTTGTGAATTTGGGCCCATCTCTTACTCAAGAGAACAACTTACCAAAGCGGGAGTTGATTGATATTAAGTACCTCCGTGCGCTATACGCAAAACAGGATCGGTACTTAATATCAAATTTCCGGCTGAAAAAAAGAACTGAACTTCCTCTGCGTTCTGTAAATTCCTTATCAAATCATTATATAAAGGCTATCGCCATCAACTTTGCTTCATTCCATGCGCCTTTATCTTCATTTGTAGCGCCTTCAGATGCAACAACTCCGCCATCATTATCTGATTTGCCAATTTCAAATGTACCAGAAATGGCAGGTGAATGAGAGTGTTACATTCCATCTGTTATGACACAAGTTTCTTGTAGTTCAATAGAGACTGGATGATTTCCTCAAGCTGGATGTAGATTGGTTAGATTCGCTTTAAAATGTTCTGGGATTTTATGCAGGCCATAGAAATAGGCATGCAGTGTAATATAAACTAGTTACAAGTTTGAACCTGCTTGCTGATTACTTCTATCAAGGTGATGAAATTTTCCTTGGGAGAGGAAATTATTCATAGAACCTTCTCAAACTTTTCGGTGAAAATATTTGAATTACTTTGCAAATTCGTTTATTACAAAAGAAACTAGGTACTTGGATCAGTTATGGGCCGCTAGTTGGTTGCTAAACTGCAAGTACAATTGCCTGCTAATGAGAAGGGATGGTCATAGGAGTGGTCTCTCCGCCGGAGTGCACCTACATCATTTTCATATTGCAATGAAAGAATGGAGATCAGTGACCTTAATTTCATCCAACTCGCATCTTCTCATTATGTTTACTTGCCTTGCAACATCTGTGTAACTCTTAAATAGACTTTAGGCTTTAGTTTCCGTTATATTTTTCCTTCATGTTGCTCTTTTTTGCTTCTATGTTTGTGGCAAATTTTCATTTTCTATGCCGGGATTCTGGACAACAGCATAGCTTTGAGAATTCCGATATACGAAAATAGTTCACTTATGAATCATGAGAAGCATTCCTTTTTAGATAGTCAATTTTTAATTTTTTTTCTCTAAAAGTAAAATGAGAAAACAAAATTTAAAATTAAAATTTATGCAGTTGTATTGAAAGTATAATATTAAATTTTATAAATTTATTGTTAAGAAATTAGTATATCTTAAAAAATTTATATTAGTATAAAAAATGAGAAATATTTACATTAAATGATATTTATTTTATATTTTATAAAATAAAAAATCCTAAAAAAGTATTTCACACATAAAAAAATTAATTTAAAATTTAAGTATGATAGAAAATATTTGATGTGACTTACACACTAAATTAATCTTAATTAGTCCACTTTAATCTATTTTTATTTTTTTTTTGACTTTTTGACTAGAAATTAGTTATTATAGTAATAAAATCATCAATTATTTTTTTTTTCATCTATATATACACTTGAAAAAATTATTTTTTATTTCCCTCTTTCTCCCTTCTTAGTAAAAATTATTAGATTAATTGTTATCTGTTGTTATTTTAATTATTAATATTAATATTTATGAGATATTAAATTAAAAATAATATAATTTTTTTTCTTCCTCATTTAAACACACATTAAAAAAATATTATTTTTTCCAATCGTTAGGTTAATCAAATAGTTAGATAGTCTATAATTTACTACACTGAAAAATTGTTTATAAGATACAAATTATTTTTAAAAACAATAACAAGCATAAATATTATATTATTTATGTTTATATCAAATTTAATTTTATTTGCATCCTATGTTACATTATTTTTTTTCAACATTTGTGGAAGTCTGCTCTGCACTTGCAGCGCGCCCACAGGCTCACCCTTTTGCTGGATATCGATGCATGGCTAATGCAGCTAATTTCATATTATTCCCTCTTGTCGGCGTATGTACGGCATTTATTATTGTTATTAACCTCGGACTTGAGACCGACTTGGAAGAAGATCTCTATCTGTTTTCTTTTAAACCAAGGCAGATTTTGAGTGTTTATCGATGTCTTCCATAATTAAGTAATCTATTGCAAATTATACATAGTTACATACAGATATCATCTCAGTTCATAAGAGGATACAAAGTAACATCAAGCGTACCCTGGACAGGTACGGTATCATCCACGAATCGCCTGTCTCTCATTTTCAACTCTTTAGCACTGAATATTTAAAGAAAAGCGATAACGAAATTTTGGCACAGCTGTCTAGAAACCCTAAGTCAATTTCCCATGGAAATCTGGCTAAACCCGTAGCATTTACTTAATCTTTGCATTCTCATGACTCTTCTGACCTCCTCCACACCAGGCCAATTCCCTGATTCAGCACGAACCATGCTCAACAATGTATAGTTGGCAGCATTCTCCGGTTCCCATTCTATGAGCTGCTTTGCCAGCATTTCTGCAATTCCCACTCTTCCATGAGTCACACAGGCTGACACCAGCGAACTCAGTACTTTTGTGCTGGGCTTCATTGGCATTGTTCTCGCAATTCGAAGAGCGTCTTCAATTTTTCCTGATTTGCCTAGAAGATCAATTTGGCAAGCATAATGCTCAGTGGTCAGGGGAAATTTTTTATCCTTCCTTGCATCATCGAAGATTTCTTGTCCCTCTTTGATAATGCCAGCATACTTGCAAGCTGATAAAACGGAAAGAAACGTGATTGCATCTGGTTCTGTCACTTCCTCTTGCATTTGCATCCTGCGGAAAACAGATAATGCTTCCTCGCCACAACCATGCAAAGCATAGCTGTTGATCAGTGTGCTCCATGAAACCAAATCTTTCACACGCATTTCTTTGAAAATTTGATGTGATTCCATGAGATATCCACATTTTGAATACATATTTATAAGGGCATTCCCAATAAATACAGCAAAAATCAAGCCACATTTCAGCACGTAGCCATGAACTACACATCCATGGCTGAATGAAGTAAGAGAAATGCAGGCAGATATTACTGCAAGTAGAGTCACAGAATTTGGTCTAATTCCTTCGATGAGCATCTGCCTAAAAAGTTTCATCGCTTGAACACCGTCCCCACAGTGGGAACAGCCCGTGATAATCGAGCTCCACATGACAACGTCCTTAACAGCCGATCTGTCAAAAATAAGCTTAGCACTAGGCAAGGCTCCCACAGTCTTGCTACTGTACATATGAACAAGAGACGCTGAAAATCGATGATCCAAACAGAATCCATGACGAAATGCATAAGCATGAATCTCTTTCCCAAGGTTGACACAACCCAATTCCGTGCAAGCTGGCAATATTGCAATGAGAGTGACTCGGTTAGGTTTAAACCCTTGGACCTGCATTGTGCGAATGCAATCAATGGCCATGCTGTAGTGTAAATTAGCAGTGAAGCCTGAAACCATGGCAGTCCATGACACCTCGTTTTGAACCTCCATTTGCTCAAAAACACTTAAAGCAGTGGACGATTCATGACACTTAAAGTACAGGTCAAGTAAAGAAGTTGACAGAAAAACCGATTGTTCAATCCTGTCATCAACAATAACAAGAGCGTGCAGGACTCTTCCCAGTCTGAGGCATCGGAAACGCGCACAAACTGATATAAAACTAGCCATCAGCTCAGATTTGGGAAAGAACCCGCAAAAGTACATTTGCTTCAACATGTCAAATGCGTTGGCGAAACAACCGTTGAGTATGTAGCAATTTAGAAGAGAATTCCAGGAAACAGAGTCTCTAAGAGGCATTGCATCAAACATGTGGCGGGAAGAAGCAGGGAGCGAGTATTTGGCATACATTGTTATGAGAGCGTTAGAAACTACGGGATCAGAGTCGCAGCCCGTTTTGAGGACGACGGAGTGGAGTTGGAGGCCAAAGCGTTGGTGATACAAAGAAGCACAGGAGGAAGAAGCAGCAGCTCTGATGAGTGAGGGGAGAAGGGAAAGGAGAGTCGCTGAGGTTTGCGCTTGCGGCCAGGAGGAGGAGGAGGAGGAGAGATGGAGATGGAGATGGAGGCGGCATTGTTTGTAATTGTAATTGTAGCTGAGTTGGAGGGCTTGGTGGAAAGTTCCTTCTGAGACCATGTCTACGACCTTGCTGCGGAGGCCTGTTAGGATTGAAAAAAGTGATCGCTCCATGTAACGGTGACATTGCCTCATCGTCCTTTCCAATTAATTACTAACAATAATGCTAACTGGTAATTTTCTCTTCTTTCTTTCTTTTGACTTTTTTTTTTTTTAATGCGAGCGAAAGAAAATCACTGCCGCGGGCGGCCAGCCAAAGCCGGTAGGAAAGCAAGTCTGAGAGGGACTGGAAGCAGGGAGCAGGAGTAGAGGCGTGGCTTCCACTTCCGCTGAAGGAGTCGGCAACGTCGGCGACTTGCAGTACCTACCTCCTTCCTTTTCCCAATCATCCAAACAGCTTCCACATACAGCCACTTTGCCATCCCTACGTAGGTAATCTATTTGCACCCTACCCCCAATCAGACTTTCCATTTTTCCCTTTCATTTAATTGGCTACATTCCATCCAGAGCTGCCCCCAACATTTATTTAATTTGTTAATTACGAAATGGAGACCAAAAACACATCCACTTACCTCCAACAACGGCCACATTTGCGCAGAACCTGGGCGTTGACGACGTAAGTAGTAGGACCTGGCGATGACAACACGCATCACAGCCTTCTGAGGCAGCTCAATTTGAACCCGCAAAACTTTCATGACAATTTACAAAGCTAAAAAGGTTAACTAGTAACTATTATACTACCTTTTTTTTTTTTTTTTCTTTTTCATTCATTAGGAAAATTATTAGACCACGTGAATTACATGATGATTAGCTTATTATTTTTATAAATCTATCTGTCTTCTTTTCAGAACCTAAAATTTAAAGGATAAAAGTTTAAATTTTGAAGGATTGCATGATGTCTAAGTAACAGTAACTACTATATTACTATGTTACTAATTAGTCCACATGGGCGATGGGTGTGCAAGGCCAGGCGGCGGCTTTACATGGCCCACTATCAGATGATTTATTTGTGGGCGGGTCCATGTATGGAATTTTTGATTATCTTGGATGCTTCAGTTAGGCCCACTGAAACCGATGAACCCGATTTTTTTTTTTTTTTTTCTCTTTTTTGGACCCGCTGTCGATTAGTTACGCTTTGCAATAAAAACATAGCCCAAAAAAAAAATAAAAGTTTGGTCTATAACAGTCAATGACGCTCTTGCGCCTGAATAGTTTGAAACATTTCAAAAGTGATGAATTGATAATGTACCATAACTCCCTCAAGTTATCGTTGGTCTTGTACTGGTTTTTTGTCATTTAATTCTGTTCTGTGCATAATTATAGGAATGTGGGTCTATTCACGTGAGATTCTCTTTGTAGCCCCTACTTAGGTATCACATTTGAATATGTCACTTGAAAAAAGATTGATCAATTCAAGCGCAAGCATTAAAATGATCGAACAACCATGCATGGTGGTCCTCCATCAAGAATTTTCTATACATTTTGCAAACGTGTGTAGCACAATTTTAATTATGACATAATAATAATAATATGAATAATAATGTATCATATGCTCATTACTCAAACATTTGGTTCATTCACCAATTGTAAATTACGAGACTGACGTATAAAAAATCTAAAGTTTTAGATGGATGTATAAATTTTTCGGATTGAATGAATTAACACATTAACATACAGTTTACGTGAATCACGACATTTTTGTCACGTCTCTTTCTCTTTTTCCTGGGGTTCATTTGTGGTTGTATAGGTACCAAAGATCACCACGCGCAAACACAAATAATAAAAATGCTAAAAAACAGCCATGTTATATGCCATCATGCAAAAGGAGCGTCCAATAGTCATATTTAGGCACAACGCAACTCCTTCCATTATACACTAATTAATTAAATAGTATATGTAATAATAATCGTAGTTGGTACTTGGCCATGGCACAATATCGTCCTTATCAAGATAGTTTTTGTGGTGCCTTATAATTAGCTTGCTTCGTCAAAATTAAGCTAATTAAAAGAGACAAACAACGCATCCATATTAATGGCAAGGGAGCAGGAGCAGCTCTCGGCTGAAATAATTGTAAATAATAATATCACTGGCGGTGGGGGAGCAGAGGGCTCTGGTGGTGCAAATGCCGGCTCTTTGAGTTTCTCCGTCAGAGTTCGGCGTAAGCTGCCCGATTTTCTAAGTTCAGTGAATTTGAAATACGTGAAGCTTGGCTATTCGTACTTGCTTGGCCAAGGACATGGCCACGGTCACGCCTCTTATTTCCTAATAACTGCATCGCTCCCTGTTCTTATGATGCCCATCTTATTTGGATGTTGTGGTACCACTGGTGCTGAGATAAGAAGAAGACTATTATTGTTCGCATTCATATGGCATTGGCGACCCCAGCACTCCTTTCCCAAACTCACAAGCGGCCCTCCTAGTGCCCCTACTCGTAGTCGTAATGATGATCCTATTTTCGTTGTTCCAATACTGGCAACCTTCGGATTGATGATGACTGTCTATATTTTTCTTCATTTTACTCCACGTCCAACTTATTTGCTAGATTTTGCCTGTTTTCGCCCTCCAGATCACCTCAAGGTAACTATATCTTATATTGGCTAATTAATTAGTAATGATGGCTCATGATTTATTATCTTATAATTATATGCATGAGCCAAATAAAAAAAAAAAAAAAATTGTTTTAAGTGTATTGGCGATGCATATATACAGATATCGAAGGAGAAATTTATTGGCTTGGCAAGGAAATCCGGAAAATTCAATGATGCCGCCATTGAATTTCAGCAACGGGCACTTAAGAGTTCGGGCATTGGAGACGAGACGTGCATGCCCAGAGCAGTTTTTCGCCCTGGCTATCAAATAACGCTTAAGGACGGTCGGGAAGAAGCAGCGATGGTGATGTTCGGAGCAGTGGACGACCTTCTCGCTGCCACTAAGTTGAGGCCCAAGGACATTGGAATTCTTGTTGTCAACTGCGGAATCCTAAACACTACCCCCTCGCTCTCGTCAATGGTCATAAACCGGTACAAGCTCAGACACGATATCGTCAGCTTCAATCTTGGTGGGATGGGCTGTGCTGCCGGGATCATAGCTATTGACCTCGCCAAAGATCTCTTGGATGCATATCCTGCCTCCTACGCCCTGGTGGTAAGCACGGAAGTTGTGAGCTACACATGGTATAGCGGCAACGACATAGACATGCTCCTTCCTAACTGCTTCTTCAGAATGGGTGCTGCCGCCATTCTTCTATCCAATCACCGTATGGACCGGTGGCGCTCTAAGTATGAACTAAAACAGGTACTAATACTATATAAATGTGCGCGTGTGTGAATTGGGTGCTGCTAACTTTGTATATTCCTTATAATTAATTATCAGTCTTACATTTTGAAGATATATCATCGACTATCTTTACTCTATATCTTGTCAATGTGACTCGATCGAGTATTTAGACATAGTTTGCATGTGATACATACTTCATGTATATGTAGCTGGTTCGAACGCACAAAGGCATGGATGACCGTAGCTTCAGAAGCATACATCTTAAGGAAGATGGGGATGGAAGGCAAGGCCTGTCAGTTAGCAAGGATGTAATTGAGGTGGGTGGCCATGCGCTCAAGGCCAACATAACCACGATGAGCCCTCTAGTCCTTCCAGTTTCTGAACAAGTTCATTTTTTCACTAATCTGCTTTTCAAGAGAAAAACATGCAAGCCTTACATCCCTGACTACAAGCTTGCTTTTGAGCATGTGTGCATACTGGCAAGCAGCAAAAAGGTGCTGGACGAAATACAGAATAACTTAGAGTTGACGGAGGAGTACATGGAAGCCTCGAGAAAGACTCTGGACCGATTTGGGAACACCTCGAGCAGTAGTGTATGGTATGAGCTGGCTTACTTGGAGGCAAACGCAAGGATCAAAAGGGGTGACCGGGTTTGGCAGATCGCATTTGGTTCTGGGTTCAAGTGCAATAGTGTTGTTTGGAAGTCTCTAGCGGACATTGGGAGGCCTGAGCGGAGCCCATGGATTCACGATTAATAATACTAGTCTAGCTAGTCTAGCTAGTCTAGTGTTTATTATAATTCTATGTCAATAAAATAGCTACACAGAAAACTTCTGGAGACATCAAAACGACTGTCTGTCTTATAAGATTATGTTTTGCAGTATTTTTTTTTTTTTTTTCTCTCAGCATAAGTAAGCTGCATAACTAACCAGTCAGGTCTATAAATTTGCACAACACCAAAACCACATGGGATTGGGTGGCTTTCTAAAAAGGAATGAAATTATGGGACATGGCAGACCTTTGAAGAATGAAAAAATGGAAGAGAGCATCGACTAGGAATTTTCTTAAAATCCATAGTCGATCATATCCATTCCCATTACTTTCAGTCAGATACGGAATTAAATCATATTCATCTACAAAGGCAAAGAGGAACCGATAGAGGGGGATGCCACACCAACAATGAATCGACTTTGAATTGATTCGGATTTGCTCTGATTTGATTTGCCGCTTGCTAGATTTGACTTATATGACCGTTAAGTTAATGTAACGGTATTATTTTTTAAGTTCAAACTGTATATTCATACTGGTTTAGATTTTTTTTTTTTAATAAGCACTTGGTTTAGTTAATTATTAAGTTTTTTTCCGGGTCTATATTTACTATTTTTACTGCGGAGACGAAGCGGTTACTTTTAATTACAAATTATTTAATTAATTTAAACAAAAAAAAAAAAAAACAGAAAAGTGAAAAAAATATAGGACAGCCTTGATGTAAATGTGGGCTGAGAGTTTTAGGCCTGGGTTTGGCGGACTCCATACCCAATAAGGAATCGAAGTGGTCATTTCATTAATTAGCCTTGGTACTTAATAGCCGGCGGAGGCGGGGATTAGCGAGGGTCTACAATTCCAAAGCACCTTGTCCTCCTTGGGTGGGGTGGTGTGGTGCGGTGCTGGTCTCCGTGTCTGTAGACTGAGCGGAGACTTGACAAGAGTGAGGCAGGGGCAAACAATTTTTCGTTTTTGACAGTCGAGGCAACCAAAATTAGAAGAGAGAAGAAGAAGAAGAAGAAGAAGACCACGACGACGTTTCTCGTCGTTTTGGGACAGCAATTAGCAAGACAAGAGAAAAGAAAGGAAAAAAGAGAAAAAAAAAATGGTTGATCTTCTTGGACTTCGATCCGCTTCTGTTACTGTTACCGCGACTAATAGGATTCTAGTCTTCATGTTGTCGTTTCTGCTGGCAAGTTTTCCGCTGCTTACCTTTTTTCTATCTGTCTTTTTTTTTTTTTTTTTTTTTCTTTTTTGGGTTTCTCTAAATGTGATTGCTCTCATTTTATTTTTCTCTTCATCATATTTATTCAGATTTTATGTTCAATGGGAATCTGGATTTATTGTCCGCTGAATTAGGGTTTTCCTTCTTTCTTCTTCTTCATTTTTTTCTTCCTTAAATTTCTTTCCCTATTTGTTTATTTTTTTTAAGATTCTGATTCCATATATTTCTCTCTTTTTTCCTTCCTATTATAGTCCCAGCGGTAAACAAAGAACACTGGAAACGGAAAAGATAATTCCTTATCAGTCTTGACACCAAAGAATGTGCAAACACATGTGTATTATTTTCGGATAAACCGTTGGGTGATTGTTACCAAGGGGAGGGGGCTGGTCGTAGGTGGAAGAAGATACAAACAACTACTCTCACTCCGATACTTAGCACTCCCTCAGGAACACATAACACATCTTGAACTTGAATATTTGACTAATGATATTATGTTATAAGTTACGCATCCTAGTTTGCCTTCTGACGATAAAAACGACATATATTTATTTATGTGTGTGTTATTACATCCGTCTGTTTGCCTGCCATTCGAATTTATATGTGTCTGTTTGCATTAACGCAACAAAACTTCTCAGAAATTTATTCTCACTGGTGTTGGATTCCACTTTTACAATCTGGATTTTCTTTTTGAAAGAAAAAAACCTCAACTCTACATTTTTTCCTCATCCTTACCTGTTCTCCTTTTCCTAGCATGTACTAAATTCGACAAGGGCTGGTAATAAACAATTGGTGAAGGAAACTTATAAACACTCAGAACTTAAACCTCACAGATGACATTTCTGCTCCTGTCTTAATCCATTGAGTAACAATGCCACATCTCTTTTTAAGCACTGTTATGATGTTACTGATAAAGAAACATGTTAATTATGTTTTTATAGCTGCTGCTTATCATTGGCACCTATTCACTAATTGTATGGTTCAATTTGTGCCAGTTGTCAGCTAGCAGGTCAATTGGATCACCTCGTAAGACTGCAAGGTCATCGGTATTTTCTTTGTTTAATCTCAAAGAGAAGAGTAGGTTTTGGAGCGAGGCTGTTATACGCAGTGGTATGACTGTATTAAGATTGTTGCCACCTTTTTTAATTTAAGCTCAAAACAGTTGATCATGGACTGAGTTTATCTTTCCATATCAGATTTTGATGATTTGGAATCTTCCATTGCTGGGAAAATGGGGGCCCTCAATTACACCAAGGCAGGTAATTGCTTGCTTCTTGGCATATCTTCCAAATTCATCCTATTTATTTTTTTTGCACTTGAATTATAAGAAAAAAAAATTGAAAATCAGATATTAATGATTGCTCTAGCAAGATATTTTTTGATTTGTAGGATTATATTATATGTTCTCATCTAAAGGATGGCCACATTGTTTTGGCATATCACTGCATTCAGCTCTCTGTTGGTGATTAAATGTCCGAAACTTTGTTTTAAGCTTCTTGTAAAATTAGTAACTGTCTTGGCTTCTACTTAGACTCCAATATTCCCATGTCAAAAATTTCTCTTTATTTTACAATGGTAAGGATTGATAGTTCTTTTTAACTAGATATTAGTTTTAGATTTTTTAGTTATCCTTATTTAGATTTTTTGTTTTCTTTTAATTCTAGATTTACAAAATTCTGTCTCTATGCACGAATATTTTTCAAGTCTCCTAGTGACTTAAAATAATGATTGATCTTTGCGTAGACGGGCATGTTTATATGAAATATTTGTTGGATTTTGGGCAATTTATGTGGATAATCATGTTTGTTAAGGGAGGAGAAGGATTTAATTTCTCAATAACTTATTAGTTATAATTCAAAGTCTCTTTTTACAAATAGGGCCATTGCTAATTGCATGAGTTTGCTTATGTAATTCTTTGAAAACTTGTGGCCATTCAATGAAAACCGGGGAAAAAAAAAAGATTGTTAACCAACTTCATGAACACTTCAGGCAATGTTGCAAATTATCTTATGCTCCAAGAAGTGGATTCTATGTACCTTCCAGTCCCTGTAAATTTCATTTTCATAGGATTTGAAGGAAAAGGGAGCCAAGGTAAATGACTTACACTGTCTATCATCTTTGAATGTACTGGCTCATCTTAGTTGTTTTGTTAATTTTTGATGGATATTGTTAGAGGTCTGATGGATTGACTGATAGCTTCTTCTTAATTGTTATATTTAGAATTTAAGCTTCATCCAGAAGAACTGGAGCGCTGGTTTACAAAGATTGATCATATATTTGAACACACACGAGTTCCGCCAATTGGAGAAGTTCTCACCCCATTTTATAAAATTAGTGTAGATAAAGAGCAGCATCGTCATTTTCCTATCGTCAGTCCTATAAACTACAAGTAAGTTTGCCTTTTATTGAGTTCTCTTTTAGTCTCTCTCATAATATGATTGTCCATTTAAAAATTTGACAGCATGGAATAATCTCAATCTTTTGGTGATCATTGGCTGTGCAGTTCTTCTGTTCATGCTGTTCAAATGGGTGAAAAGGTCACATCTATCTTTGAGCGTGCCATCAATGTTTTAGCTCGTAAGGATGATGTGTTTGGTGATAGGTGAATTATGTCCTCTCTCTCTCTCTCACACACACATGCACAGACACAGACACACGCACACTTACACACATGCATGCATACACGCACACAACAGTCCATTTACACAAGCACACATATCCGAGTTCTGAGATAAAATTTTTTCTGTGATGTTTACAAGTTAAATTTGGTTTTTCCAACAACCATAACCTTGGCAATAGACATTTGACTTCTATACAAAAGTTACATATGCTTCATGGTCATTGGGAGCTGTTATAAAATTGCAGTGAAATAAAACAAAGTTGGGCTGAGTTGATTGTCAACTCTTTTGCAACAATGCTATTGGCAAATGGTTTTCTTATTTTTCAGGCAGGAAAAGGGCAGGAAAATGTCATTTTGTTGAGTTCAAAATAAATATTTTGATTCCTGATTGGATACTTATTTTATGATTGGGTTTCTGATCGGGGGCTATCAAGTTTGTAGTTGCACCACAAGATTGTACTTCCTACAAGTCCTTGCCACATGTAGTTTAAATTTCCCAGAGACTGGGAAAGGATCTCTTATGAGATTCTGTGGTTCCTTGGATATTCATTCACAACAGGCCTTAAGCTCTTAATGACAATCAGCTTCAGAACATCCGTATATTCTTCATGTATTTTTTCTAGTATTTTGCATGCTGTGTTTGGTAATATCTTGGCTTTCCCACAGGGATGACAGGGATGATTCTTTTTGGCAAGTGGATCTTGACCTGATGGATGTTCTTTTCACTAGCCTTGTTGAATATCTTCAACTTGAAAATGCATACAACATTTTCATTCTGAATCCTAAGAATAATGTAAAGGGAGCCAAGTATGGGTACAGGTGTGTATTCTTCTGGTAATACTTGTGTGCTTGGTGTATATGCATATTCTATGTTATACTTGATTATCAGAATGTTAAGAAGTAAGAGTACAAGCAGATTATGGAACGGCCAATGAACATGGGCCATATCAAACAGGAAGCCCAGATCCCAGCATTTTTTTCTTGGATAATGTGATGCTGTTTTCATAGGAAATTGATGCCTTCTGAATTGCATCTTAGTTTAGTTTGTGAGATAGTTAATGTCATGTTGGTTAAAAGTAGGAATTTTGTAGAATTGAACTTTTTTGTTGGTTCTGTTCACACTTTTTCTTATATGAAGCTTATGCAAGAATATTTTTGCTTTTGCAATCTTCTATATGTTTTTCATTTTGTTTTGGAATGGCAGGAGGGGCTTGTCAGGGGCAGAAATAAATTTTCTGAAAGAGGTATTTTTTTGTCTCCTTTAGCTTAAAGTTATCTCTCCAGCTATTCTTGTTCACAAGTGATGTAGCTTGTTGGGTTCAATTATGATTTTGTAATTATTAAGTTGACAGTATTACTCTTACTGAATTTTATTGTTGGTGCTTTTTTCAAGAACCAGCTAGGGAAGTCTTTTATTTGTCATTTCATTTATTGATCTCCATGACTTGTTCAGAATAAGAATCTGCAAACAAAAATCCTTCAGTCAGGAAGCATTCCAGAAAGTGTCCTTGGTATGAAAATTTCTCTAAGTTTGCCATTTTGTTTTCTTTTGAAGCAATTGTAAATTTTGCTCCTTTGTTTGAACTAATTTGCAGCACTTGATAAGATTAGAAGACCCTTATATGAAAAGCATCCCATGGCAAAGTTTGCCTGGACAATAGCAGAAGATACAGATACAGTTAGTATGCTTAACTTGAAATCTTAAATTGTATTTCATACTGTAATATGTCTACATAAATCTTCTCACGTTTTTATATCAATTTTCTGAATCTAGTGGATTTTAGCTTTGAATTAAAGTTACAGAATGTTGACACTCCTTTTGAAAATTAAGTTTCATGTTACATTGAAGGTTTAGTGCTTGAAGAGGCATTAACTTGGATCTATCTCTTGCTCTCACATGATAGACATGCTGGCATGTTGCCTATGGCATGCATCAAATGTTCTTTATCAACGAACAGAAGATGTAGCTGATGTTTTACATTCATGTAAATATTCTACACACTTATTAGGTTATAAGCAAATCACTGATATTTGACAATTGGAATGTTTATTCTCCTTGAGATTGTTTAATGGTTCTACTGAGCATCCTCTCAGAGGGACCTATTGTTGGCAATCTTATTTGCTAATGGCAGTATAGTGCTATCATTATCTTCAAATTTGTAATAACTTAGTCGGGGAGCAATTTGCATATTCTTTTGGTTGTAGATACCATGATCTTCTCTTAGTTGTGCTATGGTTGTCCATAGATGAGATGCATGTAAATTCCCAAAACCTTGGAGCAGATTTTGGCAACAAAACACTTTCTTATGGGTAACAAAAATGTGAATAATCTCAGGCCGAATGGTACAATAGTTATATGGATGCACTGAATAACATTGAGAAGTTATATCAAGGAAAGGACACTGCTGATATCATACAGAACAAAGTTCTGCAGGTATTGCTTTCAGTAGAACATACCCCCAGTGCAATTCTTTGACATGGGTTATGTAATTCATGAATGAAGATCAGATTGCACTGACCTTGTTTCTGTCTCCGTCAGTTATTAAATGGGAAGAATGAAAATATGAAGCTTCTTCTTGAAAAGGAGTTAAAATCCGGGGGCTTCATTGATTTCCAAGATGAATGTCTTACTGATACTTGGATTGGAAAGGACAGGTATCAATATGTTTCACACTGATGAATTTGTATCCACATAATATAAGGCCTAGGTGATGACATAATCTGTATCAGGTGGGCATTCATTGATTTGACTGCTGGCCCTTTCTCCTGGGGTCCTGCTGTTGGTGGAGAAGGTGTGCGCACAGAATTTAGTCTGCCTAATGTAGAAAAAACCATTGGTGCTGTTGCAGGTATCCAAGATAGTTTCTCTTTTGTCAATCTCTTTAATGTTTTGATATCCTTGTTTGTTCCATTTGACTCACTTATGATAAATTGTTTGTCTTGATGGTGTAAATAGTCCTATTTGGATTCAGAATTTCCCCAGTTTTGTGCCCATCAATATTATGGATGTTTCTGTGTTTGGTTTGAATGTTGTGGTTTAGGATCCTTTACTTGTGTCATTTGCCATATTAGATGGATCTATCTTGCCTTTCTGAAGGAACAGCATGGACTCGGTTCTGGAGCTTAAACTTTCCATTATCTGCTTCCTCCCCATTGTTCTTTCATTCTGGCATAAAGAGTAACTTTTATCTTGATTTTCAAGACACTTACGTTTCATCCTTTTGGATTTTGTTCTTAGGGGAAAGTTAACTATCCTGTCTAATGGATTTTCCAGCTTTTACACTCCTGAAATACTTGTCCTTTTTTGGTTGCATCCAGAAATTTCAGAGAATGAAGCCGAAGATCGCCTCCAAGAAGCCATTCAGGAAAAATTTGCAGTATTTGGTGATGTATGGATCAATTGGTGAAACAAGAAGTGATTGATTTTGTTTTTTTCTTTTGCTTCATTTTACTTTAAACAAATGTGAATTGCTTTTTTGGAAAAATTATGACATGATTCTGTAAGGTGTTAAGTTGATATTTGCTTGTTGGCACATAATCTTTTATGAGGGCTTTGATATACAAGTTTTTGATACTTGAGGCTAGTTGCCTTTCTGGTAAACCTGATATTGATCATAGTTTAACTGCTTCTTCAATGTAGCAGGCACCCTTTGGGAGATTTTAGTGTGGGCTACTATAGTGTTGAGTGTGGTTGAGTCTACTTTGATAAAAGTATTGGTTGCCAGATGGATTATGTCAGCTATGCTTTCTGATATTTCTGTAGTCTCCTACTTTAATTAATGTACATTTCAATATCACAGAAAGATCATCAGGCCATTGATATTTTACTTGCGGAGATTGATATCTACGAACTTTTTGCCTTTAAACACTGCAAGGGAAGGAAAGTAAAGCTGGCTCTTTGTGAAGGTAGCAGCTTGTGTTCTTGTTTTTGTGGATTGTAAGGGCCTTTTGTAAGTTTATTTACAACTAGAAGTTTATTCTCTTGTAATCTGCAAGTAGTTTAGATCTAATTGACGTGCACTCAGTGATCTAATACTCTGTTTTTACTAGTAGAGTTTTTGTTATTGTATAGGCAACTTACAGTGTGGCACATTTGTTTTCACAAGTAATAATGTGAATCTGGGTTTGTAAGTTACCTTGCCAAAACATGAAATATTGTGAATCTGGGTTTGAAAATTTACCATAATCTTCAATGTGATGATTTCAGAGCTTGAAGAGAGAATGCGAGATCTGAAAAATGAGCTCCAGTCTCTTGAAGGTGATGAATATGATGAAAGTCATAAGAGGAAGGCCATAGAGGCATTAAAAAGAATGGAGAATTGGAATCTTTTCAGTGATACTCATGAGGTATGTGTAAATGAGAGTAAATAAGTCTATAAATTCATTTGGTCTGAGCAATTAGTAGAAAACAAGTATTTCAATTAATAGAAAACAAGATGTTCATTTCTTGCCACTAGGGTGGGAAAAAAAAATGGCATTTACCCAGAAATCCTGAGAATTGAGACAGCTACAAAGATTATGACTGCATCCAAATTTCCAGGCCCTTTGGTTGATTTGAACAGAGTTGAATTATTTTGTGAAACTAACAGATTCAGTCTTCTAGTGAAAACATAATATAGGTTTAAAAAAAATCTCATCATTACCATGGCCATCATCATCATGATTGTTTCAATAATTACTATAACCATTGTTCAGTCAAAATGGTTTGTAATGTGGGAGGTTTCTTTTTTTAATAAAAAAAATGTTTGCTAGACAGCAAATAGGTGGTGAGAATGACCTCTTTGGGTTTTATTGGTGGCCAAAATAATTTTGTGGGTTTTGCTAAAATGTATAACTTTATTAAGGATTTTTCCCTACCTTAATACCTTTTTAAGTGAGCTCACGTTCTAATGAGAAAGTTGAATCTTGTTTGTATGTCACTGTTTTCTAGCAGGATTTTCAAAACTACACAATTGCACGGGATACTTTTCTTGCACATTTAGGTGCAACACTTTGGGGGTCCTTGAGACACATAATATCACCTTCAATTGCTGATGGGGCATTCCACTATTACGAGAAGATATCCTTCCAGTTATATTTTATTACACAGGAGGTGTGTCATACTCTACTTCTAAGTAAGCTTTTCTGGCAACACAAACCTATTTAACCCTTTGTTTACTAATGCAGAAAATCAGGAACATAAGACAACTACCTGTGGACCTCAATGCTCTCAAGGATGGGCTTTCTTCTTTGTTGTTACCTTCACAAAAGGCCATGTTCAGCCAGAAACTGTATGTCTTTTGGATTTTCATAGCTGCTTCTCAGAAGTCAATGTCCTAATGTGTCCTTGTGCATTTCATTTGGATAATTTAACATTTCCTGTTGTTCCTTGTGGGGAAGATATTTTGTATGATTTGCATCATGTTTAATTTTGTTTTGTTAACATTAGAAATTGGTCCTTCAATATTTATTTATATGGTTAGGTTCTAGGATTTTCTTTCGCATTATCTCATGTATCTGGCAAGGTTCCTGCAGGATGCCACTTTCAGAGGACTCTGCTTTAGCTATGGGCTTTTCAGTGGCACGACGAGCAGCGGCTGTCCCACTGTTGCTTGTTAATGGGACCTATCGGAAAACAGTACGGTCATACCTTGATTCTGTTATACTTCAAAATCAGTTGCAGAGGCTGAATGACCATGGCTCTCTCAAAGGTCATCTATCTCCTTGCATTGCTTTCCTCTTCTTTAATTTCTTCTTGCTATGAAGGCAATTCTTATTTATTCAACAAGGGCAATAGTGCTAAACTTTTTTTGTCAGGAAAATTGTATTGTAAGATATATTATTTGGTTCAAGTGGTCCTGTGATATTCACCTAATTGCTCTTTGAAATTTTCTCTATTTTGTGGAACTTGGGCAGCCATAATTTTTGTAGCGAAATCATATTAAAAGTAGATAGACATGTCAAGTTGGACATGTGTGCTATGATTTTTCCCAATCATTGATTTATAGGTGGGGACCCAAGAAGAGGGGAAATCTTTCTCACTGCTCCACAATAAAAGAAATAAAAGAAGATTGAAACATCAGAACCCTATAATAAGGTCCTCATATTAGCAATCAAATCCATGGACAAGGAGCTGAAAGTTCCCGTCTCTTACTAAGTCCATGATTAAACTAACAAGGTCATAAATTGATGGCATTTCTTCCAAACCCTCCATGCTCTTGTGGAGTGTGGCTGGCATTTCTATTTGTTTTTACCGTGCCCTAATGGTATTCACTTTCGTAGAGTACAAGTTTTTAGTTGCATGCTAAAAGCATGTGTTCTTTCCAGAGTGATAAGGATGTGGGGTTTCTATGGACACATCTTGTATTAAGCTATGCTTTGCCGGTTAGAGTAATGTTGGATGCCGATATAGGTGGATGAAGACATCATATTATTTTGTGCAAAGACATCTTTGTTTGAACTATTGATTTTAAAAAGGAAGATTTCCAATAGATTATCAATTATAAATTGTTAGCAAAACTTAGATGTTATCAGTGGAATGGAGTTGGTTCCTTAGAGAACTGTCAAATATCATGGATAATGAAAAGAAGGATATCCAGTTTGGAGGTTGATATAGAGTATTGGTTTGAGACCCTTCGATATTATGATTGTGATTGGATTTGTGGACTATGATGGGATGTGCTGGCTAGGACCTCTACTTATGAGAAGTGTCTTCTGTCATTATCATATATTAGTAGGATGATAGGTCAGCTGAGTTGGAAGTCATCCAGTCATCTCACTGATGTCCAAGCTTTCTGAGTTTTGTATTCTCCTCCTCCTCCTCCTACTTCTTCCTTTTATTATTATTATTGACTTGTAAAGTGGCATTCATATTTTTCATCTCAGGATTTCTTTGCAATATCTAGAAAGCTTTGTTATTGACCTGTTGAAAATAACATTCTTTTTTATTTTTTATACCATGAGTATTGCAGGATCACATGCCCATAGTAGATCTACATTGGAAGTTCCTATCTTCTGGTTCCTTCATGGTGAACCCTTGTTAGTTGACAAGCATTATCAAGCGAAAGCACTTTCTGATATGGTCATTGTTGTTCAGTCAGAGCCGTCATCTTGGGAAAGCCATCTGCAGTGTAATGGGCGATCTCTTTTGTGGGACTTGAGGTTTATCATTATGCTCATCTTATTTTTAGTTTTAGTTGGTTGATTATTGAGCCAGTTAGTGAAATGTCCAAAGGATTTATAATTAGCATTTTTGATGGTACAGCTTCCTGTCTTGAGACTGTTAAGAATTTATCATCCCTTTGGGTTGGCCACCTTTGAACATTTTCTTTTGCTGTCTCTCCTTTTCTTAGGATTTGCTTAAAAGCTTCTCAGTGATCTTATGTCTTCATTATTTTCATTTAATTTTGTTTTTGTTGATTTCCCTTTGGAAATTTGTGCATAATTGCATTCACTTTAATGATACTTGTGGGCATTTATCCTTTGTATGTTGATGAATTTCAGCTTACAGAATAAATGGAAAGGAATTTGGGAAATAATTGCCTAAGAAAATGAACAACAGTACAAAAAAGGAGTCTTAATCTTAATGTGCTGGAAACTCTAATTTTATTTTCTGTTGCTGAATTTGGAAATTTAAGTAATATATTGTTTTGCTCCTCGTTTTCCATTTTGCAGGAGGCCCATAAAAGCTGCACTAGCTGCTGTGTCTGAGCATCTTGCTGGTTTACTTCCCCTTCATCTTGTTTACAGCCATGCCCATGAAACTGCAATTGAGGTATTAGGCATTATAATCTGAAGTGCTTGCTGCAGTTCTGCATAATCTCATGAAGTCAGTCTGAAAACAATGGTGCAAAACTACACATGTTCAGAAAACTCTTTTAGTAATTCATCTTGAGTATTTGATTGATGAAATTCCATGAAAGCATGACATCTGATCTTACTAACCCTCCAGTCTTGAGGCAGTTTTTGAATTTGTTTGTTGCTTTGAGCCTTAGTGTAAGCAGCTTAGCAACATCTTATAGTTTAGGAGCTTGTCATTATTTAGTTTAAATTAAGTGCCAAGATGAAATTTGTGTAAAGTAATGTATGCACAACCATGCATTTGGATATGTGTAGACACATGCTACACACTTAGTTTATGTGTCCTAGTGGGTGTTGGCGGGGGCTGCTTTTGCTAATTATTAACTCATCCTCATAATTTCCATTGTTTAGTTGCCTCTTCCATCTCCTGTTGCAATGCCTAAAAAATTTGGGGGGATGCAGAGGAGGATTTCTTGAGAGGCAGTTGGAGAAAAGGTAAACAAAATTTAAGGTGGAACTTTATTGCTCCTCCGATTGAAGTGGCTTGGAATTGGAATTGTCATATTTTTCAACAAACTCTGACCACTAACTGGCTTTGGAGATCTTAAGTAGAACAGTTAAAATTTTGGAGAATAGCTATTGGGACAAACTTTGGGCTTGCTCATAATGAATGGATCGTGCACTTTAATTGATTGCTTATCATTTTGGAGTCTATATTTCTGGAAGTTTATTTGGAAAACATAGGTGTGTTTCCTCCATTTGATTTGCTTTGGGGTGTGAATTTTCTTTCCTTGTGGCTGAGCATCCATATTTCTTTGTCTGATTGTGGACGGTCCAATGCACTTTAGGGATTGTTTCAATTGGTAAGGGGAAAGGGGAAACATTGTGTGCTTTTATTGTTCCAACAGGTCAATGGTGGGACTTGATCCTGAGTCCTTTTGGCTCAATTGTCAACTTTAGCCATTAAGATAAAGCTTTAGTCCTGAAAAAGTGGAAGCATTATTTGAGACCCAAAGCAAAGGACTAATATACATGGTTTGCAGTTAGGGTAATTTGGGATTGTTTATGTCTCAGCTCAATACATTCCACCATAAGGAAGAGGATAAGGTAAACTGTTGTTTTGAGGAGCTGTGAAGAAATTAAAAGTTCCTAGGTCTCTTTTTGGCTTTATGGGATGTGGCTTGGGCTAGAATTTTAGTAGACCGTTTGAAATTTGGAGGAAAATGAGTGAATACTTGTTTTTCATGCAATAGTTAATACTTGGTAAGTTAACTTTGGCTTCATTTGTGATTGGTTAGGGGCCTTATGGGACATTTTGTGCATCATGATTGGGGCTTTATGGGCTCATGATGAAAATTTTGAGGAAGAACTTGTAGCATAGAGAATTCATGTGAAGCAAGGACGAGGGATATCATGCCACTGCCTCCCAAGGATTTCATGCCTTCGGTTGTTTTGGGTGATAATTGGGTAAGAAGGCAGATCTTAGGGAACAGAGTAAATCCTTTAAAGTCTCTTGTTAGCAAAATGGAAATGTGTCAACACGTTTTGGTGTCAGGGTATTGTTCAGCCATTATTATTGAGCTTGTTAAATGTGCAGTGCCTACATCCACTTGCATAGGCATCCTTGTTGTGCATGCTGTGATGCATAAATGTGCGTTTGACTTTCTTACTCATAGAATGCATTAGTGGACTCTGCATCTTAGGGCATATTGATTAAAATTTCATGGGTTGCGTGCTTGTACCAGGACTGGATATGGTCAGTGGGATGCAATCCTTTTTCTATCACTTCACAAGGATGGCAATTATCACAGTTTCAGTCTGATACAATTGCTCGGAGCTACATCATCACAACACTAGAGGAGTCCACTCAATTGGTCAATTCAGCCATACGCCGTTTAGCGGTGGAGCGTACATGTATCCAACCATATTTTTTGTTGCAAATGGTCAGTTATATATTTTGTACTTAAATTCTTTTTAATGCTGTGAGAATGAGTTTGAAACCTTTAAGCAACTTTTGCTAAATCTTGTCTACTCCAGGCAGACCACCTTCACCTCCTTCATAGGTGGTACTTATCCACAACTGCATGTTATTAATTTGGCATCCATAGTCACATCCATGCCTACTGCTCATAAGATAATGATATAAGAAGAAAAGGTTCATGTGGACATGTTGGATTACTTTGGGCCTATACAATCAACTTGAGTTGACAAGTTTCTTCTTGTTGTTCTCATAAGGTTTCTAGCTACATAAATAGAAATAGGATTTTGGAATCTTTTTAAATTCTGACTCCAATATTCTCTCAGTTGATGTTTTTGCTTCTATTAAATGTAGAAGTCATGTTGTGAAAAAAGAAAAAAGTTTAGTGCCTGCATTTATTGTTATTGTTGGAGTGACTTAACAAGAACTAGCTGAAAAGACCTTCAGAATCTTCCACTCTGAGGAGCGAGAACTCATCAACAAGTATAATTATGTTGTTAGCCTATGGAGAAGAGTGAGTATATTCATGTGTCTTTTCTAGCTGTCAATTCCAGTTTTTCAATTGGTACAGGCAATATTTTTCTAATAATTGGGGTTAATATTTTAATACTTTTCAGATTTCAACTATGACTGGAGAATTGCGTTATGTTGATGCCATGAGGCTTCTTTACACCTTAGAGGATGCATCCAAGGGGTTAGTTTCTTCGTTGCCATTGTTTATCATTTATAATAAGACCAAATTAAGTTGGTTTTGTCAGGTCTTGTGGTCTCAGTATGGTATGTATGGTGAGATCATGCGCTTGCATGAATTGCCGAGGCTTAAGAGTTGGACTTCCCAAGTTGTGAATCTTGAGAATTGCCATTTTATGTTTCACATTGACTTGGAGCTAAATATTGCATACCATCTTAGGGGTTAACTTGAAAAATTTTTTTTGTGATTTAATGCAGAATATGAGGAAAACAAATTGTAAGCAAGACAATCATTTGAATATTTGGAATTATGAAAAGGTGCCTATAGATGTTAGCCAACATTTTTTCAGGTCCAAATTTGTCAGATTACCCAAAATGGATCTATGATCATACTTTTTAATAGAATGCAAACCTAAAAGAGGAGTGTCTCTCTCTCTCTCTCTCGCTCACCCTCAGCTACACATGGGAAGTATAAATCCCATGTTTTATGTGAATTTAGGGGTCCTTCAGGATCCTGTATAATTCATGAATTTTGTAAAGCTATCAACCAGTTTTTTACTTGAGAGCAAAGAATCTCAATAAATCTTAAATCTCAAATTCAATTAGGGTTGCCTTCATGATTTTTTTTTTCATTATTCTATTTTATTATAAATTAAGTTTGGTGTGAGATTTAATTGTTCTAAATCTTTCCTAACCAAGATTGTTAAGTCAACTTAGGTTGTTCTCTCCATATCCTCTCGTCATCTTCTCTTGGTCACCCTGCTTAATTGGAGCACTTGTAGGTTTATATTGGACTTGATCAAACCAATGCAAATGCCACTACCTCAGCTTATCTCCAATTAGTGTTGCACTTACTCTACTATGAATATTCCTATTTCTTATTTGGTCATTCCCAAGGTATTCTGATCTCCATCCAACACTCATTAATGGGCAACATCACCGGCCTAATTGTTGTTTGATAGAAATTACCTTCAACTTAATAGAATATTATGGTCATACAAAACTCTCATTGCACATCTCCATTTTTGTCATCTAGCACTATCCTATGAAAGAATATCCTCCTTTATATTTTCATTCCCTGAACAATAGTGTTTAAATAGTAAACTTAGTTGCACTGAAAAACTTTGGCGCCACTTAGTGGAATAGTGTCTTATTACTTAACACAATGAAAATTATAATGCTTATGTTGTGTTTTTGTGTGATTCAACCTAAAACACTGGGATTGTTGAGTACCCTCCTTTATTCTGTTTTTGTGTAAGGTTATGATACTAATGAAAATTTTTCGAAGGAAGGAAAGGTAGCAAGTATGATTTAAAAGTTGGGGAAGAAATTTAGCATGATTGCATTGTATGTGACATCAAATTTGGTATGAAAGTATAGGTGTTTGCCACTGCTATGTAGACAAATTTATCAATTTGTTTCTGCTTACTTCTAGTTTCATGTCATTAAGCGCGGAGTTGCATTGTTTGCTTGTTTTGATGTTTAAAACCATCTCAGTTTTCTGTGTAAACCTTGCCTAATTTGAAGCAAACAGCTTAGAATTTGCTTGGCATGCTGCTCTGAGAAGCTTCTTTCAGCAGCGCCTTTTGTTTATTTATTATTTTTAATCATTAACTGGGAAGATTTATGACAACACCTTTATGTTGTACAAAGGGCCATTTGTGCCTCCTTAATCTATTTGTCACCTGGATAAATGGAAATGCAAGTTTGAAAGAATCTTGTTCTGTTTGCTGTTGATTCATTAGGATTTA